>OX383943.1:0-2400000 GCA_947532085.1 Elegia similella
CCTCCCTCCTCTTTTTTTGCGCGCGCTCGGGCATGATGCGCTCCCAACCCGGTGCTTTGCCGGCTTGCCGGCCCCAGCACACAGCACGCAGTTGGCTTCTGCGGCCGTGCATTGGGCGGCCTTATGGCCGGGCTTGCCGCAGCGATAGCACAGCGTGCTCCTGTCAGCCTCCGCAGTGCACGTCTGACTGACGTGGCCTACCTCAAGGCAGCGGTAACACTGCAGAGGCTTAGTCGGCAGCAGTTTAACCTGCGCCGACACCCAACCAACAAGGAGCCGCTGGCCACCGCTGGTCAGCCGTTTGGCCGCCACGACTGGGCACCGAACCCAGGCTGTCCGAGTGCCACCGTGGCCGTCTCGGATTTCTCCGACCTTGACCTCGGCCTCGGGGCACTGACCAACCCGGGCGATCGCACTGCGCAACAAATCCGGGGTCGCTGAGTCGCATAACCCGAGCACGCGCAACTCCGCACACTTTTGCGGGCGGGACACTTCCACCATCTGGGGGTCCACGACCTCCCTTAGCTTTGAGGCCAGGGCGTCGGCCTTGGCCTCCTTCTCGGCGCCCGCAATTTCTAGAATGCGGGCACCGGTAGCCGCCCGTTTCCATTTGACACCGGAGATGCCCAGCTCCCCGATGTCCACCTTCTGCTGGGCCAAGGCCATCACCTGCGCGTAGGTGGTCCCCCGCTTCTCCGCTTCGGGCTGTATCTTCAGTACTACAGCAGCCGAGCGCGGGGGGCGCAGTTTGGGCAGTGGCCTGGCGTTTGCCTGCCTAGGCCCAGCAATGTTGCGGGCGGCCTGAGGACCAGCAGGGCCTGTTTGGCCAGCAGGTCCGGCAGCCCGCTCATTTTTCTTTTTTTTGGCGCCACGTCGCGTAACCTCCGACCAAGGCGCATCCATAGACGCTGGTGCCGGAGGTAGCGTGCGCGGCGCTGGGCCCTTTGTAGCGGGCTTCGCTTTAGGCGGCGCCTGGGACGGCACCAACTTATTGGCTGGTTGCTTCGGCGCTGCCCTCTGGACAGACTGCTTGGGAGCTGCCGGGGGTGTCACGGCCGACGTCGACGGTGTCGGTTCAGGCGGGGGAGGCTCAACTCGCGCCTTTCCCTTTTTGCCCTTTTGCCCCTTTTTGCCCTTTTTGTGCTCAGGGGTGGGCTTAGGCGGAGATTTCCGCCACTGCGCCGTATTATTTGTGACGGGGCTCACGCTCTGCGGAGGCTCCTCGTCATCGTCATCGTCCGACAGCATGTCCGACACAGCCGCTGCAGCGCTTAAAATGCGCCGGTCGGCAGCCAGCGGAGGACGCCGTACAGGATCCGGCAGGAGGCGACCCTGGATACCATCAAAGCGGGCATTGATGATTGGAGCCATCGTATCCAAGATGAAGCGCTTTTGCACTTCATCTGCCTCCTGCCGAGTCTCGGCCGATGGCGCTGGTGCCGCTGTATCCCGCACAGACCGCTCAAAAGCAGCCCGCAACTCTGCCAACTCCCGCTGCAGCGCCGCAACTTTCGCCTCCAGGCGTTCATTGTGGGCACGGAGACGCTCCGTCTCATCATTGGCGGTCCTGCCACTCAGTTCCGCCACTGCTTCCTCTATAGAGACGGCAGCCCCTTTTAGCCCCTTCACAAATGTGCCCTTAAGGTTGCCAGATTTTTCGGCGATGGTCTTGATGATTTTTAGGCCTTCGTCAGCCTGGTCCTTTAGGGCACTAGCTGGGGGTCCCTCTTGGCGTACATTTGAGGTCTCTGTGACCTTCTTGGACATGGCACGCTTGGCCATTTCCGTCACGACACGCTCGGCCTCGTCGCGCCGAGCAGCAGCCTGCTGCCTTCTGGCTTCGGCCGACATCACGGGTGCCGCCTTTACGCGGCCACCTCTCTTACCAGCCGGACGGGCCCGCACCTTAGGCGCAGTGTCCTCGTCCGAGCCGGTCGGCTTGTGGCACCGTTTACGGCGCCTCTGAGCCATCTCGCCTGCTAGGCTCTCTTCGCTCACCCAAGAACACTCTGAGAGTGAGCCAGCATCTTGCTGCGACGTCTTATTGGAAGGACTTGCGTCCCTCTGGCGGATCATGCCCCCCCCAGATACGGTGGGGCTGCCTGCGCACGAAGACGCAGGGAGGGATTCTCCAGCAGAGCTGGTACCCTCCTGGGGTAAAGTAATTTTTTGAGTCGCCATCATGGTTTTTTCCTTTGAAGGGTGAGGTCCCTGTCCCCGAAATTCCCCCCCAGGCGCTCGGAACGGGATTCCCCTCCCGTCACTCATCCCTTTTCGCAGCACGCCAGACTGCGTGGGATTGGGGTTATTTTTTATTGAGGTTTTCTTCCTCGCAGCACCGCCCATGAATGGGACGGTGCCCTCGGCCCCAAAAGGGGTAACGAGTTGCCCGACGTTCCGCATGACAACGGAACGCCGCGCGAAGACGCACTACTACCCTCCGTCTGAAAGCAGACGGGGAGAGTGCACTCGGCAGAATATTGGCCAACAACGAACAAGACCCCGACTATCAGAGAGTTATTCGCTGTCGCCCAGGGTGCACCGTCCCGAATCGCTTGTCAGCCCGCCGCTACCGCCTGATCAAAGATCAGACGGCAGAAGCAAAGCCTTCAAACGACCGGGCACACGAGGAGGTTTTCCGCCCGTAGCACCCCAACCTAACCTAACCTAACCTAACCTAACCTAACCTAACCTAACCTAACCTAACCTAACCTAACCTAACCTAACCTAACCTAACCTAACCTAACCTAACCTAACCTAACCTTTTTTTTTTTTTTTTTTTTTTTTTTTTTTTTTTTTTTTTTTTTTTTGTCGGGGTGAAAATGCCTTCGCACCGTACCGCTCTGCGCGGGACAGCAGAGCGGGTGTGTGGGGCTTGAACCCACTAAAAACACCCCGGTGTCATCGCCTACCGCATATGGCCGAGACTGTGGGCTATTCTCGCCCATGGTCCCAGCGCGGCAGCCGCTACCTCGGCGGCCTCGGCACGGCACGCTCAACAAACAGCCTCTTCTTTGCGAGAGGGTCGGAGCGGCCAGCAGGACTACTCTCTACCTGCGACGGTAAAGGCGCACATGACACTCGTGCGCCTTTCAACCCGGACCGTTAAGCCGGATGGCGGATTCCCGTATCCGCCACCCGACCGGTCTTTGTTACGGGGGCAGATGGTGCAGGCCATAAGCCCGCCTTCTGCGCCCTGTGCGCCGGCGGCGGATGGCGAGGTCAGTTGTGTCCTCGCGCTCTCTCTCCGCCGCCTCTTTGCGGAGCATGACGCACTCCGCAAAGGCCTGCACCGCTGTCCACGACGTCTCACTGTCGACCATGCATTTGACCACGGTCGGCAGCGAGAGGTCGTCCCCCACGAGCGCGCATAGTTCGGCGCGGTCAACTGCCCAGGCTGGGCAGACTTCCAATGTGTGCTGGGCGTCCTCGTCCAGGCATCCGTCACAATGGTGGCAAACGGCCGACGGCTCCCGTCCCGCTATGCGACACAGGTACCCTCCAAAGCATCCATGCCCGGAGAGCAACTGCGTCAAGCGGAAGGTTAGGGAGCCGTGCTGCCTCGCCAACCATTGACCCAAGACTGGACGGACTGCATCGACGGTCCTACGCCCAGCAGTGGGCTGCTCCAGCCTCTGGCTCCACGCCTCGATGGCGCGCTGACACAGCTCGTTGCGGCGTCCTGCGATCTCTCTGGGTGCCGGCCGATGACCCCGGGCCAGTGCCTCCTCTCGCCACCTGAAAAGGGTGGCGAGGATCTCAGCTTCCAGGTCCCAGGGTATACTACCGGCCAGCACGCACGCTGCCTCCGCGGAGATCGTGCGATATCCCCTTGCGGCCCTGATCGCCATCACCCTCTGCGGTCTCCGCAAGAGGGCGATATTTTGGTTGCTCAGGGCCTCTGCCCATACTGGGGCTCCATAGAGGGCCATGGATCGCACGACCCCCAAATACAACCGCCTGCAGGACGCCTCCGGCCCTCCCAAATTGGGCAAGAGCCGCGTCAGCGCACCAGCCGCCGCCATAACACGCGGCACCAACGCCGCAAAGTGGGCGCCAAAATTCCATCTGCCATCAAGGACGATGCCAAGGTAACGCATCGTCGGCTTGATGGCGATTTGAACACCGCCAACCACAAGGCTAGAATCTGGCGGAGGCCCCCTCCGAGGGCCGTGGAAGCACAACGCCTCGGATTTTTGAAGGGCCACCTCCAGACCCAGCCGGCGGATTCGGCGCACCACTTGCGCTACTCCCGCAGTCGCCAGCAATGACGCCTCTCGGAATGTTGTACCACGGGCGGTCACGAGCGTGTCGTCGGCATAACAGATAACCGCGACGCCCGGAAGATTGACCGCCCGCAGCACCCAGTCATACCCGATGTTCCACAGGAGCGGTCCTAAGACGGAACCCTGTGGAATACCGCGCGTCATTGCGCACTCCTTCCATCCGTCTCGAGCAGGAAACACTACCCTCCTCTCTGAGAGGTAGTCCTGGATGAGCCGGCGCAGGTATGGTGGCACCCCGTGATAGCGGAGTGCCTCCAAGATGCAAGGCCAGGGGAGGGTGTTAAAGGCGTTGGCGATGTCAAGAGACACCACCACGACCACCTCACCCTGGGAGACCGCATCCTGCGCCATGGACTTCACTCTCAGAATGGCGTGGATGGTGGACCTCTTCCGGCGGAACCCGTACTGGGAGTCCGCGAGGTTTGGACCCACTCGCTCGAGGTGCTCGACAAGGCGGTCACAAGTGACTCTTTCCAGCAATTTGCCAGCCTCATCGAGCACGACTAGAGGACGAAACCCAGACGGGGAATCCGCCGGTCGTCCCTCTTTCCTCAGCAGGACCAATCGTCCCGCTTTCCACGCCTTGGGAAACTTCCCCTGCTCGAGACAGGCGTTGAAGAGCCCCCTCAGTCGCTCCTCCAGGGCCTCTACTGCACCTAGAGCGAGGACCAACGCCTTTCCCGGCACACCATCTGGACCCGGGGCGACATTCCTTGCGCGCAATCTTTCCAGACCTGCGCGCAGTTCGTCCCGGGTTATCTCCGGGATCTCTTCTCGGTCCTCGCTCCGTGGCACCGATGGAGGAGCCATGCTGGGGGGTTCGATTGCCCCTCCCTGCGGGAACAGAGTGGCAATCACCTCTTCGAGGAACTGCGGCTCGAGACTCTGCGTCAGGGGGACGCCATACGGACGAGTCTTGTTACGGACGAGCCGGTACGGCCGTCCCCATGGATCGCGGTCCAATGTGGCCAGCAGTTCCTCCCTTGCCGCTTCCTTTGCGGCCGCAATCGCGTTCTTCAGCGCGTTCTTCGCCTCCACTAGGGCCGTGCACAAGGCGGCTTCTTCAGCGTCGTCCCGGCGCCGTCTTCTCCGGTAATGGGCGTATTGGCGTCTAGCCTCACAACAGGCCTCCCGCAACTGCGTGAGTGCCGGCGACCACCAATACACCCACCGCCTGGGAGGACGAGTACTGGACCGGGGCATAGACGCGTCACAGATAGCAGTCATTGCACCCCGGAACCACTCGGTCTCGTCCTCAACCACCACACTTACCGGCGCACGGAACCAGCCTTGTAAAATGGCCGCCTCCTCTAGCAGCTCTTTGTCGAGGCGCTTCAGCTGCCACCGTGGGCCGACCTCGTTCGGGGCCCAGTTTGTGCCACTCGGAGCGACCGAGGACGCAGAGAGATCGAACCGCACGAAGCGGTGATCGGAGAGCGTCTCCGCGTCCTCCACTACGCTCCAGCTCTGCACGCGGCGCGCCAACGCAGGGCTCGCGAACGAAACGTCCACGATAGAAGAGCCCTGCGGGCGCACGCACGTTGGAACTGAGCCCCGGTTTAACACGGCCAGCCCGACGGTGATGAGCCACTCCTCGATGACCAGCCCTCGCAACCGACGAGGGTCTCCCGGACGAAAGGTTGCCGGGCATCCCCACGCCGTTGACTCGGCGTTGAGATCCCCAGCAACAAGTACCGGGCGAGGGTGGCACCTGTGGACAAGCGCCTCGAGCTCGGCCATGAAGGCCTCAAACTCACTGAGCGGACGGTTGGGCGAGAAATAAACGCCAATGACAACTAAGTCGCCCAGTTGAGCCGAGACCATTCCATGGCCACGCACGATATCCCTAGGAGGCGAAGAACTCGCCGAAGACACGACGGCCACAAGACCATCCCGGTCCGACAACCAATTGTCCCGTGGAGGGACATAGTACGGCTCAGCGACCACCGCCACGTCTATCAACCACTCCGCCATGCACTGAGAAAGCAGGTCCTGAGACCTGGCGCAGTGGTTGATATTCGCCAGGAGAAACTTTTGGGCCATACTTATTAGGTGGCCGCCGTCTCCATCTCCTCGGCGTCCTGAGCCGTACGGGCGGGCTGCGTCTGGGCCGTGGCCACGGACGCATTACGCCTCCCTCCTCGTTTCTTGCGCGCGCTCGGGCATGATGCGCTCCCAACCCGGTGCTTTGCCGGCTTGCCGGCCCCAGCACACAGCACGCAGCTGGCTTCTGCGGCCGTGCACTGGGCGGCCTTATGGCCCGGCTTGCCGCAGCGGTAGCACAGCGTGCTCCTGTCAGCCTCCGCAGTGCACGTCTGACTGACGTGGCCTACCTCAAGGCAGCGGTAGCACTGCAGAGGCTTAGTCGGCAGCAGCTTTACTTGCGCCGACACCCAACCAACTAGGAGCCGCTGGCCGCTGGTCAGCCGTTTGGCCGCCACGACTGGGCACCGAACCCAGGCTGTGCGAGTCCCACCGTGGCCGTCTCGGATTTCTCCGACCTTGACCTCGGCCTCAGGGCACTGGCCAACCCGGGCGATCGCGCTACGAACCAAGTCCGGGGTTGCTGAGTCGCATAGCCCGAGCACGCGCAACTCCGCACACTTCTGCGGGCGGGACACCTCCACCATCTGGGGGTCTATGACCTCCCTTAACTTCGAGGCCAGGGTGTCGGCCTTGGCCTCCTTCTCGGCGCCCGCAATTTCTAAAATGCGGGCACCGGTAGCCGCCCGTTTCCATTTGACACCGGAGATGCCCAGCTCCCCGATGTCCACCTTCTGCTGGGCCAAGGCCATCACCTGCGCGTAGGTGGTCCCCCGCTTCTCCGCTTCGGGCTGTATCTTTATCAACACAGCAGCCGAGCGCGGGGGGCGCAGTTTGGGCAGTGGCCTGGCGTTTGCCTGCCTAGGCCCAGCAATGTTGCGGGCGGCCTGAGGACCAGCCGGGCCAGTTTGGCCAGCAGGTCCGGCAGCCTGTTTATTTTGGCGTTTGGCGCCACGTCGCGCTACCTCCGTCCAAGGCGTATCCATGGACGCTGGTGCCGGAGGTAGCGTGCGCGGCGCTGGGCCCTTTGTTGCGGCATTAGGCGCCGCCTGAGAAGGCGCCGTCTTTTTGGCCAGCTGCTTCGACGTTGCCGCCTTAGCAGGCGGCTTCGGAACTACCGGGGGTGCGGAGGCCGATGTTGACGGCGTCGGTTCAGGCTGGGGAAGCTCCACTCGCGCCTTTCCCTTTTTGCCCTTTTGCCCCTTTTTGCCCTTTTTGGGCTCATGGGTGGGCTTAGGCGGAGATTTCCGCCACTGCGCCGTTCTATTTGTGACGGGGCTCACGCTCATCTGCGGAGGCTCCTCGTCATCATCTTCATCCGACAGCATGTCAGAAACCGCCGCAGCAGCGGTAGAGATGCGCCGGTCAGCCGCCAGCGAAGGTCGTCGCACAGGATCTGGCAGGAGGCGGCTCTGGATGCCCTCAAAACGGGCGTTTATAACAGGGCCCATTGTATCCAGGATGAGGCGCTTTTGCGCCTCATCAGCCTCCTGCCGCGTGTCCATCGTTGCCGCTGGTGCAGCCCGTGTGGACTGTTCCACCATAGCCCGCAGCTCCTTCATTTCGCGCTGTAGCGCCGCCACTTTGGCTTCCAGGCGTGCATTGACGGCCTGGAGCCGTTCCGTCTCCTCGTTGGAGGTTCTACCGACAAGGGCCACCACGGCTTCCTCAATGGTTGAGGCAGCCTCCTTAAGGCCCTTCACAAAGGTACCCTTAAGGTTACCAGAGTTGGACGCAATGTGACGGATGACCTCGATGCTAGCATCCGCCTGGTCCCTAAGGGCACCAGCCAAGCGGCCCTCGTCGGGAGAGCTCAGCCCCTCCGTTACTTTTTTGGCCAACATACGTTTGGCCATGTCCGCCACGACTTTTTCGGCTTCTTCCCTTCTAGTAGCCGCGAGCTGCCGTCTTGCCACGGCAGTCATCGTTGGGGCCGCCTTTGGGCGCCCACCCTTTTTTCCGGCCGACCGAGCCTGCACTTTCACAGCCGTATCGGAATCCGATCCAGAATTCGGATTATGGCTCCTTTTACGGCGCCGCCGCTCGTCCGTCCGACTTTCCACGCTCATCCAGGACCCCGTGTCCGATACTGAGCCAGCTTCTAGCTGCGACATCGTTTGGTTATGAGAGGGACTCTCGTCCCTCTGGCGGTTCGTGCCCCCCCCAGATACGGTGGGGCAGCCTGCGTCCGAAGACGCAGGGAGGGATTCTCCAGCAATGCTGGTACCCTCCTGGGGTAAAGTATTCTTTCGAGTCGCCATATCATAGTTTCCTTTGTAGGGTGAGGTCCCTATTCCCGATATTCCCCCCCAGGCGCTCGGAACGGGATTCCCCTCCCGTCACTCATCCCTTTTCGCAGCACGCCAGACTGCGTGGGATTGGGGTTATTTTTTATTGAGGTTTTCTTCCTCGCAGCACCGCCCACGAATGAGTCGGTGCCCTCGGCCCCAAAAGGGGTAACGAGTTGCCCGACGTTCCGCATGACAACGGAACGCCGCGCGAAGACGCACTCCTACCCTCCGTCTGAAAGCAGACGGGGAGAGTGCCCACCACACGAGCGCAGCCCATTGCTGGACCGCACTTCCACTCGGCAGAATATTGGCCAACAACGAACAAGACCCCGACTATCAGGGAGTTATTCGCTGTCGCCCAGGGTGCACCGTCCCGAATCGCTTGTCAGCCCGCCGCTACCGCCTGATCAAAGATCAGACGGCAGAAGCAAAGCCTTCAAACGACCGGGCACACGAGGAGGTTTTCCGCCCGTAGCACCCCAACCTAACCTAACCTAACCTAACCTAACCTAACCTAACCTAACCTAACCTAACCTAACCTAACCTAACCTAACCTAACCTAACCTAACCTAACCAGTTCCGCTGTGCCCAGCGACCCGAGCGCACAGTGTCCGCAACGCTCCGCGCTCTAAAAAAGTGATTTTTACAGTTAAAAATTCACAAGTCGTGAACGAAAGCTGTTAGAGCTTCTCTAAATAGCTCAAAAAGTGCGCGCTAAATAGTTCTACAAACGAGTGAAGTGACGGAAACCTGGAATTTTTCCAAGTATTTTTAAAACGCGGAAAACTGACGAGAAACCGGGCCTCGGCGCGCAAAACAATTCGTCGAAAAATCACCCAGTGACCAATAGCCACGAAAAATACATCCCGACGTGCACCAGTTTTCAGTGCATCTATATTGACAAAAATTAATGATAAAAATTATAAATTGGGACTTTGTGAGCAAAAATAATTTGAACTTTTTAAAAGTCAAAACTTTAAAGCCACATTACTCGAAATCTAGATCGGCGACCCCATAATTTTGAACTGTGAGTTTGTGTGCCGTGGGGGCCTTTGTGCTTGGACATCAGTTTTAGAATTTTTTGATTTCGCGTCGAAGCACCAGAGGCGAAAAACTGATTGGACCAATCAGCGAATTTCGCTGAATAGCAGCGGAACCCGGGAGCGCTCGCTAGTGGCGATATCACCACTGGAAGCGCCCCAAGAAGACGCATCGGGAGGCACCAAATCCAGAACCCTAGGACCAGGCGACCAGGAGAAATTGCCAAATTCCTGCGAAAAAATCGACTTGAGCAACCTTTGGACCCGCCCACACCCGAAATCCCAAGGACGGAAGCCTTAAGCTGTATACAATAATAAGGTGCATTTAGTAAGTAAGAGCTGTGCCAAATTTGAGACCCCTAGCTCTAATACTTTCTGAGAAAACATCATCTGGCCTAAACACTACAAAAATTTTTTGCAAGTTTTACGTAAAAAAATTCGAAAAATCACTTTTAAATTACAAGGTTTTTAGACAAACAACCTTTTAAAATCGAAAGATAGGGCCTAAAAAATAGGTCCTACGCCATTTTCATTAAATTCCATTAAGCCGTTTTCGAGAAATCAGGGTCTCAAATTTGGCAAAAATTCAGTAACTTTAGCCTAAGATTTCATAGTATTCCCTTAAGGAAAACATACATGTTCGTTCGTAAACCATACTATTTTGATTTAATTTATAATATTTAATAATTAACATAATTGGAAACCTGCTAGAAATCCTCAATTTCGAAAAAAACAAAATCACGCCATCTATTGACAAACTAGTGAACTACATACTTGTGATAAAATTTTTGGCAAAAATTTGAGGCGGAATAATTGCCAAATTGCAAAGTCTGGTTACTATTGTTCGTCCAAGTAGTCACTACTAGTTTTACTTTTGGATTTATAAACAAAAGATTGACTTCAAAAAATTTTATTCACTTTTTGAGATAAAATCAAAATTTTGTATGACAACCACTGCGGTAAACCCTGCCATTAAACGGGACATCAAAATACCGTTGTATAGATCCCAAACACGGGGCAATTTGCTGAGATCTGGCATAAATAGCCCTCTCATACTTTCCGGAATTTACAGTTTTACGGAATTCCGGAAAACAAAAAATTCCCCAGATACTGGAATATTACGGCGAACTTATCTACAAATTTTCAAAAATTTTGACCTGTAAATAAGCTCACAATAACGGAAATTAAGTTTTTATTTATACACTTTATAACTGAGCCCTATTGGCGAACTAATAAATCATACTAGCTTAAGTTACACCTGTACCACGGACCTGTACTGTACATATTGCTAATTTTAAGTCTTTATATTTACACTTTTATAATTTACTTGACCTCACGTACAGAACGGAGCCTATTGGCGAACCTTTAATTTTAGTTTGACTTATAAAACTTTTACAAAAATTTTACCTTTATTTTACTTTTATTTTATTATATAACTTATACAAACTTTTATTTTAAATCATTGACGCGGCCTCCGACTATAATATTTAATTGAAATTATTGAAAAATAACCACATAACCTAGTAGGATGATCGGCAGATCCCCAATAATGTCATCCAACAAAGACGCGGGCAGTCAAAAATCACCACCCAAAACAGTAACCCTAGACTCAAGGGTAAGGCGTAGCATTGGTGAGTGGGAGACGACATCCAGTACAACGACAACAGCAGTCGCCGCGACATCTCCACTAACAACCAAAACGTCGCAGAGCAGCACTGCGGGCTTAAAGCTTAGACAAATATTGTCGCAGGATAATAGTCAAGCTGTAACGAAAACGACTGTAGCGGAATGTCACCCCCCGCCAAAGACAGTATACAAAAACAGGACCACAGAAGCCAAAGCCCACTTAACAAAAATTAAATTGCACCTAAATAATTCAAGGAACCTGAAAACAGAGATAAAAAATGGAGTCACAGAGTCGGTTAATAGACTATTTGAGTTGGTCAAAGAGAGTGAGACACATACCGGAGACAAACCGGCAAATACTGCAAATCATACCGCAATCATAACGGGTTCGCCCCCGCTAGGAAAAGAAGAAGAACAGAGTCTAAAAAATCAACTGGAATCACACGCCAAACTCATTAAAGAAAATAGCACCATAATGGAGGGGCTTAAAGAAATGCTAGACAAACAAAAAGACATGTTAGAGAGAGTGGCCGAAACAGCCACAACTTATGCTAGCATAGCAGCAACCCAGCCCCTCAATCAAGATAAAAAGCCCGAACCAGTGAGAAAAACACTTCACTCAGTAGTAGTCACATCTACAGACGAAGAAGAGACAGGTGAAGAAGTGTTAGATAAAATCAGAAATGCGGTTGACGCCAAAGAGGGTTGGATTGAGGTGCAAAAAGTGAGAAAAGCCAAAGATCGTAAGGTGATCATAGGATTAGGGACAAAGGAAGAAAGAGAAAAATTAAAAGACAGACTCAGAAACAGCGGAGCAAATCTTAGCGTTGAGGAAGTGAAAAACCGAGACCCGTTGCTGATGTTTAGGAGCGTCCTCAAAAGTCACACAGATGAGGACGTTCTTAAAGCTCTCAGGAACCAAAATCGGGGGGTGTTTCGCGACCTCAACGATGAAGAAAACCGAGTAGAAATTAAATACAAGAAGAAGGCTCGCAACCCACATACCAATCACATAGTGGTCAGTACCTCGCCAAAGATTTGGCAGAGAGTCTTAGACATGGGCGTCCTCCGTATTGACCTCCAAATTATACATGTGGAGGACCAGTCCCCCCTGCTTCAGTGCTCGCGTTGTCTGGGGTATGGCCACAGTAGGCGGTTCTGCAAAGACCCAGTGGATTTGTGCAGCCACTGTGGAGGTACCCACCTGAGGACCGAGTGCTCGGAGTGGCAGGCTGGAAGCAAGCCATCTTGCAGGAACTGTAAGACTGCTGGCCTGGCTCTTGTAGAACATAACGCATTCTACAATGAATGCCCCATTAGGAAGCGATGGGATGCAATAGCCAGGTCGACAGTTGCATATTGCTAAGGGCGCAATGGGCACTTACAAGGTCCTGCAAGCCAACTTAAAAAAGAAAAAACTGGCTACCATAGAGGCTTTCATTGAAGCGAACAGAAACGACATAGCCATGGCCTTAATTCAGGAACCGTACGTTGGGGGCGCTAAAAGCATGGGAAGTTACAACAGTGCGAGAATCTATCAGAATGTAGGAAGCGGCGAGGGAGTTGTCAAGGCGGCTATAGCTATCCTCGACCCCGACCTAACCGTGATCCAGCATCCAGAACTTACCACTCACAACATAGTTGTGGTGGAGGTTCAAACTAAAGCATGGACACTCGTACTCGTCTCATATTACTTTGAGCCCCTCCAACCTATTGAGCCGTATCTCGACCATCTACGTAAAACTGTACGCGCTCTAAGCCCTAAAAGAATAATAATCGGTGGTGACTCGAACGCCAAGAGTGCGTGGTGGGGAAGTCGGACTACGGAGGATAGAGGGATCGAAATGGCCGGAACACTACACGAGCTGGGCCTTCATATCCTCAATGTTGGCAACACTCCGACGTTTGACACCATTCGGGGAGGCATAAGGTACACAAGTCGTGTCGACGTAACAGCGTGCTCGACGAATATGCTGAACCATGTAGCGGATTGGCGAGTTGACGAGGGTATGACAACCAGCTCGGACCACAACGGCATAGTATTTAATATCAATATACAAAAATCTAAAGGGGTTAAAATAGAAAGAACAACCAGACTATACAACACTAAAAAAGCAAAATGGAATATATTTATAGAAAAGTTTAACGAATATAGCCAAGAATTTAAAATCACAAAATCTAACATAGAAAAAATTAAAAATAAAAAGGAGTTAGAAACTATAATAGATAATATAAACATAGCCATAACTGAAGCCTGTAGACATGCCATACCTGAAATAAAAAAGAAAGAAAAACTTACCATGCCATGGTGGTCCGAGGAACTCGCTTCGATGAAGGCGAAAGTTGCGACGCTCAAACGCAGGATCCGTTGTGCGGCACCAGTCCGAAGAGCCTCCGTTGTAGCTGAGTATCTGAAAGAGAAAGAAAAATATGAGACCGCGGCTATGAAGGCACAAACTGAGAGTTGGAAGGAGTTCTGTGGAAAGCAGGAGAAAGAAGGCATTTGGGAAGGTATCTACAGGGTCCTAATGAAAACTACGAAAAGAGAAGAGGATCTGCCCTTGGAAAAGGATGGGACGACCTTAGATGCGCAAGGTTCGGCGAGGTTTCTGGCGGAAACCTTCTACCCGGGTGACTTCGAGAGAGATGACAACCCTTATCATCAGGAAACCAGAGCTAAAGCAAAACGGGTGAATGATGGTGACCATAATAGTATATGCGATCCACCATTTACTATGTCCGAGCTCAAAACAGCGGCAAAGTCGTTTAACCCGAAGAAAGCCCCCGGTGTGGATGGTTTCACGGCAGATGTTTGCCTCCAAGCCATCGGAAACGACCCAGAACTATTCTTGGGCATAATGAACAAATGCCTGGAATGTCACTGCTTCCCAAGACAGTGGAAAGAGGCCGTAGTGGTCATATTGAAAAAACCAGGGAAGGACAACTACAGACTGCCAAAGTCTTATAGACCGATCGGCCTGCTGCCGATCCTTGGGAAGATCTACGAAAAGATGTTGGTGGCCCGATTAAAATTCCACCTACTGCCTAGAATGAGTGACCGCCAGTATGGGTTTATGCCACAGAAAAGCACCGAAGACTCCCTCTATGACTTAATGCAACATATAACTGACAAACTAGACCAGAAAAAGATAGTTACCGTCGTATCATTGGACATAGAGGGAGCCTTCGATAATGCTTGGTGGCCTGCAATTAAACTCAGACTGGCAGAGGAAGAGTGCCCACTCAACATTCGGAGGGTGATGGACGATTATATGTCCGAGAGAACCGTCACAGTGCGATATGGAGGTACCGCGGCCACCACAGGGACAAGTAAAGGATGTGTCCAGGGATCGATAGCGGGACCAATTCTCTGGAATTTACTGCTGGACCCACTGTTGAAAGGACTGGAAGAAAGGAAAGTCCACTGTCAGGCCTTTGCTGATGACGTCGTTTTGGTCTTTAATGCAAACACTGCTCTGGAAATTGAAAAACAGGCGAGAGATGTTCTCGTTTATGTTCGGGAGTGGGGTGTACGTAACAAGTTAAAGTTCGCCGCAAGCAAAACTAACGCTTTGACAATAACGCGGAAACTGAAGTACGATACCCCGCGCCTGAGCATGGGCGGGACTATTATTGCCTCAGCAAATGAAATAAAATTGCTAGGAGTCATAATAGACTCAAAACTGACATTCAATCAGCACGTAAGCGGTGTTTGCCGGAAGGCCATTGGCGTCTACAGACAGTTGGCAAGAGCCGCAAAGGCAAGCTGGGGCCTAAACCCAGAAATAATTCGTACAATCTACACGGCCACAGTGGAACCGATTGTATTGTACGCGGCAAGTGTTTGGGCGCCGGCCGCGGAAAAAATTGGAATAAAAAAGCAGCTGGGAACCCTACAACGCGGATTTGCGCAAAAGATGTGTAGATCCCATCGTACCGTCTCACTGAACTCTGCCCTGGTGTTGGCGGGTATACTCCCTTTGGATCTCCGTATAAGCGAGGCATCCTCACTGTACAAGATCAAGAGAGGGGCGCCGATACCGGGGCTGCGGGACAGGGGGGCTGAGCGAATGGCATCTGCCCTAGAGGCTCCTCATCCGGCAGAACGTATCGATCTGGAGTATATATGCTTGATAGACCAACAACAGGTCGACAATAATAGCAATTTTGCTATTAAAATATACACAGATGGTAGCAAGATTGACGGCCGGGTTGGCGCCTCGTTGTCCATATGGAATGCCGAGGCGGAAATCAAGGCCGTCAAGCTTAGCCTGCCATCGTATACCACGGTCTATCAGGCTGAGCTCCTAGCGATATGCGAAGCCACAAGAAGGGCCATGAAACACAACGCCGAATCCTTTGGGGTTTACAGCGACTCCGCGTCGGCTCTACAAACGGTCATTAACCAAGCTGCCCTCCACCCCTTAGCGGTTGAGGCCAGAGAGAATATAAAGATTATTCGAAGGAACAAAAATATATCTCTGTTCTGGATAAAGGCCCACGCAGGGTTGGAGGGTAATGAGAGAGCCGACTACCTGGCCAAGGAAGCCGCTGCGAATACCAAGAAAAAGGCAGATTATGACCTGTGCCCAATATCATACGCAAAGAAAATACTGCGCACTGATTCCTTGCGTCAGTGGAATGAGCGATACAAGAGCGGCGAAACAGCGGGTATCACAAAGATGTTCTTCCCTGAAGCATCGGCTGCCTACAGAGTGGTCCGAAATTTTGCAGCTAACACACACACTGCGCAACTTCTAACTGGGCACGGTGGGTTTGCAGAATATTTATATCGTTTCAAACGAAAAGATAACCCATCGTGCATTTGCGACCCTAACAAACAAGAAACGGTCCCTCACATTATAATAGAATGCCCAGTATCCTCCTTACAGAGATTACAAGTAGAAAATAAAATCGACTACGACATAACTTCTGACAATATTTCCACAATAATGGCCAGTGATAAAAGAGAACTTTTTCTAAATTACTGTATTGACATTATAAAAACTGTAAATAAGAGACATAAATAGCATAAATTATTGAATGTAATATTATTAGAATGTAAAATTAAATAAATGTGATAGTATCATAGCTTTAAAACGTCTTACTAGAAGGGAAACTGCTTTAGTCTTAGTTAGTTTATTGTATAAAAGTATGATAGTACGACTATTGAATTGTAAATGCAAGAGAATAGTGGTAGCATACCATACGGTGATAAATAAAATTGTAAATAAACATAAACTAAATACTGTGATAAATAATTATAAGAAAAATATGATGGAATGTAAAAATAGACTCCGAGAAATGTAGTCGGAGGAAAGTTTGTAAAGGCAGATGAGTAGAGGGTGTTTTTAGCCGGTAGGAGTCCGGCACTATCTGGGCACTCCCTTCCCAGATGTCCATGAAGGATTTTCATCCACTATTCATGCCTATATAAAAAAAAAAAAAAAAAAAAAAAAAACCTAACCTAACCTAACCTAACCTAACCTAACCTAACCTAACCTAACCTAACCTAACCTAACCTAACCTAACCTAACCTAACCTAACCTAACCTAACCTAACCTAACCTAACCTAACCTAACCTAACCTAACCTAACCAAAAATTTTGTGTTCGCGAATCTTAATCTGTTTTAGCTGCCGCGTATATATCCATTAGCTTACCCCAAAATAATAGTATTTCAATAGAAAGAACCTACCTTCACCTGTAAAATCACCTAATACTTACCCATTTGCATATATCTCAAATTTGGTCATTTTTACAGCTATTTTTCGCTCCTAACATTATATATCTTCTACTTTTTTCTACCTAGTACTGGTATTTCATCTTCCTGTAGCCGCCCCGCGTCGATTTGTAGCGTTTCCGCCGCAAACCGGCAAAAGATCAGCCCTCCAGGCCTCCTGTAGTGATTTCAAAGTTTCAAAAATCAACATTTTGTTCGATCACCAAAAATTTTCTCTTGAAAGTAGTTCAGTTTACATTCGTTTTCAGTGCCTCCCGTCACGCCGCGTCGTTTGACGTATCATTTATCAAAATCGGCTCAGTAGTTTCTGAATTATTAAGGATTTTCTGATATTTAGGTATCAAAAAGTCTACCTAAGGCGAGTTTACGTAAATCGATTTCAAATTTTGTGTTCGCGAATCTTAATCTGTTTTAGCTGCCGCGTATATATCCATTAGCTTACCCCAAAATAATAGTATTTCAATAGAAAGAACCTACCTTCACCTGTAAAATCACCTAATACTTACCCATTTGCATATATCTCAAATTTGGTCATTTTTACAGCTATTTTTCGCTCCTAACATTATATATCTTCTACTTTTTTCTACCTAGTACTGGTATTTCATCTTCCTGTAGCCGCCCCGCGTCGATTTGTAGCGTTTCCGCCGCAAACCGGCAAAAGATCAGCCCTCCAGGCCTCCTGTAGCGATTTCAAAGTTTCAAAAATCAACATTTTGTTCGATCACCAAAAATTTTCTCTTGAAAGTAGTTCAGTTTACATTCGTTTTCAGTGCCTCCCGTCACGCCGCGTCATTTGACGTATCATTTATCAAAATCGGCTCAGTAGTTTCTGAATTATTAAGGATTTTCGGCAAAAAATCGCCCTCCCACCCACCCTAAATTCATCAGGCAGGTAAACTCGGACGCCTATATAGGAAAAATAAGTTTTCAAAATGGTAGTGTCAAGGTCGCCCACTAGGAAGGACGATCAAATGTCATCATTTTCGCAGACCAGAAATGAGTCTCCGGGCCCCGTTGTGGTTGCTGCCTCTCCCGAGGAAATTATCCCAGCGGTGGCCGGGACAACCTCCCAAACGCCTCCTCTTAATGATCAGATTGGACTGGAATCTACCAATCCACCTCTGAGCCAGGACCCCACTACATCTTCCATATCCGAGTCCACCTCTACCTCTGTAAAACCTGCAGTCCCGGCAAAATCAAAAACTAAAAACACCGAAGTCGAGCTGCCGGCACGAGCCGAAGATGTGGTCCACATGGACTCCTATGTGGCGGCAGTAACTAAATTAACTTATAGTATTAATAAGTCGGTAAACGAAGGCAAAAGTGTTACAGCCTATAATAAGAAAATGATCGCCGCCGCTGCGCAGGAGATCCAGAAGGCCACCCAAATGATTGTCAAAATTACCGCGGCCGCACCCTCACTCAAGAAGCCTGTAGATTCTTCTCGTTCCCCCTCACTAGAGCAAATAAAAGAAACTGTAGCCATGACCGTAAGTGAGGTTTTGGCATCGACGTCACGGAAAACAGGGAACCCCATACCCCCACAATCCCCGCTCTCCGAGCCAGCTACAGCGGAGAAAGAGACAGAGGCCAGACTGTTAAAACAGTTGGAAGTAAACGCGAAACTGGTTGAGGAGAGCAATAGGAAAATACAGGAGTTTAACGAGAGAGTGACAGCCCTGATGGATGCCGGGGAGGCGATGACAACATACGCCAATGTAACCGCAGGACAAGCCCGGGACACCAGCACCATCACCAAACGCGGCACGCTCCACTCCGTCAAGGTGACGTCCGTTGATGAGACGGAAACAGGAGAGGAAGTGTTGAGCAAGGTAAGAGGCGCCGTAGATGCGAAGGAGGGCTGGATCGAAGTGCGGAATGTGAGGAAGGCCAAAGATAGGAAAGTCATCATAGGTCTGGCTACAAAGGAAGAGAGGGAGAAGCTGAAAAAACGCCTTCAAAAGGAAAACTCCCAGCTCAACGTCGAGGACATCGAGAACAAAGATCCGCAGCTAGTGCTTAGAGGAGTCCTCTCCGTACATAAGGACGAGGATGTCATAAAAGCGTTTAGGAATCAGAATAAGGATATTGTACGTGGACTCGACGAAAGCGAGAGTAGAATAATAATAAAGTACAGGCGCAAGGCGAGAAATCCTCACACAAACCACATCGTGATGAGCGTCGCGCCAACTATTTGGCAAAGGGCGACCACAAGAGCTGCAGTACAAATAGATCTGCAGACGATAGAGGTGGAGGACCAGTCACCGCTGGTCCAGTGCACTCGCTGTCTAGGCTACGGCCATAGCAAGCGCTTTTGCAGTGAACCGGCGGACCTGTGTAGCCACTGCGGTGGTCCGCACATGAGGACCGAGTGCGCCGAATGGTTGGCAAGAGAGCCCCCGAAATGTCACAACTGCTTCAAAGCTGAGCTAGAGCAAACGGCGCATAACGCCTTCAGCATGGCCTGCCCCATACGTAGGAAGTGGGACGCATTGGCCCGCTCAACTGTAGCGTATTGCTAAGGGCAGCCAGGAGAAGAAAATCCACTATCGAGTGGCGCAAGCAAATCTTCAACGCAAAAGGTTAGCCACAAATGAAATATTTGTGGAGGCCGAAAAAAGGGGAATAGCGATAGCGCTGCTGCAAGAGCCCTACATTGGAGCAGGAAGAGAGGTAAAAGGAGCTAGAGGGATGCGGGTGTTCCAAAACACCGGGAATAAAGAGGGAGTTGTGAAAGCTGCGATTATGATATTCGACCAATCCTTGAGCGTCACGCAATACCCAGAACTTACTACCAACAACATTGCGGTAGTAGGGATAAAAATAGGTAAGTGGAACATCACGTTTGTCTCCTTTTACTTTGAGGGAGAATTACCACTAGACCCCTACCTCGAACATCTCACAAAAATAAAAAACAAAGTAGGTACCAACAACCTAGTCATCGCAGGGGATTCAAATTCAAAAAGCTCCTGGTGGGGAAGTCCATTCACGGAAGAGAGAGGGGAAACAGTCCTGGCGGCCTTCGAAGAACTTGATTTAACTGTACTAAATACGGGAGAAATTCCGACCTTTGACACTATTCGGGGGGGTAAACGCTACACTAGTTTCGTTGACATTACGGCGTGTGCAACGAACTTGCTGGACCTGGTAGATGACTGGCGCGTGGATGAGAGTCTTACAACAGCGGACCACAACGGTATTCAATTCAACATATATACAGAAAGGAAAATTGGAATACATGTAGAAAGAACAACACGAATTTACAATACAAAGAAGGCGAATTGGTCCGAGTTCCGCGAAAAGATAAAACAAACCACGCAGGAAAAAGACATAACCATCGAAACAGTCAGAAACGCACAGTCTACCGAACAGATAGAGGAATTGATCAAAAAATACACTGAAGCCATCACTGCTGCATGTGAGCACGCAATACCTAAAAAGAAAACTAGAGAAAAACTTACCTTGCCGTGGTGGTCCGAAGAACTCGCAAAGATGAAGCACGAAGTCGCCACTAGGAAGCGCAGAATCCGTTGCGCAGCCCCAGTCAGAAGAGCGAAGGTCGTCGGGGAGTACCTGGAAAGTAAAAAAGCATATGAGGAAAGAGCAGCCAAGGCACAGGTCAACAGCTGGAAAGAATTTTGCGAAAAACAAGATAAAGAAGGCGTTTGGGAAGGGATATATAGGGTCATAGGAAGGGTTACTAAGAGAGGAGAAGACCTACCGCTGGAAAAAGACGGAAAGCCCCTGGACATGGCGGGCTCGGTCTCGCTTCTGGCCGATACCTTCTATCCAAGGGATTCGGACATAGGCGAGAGTGAGCACCATGCACAGGTCCGATTAAAAGCCGACAAAGCGAATGAAGACGAGCAAGGAAACTCTTGCGAGCCTCCATTCACAATGCTGGAACTAAGGCGAGCTAGCGAGTCCTTCAACCAAAAGAAAGCGCCAGGAAAAGACGGCTTTACTGCGGACATATGCCGAAACGCGATTGAGAGTGATCCGGACATCTTTCTATCACTGCTTAATAAATGCCTGGAGCTGTACTACTTCCCACAGCCCTGGAAAGAGGCAATAGTGGTGGTCCTAAAGAAGCCCGGGAAAGACAGTTATACGACCCCAAAATCCCTTAGACCGATAGGCTTGCTGTCAGTAATGGGCAAGATAAATGAAAAGATGGTCATGAACAGACTAAAGCACCACCTCCTACCCAGAATAAGCAACAACCAATACGGCTTCATGCCACAAAAAAGCACCGAAGACTCCCTCTATACCTTAATGAAACATATTCGTAGTAAACTTGACCAAAAGAAAATGGTCACAGTGGTTTCATTGGATATAGAGGGAGCCTTCGACAATGCATGGTGGCCAGCAATAAAGGTGAGATTGGCTGAGGAGGGGTGCCCAGTTGGTATCAGAAGGCTCATAAATAGTTACCTAACCGACAGAAAAGTAACAGTTAGATATGGCGGATCAGAAGCAAGCAGAGACACCAATAAGGGATGCGTACAGGGTTCCATTGGAGGACCTATCCTGTGGAACTTAGTGCTCGATTCCCTATTGAGAAGTCTGGACTCCACTGGGACGTACTGTCAGGCGTTTGCGGACGATGTTGTCCTGATCTTCGACGGTGAAACGGCATTAGAGATAGAGGCGCGTGCAAATGCGGCCCTCGAACATGTCCGGCGGTGGGGTGTCAATAATAAGCTTAAGTTTGCGCCCCATAAAACCAGCGCTATGGTAATTACAAGGAAGCTGAAATATGACACCCCGCGGCTGAGCATGGGCGGGGAAAGCATTTCCATGGCCAATGAAATCAAAATATTAGGTGTCACCGTGGATAGCAAGATGACATTTAACACACATGTCGCAAACGTCTGCCGCAAAGCAATTGGTGTCTATAAACAATTGAGTAGAGCAGCCAAGGCAAGCTGGGGCCTACAACCCGAGGTCATAAGAATCATCTACACAGCCACGGTGGAGCCCATTGTCCTTTACGCGGCCAGTGTGTGGGCACCGGCAGCGGACAAAATTGGCGTGCAGAAGGCACTGGCAACTGTGCAGAGGGGCCTAGCCCAAAAAATATGTAAGGCCTACCGAACGGTCTCCCTGAACTCGGCGCTCCTGTTAGCTGGCCTTCTTCCTCTTGATCTCAGAGTAAAGGAGGCCGCCTTGCTTTATGAGATCAAGAGGGGGATACGTCCGCCGGGACTGGGGGACAGGGAGATCGAACGGATGGCAATAGCCACTGATGCTCCTCACCCCGCCGAACAAATCAGCCTTGAGTTCAAATGCCTGGTCGACCAGGAGCAAGTTGACGCAAATAGCGATTACCAAGTTAGAATTTTCACGGATGGTAGCAAGATTGACGGGGGGGTCGGGGCAGCCCTGTCTATATGGACAGGACAAGCCGAAACCCGAACCGTCAAACTTTGTCTACCATCCTACTGTACCGTATACCAGGCAGAACTCTTGGCGATTTGCGAAGCGGTGAGAGGAGCCAAAAAACATAATGCGAGTAGCTTTGGTGTCTACAGCGACTCCATGTCCGCACTGCAGACCGTAACAAACCCAGGTTCACTCCACCCGTTAGCTGTAGAAACAAGGAAAAATGTCAAAGACATCTTTACACAGAACAAAAAAATATCCTTGTTTTGGATCAAAGCGCACGCGGGTTTGGAGGGGAACGACAGAGCGGACCAACTAGCAAAAGAAGCCGCTGGAGACACCAAAAGGAAAGCACACTATGACCTGTGCCCAGTATCGTACGTCAAGCGTATGATCCGTATGGAATCAACGCAGAAATGGAACGAAAGGTACAAGAAGGGTGAAACGGCCACAACGACAAAGCTATTCTTTCCCGACGCTGCCAATGCCTACAAGGTGATCCGAGAGATAGAGCCGAGTGGTCTGATTACTCAGCTTTTCACCGGCCACGGAGGGATGGCCCAGTACCTCCACAGATTCAAAATAAAAAATAGCCCGTCTTGTATTTGCGACCCCGAAATGCAGGAAACAATACCGCATATAATAATAGAGTGTCCGATCTTCGGAGCCAGGAGACAAGACTTAGAGCATAAAATTAACTGTAAATTAAAATTAGAAAATATAAAAGATATCATTGTTAGTAAAGAAAAATTTGAATTTTTAAATTATTGTCGAACAATTATAGAAATAGTTAACAAAAGAAACAAAACGTAAATAAAATAGGATGTAATAAAATTGAAAAATATATTTGTATATTATGATTTATATATGTATATATATATATATATATTGTATATATGTACCAGAAAGACTAAAGTAAAAGAATAGAATGAAGACAAAACGTATATGGGACTCTCACCCGCATAAAGAGAACCAGATGAAGAATGAGGCATGAAAGTGCGAGAGAAATACCTGCGAGAAATTGTATAAAAGAATAAAAATAGAGTAGAAACATACTCCGATTACGTTGGAGATGTATTAATAAAAAAAAAAAAAAAAAAAAAAAAAAAAAAAAAACCTAACCTAACCTAACCTAACCTAACCTAACCTAACCTAACCTAACCTAACCTAACCTAACCTAACCTAACCTAACCTAACCTAAAAAATAACGAAAATTATAACAGAGGCTTGTGATCATGCAATTCCGAAAAAGAAGAAAAACGAAAAACTTACCGTGCCGTGGTGGTCCGAGAAACTCGATGCAATGAAGTCTAAAGTCTCCACCTTAAAACGTAGAATCCGCTGCGCTGCACCAATCCGAAGGGACGGCGTAGTCAAGGAGTACCTGGAACAAAAAACAAAATATGAGGAAGAGGTTGTGAAGAGCCAGACTGAGAGCTGGAGGCAGTTTTGCAGTAGGCAAGACAGGGAGAGCGTCTGGGAGGGGATACATAGAGTGTTGAACAGAACCACCAAAAGAGAGGAAGATTCACCCTTGATAGATGGTGACAGGGCCCTAGACATGAAGGGGTCAGTGGATCTGCTTGCCAAAACTTTTTATCCTGGGGATGCGGAGGACGAGGACCCATCACATCGGGAAATGAGGGAAAGAGCGAAATTTGTGAATGAGGTAACCATCGGTGAATGTGATCCGCCATTCACAGTAACCGAGCTCAAAACAGCAGTAGCATCCTTCAATCCCAAAAAGGCACCCGGCTCAGATGGGTTTACGGCAGACATCTGCTCCAGAGCTATTGCAGGGGACCCGGATTTGTTTCTAGATCTGTTCAACAAATGCCTGTCGTTCCACTGCTTCCCGGACATATGGAAAGAGGCCACTGTGGTTGTTCTCAAAAAACCGGGGAAAGCAAATTACACATCCGCCAAATCATATAGACCCATCGGACTGTTGCCCATCCTAGGTAAAATATTCGAAAAGATGGTAGTTGCACGGCTGAAACACCATCTGCTACCAAGACTCAGCAAACACCAATATGGTTTCATGCCACAAAGGAGTACCGAAGACTCCCTCTATACCCTAAAGGAACACATAGATGAAAAGCTCAAAGAAAAGAAAATGGTAGCCGTGGTTTCCTTGGATATAGAGGGAGCCTTTGATAACGCCTGGTGGCCAGCCATAAGACTGAGATTGGCAGAAGAAAAGTGCCCAATAAACGTCAGGAAACTGATTGACCATTACCTAACAAACAGAAGGGTCACAGTAAGGTACGGAGGAATGGAAACAACCACAGAAACAAGCAAGGGATGTGTGCAAGGTTCAATCGCGGGACCAATTCTATGGAACCTCTTACTTGACTCTCTGCTCAAAAAACTAGACGAAAAGAAAGTCTACTATCAAGCCTTTGCAGATGATATAGTGCTCGTCTTCAGTGGGAAAACAGCGCTAGACATCGAAACACAAGCAAATGGCACACTCACTCATGTTGAGGCGTGGGGTGTACAAAACAAATTGAAATTTGCAGCACATAAAACCAATGCAATGATTATCACGCGAAAATTGAAATATGACATACCACGCCTCAGGATGGGAGAGATTGTCATCAATCAGGCAAAGGAGATGAAGTTACTGGGGGTTACTTTCGATGACAAATTAACTTTCAACAAACACGTGGCAAACATTTGTGCTAAGGCAACAACTATTTACAAACAGCTGGCAAAAGCGGCCAAAATAAGTTGGGGGTTAAACCCGGAAATAACGCGGACTATTTACGTTGCAGCGGTGGAACCCATCATACTGTATGCAGCCAGCGTTTGGGCACCAGCTGCAGAGAAGATCTGCGTTAGGAAACAATTGGATTCTGTGCAACGCGGTTTCGCCCAAAAAATATGCAGAGCCTATCGCACGGTCTCCCTCAACTCTGCACTTGTGCTGGCGGGATTGCTCCCCCTTGACCTGCGTATTCGCGAATCTGCTTCGCTATATAGGGTCAGGAGGGGGCAACCACTGCCGGGGCTGGCGGACCGGGAGATCGAGCGAATGGCTCCAGCTTTGGAGGCTCCTCATCCGGCGAAGCCAATTAGCCTGGAGTTCACGTGCCTGGAGGACCAGCAACAAGTAGACGCGAATAGCGACTTTGAAGTAAAGATCTATACGGACGGCAGCAAGATCGATGACAGGGTTGGAGCGGCACTCTCCATTTGGAAAGGTAATGCGGAAACGAGACCGGTAAAACTTAGCTTGCCGTCCTACTGCACGGTCTTTCAGGCGGAACTCCTAGCGATACGCGAAGCCACAAATAGGATCAAAAAGGAAAAAGCAAATACTTTTGGAATCTACAGTGACTCCATGTCGGCATTGCAAACGGTAACAAACCTCTCCTCTCTACATCCACTGGCTGTTGAAACTAGGAAAAATATAAGAGATATTTGTATCCAAAATAAAGTATGCTCTTTATTTTGGATAAAAGCTCATGCAGGATTAGAGGGGAATGAGAGAGCTGACCAATTAGCCAAAGAAGCCGCTGTAGGTTCGAAGAGGAAAACTGACTACGACCTTTGCCCAATCTCATATGCGAGACGAATGTTACGGGTGGATTCGCTCCGTATATGGGACGAAAGGTATGATCTGGGCGAGACCGCGAGCACCACAAAACTCTTTTTCCCCACAGCATCGACAGCATATAAAATTGTCCGGAAATTTGAACCGGCTAACGAGACGACGCAAATACTTACTGGACACGGAGGATTTGCCGACTATTTATATAGATTTAAATGCCGCAATAATCCCTCATGTATCTGCGATCCAGATGTTAGAGAAACGGTTCTACACGTTGTTACGGAATGCCCAGTATTTGGCCGTCAAAGGCTGGAATTAGAACAAGAAGTTGGTTGTAAAATTGTAAAAGAAAACTTAGATAAAATAATTAGTAGTAAGAGCATATATGCATTCCTAGATTATTGTGTAGAATTAGTAAAAAATGTAAACAAAAGAAACAGCGTATAGTTAGTATGATATCATAATATTATACTAACTAATAATAAAAAAAAAAAAAAAAAAAAAAAAAAAAAAAAAAAAAATATATATATATATAAGATAAGAAATAAATCTTACTAGGATAAGTAAATGAAACATAGAATTAATGATACCACCTGAAACAATGTATAAAAGGAAACAATTAGAGTAGTAGATAAATTAGTTTGTAAATGTGTAAGCGGGCATCCCACCCGCAAAATAGCAAATAAATAAATAAATTAGTAGCAGAATAGAATAGAAGGAAATAGGTATGAGTATGAATGTGTGAGCAGTAGCAAAAGCGAGAATTGGTATGAAAAACGGCGAAACGCATAAAATAGACTCCGTCATATATCGGGGGTATAATGAAAAGACACTGTGAGCAAACAGAGTTTTAGTCTCTGCTTGATCACAAGTCTATAAAAAAAAAAAAAAAAAAAAAAAAAAAAAAAAAAACCTAACCTAACCTAACCTAACCTAACCTAACCTAACCTAACCTAACCTAACCTAACCTAACCTAACCTAACCTAACCTAACCTAACCTAACCTAACCTAACCTAACCTAACCTAACCTAACCTAACCTAACCTTTTTTTTTTTTTTTTTTTTTTTTTTTTTTTTTTTTTAACGAAGGAAAGATCCCTGTTACGGATACCCGACAGCTTGCAGGGGAAGCTGTCGGGTTATGTGGGACTCCACGCCAGAGTGACGTGCCTACCCACTAAAAAACCTTCGGAGTTCCATCACAACCGCTTTTGCCGGGGACACGGGAACGGAAATACAACCGCGAACCCCGGCGCGGCTGGCCGCCAACGCGGCCCCTCCTCGGGGACGTCTGAGCGTCCCCCCGACTCACCAAGTAGGCGCGTCCGGAACTCACGGACGCGCCGTACCTCCTTGGGCCATATGAGAGGCGGCAGACTCCCACGCAGTCCACCGCCTGTGGCCCCATGGGAGCCAGATAAACTGGCTCCCAGCGGCGGAGAAGATGTTAGGCTCCGCCGCTTGCCTCTCGCCGCAAACGCGGTGCGGCACCGCTCGGCCGCGGAGGACAGGGAGACCGGCAACGCAGCACCGAAACTCCCTCCCCTCCGCGACCGATCACCATCCACAGCCACGGCGGTGTGGTCCCGCCTGAAGCGCCGGGAGAGCAATAAAATATTCCTCTCCCGGCGGCTCCACCTCGGGTGGGGGGAGAACTTCCCACTCCCCCGCCGCCCCATTGGGCGCATCCCAGCAGGCTCAAGGCCGAAGCCGAGCCCGCGGGAGCGCCCCTCCTCGGGTGGGGGGAGAACTTCCCACTCCCCCGCCGCCCCAATGTGGGCGCTCGCTGCTGTGAACAGCAGGAGCGCCCCCGCTCGGGTTCCTCTTCGCTTCCCCGTGGCCGGGACACCACGGGTACTGAGCCCCCCCGGTACGACAAACCGGGAACCACCTCGGGGGGGAACCTAACCTAACCTAACCTAACCTAACCTAACCTAACCTAACCTAACCTAACCTAACCTAACCTAACCTAACCTAACCTAACCTAACCTAACCTAACCTAACCTAACCTAACCTAACCTAACCTAACCCCCCAGTCTGCTTCGAGCACGCGTCGAGTGCACACGCGTTTTAGTGCGCTCCGCAAAAATAATTACAAAAAAGTGGAAAATAGCATAGAACAGTGTTGGAAATAACAGTGACTTACCTGTGTATCAACGTTGACTAAGCTCTGGACCGGAACAGCTGCTGACAAAATTGCAAAAGTGACAAAAAGTGTAAAAAGTACAACTCCAAGCCTAACGCAGCTAAATCAGAAGTGAAAAGGTATTTCCCCCTTGGAAACCCTTGCAACGGTCCCTCACGCAAAGTTTTCTGCTGCCGCTAAGCCACAATCTCTAAAAAACCACGTGGTGGCATGCTATTAAATTGGGGGCGGAAAACGCGGAAATAAGTGTTTTCCTGTACTGGCAAGACAGGAACAGACGTGTATATCAACGTTGACTGAGGTTTGAACTCAAGATCGAGGTGATTTCACCTGATTTCTTTGACCACGTCCACTATTCGGGCGTTCTTTTTACCGATTATTTCAACTTTTTAAAACTTTTATGTTTTAAAATTGACGTTTTATTTTAACCTTGACCTGTATTGTCCACTTTTCGTTCTACAAATTTTACAACTTTTACAAAATCACGTTTTTACAACTTTTACAATCTTATTTTAAAACTTGACAATGCCGCTTGCTCATTCCCCGCAAACAACCTGTGCGACGTCGCCCATTGGCAGGACACCTAAATCGGTGTCTTTTGCTGACCCACAAAGGTGTCTGAACTACTCGGATCCTAGTGACCTATCCTTCAATAAATATGGGCCAAGACATCCCGACGCCACGCCATTTGTGCCACCTAAATATAGGAAGCAGCGGTTAACCGACGATGGAAGGGACAACTTAGCCTCGAAAAGCAGGGAACTTTTGAGACAAATTGAGGAAGATTTAGAAACGGCAAGAAACCTAAAAAACACGATCAAAGACTCGATAAAAGAGAAGTTAAGAAAACTAGATGACCTTATCGTAGACCTGGCCGAATATGTCGAGCCTGGAAATATTACCCCGGGATACCACCCTAGCGTCCGTACCCAGACATCGCCGGAGGCCCATTCAAGCCCACATCGAATGGGAAGCAACATGCGGGACATGGAAGCAAACATTAAGACGATGGCTGGGATGCTGGAGGAAAACACCAAATGTATCCAAGAAATACAAAATATGCTCAGCCACAAAAGCGAGCACAAATCGACATACTCCGAGGTCACGGCGGGTAGTAGCGGGAAAACTAGCCACTCCCATGCTACACTCCATTCAGTTGCTATTTCGTCAACAGAACTCGTGACAGGAGAAGAAATCTTGGAGCAGGTGAGGGAAGCAGTTGGTGAGGATAATGAGTGGATAAGGGTCGAAAGAGTGAGAAAAGCAAAAGAGGGAAAAGTCATTGTAAGCTGCATCTCAAAAGAAGAAAGAAAGAAACTAAAAGAAAGAGTAGAAAAGAGAAAGGAATTGAGAGTTGAAGAAATCTACAATAAAGACCCTCTCCTCATATTTAAAAATGTGCTAAAAAAGACCACGAGCGAAGAATTAATAGATAGGCTAAGAAAACAAAATAGGAAAATATTTGAAGGTATCGGGCAAGAAGAAAATAGAATGGAAGTAAAGTTTAAGAAAACGGCGAGAAACCAACTGCTCAACCACGTGGTGATACGGGTGGCACCAGCCATCTGGAACAAGATGGCGACGGCTGGCTCAGTGCACGTTGACATGCAAAGGATTTATGTGGAGGACTATTCGCCGCTCATCCAGTGTTCAATGTGCCTAGGCTACGGCCATGTTAGGAAGTACTGCGGAAAAAATACGGAAAAGTGCAGCCACTGTGGTGGCGACCACAGGAAGACGGAATGCGCTAGCTGGTTGGCTGGAGCACCCCCATCGTGCCTGAACTGCATCGCGGAAGATAATGAGGTTAGAAACCATAATGCTTTTAGTAGTGCATGCCAGGTCAGGCAAAGGTGGGATGCCCTGGCCAGGTCCAGGGTGGCCTATTCCTAAAAAAGTTGAAACTTAAACATTGCATAGCAACCTGATTTTGTTGTGGCTAATGGTTTATCATTAAAAACGCAAAAACTGTAGCGGAAAACTATGCAATGTTCAGGTAAACAACCAAAATCACGAGGCTATAGAAGTGGCTTTGTATCTGGAAATATATTATTGCCTCAACAAAGTGCGCGATAGACAAGTGATTATGTATAGGGCCATAAGTATAAATGACGTAGTAAATAGGATCTAACAAGCCGTTTTTTGTTTTTAACTTTCGACTTATTATACAAAATAATGTTATTGACAACAAATTCTTAGTAAATAAGCTTCATTATAGTGAAATAAGATACGCACATCTTTTTACATTTAGATTAAATTTTATTATGTGAGCATTTTTATTAAATAGGATAATAACGTTAAAATTTTAGACCCACATCTGTAATTCGTTAATTTTTAAGGCGGAAAATAATTCTAAATTTTTCCGCCTTAAAAATTACCCAATAAAATACTTTAAAAAATTCTAGTCATAATTTAATACTGTATAATACTAAGTGTGCAAGAAAACGATAAAATATGAAAATAATTAGTGAAGCTATAAATTCATACTGAGAATGTAAACAAATCTGTTGATACGATTAAAAACTGTAAGAGATATGACCAGCAATCCATTTAAGAGTAGTAAATAAGCAAATAAAATAGGTGAATAGAAATAAAATGTATAAAACTGTAAACAAATAAAATGATAAGTTTATTTAGAAAATAAGTACTTATACACGTAACAGTTTATAAATATAATGTTGAATTGGTATAGAATGAATATATTAGATTGGAATGAAAATAACTTAGAAAAGAATACATGTTTTACATAACTTTATTGTGAAATAAATATTATTGTATAAACTCTGCAAACAAAAAGCAATATAGTTCCACTTTGACTAAAAATTACTTTGTTAACTTTAGAAATAAAATAAGTTTAAAATTATATAAGAGAATTTAGAAGCAGACTATAAATGCAAGTTTATATAATTATAGTATAAGTTATAAATGTATAGAGCGATATGTAATGTAAATAAAGACTCTGCGAGCTATGGCAGGGGATTCTGGTCCAAATAAACTCCCTCTGGGTGTGGCTAGCACCTGGGGGAAAACTTAAAAAAAAAAAAAAAAAACCTAACCTAACCTAACCTAACCTAACCTAACCTAACCTTTTTTTTTTTTTTTTTTTTTTTTTTTTTTATCGAAGGAAAGATCCATGTTACGGATACCCGACAGCTTGCAGGGGAAGCTGTCGGGTTATGTGGGACTCCACGCCAGAGTGACGTGCCTACCCACTAAAAAACCTTCGGAGTTCCATCTCGACCGCTTTTGCCGGGGACACGGGAAGGAAATACGACCGCGAACCCCGGCGCGGCTGGCCGCCAAAGCAGCCCCTCCTCGGGGACGACTGAGCGCCCCCCCACTCACCAAGTAGGCGCGTCCGGAACTCACGGACGCGCCGTGCCTCCTTGGGCCAATTGAGAGGCGGCAGACTCCCACGCAGTCCACCGCCTGTGGCCCCATGGGAGCCAGATAAACTGGCTCCCAGCGGCGGAGAAGATGAAAGGCTCCGCCGCTTGCCTCTCGCCGCAAACACGGTGCGGCACCGCTCGGCCGCGGAAGAAAGGGAGATCGGCAACGCAGCACCGAAACTCCCTCTCCTCCGCGACCGATCTCCGACCACAACCACGGCGGTGTGGCCCCGCCTGAAGCGCCGGGAGAGCAATAAAATATTACCCTCCCGGCGGCTCCACCTCGGGTGGGGGGAGATCTTCCCACTCCCCCGCCGCCCCATTGGGCGCATCCCAGCAGGCTCAAGGCCGAAGCCGAGCCCGCGGGAGCGCCCCTCCTCGGGTGGGGGGAGAACTTCCCACTCCCCCGCCGCCCCAATGTGGGCGCTCGCTGCTGGTATCTACAGCAGGAGCGCCCCCGCGCGGGTTCCTCTTCGCTTCCCCGTGGCCGGGACTACCACGGGTACTGAGCCCCCCCGGTACGACAAACCGGGAACCACCTCGGGGGGGAACCTAACCTAACCTAACCTAACCTAACCTAACCTAACCTAACCTAACCTAACCTAACCTAACCTAACCTAACCTAACCTAACCTAACCTAACCTAACCTAACCTAACCTAACCTAACCTAACCTAACCTAACCTTTTTTTTTTTTTTTTTTTTTTTTTTTTTTTTTTTTTTTTTTTTTTTTTTTTTTTGTAACGCGAAGAAAATCCCTTCGGATACCGCACCAGCTACGGGAAACCGGTGCGGTTATGTGGTGTAGCCACTAAAAACTCCGCGGTGTCACTTCTCAGCCGTTGTGAGAGCCGGGCCGTGGGCTATTCTCGCTCCACAGCCCGGCACGGCGGCCGCTACGTCGGCGGCCTCAGTTCGGCACGCTCTCAGGACCCCTCTCCAGCGAGAGGGTCGGAGCGGCCAGCGGGTTGGCCCGTCAGCCTTCAATTTACCCGCTTGGGTAAAGGCACACGTGACACACATGCGCCTTTCAACCCGGACCGTTAAGCCGGGTGACGGATTCCCGTATCCGCACCCGACCGGTCTTGTTATGGGGGCAGATGGTGCAGGCCATAAGCCCGCCTTCTGCGCCCTGTGCGCCGGCGGCGGATGGCAAGGTCAGTGGAGTCCTCACGCTCTCTCTCCGCCGCCTCTTTGCGGAGCATGACACACTCCGCAAAGGCCTGCACCGCTGTCCACGACGTCTCACTGTCGACCATGCATTTGACCACGGTCGGCAGCGAGAGATCGTCCCCCACGACCGCGCGTAACTCGGCGCGGTCAACTGCCCAGGCTGGGCAGACTTCCAGTGTGTGCTGGGCGTCCTCGTCCTGGCATCCGTCACAGTGGTGGCAAACGGCTGACGGCTCCCGTCCCGCTATGCGACACAGGTACCCTCCAAAGCATCCATGCCCGGAGAGCAACTGCGTCAAGCGGAAGGTTAGGGAGCCGTACTGCCTCGCCAACCATTGACCCAAGACTGGACGGACTGCTTCGACGGTTCTACGCCCAGCAGTGGGCTGCTCCAGCCTCTGGCTCCATACCTCGATGGCACGCTGACACAGCTCATTGCGGCGTCCTGCGATTTCTCTAGGTGCCGGCCGATGACCCCGGGCCAGTGCCTCCTCTCGCCACCTGAAAAGGGTGGCGAGGATCTCAGCATCTAGGTCCCAGGGCATACTACCGGCCAGCACGCACGCTGCCTCCGCGGAGATCGTGCGATATCCCCTTGCGGCCCTGATCGCCATCACCCTCTGCGGTCTTCGCAAGAGGGCGATATTTTGGTTGCTCAGGGCCTCTGCCCATACTGGGGCACCGTAGAGGGCCATGGATCGCACGACCCCCAAATACAACCGCCTGCAGGACGCCTCCGGCCCTCCCAAATTGGGCAAGAGCCGTGTCAGCGCACCAGCCGCCGCCATAACACGCGGCACCAACGCCGCAAAGTGGGCGCCGAAATTCCATCTGCCATCAAGGACGATGCCTAGATACCGCATCGTCGGCTTGATGGCGATTTGGACACCGCCAACCACAAGGCTAGAATCTGGCGGAGGCCCCCTCCGAGGGCCGTGAAAACACAACGCCTCGGATTTTTGAAGGGCCACCTCTAGACCCAGCCGGCGGATTCGGCGCACCACTTGCGCTACTCCCGCAGTCGCCAGCAATGACGCCTCTCGGAATGTTGTACCACGGGCAGTCACGAGCGTGTCGTCAGCGTAACAGACAACCGCGACGCCCGGAAGATTGACCGCCCGCAGCACCCAGTCGTACCCGATGTTCCACAGGAGCGGTCCTAAGACGGAACCCTGTGGAACACCGCGCGTCATTGCGCACTCCTTCCATCCGTCTCGAGCAGGAAATACTACCCTCCTATCTGAGAGGTAGTCCTGGATGAGCCGGCGCAGGTATGGTGGCACCCCGTGATAGCGGAGTGCCTCCAAAATGCAAGGCCAGGGGAGGGTGTTAAAGGCGTTGGCGATGTCGAGAGACACCACCACGACCACCTCACCCTGGGAGACCGCATCCTGCGCCATGGACTTCACTCTCAGAATGGCGTGGATGGTGGACCTCTTCCGGCGGAACCCGTACTGGGAGTCCGCGAGGTTCGGACCCACTCGCTCGAGGTGCTCGACAAGGCGGTCACAAGTGACTCTTTCCAGCAATTTGCCAGCCTCATCAAGCACGACTAGAGGACGAAACCCAGACGGGGAATCCGCCGGTCGTCCCTCTTTCCTCAGCAGGACCAATCGTCCCGCTTTCCACGCCTTGGGAAACTTCCCCTGCTCGAGACAGGCGTTGAAGAGCCCCCTCAGTCGCTCCTCCAGGGCCTCTACTGCACCTAGAGCGAGGACCAACGCCTTTCCCGGCACACCATCTGGACCCGGGGCGACATTCCTTGCGCGCAATCTTTCCAGACCTGCGCGCAGCTCGTCCCGGGTTATCTCCGGGATCTCTTCTCGGTCCTCGCTCCGAGGCACCGATGGAGAAGCCATGCTGGGGGGTTCGATTGCCCCTCCCTGCGGGAACAGAGTGGCAATCACCTCTTCGAGGAACTGCGGCTCAAGACTCTGCGTCAGGGGGACGCCATACGGACGAGTCTTGTTACGGACGAGCCGGTACGGCCGTCCCCATGGATCGCGGTCCAATGTGGCCAGCAGTTCCTCCCTTGCCGCTTCCTTTGCGGCCGCAATCGCGTTCTTCAGCGCGTTCTTCGCCTCCACTAGGGCTGTGCACAAGGCGGCCTCCTCAGCGTCGTCCCGGCGCCGCCTTCTCCGGTAGCGGGCGTATTGGCGTCTAGCCACGCAACAGGCCTCCCGCAACTGCGAGAGTGCTGGCGACCACCAATACACCCACCGCCTGGGAGGACGAGTACTGGACCGGGGCATAGACGCGTCGCAGACAGCAGTCATTGCACCCCGGAACCACTCGGTCTCGTCCTCAACCTCCACGGTTACCGGCGCCCGGAACCAGCCCTGTAATATGGCCGCCTCCTTGAGCAGCTCTTTGTCGAGGCGCTTCAGCTGCCACCGCGGGCCGACCTCGTTCGGGGCCCAGTCCATGCTGCTCGGAGCGACCGAGGACGCAGAGAGATCGAACCGCACGAAGCGGTGATCGGAGAGCGTCTCCGCGTCCTCCACCACGCTCCAGCTCTGCACGCGGCGCGCCAACGCAGGGCTCGCGAACGAAACGTCCACGATAGAAGAGCCCTGCGGGCGCACGCACGTTGGAACTGAGCCCCGGTTTAACACGGCCAGCCCGACGGTGATGAGCCACTCCTCGATGACCAGCCCTCGCAACCGACGAGGGTCTCCCGGACGAAAGGTTGCCGGGCATCCCCACGCCGTTGATTCGGCGTTGAGATCCCCAGCAACAAGTACCGGGCGAGGGTGGCACCTGTGCACAAGCGCCTCGAGCTCGGCCATGAAGGTCTCGAACTCACTGAGCGGACGGTTGGGCGAGAAATACACGCCAATGACAACTAAGTCGCCCAGTTGAGCCGAGACCATTCCATGGCCACGTACGACATCCCTTGGAGGCGAAGAACTCGCCGAAGACACGACGGCCACAAGACCATCCCGGTCCGACAACCAATTGTCCCGTGGAGGGACAAAGTACGGCTCAGCGACCACCGCCACCTCTATCAACCACTCCGCCATGCACTGAGAAAGCAGGTCCTGAGACCTGGCGCAGTGGTTGATATTCGTCAGGAGAAACTTTTGGGCCATACTTATTGGATGGCCGCCGTCTCCATCTCCTCGGCGTCCTGAGCCGTACGGGCGGGCTGCGTCTGGGCCGTGGCCACGGACGCATTACGCCTCCCTCCTCTTTTCTTGCGCGCGCTCGGGCATGATGCGCTCCCGACCCGGTGCTTTGCCGGCTTGCCGGCCCCAGCACACAGCACGCAGCTGGCTTCTGCGGCCGTGCATTGGGCGGCCTTATGGCCCGGCTTGCCGCAGCGATAGCACAGCGTGCTCCTGTCAGCCTCCGCAGTGCACGTCTGACTGACGTGGCCTACCTCAAGGCAGCGGTAGCACTGCAGAGGCTTAGTCGGCAGCAGCTTGACCTGCACCGACACCCAACCAACAAGGAGCCGCTGGCCGCTGGTCAGCCGTTTGGCCGCCACGACTGGGCACCGAACCCAGGCTGTCCGAGTGCCACCATGGCCGTCTCGGATTTCTCCGACTTTGACTTCGGCCTCGGGGCACTGACCAACCCGGGCGATCGCGCTACGCACCAGGTCTGGAGTCGCTGAGTCGCATAAGCCCAGCACGCGCAACTCCGCACACTTCTGCGGACGGGATACGTCCACCATCTGGGGGTCCAGAGCCTCTCTTAGCTTCGAGGCCAGGGCGTCAGCCTTGGCCTCTTTCTCGGTGCCCGCAATTTCTAAAATGCGGGCACCGGTAGCCGCCCGTTTCCATTTCACACCGGAGATGCCCAGCTCTCCGATGTCCACCTTCTGCTGGGCCAAGGCCATCACCTGCGCATAGGTGGTCCCCCGCTTTTCTGCATCGGGCTGTACCTTCAGTACTACAGCCGCCGAGCGCGGGGGGCGCAGTTTGGGCAGTGGCCTGTTCTTAGGCCCAGCAGGGTTGCGGGCGGCCTGAGGACCAGCAGAGCCAGTTTGGCCAGCAGGTCCGGCAGCCCGTTTATTTTGGCGTTTAGCGCCACGTCGCGCTACCTCCGTCCAAGGCGTATCCATAGACGCTGGTGCCGGAGGCAGCGGGCGCGGCGCCGGGCCCTTTGCAGCGGGCTTCGCTTTAGGCGCCGCTTCAGACGGCGCCGCCTTCTTGGCTGGCGGCTGCGGAGCTGCCGGGGGTGCGACGGCCGATGTCGACGGTGTCGGTACCGGCGGGGGAGGCTCGACTCGCGTAGAACGAACTACAAGAAAATACAACACAAGAAAAGCAAATTGGAATTTATTTCAAGAAGAATTTAATAAACTAAAAATAAAATACAAATTAACTAAAGAAGATATGAAGCAAATAAACAATAGTGATAAAACGGAGGAAGCGTTAGAAAAATACAATAAAATGATCACGGAAATCTGTGCTAAAGCTATTCCGAAGAAGAGCAACAAACAAACCCTAAAAGTGCCGTGGTGGTCCGATGAGCTGGAAAAAATGAAAAAAGAAGTAGCTACTTACAAAAACAGGATCCGATGCGCTGCGCCTGTCCGAAGAGCCAAGGTCGTAGAACAATACCTGCAAAAGAAAGAAAGATATGAGACAGAGGTGAAAAATAAACAAACTGAAAGCTGGAAGGAATTCTGTGGAAAACAGGATAGGGAAGGACTTTGGGAGGGGATCTATAGGGTGATATCTAAAACTACAGATAGAGGGGAAGACCAATTACTGGTGAAGGACGGGAAAACATTGGATGCAAAGGAGTCGGCAAAATTGTTGGCGAGGACCTTCTACCCAGGAGACTCAGAACTGGAGGACAACGAATCACATCGCAAAATTAGAGCCCAAGCAGAAAAGGTAAATGATGGAGACCATCAAGCAGTATGTGACCCACCATTTACTATGGCGGAACTCGAAATGGCAATGGATTCGTTTAATCCAAAGAAGGCCCCTGGGGTGGAGGGCTTCACTGCGGATATTTGCGCTAAAGCAATAAGGTCCGATTCGGAATTGTATCTGGGACTAATAAATAAGTGCTTGGAGTACGGCTGTTTTCCAAAGCTGTGGAAGGAGGCAGTGGTTGTCATCCTCCGTAAACCGGGAAGGGACAACTACGGCATCCCCAAGTCTTATAGACCAATCGGACTTCTGCCGGTATTGGGAAAAATCTTTGAGAAAATGGTGACAGCCCGACTAAAACACCACCTGTTGCCAAAGTTTAGTACCCGCCAGTACGGGTTTATGCCACAGCGATGTACCGAGGACTCCCTTTATGTCCTAACGCAGCATATTAACCAAAAGTTAAAAGAAAAGAGACTTATCACCGTAGTATCGTTGGACATAGAGGGGGCATTCGATGGAGCCTGGTGGCCCATGATAAAACTACGACTGGCGGAAGAGAAATGTCCCATAAATCTTAGACGGGTAATAGATAATTATCTGACAGACCGACAGGTCACAGTGAGGTACGGAGGAGAGGAGGCACGTGCTGTAACAACGAAGGGGTGTATACAAGGCTCCATATGTGGCCCACTCCTCTGGAATCTCTTACTGGATCCCCTTCTAAAAGAACTGGAACGACTGGGTGTACACTGCCAGGCCTTTGCCGACGATGTCATCCTGGCATTCGACGGCGAAACGGCCTTGCAAATAGAAACGCAGGCCAATGACATACTCCGGCGTGTGAGGGCGTGGGGCGTCATGAATAAACTAAACTTTGCAGCTCAAAAAACAAATGCGATGCTGATAACAAGGAAGCTGAAATATGACGAACCACGCCTTCACATGGGAGGGATTGACATAGTTATGGTCAAAGAAATAAAGATCTTGGGACTGACTATTGACCATAAACTATCGTTTAAAAAACATGTCCAAAACACGTGCAAAAAGGCATTAAATATATATCAACAGCTGGCCAGGGCAGCAAAGGCCAGTTGGGGCCTGCATCCCGACATAATTCGGACAGTGTACACCGCAGTCATCGAACCCATCATTTTGTATGCTGCGAGCGCCTGGGCGCCGGCTGTAGAGACACTGGGCGTTAAAAAACAATTAAATACAGTGCAACGAGGATTTGCACAGAAAATGTGCAAATCATATCGCACAGTCTCCTTGAACGCGGCGCTGGTCCTGGCCGGACTGCTCCCACTTGATCTCCGTGTAAAGGAAGCAGCTTTACTATACGGGATCAAAAGGGGGGTGGTCTGCCCGGGGCCGGCGGGCGAGTCAATCGAGACTATGTTTCCCGCACTAGAGGCTCCCCACCCCGCCGAGAATGTCCGCAGGGAATTTACTTGCCTCGATAACCAAATTGCAGTGGAACAAAACAGCAATTACGAGGCAAGAATATTCACCGACGGCAGCGGCATTGACGGCGGAGTGGGGGCAGCATTGTCCATCTGGAACGCCGAAAAAGAAATACGTGCCATTAAGCTCCGTCTATCAACCTATTGCACAGTGTATCAGGCGGAGCTTCTAGCGATCCGTGAAGCGACCAGATGGGCAAAAAATAGTTCCGTTGGTGCCGTCGCGATATACAGTGACTCGATGTCCGCCCTTCAGACAGTTACAAACCTCGCTTCCCTCCATCCCCTTGCCGTTGAAGCCAGAAGTAACCTCAACTATGCAAATCAGCATAAAAAAGTTGTCAGGTTGTTCTGGATCAAGGCGCATGCGGGGCTGGAGGGAAACGAGAGGGCAGATCAACTCGCCAAAGAGGCCGCAACAAAGCTAAAAAAGCAACCGGACTACGATCTCTGCCCGGTCTCATTCGCGAAGCGAAACCTACGTAAGGAATCGCTTCGCGAATGGGATCGTAGATACGAGTCTGGGGAAACGGCATCGACCACTAAAGTATTTTTCCCGACGGCGTCAACGGCCTATAGTATAGTGCGGAAAATATCGCCGAATATGACTACATCGCAGATATTGACGGGGCATGGTGGGTTCTCCGAATATCTGCACAGATTCCGATGTAAGGAGAACCCATCATGCATCTGCGAGCCCGGCGTCCCAGAAAGTATCCTGCACGCTGTTTTGGAGTGTCCCGTGTATGGATCGGAAAGAATCGACCTCACACATAAAATAAAAACTACCTTAAATGAAAATAATATTTCCGAAATTATGTGTGACAACGAAAAAAGAGCAGTATTTCTCAGTTATTGTTGTAAGTTAACAAAACTTATTAATAAAAGAAACGCTGCGTGAATTGTTTTCCAAGAAGTATTGAAAAATACCATCTGTGATAACAATAACGTAAAACAAATCCAAACACGGGACACATCCATAAAACAGTGGATTTTATCCAAAACATGTTTATGTATTGTAGCTTTTGTATAGCAGTTTATGTATAGCACGTGAAGTAGTCTAAATTCAGTATGAGATGAAGTAAGAAAGAAATATATACAGTATAAGATAGATGATGAATGTAGATAGAAAAGAATGAAAGATAACAACAAAATGTAGCCAATTACTCCAATTAAGTTGGAGGTGTAAGATATAAGAAAAAAAAAAAAAAAAAAAAAAAAACCTAACCTAACCTAACCTAACCTAACCTAACCTAACCTTTTTTTTTTTTTTTTTTTTTGGGACGGGATGAAAAATGCCTTCGCATACCACTCTGCCGCGGGGACGGTAGAGTGGTTATGTGGGACTTGAACCCACTAAAAAACACTCCGGTGTACCTCATGTCGCATTACATGCCGAGAGCGCAGGGTCACCTGACCGAAGTCTGGTATTCTACTGCGCCTCGGCTGCGACCACCTGCATCCAGGTACCTCTTACAAATTTTACCGCCATGTGAGTGCGCGCGGGTACACGCGCACGCTACCTCTTTCGCCCATAAGGAGCGGCAGACTAAACCCCGAGTCTGCCGCTCGAGGCTACTGTCATGGCGGCATGTGGCGGTTATAATCCCGCCGTCTCCGCCCAGCTCTACGGCGTCGGATGGCCAGTGTTGTTGCGGCTTCTCGTTCCCGCTCTGCCAATTCTTTAGCCTCCATCACTTCCTCACAGAATGACCGCACGGCATTCCAGCCATCCCTCGACGAGACCATCGCAAGAAATATGGCTCGGAGGGTTAAATCCATTCCTATAACGTCCGTTAATTCGGCACGTTCAGCCGTCCATGCCGTGCACGCCGTGAGGGTGTGTTCGGCTGTGTCCTCCAGGCCGCCGCCGCAGTGATGGCATTCGGTTGTTGGCTCCCTTCCAGCCACCTGACACAGGTATTTCCCAAAGCAACCATGCCCGGTTAAGACCTGTGTCAGCCGAAATGTAAGGGCGCCATGACACCGATCCATCCACTGAAGTAGAATTGGACGGACGGCATCCAACGTCTTGCGGCCGAAATTTGTTTCTGCGAGCCTGTCCTGCCAGATTTGCAGAGCGTCTAGCCGGAGTTGACTTCGACGCCCCGCCACCTCTCTGGGCGCAAATCGATGGCCCCGCACCTTTGCCTCCTCCCGCCAGAAAAAGACGGAAGCAAGGGTTCTCGCTTCAAGGTCCCAAGGGACCGAACCAGCTAATACGCACGCTACGCTATGGGAGATTGTGCGATATCCTCGAATGATCCTGATTGCCAACACCCTCTGAGACGAGTTTAGGAGGGCGATATTTCGGCTATTCAAGGTCTCTGCCCATATAGGGGCACCATATAGTGCCATCGACCGAACGATCCCTTCGTAGAGACGGCGGCACGATGCCTTTGGTCCTGCAAGATTAGGCATCAGTCCTCCTAAGGCCAACGCTGTGGTTCGCAATTTGGGCACCAGCATCTGGAAGTGGGAAGCAAAGTCCCATCGGCTATCAAGGATTAGCCCGAGATACTTCATAGTCCTCTTGATGTCGATGGTAACTCCACCGACCATTATACCCGTTCCCAATGGGGGCGCTTGACGGGCTCCGTGGAATAAAAGGGCCTCCGACTTATCGAGTGCCACCTCCAACCCAAGCAGCCTAATACGCCGCACCACATGCGCCACCGCAGCGGTAGCACGCAAACATGCCTCTCTATATGTTCTACTCCTTACAGTCACAAGGGTGTCATCCGCGTAACATGTCAGGTGTACCCCTGCCAAATTTGTCCCTCGCAGGACCCAGTCGTAGCCGATGTTCCACAGGAGTGGACCAAGAACCGACCCCTGTGGAACACCGCACGACATTGCCCAACTGTGCCAACCATCTTTCCCAGGGTATTCAATCTGCCTTTCGGAGAGATAGGATCCCACGATATTCTGCAGGTATGTAGGTACTCTATGGAACTGCAGTGCCTCCTTGATACAGGTCCAGGGGAGAGTGTTGAAGGCGTTTTTAATGTCTAATGAGACAGCCAGCACTACTTCTCCTCGGGCCCTAGCATCCTCCACCAGCCCTTTCACGCGTAGAACTGCGTGAACAGTGGACCTTTCCCTCCGAAAGCCAAACTGATTATCGGCCAGATCGGGACCGACCGCACCAAGATGTTTGATGAGGCGGGCCGCAATAATCGCCTCAAAAAGTTTTGCCAATTCGCTCTCTAGTACGATCGGCCTAAACGCCGACGGAGAATCTGGCGGACGACCCTCTTTTGCCAGAAGAATTAGCTTCCCTGTCTTCCACTCCCTCGGGAATTGCCCCAACTCCAGGCAAGTCGTCAGTAGAGCGCGTAATCTAGGCTCTAAGTGTTTCAGTGCCAGCGCTAATGCACGACCTGGGATGCCGTCCAAACCTGGGGCTGCGTTCCTGGACCGGAGTCGAAGAATCGCTGCACCCGTTTCCGCTTCTGTCACCGTACATGCATCATTATGCGGCGTGATCACGCCACCTAGCGTGCATGCCATTGGTGGGGGTGTGTGTGGACCTCTTGTTGGAAATAACGTCGACACCACATTGCACAGAAATTCGGGCGAAAGAGTTTCCGTTAGGGGGGGTGCCCAAGGGCGCAATTTTCGCCGCATCATTCGATATGGCCGTCCCCAAGGGTCGTTATCCAGCGTAGCCAGTAGATCTTCTCTGGCTTTGTCCTTTGCAACAGCAATAGCCTTACGCAGGGCTCTTTTGGCCTCTTTATATGTGTTTTGCAAATGCTGCTCTGCCGTTTCGTTCCTTGGGCGTCTCCTCCTTTGCCTCGTATATTGGCGTCTAGCCGTGCTGCAATTTGAACGCAGTTCAGCAATTTCCGCGGACCACCAGTATACCTGCCTCTTTTGGGTAAATGGCCTGGCCCGAGGCATCGACGCGTCACAAATACTTGTCATAGTTTCCCGTAACCAGGCCACTTCCACGTCAATGTTTTCGGGGGAGTCGGGAATCGGCGCCCAGCTTTGTACCAGAGCTGCTTCCTCGAGAACCTCTTTGTCGAGACGTTTTAGATCCCACCTTGGCCCCCCTCTACTAACATTATCTGGCCTCGCTTCAGAAGGGGTAACTTCAGATGAGGAGACACTAAATCGGATATATTCATGGTCCGACAGTGTCTCCGCATCCGGCACCACCTCCCAATTCCGAACACGGTGTGCAACTGCAGGAGAGGAGAACGTTACGTCCACTCTCGAACTGCCTTGAGGGCGCACGCATGTTGGTCTCGTTCCTTTGTTTAAAATTGAGAGGCCGACCATCGTAAGCCACTGCTCAACCACTATACCGCGGTCATCTGTACTGCGAGATCCCCAAGCCATTGAGTGGGCATTAATGTCTCCAGCAAGCAAAATGGGATGAGGATGATACTGCCTTATAACGGCCCCTACCCCATCCAAGAAAGCCTCGAATTCTGCAAGGGGTCTGTTGGGAGAAAAATACACTGACACAACAACAATATCTCCCAACAGTGCCGAGACATATCCTGGCCTCCGAATCACGCAACGTACGCAGAGTGACGCATCTAGCACTACTATGGCAGCAGTGTTGGCGCTGTCGGCGATCCAGTTGTCCCTCGATGGGACGAAGTAGGGCTCTGCTACCACCGCTATTTGTACTGTCCATTGCGCCAAGCTTTGCATGAACAAATCTTGAGCCGCAGCGCAATGGTTTACATTCGCCTGGAGAAAATGCAGTGGGGCCATATTATTAATTGGCGATTTGTGACGTCGCCTCCGCCCTGGTCATATCTGTGTCCATGGGGCTAGCTGGCTGCTGGGACTGGCCCAATGCACCACCTTTCCTGCCTTTTTTAGCTATTGGCGCCTTGCAAGCGCTGCTTCCCAGTCTGTGATCCGCAGGTTTCTTAGCTGCCTCACAGATCGCACAGTTAGGGATAGCCTCACAGCTCCCAGCCTTGTGCCCTGCTTTGCCACAGCGGTAGCAAGTATCGCTGCGATCGGTATCGGCTGTGCACTGCGCCCTGACGTGCCCACTCTGCAGACATCTATAGCATCGCCTGGGCTGCGAATTAATCAGCCTCACCGTAGCGGTAACCCAACCTACGAGGAGTCTTCCTTCACCTGCAAGTTTCTTGGCCGCCATTACGGGGCAGTTGACAAATACCCGGCCCCTCCCAAACGGGTCCAACCGGATGTCACTCAGCCTGACCGACTCCCTCGAACATTCGCCCAATCGGGCGACTGCTTCCAGCACGTCTTCTGCACTCGCCGCGTCGTCAAGGCCGCTAATAATAATGGTCGCACAGACTTCGGGTCGCGAGACCTTTACATCGGTCTCGTTGAGTGCTCCTCGTAGCTTGTCGGCAAGGGCATCCGCTTTACCTCCACTAGTTGTTCCGGGTAGTTCGAACACAGCCGCACCCGTGGCCGCTCTGCGAAAACGGAGGCCCGAGATATCGAGTTCGGCCAGCCCCACCTTACTTTTTGCCTCAGTCAAAATATCTTTATATGTGAGACCACGCTTCTCGGCCTCCGGCTGTAGGGTTAAAATTACAGCCGAAGATTGTGGCACTCGCACTTTTGCAGCCCGGGATTTATTCTTCCCTCCAGTTCGGTTGGAGCCCTCCGCTTGTTGCTGACGTGGCCTCTTTTTCGTCTTCTTGACTTTCCCTCCCTTTCCAACCTCTGTCCATTCCAGTTGTCCTTGAGAAGACGAGGGTCCTGCAACTTCAGACTGCTGGGTTGCAGGAGATGAACTGGGCTGTTGAGGTGGAGCTGTAACTACCTCATTGACACCTTGTCCGTTGGATTTTTTCCCCTTTCCTTTTCCTTTCCCTTTAGCGGAATCAGCAAGTGGAGTCGGAGGGTCAGCAGCCGCCTGGCTGGTTGCTGCCGGCTGGGTTGGAATACTGTAACCAGCAACTGCCTCGCTCCATGTCGTCTTTCTATCGGCTGCTAATGGAGGCCGAAGGCGCTTCTCTGGTAACAGCCGATCTTGTATACCCTCTAGCTTGGCATCCACCATAAAGCCCGTCTTTTTAAGAAGGTCCGCCATAAATTGTTCTAGGTCCTCTCGAGTAACAGGGTCGCCAGCAGCTCGGTTCCTTTCCTCAACTTGCCTTTGGGCGGATACCTCTGTTTGAAGGGCAGTCATTTGCTTGCGGAGTTCCTGCACTTCTGAGCTGAGGCGGCGGTTCTCTGCTTGGAGTACGAGGGTTTCCTCTGACTCCGATCGCCCTCGCATGACCTCTACCGCATCCGTTATTGCCGATGAAGCCTCTTTAAGGCACTTGACAAAGCCTCCTTTTAAATTTTTGGATTTTTGTCCGATATCCAAGATGATATCCACCGCGTCCTGGACTTGTTTTGCCAAGGCCTCGCTAGGTAGACACTCATCTACCTCAACTCGATTCGCCTTTCTGCGCGTCACCTTTCTTAGGCGAGCTTGCTCAGCCTTCTCCTCTAATTCTTTCTGGGCGACTATTTGGTCAGCCTCACGCTTAGCAGCCGCCAGATCTGCCTTTGTCCTAGCCAAACCAATGTGGCTTCCCGTAGAGCCAGAACGACTTCGGGATTCACTCTCCATGCTAGCGACAGCTGGGGCCGCATGGCTACCGTCAGAACCACGTTTAGTTCGGCGCGGCCTTTTGCTGCGCCATGCTCCCTCTGATTCATCTGAGTCAAAAACAAAACTCTGTAAAGAGCATGCAGACCCAAAATCTGACCCCTCCTCACAGTCTGTGACTGCTTCATTGTCCTCTTTCTGACCTTCTCGGTCGCTCCTACTTGACGTCGATTTTTTATATTTGTTTTTAATTGAGACTTCCATAACTGATCCCACGAGTATGGGGGAAATAAACGGTCACCTCGGGCGGTGCCCCCTGCACCCGAGGAAGCCTACGGGGTAACCCACTGAGGGGTCGGCCGGTGCCCCAGCGGGGGTAACGCTTTAGCTGATCTACCTTTCAGCCACGCATCCCTTTGCAGCGCCTCCAAGGCAAGGGATTAAGGGTGATTTTTTCAGAGGTTGTCTTCCTCGCGGGCCGGGCGGTTAAGCCAAGCCCCTCGGTCCCAGAGTCTCCTCTGAGATTACGAGATCGTCCAAGCTGCCCGGTTTCCCGGTCAAACTTGGTCGATTCCCACTGTCAGCTGTAAACAACCAGCAGCCAAAAGAGCGGAAGTCCAGAAGGGACTCCGCTTTTCCCCCCCATTCACGCATCTACACAAAGTCTGAAAGCAGACCTGAGAGAGCGCCGTCTTCGGCAGGACATCAGACAACAACCAATAAGACCCCGCATATCGGAGAGTTATTGGCTGCCGCCCAGGGTGCACCGTCCCGTATCCCTTGTCAGCCCGCCGCTCGCACCGGATCAAGGATCAAATGCGAGAAGCAAAGCCTTCAAGGGACCGGGCACTCGAGGAGGTTTCCTGCCCGTAGCACCCCAACCTAACCTAACCTAACCTAACCTAACCAAACCTAACCTAACCTAACCTAACCTTTTTTTTTTTTTTTTTTTTTTTTTTTAACGCGAAGAAAATCCCTTCGGATACCGCACCAGCTACGGGAAGCCGGTGCGGTTATGTGGTGTAGCCACTAAAAACTCCGCGGTGTCACTTCTCAGCCGTTGTGAGAGCCGGACCGTGGGCTATTCTCGCTCCACAGCCCGGCACGGCGGCCGCTACGTTGGCGGCCTCAGTTCGGCACGCTCTCAGAACCCCTCTCCAGCGAGAGGGTCGGAGCGGCCAGCGGGTTGGCCCGTCAGCCTTCAATTTACCCGCTTGGGTAAAGGCACACGTGACACACATGCGCCTTTCAACCCGGACCGTTAAGCCGGGTGACGGATTCCCGTATCCGCACCCGACCGGTCTTGTTATGGGGGCAGATGGTGCAGGCCATAAGCCCGCCTTCTGCGCCCTGTGCGCCGGCGGCGGATGGCAAGGTCAGTGGAGTCCTCGCGCTCTCTCTCCGCCGCCTCTTTGCGGAGCATGACGCACTCCGCAAAGGCCTGCATCGCTGTCCACGACGTCTCACTGTCGACCATGCATTTGACCACGGTCGGCAGCGAGAGGTCGTCCCCCACGACCGCGCATAGTTCGGCGCGGTCAACTGCCCAGGCTGGGCAGACTTCCAACGTGTGCTGGGCGTCCTCGTCCTGGCATCCGTCACAGTGGTGGCAAACGGCCGACGGCTCCCGTCCCGCTATGCGACACAGGTACCCTCCAAAGCATCCATGCCCGGAGAGCAACTGCGTCAAGCGGAAGGTTAGGGAGCCGTGCTGCCTTGCCAACCATTGACCTAAGACTGGACGGACTGCATCGACGGTCCTACGCCCAGCAGTGGGCTGCTCCAGCCTCTGGCTCCACGCCTCGATGGCGCGCTGACACAGCTCGTTGCGGCGTCCTGCGATCTCTCTCGGTGCCGGCCGATGACCCCGGGCCAGTGCCTCCTCTCGCCACCTGAAAAGGGTGGCGAGGATCTCAGCTTCCAGGTCCCAGGGTATACTTCCGGCCAGCACGCACGCTGCCTCCGCGGAGATCGTGCGATAACCCCTTGCGGCCCTGATCGCCATCACCCTCTGCGGTCTTCGCAAGAGGGCGATATTTTGGTTACTCAGGGCCTCTGCCCATACTGGGGCTCCGTAGAGGGCCATGGATCGCACGACCCCCAAATACAGCCGCCTGCAGGACGCCTCTGGCCCTCCCAAATTGGGCAAGAGCCGCGTCAACGCACCAGCCACCGCCATGATACGCGGCACCAACGCCGCAAAGTGGGCGCCGAAATTCCATCGGCCATCAAGGACGATGCCTAGGTAACGCATCGTCGGCTTGATGGCGATTTGGACACCGCCAACCACAAGGCTGGAATCTGGCGGAGGCCCCCTCCGAGGGCCGTGAAAACACAACGCCTCGGATTTTTGAAGGGCCACCTCAAGACCCAGCCGGCGGATTCGGCGCACCACTTGCGCTACTCCCGCAGTCGCCAGCAATGACGCCTCCCGGAATGATGCACCGCGGGCGGTCACGAGCGTGTCGTCGGCGTAACAAACAACCGCGACGCCCGGAAGATTGACCGCCCGCAGCACCCAGTCGTACCCGATGTTCCACAAGAGCGGTCCTAAGACGGAACCCTGTGGAACACCGCGCGTCATTGCGCACTCCTTCCATCCGTCTCGAGCAGGAAACACTACCCTCCTCTCTGAGAGGTAGTCCTGGATGAGCCGGCGCAGGTATGGTGGCACCCCGTGATAGCGGAGTGCCTCCAAAATGCAAGGCCAGGGGAGGGTGTTAAAGGCGTTGGCGATGTCGAGAGACACCACCACGACCACCTCACCCTGGGAGACCGCATCCTGCGCCATGGACTTCACTCTCAGAATGGCGTGGATGGTGGACCTCTTCCGGCGGAACCCGTACTGGGAGTCCGCGAGGTTCGGACCCACTCGCTCGAGGTGCTCGACAAGGCGGTCACAAGTGACTCTTTCCAGCAATTTGCCAGCCTCATCGAGCACGACTAGAGGACGAAACCCAGACGGGGAATCCGCCGGTCGTCCCTCTTTCCTCAGCAGGACCAATCGTCCCGCTTTCCACGCCTTGGGAAACTTCCCCTGCTCGAGACAGGCGTTGAAGAGCCCCCTCAGTCGCTCCTCCAGGGCCTCTACTGCACCTAGAGCGAGGACCAACGCCTTTCCCGGGACACCATCTGGACCCGGGGCGACATTCCTTGCGCGCAATCTTTCCAGACCTGCGCGCAGTTCGTCCCGGGTTATCTCCGGGATCTCTTCTCGGTCCTCGCTCCGTGGCACCGATGGAGGAGCCATGCTGGGGGGTTCGATTGCCCCTCCCTGCGGGAACAGAGTGGCAATCACCTCTTCGAGGAACTGCGGCTCAAGACTCTGCGTCAGGGGGACGCCATACGGACGAGTCTTGTTACGGACGAGCCGGTACGGTCGTCCCCATGGATCGCGGTCCAATGTGGCCAGCAGTTCCTCCCTTGCCGCTTCCTTTGCGGCCGCAATCGCGTTCTTCAGCGCGTTCTTCGCCTCCACTAGGGCTGTGCACAAGGCGGCCTCTTCAGCGTCGTCCCGGCGCCGCCTTCTCCGGTAGCGGGCGTATTGGCGTCTAGCCACGCAACAGGCCTCCCGCAACTGCGAGAGTGCTGGCGACCACCAATACACCCACCGCCTGGGAGGACGAGTACTGGACCGGGGCATAGACGCGTCGCAGACAGCAGTCATTGCACCCCGGAACCACTCGGTCTCGTCCTCAACCTCCACGGTTACCGGCGCCCGGAACCAGCCCTGTAATATGGCCGCCTCCTTGAGCAGCTCTTTGTCGAGGCGCTTCAGCTGCCACCGCGGGCCGACCTCGTTCGGGGCCCAGTCCATGCTGCTCGGAGCGACCGAGGACGCAGAGAGATCGAACCGCACGAAGCGGTGATCGGAGAGCGTCTCCGCGTCCTCCACCACGCTCCAGCTCTGCACGCGGCGCGCCAACGCAGGGCTCGCGAACGAAACGTCCACGATAGAAGAGCCCTGCGGGCGCACGCACGTTGGAACTGAGCCCCGGTTTAACACGGCCAGCCCGACGGTGATGAGCCACTCCTCGATGACCAGCCCTCGCAACCGACGAGGGTCTCCCGGACGAAAGGTTGCCGGGCATCCCCACGCCGTTGATTCGGCGTTGAGATCCCCAGCAACAAGTACCGGGCGAGGGTGGCACCTGTGCACAAGCGCCTCGAGCTCGGCCATGAAGGTCTCGAACTCACTGAGCGGACGGTTGGGCGAGAAATACACGCCAATGACAACTAAGTCGCCCAGTTGAGCCGAGACCATTCCATGGCCACGTACGACATCCCTTGGAGGCGAAGAACTCGCCGAAGACACGACGGCCACAAGACCATCCCGGTCCGACAACCAATTGTCCCGTGGAGGGACAAAGTACGGCTCAGCGACCACCGCCACCTCTATCAACCACTCCGCCATGCACTGAGAAAGCAGGTCCTGAGACCTGGCGCAGTGGTTGATATTCGTCAGGAGAAACTTTTGGGCCATACTTATTGGATGGCCGCCGTCTCCATCTCCTCGGCGTCCTGAGCCGTACGGGCGGGCTGCGTCTGGGCCGTGGCCACGGACGCATTACGCCTCCCTCCTCTTTTCTTGCGCGCGCTCGGGCATGATGCGCTCCCGACCCGGTGCTTTGCCGGCTTGCCGGCCCCAGCACACAGCACGCAGCTGGCTTCTGCGGCCGTGCATTGGGCGGCCTTATGGCCCGGCTTGCCGCAGCGATAGCACAGCGTGCTCCTGTCAGCCTCCGCAGTGCACGTCTGACTGACGTGGCCTACCTCAAGGCAGCGGTAGCACTGCAGAGGCTTAGTCGGCAGCAGCTTGACCTGCGCTGACACCCAACCAACAAGGAGCCGCTGGCCGCTGGTCAGCCGTTTGGCCGCCACGACTGGGCACCGAACCCAGGCTGTCCGAGTGCCACCATGGCCGTCTCGGATTTCTTTAGTTACAGGTGTCGAAGTACATGTAGGGAGATTCACCGAGTATTGAAAGAGATCGTCATGGCGTTTCCAGGTAAGTCCTAATATTTTAATTGTACTGTCTAGTTTGATGTTAACTTCTTTGTTGTTATTGTCCTTCTTTACGTTGTTCTTGTTTACGTTGTTCTTGTTTACGTTGTCCTTGTTTACGTTGTCCTTGTTTACGTTATCCTTGTTTACGTTGTCCTTGTTCTTATTGTCCTTATTGTTATTCGTCCTTTCCTTATCTATCTCCATTGTCCTTTGTTCTGTTTTGTGTCCTGCGTTTTTATATTCTTCTTCTTTGTCCTTTTTATCATCATCATCTTTGATTGCTCTCATATGTCCTAATTTGAAATACTCTTCTATGACCTCTGTGTACTGTTTTTTCAACTCTTTGTTCTTCTCTAGTCTTCTCTCTAATGACTTGAATCTGCTTTTAGCTATGGCGCGAGAGTTTTCTCCTGTACAAAGTGGAATTTCATCGCGAAAAGGTAACTTAACCACATACCTACCCTCTTCGTCTCTCTTCGTCGTTGTCCTGTATATTTCTTCGCACTTTTCTTCTTCAACCGTTAGTATCTTGTCTGTACTAGTTTGTTCTTCTATTTCCCAAAATCTTCGTAGCAAATCATCTTCATTGACTTGGGCATGCATGACACTTATATTTTTTCTAGTTTCATCGCCTTCAGAGTAGAGAGTACCTGACAATATCCACCCAAAGGTAGTGCTCTGCGCTATCAGAGTACCCGAAGGATTTTTGATCATCCCTTCTTTGATGATGCAGCTGTAAGTGTCTGCTCCGAGAAGAACGTCAATCCTATTGGGTTTGGCAAATTCTGGGTCAGCCAAACTTAAACTTTCAACTTCCAGCCAATCAAGAGCAGCAGTATTAACGCTTCGGTCAGGTAAGTACGAAGTGATTTTGTTTAATACGTAAGCGTTAACCTGGTGTTTGAACTCGCGATCTACTCGTGACCTTATTGTAAAATTAACCATGTGACGAGCTACGGTTGACCTATCTCCACCCAAACCTGACACAATACCTCTTACTGGCACCTTTTTTAGTCGTAACAGCTGAACGGTGGCTTCGGTGACAAAACAAGCCTGCGATCCCTGGTCGAGCAATGCGCGAATCGTCTGTACCTCTCCTGACTCAGACTCGGCTTTTATTAGTGCAGTGGCTAATAGAACCTGTCTAGGATTAGGAATATTGCCAGTGGATAAACATGAGACAATTTGATTAGAACTAGTAGAAGCACTACTATTACCATCTGGACTGTCATGTTGTACTTTATTGTCAGACGTTTCGCCAAGGTGCAACAAAGAGTGGTGGCGTTTTTGACATACTTTGCAAGTGGTGGGTTTTTTGCAGTCGTATACGGTGTGATTACTGCCCATACAATTAAAACACATCTTATGTTTAGCAACAAAATCGCGTCTATTTTCAACGGATTGCTTTGCAAACTTTTTGCAAAAGCATAATTTATGACCTTCGGAGCAGTATTCACATCGCATAACATTTGATCTGGTGGCTAGCAAAGCCTTTGGATTTTGACTGTTTGAACTGTGACTGGACTGGTGAACCACTGTACGTTTGGGCTCAATGCATTCGAGCGCACGGAAACGATTTTCCATGAATGATTTAAATTGTTTAAAAGTTGGCAACTCGCTATTAGAGTCGTTGGAACAGCTTAACTCCCACTGTTTGCGTGTCTCATTGTCTAACTTAAACGTGACTATATGAATAATGATAACATCCCATGTGGACACATCAATGCTCAAGTTTTTAAGGGCACTCAAACAATCGGTGGTTGTGTCTAACAATTCTTTTAATAAACTGGCAGACTCAGTCTGCATACGTTTTTGACCAAAAAGCCGCTTTAGAATACAATTAGCTAAGTATTTCTTATTACTATAGCGTTTTTCTAATTGAGACCAACAAATATCATAATTGGCATCTGTGATGGGCGTATGTCTAATTAGTTGTTCTGCCTCTCCCGTTAGGTGACTTTTTAAATAATGTAACTTTTGCACATTATCAAGTGTTTTATTTTTGTGCACTAAAGATACAAATAAATCATGGAACGTGGTCCATTCTCCATATTTCCCCGAAAATATGGGTATGGAGATCTTTGGTAGTTTGACAACTGAACCTGAGGAATCGGCTTTGCCTAAGGGACTTGCACTTGGTTGGCCTTGTTCCACCCGAACTTGTTCGGCTCGAATACGAAGCTTATTGACAGTTGTTTTCATTGAACATTTGTACGTTATATATTTTTCTTCCGTTGCATCATAAATACTTTCAATATCCTTTTTCTTTATATCTTCTAAATCAAAATTCTCATAAAGTTTCGTATTGATTTCCCTAAATTTTGCCCAATCATTTTCTAAAATTTCTTGTCTTGTTTCTATGTATTCTATCGTTATTCTTTCTTTAGGTGATTTTGCGTAATTTACATATCCTTTGTTAATAACATGTTGATTTTCCTTTAATAGATTGATTAATTTATCCATGTTTGATCAATAAAAAATGAAAAATGCAAGTTAATCAAAACAAAATTGCACTGTTAAAAATATTCTAAGTTCTTGCACGATTAACAAAGTAAATTCATAACAATGTTGAACTGTATATAAAAACTGTTAATACCAAATAAACTGTAGAAACAAAACATAAAAATCAACAATTTTTATTTCCGAAAATTTTCTAAGTCGATGTTCGAAATAGCAAAAAAATTCTAAGTGTTTTGTACACTTTGCACTCTGGCGGAAATCGGGCATGGATTCCCCGTTCCGTCGTTTTTTCGTAAATTATTCTAAGTCCTTAAAACTAACATGCAAATTATTCTAAGTCGAAAGTTCTTGAGCTTGAAATTTTATAAGTCCCAATTACTTGCAAATTCTTCAAAGTTAAAATGTTTGTACCAATAAGGTTGAAATTAATCAAATATTTAAACTTCGTCACTTATGACGTTTTTCACTTCAAACTTTAAAGTTAAAGAAGGATTGTACTCACAGTTGCACTTTGACTAACTCACTGAACTAATTGCACTGGTTGAACTGGTGGCGCCCTCTGTTGGTGATCCGCTGCACTGTCGCTGGCTGCACTGCCGCTGTCGTCAGCTGCTGTTACTGCACCTGTACCTTGCCGCAGCGATCCACTGCGAGTACAGGGGGGGAAGGGGGTCCACTCTTCCGGCTCGTAAGGCCAAAATAATGGGCAATACTCCAGCTGAGAATATCGCCTTGAACTGGGTTGTGAACCGGGTCCGTAAATAAAACCACAAGGTTCTGAACTAATTTGATCTATTGCTGGTTCGTGTCGAAGTCAAACGCAAGGAAACAATTATACTACAATTTACAAACAAAACCATAGCGCGTTCTAACTTGAATCTTGCGCCATCTATTGAGAAATTTGAAAACTACATAGATGGTAACTTAAACTAATAAACACAATTTGAACTGATCGTGAACACGAGCATTGGTATAAAAAACGGCGAAACGCATAAAATAGACTCCGTCATATATCGGGGGTATAATGAAAAGACACTGTGAGCAAACAGAGTTTTAGTCTCTGCTTGATCACAAGTCTATAATAAAAAAAAAAAAAAAAAAAACCTAACCTAAGCTAACCTTTTTTTTTTTTTTTTTTTTTTTTTTTTATCGAAGGAAAGATCCCTGTTACGGATACCCGACAGCTTGCAGGGGAAGCTGTCGGGTTATGTGGGACTCCACGCCAGAGTGACGTGCCTACCCACTAAAAAACCTTCGGAGTTCCATCACAACCGCTTTTGCCGGGGACACGGGAACGGAAATACAACCGCGAACCCCGGCGCGGCTGGCCGCCAACGCGGCCCCTCCTCGGGGACGTCTGAGCGTCCCCCCGACTCACCAAGTAGGCGCGTCCGGAACTCACGGATGCGCCGTACCTCCTTGGGCCAATTGAGAGGCGGCAGACTCCCACGCAGTCCACCGCCTGTGGCCCCATGGGAGCCAGATAAACTGGCTCCCAGCGGCGGAGAAGATGACAGGCTCCGCCGCTTGCCTCTCGCCGCAATCACGGTGCGGCACCGCTCGGCCGCGGAAGAAAGGGAGATCGGGAAGGCAGCACTGAAACTCCCTCTCCTCCGCGACCGATCTCCGACCACAGCCACGGCGGTGTGGCCCCGCCTGAAGCGCCGGGAGAGCAATAAAATATTCCCCTCCCGGCGGCTCCACCTCGGGTGGGGGGAGATCTTCCCACTCCCCCGCCGCCCCATTGGGCGCATCCCAGCAGGCTCAAGGCCGAAGCCGAGCCCGCGGGAGCGCCCCTCCTCGGGTGGGGGGAGAACTTCCCACTCCCCCGCCGCCCCAATGTGGGCGCACGCTGCTGTGAACAGCAGGAGCGCCCCCGCGCGGGTTCCTCTTCGCTTCCCCGTGGCCAGGACTACCACGGGTACTGAGCCCCCCCGGTACGACAAACCGGGAACCACCTCGGGGGGGAACCTAACCTAACCTAACCTAACTTTTTTTTTTTTTTTTTTTTTTAACGAAGGAAAGATCCCTGTTACGGATACCCGACAGCTTGCAGGGGAAGCTGTCGGGTTATGTGGGACTCCACGCCAGAGTGACGTGCCTACCCACTAAAAAACCTTCGGAGTTCCATCACAACCGCTTTTGCCGGGGACACGGGAACGGAAATACAACCGCGAACCCCGGCGCGGCTGGCCGCCAACGCGGCCCCTCCTCGGGGACGTCTGAGCGTCCCCCCGACTCACCAAGTAGGCGCGTCCGGAACTCACGGACGCGCCGTACCTCCTTGGGCCAATTGAGAGGCGGCAGACTCCCACGCAGTCCACCGCCTGTGGCCCCATGGGAGCCAGATAAACTGGCTCCCAGCGGCGGAGAAGATGATAGGCTCCGCCGCTTGCCTCTCGCCGCAATCACGGTGCGGCACCGCTCGGCCGCGGAAGAAAGGGAGATCGGCAACGCAGTACCGAAACTCCCTCTCCTCCGCGACCGATCTCCGACCACAGCCACGGCGGTGTGGCCCCGCCTGAAGCGCCGGGAGAGCAATAAAATATTCCCCTCCCGGCGGCTCCACCTCGGGTGGGGGGAGATCTTCCCACTCCCCCGCCGCCCCAATGTGGGCGCTCGCTGCTGGTATCTACAACAGGAGCGCCCCCGCGCGGGTTCCTCTTCGCTTCCCCGTGGCCGGGACTACCACGGGTACTGAGCCCCCCCGGTACGACAAACCGGGAACCACCTCGGGGGGGAACCTAACCTAACCTAACCTTTTTTTTTTTTTTTTTTTGTAACGCGAAGAAAATCCCTTCGGATACCGCACCAGCTACGGGAAGCCGGTGCGGTTATGTGGTGTAGCCACTAAAAACTCCGCGGTGTCACTTCTCAGCCGTTGTGAGAGCCGGGCCGTGGGCTATTCTCGCTCCACAGCCCGGCACGGCGGCCGCTAGCTCGGCGGCCTCAATCGGCACGCTCTCAGAACGCCTCTCCAGCGAGAGGGTCGGAGCGGCCAGCGGGTTGGCCCGTCGGCCTTCAATTTACCCGCTTGGGTAAAGGCACACGTGACACACATGCGCCTTTCAACCCGGACCGTTAAGCCGGGTGACGGATTCCCGTATCCGCACCCGGTCTTGTTATGGGGGCAGATGGTGCAGGCCATAAGCCCGCCTTCTGCGCCCTGTGCGCCGGCGGCGGATGGCAAGGTCAGTGGAGTCCTCGCGCTCTCTCTCCGCCGCCTCTTTGCGGAGCATGACGCACTCCGCAAAGGCCTGCACCGCTGTCCACGACGTCTCACTGTCGACCATGCATTTGATCACGGTCGCCAGCGAGAGGTCGTCCCCCACGACCGCGCATAGTTCGGCGCGGTCAACTGCCCAGGCTGGGCAGACTTCCAGTGTGTGCTGGGCGTCCTCGTCCTGGCATCCGTCACAGTGGTGGCAAACGGCCGACGGCTCCCGTCCCGCTATGCGACACAGGTACCCTCCAAAGCATCCATGCCCGGAGAGTAACTGCGTCAAGCGGAAGGTTAGGGAGCCGTGCTGCCTCGCCAACCATTGACCTAAGACTGGACGGACTGCATCGACGGTCCTACGCCCAGCAGTGGGCTGCTCCAGCCTCTGGCTCCACACCTCGATAGCGCGCTGACACAGCTCGTTGCGGCGTCCTGCGATCTCTTTCGGTGCCAGCCGATGACCCCGGGCCAGTGCCTCCTCTCGCCACCTGAAAAGGGTGGCGAGGATCTCAGCTTCCAGGTCCCAGGGTATACTACCGGCCAGCACGCACGCTGCCTCCGCGGAGATCGTGCGATAACCCCTTGCGGCCCTGATCGCCATCACCCTCTGCGGTCTTCGCAAGAGGGCGATATTTTGGTTACTCAGGGCCTCTGCCCATACTGGGGCTCCGTATAGGGCCATGGATCGCACGACCCCCAAATACAGCCGCCTGCAGGACGCCTCTGGCCCTCCCTATTTGGGCAAGAGCCGCGTCAACGCACCAGCCGCCGCCATTATACGCGGCACCAACGCCGCAAAGTGGGCGCCGAAATTCCACCGGCCATCAAGGACGATGCCTAGGTAACGCATCGTCGGCTTGATGGCGATATGGACACCGCAAACCACAAGGCTAGAATCTGGCGGAGGCCCCCTCCGAGGGCCGTGGAAACACAACGCCTCGGATTTTTGAAGGGCCACCTCCAGACCCAGCCGGCGGATTCGGCGCACCACTTGCGCTACTCCCGCAGTCGCCAGCAATGACGCCTCCCGGAATGATGCACCGCGGGAGGTCACGAGCGTGTCGTCGGCGTAACAGACAACCGCGACGCCCGGAAGATTGACCGCCCGCAGCACCCAGTCGTACCCGATGTTCCACAGGAGCGGTCCTAAGACGGAACCCTGTGGAACACCGCGCGTCATTGCGCACTCCTTCCATCCGTCTCGAGCAGGAAACACAACCCTCCTCTCCGAGAGGTAGTCCTGGATGAGCCGGCGCAGGTATGGTGGCACCCCGTGATAGCGGAGTGCCTCCAAGATGCAAGGCCAGGGGAGGGTGTTAAAGGCGTTGGCGATGTCAAGAGACACCACCACGACCACCTCACCCTGGGAGACCGCATCCTGCGCCATGGACTTCACTCTCAGAATGGCGTGGATGGTGGACCTCTTCCGGCGGAACCCGTACTGGGAGTCCGCGAGGTTCGGACCCACTCGCTCGAGGTGCTCGACAAGGCGGTCACAAGTGACTCTTTCCAGCAATTTGCCAGCCTCATCGAGCACGACTAGAGGACGAAACCCAGACGGGGAATCCGCCGGTCGTCCCTCTTTCCTCAGCAGGACCAATCGTCCCGCTTTCCACGCCTTGGGAAACTTCCCCTGCTCGAGACAGGCGTTGAAGAGCCCCCTCAGTCGCTCCTCCAGGGCCTCTACTGCACCTAGGGCGAGGACCAACACCTTTCCCGGGACACCATCTGGACCCGGGGCGACATTCCTTGCGCGCAGTCTTTCCAGACCTGCGCGCAGTTCGTCCCGGGTTATCTCCGGGATTTCTTCTCGGTCCTCGCTCCGCGGCACCGATGGAGGAGCCATGCTGGGGGGTTCGATCGCCCCTCCCTGCGGGAACAGAGTGGCAATCACCTCTTCGAGGAACTGCGGCTCAAGACTCTGCGTCAGGGGGACGCCATATGGACGAGTCTTGTTACGGACGAGCCGATATGGCCGTCCCCATGGATCGCGATCCAATGTGGCCAGCAGTTCCTCCCTTGCCGCTTCCTTCGCGGCCGCAATTGCGTTCTTCAACGCGTTCTTCGCCCCCACTAGGGCTGTGCACAAGGCGGCCTCTTCAGCGTCATCCCGGCGCCGCCTTCTCCGGTATCGGGCGTATTGGCGTCTAGCCTCACAACAGGCCTCCCGCAACTGCGAGAGTGCTGGCGACCACCAATACACCCACCTCCTGGGAGGACGAGTACTGGACCGGGGCATGGACGCGTCACAGACAGCAGTCATTGCACCCCTGAACCACTCGGTCTCGTCCTTAACCACCACACTTACCGGCGCACGGAACCAGCCTTGTAAAATGGCCGCCTCCTCTAGCAGCTCTTTGTCGAGGCGCTTCAGCTGCCACCGCGGGCCGACCACGTTCGGGGCCCAGTCTGTGCCACTCGGAGCGACCGGGGACGCAGAGAGATCGAACCGCACGAAGCGGTGATCGGAGAGCGTCTCCGCGTCCTCCACCACGCTCCAGCTCTGCACGCGGCGCGCCAACGCAGGGCTCGCGAACGAAACGTCCACGATAGAAGAGCCCTGCGGGCGCACGCACGTTGGAACTGAGCCCCGGTTTAACACGGCCAGCCCGACGGTGATGAGCCACTCCTCGATGACCAGCCCTCGCAACCGACGAGGGTCTCCCGGACGAAAGGTTGCTGGGCATCCCCACGCCGTTGATTCGGCGTTGAGATCCCCAGCAACAAGTACCGGGCGAGGGTGGCACCTGTGCACAAGCGCCTCGAGCTCGGCCATGAAAGTCTCGAACTCACTGAGCGGACGGTTGGGCGAGAAATACACGCCAATGACAACTAAGTCGCCCAGTTGAGCCGAGACCACTCCATGGCCACGCACGACATCCCTTGGAGGCGAAGAACTCGCCGAAGACACGACGGCCACAAGACCGTCCCGGTCCGACAACCAATTGTCCCGTGGAGGGACAAAGTACGGCTCAGCGACCACCGCCACGTCTATCAACCACTCCGCCATGCACTGAGAAAGCAGGTCCTGAGACCTGGCGCAGTGGTTGATATTCGCCAGGAGAAACTTTTGGGCCATACTTATTAGGTGGCCGCCGTCTCCATCTCCTCGGCTTCCTGAGCCGTACGGGCGGGCTGCGTCTGGGCCGTGGCCACGGACGCATTACGCCTCCCTCCTCTTTTCTTGCGCGCGCTCGGGCATGATGCGCTCCCGACCCGGTGCTATGCCGGCTTGCCGGCCCCAGCACACAGCACGCAGCTGGCTTCTGCGGCCGTGCATTGGGCGGCTTTATGGCCCGGCTTGCCGCAGCGATAGCACAGCGTGCTCCTGTCAGCCTCCGCAGTGCACGTCTGACTGACGTGGCCTACCTCAAGGCAGCGGTAGCACTGCAGAGGCTTAGTCGGCAGCAGCTTTACTTGCGCTGACACCCAACCAACTAGGAGCCGCTGGCCGCTGGTCAGCCGTTTGGCCGCCACGACTGGGCACCGAACCCAGGCTGTGCGAGTGCCACCGTGGCCGTCTCGGATTTCTCCGACCTTGACCACGGCCTCGGGGCACTGGCCAACCCGGGCAATCGCGCTACGCACCAACTCCGGGGTTGCTGAGTCGCATAGCCCGAGCACGCGCAACTCCGCACACTTCTGCGGGCGGGACACCTCCACCATCTGGGGGTCTATGACCTCCCTTAACTTCGAGGCCATAGCGTCGGCCTTGGCCTCCTTCTCGGCGCCCGCAATTTCTAAAATGCGGGCACCGGTAGCCGCCCGTTTCCATTTGACACCGGAGATGCCCAGCTCCCCGATGTCCACCTTCTGCTGGGCCAAGGCCATCACCTGCGCGTAGGTGGTCCCCCGCTTCTCCGCTTCGGGCTGTATCTTCAGTACTACAGCAGCCGAGCGCGGGGGGCGCAGTTTGGGCAGTGGCCTGGCGTTTGCCTGCGTAGGCCCAGCAATGTTGCGGGCGGCCTGAGGACCAGCAGGGCCTGTTTGGCCAGCAGGTCCGGCAGCCCGCTCATTTTTCTTTTTGGCACCACGTCGCGTCACCTCCGACCAAGGCGCTCCTCGTCGTCATCTTCGTCATCAGACAACATGTCCGACACCGCCGCTGCAGCGCTTGAAATGTGCCGATCAGCAGCCAGTGGAGGTCGCCGCACAGGATCCGGCAGGAGCCGACCCTTGATGCCATCAAAGCGGGCATTGATAATTGGCGCCATCGTATCCAAGATGAAGCGCTTTTGCGCTTCATCTGCCTCCTGCCGAGTCTCGGCCGTTGGCGCTGGTGCAGCCGGTGCAGTCCGCGCAGACCGCTCAAAAGCAGCCCGCAGCTCCGCCAACTCACGCTGCAGTGCCGCGACTTTCGCCTCCAGGCGTTGGTTGTCAGCCCGGAGTCGCTCGGTTTCTTCATTGGCGGTACGAACGCTTAGCTCCGCCACTGCTTCCTCTACAGAGGCGGCAGCCTCTTTCAACCCCTTGACAAAAGTGCCCTTCAGGTTGCCAAATTTGACCGCGATGCTCTTAATAATCTCCAAAGCATCGCCGGCCTGGTCCTTTAGGGCACTAGCAGGGGGTCCCTCTTTCTGCGCATTTGCAGACTCCGTGACCTTCTTCGCCATGGCACGCTTGGCCATCTCAGTCACGATCCGCTCGGCCTCCTCACGCCGGGCGGCAGCCTGCTGCCGTCTGGCTTCGGCTGTCATCACTGGGGCCGCCTTTACGCGGCCACCTCTTTTACCAGCCGGACGGGCCCGCACCTTTGGCGCGGTATCCTCGTCCGAGCCGGTCGGCTTGTGGCACCGTTTACGGCGCCTCTGTGCCATCTCGCCTGCCAGGCTCTCTTCGCTCACCCAGGAACACTCTGAAAGTGAGCCAGCATCTTGCTGCGACGTCTTATTGGAGGGACTTGCGTCCCTCAGGCGGTTCGTGCCCCCCCCAGATACGGTGGGGCTGCCTGCGCACGAAGACGCAGGGAGGGATTCTCCAGCAGCGCTGGTACCCTCCTGGGGTAAAGTATTTTTCCGACTCGCCATCATTGGATTTCCTTTGAAGGGTGAGGTCCCTATCCCCGAAATTCCCCCCCAGGCGCTCGGAACGGGATTCCCCTCCCGTCACTCATCCCTTTTCGCGGCACGCCAGACCGCGCGGGATTGGGGTTATTTTTTATTGAGGTTTTCTTCCACGCAGCACCGCCCATGAATGGGACGGTGCCCTCGGCCCCAAAAGGGGTAACGAGTTGCCCGACGTTCCGCATGACAACGGAACGCCGCGCGAAGGACGCACTACTACTCACCGTCTGAAAGCAGACGGGGAGAGTGCACTCGGCAGAATATTGGCCAACAACGAACAAGACCCCGACTATCAGGGAGTTATACGCTGTCGCCCAGGGTGCACCGTCCCGAATCGCTTGTCAGCCCGCCGCTACCGCCTGATCAAAGATCAGACGGCAGAAGAAAAGCCTTCAAACGACCGGGCACACGAGGAGGTTTTCCGCCCGTAGCACCCCAACCTAACCTAACCTAACTTTTTTTTTTTTTTTTTTTTTTTTTTTAACGAAGGAAAGATCCCTGTTACGGATACCCGTCAGCTTGCAGGGGAAGCTGTCGGGTTATGTGGGACTCCACGCCAGAGTGACGTGCCTACCCACTAAAAAACCTTCGGAGTTCCATCACAACCGCTTTTGCCGGGGACACGGGAAGGAAATACAACCGCGAACCCCGGCGCGGCTGGCCGCCAATGCGGCCCCTCCTCGGGGACGTCCTAGCGCCCCCCATCCACTCACCAAGTAGGCACGTTCGGAACTCACGGACGCGCCGTACCTCCCTGGGCCAATTGAGAGGCGGGAGACTCCCACGCAGTCCACCGCCTGTGGCCCCATGGAAGCCAGATAAATTGGCTCCCAGCGGCGGAGAAGATGGTAGGCTCCGCCGCTTGCCTCTCACCGCAAACACGTTGCGGCACCGCTCGGCCGCGGAAGAAAGGGAGATCGGCAACGCAGCACCGAAACTCCCTCTCCTCCGCGACCGATCTCCGACCACAGCCACGGCGGTGTGGCCCCGCCTGAAGCGCCGGGAGAGCAATAAAATATTCCCCTCCTGGCGGCAACCTAACCTAACCTAACCTAACCTAACCAACCCAACCAACCAAAAAGTCACATCATCATCATCATCAGGTCCTTTCTAGTCTCCACTACCCTCTCTGTACTACTAAGGCCATACTGGGCCAGAGCAGCCAGAGGACTAAGTCACATCATTACATTATTATTATATTCAGCTTCACTTCAAATTATTAGATATTACATTACATTACATACTATCACGTCTCCCTCTCTGTACTACTAAGGCCATACTTGGCCAGAGCAGCCAGAGGACTAAGTCACATCATAACATTATTATTATATTCAGCTTCACTTTAAATTATTAGATATTACATTACATTACATACTATCACGTCTTTTTCCCATACTATGAATAGGTATTTTTATGCTGATTACATAATTATATTACTTGAACAGCACAGACTCGTCTTCGATAGCTCAGGGCTTTGCCTTTTTTCTTCGAGATGTGGATAGCAGGGGGTGGACTGTAGCATTTGATTTTGCGTGTGTGCTCTTGAGGTCGGCGGGCGGCGGCGGCCTCACGAAGATTTTGATTGACTGACGCCAAAGAAACAGTATGGAGGGTTGTTACACCCTTGATTGACGTGTCAAGAAACAATATGATACAATGAAACAGGATGGTAAATACTAACGCAGAATATTGTTGGCTAGCAGGGTGGCAGAGCGTAAAAGGGCAGCACGACCAGGCAGAGATTTCTTCCAGAATTTTCTTCCAGAGTCTTCTTCCAGAGTTCTTCCTTATTATTTGATCCGCGGCCAACTGAAGCACTAGCACAGTAGCGAAACCGCGCTCTTTTTATACTGTTCCTGGCCGTACCTCACCTCCGCACTCCCCCGCGCCCCGCTAAACTTTATTTCTTTAATTTTACAAAGTAAACACATATTCTTATCATTAAAACTTATATCACTAATTAGATCTTAATCTAGGCTACCTATTTACACAATTGTCATTGTGCTAGACACGCTAGTTTCCACGAAAATCGCGGTGGAAAATCGCGAGTATAAATACGACGCTCCGCGTCGCTTACCCCCGCGCCCCGCGCCAGGGGGCCATATAAATACTGTTTCGCGAATACGCGAAGCTTCCAGGCGCGACCTAGCGTGCCTAGTGTTTACATCTACCTATTTAGGATGCCTATGACCTAACTATGCTAATTTCTAACTATTAAGGACTGTCTATTACCGTGGTCTATTACTATTTTACATGTTAGACTTAGTATAAATTTCAAGTATGGGAAACCTGACTTTTATTCTGTCTGGTTCGCTATATCTCAATTCCCTATAGCCTATCAGTAGGATTATATTGGGCCAATCAGCCCATATAAAAATCAAATCATAGCATATAGAGCTCATTCCATTCGCTCTATATGCTAGATTTGATTTTTATATGGGCTGATTGGCCCAATAGAAGATATAGACCGATCTTTTTAGAATCGTGATCACTTTATTTTAAAAACAGAGGGCTCCCTGTCTGTTTGGAAAGAATAATGCAACACTCACCGATATTGATGGTTCAACCCGACTCAGATTAGAACTTAATTCAAAACGTAGCCCTTGTTTGTTTGGAAAGAATAAAAATACTTACCAATATTGGCTGTTCCACCTGAGCCCGAAAATACGTTAAAAATCATATTACGCCCGATGACTCAAACTCTACCGAGCTAGAACCGTCATATAACACATCTAAGAATAAAATAAATATAATAACAATGTTGTAATAGTTCATTTTGCTAGAAAACAGCACAGGCGGCAGTCAAGCTAAATAAACTGTCTGATTATGAAATTTATTAAACAAAAGGAATCTTTAAAATTACAATGTATTTGCCCCACTACGCTAACAAAGAAGGTAAAGCGACATGGCAACTTATTACCGAATACAATCCGTTGTATTATATGCGGCCCATCAAATTGTGGAAAAACCAATTTAGTGATAAGCTTATTGTTGCATGAAAATGGTTTACGCTTTCGTAATCTATACGTGTATTCAAAATCCTTATACCAACCGAAATACTTATTCCTAGAAAAAGTATTAAATATGGTACCAGGTGTATCGTTTTACAAATACAGTAATAATGCTGAAGTGTTAAGCCCACATGAAGCTGCTTCAGACTCTATTATAATATTTGACGATGTTGCCTGCGAAAATCAAAATAATATTAGGGACTATTTCGCTATGGGACGTCATAAAAATATTGACTCTTTTTATCTCAATCAAACTTATACCAAAATACCAAAACAGCTTGTGAGAGACAATTCAAACCTTATTGTGTTATTCAAACAAGATGATGTAAATTTAAAACACGTTTATGACGAACACGTGGGTTCTGATATGTCATGGCTTCAATTCCGTAAAATGTGTTCTGAAGTTTGGAATGAACTGTATGGGTATGTTGTAATTAATAAAGACTGTGAACGGAATAAAGGGTGTTACAGAATGAAATTTGATACCTTCATAGTTATAGAATAGCATTCATAAGAAGATGGCATGATGATGATTACTCACTTTCATTGCGGATCTGGACAAGAACGTGTCTAAAAATAATGGAAAAAAAACTAAAAGAACAAATTGTGAAGTCCGCAGCTGCTGTAAAAAGAAAGGTTGATTTGATAAGAGATACGAAAAACGTGAAAGATATGGCTTTAGAAACTTTATTTAAACCTATAATCGATCCACTTAATCAATTATCTAGCAAGAATGATAGAATAAATATATCCGCAACAAAAAAATATAAGTTGAGTGACAGTGAGGAACCATATTATACTAAAGAAGATACAGAAGAACCCGTAAGTAATAAATTTAGCGAATGTGATGAATCTAGTACTAAAGAAGATTTTGATGAACCATTTGATGAGCAGGAGCATGATGAAGAGAACTTTGATTCCCTTGAACACAATACGAACAAAACACTCACTGTACCACCCTCTGAACATAACTTGAGTGATGAGTCCTTCAAGTCTCTTCTCTCATCACCAAGCTCTAAAGATCATACTTTATCATGGACATCCGAAGCACTAACAGATATTCCATTTGGAATCAGACATGATCGTGGAAAAATCTTGCTAGGCAATACACGTATCTTTGACCGAGACCAAACATGGAAAATAGGAACTCGTGTTATTAAAAAAACACCTGGGTTAAAAGACTTATTATTTAAGAAAACACCAAACATGGATTTGATAACAGAAGAAGATTTACAACATTATAAATTGCTGCTTATTGAAACCAATGCTCATAGACGTAATTTTGATTCAAAGAAACCTATTAATAGCAACAAAGGTTTCAAATACATGAACATTATTAAACCTCTATTCAAATTTTCAAGAAGTGTAACCACTAGTACCGAGAGTCTTTTTAAAGGGACAGGAATGAAACTTTTGAAAAACCTTAAAAAAAATACTGATTTGATTTATTGGAATGATCCGAATGAGTTAGTAGAAAGATTACAATTACTATTTGCATCCCAAGATGCGGGTAACACTGGATTAGATAATGAAATTATTTCAATTATCGAGGAACTACAAGAAGCTGGCATCATTGGCAGAAATATAAAGAGCACTCATTAAGAGATTTGAGCAGTCTAATTACAATATCCGATCTATATACTTATACTGCAATGAATATAGACAAATTTGGTCATCACATTCATAAGCGTTTAAGATTTTCTGAATATATTGACATTCTTAACGATACATTAACCAAATCAGAAACCGGAGATTTCAATTTAAAACTATCAAGATTACGGGGATTGCTGCATCCAGAGGAAGACAACGACGCTGTTAACAAGGCATATTTGGATAAAGAAATTCAAAATTTAAAAGCTGAAATTAAACAAATCCCTATTAATGTAAGAAATTACCTTAGTGGCTTGGAAAAGGCTGTTTTGTCTAATATTAGTTCCAGTTACTATACCAAAGCTGAAATAGATTCAATACTAGCAAAGTTAAATAAAAAATGAGTAAACAAAACATAGTTGACGAACTCCATAGATCAGCTAGAAGAAATTTCCCACGTCGATGTACGATTATAAAAGGGATAGATGATTTATGGCAAGCTGATCTTATAGACTTACAAAAATATGCACAGTTTAATAAAGGATATAAATATGTTTTAGTTGTTATTGATGCTTTATCGAAATATGTCTGGGTTAATCACATAAAAGCAAAAACAAAAAACTGTGTTACGAATGCTATGCAGCATATATTGACTGAGTCATCCCGAAAACCTAACCATTTGCAAACAGATTTAGGTAAAGAGTTTTACAATGAACCATTTCAAAGTTTAATGAACAAGTATAAAATAAACCATTATTCTACTTACTCCGTAAAAAAAGCATCAATAGTTGAACGATTAATCAGAACATTAAAATGTCATCTTTACAAACTATTTAGTCTTTACGGACGGTACCAATGGGTAGGTATAAATTTGAAATCCGTAGTTCAACGTTATAACAACACTCCTCATAGGATAACAAAGTTTAAACCAGTAGACGTAAATCAGTGTAATCAGTATTTGGTTAAGGCTAATATAAATAAAACCCAAAAACAATATATTACGAAATCTCTGTTTCATGTTGGTGATCAGGTTCGAATTAGTAAATATAAAGGAGATTTTAGTAAAGGTTATACTCCTAACTGGTCAACGGAAATATTTACTGTTAAAAAAGTTAACAATACGAAACCACCTACTTATCAAATAGAAGACAAACATAAACAACTAATTTTAGGGACATTTTATGAATATGAATTACAGAAGACTAAATTTCCAGATCTTTATCTCATCGAAAAAGTTATAAAACGAAAAGGAACAAAATTGTTCGTAAAATGGTTAGGATTAAGTGATTCCGAAAACAGTTGGGTTGACAAAAGTGCACTGTTACAGTAATATAAGTCAAGTATCGGGGCGTTAAATATCAGTTTGTGCTTATCGATGAAGGAAGGAAGTGGTATTATAAACAGTTTGATTGATAAGTTACCGTTTGAACTTCATTTACCCGGGTATCAGTTCTGCGATCCGGGTACAAAATTACAGAAAAGGTTATTAAGAGGTGATCGAGGTATCAACGATTTAGATAAAGCGTGTATGTATCACGATATTGCTTATACTAACAGTGATATAAACATTCGACATAAAGCTGATTTAGAACTTTTGAACATGGCTAAACAAAGGCTAAAATCCAAAAATGCTGGAAAAACAGAAAAAAATGCCTCTTGGATTGTAAAAAATGCTATGAAAGCGAAACTAAAAGCAGGCGCGGGAGTGCGACCATTTATGAAAATTGTAAAAAATATACAGGCTCGATTAAAAAAAATAAAATGTAAAGACAAAAAGACTGCTATTAAGTATGCTTATGCAGCCGCAAAGAAATTATTTACAAATAAAAGTGGTATGCGCTTGCCACGCTATATTCCTATTCCCAAATGTGGTGGAATTTTGCCTTTGATTCCAATCTTTGCTGGATTATCGGCTTTAGGTTCACTAGCTGGCGGGGCTGCAGGTATAGCAAAAGCTGTGAATGATTACAAAGTGGCAAAACAGAATCTTCAAGAGTCTGAACGACACAACAAAATGATGGAAACGGTTGCTCTTGGAAAAGGATTGTACATCAAGCAACATAAAAAAGGAGCGGGTTTATATCTGAAAAATCCAAAAAACTAATAAATCGGCTACCCAAGCGGGCACTTACTAATTTTGATTTAATAAAGTATGCTAATGATATACCCTATTTTCGTGGCGTGTTTATGAGAGATACTTTGCCTACGAAACCAAGAAAAATAGAGTGTGCTATACTCAACCTAGATAGTTGCAACAACCCTGGGACTCATTGGGTAGCCTATGTGAAGCTTAATAGTTATTCAGAATATTTCGATAGTTTTGGTAACCTAAAACCACCATTAGAGTTACTAAAATATTTAAAAAATACTTCTATTAACTATAATTACATTCAACATCAGAACTTTGGTTCCAAAAATTGTGGACATCATTGTCTGATTTTTTTAATTGACTTCTGGAAAAATGTATTTAAGTAGAATAAATAATAAACAAATATTAGTACAAATATGTCTTTCACTGTGTCAATAACTGGTGTGGGAGGCTCCTTGACAACAAATTATTCACCAACTTTAGAACTACGCGGAGACTATGAATGTGGGCTTTTATACTTTTCTACGTTTAATTCCATTCCGAACATAGATGAGAGAAATAATAAATTCTATTATGGAAATGAAGTTATCGAGATTCCTGAAGGATCTTACGAACTTCAGGACATTCAAGATTTTTTAAAAAGTAATATTAAAAATGCGTTCTTCCAATTAACTTGTAATAACAATACACTGAAAACTAATATTTTTTGTTCCGAAGATGTTCATTTTGAGAGAAGTGATTCAATTGGTAGAATTTTGGGTTTCGGAAGGGAGACTGTAAAAGCTAATAAAAGCAGCATGTCTCGGTATCCTGTAAGCATTATATCAACTACCCTCGTGCGCATTGAGTGTGATGTAGTGAGCGGATCTTTTGTGAACGGAAAAGCTAGTCATATAATTCACGAATTTGTTCCCAACGTGCCACCTGGTTATCGTATAATTGAAATACCCAGAAACGTTATTTATTTCCCAGTCAATCAAAATTCAATTACTGCTCTGAATATAAGATTGCTGGACGCTGAAAATAATCAAATCAATTTACGCGGTGAAGAGGTTCAACTTTACTTACATTTTAGAAAAAATGATAAAATTTGATAAAAACCCTATTACCCCTTGTCTTCAAGTCAGTTACAAGAAAACATCTCGGCAAAGAACACCTCTTCAGTCAGTAAAAAAGCTTACAAAGAATAATCAAAATTTTTTAAAATTAGTTGGTTTATTAAAATGAATATGAATATTTTAAATATATCTCAACCAACAGTCTATGACAACAGCATCGAGAGTTTCGAATTCCACTCGTACAGACCGTATGTGACAAGTTTCAACAAGAATGATGAGATTCGAATACCTATTAACCAACAGGACTTGTATGTGTTACCCGCTCTCAGCACTTTGTATATTGAGGGCAAAGTAGAATTATACGATAGTAAGACTAAAGAAAAACTATCAAGGGTCAATTTTGTAAACAACCCTGCATTGTTTTTATTTCAAGAAATTCGATACGAATTGAATGGAGTTGAAATTGACAGAATAAAAAACGCTGGTATTACTACCACCATGAAATCTTATCTATCGTTAAATGAAAATGAATCTAAATCCGCAAAAGTTTGGGGATGGTCTCCTACTGGAATAACTAATGTTGATAACGGGTCATTTTCTGCTTCAATACCACTAAACAAAATATTAGGTTTCGCGGAAGACTATGAGAAAATCATAATAAATTCTAAACACGAGTTAGTGTTATTAAGAACCAACAGTAACATTAACGCGTTAAAATTGGATAATGCGGAAATTCTTGATGATATAATTATCAATAAGATAGTTTGGCGGGTTCCACATGTAAAAGTATCAGATCGTGAAAGGATTAACTTATTAAAACATTTAGAAAAAGATCGTGCCATAACATTAGCTTACCGGAATTGGGATTTATATGAATACCCACTGCTCCCCAGAACACGCAAACATACTTGGGCAATTAAGACTACATCTCAAACTGAAAAACCGCGGTTTGTTGTTATTGCGTTACAAACCAATCGTAAAAATCAGTCACAAATGTCAATGGCTGAATTCGATCACTGCAATGTTCGCGACATAAGAGTATTTTTAAATTCTTCATACTACCCTTATGAAGGATTGAACGTAAGTTTCTCAGAAAATAAGTTTTCTTTATTATACGAACGATATGCAAGATTTCAACAGTCTTATTATGGACGTCGAGCGGAACCGTTGTTGAGCTTGAAAGAATTCAGAGACATTGCTCCTTTATTTGTTATCGACTGTTCCCGCCAACAGGAGACTTTGAAGGGCTCTATAGACGTGAGAGTCGAAATTGAAACTGACCAAGAAATACCTGATCAGACAGCAGCATATTGTTTGATATTAAACGATTGTATATTTGAATACAAACCCTTGAGCAACATCGTAAAAAAAATATCATGAATAATAATACAATAATCGTAGATTTACAAGGTTTTAAAACCCCTTCCAATGCATTCATAATAAAGGAATGCGCAATAGCTACTGAAGAACATACTCACATATTCCTAATAAAGCCTCCTTATGCTTTCTCCCAACTTACCCATGAAGAAAAAAAGCGTGTTTGGTGGATAGAAAAACATCTAGGATATCGATGGAGTGAAGGATATATCGATTACAAAGAATTTCGTAGGATTATAAAGTGTTATTTAAATAATCGAAAAATTATCGTGACAGGTGAAGAAAAGATAACGTGGGTGCAAGAGTTATGCGACCACAAAAATATTATAGATATAACTGATGAAAATGTCCCTAATTTTAAAGAGCTTCATAATAAATACTGCAAAGAATTATTAACATTGAATTGTTTTGTTCATCTAAAACACTGTGCATTAAAAAATGTTTTATGTATCAAGAAATGGTTGTTAGAAAGTAAGCTAATTATATAAATAAAATTGTATGTGCTTTATTAACTGTATATGAAACATGACTTGTATTTAGTAATAATAAAACAAAGTTAATTAAAACTGACTTTTATTTATTAATATCTTTATAGTATTAGGCTTAAAACATAATTAATATAAATTTATCTAATATAGTAGAACAATAATCGGATTTAAAATATTACACTTAAAATTATACATAATTAAGTTATATAATGCATAAAACATTTATTATTAATTTTAACTTATAGAAAAGAACAAAAATTTTAACACAAAAAAAAAAACTTCCTTATTAATTGGAAAAATTAACAACATTGCAAACTTTTATACTACAAATAATCATTAGCTAATTTTTTTGATATTTTATTAATCACTATTTCCGTAAGGTCCATAACTTCATCGATTGAGTCTTTTAAGACGTACTGCACATTGAACACTATTTTTTCGAAAACATCGCACTGTGTACCACCTTGGCTGGAGCAATCGTTTTCTAAATCATACACTTGGATTTTGATCACTTTCTTAGGCTTATTTCGTTCCTTTCTTATCACATAAGACGAAGACGATAATTCACCATGTTTCTTTAACTTTTCTTGCTGTATCTGCTGTTTCTTTCTCTCAGCCGCAACAGCAGCTCTATTTTTTAAAACCTCTTCATAATAGTCATCGACACCCACATAAGGATCTTGCACATCTTCTTGTGAATAAAGTGCGATAGTTTCTTGAGAATCAGACATTATCTGTAAAGAAATAAATTATGGAATAAGTTAATGTATAATTACCTTGAATAATAATATTAGTAAGTAAACACACCACAAACACAATACTCACCACAAAAAAGTTGACTACTTTTTATGAAAGCTATAAAATATTAGTGTAATGTATTAGAGCACGGGCTGCCACAATGCGACTGACGGAAAATATTAAGTGAAAATAATTATTTGATATCTAATTACTTCCGGTGCGCATTTGCACTTGCGCTTACTAGGCTAAAATGGAGGATCGTGTTGGAACAAGACCGAGTAGCAATGCGTTGTCAATCGCACGTTGTCATTGATTATTCGACATATTTGATACCTACATTTTAGCTTCAATAGGTTCAATTTTTTTTTTGACTTGAATATTACTTACAATTAAACAACAGATTATTACTTAAACGTTTATTTAGGTCCATAACCCTCTAATCTTATTACTAATACAATACAACAAAATAAAATTACAAGCATAATATGTCCACATTAGTTTAAATAAAATATAGTTTTGATACATTTTAGATTATTGCATTTTTTTTTTTTTATTTATTCGATAAAAACATAAATCTTATCATATAGTTAATACAAAACAACAAAAAAATTACAAAGAAATGTTTAATTTAAATAATATGTTGTCATTAATATTAACACATTTTTAATGCTTTTGTTACATAAATTAATTTCGATTATAACTTGTATTTTGTATGCATTAATAAACCATTCTCAACAAATATATTAAAATAGACTCGACTTATGTCCCCAAGACAAAGTTGATATTTTATCTTTAAGAATAATTCGTTTATCGTCTTCGGAAGACAAAGCAATCTTATTAACAGCCTGAGTAAAGACCTCATGCTTCAAAGATTTAAAAATAATGTTTTTTCGTCTTAATAGTTTATTACGCATTAACACCTCATTATAATCTTTCATACCCAACTTTCCGATGACAGATTTTCTAATACCTTTAGCCTTTTTAATTTCGCTGTTTTCAGTTTTTATACAATACAACTTAGACCGCAATCCAACATAAGCCGTTATCGCAACTCCTGAAAATTCATCCTTCATCAGCCCAGGAATCTTTTTATTTTTAGGAATAATGCCGTATTTATTATTACTATCGTAATTACTGGTATCAAAGTAAGGCTGTAAATGTTCTTTAATATCTTTGTATACATCATCTGTTTCTATTGAATACAAAAAACTGTCCGTATCAGTATAACATAATTTTAAATGTGAATCGTATTTAGGTTTCATAACGGAATAATGAAAATCATACATATGGTTTTTAGATATTTCTAAAACTGTAAATCCTATATAGATGGGCTTATTTAACACCACTGAATCCCGTTTCATTTGTATGGCAACAAAATTTTCTGAAAAAGCAGTAGCACTGTGAAAATTAAGTTTAGATATTAATTGTTCTGCGGCATAATGTTTTTTGGTTACGTTGTTCGTATCGCGCCATCGGTTAACCAAATGAACATCTAATCTATTTTCTGTATTTTCTAAAGTCTTTCCAAAAATACAATTATTTAATAATTTAAAAAAATCTTGTTCGAATGCTGACTGTGCTTGTTGTCGTAACTTAGTATTTAAATCAATATACTGTTTCAAAAACGGGCTTTGTTTAAATTTTATTACTCTATGAATTTTTTGTAATATCAGCCCATGTCGTATGCATGTTTTTAAATGAACATAATGAATCACGTACTTAAATTTATCATGCAAGTTAGGAATTAATTTAGGTATCTTAGATCCCGGTGGTGCGAACTTTTGAGGGCAAAATGGAAGATCATTGTGAAGATCATGAAGATATTCGGGATAGTATAAATCGACTTCTAAGATATATCCATACATTGAATCATTAGGTACTTCGAGAATATTTAATTGATTGATTTCTGTTTCATTCAAAAACTTGAAATTGGAATGCGGTAAATATGAACACATTGCATAACCATATAAATTATTACAATCAATGTATAATAAATAGTTATTAGGTAAAGATGGATCGTAATTTGAAACATATTTATTGTTTGCCTCATAATATCTATTAGAACAAAGACAAACGCCGCCACGTATACCTTTCTGAATCATTCTAATCATTTCTAAATCTTCCATAAGTTCCAATTTGACTTTGGTTTTTAATAACATCGCATCGAAAGATAGGGCTGGCGATGTTAGGTAAAAAGCGCTGTCTAGTTGATATGTGTATCTGCACATCTTACGGAATTTTTCGAAAATGTCTGCAAGTAAAAGGACATCTGTCTTCAAATATAAATCAATATATTCACCCATGTTTTTTAAACGAAAAACGTTCCAAATTTTTTGAGCATGTATGTAATCCGCTTTTGAAATAATACTATCAGATAAAGTGCTATAAAAACAATCACGAGGGGGTAGCTTCCTTTCTTCATAACAATCCCACTTAGTCATATACTCATAAGGGTACACACCTTTTCGTGTTAAAAGGTTCAAATGTTCCTTTTTGGGGAAAAAAATAGACAAATGAACAAAGTCGTTGGCATTTAAAGTATCCGCAAGTTTTTCTAAGCTGGTACTTAAAAATTTGAATGAATCAACAAATCGAACAGCTACAAATTCTTTACCATTTACTTGAAAAAATTTTGTAAATGATACATAATTTTCTTTCGTTTTTGCTATAACGCGTATATTACCCGGTGATTCTCCCAAATGTTTCATAAACAAGTGACTATCATATCCAGATAAATTGTGAAAAAACACTGGAACAAATTTTGGAAGGCGAAATTTTAGGTTGCAATATGAATGAGCTGCTCCTCGGTATTGTCCTGTTAAGTGACAGTGATCTCTAACTTTATCATCAAATAATAACCCATCGCAAAGAAAACAGTACTTTGAATTATTGAATTTGTTCTGTTCCTCTAATGTCAATTGTTTCATGGGGATAGTTTTCTTCAATATCTTATAAATATTGATAGTATCGTTAGAAAGGTTTTCTACAAATTTTTCAACACAATCTTGCCCACGATACGTGACATATTTATTAAGTGAAGCATCATATGAACAAACAATGTAATATGCAAACGCGGAAGGTAAATGTTTTTGTAATAAAGTTGTACATGTAGTATTGGACGTCATGGTGCTTGAAACTGGTTCTAATAAAGATTCAAAATCTGCGTACACCACGAAAGGCACATATTGCATTCTCTCGTAATGTCTAAATTGTATTATGCTTCCAGGATCGGGGAGCACAGTTTTCACTCCACCACAAATATGATCGTTTAATTTAATTTCACTGTGAAAAAAGTTTAAGCAATCATCGCAAAAAAAAACTTTGCCATGATGCTTTGTTAGTTGTTTTTTGAGTAGTTTACCCAGATCTTTCACTAAACAAAAATGCTTACGCTCTTTTTTTTCTATCAGCAACAAATTGACGTGGTGTTTTTTTTTATGTCCCGTTTTATAAAGAGGGCCTAAAATATCAGATTTTTTTGATAAACCATAAACGTTAACACTGATATCACAATTATTTTTCTCGAATATTTTGATATCTGAAAGCCCTACCGGAAATGTCATGTTATCGGTATTAAGTATATTTTTAAAATGTGGATATGAAGATACCCTCTGAGCATGTTTTTCAGCAGGGAATAATGCCGCTACTATACACCACAAAAAACAGAAAGAATCATTATTTTTTATATTAATGCATGCTCGTTTATTTTTAATAAATTTAGGTAATTCAATATATTTTGACGCTCTTGTAGGATTGTACTTATTAATATTCACTTCCAAGTATAAATTCCTCAGAAAAGCCCATCCACTATCTTTTTGTTGAAAATCATCTATATTTGATGTTATAGTATTGGTTATTTCTGAATATACCTCGCCAAAATCAAAATTCTTATGTAAGACGATGTTTTCAGTAGCAAAAGATTTTATTTCAGAAGTATCAGTATTCGGAAGGGCAAATTCGGCAAAAAACTCGAAGTTAGTTTTGACGGAAATAAAACTCGTTAATCTAGCAAGAAGTAATTCATGAACACGAGGTCCTATCCTTTTAAGAAAATCGATGGGTGGTCGTGTGTCACAGTCTTTAAAGGAGACATCACGTACTCTATAAGAAGCAATACGACTTCGAAATGCGCTGTTAATTTTCTCAATATCATCACTAATTTGTATAGAGCTATTATTGTTGTGGATATTACTTCGCAAATGCGCCGAAAATGCTCTATTTTTTATAGTAATATCACATACTGTGCAATATACAGATTTGTTCGACATCGTACCTACTTAAACTTGATTTACAATTATAACTGTATGATAAGATCTTTTTCTCGACAAATGATAACAAGAGTGGTACACTTAGTACAGGCTACGGTTTGTTACGCGCTACGAAGCTACGAAGCTACGAACCTGCTACTAAAAGCTACGATGCGCACATACGATGATATCATACATAAACCAACATGGCGAGCTCCGTGGCGCAGTGGTTAACAGGCTAGCCTGCGACATGAGAGTTCCCGGGTTCGATTCCCGGCCAGATCAAGATGAAGGGAATGATCTTTTCAGATTGATCTGGGTCTTGAATGTTTATCTATATAAGTATCTATTAAAAATATATAGTACCGATGAGTTGGTATCCTACAACAAATGTTCACAAGTTACTGTAGGGCTAGCTCAATTTGTGTAATATGTCCCTATATGTTTATTTATTATAAACCATCGTATCCTACCCTTATAGCAGAGACATGTTATATGCTATAGACATATATAACACATCATCATCATCTGAGCGTATTCCCACTAACGCTTTAGAGCTCGGGGTCCGCTATCTAACCTATCTAAAGGTGGGCACTTTGCGGATTTCACAATGTATGCTTCCCGGTAGGATTCGAACCCACGATATCGAGATCATAAGGCAAACGCCTTTAGCGCTGTACCGCGGAGACGGTCATAGACATAATTACTAATACTATTGGAAACTAGACAAAATGTCAAAGTTTATTTACTGGCTTTGAAATAAATTATTTTTAAAATATAAAACGTTAGATCGGTTTATTAATGCAAAACAAATCAAGTTATTTAAAAAGAGTAAATTATTACAAAAATAATATAGTGTATCTTATAAATTGTAATTTTTTTATCAAACTTAAATTACAACATATGTATCAAAAATACTTAAAAATGATAACATTAAAAAATAAATCATAATCCATCGCTGGGATCGAACTTATTTTTTTATTCTATGGTATGCCTTCATCAAACCCGAATTACAACATAAGTATCAAAAATATTTAAAAACGTTAATTATTAACATTATAACAAAATCGAAAACTAACTTACTACCCCGCCTGCAACACGTCTTAAACCCAAATTACAACATAAGTATCAAAAAATATTTAAAAACTTAAGCTAAGTATTTAAAAAAAAAAACAAAATCGCTGGAAACAAACTTATTTTTTTTTATCGGCGAAAAATGTTCCCTCCGCCGTAAATTTTGGTTTACACAGTTTAATCACCTTTTTCAAGGTATTAAACTCAGGTGAATCGGATTCCCCTTGGTATTTCAAGGAGACAACAGCTCGTTCCCAGCGATCTTTTGGAGCTACCCCTTCTAAATCTTTAACATTATAGACTTTCAACTCCACAAACGCATCTCCTTTTAAATCTATGGTACGCCTTAATACCCCGTCTGCAACACGTCTTGTAAGGGATGATACCAGAGGGCTCTTCGGTGGAGGCCGGCGGTCGTCGTCGCTGTCCGAATCCAGACACCAACCTGTTGTTTTCGCAGGGCAAGCCTTCTTCTGCTTTTTGCCTTTACCAGCCGTCGGTTTCCGTTTGTGTGTACTGTAAAAATTAAAAAGACTTAATTAAAATTTCATCTAAATTAACACCTCCGTCCTGTTACAAAACAAAAAACTAAGAATGTATCAGTTGTTTTTTTCCGAATAGATCGCAAAAGCCTGTCTAGGGAATGCGCGAATAATAAGATTTTTATCTTATAGCTCTAGGTTTTGTCCCTGTAAGAAATATGGAAGTGGTTAATATGTACTAACACCAGTGTTCTAAATAAGTTATCTATAAAAAAAATTAAACGGCGTAAGATTGAGTACTATAGCAACTGTTATGAATGTATGAGTAGGTACACAGATACATACTTCGTTACTGAAGCAATCTCCTCGTTGTCCGAATCTCCAAAGTCTACCGCTGCTCTCTTTGCAGCTTTCGATTTGTACTCAAAATATTCTGAGTCCGACCTGCAAAAAACATACAAGTACATAAGTAATATCACTGCATAGTATAAAACAAAGTCGCTTCCCACTGTCTGACTCTATGTATGCTTAGATCTTTAAAACTACGCAACGGATTTTGATGCGGTTTTTTTAATAGATAGAGTGATTCAAGAGAAAGGTTTATATGTAGCTCGTGTTATTATAAATTAGTGACTTCAATCAAACCTCAATATAAAATTCAATAACTCAAAAGGAATTAATAAAACAAATTACTATACCTAGTAATAAAGAAAAATTGGTTCGCAATTTTTCTCAAATAAATCGGCAACACTTCCTGAAAAGTGTTAAGTATAATTACATAAGTTTTAAAAAACTAGTTAAAAGACTTACGAACATTATTGCGATGCAGGGAATCCTCGTTTTGTAGCTATGTGTTAAATCTGTTCACTGATACAGATTCTGCAGCGGCAGGCGAGAAGATCGTGGTCACTGGTAGTAAACACTGTCACACACGTTTGATAGAGAGAATTAGTCTCACTTTAGGGAGCTAATTTTCTAAATAAATTGTAACAAATAGAATGAAATCAGCGCATATATAGAATTTTTTAGCTGATTCATTGCTCGTCCAGGGCTTGTCAAACTGTTAGCAAATACTAAAATATAATTACTACACTAATGATATTTCTTTAATTTACACGATTTCTGAAGTTGTGACGCAAATGAAGGTTGAAAACCACCACTAAAATCAATCGTTAGCATTTTCGTAAATGTGTTACGAAATGTGGAATTTTAAGCCGTAAACAAAAGTTTAGTGTTACAATCAGTACTTTGATATTTGATAATCAAAGTATACAGCCGCCGCATATTCCATATTTCTTTAGCTTATTGCATCATGCTTACGTGTCAGTCTGGGTTATTCCATTCCCTGTTATTACAACCAAATTCTTGAGTTGTCCTAAAATATTTATTTTTTACTCTACCATAGAAATATAATAAACCTTAAATTTAATAAGTTAGTTTGTTATAGTTAGATTTTATTTTTAAGTTTATATACGTAGTTTATTTTTTTAAGTATGTTATTATGAAATATTACTAATTATAATATTCATGTTAAGGATTAGTATCCCCGCTAACTAGCACTCATCGATATTAAGATATACTGTAATTTTATAACAAATACATATCTAGATAAGCATCCAACGCCAGTTCAATCAGAAAAAGATATTTTTACACTTATGACCTGACCGAGGATCGAACTCAGGACCTTCATTGCCATAGCATGGAGCACCTGGCATCATGACCACTAAACCACAGAGGTCGTGTATAAACTTTCATAGAATTAATGTCGAACGACCCATTAAGGCTGCATCCACACTGTTGAATTAAAGTGTAGTAATTAATATATATTATTTATTAGAGAATTAGAAACACATCTTTTATGTATTCGAAACAATTTAAAAATAGATATTAAGCATTGAAACCCGTAGCTGTGTTTTGTTCCGTAAAAATATAATATCGCATTTCGTACTTTCCACTTCTATATTTATAAAATCTAAAGTTATAGTGTTAAACAATGAACCAAGTAGATTAATTGATCCTGTGGAAGTCATAAACAAAAACAATTATAAATACATAATTATGTGGTCTGTTTTCAATAAGAATATTTTTATTATAAAACATGGTACATGCATACATATTATCACGTCTTTATCCCTTTTCAAACACCTGGTGTCTTTAAAATAAGAATTTTTTTTTTAAATAAAGTATTGAAAAAAATATATTGCTAAACAAATAAAAATGAAACGCAGTGTGGATATGGCCTTTTTTGCCCTTAGCATTCACGAGTACGTTCCTAGAAATACCTCGCCATGTTCACAGCTGAAGCAGCGAAAAAGTTGTATAAGCAGAATGTTACATGTCTGTTTAGCGTTACAAACGAAAATGATCTTTATATATTACCACTATAAGGATCTGATTAGAAAATCCATTTTTCGACTTATGACTTTAGTAATTAATCAAGATTCATTGTATGCTCGACCGGAAGCTAGAATGAAATGATTTCGTCATTTGTAAGTGTGTCTGAGTACGGTGCGTTGCTAGTTCAGTGCTGTAAAAAACCTAAACTTTGACCTTCATAATGGAGTCTCTCTACTTCTAGATGCTATCACCAGTGTCAGGCTGACGGTAAATAGCCTACATCATAACGAGAAGTACCTTAGCGTCGACCATTGGGCGTGAATTGATGTTTAGTAACTTACGATACCATCGCGATGGGATAATCGTTTCCAAGTGCCAAAAGCCGTAATTGGTGAAGGGCACGAGCAAACGGCTTGGATCGATAATTCCCTGAGCATCGGTAACTGAGGTGAACTGAGCTCATCACCCCATAATCGCATAGCGACGGTCTTCATCGTTGTAGGGCCTTCAGCTTTGGTGATTCATGAGCAATCGGCCTAGACTATCGTTAGAGTAATTTATGTCGGTCATGGAGCGGGTGTGATCTGATTCTATCTACTTTAAATAAACTAGTATACATATGAGATGGTGAAATCATGTACCCTAGTGCAGTGTTAAATGTGATGTGAGTTTAAAACTTCTGTTCGTGTGTTCTGATCTGAGTCGGGTTGAACCATCAATATCGGTGAGTGTTGCATTATTCTTTCCAAACAGATAGGGAGCCCTCTGTTTTTAAAATAAAGTGATCACGATTCTAAAAAGATCGGTCTATATCTTCTATTGGGCCAATCAGCCCATATAAAAATCAAATCTAGCATATAGAGCGAATGGAATGAGCTCTATATGCTATGATTTGATTTTTATATGGGCTGATTGGCCCAATATATTCCTACTCCTATCCCATAAATAAAACAACAAAAAAACATTTCTTTATTGAGAAAACATACATATAAGTCATAACATAGTACTTAAAAGCTAAATTCTAAACCTAAGTAGAAAATATTGATTAGTATACTACTATTCACAACACAAGATAAGCAATCTAAAAATACACCTATTGTTAATACAAACTTCGTTATCTGATTGATAACATGATTTAACCTACTAAACAAAAAGAGGTATAAACTTTTTACAATTTTCGCCTATAATTATGGAATGGCTGTACCTATTTTGATGCAATTTGCGCCGCCGTGCACATTACTTTATATAAAATATTATATAATTCTCACGTAAAAATTCAAAATTAGCCCGTAAATGTAAAAGTCGGGTTTTTCGTATTATATAATATTGACATTGGCTTTGGCCATCAGAAGATTCCAGGTTCGAATCCTGGCAGGGTCGCCATGCAAAGGATTGGACAAGTGATACGACTGAGTGTTGCGTGAGGACTGGTTTATTCAGGGTTCCACAAGAATTTTTTTTTATTTTTTTTTTTTATGTATATCCGACGGCAAACGAGCAGACGAGCCACCTGATGGAAAGTGGTCACCGTCGCCCATGGACATCTGCAACACCAGAGGAGCTGCTGATGCGTTGCCGACTCTTAAGATACCTGTAAACACGCCTTTTGAAGGACCTCAAGTCATAGCACACAGGGAAAACCTCGGGAGGGAGTCCATTCCACAATCCTGCTGTACGAGGAAAAAAACCACGTGACGCTCTGACATTTTTGGAGACCCAAGTGTCAAGGATGTGGGGATGGACTTTACTCCTGTGGCGAGCGGTGCGGTGGTAGAAAGGTGACGGTGGCACCAATTCAAAAAGTACTTCAAAACACTCCCCATAGTATAGACGGTAAAATACACACAGAGAGCCAACGTCTCTCCGTAGACCGAGGGTGTCTAAATCGTCTGTGAGTGTGGGATCGTCGATAATACGAATTGCCCGGCGTTGGATGGAATCAAGAGGAAGGAGTTGGTATTGAGGTGCACCAGACCAGATATGAGAGCAGTACTCCATGTGGGACCGGACTTGAGCTTTATATAATAAAAGTCTATGACCCGGAGTGAAGTACTGCCTCGCTCTATTGAGCACCCCAAGTTTTTTAGAAGCCATTTTGGCTTTACCTTCCAGATGACTCCGGAATTGGACCTCCTTCGTAATATCGACGCCAAGGATCCCAATACTCTTAGAAATGGTAAGAGAGGTGTCCCGAAACTTCGGTGCTATGTTAAATGGGGTCTTCTTAGCGGAAAACACGCAGACTTGTGTCTTAGTAGGGTTGAATTGAACTAGGTTTAGTTTACCCCATTCAGAGACCTGCTCCAGAGAGGTCTCAATGTCAGACACAAGTCTCTTTCTGTTCTCCTCCACCTGTGTTTGAGGGATATTTGCACGACCTGCATAATATGCATCACCCGTACTGTCGTCTGCATAGCAATGGATGCTACTAGTGTTAAGCATGTCGTTGATGTGCAGAAGAAACAGCGTAGGTGATAAAACAGATCCTTGGGGGACGCCAGCATTGATGGGCATGATATCGGAGCATAATCCGTCTACAACGACCTGAATGCTTCGCCCGGATAAGAAACTAGCGACCCACAAGCATAGTCCCTCAGGAAGCCCGAAAGATGGTAACTTCGCGAGAAGAGCCTTATGCCAGACCCGGTCAAAAGCCTTTGTGACATCTAGACTAAATGCCAGTGCTTCTCCCTTGCTCTCGATGGCGGCTGCCCATCGGTGCGTTAAGTACACAAGAAGATCACCAGCACTACGCCCGTGGCGGAACCCGTATTGACGGTCACTAATTAGCTGATGATCTTCAAGGTAACCAAGGAGCTGGATGTTTATCACACGCTCCATCACCTTAGAGAGCAGGGAGGTTATCGCAATAGGCCGATAGTAAGACGGGTCTGTGCGGTCACCCTTTTTAGGAATAGGGTGAACGTAGGCTACTTTCCACGAAGACGGGACTTTTCTTGAGGTGTAAGACAGCGAGAATAGGCGTGCTAACACCGGAGCCAACTCAGGGGCGCATGTTTTGAGCACAATTGCTGGAATGCCATCAGGCCCGCTGGACTTCCTGACGTCGAGGGAAAACAGAGCACGTCGCACTGCACTTTGAGTGAACCGAATTTCCCGCATTGAGTGCTCGCATCGCGGTAAAAAGGGCGGCGATGCTCCTCCGTCGTCAAGGGTAGAATTTGACGCAAAGAGAGTAGCCAAGAGATCGGCCTTCTCTTTTGCGGAGTGAGCCAGCGAGTCCTGACGATTGTGCAGAGATGGAAGTGAAGGGCGACAGAAATTCCCCTGCGCTGCCTTAGCAAGAGACCAGAATGCTCTATTCCCGGAGGGATAGCCAACCAGTCTCCTACTAATGCGCGCAGTGTGCGCAAACTTTGCTGCAGTGATCTGCTTCTTGTAGGCTCCTGAAGCTGCGTTGAACCGCTTCTTCAAATCAGAAGTATTACGATCCTTGACATTTCGCGCAGCAACCCAGGCTTCGTAGGCTTCGCGTTTGAGGTGAGCGGCATGCAAAGACGAGCAACGAAACCAAGGTTGAGACCGCCCTCCGATACGAACCGCCGAGCTGGGAATGTAGCACTCCATGCCCAGCAGTATCGCTTCGGCGACAGCTTTCGCACAAATGTCAGGATTTTCTGATGAGAAGCACAACCGTCTCCAATGGTAGGATGCATAAAACTCTCGCAATCCATCCCAATCTGCTGACCTATAATGCCACACACGACGCATACCAGGTGGTCTGGATTGCGTGGTCTGACCGGATGGAACCTCAGCACGTACCAGGCAATGATCCGAGGTTCCTAGAGGGGCATCACGGAATACCTGGTAATCGTTTGGATGTGAGGTCAGCAGAAGATCCAACAAAGCAGGGTTGTGTCCTTCAATATCAGGTATTCTGGTAGGACCATCAACTAACTGGTTGAGGTCATTTGTTACAGTAAAGTTGTATGCAGCCTTCCCAGCGTAGTCGGTCTTCAGTGATCCTAGCCACTCAAAGTGGTGAGCGTTGAAGTCCCCTAGGATCACTACCTCCGCCGATGGGTGCTGCTGGAGAATTTCGTCTATGCCCTTCTGTACATGCCCGAGAAGTCGGTCTGTTTCGGCATCACCGCTATGGGACCTGTAAAGGCACGCATAGAACCGGATGCGGTCACCGTGATCTACGCGCGCCCATAACAATGACAGGTTTTTGTCTTCAAGGCTGCTGAGACGTCGACAACATACATCCTCCCGTACGTACATACACACCCCAGCATTGGGCATAAACTTGTGCTCCAAGCTGAAACCGGGATACAAGAGATATGTGACGTCGGTAGGAGAGGAAATTTGTGTCTCAGTCAGGAAAAATAGAGCAGGCTTAGTCGTCTCCAAGTGATGATGGACGACATTGAGGTTGGAATGCATTCCTCTGACGTTGAAGAAGTCCACATTGAATGTGGAAGGGGGTGAGGCTGTAGAAACATGTTTTCTATTTTTCGATCTTGCCATAAAAAAGGTGGTTAACAGGGAAAAAATTGAGGATTGCCGTAGTTACGACAGTTACATAGGCAAAGTTAAGGAATGATGGCCCGCAAGGAATGACCAGTGAGGTGCGCTGCTGGCACGGGGGACGGAAGGGCCCCCGATCCAACACAATGATCAGCCGCCGTGTTCCACTCCGGTCTCCCAGGCCGGCACGACGACCAATCACGAGCTTTTGACACTGGCGGCAGGACAGCCTCCCTAGCCGGGACAGCCAGGGTTTGGGTCCTCTACGTACCAGCGGGCGGCCAGCGGACAACCGTTTCATCGGGTCTCCCTGGCCCCCGCGCCAACGTCGCACCCCCAATCAGACAGTGCAAGACTCCAGCCCCTAAGGGACCATAAACTGTCGAAACTACGGGAATCGGGAATGGGGATTGGCTCTCACGCGCAACCGTCGAAACACACCCAACGGTGCTTTACGATAGATTTCGGCATGAGGGTGGTCGCCAGCCAGTCGGACCCTCGAGGTCCTACCACCGAGCATGTCGGGTATTTTACTCGCCTCTTACGAGATGCCAACCTGACGGGCAGTGGGGAATTGTATTCTACTCCGTCCCCACACCGAGACTTACAACTACTTAAGGCTATACCTACTACACTACATTATTTTCTAGTAGTGACAATGAGCAAATTTTATAAAATAAAATATCGTTGATGTATCTTGGGCCAGTTTCCCATTACCTATTATACAACTTGTAATACTAGTCCTAATAGTATCATGGGCATTATTGCTAAGAAGTTTGAAGGACCAGTGTGGCAGCATTGGATTTCAACTCATGGGTCCTCACATGTTCACATAGATAAGTAGGTTATATAAGTAATTAAATAAGTTAGCTTTGACGAACATATATGTGAATTATAATGATTAAATGAGAGAATGACTGACATACCTGTAACAATGTACTCGTAATATGGAATATAAAAAAAAAAAAAAAAGAGTGAAATAAAGAATTTTTATTTATTTTTTATTTAATACTCAATACTCAATACTCATTTATTCATAATAATATTACACGTCATTACACTTTTAGAATATATTTATGTACCTATTTATAAAATAAGTCAAAATTATTTTTAAAAAATGTCGAGAAAAAAAAATATTATTAATAATGTCAGCAAATTTCCAAAAATATAAAATTAAATAGGATAAATTATTTTAATATTTAAATTAAAAATACCTCGATACTATATAAAGCCTTATCAACCAGCCATCTCTTGAGTTTTTGCTTGAACGAATAAAGACTGGGCGCTCCAATAATTTCGTCAGGCAGTCTGTTGTAGACATCCGGTCCCATCACGTGTGTTAGTTTGTCTGACTTAACAAGTTTCCGCGATAATGATCTAAGCTTTTCAGCATTGCGAGTATTATACCTATGTACGTCATTATTCCTCTAGCACGTAAACTAGCACGATACAAAAAAAAATTACCATTGCACAAGCAAATCAAGGGTACATTTTTTTATCGTGCGAGTTTACTACTTGCATACAATACAAACATGCAAGTCTAATATATATATTAATCTTTTGAAATGCGGTCTGCAGGATTCTAGATTGAGCTAGCCCCAAAGTAAGTTCGAGACTTGTATTATTGGATTCTAACTCAACGATACTATATTTTATAACAAATACATATATAGATACACATCCAAGACCCAGGCCAATCTGAAAAAGATAATTTTCCATCTTGACCCGGCCGGGGATCGAACCCGGGCACTCTCGTGTCGCAGGCTGGCGTGTTGACTGCTGCGCCACTAGCTAGCTAGCCATATAGCTTGAATACATTTATTTATTTAATTTGAGCTATACATTTTTTGAGCGTCCGTACTATTGCCCCCATACAATGATCCCATAACGTATGATATATCAACATAGGCTCTGTACGTAGTTATTACCGCTTTTTTATTTGTCTAAGAGCATATGTAAATTTATTCACCATTCTATAATTTTGTCAATTGTATTGATAATGTCAGCCTCGAGTTACTTTCGAATTAATAGTTTTCTTGCATGTCACGATGATTTAAATGTCATCAGCATTATATAAGCATTATCATGATAATTCATATTTTCAAAAATGACATTTATATACAGCGTGATTTTGAACCCCCTAGCTATATTGAAGTCTGGGAGTCAGAATTCCTTATGGAATACAAAATTGTAAGAAAAAAAGGGAAAAAACGAAAAAATAAATTTAACCCTTCATAGAAATTCGTCCAGCTGATCGGCGACTTTGTATGGGAAACCTAATTTTCTTTATCGTTTTTCACCTTTTTTTCCTGCAATTCTGTGTTCCATTAGGGATTCTGATTCCCAGATTTCAATATAGCTAGGGAGTTCAAAATCACGTTGTATAGTAAAAAGACAATTGGTCCCAAAATTCTTCCCTGTGGGACGCCTTCTCTTTTAGTTTTTAGGTCAGATAAATAAATAAATAAATATTTATTGTCTCATTTTACAAATCATACAATAAAATGTTAAAGTAACAGCTTACAGCAATCCTGGCTACGATCCGTGTAAGGGGCCATCATTTTGCAACCCACCATCGAACTAGGAATAAACCTGTATCTCGAGTGGTGGGAAGCATCATGACTGCACCACCAGCAGACCCGGCAAAAAAAAACGGAAGCTTGACTTAAAAACTATTACATATATTGCATGAAGTAGGAAAACAATTTATGTGTATATACTATTTGTCACGGTAATTCCCAAAGTAGATTTTTCTGTTATTTGGGAACTGACATTTAAAATTAAATTTACAAAAACGTTTACAATAAAATAAGGGAAGTTGCTCTCGGCCGCCAAATGAAATCATAAAAGTCCAAGTGTATTATTTATAAATGTGTGTATGTGTGTGTGTGTGTGTGTGCGCGTGTGTGTGTGTGTGTGTGTGTGTGTGTGTGTGTGTGTGTGTGTGTGTGTGTGTGTGTGTGTGTGTGTGTGTGTGTGTGTGTGTGTGTGTGTGTGTGTCTGTGTGTGTGTGTGTGTGTGTGTATGTGTGTGGTCTTGGAGAGATCTGTATAATAATATTATACGTAAATAAGACATAAATACAAATTGTAAGTGTTTATAAAAGGTCTTCAGTTTCTGTGTAATCTAATGTTAGTAACCAATTTTGTATTTTATTTTTGGCTTCTCGCTTGGTCAGCGGATAAATTCGTAGTATTCTGTTCGTCTTATTATAAATATAGCAACTAAAAACTCTGAAATTTCGGGCTGCTAGGGTGGTTCTGAGACGGGGAGCAAAACAGACACGGTTAGATCTCCGTTTTCGAATGACTAATGTTCAATCATATGGTAGTTGACTGTGCTTACGTAGTAGGGTCTGCATGACAAAGAGCTGTCTCACGATCAAGACAGATGTGTCGGCATAAAGTTGGGCAGTAGGATAACGGTATGGCTTTCTGGTCATGACTTTTAAAACAGCTCTCTGTGCTCTTTCAAGAGGCAGTATGGTTGTTTTTGTTGCTCCCCCCCAGGCAGTGACACAATATGAGAGTAAAGATTGACATAGTGCAAAGTATACTATTTTTAAAGAAATTGTGCTGATTCGAAAACTTCGATTCAACACAATTTCTTAGGTTTTTGAACACGTATATCAATTTTCTTATTTTAGATGTGATCGTTTTTATATGTTGGTCCCATGTTAATAATAGGTCTGTTGGCAACACCAACAGAATATTTTTTTGTGTATTGCCTAGCAACACTGAGTCTTCTGCTCTACTGACATGTGTGTAATAGCTATTTGTTCTTGTTTCAATATATTTTTATATCAGTCATCTTGTGCATTATTATATACTACAATACGACGATAGAACACCCAAGATCCCTACAAAATGGTCCTTCAATAAAACTGGTGTCCTATGGTACGGTGGTCTTCGTATTGTTGGATTCGAAGTGCAAGCGAGGGACTGCGACGCGACAAGAACACAGCAAATCTCGATAATAAAGGTTGCTGCGAGTAGAATAGCAGAAATAATCAGGAGGGAGCATCCTATAAGACCCATCGGAAGTCATCCAGGTGATACCGCAACACAAAAGGTACCCCACCTACATACCTACCTATTCCGAAAATTTCCATACAAAAGTGAAAGAAGCTTTTGCTCTGCAAGAAGCCTGTGCGGTGCGGCCCGCGCTTTTCAAATCTGGTGCAATCTGGCAAATAGTTCGCTATTTCCGAACGTTGAGTCGGCGACGCGTGGGCAATAGCGTCCTGTCATCCCGCGCGAAGTTAAACCCGAACACCGAGCGAGCGCAATTTCCGAACGACTCAGCGGCCTGTGGACCAATCACAGCTACATAACACATCGTGCGGATAGGCGACAATCGGCGACATCTTGCAAAATACGGCTTACCTTACCCTTACTCGAGTGAAAGTTATATGGATTTTAAGAAATTGTTCTGTTCTCAAAGTGTGTGACTTGTGTAATTAGCGATTCCTCGTAGTCAAATTTTTTATTTAGCTAGTAGCATATAAGTGGTTACGTTAAGTTTAATAACAAGGTTAAATAGCATCATGGCCATGGCTAAAGAGCTGCAAGATTTGCGCAATAAAAGGGGTTACATTAAAGGGTCAATAACACGGCTATTTGAGCAATTAGAACAGGAGGAGAATGTGGAGAAATACACGAATGAGATGCTAACAATCAAAAAGGAAAGAGCCATTGCAGCTTTCCTCAAATACGAAAGTTTAAACGAAAGTATTGTGTGCCTAGATCCCAGCGACAATGAGGACGTAGGACAGTACGAAAGTAAGTATTTTTTCCTTCTCTCGACGATACAAAAGGAACTGAATAAAAGGGCCTTTGATTTGCATCCGACACATACCAATCAACGTCAAATTAAATTACCTGTCATACATATTCCCACATTCACCGGAAAATATTCAGAATACACTCCATTTAAGGAATTATTTAGGTCTATAATTGAATCGGATCCTACATTAGACAAAGTTCAGAAATTACATTATTTAAGATCATTTTTAAAAGGTGAACCTTTGGAGTTAATTAAAAATTTGCCCCTTACAGAGGCCAGTTTCCTAGAAGCAAATAGACTGCTTGATGAAAGATATTTCAATAAATACAAAATAGTCAATGAAATAATTGCTAGTTTGTTAGATTTACAAGCAATTTCCAAGCCTTCACCTAGTAGTATAAGGCAATTTGTTGCCTCGATTAAGCAAGCCTTGCCTGCCCTCCGTAATCTTGATGCAAAGGTTTCTGAGTGGGACCCTATACTAAATTGTATTTTCTTGCGCAAAATAGATACTAACACTGCCCACCAGTACCAGCTGGACCGTGATGATAAAAAGGAGCCCATGGTAGGTGACTTGCTCACATTTCTGGAGAAGCGAGCATTAGCTATGGAGAATGTGGAACCATCAAAGGAAAAATTTGCTGCTTCAACTAGAACGGTCAATGCGGTAACTACTAAGGAGAAGCAAGGCTGCCACTACTGTAAGTCTAAGGATCACAAATTATATATTTGCAAAAGCTTTAAATTAATGCCTTCTGCGGAAAGAATAACTTTTGTAGAAAAAAATGTGCTGTGTAAGATTTGTCTAAATTCTCACCCTGGCAAATGTAAGTTTCACTTTCGATGCAGTCAGTGCAAGCAACCACATCATACATTACTGCATCGCGATGAGGGGAAACAAGAGCCAGTTATAATGTTGTCAGGCAATAATGTCACTAATGTATTAATACCCACAGCACGCATCAAAATTTATGGAAAGGAGGGACGTGTGGTGCACTTAAAGGCCATAATGGACTCTGGCTCGCAAGCTTCACTGATCACCAGCAAGGCGATCAAAGTGCTAGGATTGACACCTATGCGAGAAAATACAAGCATCATAGGGGTCACAAACACAGAAAATAAAATACATTATTCAATCCCATTAGAAATTCACTCACTAAAAACACCTTTCAAAATTTTGATTAACTGTCATGTTGTAGACACTATTACCTGTAATTTGCCTCAGACTAATATTGACCCAAGCATAGTAGCCATACCCTCTGGAGCACAGCTAGCTGATGAGGAATATTATATACCATCAGAAATAAATATGTTAATAGCTGCTGATGTATTCTTCCAGGCTCTCCAGCCGATGGAGTCTCCACTCCGTTGCACCGAGCCGGCCGACGCCTCCGTGTCGTTGCCGCAGCCTCATGCTGAATCCTGCGAGTGCCTGCAGCCATCATACAAGGCTAATAATGGAGAGGGAACGCTGCGAGTAATAAACACTAAGTTTGGTCATATAGTAGCCGGTGGCTTACCATCACAAAAGGAGGTAAACAAAATTATTTCACTTGTTTACACAAAGTGTCTCGATGGCGTCGATGACTCAATTGCTAAATTCTGGGAAGCTGAAAAGGTACCTGAAAATTTTGCAGAGCAAAGTTCAGAGCATGATATAGTAGAAGCACATTTTCAGTCTACATTTCAACTCTCCGATAACAAATTTCAAGTCGATTTACCTTTGAAAGTTCCACTGTATGACGTTAATTCAACATTAGGTGATTCGTTTAATTTGGCCTTATTTAGGTTTTTAAATCTCGAAAAAAGGCTGCACAAAAATTATGAATTACTAATGCAATACAAAAAATTCATAAATGACTACATAGAGATGGGCCATGCCAGTTATGTAAAGTTTCAGTCCTTTAATTTCAAAAAGGACCCTATCTATTTTTTGCCCCACCATGCGGTAGTTAATGAGGGCAGTAAAACTACCCCAATGAGAGTAGTTTTTGATGGCTCAATGAAAACAAAAAACAAGGTCTCTCTCAATGATATTCTACTTAATGGGCCTATAGTACAGAGAGATCTCTTTGATATTATTTTATTGTACCGGTTAGGAGATTTTACATTCAACAGTGACATAAAGAAAATGTTCAGGAATATATATGTCAATCCCGCTCACACATCACTTCAAAATATTTTGTGGCGCGACTCACCTTCTGATGAAATAAAGTGCATTCGCCTTGATACTGTAACTTATGGTTTAAAAACTTCAACTTACCTTGCAACACGATGCCTGCTCGAGCTTGCATATCAGCATGCATCGGAATATCCACTAGCCTCTTTTATCATAAAAAATTGCATATACGTTGATGATGTGTTGTATTCACACTCAGATTTAAGCACATTACTTAAGGCTAAACAACAACTCACAGATTTGCTTGCTTTGGGTGGCTTCGCGATGCATAAATGGTCATCTAACTGCGATGCTGTCTTGTCTGACACGCCTATGCATGAAAGACAGTTGGATGATATACAGCTACAAAAAGAAAACTATAGTTTTAAGGCTCTAGGCTTAACGATTGACGCAAAAAGGGACTGTTTTGTTGTAAAATGTCCTGCTAACTTTGTTGCTCAAACAACTACGAAAAGACAAATATTAGGTCAAATAGCAAAATTTTATGACCCTCTTGGGTTCGTTAGCCCTCTAGTTGTAAAGGCAAAAGTAATAATGAAAAAAATGTGGTACGAGAAAGTTGGCTGGGATGACAGCCCCTCTCAGCAGTTGCAACAGGAATGGTCAGAGTTTGCTAATAGTTTGGTAGCTATGAAGCCTATATTTATTGACAGAAATATACACATTCTTGCTACCACAGAAACCATACAACTAGTGGGATTTGCTGATGCCTCGAGTACAATAGGATATGGTGCTTGCTTATACTTACGTGTGCTTGATAAATCTGGAAAGGTAAAACTTTCCTTGTTATGTTCTAAATCCAGAATTAATCCACATGCCAAGCAGTTAACAATTCCAAGGCTTGAACTCAATGCTGTTTTATTGCTAGCAAAATTAACAAATAAAGTATATGACACACTAAAAATAAAACTTGATATAAAAGATGTGTTTTTATTCTCTGATTCTAAAATAACCTTGGCCTGGATTAATACTGAAATCACAAAGTTGCAAGCGTATGTAGCAAACAGAGTAAAGGTAGTGCAGCAGTTAACAAAGGGATGGCGCTGGGGGTACGTGAACACGCACCAAAATCCAGCTGATTACATCAGCAGAGGAGTGGGTCCGCAAGAGCTAATTTCATCAACGATGTGGTGGAATGGGCCGGAATTCCTGCAACAAAGAGAATACACATTTGTTGAAAATGTGTCCTTAAAGAACAGTGAAGACTTACCTGAGCTAAAAACCAGGGGTGCTCCATCCAATCGTGACGAAACTGCTGCTGTAGTACTCCTTGCTCTGAAACAAAAAGAAATCTCGCACATATTAGATAAATATTCAGATGTCAATAAAATGGTAAGAGTATTGGCTTACGTTTTACGTTTCTGTCAGAATTGCAAACAAAATAATAACAAATTAAGGATGAATTATTTGTCTAGTAACGAACTAGATCAATCATTATTATTGTTAATTAAATATGAGCAGGAACGTTACTTCAATGTTGAATTGACGTCATTACAAAAAAGTGAGAATGTCAAGGGAACTCTGAAACCTTTGCATCCTTTTATTGACGAAAAGGGTTTGTTACGTGTGGGCGGAAGGCTGCAAAACTCAAACCTTACTTATAATCAAAAACACCCTATTTTTTTACCCAAAGGTTCGAAATTAACAGACTGTCTTATTTTGCGTGAACACCTTAGGTATCTTCATGCTGGTGCAAAATTGTTATTGTCTCAATTGAATCAAAAATACTGGCTTGTAAACGGCCTACGTCAAGTTAAGAAAATCACTCATAAGTGTTTGGCGTGTTTCAGAATGAAAGCCACTTGTGCGAAGCAGCTGATGGGCTCCTTTCCGAAACAACGCGTAACTGCTGCATCCAGAGCATATCAAATTGTCGCAATTGATTTTGCCGGGCCAGTGCAAATAAAAAATTCGAGGGTTAGAAGGGCTGTGACTTCAAAAGGTTACATTTGCGTATTTGTTTGTTTCACCACAAAGGCGATTCACTTGGAATTGGCCTCCGATTTAACCACGGAAACATTTCTTGCCTGTTTCAAAAGATTTATCTCGCGACGTGCACTGCCCAGCGAAGTTTTTTGTGACAACGGGGGTGCATTTAAAGGAGCTGCCAATCATCTAGCTGATTTGTACAAGTTAAACAGCTCAAAGACCCATCAAATGCTGGTTAGTGACTATTCAGCCCAGCAAGGCATTAAATTTCATTTTACTCCTAGCTACTCTCCAGTGTTTGCTGGACTTGCTGAAGCTGCAGTAAAAAGTATGAAATTCCATTTAAAAAGACAGCTTCAGAAAAGTATACTTACATATGAACAGCTAATAACAGTCTTGTGTCAGATTGAAGCAGTCTTAAACTCGAGACCTTTACTACCGATGTCGTCAGAAATATCTGACTTTAGTTATCTCACCCCAGGACATTTTTTAGTAGGTACTAACCTTACGACTTATCCTGAACCTGACGTATCCGAGGTGCAAATAAATAGGCTCAAGTTCTGGCATATGGTTGAAAATATCAAACAAGGGTTTTGGAAGGTTTGGCATAAACAATACCTTAACACGCTCCAATGTAGACAAAAATGGCGAGATAGTGTCCCTAACATTTGTGTTGGAAAATTAGTATTACTCAAAGAACCACATTCTCCTCCTCTATATTGGCCAATAGCGCGAATAAGTAAAGTTTTTCCTGGAAACGATAATAAAGTAAGGGCATTTGAGGTCACTGCCCCTAATGGCAAGGTATATACTCGATCCCTCTCAGGTATATGTTTATTGCCTATTGATGAATAAATAAGATATTATAGCATGTAATTTGTTTGTAAGCCTTATAAGACATTTATAAGAAATGCATGTTGTTAAGAACATTGTCACATATTATAAGTTTATCATACCTTTTATATAATGTTTTAAGTTTAGCTACTTTTATTTGTTAAGTGCAGAATTTAACTAAACTGTTGTAATTTTTGAAATAATATATTAACGTAGTTGTGACATACAATTAAGTGCAGTTATGTACCTATGTTATTAAAAAGACACTGATAATAATTAGTAAGAAAATTGTAAATCAACCTACCTCTAAACGAGGTCGTATTTGATATTTAAGAAGCCATGCAAGGCCGAAAATATAGTTTCTTTAGTTGTTCCTTAATTTATGACAAAATGTATAAATTTACCTTGTTGTTGCATTGTTTATTTTACTTGGGAAATGGTGTCTTCATGTATTTACAGTCATATAATTGTAGGTGCTCATTTAATTGTTATGTAATTAGTGCATATCTAAATACCTAGTTAAGTGCATTTCCTAGGCGGCAGCATGTTGGCAACACCAACAGAATATTTTTTTGTGTATTGCCTAGCAACACTGAGTCTTCTGCTCTACTGACAAATGTGTAATAGCTATTTGTTCTTGTTTCAATATATTTTTATATCAGTCATCTTGTGCATTATTATATACTACAATACGACGATAGAACACCCAAGATCCCTACAGGTCTATTTGTACGCCAAGATATTTAACGTTAGTAACCCTTACCAAAGGTAGACAGCTACAGCTATTTGCTTTTCTACGACAAGTATGAGCTACTATGGTTGTATTCTCATTCGAAGGCAATGTCGCTGACTTCATGGCAAATGTTATGTACATCGTTTTTTGCACATTTAACGTAAGCAAATTTGCATCAAACCAAGACATAACTGTAGAAAGAGCGTTTTCAGCCTGTGAGAAGGTAGAGGCCCAGTTTGGTCCTTTGACTATTAGTGCAGTGTCATCGGCATATGCATATAATTCACAAAATGGTATGTTAAGATTACAGAGATCATTCATATATAGGATAAAGAGTGTAGGACCAAGTACAGAGCCCTGTAGCACTCCATAAGTCAGTTCTTCATCGCTGCTTAAGATGTCTCCTATTTTTACACATTGAGTTCGATTTTCAAGGTAGTTTTTAAAAATTGAGAGCGTAATACCACGTATTCCGTATTTTTCTAATGTTAACATTAACCGTGGAATACAGACCGTGTCGAATGCTTTAGTAAGATCTAAGAACATTCCAAGACATTTTTGTTGATCGTCCAGTCCTTTAGATACATCGAAGGATACCTGGTGTAATCCAGGGTTTTATGTTCTTTTTACTACGCGAAATTTTAACTGTAGTCGTTCTTCTCTTAATTATATCTGAAACTGTTGCTATCAAATTATCCGTTGCTGTGTGAACGTCTTGTGTAGAGTAAATATGTGAAAAGTCAGTATCTAAAATGTCAGTGTTAGTTGTATTTACAAGCTTGGTATTTATACTCGTCATCAGTATTGTTGGTTTATGATCCGTCACGTAGGTGTCTAGGACTAGAGAGGTCGAGTGCTGTTTGGACCTAAGCATTACATGATCATAACATTTAATACCTCTGGTAATAAACGTATGTGTAGGATAGACTCCATGCAATGCATTTAGATCTAAATACTCATCTGCATCTGTGTCTTTGTTGTCTTTTTTGATGTCGATATTTATGTCACCCATGAGACTAAGCACTTGAGCCCCTAATAAGGTTGAGTACAAACCATTGAGACTATTTAAAAAGGTGTTGGCATGGGGAAACGACGGAGATCAATAAAAAGCCACTAATTCAAGAAACTTGTGATGTGACAACAAAGATGTTTGTGGTGACATTAGCTTCTTCTAATTAATTTTGTTTACTGCAACACTTTGCTGTCTATTCTTTATGTACGATTTTAGGCACTGAAGGGCTAGGTCTCTAATGCTTAATAAAGTTTCTAGGTTTTCTAATAAGAAATCGTGTAAAACAAGATCAAAGGCTTGATGAATCGTTCAGTCGACTTAAGGTTAATCGAAAATAATACTTAAAAAAAAAACGGACTCTAAAATAAATTAGGTTTTTAATTTTGAGGTCTTTGATTCTGTGTTTTGTCGTTTACTTTTTCCAAATATTCTTTCTGTTGCTTTAGGAATTCTCTGTACTCTTCTGAGTCGCCGGTGTCGAAGAGGCTCCTCTCGTCGGGGTACTGCGTGGCGAGGCTCTCCAGGCGCCTGGTGTCCGGCACGTCGTCCGCGGCCAGCAGCGGGTACGAGGGCGCCGTGTGCACGCCGGCCGTGTTGGTGGCGGCGTGCAGATGCACGTAGCCGTTGTTGCCCGCCAGCCCCCACGAGTTCTTCACGATGAAGTAGTCGCCATGATTCTTGTGTCTGCCGAAACCTATGGCCGTGACGGCGTGGTTGCGCGCGTTGGGGTTACACCGCATGTCTCTCAACACGCCTTTGTTAAAATACACGAATCCGCCGCACTCGGAGTCCACCTCCACCACGTTGGGGCCGTGCCTCACTATAGACACCTGTGCGACAAAACAGCAAGATAACGTTACCATCGTCGTATGTTCCTTATCATATTTTTACACAATCTACATAAAAAAAGAATATTCGTTCTTCGTACATTAGGAACTGAAAAGTCGACAAGACATGCGAGATAGACAAGTTTAGATACAGATTTCACATCTACTGATGGGACTATCTTAATCTGTGCGATTTTTTTAATATATATTTATTTATTTAAATTGTTACTTAAAGAGAAAGAGCGAGATGGCGCGGATGCCTACCTTGAGTGCGTCGGAGCTGTTTGTCACTCTAACGAAGCCATTGATGTAAGTGACCGGAGAATCTTCCTTTCTGCATTGCGCCACCTACAGGACAAGTTATCATATTAACTAATCCAAAGGCAGAGCCAATACGTAATTTAAAAAAAACCGGTACATAATAACGATATGTATTGTTTTATTTAAAAATCATTATTTAGCACAATGGTACAAAGGGTGGACTTAATGCTAAAGCATTCTTTACCAGTCATCCTTCGGGAAAAAGGGATAGAACTATTGCGATAGGCGCTTATAGACTATTAAAATATTCTGTAAATATGTTGATTGATACATAGGTCCACATATACATAAATACTCATATAAATACATAATTATAAATAAAATAACAAAATATATATAATATATGACTATGTAATCCAGAGAGTGAGTTACTAATGCTGCTGCATGAAATTTACCAAAAGGTGGGCATGAACCTTTATCTTAAATATGAAACTATTTATGATACTTTTATAAAATGACATGTATCCTATTTACAAATAAATATACGTCCGACTTTGCCTGTGACGGTGGTAAATAACAGGAAGTCTAACCTTGGGTTTAAGATATTTATAGCGCGAGTAATCGCCGAGTGCCACGACGCCGGCGTCGCGTATGCGCTGGTACGGATTCCTGACGGTGTTGCCGCGCCGGCAGGAGTGCGGGCCGCGCGAGCAGTCCGCCAGCTGCTGCTCGCTCAGCGCCACCAGCCGCCCCGTGCGCCGGAACAGCGCGCCCTCCACCGCCGCCACCACCGCGAAGGCCCAGCACGTCCTGCAGTAGCCCTGGTCTGGACACACACAAAGGCATTTAGGTATACCACTGATACGAAACCAGCTAGAAAAACTGTAATGAAAATACTAACTGCGGACATGCGTGACAGCACCCCGTCGTTTCCAGCTGAAGGCCGCTGGCAGCTGCGTGGCGATTCGCGCCGTCTCCTGCAGTGAATAGGGGAACGGGTCGGGTTTGAGATCTCCTCTTTCGGAAGACGGTGATGCTCGCTCCTCATCCTCGGGGGTTTGTCGACGACTACGAGATACGAACTCCTCGTCTTCGTTCACGAGCCCCAGCAACAGATGCCTCTCGGCTGGCAACATCACACCGAATGCGTTGACCCCCATCAGCGCTGACGCACCCTGACGGTTGGCAGACTCCACAAAGCGAGTGCTTCTGATCAGCATTGTCTTGCGCACGGCTTCTTCGACCATGTCCTCATAACTGACCTCATTAGTTTCCTTAAACCTAAAATATTCAAGAGATGCATATGTCACGAAGATTGACTGTTACTTTGATTTCTTGACAAAGGACAACGTCAACACAGAATAGCCTAAGTCATGTCGTTGCCATGTACTTAAGAATGTTTTTGCAGTTCAGATATTTTATACCACTGACTTAAAATAATATTAGACCTAAATCGAAAATAACGCAACCCACTTTTCAGTTGCTTTCTATATGTAAATGAGAACCTCGGATGTAAGGAGACCCTACTTTTCGAAGTCGGTATCAGGTTTGCGCGAGTCGCGGTGCGTCATGACGAACTCGCGCAGGGGATCGACTTGGTCGACACGATGCGCGCGCTGCAGCGCGTCGCACTGGCGCTTCACGTCGATGCTCAGGTGGCCGGGGTCGGGCCGCTGCTCGCGCACCTCCAGGTAGCGGTGCTCGTACCTGTCCACCTCGGGGCCCAGCACCGAGCTGTCCACCGTCACGCGGTACCTGCACAGATACAGGATTATGACCGGTACGATTTAGGAACAGACAGAGAGTACCTATTTCGTATAAATAGTATTTGGACAGCGCGCACGTACCTGTAGGGGATCGCGAAGTCAGGTCCGACGCGCGCCACCAGCAGCTCGTGGCGGAAGACGAGCGCCTCGCCGCGCGCCGCGCCCAGCTCGCCCGCCTGCCCCGCCAGCCTGTAGCTCCAGCGCTCCAGGCGCCCGTCCGCTGTGTCTTGGTATCCTGATATGGCCAACGCACTTTAGAATAGCTTATTTACAAAACATAATATTTAGGTTCGGGAATACAAAGGAAGATGGGTTTTGTTATCTCTTAGCACTTTTTGGTGGCACGTAGCTACATACATGAAAGACGTGTGGCAGCTATTTTACACTATTATTAGCATAAAAATAAATTGAAAAACTATTGAACGGCAGCCAAGGTACTGTCGAGCTCAGGGCTTGTTACCGGTACCAAATTCCCATTATAAGTACCGGTAAGTACCGGTATTACTATTCTGTTAAAATTTTAACGGTAATATGAGGTACCGGTAATCTAGTATTTAACGGTAATAATATTGTTAACAGTTAACGGTAATTTTACCGCTACTTGTTACCGGTACCAAATTCACATTATAAGTACCGGTAAGTACCGGTACCTCTATTCTGTCAAGTTTTAACGGTATTAAAATTGCGTTAATTTTACCGGTACCTACGCATTGTTGCCGTCTACCGCATGGGACTCGCTCGACTGTAAAAGTGCCGCCCTATTGTGGGCCCCCGCCTCACGCCGCACATGCACAACACGGCAACGACACACATTAACGAAATGATAATTCCCAATACGAGTACCGGTACTAAGTACCGGTACTGTTTACCGGTATTTGGTACAGGTACTTCTTTCAATTACCGGTACCGTCGTTTTATTGAGGTACCGGTACCAATCCAATTACCGGTACCGTTGTATTATAGAGGTACCGGTACTTGATTTTTACCGTTACCAAATGTACCGGTACCAAACCAATTACCGGTACTGTCGTTTCATAGAGGTACCGGTAATGGATTTTTACCGGTATTCCAACCCCTGGTCGAGCTGCCATCGGACCCGTGCGTGACACCTAGCTGTCGTGTAACTTCTGGGCAGTGTTTGTGAAGTTCCGCAGTGTCTTCTCATCCGAAATACCTCAGTACCTTAAGTCGAAAGTATCTGACCAATTTGTGTTACCAATGATGACTTACGGGTTTCAAACTTCATCTCTCGCCGTGGGCCTAAGTAAGCTTACGGTCGCTTAAAGAGCTATGGAAAGGGTTTCTCTATGCTCGGTGTTTCTCTGCGAGATCGTCATCAGACATGAGAAGATCTGTAGAAGAACAAAGATCACCGACATATCTCAGCGGATTAGCTCTTTGAAGTGACAGTGAGTGGTGTATATAGCGCGTAGAACCGATGGCCGATGGGGCAGAAAGGTTCTCAAAAGGCGACCATGTATTGGCAAGCGCAGCGTTGGACGCCGAAAGGCTCTGGATGCAGGCCGCTTCCAACCGGTCATAACAGAAATTCTTAGAGGAGACCTGTGTCCAGCAGTTGACTTCTTTGGGAGAGATGATAATGGTGAAGATCATAATAAACTACCGATTAACATAAATTCAAGTAAATAAAACGTGTTTTTACAAACACTTTATATAAAAACAGCAATATATGGGCAATTCTTGAACACGTCTTGGCTAATGTAACGAGACTTACCATCGAAGCTGAAGGGCTCGGGGTCGGGCAGGCCAGGCGACGAGCGGTCCGCGGCCACCACGCTTGACGTCAGTAACGTGCAACGCCGTATCTCGTCCTCCCCATGGCGTTCGATGACAAACTGGTATCAAAGTACCGAGCTTATTAGAAATCAGGAAAATATTTGTACCACATTACTCATTTAAGCTAACACTCAATGGGTTGCGCAAGTTTAGCTTGTTCATGAAGTCGGAGTCGGACACACGAGCACGTGGCCGATCAGTGTTCGTTACCTGTAACATGTGACAAATAATAGGAGTGGCGTAGTCACCTGCACGCGCTGCACGTCCCCGGCGGACTGCACGTCGCGGAACAGCACGGTGCTGCCGCCGTGCAAGTCCACGCGCGACGACCCGCTCTCCGCCTCGTACCTGCCCAGTGCCCACAAAACGCCATTACATTTAACATTTGTACAGTATTAACTTCAACAACAGTTCACTTCATGTTCATCATGGTATTTATTAACCTTCCATTTTAACGGTTGCGTCACAATACATTCTTGCTAATATACTGCACGTACATCAAAATATTCACAAATATGTTAAGAATTGTCAAATTCATACACACAACACTAAAAACAAAAATAAACTAGTTATTGAAGCGTTCATGAAGCTTTACAGAAATCTATGGATACATTCTTAGGGCTCAGTATTCGTTTGTATAATAAATTTCCTGACAATATGCTAAACAGCTTTGCCATTTTCGAAGTTTAAAGACGTTACAAAAAATATGTTATTGAAAAGAGCTTATTATGGCGTTAATGAATTATTTCGTTGATAAAAATGCTTAGAGCCAAGACCTCGTGTGAAATGCAGGACTTCTCTAAACACTTTAATTTTATTTATAACTAGCTGTTACAAAAAATCCTTTCTTAGTGCTCCCCTACATTATAAAAGGAACCCCTGTGCAAAATTTCAAGTTTCTAACCCTTATAGTTTAGCCCTGCGTTGATATGTCAGTCAGTCAGCTTCTCCTTTTATATATATAGATAGATTGTTTTCTTTTTTGTTGCTGCTATTTTATTTTGTATAATTATCTAAAATCAACCTTTAATTGTAAAACATGTTTATGTTTGCGGTCAACGAGTGTCGACAATTAGCTATTATGTTTTGTGCTTTCGAGTTCGAGTAAGTCATGCTCACTAAAATGTCCAAACTGGTGGCAGCGTTATGTGTCGGGTCGTTGAGTTCCCTCTAATATGGTTGTGCTTAGCGATGGCTGATCCATGCGTCATCTCGTGAACGGGTGCTGCCGGGGGGGACAGGTCTGCTCGACCTCTTTGAGACTTCTATCTTTTATCTTCCGTGGTCCAGGGGTTAAGGCGTTTGCCTGTTGACCCGGGGGTCGTGGGTTCGATTCCCACCGGAAGCATACTTTGTTTAGTTGTTTCCAGTTTTGTTAGGACATTGCACGCTTGAATCACCTGATTGTCTGATAATAAAGATGATTCCGTGCTTCGGAAGGCACGTTAAGCCGGTGGTCCCGGCTGCCATCTGGTAGTCGTTAAAGGAACCACGTCAGAGGCCGAGAGGCGGTTCCGAAGAACTCTGACACCAGGGTGTGCATGGTCGATTGACCGTGACACCTACTCTAAATGATGATAATGATCTGTTGTTTCACGCTCGATCGCTAACATAAGGTGTTCCACAACATTATGTAAATTGAAATTGTATATACATAAAATCAGAAAAAAAAGAAAAGATACAAAATCATACAAAGCCCATCAGGAAAGTAGGCGACCAATACTGTTTAAAAGAGTTTATTTCGGCATCTTCTTCTCTGCAGTGGTTGGTTCCGAAACGCTGGTAGTTTGTAGCTTTTGAACAATAATTAATAATTTAATAAGTCATATATGGGTGAGCTTGCTCGATCCTAGACCATATCTTTGCCTTTGGCCTAGATTATGGTCAAGAGTAAACCCAGTTAATATATATAAAAAAGTATATAAAATGTGAATTGAAGTGAAAAAGTGCCTAAAGAGGCCTATTTTCTGAATAAATCTTTGAATCTTTGAATCCAAGGTATGGTTAAAAATGGTACCTACTAAAATATCGATGTCTAGAGGCTTATATTTTTTAAAACCTTTGATTTTTTAATGAAGCTATAAAGAAACATACGTAGATTGTGATGAGATAAATTGATTCAATGCTTAGAATTGTACCGCCGCGAGAGCCTTTCGCCGTTTGTATGGAAGTTTTCGCCTCCAGGGGAGCCTATCAACAGGGAAACTTCACCAAAAGTTAGTGAACAGGTATTGTTTCCTTACCAGACAGTGTAGGGCTCAGTGTAGTCAGAGTAGAAAACGGTGAGCTCGGCGCGGATGAGCAGCGAGCGATCGAAGTGCAGACGTGCCAGAGGCGGCATGGGCAATATCGGGGAAAGCGACGCGGCGGGGGCGGGGCGGGGGGAGGTGGGCAGCAGCAGCGGCGGCAGCAGCGGCGCGCGCGGCCGCGCCAAACGGAACAGCTCCAGCAGCGTGCGGTGGAACTCCTCGTTCTCGTCCACTGGTCGCTGAACATCTGAGCAAGTGACAACATACCGATGATGTTAAAGTCAGCTATCAATTCGTTCCTTGTTAGTTAGTATAGACAGATTATCTTTAATAAATTAAAACTTAATATTTGTAATGTTTTAACCGGTGATTTCCTTGCCAATGAAGGAAAAACGTTAAAACACAATACAAATTACTTTTTGGCAAAGTTTTTTTATTTTAATGAGGTATCTGAGCTCGTACCCGGCTGGTGCTGGTGCGGCACCGGCAGCAGCAGCAGCGGTCGCGGCCGCCCGGCCGTCGCCGCGCTCGCGCCCTCTGCCGAACATACACACCGTTGGAGACGGAAGGGTTCACTTAATGCGGTCATACAAAAGTAGTCTATGAAAGGCGGAAATAAAGTTTAAAGCAGAGCGGGGAACACTGGACCCATGGGTCCGCTTCGGACGGGAAGGAATGGCGCGGTCACGTGACCGTGGGCCCATGGGTCCGGTTCGGATCTGAAAGGACTGTATTCAAAAATAACAATGGTACCTATTTACAAGCTTTTAGTTGTACTATATTAACATGTTAAACTTGCCTCTTTGTTTGTTTTTGTGAGACCTATTTAATAGTATGGTATTATGGTATAAACCGTAAAAACTAAAAGCTGAACTTTTGTGTACTTCTGTAAGTTTATCTTTTTAACGTGTCGACTCGGATGAATGATATGTTTTTGTGTAGAACTGTAGACCAGAACTCTGCTACTGACACAGCGTTATCAGTGGCATTGTATAGGTCGTTATGTGAGTTGATTGACAATGTAATATAATGGTACCAAATAGGTGGTTTGATGATGGAGTTCTGTTGGAAGGTGGCCATAGGAACTTCTCAACTCAAGAAGATTTTCGGGATTTTGGCCTCATTTGGTTTCACTTGACCAGCAATTACAATATGAATCTTTCATTGCAATAGTTTGTTGTCTTAGTTGTTGATCTATGTGTAACTAAAAGTACGGCTGATAAATAAACGCACCCAGCAGCTGAGCAGGCCGGCCACGCAGCAGCTCGCGGCCCTCGCTCGATGTCTTCAGGAACTCTGCAAACATCAATGAAACAGAGCTTGTGTTCATACTTATAACTTTTCTAAACATTTACAGACGGAACGTCATATCAAACTAGGTATTCCCCGCTACCACCGGCGCCGGCTGAGGAAGGACCGTCATAAACACCAACCGTCTTATTATCAAACGATTATCAAACGACTTTAGTACCTGGTTGAAACTATTATCCGACCAAAATAAGTCGACACTTGCCACTTTGACGTTTGGTAAACTGTTATTATCAATTTGTTTTGGAAGCATAATGGTTTAAACCTGCTACTAAAGTTAATCCTCGTTTTATAATAAGACTGTAAGTATACAGCCTGACTAGTAAATCACATTACATACTTAAAGACATAATAAATAATGATCACACGTAACGTCAAAAAATATGAAACCAACACAATACTTATTAATTACAAAGAAAAATTTTATCAAATCAGTCCGCAACGTCTCGGAATGTTTGGAAACCGCGCGCTCGCTACGCGCATCTAGCTAAACGGTGTGCGGCTAACACGAAAACATGCGCGTATGCGCGCTTTGATTAGCGCGAGTGTTCACACATCTTGTTTTTATAGGATAATTTGGTCAACCCTTAAGCCTCTATTTTTTTTTATTTATTTCGAACGAGAATCAAGTACTGAGTGCCCCCTTTCAATATCTAACGTGATTTACCAGTCACCTTGTATAAGTTGCAAGTGCCCGGTTATCTTGCCGGGTTTTGTATAGAAACTTTGAGTGTCACATATTAATATTTTTTTTTCTGTCAGTGAACGTGTTATTGTAGATGGTTTTAACGTCACCCACATTGTTTTTATTTAGCCAAATACGCTCACACGCATTTTTATAGATATTACGAGCTCCCAAAAATCTGTTCCGTAAAACAAAACCAAAGTGATGTATTGAATAAGAGTAAGAGTCACCCGCTAGGATGTTGAGCCAGCGCTGGCCGGCGTTGGTGGATTGAGTCGGTTGGATCCCTCGGGCTGCAGCGTCTATCGCTCGGCTCGAATTGAAGTCTCCGGTGCTAGGCGTTGCGAATGTTTTAGTGACAGGTCCCACATATACGTTGGTTGCTGAATCACTGCCCTCATAATCTCTGAAATTGTAGGGTTCTGTCTCCAAGATACTGTTATGTACGACATAGTAGTCCCTTGTATCAGGCGCGAACCATATGTCTCTCAAGTTTACGAATTGCCTCCGACTCCTCTCCAGGTCTTCGCTCCTATAGACTGTGAATCGTCTGTCCTTCAAGCCCGTCTGTCTTTCGCTTGTAGTTATGTTGTGTCTGTAGGCGCGTTGCTCATCGACCAAATAGTCCTCGTCGCTGTCCTCAGGCGCGACGTCCCTGCCGAGCGCCGTTCCCGCGGGTGCGCCTTCCGGGGAGGAAGCATTCGCCTGAGCTCCCGCGGTAGCTATACCTACCAAAAATAACATTACTTTTATTATTTGGAATCCTCTATTCCAAGTTCATTCCACCAGATTGGAAAGGATCCAGAAAAGATTTCTCTATCATCTTGCTTACGCCAAAAATGTATGTCATACTTTGGAAACATATGATTCGAGGCTAGCGTATTTTGGTATAAAGTCACTTTACCAGAGACGTAATACAGGATATACTATTTCTTCGACGGCTGATGATTGGTTTGGTTGATAGTCCTGAATTGCTTGAGCAAATACAAATTTCTGTTCCGCGTTCAAGTAGCCGACTTCATAATAGAAAAACGTTCAGCATTCCCTTTACTCGAACTTATATCTGGGAAACTCACCGATTACGCGCATGTGTTCTGCATATAATAATATTTCGGTGGATTTTCAGTGCATCGGCCAACAGTATAAGAAAAATAATGTTATCTTTGTAACTAGGAAAACTGTTAAAACAACATTATACCGAATTTTCGATATTTTTCAAAATTTGTTTTGTGTTCTTACAAGTAGTATGGTGTACTTTTGTGGCTTATTTTATAGTGCATGTTGTGTTCACATCTAGAAGACTTTACACTTTCGTATGTTTAATATCTGAATCTTGTTAAATTGTGTATGTTACTGTGTTTAGTCAGTTTTGTAAACCTAAAGCCACAACCACTACCGAAACCACTACTACCACAAGCCAAAACCACTTCAACTTTTAAATGCAGGATATGTTTTGTGGAAGGAAATCTATTCCGAACTATTTGAAATTTACATTTTTGATTTTTGTACATTTTATTCCGAAGTTTCGAATTCAAGACAGTAAGTATCTATTTTTAAATGGGTGCTAATTAAACAGGATTCTTTTTAATAGCATTATCCGCCTCTAAAAATGTATGTTGCCTTCTAAATTACTAAGTCAGCCAAAATTAACGAGCATCTAAATAATACCATCTTAGCCACTAGTTATCTTCTATGTAAGCCACTTCAAATATAACTCAGCATGATGGTTATTATGTAGCATCTAAATTTGTATTGCATAATATTTAACATCAAAAAATATATTTATTTAGCTTCTATTTTTTTTAACTTATCCCAAAATAATTGATCGTCAATATTTAGCTAAAATTGTCATCAAATAGTATATTATGGCCACTAATATTACCAGTAGCTATTGAGGAGAGACGCAATAAGACTTTATTTTTGAAAAAAAAAGTTTATTAAATTACCATAATTTTAGTAATAGTAGGAGAGCTGGTACAAATTTTAGGGCAAGTATTTGAAGCAAGCTGAAAACTTGTCACATACCTCTCCTATTATACCCCAACACGGAACTGCAGACCTGACTGGTTAGTGGTAAATAGCGGGGCTAAATCAACCCCTAATTTTTTGGCAGCGTGGCAGGTAGAAAGTCCCACCAAAATAGTACCCTATTAAAATTTCAACCTGCCTCAAATTGATTTTTTATATTTTTTTGCAAATTTTTTTGAACGCATCTGGTAATGTTAAAACCCTGACTAAATCGTCTGGCTTATATTTTTTATACATAAAACATTTGCATAATGCCACAAATATCTATATTTTTAGTAATTAAAAAAAAAACTAAACGAATACAAATTAGACATACTTCTAGTGTCAGAAGCCCAGTGCACCAAAGCTACACATCTCTACTTTAAAGACTACCACTGTTACTATACTCCTCACCCAGATGGAACTGCCCATGCTGGAACAGCTGTCATTGTCAAAAAGACTATCAAACATCACAAAATGCCTGACTACAGTACAGAACATATACAGGCAACCACCATAGCTGTGGAAGACCAGACAGGCTACCTAAACATCTCAGCAGTTTACTGCCCTCCGAAACATAAAATAAGTGAAACAATGTATACAGAGTTCCTCAATACGCTGGGCAACAGATACATTGCCGGCGGTGATTGGAACGCAAAAAATACGTACTGGGGATCCAGAATCACAACTACTAGAGGCAGGCGTCTGAAGACTGCAATGAGTAGCAATAATAGCTTTCCCATAACAACAGCTGAACCAACACATTGGCCAAGCCAAGCGGACAGGCTCCCTGACCTGATAGATTACTTCATAGCCAAAGGACTAACTAGGGAATACTTCAAAGCTGAATCCTGCTATGATAGCTTCTCTGGCCATACACTAGTGTTACTCACAATGAGCGCCGGATTGATAGAGGCTACAGAGCCCATGACTCTCTATAATAAGCACACTGACTGGGCATGTTTTAGGGAACACATCACGGAAAACATAAATATGAAGGTGGCTCTTAAGACAGCTGACGATAAAGATGATGCAACGGAACACATAAGAAGACTGATACAAGAATCTTGCTGGTTGAACACACCACCCAAAACTAAGTCGGTCAAGACAATAGACTATCCTCTGGACATTAGAAATGCAGTACTCGAAAAAAGAAGACTACGTAGAGTCTGGCATCAGAGCAGACTGCAGGAAGACAGACTAATACTTAACAGAGCATGTCGTAATCTGAAGGAAATGCTGCGTGACTGGCATAATGATACCTTGGCATCTCAGTTGAAATCACTGACTCCAACTGCAAGCACAAACTACTCTCTGTGGAAGTTTACCAAGAATTATGACCGACCTCAGCCCGCGATACCTCCACTCAGAAAATAAAGAGGCTGGGCAAGAACAGCTCAAGAAAAGGCGGATACCTTTGCCGAACACCTATCAAAGGTATTCTGTCCAAATCCCTCATCTGATGAGGAAGCTGAAATAGAAGTTGAGAAAACTCTAATGCAAGATAGTCAGATGTCACCACCACCTCCCCCAGTCACAGTTAGAGAAGTATGGAAAACTATAAAAAACTTAAAAGACAAAAAAGCTCCTGGATTTGACCTTATTACAAAAGAGGTATTAAAACAACTACCAAGAAAGGCTGTGGTTTTCCTGACAACACTGTTCAATGGCATTCTAAGAGTCCAACACTTTCCACATCTATGGAAGGTATCACAAATACTTATAATACACAACGCCGGTAAACCAGTAAATGAAGTACCCTCTTATAGACCTATACTTTCAAAGGTCTTTGAAAAACTTCTGCTTTACAGACTCAAACCCATACTGTAGAAAGATAATGTCATACCATCCCACCAGTTTGGGTTAAGATCTCATCACTCTACCGTAGAGCAAGTCCATAGAGTGTGTGAAAGAATAAGGAAAAGCCTTGAGGAAAAAGAGTACTGCTCCTCAGCATTTCTGGACAAAACAAGCGTTTGACCGTGTATGGCACAAAGGCCTAATATATAAAATTAGGAAATACATTCCTCACAGCTACCTGGAATTATTAAAGTCCTACCTCTCAGATAGACTGTTTCAAGTAAAAATAGGTGACATCACATCTAAGCTCTATGAGATCAAGGCAGGAGTACCACAGAGCTCAGTGCTGGGCCCCGTTCTGTATACCATCTACACAGCTGACCTTCCAGTAAAAGATGGCACAACTGTAGCCACATATGCTGATGATACTGCAATTTTGGCCAGCAATGCGGATCCAGTCAAAAATTGCAGCACGGACTTGATGACATATCTAAATGGCTCAAGAAGTGGAGAATAAAAGCAAGTGCAACCAAATCTGTCCATGTAACCTTCACCCTGCGTAAGGGTGACTGCCCATCGGTAAAACTTGATGAACCAACCCTACCGCATACAGAAAATGTCAAATATTTGGGCCTCCATCTTAACAGACGGCTTACTAGGAAAAAACACATAACAAGTAAGAGACATGAACTGAACAAAAAACAAAAACCCACACTGGCTTATCGGACGCAATAGTGTACTGTCTACTGACAATAAATTATTAATATATAAAACAATCCTCAAACCTACTTGGACATATGGCATACAACTGTGGGGAAGTTGCAGCAATTCAAACATCTCAATTCTGCAGAGAATGCAAAATATAATACTCAGAACAATAAGTGGTGTGCCATGGTTTATTACGAATGCTGAAATACATAAAGAACTCCAAATGAAAACAGTCAAGGAGGAAATCAGTAGGACTTCAGAAAAATACAAGGGGAAATTGGAGGTCCACCCAAATGAGCTGGCAGCTGGCCTGACAACACGATCATATCAAAAAAGGCTAAAAAGGAAAGACATTCTGCCATGTATAAATGATGAGTAGAGTCACTCGCTGGAGGACTCACTCCAAACGACACACGGCCCTCAACAAACCTGCTTAAAGCGCAGCATCGCTGATTGCAGAATAAAACAAGAACAAAAAAAAAAGTAATGAAAAAAGAATATTTAAAAAAAAGGGGTTGATTATGTCCCGCTACTCACCAGCCAGGTCTGTAGTTCCGTGTTGAGGTACAGGTATGTGACAATTTTTCAACTTGCTTCAAATACCTACCACGCATACATGAATCACGCCATATCATGTAGTGGCTATTTTTACGATAAAAGAATATGATGTATTATTTTACATGCTAAGTTATAATAAATGATGCTGACTGTAGAAGCTTGAAATATATTTTTTTGAGGACATAGTTTTGATGTTGTAAAAAGGAAAATGGTGACAAAATATTAAATTTGTGGCCGAGTTAGTAAATTAGGTGGCAACGTATAAATAAGAAGGACAAGTCATAATAATTGATGATCTTTATTTGACGCTTTCTATAGAATATTTAGTTGGCGGTGTAAAAAAGACGAATTAGTTTATTATAGGCTATGTCATTTTCCCGTTGCTTAGTTATGAAATTAGAAGTTTGCTCACGTGGCCAATAAATAATTTTGTGGCTTGATTTATTATTTAATAATAATAATAAGCCATTTATTGCCATACACATGCCAGTACGTATTTCCCTTTTTAAATTATCAAACTTATTTTCTCAGTCTACTCAGTGAGCCCCGTAGTCACATTGCCTCCCGTTTCTCCTATATAGCTGTTGCCACACTCGCAGGGAACCTGACTAGTAACTACTTAGTAACCTGTGACCTCGCACTCGCCGGGCACATTCAGCGGATCACTATCTTTGGGCGAGCGTAAAACCTCTTGACTTGTTCGGAGTATGAAGAAACTGGACAAATAAGGTTCGGTTCTCATCGAGAACGTATTGGATTAGTATGTCTCTCACTATATATATTGAGAGAATTGTCAAAGCGTATACGCTTTGCTAAGGCCAAAGTGCTAGTGAGAGAAAAAGCTTTCAGCCCGCGTAAAATACGCGAAGCGATGAGATCAATAGGTGTCGGATTCAGTCGAGATGGTGGTTGGACGTTACTTGCCACTTGGAAACCAGTATGTCAAAGTTTGGGAAACTCTGCTAGAAAAACTATTAGATAGAGGTATCGACACGGTCAGCTCGATTCATACTAACGCTCTCGTTATACCTACCGGACACAAAAACGATCTAGCTACATACATCACAGGCAACATCCACCCAAATTTCTGCAACCTTCCCACCAAACCAGACTAGTGTTGTGCCGTGCTCGAAATTTTCGAGAAAATTTTCTATGATAACGGGTCGTAATTTTTTCCCGAGAATAAGTGCGGGAGTAATGGAGAAAATTACAAGAATTTTTGGAAATTTCCCGCAAATTTCTTTGAGAAGAAATTCATGAGGACAGAGAATTTCTCTTCGGCTCATCACTACTATTCACTACACCAGACATTGTATCGAGTAGCGCAACACGGGCGGCGGCGCGGGCGGCGACGCACAAGGCGGCCCTCGGTGCTTTGAGGGAAGCCAAACCGTCGTGTCGCCACACCAAGAGCCTTCTCACATGGAGTTACTTGAAAAATAATGGTTACAAACTCAAATTACCTACGAGTCACTTGAGTATCACCGCCCATACATTATCATGGAGGTTCGCACACGACGCACTAGTCGCTTACCAGTTAGTAACTCGGCAACTGCTCACGGCCGACGCTGCGTGCTGGTACTTCGCTAAGTCGCTACCGGTTTCCGAGTTTCTTGACTAAACTATTTTGTTTTCGTAAAAAAATTATCTAGTAAAGCTTATATTAAAGGCTCTTCTATTACAATCCCTACTTACCTACTAATCCCTATGCCTACTATTATTATAAATGCGAAAGTAACTCTGTCTGTCATGTATTCACGCTTCACGCTATGCTGAACTGATTTTGATGAAATTTGGTATGGAGATAGTTTGGAGTCTCGGGGAAGGACATCCATACTATCCATAGTATAAATGGGAAGTAACCGTCTCGGTCTGTCTGTCTGTTACTTCTTTCTTGGCACTTCAGCCGCTGAACTGATTTAGGTGAAATTCCGCGCTAGTAGGTTATATATCACGCGGGCGAATTCGCGGGCCGCTAGACAGAGCCCAGCTCTTTAAGACCAAAAAGCCACGTGTAGCAGGTTGGTGGGAAAGAAGGTGAAAAATGGAATCAAAATAGAGGGCTTGTTACCGGTACCAAACCAATTACCGGTACTGTCGTTTCATAGAGGTACCGGTAATGGATTTTTACCGGTATTCCAACCCCTGGTTGTAGCCACATCGCCTATTAAAATGATACCTGACTTTCGCCCATTCCGTCGATTAGCTTTTACGATCTGCACGAGAAGAGAACCAGCAGCTACATTCTACGTTTTTCTCTCAAACTAGCTTGGAAGAGAAGAAGTCCCTGTAGGCTTTCGCAAATACGGTTTTTACATAAGATCCTAATACTAAGCCTTCGTTGTCCGTCCATCTGTCACAGTGTTATATCTTTTGAAACTCAACAGGTAGAGACATAAAATGAAAGATAAAGGTAACCCTTTGTGTGCGAATGCGACTAACACCAAACCGCCACCTTGCTAGCCTTGTCGTATGGCGCGGCCATCGGGGGCCATCGGGGGCCATCGGGGGCCATCGGGGGCCATCGGGGGCCATCGGGGGCCAGTGGCTGTCACGCTGACTGCTGCACAATGCTTGTCCTTCGTTTTCACAGATTTTTGTTTTGTTTGCGGTTTTGGCGCTATCCAAGTAGAGATTCGCCAGTTGCCGGCCGGTAAAAGCTCCAAGGCATATAACATGTCCAGCATGTGTGCTGTCATAACAGCGGCCCCCGGGCTCCGCCATCATAGCTGAGGATGCAACCGGAAAACACTCGGACGAGAGAGACAGCCATAAGATCATTCCTGAGCTCTGGCTAGAGCAGAGCACTCTGTTAGTCGAGCTCTCGTGGAGACGGTTCCGTACGATGAATTTGTTTTTCTGATTTGAACCCCAATCGTACTCCCCCCCCCTACTGAAACCAAACATTTAATATGAATTCATTATTCAGGCTATATAAGTCGAAAAATTTATAGGTGTCGGAGATAAGGTAGGTTGAATAGTCAATTTTTGACTAATTTGTTGAATAACCTTAAAATTATATGCTGTAAAATTATAGAAATAAAAATAGCTTCCTTTCCCGCGCAGATTATAGAAGCCGATCGAGGGAATGGGTAAAATCTGAGTAATCACGTTAATAGGCGCTGCGGATAGCAACCCATCACTATTTTGATTCCGTTTTCCACCTAATGCCCACCAACATGCTCAATGTGGCCTTCAGGTCTTATAGACCTAGACTCAGTCTACCTCGCAAGGGAAAAAACACGTGATACTATGCATGTATGAAAAAAATATTCAAGTTCCTTCACACAAGTCCTTTTAATTGACATATCTTAAGGTACAATGTACCTTAAGATATGTCAATTAAACAAAGGATTGCATGCTGTATGTCATACAGTATGCAATCCTTTTTTTGTGACGCTCACGTGATCCTACAAGGGCTCCGTTTTGTCACTCGGTCTAACGGAACCCTAAAAATAAGTTAGAGCAACGTGAATTCGGTCCGCACTATTACACGCGGCCATATTTACATGACTGCTATAAAAGGAGTGTATTTTCATCGAAATTCAGCATTGAGTTTCTTTGTTCTGCACCGTCCCCATCTGAGCGTTATCCCGGTTATCAGTTTTTGGGTGAGCATACCGATCACGTAGGTAGTACGTGATCGTTATGCGTCACATAGCTGGAATGTTTTCGGCAGGGCAGTCGTCTTATTTTATTTATCTTTCAGGAAACTTGTGCCGACTAGCCGACGGTCGGGAAAAAGGAAAACTCCCACCACACTTTTAAATCGCATGAATTTGAAACTACAACTTACACAGACAGCAAGGCAGCGTAAGCACGGCCAGCGCGGCGCCGGCGCGCAGCCGCATCCTGTCGCCGCTGATGATGAGGCTGCTCCAAGAACGTTGACGCCGCGAGCAGTGAGCTAGTCTGTGCAGCCGGCGCGGTGACGTAACCTTATGTAAGCAGCGGCCGCCGAGCTCGCCCCACCGCGGTGCCACTCGCAAGGGCTTATTTTGTATATGTACTGTTTGTTTGTTGTTTTTCGTGTTTGTAAGTGGCCAGTATCTTCCATGCTGATCTGGGAGAAAAGAAAAAACTTAGAGTTTACCAGCTGCTTCTCTCCCCACCCAAATCGTTAAAGCCGATCGAAGGAATGGGCGAAAATATGAGAAATCATGTTAATAGGCGATGCGGCTAGCAACCTATCATTATTTTGATTCCGTTGTCCAGCTGCATGCCCACCAACATGCTGAACGTGGCGTTTAGGTCTTACAGACCTGAGCTCTCTTTACCCTACAAGGGAAAAAGACGTGACAGTATGTATGTCAGTGGCCAACAATAGTGCTAGTCGCTTAACAATGAATGCCAAGTGCTTTACACTGTGCATGAGCTTCTCTTGAATTTAATTGAAATCCCATAAAAGCACCATGTTTATGCTTTCGGAAATGATAGCCTCAAGTAATTTAACATTTATTTTTGTTTAGTTGTCTGTTGTGGAGTTATTTGTGTTCTTCAATAAATATTTGTAAAAAGCCGCTGGCCGGCGCCGCGGCCTTCCTCCGACCGTCACAGCTACATCACGCGTATTATTATACTCTCTTATTTCAGACGTGTAGCTATAGGCGTACACTACACTCTTGGATCGTCACACGACTAAATGTCACTGAGCGACAAAAGTGATTGTGATCGCGAAAGCTTAAAACAAACTCGTATTTATCTTGTTGCATTACGTTGAGCACGCGCACACAAACAATTCTTAAACAAAAATCTTATTAGACATGAGCAAAGCTTATGATAAAGTTTGCCACGATAGTTAAGCAAGTTAGTCAAGCTTTTTGAGTCTTAGGGGAATCGCGCATAATTGGTTCAAATCGTAGTTAGAAAACAGATCCCATTACGTAGAAATAAAAAACAACAATATGGATACCGGTATAATACAAAATTTTAGATCAGATAGAGTCGTCTCTACCAGCTCTTTATCACAGGGCAGTGTATTGGGATGTATGTTGTTTCTCATCTACATTAACGATCTCCCTAATGAAATTGAGGAGGATAGCGTGCTTCTTGCAGATGATGTTTCGGTCCTGGTATCATGCATGGATACCAACGAATTGGAAGCTATACTAAATAATGATCTTGAAAAAAATCATTTTTTTCAAGAGCATTTGGCTAGTTAATCATAACTTGGAACTTAATCTAAATAAAACCAAAATAATACAATTTAAACCGTCGCAAAAAAAAAGCCGTTAAAATATCGTATAAATTTAAAAATATAAAATTAAAATCGGTCAACGTAGCCCCATTATTAATTTAGATTCAAACCTGTCCTGGAAACCACATGTACAAAAATTAAAAGCCAAGCTATCATCCTTTATATATGCTTTGATGCAATTAAAGCGCACTACTTACTTCGAATTCGAAACCTCCCTTGCAGCCTATTATGCAAATGCTCATTCCAGGCTTTCTTATGGCATAGTGGTTTGGGGAAACTGTTGCGAAGTTGACGATGTATTTATCCTACAAAAGAAATGTCTTAAAATTCTAGAAAACTTGGATCAAATGACATCTTGTAGACCTTACTTTGCGAAACATAAAATCCTAACTGTAACATCCATATACATTCTTGAATCATGCAAATTTGTAAGGAAATATGAGGCCTTTTACACACCTAGAGAAAACTTAAATAAAAGAAATAATAGAAACTTAAATAAACTAGAGATTCCCTTAACAAAAATGAAATTAGTTTCTTCCAGCCCCCATGACATGGTAACAAAAATATACAATCATATACCGAATTATCGAAAGTATATAAAGAAATCTTCTATCTTCATTAAACAACTTAAATCTTTTCTCGCTAATAATCTGAATTATAAAGACAAAATTTGAATTGCTTTGATTTCTCTAACAGCCAGAACATATGATAAAATTAATTTAATGATTGATATTTAGTCAGTAAAACAGGCAACTAGTTGCCCCCAATGTTTGCTGTGCCCTAGCAGGTGCCGTCACCTGTACTTGTACGTATGTATTCCAACACCTATCAAACTTGTGACTTGCAATCTATACATCTATACATATAATAAAACAGTAAAATTATTTTGTCTGTACATTTCGAATTTTTGACTAAAATGGATAGAGGGACACTTAAAAAGAATAATAGAAAGCAAAAAAAATTTTTTGGAATTTCTTGTCTGTCTGTCTGTCTGTCTGTCTGTCTGTCTGTATGTATGATAAAATAAAATAATATATGACATAAGAAAATTAAAATCCAAAGTCAATTCATCATCATTATACGACAGCATTATACCTATCCATACTATACATAGTAATCCATACTTAAAAAAAAGGAGAAGCTGACTGACTGACTGACATATCAACGCAGGGCCTAAACTATAAGGGTTAGGAACTTAAAACTTTGCACAGGGGTTCCTTTTATAACGTAGGGGAGCACTATGAAAGGATTTTTTGGAAATTCATCTTCTTAGGGGGAAAAACGGGTTGGAAAGTTAGCATGAATCTTTGCCATTTTTGAAGTTAGTCGAATGAAATTCAGCATGAAGGTTCTTTATTAAAAGGCATGAAACACGAGTTAAATATTTTTCTCAAAAATCATCCCTTAAGGGGATATAACGGGGATGCAAAGTTAGTATGAAACTTTCCGTTTTTGAATTGAAATTCAATATTAAGGTGTTTCATTGAAAGTCATAAACTAATGTATTCCGGGTAATTCTACAGTTCCTGAGAAATCGACACTTACGCGGGCGGAGCCGCGGGCCAAAGGCAAACCTGACTTATATATCAACGCACAGCCGAAACTACTGTGCGCAGAAACTTGAAATTTGGCACAGGGATTCTTTTTATGGTGTAAATGAGTACTAAGAAAGGATTTTTAGAAAACCAAAGGGGTTGAAGTTTTATGGAATTTTCTCATTTCTGGACTTAGAAGTTTGAAAGTAGGTACGCAAGTTCACAATTAAAATTAAAAAAGATCTGTTTAGGTGAACCAGATAACATTCTCCCTTGAAGGGGTAAATAGGGGGATAAAGTTTGTATGGAATTTTTCCATTTCTAGACTTAGAGGTATGAAAATAAGTATATACGTTCTAGGTTACAATTAAAAAAGATCTGTGTAGGTGAAATGTACAAAATTTCCCCCTTAAGGGATAAAGGGGGGGGGGGGGGATTGTATGGAAATTTTCTCATTTCTGGACATAGAAGTATAAAAATAAGTATATATGATTACATTACAATTAAAAAAATCTGTGTAGTTAAAATGGTCGAAATTTCCCCTTGAAGGGGTAGAATAGGTGGGGTAAAGTTTGTATTGATTTTTTTTATTTACTTAGAAATATGACAATAAGAAGTTCTCAATTACAATAAAAAAATATCTGTGTAGGTGAAATGGGCAAAATCCCCTCCTTAAGGGCTAAAGATCTATGCAGGTGAAATGTATTAAATTCCCCCTTAAGGGGAAAAGCAAAGGGGCAGGGGTTTCTATGGAATTTTTATCATTTCTTCTGTTCCCAAGGGAACAGCATTAACGCGGGCGGAGCCGCGGGCAACAGCTAGTAAATATCTAAATCTGAAAACTAACCGCAAGAAACCGAAGCCGCGCCCCGCTCCCCGCTCCACTGCCCCCATGGAGAAGACGAGCACGTCGACCCCGACTCGTGCCTATGCTGCCGTCGTCAACACCCCTGCTGTTGCCGTCGGCGACAATGCCGCCACCGATAGGGCTGTTGTCGCTAATATTGCCCCGGTTGTCCCACCGCGTCAGCGACAACCGAAACGCTAGAAGCGAAAAAACCCCGAGGGACAGAAATGTGTTCTTCCTAGCAAGGAACAGGTAGTAAGGAGGGCTTTACTAAAGTCGAACGAAACAAGAAAAAGCTTCCTTGCCGGAATCAGTGTGGAACCGCACCAACAGGAGCCAACCATCTGCTGCGTCCAGCCATCCCGACGACGCAGATGTACGTGTCCCGACTCTTCCACTCTACCAAGGCAGAGGAAGTGGTGGAATACGTCCGCGTGAAGACCAACATCACGCCGAGGGTCGTCAAGTTGGAGTCGCGCCATAACGTGAACTTCACGTCGTTTGTGGTGCGGGTCCCAACGGAGAAGCTGGCGACTTTCATGGACGAAAAGTTCCGGCCGTAGGGTGTGGTGTATCGCCGTTTTCGCGGGAAGATACCCGACACCCCGATGACGCGCAACACGTCGCTGGCTCAACGTGGAATGTAGTTTTTAAGTTTTATATTATATTTATATGTATGTTAGTCTGTAAGGTAAATGTATATTCTATGGGCTTGTAATATTTTATATTATAAGTATTCTGTTGCCTGATGCAAATAAATAAATAAAAATAAAAAAATTAATTCTCAGTGTCTTCTGTTTTATATAATCTGACTTGCCATCTATTTTAGTATGTTATCCTGGTTTTGTATTATTATTTTATTCTCTACAAATAAACTCACCCGAAGTTTTTTAAATTACTTAATTTGTTAATGATAATTTTAATGACATACCTATAAGTTAAACTCATATGCCATGGGTACCTATTTTTTAATATATATTTTTTTCAATGCACTGGCATCCGCTGTCATTTGTACTTAATTATGTAATGTAAATATTGTAGTATTTAAATTTTTAAATTTAAATTTAAATTTCGTGTTTTGTATGTGTTGAAGATTATGCGAAACAAATGATTTATCTATTTATCTTATAACTTGTTAAATGTTTTAGTTAACGTCACGGAAATATTACTTATGATGAAAAAGAACTAAAAAATGGTAAGGCCATGACTTCCTGGACTGCATTATTTACTAAAAATAAAAATGAAAGGGACATAAGCAAAACAAAAGTGACATTGACAAATTGTTACTTCACCACTTGACATATACTGTGCGGAGGACATTCAACCACAAACGTTTTGGCATACAATGCTTTTTACACAAGCACTCGCAAAACATCAATCATACAAAAACCGCAACGTACGTTAAAACGTTACTGATGGAGATTGTTATGAGCCAAGTTATTTTGTCTGTATTGGCCGATATTTGATACTAGCTGTTGCCCGCGACTTCGTCCGCGGCAATTTCTGTTATTATGATTAATTAGTTTTTTTTATTTGTAAAGATGAATAATTCTCCCCGTTTTCAAAACTTTTTTTATTGATGCTTCGCTCCTTTTGGTCGCAGCGTGATATTTTATAGCCTTCCTCAATAAATGGACTATCCAACACAAAAATAATTATTCAATTTGATCTAGTAGATCCTGAGATTAGCGCGTTCAAACAAACAAACAAACTCTTCAGCTTTATAATATTAGTATAGTATAGATTACACTTAATTTTGGATTTTTCCCATCAAGAATAATACAATTCACAACAACTATCGCATACAAGTTTAAAAAATAAACACTACGGCCCTGACAAAAAAATTATAGCCACCCGCGGCTTCTCTCGCGTTAATGTCGATCCCGCGAGATCAGTACATTTTTCCGGTTTAAAAAGTAGCTTATTGTTAATCCAGGAAATAACCTATCTGGTAAAAATATTCGTCGAAATCTGTTCAAGCCATTTTGTCGTGATTGAGTTACAGACACCTAAGCATACAAACTTTCATATTTATGATATCAGTCACTCTGGATGTTGAATCCGTTGAGTCATTTAAAAGTTATGGTGGTAAAAAACACTCACATACATACTTACATCCTTACTAATATTATAAATGCGAAAGTGAGTTTGTTTGTTTGTTTGTTACACTTTCACGCCGTAACTACTGAACCGATCATCATGAAATTTTCCATACAAGTTCTCTGGAGTGCGGAGAAGGACATAGGCTACCTTTTATCCCGGGAAAAAGTACTGTTCCCGAGGGATCGACATTGACGCGGGCGGAGCCGCGAGTGAAAGCTAGTACATATATAATTCGAACTCTTCAATAATAATAAAAGTAATACAATCCTCTTTGGGTAGTTGTCGAAAAAGAGAGATCAGTAAAAATTAAAAAAGAGAGAAAAATGAGTACCTACTTTAAATAATAATAATATACCTATGTCATTCACTGCAGACCTACCGTCTATCCAGTTCCACGAGGCACTCGGCCGCGCACTCGGCCGGCTGTCATACATACTGATCACGTCTTTATGTCTTACGAGGTAGACACACAGTACCTATGTATATTGTGATTTACAGCCAAACTTACCTGTGAGCGTAAAGCGTATTCCCTTTTCCATCTACATAACCAATGTAGATGGAAAAGGGAATACTAAATACTGTTAGGATGCTAGCTGCATCACTCCTTAATAAGTATTTCCGCCCATTCCTTTGATCAGTTTTAAAATGTTCGTGGAAAGGGAAGCAGCTGCTCGGCTCCAGATATTTATTTCTCCCGGCATGGAGCTCGGCCGTAACCTGCCGACACAGAGCAGACTGAGGGAGAGGCCGGAGATACGCGCGGACCGCGCCCTTGGCAATTGGGCTGAGTTTGTTTTGTTGATTTTTTGCCTTTTTAGGGATCCGTATCCAAGGGTAACAACGTGGCTAAGTACTAAGCCTCCGATGTCCGTCCGTCGGTCCGGCCGTCTGTCCGTCCTTCCGTCCGTCCGCCACAGATCTATATCTTTGGAGCCGTATTAAGAAGGCACTCGAAATTGTCACAAAATGTGTTAATTGATGCCGCTCTAACAACAAATAAACAAATAAATTATATATATGACATCGCAAGAAACGTTTTGTCATTTGTGCGATCCTGTCAAAGTAGCTGTTTATTAACTACAGAAACTACTTTTAAATTATTTATTGCGTGTGGCACGCAATAAATAATTTAAAACAATAGTGTGTATGTTACTATAAATAACAATATTTTTCCACGAGTTTGGTTAACATCACAAGAGAGGTCGCATGGAAGAAGTGGTCTCACACGTTCTCATACGATACATCGTCCCGACTCCCAACACAAACACATGTGCAAGGTTGTTGTAGTTCAACTTAGGCACGGAACCCTGGTGTGTGCGAGTCTGACCCGCACTTGGCCAGTTATATCGTCATACGAAACGCACAAACTGACTGAGCAAGATTCCAAAAATGTGCCTTTCTACTAATTAACGTACCTGTAGGCGGTTCTTTATCGGTACACGACTTTACATGTATTGATCGACATAGAAGTAAGGCCGGTTGTTGTTTTTAGACAAAGGATTGTTGCAACCGGAAGTATACCTGAAATATGTTCAGGCTGTGGGTGGCATGGCTACGCCAGCTGGCTACGCTCGCGCGACTGGCAGAATCCGTTCAAAACCTATAACTAGTATCTCAGTCTGAATAGTTGCTCACTACGGAACTGCTGAGACGGAAAGTAGCTCTTAATAAATTATGAAATAAAATATGGTGAAAAAATCTTATGCGAGCGGGTCTCGAACCGGCGACCTAGGTCTATGTACGACCTATGCTCTGCCATCTGAGCTACAATTCAATCTATTCAATCAAGGAGAATTTCGGCGCCGAGATTATATCAAAATAGCATTGTGAATGCAAAATAGAACACATAAAAAAATACGGAATGTAGCGATCAATCTTACTTATAGGTAATAATCAAATTTACTATTCCGTTATCCTCCTTCCAACTCGGTGGTCCTGACTCCAGGAATGATTCTCTCTCTTTACAATAAGTAGCAGCACGAGACCCGCACTGGCCATCATCACTCCGTCGTACACTGTAAACCAGGGCTTGTTACCGGTACCAAATTCCCATTATAAGTACCGGTAAGTACCGGTATTACTATTCTGTTAAAATTTTAACGGTAATATGGGGTACCGGTAATCTAGTATTTAACGATAATAATATAGATAACAGTTAACGGTAATTTTACCGGTACCAAATTCACATCATAAGTACCGGTAAGTACCTGTACTTCTATTCTGTTAAATTTTAACGGTAATCATCTAGAAAAGTAACGGTAATAATAGTGTTAAAAATTCCGTTAAATTTACCGGTACCTACGCATTGATGCCGTCCCCCGCATGGGACTCGCTCGACTGGAAAAGTTCCGTCCCATTGTCGGCCCCCGCCTCACGCACGCCGCACATACACAACACGACAACGACACACATTAACAAAATGATAATTCCCGATACTGTTTACCGGTATTTAGTACAGATACTTCTGTTATTACCGTTATTAAACTTATTGATACCAATTCAATTACCGGTACCATCGTTTTATTGAGGTACCGGAACCAATCCAATTACCGGTACCGTTGTATTATAGAGGTACCGGTACTTGATATTTACCGTTACCTAATGTACCGGTACCAATCCAATTACCGGTACTGTCGTTTCATAGAGGTACTGGTAATTAATTTTACCGGTATGCCAACCCCTGCTGTAAACCTTCCGTTGGCAGAGCGTTGGTCGTACATAGATCTACGGTCACGGGTTCAAATCCCGCTCGCAAGAGGTTAATACTTAATTCAATAAGAGTATCTAATACTTTTAAAGAAAATACAATATAAATATTATTGCGATAGAATATGGCTTCTTTTGAAGAGCAATTTGCCTCATGTATTATTGTTTTCGATTAAGTGCTTACTACCAGGAGTACCGATGAAGGAAAATATCGTGAGGAAACCTTACACAGTAGTTATCTATTATTTACCGACTTCAGAAAAAGGAGATTTTAAATTCAGTTGTAGGTTTTTTAATGTTTATTACCTCATACATAACTCATAACTCGGTCAGTTATGAACCGATTTTAAAATATTGGTCCCATTTAGTTGCATCAAAATCAGTTCGTAGTTTATTTACAGTCAGTTGTTTGTTGTTAAACATTAGAATCCTCAAGGCACGTAGAAATCTGTCTCTAGTGTTAGTCACTAATACACCTGTGATATAATTGTACCGGGTCGCGATGCAAACACCTCGGTCTGCCGTCATCTGGTCCGGAGCCCGTAGGTGGCTTCTTTCCACAGATATACCAACTTGTAACTCTTATTTCCGGATACATCAAACTTGAACTCGATCGACGCGATTACCGCTCAATAGCTGTACAGTTAATGTTATGTTTATTTCAAAATGTATTTTTATGCTGAGGTATTAAGTAACAGAATAGTAGTAAAATGCAAAGAAACTACTCAAGGAAGGAAGGCGTTCGGAAGTGGCTGGCGGTAAAACTTTGCACACTGCAATGACTATCATCATGCTGTCATAATTGCGGATCCCGGGCTTCGACGCACTACAGCATGGATGGACGCAACTGATAAAACGTTCAGATAATAAAAAGGACTAAATAAATCCTTGTATGCTCATTTTATTGTCCTTTTATCTGTCCTACAGAGTCGGAACATCCCGATTCAATAAATTTGGCAGATAAAAACAATTTGAACCCCTTTTTCCAAGATGGTGGCCATGGGACAAGGGTTGCAACCCCACAACAAAAAATCTTGGATTTAACTTAACTAACCTACACCACACTAACCCACAATAAAAAAACCGGCCAAGTGCGAGTCGGACTTGCGCACGTAGGGTACATTAAATATAATTTGAAATTATTAACGATATTTTTATTTATGATCTGACTCAAGCTTACTGCTTTTCGCAATTTTTCCTTTATCCGTGCTATAATACGTTGCTTCGTACCAAATTTCAAGATTCTAAGTTCACGGGAAGTACCCTGTAGGTTTGAATCCCTTGCGATGTCGAAAAACTATTAATTTTTTTTTGATGTATGATGTAACAAAAAAATTATATTTTTCGCAATTTTTCCTTTATCTGTGTTATAAGATGTTGCTTCGTACCAAATTTCAAGATTCTGAGATCCTGGGAAGTACCCTGTAGGTTTAAATTCCCTTGCGAATGTCGAAAAAACACGAGAATTGGCGGCATAGCCAGCTGTATCTTTGAAGTTTGATTTTTTTACAACTCCAAGGGATAGTAGATTTCAGTATTTGATATGAATTTCAGCTTGATACCTACGCGTTCCTAAAGAAAAAGGGTCTTGACAGACCGACAGACAGACATACAGACAACCAAGTGATCCTATAAGGGTTCCGTTTTTTTCTTTTAGCGGTACGGAACCCTAAAAATAAATTGCGTACTCTGACAAACGTACGCTAAGCCTAAAAAAGTTAACATTTCTGACGGAGTAATTTAACGGTTCTGTCAAAGTTCAAAACACGGGTAAATTCCCATGTTGCAGTCTAAAGTTGCAGTGGACGACGATCACACTTACGTACACAATGCCATACCTGCAACCACTTGGCAACCACCAGACACGCAGTTGATAATGACTTCCCTGACCTCTAACCACAGATAATAAATGAAATAATAATAAATATTTTGACATTCCTCTCGCAATACATATTTGCAAATATTATGTTTGTTCGAAATAAACTTAATTTTTATACACGAATTATAGTGATTTCCACAACAGGAATACCAGAAATAAAAAAAACCGGCCATGTGCGAGTCGGACTCGCGCACGAAGGATTCCGTACGCCGAACCCTTATCTATAAAAACGGCAAAAAAATCGTGTCTGTTGTATGGGAGCCCCCCTTTAATATTAATTTAATTATTTATTTTTTAAGTGAATATATAACTAAATATTCTGTGAATATTTCAAGCGTCTGCCTGTTGTTGTAACCAATATCGAGCAAAATCAAGCAAAAAAAAATCACGTTTGTTGTATGGGAGCCCCCTTAAATTTTTAATTTGTTCTATTTTTAGTATTTGATGTTATAGCGGCTACAGAAATACATCATCTGTGAAAATTTCAACTGTTCAGCTATCACAGTTCATGAGATACCGCCTGGTTACAGACGGACAGACAGACAGACACACAGACGGACAGACGGACAGCGGAGCGAAATTAATAGGGTTCCGTTTTTACCCTTTGGGTACGGAACCCTAAAAATCAATTACCTACACCAACTTTGCGGGTACAGAAAACAATGGATCCATTTTTGGGACTAAGTATAAGCGTCTATAATTATAGACTTCCTGCAGAAATATTGTCTCTGCCATTAGTTAAGTTTAAGACTGCTGTTAAAAATCAATTAATTAAAAATACCTACTATACCTATTGTATAAATGACTATCTAACAGATAAAACTGGAAGTAATACATTAAATAAATTGTTAATCAATATATTGATTAACAATTTATTTAATCAGCAAAGATTCAAGATTCAAAGATTTATTCAGAAAATAGGCCTTTTCAGGCACTTTTTCACGTCAATTCACATTTTAAATAATACTTATTATATTATATTTAAATTATTTATTATTGTTCAAAAGCTACAAACTACTAGCGTTTCGGAACCGACCACTGCAGAGAAGAAGACGCTGAAAGAAACTCTTTTCAACAGTATTGGTCGCCTACTTGCCTGAAGGGCTTTCTATGATATTTAATATTTATCTTTTTTTTTCTGATGTCATGTTATATACAATTTTAATTTACATATTATTGTGGAACACGTTATGTTAGCGATCGAGCATGCAACAACAACAGATATGATGAAAGTCTCAGCAAGTAATGAATAAATAAAAATATTTCAATTTGTTATAAAATTGTGAAAGCGTAGCCATTCAGCCACGTAGGGACCAAAACTGGACTGACTTTCGTTCGGCGTATTCTTCTCAGCAGTGATCGTTCCTTAACGCTATTAGTTTATCGATTTTGCAAATATTAAAAATAATAATATGACGTTCAAAAAGATATGACATCCAAATTTGAATAAAATTTCATTTCATTTCAAAGAGTTTACTGAACCTCACAAGAGATGTCGATGGAAAAAGTTCCATGCGTTTTTATTCATAACGCATAAACAGAAGCGTGGATTTTTGTTATCAAAAAGTTTACGGAACCCTAGTGTTGGGGACTCGCACTTGGCTAGATGTATTTTATGGTTTTATTTATATATTTTAATAAGCGAGCCCTCTCTATTCCATATAATGAGCCAGAAAGCGCGGTATTACTTGATTTATTAATCTTTGACTCAAAAACACAAAAAATTAAGAACACAGTTCTTAAATAATTATAGAGAGATACTCAAAAACACCCCTCCACTTCACTCCTCGTGTCATTTTGACGACGTCAATTTGACGGTCTATTTGGAGGTGTGTACCCAAAAACCTACTAAACTAAAAGAAACTACATTGACAATATTATACCACATACCTATATCAATTTTAATGTTAATAAATACATCTTAAGGACATATCACACGAATTGAGCCCCACAGTAAGTTGTGAATTTGTGTCGTAGTTCATAGTTCATAGTCGTAGGATAAATAGATATAGATACCTATATATCCAAGATCCAGGTCAATCTGAAAAAGATTGTTATCCATTTTGACCTGGCCGGCCGAGGATCGAACCCGGGAACCCGCGGCCTCGTGTCGCAGGGTGGCGTGTTAACCACTGCGCCACGGAGCTCGCCGTAAATTTATAAAAGAGTGTTCTTATTATCAAATAATGTATCAAATGAAAGGGCTTGACGAAAGGATTCACATTACAAATGTTCAAGTTACGTGAAAATCGGTTTATTCCTTACGTTTTGGAGAGGACAGTGTCGAGGGGTGCTTGACATTTTTATTCTTGTTTTCTTTATTACCAATTGGAATGCTTTTTTTGTAAAATAAGAGTATCTTTCTATTTTTACACTTTAATAGAGTTAGGTATGTACCTCAGCCATCGTTGCGCAGTTGCAATTTCATGGCTCGCTCCGATTATGTCGTCGGCCGGACGGGCAACAAACGCTGTATGTAATGTAATAGTTTCATGGCGCGCTCCGATATGTCGTCGGCCGGACGGGCAACAAACGTTTCATTTATGCTCCATACTAAGTATTTGCCAAATATTTGGAAGAGTAGGAGTATTTGTATAATATGAACGAACGGGTAGTGTATTGGATGAATACTGTGTGTGTGGGATGTGTAGAAATCAGCCTTTCAGGATGGTTCAGAATAAAATCAAAACATCGCTCATTCTAGAGGTCTGTCCTAACTAAGAGATCTCGTCACAAGATGACTTCCTGAATAGAAGAGCGGGGTCTGCTGCACTTGCTAGCCGTATGAGTATATCTGTTACGGTCTTTTATCAGCTCAGAGGTACTTTTTTTAACGAGCCGCTTCTCCAGGCTATAATATTTGTATGGAAACATTGGTCGTTTAGTGCGATCGCCTCTTCAAAAAGCCTTCTTCGACCGCCCTCGGCTCTCACGGTGAGGGCCGAGGGCCGTCGCGTCGCCAGCGGCCGCTCGCGCGTACATAAAGCGCGCCGCACCATCGCCGGCCTCCTTATAAACACAGTGTCCGTCCGCGTCGTGGTCTCGTGCTCCTAGTTGGTTATCTGCAGCAGATTCCGGCAGGATGCGGCTGCTCCTGAGTGTCGCGTTGGCGGTGCTTCCACTGGTTCTATGCTGTCTATGTGAGTCCAGTAGTAGTAAGAAATCTGTTTTTGTCTAAGTGATACCTAAAAATAAACAACAACTCCTTTATCATGGACAAGAGTTTCCGCTTTCAGGTAAGAAAATAACCGCGTAATAGGATTGACCCGAAGACAAATCTTGTTGCTCTAACTAAGCTCAGAAGATGAAAGGGTATATTTTATAATATTCGGCGACCCCTGCGGCTCTCTGGTGCCGCAAGTCGTGAATCACAGGGTCCCCGAGTTCGAATCCCGGCCAGATCACGATGAAAACGATCTTTTCATATTGGACTGGGTCTTCGATGTATATTTATACTTACTTTTTATTTGTTTGTTACGCTTTCACGCCGTAACTACTGAACCGATCATTACGAAATTTTGGATTCAACTTCTCTGGATTACGGAGAAGGACATAGGCTACCTTTTATCCCGGGAAAATGTACTATTCCCGAGGGATCGACATTGACGCGGGCGAAGCCGCGGGCGAAAGCTAGTATATTATAAACTGTAGTATCGTTCAGTTAGAACCTCATAACACAAGAGCACAACTTAGTTTGTGGCTAGTTCAATATATGTGATTTGTCCCTATATATTTATTAATTTTTATAACCGTTAATGAACTTGACTTAGCTCATTTCGTCTTCCTTTATTAAGAACTAATTCATTTTATAGAGGTATTTCTAAGTCTGCAAGTGAGCTCAAACACGATAACTTTATCATGTTTAGAATAGTAGTTCCTATTACCAGCTTACGAATCCATCATCAAACCAGCTCCAAGGTGCCATATTATACTAGATCTTAACGCAATCAAATGTTAGAAAGTAGTAGTTCTAATAAAGATTCCAAGATTTTTCCAACACAAACTTCTCGTACTTGTTTAGCTTTGAGTATTTAGCTCGCTTGTAATAAAGCTGTTTATAACTGGTGTGGACACGTACAGTCCTTTTAATGTGCATTTAAAAAGTGTGGCCATCTCAGCAAAGTCCAATGTCAGTCAGTGGAGAGTGGAGTGCTGGGTGAGTCGTATGCCGCCCCGGCCTACTCGCGACCCTTTGGCGACGGCTGCGGTTTACAACGTTTTAATCAGCACTTCAAAATGCAATTTTATTTTAAATACATAAACCGTCATGCTGTAGTAGCCATCAAAATCATTTAGTACACATTGACTTTGCTAAACGTTTGAATCTTCACATCTCTTTCTTAGCGGGGTAGATAGAGTATCTCGTACTCAGAGGCTCATCTCGCTCCGATGTCAGTAATTGGCGTGAACCTCTTTAAGTGAGATTGCTACTTGCCTATACCGCTATGAGCGTCAGCTTACTTTTGCTAATTTATTACAGTCAGTTCATAAAAACAGTCACACATACAGGTCCTGTACTATTTAAAATTAAAAATAACTAATGCTACCCCCCCGGTATTGTAACGTTGCAGCATGCCACCTGCATGCTGCATCTCATCCAACCTCATTTCTCACATCCTGTCCATTTTTCATTCCTTATTTTAATTCAAATTTCATTTTTAATTCAAATTTCATTCCATTTTTAGATTACTTTCTCTCTCTCTCATGACTCATTCTTCGATCATTCTTCAGTCTGCTACCACCTTTCAATCGGTTAACATCTTTCAGTCTATCACTCATTGAGTCTACTACCATATCCTGGAGCATAAGTCTCTGATAATTATTTATTGAAGTTGTAAAAGCAAAGATTTTAATAAAGTTATTAGCTGTGTTCTGTGTGTTCGTCTTGTGCTCTCCCTACCATCTTTATATGTGGAACTCGGCTTGAGCGTCGGGACGGCCGAGCCCTCACATTTATATATAAAAATTAATATATATTTACAAATAAAAAAGTCCGGGTAGATCGTTGCCTCGCGGTAGCGTGCCCAGAAGGCTAGCAGCATTGCCACGTTGGATGGCAATCCTGTACTTCCTCATAATGTCTAGGTAAATCTGAGGGTCTAAATGAAAAAAAAACAGCCTGAGTTTGGCGTAGCAGAATCCACCTACTATAAAATTATAAAATCAAACGGTTATAATGTGGCAATGCGACCAGCCTTTTATGCACCCTACCGCAAGGCAATGATCTGCGTGACATTTTTTATTTATAATAATATAATAATCATTTTTAATTATAACAAAGTAACTTTCAAATACTTTTTTGGCGCCCTTAATAATGAACACAGCAACAAAATACATCAACGAGTGAACTCGAAAGAAAAAATATATATAAAAAGTTTTAATATGTTTGCATGCTATGAATAGAGCTTGATAGGCTTGTCCTTAACGAAACTGTACCATGTTTATTATGTACCCTATTTAAGGCAAATAATAATTTTGATTTTGGTCTAGGAGAAAAGAAAAAGCGTAGAATGTACCGATTGCTTCTTTTCCGCCGTAGTTCGTAAAAAACGATCGAGGAAATCGACGAAAATCTGAGCCTTACAATCCACTTTCCATCTTCACGCCCATCAACCTGTGGCTTTTCTTTTATATTATAACAAATGGTTTCACTCATGTATCGTGAGTCGGTATCGCCGACAAGTTTCAGCCAATTCAGATGGCTATCTTCAGGACGAGTGTCAGGGACGTCGCGACACGGCAGTCCCTCGAGCACTGAGATTCGCCGCCCGCGCCGCCCGTCTGTCCGCGCGAAGCGCTCGCGCCGATGCGTTGATTAGGGGGTCAGACGCCCCGAAGATGTTGTGGCTGGTTCTACTCCGTCATCATCTACTTCTGGCGGCTGTGGCACACTTGTATGCACAGAACTGACTGTGGCGACGTCTCGTAACGGGGTGTCATTGTTGTTTTGGCATGTTTGAAGAATCGGTTTCCAAGTTGTAGGCAAGGACCAACCTACATCACGGTTAAAATTCGGACGCCGACTTATCTCTATTGCTTCGCGTATTTTCCGCGGGACAAATGCCTTCTCCTGTGTCAACACTTTGGCCTTATCGAAGCGAATATAATGAGCCACGTCCGAATCCAAAGCATGCTCGGCGATCGCAGAACCATTCTTGTCCAATTTCTTCAAACTGCGTATGTGTTCAGTCAGTCTTGTAGCTACGTTGCGTCCTGTTTCACCGATGTAGCATTTGCCGCAATCGCATGGAACGATGTATACGCCTGGCACACTCAATGGGTCACTGTCCTTAGGAGAGCGCATTAAATTTCTTAGTTTCGTCAAGAGCCGGAAAATAGTTTTAATGCAATACCGTCGACGTAGTATGTGACCAATTTTGTCTATTATGCCCTTGACAAAAGGTAGAAATACCAGCGTTCTATCCACTGAAGTAGGCCGGTCTGCTGCGTTTATGCTGACTATAAGGCTCTGTTTCCAGCTGTAGCCATTTGATTCCAGCACTTGCCTTACATGCATTAATTCTGCATCTATGTGTTGCGGGTCACACAAACGCAAAGCTCTGTGTATCAACGTACGCGGAATCGATGCTAAGTGGGCCGGGTGGTGGTGTGAGTTAGACCTTAAGTATCGGTCGGTGTGTGTGGGTTTTCGATACACCGTTTGCGTCAGATTTCCATTGGATCAAGGAACGCTAGAGTGCCATCCTTTTCTTGCTCGGTGGTGAATGAAATTTTCGGATGTATACTGTTCAAATGAGCAAGAAAAGTCATAACCGTATCTTGGTGTAAAATTGCAAACACATCATCAACATACCGCCACCGTACTCAGTGCTTTATCCTCAAACCACTCCATAAAGATGTTGGCAACTACTGGTGCTATTGGGGAACCCATCGCTACAACATCAATCTGCAGGTAGTGTTCCCCACGACAAGTAAAGAAACCACTGTTCAGACAATACTCCATAATACCAATGTACTCAGTAGGTAAATCTGTGTTTTCAACTATGTGTTTTATGATGTTGAGTGTGTCCTTTACCGGTATATTGGTGAACAATGAGGTTACGTCAAAACTGACCATAATTTCTTCGTTGGCTAACTTTACACTCTCCAACAGCCCGATAAAGTGTGTGGAGTCTTTCACGAAGCTCGCAGTTTTCCCTGTTAACGGTTGTAAGATATCTGACATAAACCGGGAAGCTTTATAAGTTGGCGAGTCAAAGATTCAAGATTCAAAGATTCAAAGATTTATTCAGAAAATAGGCCTTTTCAGGCACTTTTTCACGTCAATTCACCTTTAAAATTAAATAATACTTATTATATTATATTCAAATTATTAATTCTTGTTTAAAAGCTACAAACTACTAGCGTTTCGGAACCGACCACTGCAGAGAAGAAGACGCCGAAAGAAACTCTTCAACAGTATTGGTCGCCTACTTGCCTGAAGGGCTTTGTATGATATTTAATATTTTTCTTTTCTTTTTTTTTGATGTCATGTTATATACAATTTTAATTTACATATTTTTGTGGAACACGTTATGTTAGCGATCGAGCGTGCAACAACAACAGATATGATAAAAGTCTCAAAGAGGCCGAGCAGACCTGTCCCCCCTGGCAGCACCCGTTCACGAGTCAATCTGGCTCACTATCGGTCTTAAGGGCCAGTCAAGTTTATGAATTTTGGGCAACCCATATATCTTCGGAGCGGTAGGGTTCTGTGGACGTAAGCGTTTCCTGAGACTGTCATCAGAACAGGAGCGGAGTATTTTGTCTAGTCCGGAAGTCACACGTAAGGTAGGGTTGTAATTCACCTTTTTGTACGTATTTCATCACTTACTATTTGTGTGATCTTCCTATCATAAGCGACTGTATCCACTATGACAGTGGCGTTCCTTTTGTCCGCAGGTAGCACTAGTATGTCCGGGTTATTACGTAAGTCTTTTAGTGCTGACATTTCCTGTCTGGACATGTTAGATTTAGGTAACTTGGACTTACGTAATATCGATGACACGTCCTGTCTCAAGAACTCAGCATCTCGATCCGGTATTTTATTATGCGCGATCGTTTCTTCGATCCCAGCGATGACGGCATCCACCGGGATTTTAAGGGGCGTTGGCGCAAAATTTAAGCCTTGTGCGAGAGCTGACTTCATATTGGGTGTGATTGTATGACTCGATAAATTCACAACAAACTTATCTGTGGTATTTAGAGAACAAGACCCCTTACTTGTACATTGCTAACCACTTTCCATCAGGCGTTTAAATTTTTTCAGATATTTGCGTTCGATCTTGCTTTTGCTATGTAAATGGATTCAATAAATAAATAAATACATTTTTAGAGTCTGAGACCTACCAGATGTCATGGAGTCCATGGTATCCCATAAATCAGCACGTAAGAAATTAGACAGCTGTAGACGAAGTGCATACAGATCCCTGTTCATATTTGCGATATTTCGGCGATGATCCCGCAGTACCCGCACTATTAGTTTATTATGCACCGCATCGAAGAATTTATCGTAAACGTAAAACTTGTCGGCGATACCAACTAACGATACGTGAGTGAAACCGTTTGTTATAATATAAATTATGTCTCGCGTAACTTTTAATATTATTACTGTGGCTTTTCATTCGTCGGAGCGCGTAAAGATCACGGCTCTGACTACCACTCAAACAAAAAAGACGTAGTAGCATGTATGTACGTTAAGAATTACCTGAGAAATGTTATCTGTTTTAGGTGAAGCAGCCATACAAGCTCAAGTGAATGCTAAAGAACTTCATGTGAATGCTACGGAAACACAGGTGAATGCTACGAAACCTCAAGTGAACGCTACGAATGCTCAGGGGAATGTAACAGATGCTAAGGTAAATACTACAGACGCTAATGGGAATGCTACCTCTGAGTCCTCCGAGATGGCAAAACGGACGCTGCAGAAAGTAGTGCGGTGGGTGCGGCGTGTGCTACAGAGCGGAGACTACGCGTACCCCGGCAGCGACAGCGGGCGCGAGGGCAGCGACGTGGACTACCTGCTCAACGAGGATCGCGGCTTCGGAGGCCACACGTATAGCGATTTGGAAGACAACAGGATCAGAGGATTAACAGAATCAGGAAATAAAGACTTTGGAGTCACGTGGAACTCTTCTATAACTACGGATAGGGGACTAGCGCCCGATACCAGTAACAGAGATTTTGCACCTGAAACGAGAAACAGTGAGTTTTCTCGCGACTCGAGAAACACAGAGTTTGTTTCTGAATCGAAGGATAGAGGGTTAATGCCCAACATGAGAAAAACAGTGTTTGCGCCTGAAACAAAAGACAGTGGGTTAACACCTGTCACGAAAAACACAGAGCCTGGTGCAGGAAATAGAGGATTGACCGCACCTGTGACGAGGGATTACGCTGTCATACAGAATAGAGCATTAGGAGCTGAACAAGATTTTGGAACATTTCAAACGCAACCCTACGCTTACAATTTCAGGGATAGGCAGGGCAAGGGTCCAGAAACAAATGGAATTGGGCAGACAAATTTCAGATCACCTACCACCAGAGAATTTGACTTATCCCGAAGGAGCGCTGACGCGGGCCGGGAGTTGCAACAGAGCCAATCCATGAACAGCGTCGGTCAGCGCTGGCTCCGCATCCTGGCGGGTATGACTCTTTCACTCATTCAAATTATCAATCTTATTACTGACAGATTAAATGTTTGAGAGCATTTAATTCTTAAACATTTACTTCATTTCGAAGAAAAAGAAGAACCATTTATTTATTTTTCATGTATATTTGACGGCAAACGAGCAGACGTCCATCTGATGGAAAGTGGTTACCGTCGCCTATGGACATCTGCAACGCTAGAGGAGGTGCTGACACGTTGCCGATTCTTAAGATACCTTTAAACACGCCTTTTGAAGAACCCCAAGTCATAGCACACAAGCTGCCTCCGTGGTTCAGTGGTTAGGGCGTTTGCCTGTAGACCCGGGGGTCGTAGATTCGATTCTTACGGAAAGCATGCTTTCTTTAGTTGTTCTCAGTTTGGACATTTGGAGATCCAAGTGTCAAGGATATGGGGATGGAATTTACTCCTATGGCGGGCGGTGCGGTGGTAAAAGGGTGACTTAGTATGGTTTATTAAACATTTTAGGCATATATCCACAAGACTAATGATTTATTCACAGAATGTTGTGTTTTGTTGTACATTTTTTTACACGTTTTGAACTACTTCAATAGATTCGTGTTAGCTGTGTCACTGAAAATACTAAAATTACAACATATTTAAATGGTGAATTTTTGGAGATAACAACTTACACGATTAGAAGTGACTTTCTGCATTTTGTAAATTAAATCACTTGCTTAAATAAACTCTATCCACGAAGAGAATGAGGTAGCTACGGCTACCAACATATTGTCAAGTATGTTATTATGTAAAAATGAAAAGTTGTCGTGTGATGTTGCTGTGTTGCAGAGTTCCTGAGGGCGTCGCCGGAGGGGCGCCAGCTGCTGCGCGAGCAGGCTGGCCAGCTGCTGGGTGCGTGGCTCCTCCTTACACTGGCTGTTAGCAATCAACAATGAGGCAAATCTGCTATAATCCGCCTTAAAGTATTCAACATAGATTTACAACTGCTCTCTTGTTATAATAGTCAATAATAGCCAAACCCAAAGGCCACTTTTGGCGTGGCCGTGTAGATGGGAAATTTATTTCTAGCCTAGGCTATCCCACTGCAGGATAAAGGCCTCTGTATTAAATTAATAGACGGTTAACTCAACGCGCTTGTCTAATGCGGGTTGCCAAGTGAGCAGTGAGCTGTCTGACTCACAAACTATATAGGGACACTAAGTAAAAGATTCTGGCCTCTATAGGACGGTCGCGTCCGAGAGCCCAATCACCGGCGCAGAAGAGCTAAATCTGTTTCTTGTCGTTACGTGTTACATGTACGAGTATGCATGGAGGTACATTGCCGTGTTGTATGAAGTATGGACCGGACCAGGAAAGTTTAAAGGAGCATGTCCAAGTTTATAGTCAAGTAAAATCTGGAGCTGCCTATCTCTAGATGTCCTCATTTCTTCCTCAGAGGGAGTGGACTTGGAGTCGGGCGAGCTGCCGCGGCCGGTGCTGTTGCTCCCTGTCCCACTGCAGACCCAGGGTGAGTTACCTTGCTTGTAGCGTTTTTTACAAGTATTAGTCATATAAAATGTCTGGCAAAAATATGTACCTACCTGTCAGAAACTACGTTCACTTTTAATCCGACTGCACCAAAAGGAAGGTTATAATTTTCGAGTGTATTAAAGTCTAAGTATGTATGTATATATGTATATGTGTATGGCTAGCTCTATTACCTAAATGGCTTTACGGATTTTAGCTTCAGAGGTTAGATTCTGAATTGAGAGAATGACATGATGGATACATAAAAATGCATTTCGTAATCGGATTCTATATCATATATTTTAACTAGATCACTTGCATGTGTGTGTACGCACGTTGCGATAGTCGGTGAACATTGTGTGGTTGTTTAGGTTCGAATCAGCGACCAGTGGACGAGAACGAGGAGTTCCACCGCACGCTGCTGGAGCTGTTCCGTTTGGCGCGGCCGCGCGCGCCGCTGCTGCCGCCGCTGCTGCTGCCCACCTCCCCCCGCCCCGCCCCCGCCGCGCCGCTTCCCCCGATATCGCCCATGCCGCCTTCGGCACGTCTGCACTTCGATCGCTCGCTGCTCATCCGCGCCGAGCTCACCGTTTTCTACTCTGACTACACTGAGCCCTACACTGTCTGGTAAGGAAACAGTACCTATTCACTGACTTATGGTGAAGTTTCCTTGTACCTAGATACTTAAGTGTACTGTACAAATGTACAGGTACGAGGCGGAGAGCGGGTCGTCGCGCGTGGACTTGCACGGAGGCAGCACCGTGCTGTTCCGCGACGTGCAGTCCGCCGGGGACGTGCAGCGCGTGCAGGTGACTGCCGCCTACACTGTTACGAGTATCTTCTTCTTCTTCTTCTTCATTTCTTACCACTTTTATCGGGACCAGCAACGCGCATATAAATTGCTCTCTTTCATTTTAACTGGCCACATCGTTTGTTAACAATTGTTTACCAATATCTTCTTATTTTACATTCAGGATATGACTAAATAGTGGTAAAACAAGGTAGAGGATCCAAGCACGGCGATAAGTGTTGGCTAGCTTTTAATTAGTTATCGGAAATGTTATAATATGAGATGGATGTGATAGTTGATAGTTCTAATTATTCTTGATTTTCATATCACAGGATTGTATTTTACAATATTTTGTGCTTTCACGTATCACCAACCATAAATATATACTCGTATCTACATTTACACTAATATTACAAAGAGGAAAGATTTGATTGTTTGTTTGTTCGCATTGAATAGGCTCCGAAACTACTTGACCGAATTGGACAATTCTTTCAGCATTAAAATCCTACAATTATGTTCTTTAATTCGAGTACCGATGCTTCTCTTTGTTTGCCCAATGTATGATAAACCGCACTCACAGTCAATTTTATATACTCCTGCATCTTGTAATGGGATATTGGATTTTACAGGTCTTAAAAGTTGGTTTATTAGCATCGGTACCCGAAATAAAGAACATATTGCTGACATAAAGAATAGACGCTCAACCAAGTCTGCAGTCTATGCACATGCCTTAGAATAACCCAACCACTACATGCGTTTTGATAATCCTCAAGTCCTTGCAAAAGAATACAGATACATTTCAAGAATGCTTCGTGAGGCTATTGAAATTTAAAAACATCCTAATTTCAATAGAGAGGATGGTTGGCAGTTACCACTAGCTTGGGATCCGGTCATCAATTTAATAAAATCCCAAGCTCCTCACAAGTCTGTAAGACCTTCAGACACCGTGAGCCAATACTGCGTACATCCGGAACGTTATCAATAAATAATGTAGGCGGTAGTTTTGTATAGTACTTATAACACAAAGACAAATGTCAACTTAGTCTACCTGCGACCATGAAAACTGTAAAGTTTTCGAAACTTTAGGTGTAAAAATAATGTAATATACGCGATAATACCGTATTAAAGTGATTTTATTTAAAAGATGTACTACAGTTTTATAGAGAACATTAATATCTACAAAATACCATATGTTTAACTAGGTATTACAGTTATGTCACAATAACTACCTTTTTCATGTTAAACTATACAATAGCAACGCCGGTACAAACTAGGCCTCATTATTCGACATTTCGTATAAATCCTTATCAAAAAAATCACCTCATATTCAAGGAATTATTCAAATCGAACATACCATTCAAAAGTTATGATGGGTGTAATAAAATTGAAGTTCAAGAAACTGCGTCGACAAAGCTCCCAAGCAGATGATTTTAATTGTTTGTTTTGTCAAAATTAAAGTTGATAAAGTTATCTTACCACGGACTTGAAACTACCAGCCGAGCTTCCGGCGGGGTTTAATATAAACACGCCGCGCCCTGCTTCCCTCTCCACTGCTCCTGTGGAGAAGATCAGTACGTCGACCCCGACTTGTGCCTATGCTACCGTCGTCAACACCCTTGCTGTTGCTGTCGGCGACAATGCCGCCATCGATAGGGCTGTTGTCGCTGCCCACCGCGTCAACAACAACCGAAATGCAAGAAGCGAAAAAACCCCGAGAGAGATAAATTTGGTCTTCCAGATCCTAGCTAGAAACAAGAAGACAAGGGCTTCATTCACTATAGTCGAACAAAAAAGCTAAGGATTCCTTGTCCGAATCAGTGTGAAACCGCACCGACAGACCCAACCATCTGCTGCGTCCAGCAATCCGGACGACGCAGATGTACGTCTCCCGACTCTACAAATGGTAGAGGAAGTGGTGCGTGTCCTGACGGAGAAGCTGGCGACTTTCATGAACGAGAAGTTCTGGTCCATGAATTATATGGTGTGACTTCTAAGCCAACGCAATCAAAAGATACAGCTGGTTATGTCGCAAATTTTCGTGTTTTTTCGACATTCGCAAGGGAATCAAAACGTACAGGGTACTTCCCGTGACCTCAGAATCTTGAAATTAGGTACAAAGCACCGTCTTATAGCACAGTTAAAGAAAAGATTGCGAAAAGTATACATTTTTAATTACATCATACAATAAAAATATTTTTAATAATTTCAAACTTATCCTTTCCTTTCTATACTAATTTATTTATTTTTATTATCTATCTATCTTCTATCTATCTCTATATATAAAAGGAGAAGCTGACTGACTGACATATCAACGCAGGGCCTAAACTATAAGGGTTAGAAACTTGAAATTTTGCAGAGGGGTTCCTTTTATAACGTAGGGGAGCACTAAGAAAGGATTTTTGGAAATTCATCTCCTATGGGGGTAAAACGGGGGTGCAAAATTATTATGAAACTTTGTCGTTTTTCAAGTTATTCGAATGAAATTCAGCATGAAGGTTCTTTACTAAAAAGTATATTTTTTTCAAAATTCATCCCTTAGTGGGTTGTACGGGGGTGCAAAGTAAGTATGAAACTTTGCTGTTTCTGAAGAAATTCGAATGAAATTTAGCATGAAGGTTTTTACTGAAAGGCATGAAACAGAAGTAATATTTTTTTTTTTCAAAATTTACACCTTATGGGGTTAAACGGTGGCGCAAAGTTAGTATGACACTTCACCGTTTTTGAAGTTATTAGAATGAAATTCAGCATGAAGGTACTTTATTAAAAAGCATGAAACACGAGTAAAATATTTTTCTCAAAAATCATCTTTTAAACCTGACTTATACATGGTGAAATTTTTATCGTTTTGGACCCTGAAAGGGATGACTCAGACCATCAAAATAAATATCTTTTCCTATGGGAACAATGCTGGGAGCTCAAAAAAAATTCGACATTCCCATACAAACTGGCCGGGCGGCGGAACTCTTTTGTATGGAAATGACGAACTTTTTTTCGAGTCCCCTGCATTTTTCCCATAGAAAAAGTTGTTCATATTAATGGTCTGAGTCACCCCTTTAAGGGTCCAAAACCATTAAAATTTCACCATGTATATCAACGCAAAGCCGAAACTACTGTACCTAGAAAATTGAAATTTGGTACAGGGGTTTTTTATGATGTAAATGAACACTAAGAAAGTATTTTTAGATATTCAACCACTAAGAGGTTGAAATAGGGGGTGAAGTTTATATGGAATTTTCTCATTTCTGGACTTAGAATTTGAAAGTAGGTATATAATTTCTCGATTTAAATTAAAAAAGATCTGTGCAGGTGAACTAGACAAAATTCCCCCCTAAAGGGGTAAAGTAGGGGGGTAAAGTTTATATGGATTTTTTTTTAATTTCCAGACTTAGAAGTATAAAAATAGATATATAAGTTCTCGATTACAATTAAAAAGATATGTGTAGGTGAAATGTACAAAATTCCTCCCTTAAGGGGTAAAATAGAGGGGTAAAGTTAGAATGGAATTTTTCTCATTTCTAGACTTACAAGTATAAAAATAGGTATATAAGTTCTCGATTCCATTAAAAAAATATCTGTTGGTAAATTTCTAGATTAAGAAGTATAAAAATATGTATGTAAGTTCTCGATTACAATTAAAAAAGATCTGTGTTGGTAAAATAGACGAAAACCCTCCTGAAAGGGTAAAATAGGAGATAATATTTGTATGGAAATTTTCTAATTTTTAGAATTAGAAGTATTCAAAGTAGGTATATAAGTTCACGATTAATTTGGTATGGAAGTAGTTTGAGGCCTAGGGAAGGACATAGGTTACGTTTCATTCGGGGAAATTCTACTGTTCCCGAGGGATCGACATAAATGCGGGCGAAGCCGCGGGTAACAGCTAATTATTATTATAAATGCGAAAGTGAGTTTGTTTGTTTGTTTGTTACGCTTTCACGCCATAACTATATAACCGATCATCATGAAATTTTGCTTACAAGTTTTCTGGAGTACGGAGAAGGACATAGGCTACCTTTTATCCCGAGAAAAATAACTATTCCTGAGGGATCGACATTGACGCGGGCGGAGCCGCGGGCGAAAGGTAGTTATATATAATGTACGGAACCCTTGGAGCGCGAGTCCACTCGCACTTGGCCGGGTTTTTGTGTATTGGCTTTACAAAAGATTTTTAGGGGCCCGTATCTGTGCCTCCCGTAAAAGATTGAGTAAGGAGTAAAGTGAAAGGCAGCGTACATGGAGATCTCAGGCAACTATGCTTCTAGTTCCGCATCGAACGCTTCGGGGACGATGAGTTGCGGCGTTGTACGTGGCTGACCACGAGGGCCGTGGCCGCCGACCGCGCGCTGCCGGGCCTGCCCGACCCCGCACCGTTCAGCTTCACAGGTGAGTCCAGCGGCACACATTTTGCTAATTTGTATTCATTAATTACCTCTTCTTTCTGTATAATTTAGTTAGCAGATGTAACTTACTACTAAACTTTGTGGCGTATTTGATATAATATAAAAAACATTATATTATATCAAATAAGCCCCGCGCGCGCGCTACCGAACGGACGTGTTTAGATTGTTTTTAATATTCATTTGTGTTTACGTGATCAAGAAAGATATCTTGACTACTGTCAATAATATGGAGACTAAATGTAGCGGCTGCGATGCCGTAATATACGACATATCATATATGGAGTGTTCAAAAGAAATATGCAGAAAGTTATTTCACTTGAAATGTCTGGCGATGTCGTCTGCAACATTCGAAGCGCTTACAGAGGAAAATAAAAAGCAATGGTTGTGTCCGGAATGTGTGAGTTCTATGCCGAAGAAGGATAATATTAATACCCCAGTTCGAGGATATATCTTGAATCAGACGTTCACCCCTAGCTGTAACGTCAACACAGCGCGAGGTAATCTTTTTCAAGCCGATTTATCGATGATTGAAAATGACTCTAGGATACTGGAAGAACTACGGGAATTCCGAGCCCAAATGATGATTCGTTTTGATAATCAAGAAGAAGCATTCAAGCAGTTACAGGCCCAATTTATTAAAAATCAATCACAGTTTGAGGAATTACATTAAAAAATGATGGTAATTCAAGAAAAAGCCAATAAAGTTCCTATACTAGAAGATCAGATAAAAGTGCTGACAAGTAAAAACGAATATCTTGAAGCGTGCATTAGTGTCAAAGGAAAAAAGGAAGAAAGTTCTCGGCCAGCTCCATGCAAACAATCTTTTGCAAATGTAACAAAGTCAAAAGTACGGGAGGTACCAAAAGAATCGTGTGGGGCCACGAAACAAACTTTTTTACCGGTGACGGAGAATCGACCTGAGGAGGAAGGAGTTTACTTAGGCAGCAGTTTAAACGCTACAGAACTAAATAAAAACAAATTAGAAGAAGACAACTGGACAATGGTAAAAAGAAGAAATAGATTTCCCCATAGCGAAGTCAAAAGAGATGGGAGCGCGAGCTCATTAGAAATTCAAGGAACTGAACGAAAGAAGTACTTGCACGTGTGGCGCTTAAAAAAAGAGACATCGGAAGAAAATTTAGAAACATACGTTCGGAAAATATGCGGCAAAGAATGTCCTTTAAAAATTGAGAAAATAAGCCATAGGACTGAAAGGGACTACGCTTCATTTAGAATAGGAGTTCCTGAAAGTGATTATTTTAAATTGTGCGAGCCGGACGTTTGGCCAGTGAACGTCGAATTTTGCGAGTGGATTTGGTTTCGCAAATCAAGCGACGCGACAGAAAAGCTCGCATCGATTAATTGAAGTCTATTACCAGAATGTGAGAGGTCTTCGGACAAAGTTAGAAGAATTTTACGCAGGAGTAGCATCTACGAGTGCAGACTTATTAGCGATAACCGAAACGAGTTGTAATGAATCCATCAAAGACGCCGAAATAATCCCGCCAGGGTATAAAATAATTCGTTGTGATCGGACGGACGGCCGTAAACACGGCGGCGCATTTTTAGTGGCCACACCGTGTTTTGACCTGCAGAGCGTACCGATACCGGGCGACGTCAACATAGGTAATCAGATGTTTGAACTGGTTTGTGCAAAGGTGTTTTCACGCGGTAAACTATTATTTTTGTGTTGCGTTGTTTACATTCCTCCGAGTAGTAATGACAATGAATACTTAATAATGTTTAGAATCATAGAGGAGATTTGTTATAGATATAAAGATCGAGTATTAGTAATAGGGGATTTTAACCTGTACTCAGCTTCTTCGTGTACTAACAATTATTTTGAATATTTTCAAACATACTGTGGATTCACTCAGAGAAACGGAATAGATAACTGCATGAAACGTCAACTAGACTTAGTATTAACAACTATGAGTGAGGATGTAGTCAGTGTGAGTGCCGCTTCTGAGTCGTTAGTTAATATTGACCCGTGTCACCCGCCGTTGGAAATATCAGTGGTGTTGGTGGCGGGCGCGTCGTCCGCGGCGGCGCCACAGGTGGGAGAGAGTAGCCGCGACACGGACGCACAGACATGTCGACAGCAATGGAATTTTACTGGCGCGGATTACCCTCTATTGTACATAAACTTTGCTTCTATTGATGGTCACCTCTTTATGATTTTGATACTGCGGAGGCGAGTATATCCTATTTTTACAATGTTGTTAACAATGTTATTAGTGACTGCGTGCCATACAAAAAGCGAAAGCGTTTGCCTTCGAGGTACAGTTACCCCGAATGGTACAATACGGAAATAATTCGCAACATTAAAACTAAAGCATATTATCATAGGAGGTACAAAGCAACTAAATCACAAGACGATTACGAGGCATTCGCTGAGTACAGAAAGGAAGTTAAAATTAAGATTATAAAAGCTCATAAACTGCATCAGGATCGTGTTCAGAGTCAACTAATAGAAGATCCGAAATCATTCTGGAAATATGTCAAATCGTTGAATAAAAATTGTAAGGTTTCCAAAATATCTAAGGATGGAGTAGCGTTAGAGGGACATCAATGTGTGAAAGAATTAGCGAGTTTTTTTCAGTCGGTGCATAGTGCCGTGCACCCTAAACTTGACGTGAGCGCAGCGATAGCGAAAGCGGGCGGTGCTAACGGAGCAGCTCATGTTAACCTTAACCAGCTCCGGCTAGGAGATGTGGAACAGGCACTCGCTAAGCTGAAGCCGAAAAGGTCTGCCGGTCCAAATGGTATCCCAGCATTCATCTTTAGAGACTGTCGTTTCGTACTGGCCGAGCCGCTGTTGCACATTTACAACCAGTGCCTTATGAATGAAGTGTTCCCGGATATGTGGAAAACAACTCGCGTAGTGCCAGTCCCGAAGGGGAGGGCCGGCGGTGGTGTGCATGAGTGCAGACCGGTGGCAATATTATCTACACCGGCCAAGGTATTTGATAGTGCGTTACAAATGGTAATATACGACCAAGTACGGGCTCAGCTGTCAGACGCACAACATGGTTTTAGACCAGGTCGCAGTACCACCAGTAACCTGCTCAGCTACATGACTCAACTTATACCGGTGGTAGATAGTGGGGGTCAAGAGGACGCAGCCTACTTTGATTTTCAGAAGGCGTTTGACGTCGTGGATAATGACATCCTGCTGATGAAACTGGCTGGTGTCGGCTGTACCCCACATCTGTTAAGATTTCTAGCCAACTATATGAGTGACATTGACAGTGTATTAGCCGTGTGGTATCCGGCAGAGTAGAATAGGACCACTCCAAGTCTTCCCGTGGATGTCGTAGAAGGCGACTTAGGAAATACAAGCTAAACAAAGCTTATAAACATCTAAGACACCTCTCCAACCCGTCTGGCCAGCGTGGAGAGTGTAGGCCAAGTCCTCTGGCTGCTCTGGCCAAGTATGGCCCTAGTAGTACAGAGAGGGTCGTGCTCCTGTAGTGGAGACTAAAAAGGACCTGATGATGATGAATATGAGTGACAGGCGGCAGTACGTTGAGTATGCAGGATACAGGTCAGACCCATATTTTGTTAGATCTGGGGTGAGTCAAGGCTCCAATATTGGTCCTCTTGAGTTTATTATAATGATCAATGATTTACCGGAGGTGATCAAGGACTCAATCTGCTTACTATTCGCTGACGACCTAAAAATGTTTCGACCTATTAAGAACGTTGCAGACTGTGAGCTATTTCAGAGCGACATAAACAGAGTGATGTTATGGAGTGAAACTAATAATCTACATTTTAATGCTTCAAAATGTGTTACCATTACGTTCACCCGAGCGCATAAACCCATTTCCCACGAGTACCAAATTGGAGAAATGAAGTTGAAAAGGGTGTCCGAAGTAAAAGACTTGGGGGTTAAATTCAACACACATTTGCAGTTTCGAGATCACATCGTTAGTGTTTGTAAGAAAGCATTCAGGAATCTAGAGTTTATACTTCGCAGGTCCCATGGTTTTAGTAATGAGAAAGCCATCATTGCTCTTTACAATGCGTTGGTCAGAAGCAACCTCGAAAGCAATGCAGTCATTTGGGCTCCACATGAAACTAAATATAGCCTCATGTTGGAGCGCATTCAAAACAAGTTCATTAGGCACTTATAAGAAATATGCGGTATTCCCTTTTTACCCGTTAATGTACCTACTTTATTTATACTGGGTATGGTGGGGTACAATAAGTTGCAGGTTCGTAGGGAATTGAATCTCGTGTCCTACATATTTAAGCTGCTTAGAGGAAAGCTTCACAACAGTGAGGTGTTACGGTACGTGAGCCTTAATGTCCCTGATCGATACGTGTGGCGCCGCCGCCGGCCTCCGCTGCTGACCGGGCCGCGCGGGCGCACCAACTTGCTCAACAAGGCGCCGCTGGCGCGAGCACTGCACGTTCTTAATCAAGTAGCTGAAAGAATTGATCTATTTTCCTGTTCTCTGAGTGAATTCACTAGGATGGCCTTATTTATTATAAGTTATAATTAATAGTTAGATAATAGTTACATTATTGTATTAGGTTAAGACCTGTAAAAATAATGTAAAGCAGTAAATAAATAAAATAAACATATACGGACAAATCACACAGATTCAGGTAGCCCCAAAGTAAGATCGAGATTTGTGTTATGGGATACTAACTCAACGATACTATAGTTTTTAAAAAAGCCACATAATTAAAGTCTTTTTCTAGGATAGCACGAAGGTATACTCATACTACATAATACAATATAATCTCTCCAAGTCAATTCCTAAGAAAGAACAAAGGCACACGATCTATGGTTCACTTGTGATGCCTGTGGCAGGATACCAAGACACAGCGGACGGGCGCCTGGAGCGCTGGAGCTACAGGCTGGCGGGGCAGGCGGGCGAGCTGGGCGCGGCGCGCGGCGAGGCGCTCGTCTTCCGCCACGAGCTGCTGGTGGCGCGCGTCGGACCTGACTTCGCGATCCCCTACAGGTACGTGCGCGCTGTCCAAATACTATTTATACGAAATAGGTACTCTCTGTCTGTTCCTAAATTGTACCGTTCCTAATCCTGAATCTGTGAAGGTACCGCGTGACGGTGGACAGCTCGGTGCTGGGCCCCGAGGTGGACAGGTACGAGCACCGCTACCTGGAGGTGCGCGAGCAGCGGCCCGACCCCGGCCACCTGAGCATCGACGTGAAGCGCCAGTGCGACGCGCTGCAGCGCGCGCATCGTGTCGACCAAGTCGATCCCCTGCGCGAGTTCGTCATGACGCACCGCGACTCGCGTTGCGACGCTGACTTCGAAAAGTAGGCTCGCCATACATCTGTTCTCATTTATACTGTGGTGATAATAATATACTCTTACATAAATGGTGAGTTTACAAAACACATGTACATCAGAAAGCGCGATAAGCCGGTGGTCCCGGCTGTCATCACTGATGGCAGTTGAGCTGTGCCTGTGTCAGGTGCCTTAAGCAGATTGAAAAATGTGACATCAGTGGCCACTGACACACATAAAAAACAACCAACAAATACATGCACTTTTACAAATCTCTTCCAAGGTCATCACTAACCCTCCTTCCTGCGGTCGCCATAATTATCATTGCAATGTAGAAATGTTTCAGTGCCGATTTAATACAAAATACTCGTATGCGTATACGTATTATATTATGACAAAAATCTAGCTGTGTCAGGCTGCAGCTAACTCTTTGGTATCAATGTCAAGTATGGTGGTTACGCCATCTAGATTGAGACTGAGAATTCGAATCGAGTATTTTAAATTTTCGAATGTCTGGGACAGTTTGCGATACAATTTTGAATTCGCGCGCTCTGAATACATAGAAAATTTTGTAAATACCATCCGTTCATGCTCTGACATAGGTGCTAGCTCGCTGTTGGGCCTCCATTATGGCCTGGTTCTAAAGCTCTTAGGTGTGCTGTTATGCCTGCAGATGGCGCACGTTGAGACTTTTACAATTTGATGATGTAACAACTATATAGACTTATTAATAATATTTTAGGTTTAAAGAAACTCACCAGATCAAATACGATGACCCTGTTGATGAAGCCGTGCGCAAGACGTTGCTAATCCGAAGCACGCGCTTTGTGGAGTCTGCTAACCGCCAAGGTGCGACGGCCAAGATGGAAAACAATGCGGTCGGCGTCATGCTGCCGGCTGAACAGCGGTTGCTGCGAGGAATCGGGCCCAGCGAAGACGCTGGCGATGCTGATGATGCTAGCGAGACCGAGGATGACGATGGGGCTAAGGGTAGTGGAGGGGCCGAGGGTAGCAAAGAAGCCGAAGGTAGCGGAGGGGCCGAGGGTAGCAAAGAGGCCGAAGGTAGCGGAGGGACCGAGGGTGGCAAAGAGGCTGAAGGTAGCGGAGGGGCCGAGGGTGGCAAAGAGGCCGAAGGTAGCGGAGGGGCCGAGGGTGGCAAAGAGGCCGAAGGTAGCGGAGGGGCCGAGGGTGGCAAAGAGGCCGAAGGTAGCGGAGGGGCCGAGGGTGGCAAAGAGGCCGAAGGTAGCGGAGGGGCTGAGGAAGGCGCGGAGGGCGAGGACGGCGTGGGCATTCTTGGCGCGCCGCCTAAGGCGTTTGCGACTCTAGAACCGCTGCCCTTCCCATATTCAACACAGGAAGTGACACGTATGGCCGCGGAGCTGCAGGATGCCTTCAGCTGGAAACGGCAGGGCGGTGTCACACATATTCGCAGTTAGTATTAATGTTATCTATCTATATACAAAAGAAGAAACTGACTGGCTTACTGACTGATTGATGGATCAACGCACGACTGAAACCGCTGGGTAAAAGCATTAAATTTTGCACAAGCGTCTTTTAAATGAGGAAATAAAAAAGAAAAAGGGACTTCCAGAAATTCATATCCTAAGGTAATAAACTCATTTTATCCCTTTAAGATATGAAGGAAATTTAGGATAACGAAGCCCACTTTTTTTTTACTTTCGCGCTTTATACGTATAATTATGTATATAAAAGGGACTAAGCACGAACCTTTTTATTATTTCAATGGAGATAATATTAAAAAGGTTCGTCCTAAGTCCCGTTTATATACAGAATTATTTCCGTATCCAAAGGTTAAAAAGTCTGTATCTCATGAACCGTAACAGCCAGACGGTTGATATTTTCACAGATGATTTCTTTCGGTTGCCGCTATGACAACAAATAATAAAACAGAACAGAATTAATATATACGGGGCCTCCCATACAATAAACGTGCTTTTGTAGTTTTTTTGCTTAATATTAGTAACTGTAATGCTATTTTAAAAAATGCTCTCCTTTAAATAGGTATGAAAGTTTGTATGAAACTCGGTCATTACTCGGTCGATTTATGACCATGTTGTAGTAGGATTTAGCGAAAGTTTTACGGCCGGCTGCCTGTCCGACTCCAGCTCTCCTTTGGGTTAATTCAGAACCAAGTGCAAGTGGATAATCGGTGCTATCCTAATAGAGTACAGCACAAACTATCCTCCGCCACTCAGTTCAGTACACAGTGTGGGATGAGGTACAGCGTTTCTGTGTCCAGACCAGGGCTACTGCACGTCGTGCTGGGCCTTCGCGGTGGTGTGCGCGGTGGAGGGCGCGCTGTTCCGGCGCACGAGGAAGCTGGTGCCGCTCAGCGACCAGCAGCTGGCCGACTGCACGCGGAGCAAGCGCTCCTGCAGCGAGACCGGCGTCGTGAGGAACGCGTACCTTCAAGCAAGAAATTCCGGCATCATTGCGCTCAGTGACTACCCACAGTACATGTACAAAAATCCCAAGGTCAGACTTTCTTCCACATTCATCATCATAATCGTTGTACTGTTTCCATTCAGCGATAGAAAAAGCTATTGATGAATTTTACAAAGGCAAAAACAGCCTCTTCTTGCTTAGCGCCCGCGGTGCAACCGTTGTCAGTCAGGATATGAGACATTCCATTTCTTTAATTTATTCATTTGTGTCCCACCGAAGGGCTCTAAGGCCTCCCCTCGTTATTTCTACACATCCTTAGCCTTTGATATAATATGATAATCCTTCTCAAACTGATTGAGATCATCTACCCACCACATTCCTGATCTTTTCCTTTTTCTACGTCCACTAGGATTGCATTGTGTGGAACTGTATGCTCATTTTCAGGATTAAATTAACAGATGTGTCCCGCCCAATCTTATTTTAACTAAGCTGTCTTTGTTCCAACATACAGAGTCTATGGATAGAACGCAGGGTAGAATGCTATCCTGCGTTTAATACAATTAAAATTTCTTACTTCTGCCCTACCATTGTAGGGTGGTCAGAAGTTATTAATTTTGAGCGAGTATAGTTTTATATCTTTGTATGTAATTGTAAGCTATGGCTACACATACATATAACAGTTTGCCAAACAAAGGTTGCCAGCCTCGGTGAAATAAAATGAAATTATATTTATTCACATGAAACATGGCATAAATAGATGTTAAAGATAGATAATTGTGCATCAGAAAAATACCAGTTAGCCTTATTTTTAATGGCAGAAGCAGTAGTTATGATTAGTCCGGCCGATTTCGGTCATGGCGACCACTTTGGACTCCTAGTCGGTGTTTTGGCGCTGGTGTGCCCGAAGATGGCTAATGTAGCCTATCTTTACAGGGAACTTCTGTGCACATTGAAGGCACGTAAGTACGCCGTCCTCGTAATTGATAACTTACTACAAACCGGAAGTGATGGTTTTTATTTATGCAATCGAAAGTACCTTAAATGTTAATACTGCCAGTTTTTTTTTCAATTTACTTTATCCAAAATTCAATATTTTATGATTTTTTTAATAAACTCCGAAAAGTAGGATTTATAAAGCAATATTCCCACGCTTAACCACATGACAATGTCAATTTCATTGTCAATCTGTCAAATAATGATGACGTTGACAGCCAATTCTTATGAGTTGCCAGGTTGGGAAATATTTTCCCCGAAATTCGTACAGCGTACAAGGCCCGTTTTTTTTTCTGATACTGCAGTATAATAAACTTCATTTTAAACAATTTCACTTTCGTGTGTTTGTTGAAGTGAAATTTACTTTGCGGGCTGGTGGTTGCCCGCCAAATGAATAAACAACGCCAATTGCTTCTGAATGAAGTTTTATTGAGGGCCTAATAGTATATGTTACCAAGAATAGCAAAAAATATACTTACATGTTAATGTAGCATAGTCAAAGAATATATATAGAATGCAAAACAGATGGAACGGAAATAAAAACTTTTATTCGATTTTATGCTTTTTTTATTTTATTAAACTTATAGCGGGGTACACTGGGATGGATGTACCACCCCCAACCTCTGTGCCACCGACTCGCCGTTCAGCGCGTGCTCGAAAAGCACCCCGAGTCTTGAGTCTATGACTCAAGTCAGTCAGTTGTCGTTGATTGTCGTTTTCTTGAAAATAAATTACTTTTTCAAATCTGTGGATTTAAAACAACAGTTACATCTACTAAAGATATAGTCAATGATTTTGAGATTTTTTTTACAAACATTCCTCTTGAACTTACTTCTAACTTAAATTCTTGCCCAAATCTTGCTGAAGACCTACTTAAAAGTAATATGTCACCTAGTAGCTCCAAATTTAAATATAATTATATTAACCCTAGTGATATAGTCGATGCTTTCAAACAGCTTAACTTTAAAAAATTTGAAGATCTATGGGGTATGTCAGTTAGAGTCTTAAGCAACATTATATGTATTATTGCTGTTGATTTAGCTTTTATATTTAATGAATGTATAGACGAAGGCATATTTCCAAATTTAATGAAATGTAGTAAATTAATTCCATTATTTAAAAAAGGGGAAAAGTCGGATCCCAGCAATTACAGACCCATTTCTATTTTACCTGTTTTGAGCAAGGTGTTTGAAAAGATCATGCTCAATCAAATGCAACATCACTTCAAAACCTGTAATCTTTTCCACAGCCAACAATTCGGCTTTACTGGCGGAAAATCTACCACCGATGCGGGAGTAGCGCTTGTTACTCATATTTATAACGCATGGGAAAATTCACAGGATGCCTTTGGAGCATTTTGTGATCTCTCGAAAGCGTTGATCATCAAACACTTTTGCTTAAACTACAACAATACGGGTTTGATAATAAATCAATAAAATTAATTCAATCTTATTTAACAGATAGGCTTCAAACTGTCGATATAAATGGTATTAAATCTAATGTTAAAATCGGTGTACCGCAAGGATCAATCTTAGGGCCTTTCCTTTTTCTTGTATATATCAACGACTTGCCTTATATGGTTGAGAAAAAGGCCGGCATTGTGCTGTTTGCCGATGATACATCCCTAATATTCAAATTGGACCGCCATAACGAAGATGCAAGCACGGTAAATAGCACTCTGACTGCTATATCAGATTGGTTTTCCGCCAATAACCTCATATTAAATGCTAAAAAGACCCAATGCATACGGTTTACATTACCCAATGTGAGGCAGGCTTCCGTTGATATACAGATTGATAGTCAAAAAGTAGATTTGGTTGAACATACAACGTTTTTAGGAATTACTGTAGACTCGAAACTTCAGTGGGGCGCTCATATATCTAAACTTTCCAATAAACTTAGCTCTGCGGCTTACGCTGTAAGAAGAATCAGACAGTTGACAGATGTGGCAACTGCTAGGCTAGTATATTTTGGTTATTTTCATAGTTTAATGTCATATGGGATACTGCTATGGGGAAAAGCAACTGACATCAAAACTATATTTATATTACAAAAAAGAGCGATACGTTCCATTTACGGCTTAGGACCGAGAGAGTCACTCAGATAATTATTTAAAGAAATAAATATATTGACTGTAGCTTCGCAATATATATTTGAAAATATAATGTATGTGAGAAAAAACATTTCATCCTTCAAAAAAATAAACGATATCACGAATAGACCCTTAAGTAATAATAACAAATTGTTTCTCCCGCGTTATCGGTTGAGCAGGGTTAGTAATTCGTTCCTAGGGAATTGTATACGCTATTATAATAAATTGCCACAATCAGCCCTTGATATGCCTGACAGAAAATTCAAAGCTTACGTTAAGCAGGTACTTTGTAAGAAGGCTTATTATATGACTGATGATTACCTTAATGACAAACATATCTGGCTTCAGCCTAGCACAGGAACCTCTTAACGCATCTGTATTTAAATTAATGTCATAATTTGGTTCATTTTGAACGTATATATATAGATATATTATTATTTTTTATTGACATCCTTTCAATACAATTTGACATTGTAGTCAATTTGAATTATGACATGACAATGTAATCTCAGTCCACATATAAATATATGTAGTTTTAAGTAATATACTATAAATTGTAAGTTGACGTCTGGAGAAAATGCGCTGTGCAGTTTGTTGCCGCTTCTTCTGCACTCCGCTTTGGAAGCGGCTCTAAACTTAGCTTTAAGTAAATTAACGTCAACAATTCCTTGTTGTAAAATAAATGTTAACGTTCACCAAATGGTATGTAAAGTATCTTATAATGAATAAATTATATTTGAATTGAATTGAAAATTTGAATGGACGCGCGCGCGAGGCCGGTTTGCCGTTCGCTATAAACTGTATATTCTCAACTTCGATCAATTTTCCATTGAAATCTTCTTGCTCTGGCATTTAACGGTTGTTAGTTTCACATTCACATAAGTCACATCACTCCTCCACACTCATGTTGCTGTAGTCTATTTGGATATGATAACGTCTGATAAATCGATAAACACCGGCAGCATGCACAAAAATGTACAAGGTGCTGCTGCTGCTGCTGGAGCTGGAGGCCGTTATGTGTCCTACGTATCTGCGAGGCTATAGGTGACACTTTCGACAGTTGTCGGAATTGAACCTCTCAGTGCTGCCGCCTGGTTAGCGATGTGGATATTTTTTCAAAAATTCATAAAAAATTAAATATTGGTTAAAAAAAAATAGAAATTCTGGAAATATTTACAAGCATTTAAGATATATTTACGATATGCATTTAAGGTACTTTCGATTGCATAAATAAAAACCATCACTTCCGGTTTGTAGTATGTTGTCAATTAGAAAAATGGCAGCAGGTGGATGGGCCCATACATGGTCGCTTTTAGCATCGAGATCAGCTTTACGCTGATCGCCGAAGTCACATACGTGGGTATTGATTACCCTGCGCCATTCTGGCCGCTGTGCTGCCAAACGTTCTCACTGGGAAGGCTTTTATATTGCATCTCTTCATATGACGCTTCAGAACATCCTTGTATAAAGGAGCTGTCCGCCATATCTCCGCTAACTCTCCTCCAGTTAAATTTTTCATGGAATGGCATAAAAAAATAATGAAGTACAATTCAAAGATCAAAATTAAAGAATAAATCAAAATATTTCCAAAAAATATTTTAAACCTAGCAAAATAAAATAGCAAAAAAGCTATATCCAGAAAAAGATTCGTCGCGGATTACTTCATATTTTCAGCGACAACTTCCAACTTTTTTACGTCTATAAAAAGTATAGCTAAATGAGCAAGATGGATACCTAAAAAAATACAATATTTGGTTATATATAATTATTTAATTAAAAGTGAAAAATAACACGGAAATGGCAGACACGGGTTTGCACTTACCTAGACCGTTGAATTGTGAACCGGTATCGCCACTTTCAACCTTATTTCATTACGAGTACGTTCGCGCGACATCCGCTACAAGCGGTTAAGGGACATGTTTCGCCAGGTTGGCGAGCTCCGTGGCGCAGTGCTTAACACGCCAGCCTGCGACACGAGGGCCCCGGGTTCGATCCCCGGTCAGGTCAAGATGAAAGATGATCTTTTTCAGATTGGCCTTGACAACATTTAGATGACCATTTCAAGAAGAAGAAGAAGACCATTTGAATGCACCTTGCATTCAAATGGTTATCACTAGAAAGAAAAGTAAATCCAAGTTTACTAGCCTAGTATTTAGGCTTTAAGATGCGAAAACCGTGTTGAATATTGAAATGTCATGATGCATGTCATTTCAATATTCAACAGTTAGTGTCAATAGCTAGTGTCACTGCCTGCAGGCTCCCTGACGGCTTAACATGTATTTACAGTTGGAGCAGTGCAGGAAGAAAGAACCTGTGGTCACCAAGATCAGCGGCTTTGTGCAGGTGCCCAGCAATACCGCGGCAATCAAGGTAGGATGGTGATGGTAGGATGGTGATGGTAGCGTCGCTATCGTATTGTTACCGAAAACTACCCCCTCCTCATCAGAGCGTTGTTCTCGATTCCCGGCATCCTCAGCTGTGATATGACAGTGCCCGGGGTCCGCTATCATCATCATCAGGTCCTTTTTAGTCTCCACTACAGGAGCACGACCCTCTCTGTACTACTAGGGCCATACTTGGCTAGAGCAGCCAGAGGACTTGGCCTACACTCTGGCCAGACGGGTTGGAGAGGTGTCTTATATGTTTATAAGCTTTGTTTAGCTTGTATTTCCTAATTCGCCTTATACGACATCCACGGGAAGACTTAGAGTGGTCCTATTCTACTCTGCCGGATACCACACGGCTAATTACTAATATAATAAACGGGGTCCGCTATAATAACAACATTCATCCTGTGATATGATTAGGAGAAAGTGTTTACGGCCGTCTGTCCGCTTGACGGCAATCCTCCTAGGACATCTCCAGAACCGCAGACAATTAAGTACAGTCACGAGCATTGATTACACATCGGTGCTTAAGTCAATGTGATAATGTCTAAAATGGAATACAATAAATAAATATAATAAATTCTCGTGTCATAGCCAGGCGTGTTATACACTGCATGGCGGCCGTCAATTTTCAGGGGCAGACGGAAATCTTATTAATAAAAAAAATACTGAAGATATGGTGAAAAAAAATTCAAGCGATTAGGATTTGAACCTGAACCTTAGAAGACGCTAGCTTTTATGATTATAAAGAAAAATGGGATATGGTAGAGATATTCAACGTGCAGGATTGTTGCCGTGTGGTTACCGGCTTCGAAATAAGACCACCCCATTCAGTGCTATGGATGTCGTAAGAGACAAGCTTATATATCCCGCCCGTGCAATCAAAGCATTCTCAAGCGGGTTGAAGTTAAGCACGCGGCCAGTCGTAAAGATATTCAGCAAATTTTTACAGCATGGAAAGTATAAAAGCCTCACATGCTGTCTCGACCCTAAATAAATTGGGGTGAGAATTGGGAAAGAATATGACATGCAGAATTGAACCAAACTTTTTAACGCATTGGTTGAACGAAGATGTCGTGGGTATCCTACGTAGAATTTTTTCACCATTAGTGCTGCATCCCCAATACTTAAAATAAATCAATGCTACATCACTAAAGATCCTTCTACTGATTCAAATAGCAATTTTGCATTTATACATATACTAGCTTTCTCCCGCGGCTCCGCCCGCGTCAATGTCGATCCCTCGGGATTAGTACTTTTTCCCGGGATAAAAGGTAGCCTATGTCCTTCTTCGTACTCCAGAGAACTTGTATGCAAAATTTCATGATGATCGGTTCAGTAGGTACGGCGTGAAAGCGTAACAAACAAACAAACAAACAAACAAACAAACTCACTTTCGCATTTATAATATTAGTAAGGATAAGGATTTCACTTTCAGACATTTTATGTTATTTGCGCCGTAGTCACAAAGAAAAGCGATGGGCCGTTATTTTTTAGTATCAGTTATAACTATACCACTCTAAAGTTTCATCGATCATTGTTTTGCTTGTCGTGCAGATATCCATCGTGCAACAGGGCCCCGTAGTGGTGGAGGTGGACTCGTCCTGCGGCGGGTTCCGGTTCTACCGGTCCGGCGTGCTGCGGGACATGCGCTGTAACCCCGAAGCACGCAACCACGCCGTCGCGGCCGTCGGCTTCGGCCGGCACAAGACCATCGGCGACTACTTCATCATCAAGAACTCGTGGGGCGCCGCGGGCAACAGCGGCTACGTCAACCTGCACGCCGAGTCCAACACGGCCGGCGTGCTCACCTCGCCTTCCTATCCCGTGCTCGAAGACGAAGACATTTTGAACAAAAGCAGGCTGGACAGTCTGGCCAAATCTTACTCGGACGAGCCGAGTATCTACCAAACGGACGGCGACGCAGAATACATGGCATTTTTAAAGCAACAGAAAGAGTATCTGGATAAACACCCCGAGGTCCAGGCCCGGAAACGTCGGAAGTAATAATTGCCGAATGTATTTATACTCTACGTAGAATTATTTATTCGTAGGGTGAACTTGGATCTAGTCTTACACAATCAATACTCAAAATTATATACTCGTTCACTGTCCGGAATGTGTTAATTAACATATTCCGGACAGTGAACGTCTATAGCGTTTATAACAAAAAGCTTCTATTGTGTGTCGTTGAGTGTCCAGCAATGAATATACTTTTTTATATTCATTGCTGAACACTAAACGACACTCATATTTTTGACTATTAATCTATAAAATTGGCCGAGACGACAGGTTTCACGGCTGACCTACCTACGCCAACCCTCCTTGTGTGGCTCAAAAACTGCGGGCAAATACCGGTGTGCCGATACAGGTGTGTCTATCACATTTTGAATATAACAGGGGAAATAGGTACCTATGATTTTAGAAATTAATGCTGAGACAAGTCTAAATCCTCTCTCCAATAAAAAGTCCTATCAATTTAAAACATAACTAATTAAATTATTGATCTTGAGTTGCGGTAGCCAGCAGTTTACCGGGTTTTTCATATAAGTTGTACACCATAATTTATTTATTTTATTTTATTTAAATAATAATGACGGGCTATCCAAATACTTTTTTATAGGTATAGTGTATGCCCTGCGTTATGATACGCATTGAGAGTTGGCGTCCGGCTCTTTCCGATAGTTACGAGTAAGAACTGTGTCGATGTCGTGTGAATAAATGCACATAATGTCATGTTTTTTTTCAGAAAATGATTGATTGGTATGGCATTGCCTTCTCCATTTCAAGAATAGTAAACAGCCCACTAGCCTAGGTTGCCTCATGGTGTTTTCCTCCTGACGCCTGTCTTCCTTGTGTAACACTACAACCGCTGATATATGCTCATAAAAATGAAAGTACAAGTCTCCCATTTCATCCTCCTGCAGTTCCTGGGACATCAAACTCGAAACCGAATCACCCAAAAAACAACCATTAATGTAGCAAGATCTCCTCGGTTAACCATTACAATAATTTAAATTGTTGATAGAATGCTGATGACTAGTGAGAACTGTCTGTATTACCGATAGCACCGATAGCACCGATTCAAGCCGATATCATTCTGTTAGTTACATTTATCCAACTGTGTGCAAATTTTGTGAAAATAAAATGTAGTATGTTCCTTAGAGACTTGGAATGTAAACTATCTTGTGTTGAAAAAATGCGTTAGTTATTATTAAAACTAGTTAAATTATAATATCTATGCTTATGTATAATGTTCAGAAGAATGAGAAAATTGAAAATCGCATCAAGCACGCATCGGTATCGGAATATCGGCTGTCTGGAAGAAATCGCTTTTAGCGATAACCGTTCAGTCATCTACAGTTAATTCATTCATTCATTCAGATTGAGCTAGCCCCAAAGTAAGTTCGAGACTTGTGTTATGGGATACTAACTCAACGATACTATATTTTATAATAAATACATGTATAGATAAACATCCAAGACCCAGGCCAATCTGAAAAATATTATTTACTATCTTGATCTAACCGGGGATCGGAACCGGGCACCCTCGTGTCGCCGGCTGGCGTGTGCACCATAGCGTCACAGAGCTCGCCTATTATTAAATTTATAAAATAAATATTGTATACAATAACTGTAATAAATAAAAAAAGTTAAAGAAATAAAATTGAATTAAAAATACTTGTTTTATTTTCCTTTAAGGGTTCCGTAGGTACCCCAAAAAGTAACAACTATTGTCGTAGCAGGGATGCCATAAGCAAGGGTGTTGAACGCCTTCGAGATGTCGAGGGAAACTGTAAGCGCTTCTCCATTTTTCTCAATAGCTTCACCACAGCAGTGCGTGATATATCTAATATAAGATCTCAAGTAGACCGCCCACGGCGAAAGCCATATTGACGGTCACTGAGTAGATCGTTTTCTTCTAAGTATGCCAGGAACTTACTGTTATCAACCTTCTCCATGACCTTGCAGAGCATAGAGGTGATGGCGATGTGTCGGTAGTTACAGGGATCAACACAGTTACGCTTCTTGGGTACTGGCTGCACATTTGCAAGCTTTCAGGTCCCGGGCACTGTTTTTGTTTAGACAAAGAGAGGCGGACATTTGAGTGATGAAAGAGACTCAGTCTTTTGAGTCTTTTAATAAAGTCTCGCCTTATTTTTGACGACTTACGATACGACTGACTAGTCTTTTAGTCCCCAGCCTTTAGTCAAAAGACTAGCCTTTCTAGTCGAATTCGTTTAGCGTAATAAGACTGAGCAGTTGCTTAAACAGCTTAAAGGACTTAAAAGACTGGTGACTAATCGCCTCGAGTCGAGGCGAAAGTCGTAAGGCGAAAGTTTGTTGATGTAACTAGTACTTACAACACTTATTAAAGAATAAGTATTCTCCCAATTACAAAAGTATAAAAGTACCTTCAGTTATCAATAAAATATGTCTCTTTGTATTTATTTAGATTCTATGTGCAGAGATAATAAAAGTTTAAATATAAAATATTATATTATATAGCAAAAATGAATCAAAACACCGAACAAGAAAATCAAAGCATTGTTTGCACTGCTTTGACTTTCACAAATCCGAACGCGCCCTCCTGGGCCTCAGCAGGGGGACTCTGGGAGGCCGCGGTAAGAAGTCTGAAGCATCACTTGAAGAGGGTGATTGGTGATCAAAAACTCACATACGAGGAGTTTTATACAGTATTGACACAATTGGAAGCAGTTTTAAATTCTAGGCCTTTATGCCCTTTAACAGAGGATCCAGAGGATCTAGATTTTTTAACACCATCGTCATTTATTATTTATTATCAATACCAATCTAAACATTTTGAAAACAGAGTCAGATATGCGCACGCGTTTGTATCTTACTCAAAAAATAGTTCAAGATATTTGACGGCGGTGGCGAAGTGAATACCTCACCCAACTGACAGCCCGCAGCAAGTGGAGATCAAAAACAAATAACCTACAACTAAACGACATAGTAACTATACATGACGACAATCTTCCGCCGGGAAAATGGGCAATGGGTAAAGTGACAGAGCTCCATTATGGAAAAGACGGCTTAGTACGGGTCGTTACATTAAAAACAAAAAACGGGTACATCAAACGTCCCATCATCGAATTATCACCATTGCCTGTCAACAAAGATACTGGGAAAGGTCAACAAACTACGCAAACAAATCAGATTAGAAAGCGATCATTAAAAAATGGTTTAGTATCTTTGGTAACTGCGCTATTATTCTTTATGAATATAGTGACAACATCATACGGTTCTTTTAATGTAACACAACTTAATTCTAATCAGACACTTTACTTTCATCGCAATGCAAACATGCAATTAACGCGTGATGAGTGGAAGTTGGTTAGTTATTACAATATGGATCCCTACTGGCAAGGTATATCTGAGCAATACATATCATATCTAAACTCTATTTGTACTCAAATAAAAGATAATACGCATTGTATAATTATAACAATTCAATTAGATCAAGAATTCTCAGAACTGAGTTACTATAATACTATGCTGCTAAGTCAGCACTCTAGTACGCGAGCGCTGGCCAGACAGCGTCGGCGCCGCGGGCTTATCGACGGAGTCGGGTATCTAGCTAATAGTCTCTTCGGAGTACTGGATGCTCGCTTCGCGGAGAAATATCAGTCAGACATTCAACTTACGCTATTAGATGAAAATGTTTTCTCACCTAGGTTATTGCATATTGATGGCATGGTAGTCAAATTCCAACAAACTTACTGGAAATAGCCACCAACTCCATATTTTCACATGGAGTTGGTAGCTCTTACCAGTTGTTTGTTGGAAATTGATCTGCCATCAATCTCCGAGGCGAGGTGCGTATAACTTATCTGCACGAAATTGTAGAATTTGACGTGTTTTTAAATCACTAGTAATATTTGCTTGATTAATTAAAAACATCAAAATTATTTGCATACTTTAGGTCAAGATCGTTGCACAAGATCACCGCCTTGTTGGAATTTGAAACAGATACATATGAAATTAAATAAACTGGCCATGTGCGAGTCGGACTTGCGCACGAAGGGTTCCGCACCCTTAATTCATAATTAATTTATCGCTTATCTATAAACACGGCAAAAAAATCATGTCTGTTACATGGGAGCCCCTCTTTAATAATAATTATATGCCTTTGATAATAATTATATGGAGTATGCAGGTATTGAAAGCTGTTATTTTTATTGTCATGCTTAGTTCCTTTGACTTCATGATTTCTCTCAGTCCAGTTTGCGGAATACACTCTCTAGAACTGCTACGAATAGTTTTGGCGATAGGGGTCGGCTTGTTTTAGGCCCCTGAGAATATTGAACACTTTACCTATGGTTCCCAGTTGTATTCTAGCTTTGCTATTCAAGTATATGTTCTTGATGATCTTAATGTATATTGAGGCAAGCCCTTGATGATCTAGGCTCTCCCATACTGCTTTGTGGTATACACAGTCGAAGGCTTTTGAGTAGTCAATGAATGCCATATATAAGGGTTTCTTGTATTCCTTGTATTTCTCTACTATTTGCTTTGTTGTGTGGATACGGTCCAAGTTCGAGAAATTTCGTCTAGACGACACTAGTATCGACGACCAATTTATCTCAGATTAACCATCGCACCCATATACTTTGTGAAGAGACTCAAAACCACAGATATAAATTCAAAACGAATATTGGATAACCCTACTAAAGGTAATAGTAGTCACATAATCTACTTCATAACAAAAACGTGCACCAATTTTATTTTGACGTATAATAGTGTATATCAGTAAAACACTGCTCTCGACCCGTTGCTATAAAATCCTGTTTGATAGATCAAGTGAAAATCGATTTGATAGCCATTTCAGTTACGGAGTGCAAAATAAAGCTTATCGATACGAAATCAAATGTCAAACTGTAGGTGGAGTGGCTATCCTCGAGATGACGTCATTTCGGTTGGACACTGACGTTAATGAGTACAAAAATTGAAATCTGACAGCCATTTGATGGCGACTCATCAAATTGATAGGCATCGACACCCGTCATTCGAGTTAGTAAATAGCCCCCCGGATAGGTAATGGACTGCTTCGTTTCACTCTGGATTCAAAATAATGCCCTCACCTAAAAAGTTTCATGTTAGTACCTTGCGTTAGAATCTACTGTTGAATGAAGTGCAAACCCTGTACTTTGACTTACTTCAGTTTTTACACTCTTACACTTTTCGGTAATTATTCTACTCCCTAAACGAGTAAGTGCGAAGTACAAGCGATATTCAGTTTGGGAAAAACTTCTTTCATATGGCGGCTGTTTTCCTCTACATGTCGCATTTTCTCAAATTAGGTAATTGATCGATTCAGTATTTGTAATCTTTTCAAATGGCTGGAATAGGCACAAACAACCTAAACGCCATTGTGGTCTAAACTACGGGACTTGGGAACATTGTTAGAACGCTGCGATAATGAAACAACAAAGGAAGTATTTTTAATTTATTTAGATTTAAGCTATGCAAAGGCAGACTTGAGAGATATACAGCTCATAGCTCATAGAACTGCCTTGAAGTATACATTTCAATGGCACTTTCCAAAATAAAAACTTATCAAATGTACTGCGGATCGTAGTAGTACTACTTAACAATATATTACTAGAGAAAGTGTATAACTTCTCTAAAATGCGCCTCAAGATCTACTGATGACTAGGAATTGTACTAAGACTAGATACAAGTAAAACGAACTTAATTACGAGTTCTTTTCCGAGGACTTTGTTTCTTTCTCTCTTTTCCGGCCTTTCTAGCCAGATGTTCTTTTTGTTTGTTCAAGAAATTTTTGTACTCCTCTTTGTCGCCGGTCTTGAAGAGGCTCCTCTCGTCGGGGTACTGCGTGGCGAGGCTGGCCAGGCGCCGCAGGCTGGGCACGTCGTCCGCGGCCAGCAGCGGGTACGAGGGCGCCGTGTGCACGCCGGCCGTGTTGGTGGCGGCGTGCAGATGCACGTAGCCGTTGTTGCCCGCCAGCCCCCACGAGTTCTTCACGATGAAGTAGTCGCCGTAGGTCTTGTGGCGGCCGTAGCCCACGGCCGTCACGGCGTGGTTGCGCGCGTTGGGGTTGCAGCGCTGGTCCAGCAACACGCCGGCCTTGAAGAACACGAAGCCCTCGCACTCGGAGTCCACCTCCACCACGTTGGGCCCGTTCTTCACGATGGAGACCTGCACAGGCAAACACGTTTAAACTATGTTAAATAGCTTTTTCATTACTAATGGTTACTAAAAGGAAGTAAACGCGTGAGGCACCACCAGCCTACCTTGAGTGCATCGGAGCTGTTGGCCACTTGGACGAAGCCGCTGATTTTAGTGACCGGTGAATCTTCCTTTCTGCATTGCTCTACCTGTAAATACATAAATCGTCAGAAGTAGAAGAGCAGCTAGCCAACATAGGCCATGACGGCCACCATGTAATGCCATTAATTTGAGAGATAGACTGACCTTGGGAGTGAAGAATTTGTAGCGTGGGTAGTCACCGAGCGCAACCACACCGAAATCTCGGATACGCTGGTAAGGGTTTCTAACATGATTGCCGCGAGTGCATGAGTGCGGTCCTCTTGTGCAGTCGGCCAGCTGCTGGTCACTGAGAGGCACCAGCTGTCCCGTGCGCAAAAATAGGGCGCCTTCCACCGCCGCCACCACCGCGAAAGCCCAACATGTCTTGCAATAACCCTGGTCTACAAACAAATATAACATTCATCATATTATTAATATGTAAAGAAGCCAAGTGAAAACACCGTACGTTTTGATGTTACGAGAATACTTAAGTACTCGTAAGTAAAAATACTTTACTGCACCAGGATCATACAATTTTAAAATATTGTAAACAAAACGATTTATGTAAAATTGACGGCTTTATCACCTGGCAATCTCTTACAGACTACCATTAGGCGTCAGGAAAACCAAAAATAGTTCTTACTGCGGACATGCGTTACAGCACCCTGTCGTTTCCAGCTGAAGGCCGCCGGAAGCTCTGCGGCGAAACGGGCCACCTCCTCTGCTGTGAAGGGGAAAGGCTCGGGTTTGAGCTCGGGTCCGAAAGAGAAGGGCGGTGCCCCCACCTCGCCCGCCTCCCCCGAGGCGTCCTCGTCCTCGTCCTCGTCCTCCTCGCCGTCGTCCACGAGGCCCAGCAGCAGCCGCCTCTCGACCGGCAGCAGCACGCTGAGTTCATTGACCTCCAGTAACGCTGACGAGCCCTGCCGGTTGGCGGACTCCACGAACCGAGTGCTCCGTATCAACATAGTCTTGCGCACAGCTTCCTCAACGACGTCTTCGTAATTAACCTCGTAAGTTTCTTTGTATCTGGAATGTCGGATATAGTAATTAGTTAGGTATTTCATGTTAACTTTTTGCTTCAATATCGATGAATAGATCTTAGAACTGTTAGTCTTGAAGGCCTGCTGGGTCTCTGGTAAACTGGTCTATCACCCATGTAACGACCAAAAGCACTAGATATAAAGTCGAGGTAGACGTGCCACAAATAAATTAAGTCAATGAGTGTATTTACTGTTAGTCTGCTTCAGCAATAAAAACTAACCGCTTCAACGAATCGCATAGCGAATGCATACATGAGCTCATATGTCATGCTAGTTATCTACTTGAAAACAGACTCTTGAAAATAGATCACTGAAACGCGGGCTAATTTATTTACTGGCCATCATGTATCTTATTATTTTGGTAATCATGAATTGTGGTAATCAGAAGAACTAAACGTCAACTCAACATTTATAAAAGAACAATGGAGGTAAGCTGGTACACATGAGTCTGACAAGGATGGTTAGAATCCGTAACTCAATACTTCGTTATAAAACTGGTGTTTCCGATATATGTCGAAAATCTGCCGCAGATGATTGAAGATAAATATATTATAATATGAATACTGTGCTACAATTTTGCACTTGAACGCATCAAGGTGTTTCTGATATTTGTAAAGGCAAAAGTGTTATACTATACCGAACTTGGAACAGCAGCACTGTACTTTGCCTAGGAAGTATAACTTATGCATATAAGACGTCCATTGATGATCATGGACGAGATTTGAAAATTATATCTAAAGGAGGCTTAAATGCAGCAGTGGGTTTTGGGAAGCTGACGATGATGATAATAATGATGATGCGAATTAGATTAAATGTGATTTGAGTAAATTAACATTAAAGTTTACCAGAGCTCGTTTACACGATAGAGGTAAAAGATGGGATGCTTATCTGTACTTTTACCTAAATTATAGACCGAAGAAGAAAGACCGATATAAAAGACGGGCAAAGCGCGAGTGAAGTGTCTCCACTTCAACTTGTGCAAAAATATTTTTTGATGTCCCTCTGTTATCCTCTATGGGTTGCATTTCTGAACCAATTATCGTGAACACGTACGGTCGGGGACAGAGATACCTGACCAGGCCAGAGGGCCTAAGTATAGACTTATATCTTGAATTTTCTCTTAAACTATAAATAATATTAACATGAACATTTTTATTATGAAAGACTTCATTAAAATCTTTTTGTATATAAATTTTCATGTTATTATTATTTATGGTGTATGAGAAAATTCAAGATATAGGCAGAGGGCCTGGTCAGGTATCTCTGTCCCTGACTGTACGATAATTACAAATAATGTTGGTTGATTACGTTCTTGGAAATATTTAAAAATTGCGGAATTTGGCGTAAAGGACCTAATACGCTTAAGACCATTGCGTTCGCTGTGATAAGACTCGAGAAGTCTTTAGTCTTCTAGTTTTAAATGAATGTGTTATTAAGCTTTATTATTAAGTTTTCTTTTGAAAATTAGTTGTTGAAGATAAAAGTCTTTTCACATTTCAATAAGGCTCTTTAATATGTAGTGTTGTTATCCGACTTTCTTGATATACATTTTGTTATGGTTTAGTTAGGTGATAAAATGAAATTATTTTTAAGTAACAGTAATGTAACTATTGTGATGGTGGTCAATCACAATAGTATTTGTGAGACGTCTAGTATGTATGGAGAGCCTACTTTTCGAAGTCGGTGTCGCAACGCGAGTCGCGGTGCGTCATGACGAACTCGCGCAGCGGGTCCACCTGTTCCACGCGGTGCTCGCGCTTCACCGCGTCGCACTCGCGCTCCACGTCGATGCTCATGTAGCTGGGGTCGGGCCGCTGCTCGCGCACCTCCAGGTAGCGGTGCTCGTACCAGTCCACCTCGGGGCCCAGCACCGAGCTGTCCACCGTCACGCGGTACCTGCACAGATACAGGATTAGGAACGGTACAATTTAGGAACAGACAGAGAGTACCTATTTCGTATAAATAGTATTTGGACAGCGCGCACGTACCTGTAGGGGATCGCGAAGTCAGGTCCGACGCGCGCCACCAGCAGCTCGTGGCGGAAGACGAGCGCCTCGCCGCGCGCCGCGCCCAGCTCGCCCGCCTGCCCCGCCAGCCTGTAGCTCCAGCGCTCCAGGCGCCCGTCCGCTGTGTCTTGGTATCCTGCCACGCAACACACTTTAGCATGAGTTTGGATACCATGGCACAAGCGCTTATGGTTCGTCATGAGAGTGGTTCTTCATTATTATACCACTATATCCAAAACGAACCATCCATATTTTACGTTACATTATTTTTGTATTGTCTATGAATAGTTACAATATTTGAATAGGGGTTTTTGAAAAAGCGTATACATATCGGGTGATTCATCTTTTTTTTATTTGCTTAATTAAAAATGGGTACAAGAGATTGGACGCCTGATAAAATTTAAGATTAAAATGTCCTTGTAGCAAATTTGAGTTATTGTTATTATTCAAATGAATACCAATTTTCGTTGTTTCCTGATTTGCCAAGAAACTTAAAATTCTGTTGAAATACTACTCTACCAAGTAGGTTTGAAATACTACTACCGAAAATGTTCCTTATGAGCTCAAAACAAGCATAAAATACAGAAAAGATACGTTACTACCATTCATTACATTTAACAAGATTTTAAAAGTAAAATTTTGCGTATAGCAAATCTTAAACGTTATTTGACAGAAATAACTAGCAAGATTTTAATTGAAATCTAAATTGCGCTATAATATAATTTTCAAGTTCTAAAGTGTAAATAGACTATAACGAAGGTCCTAACATAAACCCTTGGGGTACACTTGTCTTAAAGTCTTAAGAGATTATCCGTAGGATTAACCTTTATTTAAGATCACTTTTTGTATGGGGCTTATCAACTAATATTGAATCAATTAAGATACGATATTTGACTTTGATAGTATTTCGCTTCAGTTCGGATAAAGGGTTTTGTGATTTACGCGATCAAACGCTTTGGAGAATGAAAAATATTCGTCATTATCAACATAGGTAGGCATAATATATTGGTTATTTGTGAGCAAATATCGCTAATGAGACTCACCGTCGAAGCTGAAAGGCTCGGGGTCGGGCAGGCCGGGCGGTGAGCGGTCCGCGTCCACCGCGTTCGACGTCAGCCGAGTGCACGCCCGCTTCTCGTCATCCTCATAGCGCTCAATGCGGAGCTGAAATAAAACGTATACATTTCTACATTAGATCTCAGAGCAGGTAAAAATACCGCCCAAGTGCGAGTCAGACTCGCGCACGAAGGGTTCCATACCATTGGCTTTAATAAGTTAAAAATATTTTTATTGTAATAAGTAACTAAAATTTATGCTTTTTGCAATTTTTACTTTAATAAATAAAGACTCTTTTGATAAAGATGTTGCTTCGTACCAAATTTCAAGATTCTGAGTTCATGGGAAGTACCCTGTTGGTTTTGATTCCCTTGCGAATGTCCAAAAGTGGTATAAACGGCTGTACTTTTTGATTGCGATGGTTAGCCATTTGTTTTTTTCACAGCTCCAAGGAACATGCAGTAAACCTGAGTATTTGATTTGAGTTTCAACTCGATACCTTCATGCGTTCCTGAGAAAAAGGCAGATCTTGACAGAGAGATAGACGGACAATAAAGTGACCCTGGGTTCCGTTTTTTCCATTTGAAGTAACGAACTCTAAAAATACCGAAGTGGTCGTAAGACACACGAATAATGCGTGCCTCAACACGTTTTCTGACTGTATTTCTGTGTGTCAGTCCATTAAGCCGGCGATTATCCGCACTGCTGCCTGAGCAGGCTCACCTGCGTGCGCTCCACCTGTCCGCCGGGCCGCACCGTCCGGTACAGCACGGTCGTGCCGCCGTGCATGTCCACTCGCGACGACCCGCTCTCCGCGTCGTACCTGGCATTTAGTTTAGTGTAATAACAAGGTTTTCAAGAATAGCGTGTGGCAGCACATAATATTTTCATTAGTGTTGGTGTTGAGATAACAAAAGGTTTCCTTACCAGACTGTGTAGGGTTCAGTGTAGTCGGAGTAGTACGCAGTGAGCTCGGCGCGGATCAGCAGGGAGCGCTCGAACCGCAGCCGTGAAGGAGGCGGCGCGGACGATATGGGGGGGAGCGGCGCGGCGGGGACGGGGCGGGGGGACTCGGGCAGCAGCAGCGGCGGCAGCAGCGGCGCGCGCGGCTGGTCCTCGCGGAACAGCTCCAGCAGCGTGCGGTGCTCGTCGTCGTCGAACGGTCCTCGCTTACCGTCTGAAAACCGACGTCATACTCGGATTAGTACGCGCTGAGAAAACTCTTTCTGTAACACTCAAAAATGGAAAACAATTTAAGTAGATATTTTATTCACAGAGCGTAAAATAGCGCTGTATGGGGTACACTTACCAGGAGTAATCGATGTTTCAGTGCTGTTGACGGGAGGGAGGTAAATGTTGGGCGGCTCCAGCTCTGGCTTCGGCGACACTAGTACGGGGCTCGGGGCAGCGCATTCTGAAAATTATTTTGATAACCGAATAATAAATGCGGCACCACTAAAACTAACTTTGGTTCTGTTGCGAAAGTCATGTCACAAAGAAATAATACCTACAAAAAATACAGATTGAGCTAGCCTCTAAATAACTTCGAGACTTGTGTTAAGGTATACTAACTCAACTAAATTTTATAAAAAGACATATATACATGACCATCCAAGACTAAATCAATCTGCAAAAGATAATTTTCCATCTTGACCTGGACGGGGATCGAACCCAGGACCTCCCACGTGGCATGACGGCCGACCAGGAATACCTATTGCGGCTTTAGGAAAACGAATGTGTCGTGTCTGCAGGAAGTAAATAATATTGTTTATTATTGCACGTACACCAGAACACTATTTCTAAAGTCGCAATAGTAAACTACACTACTTACTCAAAACAAAATATGAATAGATACGATTGGATGGGAATTTTGAACTTAAGATCAACTTGGAAATTTTATCTCAAATATTTAAAACGTTTACAAAGTAGATCAAAATGCTCCAAACGATAATAACATTTTTAGGTATCTGTGAATGCTGAAAAATACTTTAAGATTCTATTTAGTTGAAATACTGAAGGGTTTTAAGCCTTTATTTGCTCAGTGAAGACAAGACATTTGTGGATGTCCATCTCTGCTTATTTGACATACACATTAATTTTAGTTGAAGCAGAGTGTCAGATTCTGTTTCGTGCAGTATATTGACGCAACGTTCTCAGACCCGGTGTGGCGGACAAGCAAACGTTCTCAGACCCGGTGTGGCGGACAAGCAAACGTTCTCAGACCCGGTGTGGCGGACAAGCAAACTTTCTGAGAGCCGGTGTGGCGGACAAGCAAACGTATTCAGACCCCACTCACGCTGGTCCTGCACGGGCACGGGCACCAGCAGCAGCGGCAGCGGCAGCTGCCCCGCCTCCACGTCCGCCCCCACTGCAAGTTATATACATCTCATTAACTTAAACATCATTATATATTGTTGCTGAAATGGTTGCTGAAATTACCTTACATTTAAAGTAAAAAAAAATGTTTATATGTATATTCATGCTGGTCTGGGAGAAAAGAAAAAGCCGATCGTGGAATGGGCGAAAATCTGTGGAATCAAGTCAATAGGTGATGTGGCTAGCAACCCATCACTATTTTGATTCTGTTTTTCATCTACACGGCTCCAACAGCTAAATGTGGCCATAAGGTCTTAAAGACCTTGGCTCTGTCTACCCCGCAAGCAAAAAAAGACGTGATACTATGTATGTACTTTGTATATGTTAGTAGTGGCCTCTATCCAAAGCTATGCTCTGGTCACTATGTGTGGCCTTACATTTAAAACGAATATTATAATATATAAGCCATAATCTTTTCACCTAAACTTAATTAAGTTATTGGTTAATAATAAACTATTTGCAGTTACAAACTCACTTGACCGTGGCCGTGGCTGCCTTGAGAATACAGTACAGATGTATATATGTACAGGACTCATATAGTTATCGTTACCACACAAAATCAGCGGCTGCTGGTAAATTATTAGTCCCAGAGTAAATAATTATTTTGCTTATACTTTTTCTGTTAAATTCTTATTCAGACTCTAAGTATATCGTAATCATCCAAATGACGAGGATTCTAATACTAATTTAAGTTACCATTTAAACTTTGTTGGCGGTGGGTGAGGATCTAAGGAATAACTTCAGTAGGCGATGCCAGCAACCCATCGCTATGTAGTTCATGTTTCACCAACACGCTAAACGTGGCCTTTGGACCTAATGGCCTTAGACTCTATCTACCTTGTAAGGGATAAAGACGTAATAATACGTATGTATGTTAATTTAACTGTAGTCTTACTTAAATTCAATATTTAATAGAATTTAATAACTATAAATTAGTGCCCCTTTGGAAATGTTTGTAAACATTCGATTCTACAGACAAACTACCTATAATATAGTTTCGTAGAACAATAGTTAGCACCATATTTATATTGTTAACATATATAAACAGTATAATAATAGCCAGATCTACAATGTGTAACCAAGCAGGTATTACTCGTATAGTTTTCTAACATATGCCCAAGGTTTCACTTCTAGCAAAAGAAAAATAGCAATAATAGATACATTAACTTCATTTTATGTATTTTTTAGGGCTCAATAAATAATGCTGTCCAAAAAATTACAGTTTCGGTATGAACACTGCTGAGAAGAATACGCCGAAAGAAACTCAGTTCAGGTCTCAGGAGAGAGAGCCAAGTCCGGACGACCTTCTCCTAACTCACTTTGGCAAGAAAGGTTGCAGATTGTATCATCAATCAACGAGGGGTTTCCAAAGTATCATTTAAAAAAAGATACCTAATTATTGTATTTCGGACTCCTACGCAGCATAGGCGGTCGCAGGTCACGTCTCCTGGTGCGATTTTAACATTTTTTACCCATCCCAAAATGTGCACAAAGCCACTAAAGAAGTTTTCACTTCAAAAATAAAGTTAGAAGAATAAAATTCATCATCCATGACATTGACACTCGCCTTTTTATCAACGCTATCTATATATATTCTTATTCTAAGTTTACTTTTTTATTGCTCTTTTGAAAAGTCCTCATTTTCGGATTTCACAATTTACGGTAATTCAAAAAGACGAAATTTTAGTCAGTAGATGTGAAATATGATACTGACCGAGCAACTGGTCCGCCCGTGCACGCAGCAACTCGCGGCCTTCGCTCGACGACTTGAGGAACTCTGGAACACAACAACAGCACTCCAATATATGCATTGCCTGTTAATTTTCTAGTCACAATTGATTCTAGTCAATATACCCCGCCTGACAAGTGAAAATTCGTCTTTCCCAAGGCATCTTGTGGTAGTTTCATACATAAACATGATATAACTCGTACTTTATCAATCGCACAACATAAAAACAATAGCAACAAGACCTAACTAAAAAACACGTCGACCTGACTCTTTGTGCGTTCTGAAGTGTGTAAATCTATTTTTCAATGTATGATACCGTGGTGTAGCTAATGCGTAGCCTATATTAAGTAACTATGTACCAAAGATTGATATCAGGTACCACAGACCTTATCACCAACTTTTAGAATAATAAGGATTTAACGCGAGTGAGATATAAAAAAAACACGGCTTCTCCGTGCATTGGAAGGCAATTCAAGCGAGATTTCCAAAATCTGACACCAGTGTCGGCCACTTATACGCGAAAAAAAGACAACAATGATTCATACCTGCCAGAATCTTGAGCCAGCGCTGGCTGTCGCTGCTCTTAGAGTCGCCACTATTTTTATAGTAGTCCTTCAAGCGCACCGGGTCATACCGGTCTTCGGCATTTCTCCCTCGGGACGCATCGAAGTTTCTGGTCGGTCCAACATCTCTGTCCGTAGCTGGATCCCTTTCCACGTTAGCTCTGTAATTGTAGGGCTTTCGAGAATCTCTCAGATCTGTATCTGCGCTATTCCGAGAGGTATCGTAGCTCCTCGCGTCAGGCGCGAAGTCGTTGTCCCTCGGTTGAGACGAGTACCCCCTTTCCTTTGATTTGGGTGCGTACCCTTTATCCCTTGCTGCAGGTGCAAATCCTCTGTCTCTCCCTTCATTTGCAAATCCTCTACCCCTAGTGTCAGGCGCGAACGCTCTGTCACTCGCATCAGACGCGAACCCTTTGTTCCTCGAGTCACCGAGGCCTCGACTCCTGGAATCTGTGAATCCTCTGTCACTGATGACGTCTAAGTCCCGGAATGTGTTTCCCCTGAAGGCGCGTTCCTCGTTGAGCAGATAGTCGTCGTCGTGGCCGTCGACGCCGATGTCCCGGCCGGGCCGCGCCGCCGCCGGCCGCACGCGCCGCACTCCCCGCACTGCCTTCCGCAGCACTCGCTTTCCCCCCGCCTGGGGAGCTGACTCCTGTACTACTTTCACCTGAAGATCTGTAGTCGCTTCACCTGAAGACAATATATAAATAATTTTTATTATTGTGATAAGTGTAAGTGAGTGCAAGTAACTTTTTTGTTTATTTAATTATACCTACTTTTGTAAATATGGAACAATCCCTTTTTATTTTACTTCCAATATTTTTTAAGTTAAATTGATATTGCGTAAAAGTTGTTGACAGAATAAATGTAATGCACATTTTTTCATACATTTTGACACTGTTTTGTAAAACATCATCGCAGAACGTACACATTAGTGCACAGCTGTTGTATGTACATTTGAGTTTTAAAAGATCAAATACATCAATTTGAAACTGCCGAGTAACTACATGAATGATAAGCAAATTATATACACACACAACTGGCTTTTTCCCGCGACTTCGTCCACGTGTAAATTATTTTATTTCGTGTGCGGCGAGAATCGAATCTTACTCTAGAGCCCGAAGTATATTCTAGATTGCACTGTACAAAATATTTTGTAAATTAGGTAAAGGTTAAATAAGAACGGATAATCACACAAAGCCGTGTGGTGTCCGGCAGAGTAGAATAGGACCACTACTAGTCTTCCCATGGAGGTCGTAAGAGGCGACTTAGGAAATACAAGCTAGACAAAGCTCTTAAACATCAATGAGACCTCTCCAACCCGTCTGGCCAGCGAGGAGAGTGTAGGCCAAATCCTCTGTCTGCTCTGGCCAAGTATGGCTCCGGTAGTACAGAGGGTCATGCTCCTACAGTGGATATGACCTGATGATGATGGTGAGGAATCACACGACAATTACACTCCCTCAATATTATTGATGCATAATAAAATCTCTATTTAAGTTAGGTATTGCATACGTATTAACAAATTTATTTCACACATCATTTGAAATATCTGTATACCAATTTTTATACTTATTCCTATCGGAAAGCTTACTATTTACTTTTTATGCACTGTTTTGGATAGTTCTTGAAATTTATAGTTATTTTTAAGAACTATCCAAAAAACAAACTAACAGAAAGGGATGGATATACAAATAGATTTATCTATACATTCACATTTTGATTTAATTACAGGAAAATAATCGATTTCTTATAGGTATATACTTATCGTCATTATTTATAAAATACAGAATTCCAAATATGAAAGACATCAACGAGCGCCTCGAGCGCGCGAAGGTAAGACATAAAATAAATTAATTAATAAAAAAATATATGATTATCTTGAAAAACTCTGTAAAACGTTATTTAGTGAAGTTTAAATTAAGTATTATTATATATGAGTAATGCTTTTGATAATTTATAATAAGATTGCTTTTATTGTGAGCAAATGAAGCACTGTAATCTATAATGCCGGAGCTTGTCAGGACATTGAGAAGTTATTTTCATCACATTGACTTTATAATAATAATAAAGATTATTTATTTTTTGCCACAATTAACAAAATATGCAGTAAGACAGTATAAACAGGAGTTAATAGTACTATGTAGTACTAGTATAGAATAAGAGGCAATTGTGGAGAACTGGTGCCCGTACTAGGTTCCATAGATCCTGTGTTACGGGTCGCCAGGTCTCTCCCAATATTTCATTGTAAATATAGTCTATGTTAGCTATATTAATACAGTTTAGTTTTATATAACTATTAAAGGTAGAACGTGGGGTGTGTGGAATTATTAATTATTATTTATGTAAGATTGCATTATTCTTGCAACACATTTGAACTTCGTAGGATAAAACAGAATGGTTATAATTCAGATTGCAAGATTAAACGCTTAGTATTAGTATAAAACCAAGTCCCTTCCCCCTGTTTGTCCCTATGTACGAGTATGCTTAGATCTTTGAAACTACGCAACGACTAATTTGACCTAAAACACAAACAAAAAAAGCTTTAAGTACAGCCCGAACCTAAAGGTAATCTAGTTATCGTCTTTCTAACGCAATCACTACGATAACTATCGGCTTTTCCCATGCAAATTTATCCAAAAGGGTGAAATCCTTATGAAAAATGGAGTTTTGTCGGTTCCGCTTACATGATACTACAGGAAGTCGTTTTACTGCGGGACTCACCGAGGAAACACAATAGCAGCGCGAGCGCCGCCAGCGGGCCGCCCCAGCCCAGCCGCATCCTGACTGACTCCCGGCAGACTGCAGACCAAACCACAAACACGACACGATTGGACTAGTCGTTAGAGGACACCACGGAGTTGGTGCGTTCACGCGCGCCGGCAGAGTAGCGAGCCAGCGCGGTGACATAACTTTATGTACAGCATCCGCGCCACGCGCCCCACCGCGGTGCCTCGCGAGATGCCCTCCAGCCAGGACTCGCTGGCTGAGGTGACAACAGATTAGAAGATATTCAAACATGCCACCAATTCAGGGTTATCTGTTTATCTTGTTTATTACAAAATCTACAGCACTTAAAAGTACAATTTCACTTGTGGCTCGAAGGACCATTAATTTGTATAGTATAAAAAAGTTAATATCACTACGGGACGCAATTAATTATTTTTGAGATTTATCTGATATTTCGACAACATTGCCGCTGCGATCTTCACAAACCAATTGTGAAGATGGCACTTGCACTGTTGCCGAAATCTCAGACGTTTCTCAATAACCGCAGCAAACCCAGTAGTGAGAACAATAGTGATTCTGACCCGAATGTCCTCAAATCACATTGAAAACACATTTGTTTTATGCGCTTTAACGTTCACTGATAATGACTTTATTTATCTAATTGATAAAATCCAATTATATGGCATGAGGTTGAATAAAAATAAATTTTATTTAACCTCATGCCCACTAACAGCGTTACTGACACTAACTGGACTGGACTGGCAGGTCATCTCATGACCCCCTGAGACTTCGATTTTAATATTATTCAGGTTGCCTGACACGAAATAACTGGCGGTTTACTTGTCTATTTGCGGTGAAGCACCTTGCCTAAGCCTTGCTGGACGAACATTGCGAAACACCAAACATTTTAAGATATTAAAATTGTTTTTGTGAATTGGTATCAATTTGTTATTTATTACATAAATGGATATTGCTATCGTTGCGTACTTGAACTTTGCGTTTCGTCAGCATGACCTTTCGCTCCTAACTTCTATAGCTTCTAGCTGATGGATTGAACTCAGTCACCTAGCTTTATATGCCTTGCATGAAATAACATAACTGACACTCAATGATGACCAAACCTCCCGAGCGACGGCTCTGCCAATTAAACTTGCATTTCGTCTGACACGACCCGCGGCCACGATGTGAATCGAGACAAGCCTACGGTGTGACGACATGCTCTGATTCGGTTTCGGATCTGTATCAGCTGCAGGCATTACTAACTGAACTATTTTCTTTCGTTCGACGCTTATTCAAGATATTTACACGTAGAATGACAATTTTTGGGCGTGACTTGGAAAACAACTAATATCTAGGTAGTAGCGAACTCGGACTTCGCGAACATCTACTTAAATCCTTACTAATATTATAAATGCAAAAGTAAGTTTGTTTGTTACGCTTCCACGCCGTAACTACTGAACCGATCATCATAAAATTTTTCATACAAGTTCTCTGGAGTACGGAGAAGGACATAGGCTACATTGTTACCGTGGGAACGACGTTGATGTGAGCGAAACTGCGGGCGAAAGCTAGTATATTATAAATTACTGGACTGATTTGGCGCCCAACAGTTTTGATAATTATTACTTACTCGTACATATATTTCCAATTTCATATTAATTGGAGCACTCGTGGGTCGAGAGTTATCGCGGAGCGGTTATTAAATTAGATTTTCTTTTATAATTTCGAGAGTCTCACCAATCATTGCTTAAATGTTGTTACGAACTCTTTTATATTTTTAAAGGACCAAAATATTACCGATCGATGTAAATACACGCTGGGGTTCGCATGAATATGTTAGAAATAATCCTCGTAGGTACATGTGAGTGTAATTATATTTTTCTTTTGACAGACTGAGCTATTATTGACAGATTTTACCTATTAAAAAAGAAGTAAAAAACAAATATAACTCAAAAATAATTCGAAACTCAAACAACCGCACCAGTTTTCTAGCCGGGCGGCAAGCCTGCTTTGGTTGTTACATCCGCCAGTCTTATGTTGCCGTCTTTTCCGGGATATATAGCTGCAGGCCATGTTCCTCGCGGAAGCGTTTCATCTATAATGACGACAATTTTTCCTACTACAAGGTTTCGGTGCGAACTGAAGTTGCCCTGGTTCGGTATTAAGCTTGGGAGATATTCTTTTACCCACCTCGTCCAGAAGTCGCCGGATAGTCTTATGGCCTTTTTCCAATTCTTGCGACAAGTGAAATCACTTAATTAGAAGTGGAGATGCAAAATTCTAGGAGCTTGACCCTAGAAGAAAATGGTTGGGGTCAAGGCTTCTTCGTCGGACTCAACAGCAACGAAGGTTAGCGGACGACTGTTAATTAATCCTTCAACTACAGTTAACACCGTCAGGAGAAGTTCTTCTTGTAAAACCTTTTATTTGAGGTAGTGTTACCCACAGAGCAGTCTTTACAGACCGAACTAACCAATCCCAGCACCCCCCATAAATGGCGGAGCTGGTGGAATGAACTTCCATTTGATGAGGATGTTGGCGGCAAATGTTGTCACAGGCGTTCGGTAAAGCTCTCTTAATTTCTTGGTAGCTCCGACGAAGGATGTCCCATTATCGCTCCATATTTCTGACAGCGTATCTAATTTTTCCATTTGTAAATAGTTAATGTTTGGTATCAGATGTTTCAAGCTACATAAGGATCTGATAGAGTTTGACGACTGATATATCATGATAACAGCCTTGTCTTTCCATGAACAGAGGAGTGCGAGCAATCCAACTTGAAACCATGCCTTAGGTTGCTTAACTTGCGTAATCGTTAATAACTAATGGCATTATAATGTTTACTAGTAGCGTAAATATTATTATGCCATCGAAATCCCTTACTTTAGATAAATTATTATTTGATGCGTACTAAACACCTAAAAGGTTAAGAATGACATACCTAACCTCATTGAATTAGAAAAACTATGGAAGCAGCATTGCACTCAAAAACTGACACCACACAAAGTAGGTCAAAGCGGGTGGGGCTTAAAAGTATATTTTTTCGCGAACTAGTCTGCCGCGCCAACCGTGACGGAAGGATGCGTCGATAAAAGCATTTAACGACATATTTCTTGTGAACATCGGCGATATCTTTACGAATTAAGAAAAAAAATCACTTCATGTGTTGTAAAGTGGTGCAGGAAACTCAAGGAAAAAGGGGAAAGTGACCCTGGAGTAACTTATCAAGCGAGCGAGGCGAGCTATTAGCCTACCTATCTCCGCTGTGTTGACACCATAGCGTTCATTAGATATGTTGACTGACACCGTCCCGTGACTTTGACGCGGCCTATTTCAAACTAGCTTCGTCTAATGAGTGCGTAAGTTTTTCGTTGTGATTTGAGTTAAGTTTGTTTGCGTAAATGAGTTGCGTAAGAGAGTTCTGCTTTCATATTTTTTTCTGATTCAATGCCTAACCTATAAAACTTCTCATCATAACTCAAAAACCTTGCCTCCTATAATAATGATTCTTTTACTTTTAGAACCAGCAATAGGTATGTGTTCTAACAAGGTATATTTCATTCATTGACGCTAAGTTTGGTTATTAACTAAAATGATGCACGGGAAGCTGCCATTGCTCAAATATCTAATATATATATATATATATATATATATATATATATATATATATAGATATCTCCACTCGACATTTGTTGATCGACCGTCTCGTGGCATCAGTTAATTGTTGATCAGTTGGCAATTGTTGATCAGGACAGCATTTATTGATCTAATGCTGGATTTTGCGTACATTGTGAGCAATCCGATCTCAGATTAGATCAATAATTGCCAGCCCTCTGGCGGCAGAAAATTGAACTTTTTTATACAATTCCACTCCGTCAATTATTGATCTGATTCAAATGGGCCAATGACAGGCTTCCTGCTCTACGATTGGCTGAGTCCATTGTGCGCTGTTGCCACTTCGCTCTAGATCGCATCACAACTGTTAGCTAAACAGCTGTGATAGAACGACCTGTCATCTATTCTGTAGTTACCTATTTATTAGGATAATAGAATGCAAGCAGTGCCCGCGACTCCGCTCGCGTACATTACTAATAAATTATGTTATATTTGTATGGAGGCAATAAGTTATGAGCTTCGGGGCGAGGGCGCAGCCCGAACTAATCGGAGTGTCGAGGGCAAAGCCGACTCCCCCCCCCCTTCCACTCCCCCAAGTGTGCTGCAATGAGGCCGCAGGCCAACCTGCCAGACACTTGTGCCGCAAGGCCGCAGACCGAGCTCCAAGGCGAGGGCATAGCCTGAGCCGATGAGGATTCAGAACGACCCCCCTCCCCCGCTCCCCCCAATCCCCTAAGTGTGCTGCAATGAGACCGCAGGTCAAACTGCCGAACACTTGGGCCGCGAGGCCGCAGACCGAGCTCCAAGGCGAGGGCATAGCCTGAGCTGTTGAGGATTCAGCACGACCCCCCCCCCCCCTCCCCCCACTCCCCCAAGTGTGATGCATTGAGGCCGCAGGCCGAACTGCCACAGACTTGGGCCGCGTCGCCGCAGTCCGAGTTCCAAGGCGAGGGCATAGCCTGAGCCGTTGAGGATTCAGCACGACCCCCCCCCCTCCCCCCACTCTCCCAAGTCTGCTGCAGTAAGGCCGCAGGCCGAACTGCCAAAGACTTGGACCGTGAGCCCGCAGGCCGAGCTCAGAGCGGAGCCCGAGCCGCTGAGGATTCAGCACGACCCCCCCGCCCCCCCCAAGTGTGCTGCAATGAGGCCGCAGGCCAACCTGCCAGACACTTGTGCCGCAAGGCCGCAGACCGAGCTCCAAGGCGAGGGCATAGCCTGAGCCGATGAGGATTCAGAACGACCCCCCTCCCCCACTCCTACCCCCCCGCGATGGTGCTGCATTTAGGCCGCCGGCCGAACTGTCGAACACTTGGGCCGCGAGGCCGCAGACTAAGCTCCAAGGCGAGGGGACAGCCTGAGCCGATGAGGATTCAGAACGACCCTCCCACACCCCCCCACTCACCCAAGTGTGATGCATTGAGGCCGCAGGCCGAACTGCCAAAGACGGGCCAGTGGCCGCAGACCGAGTTCCAAGGTGAGGGCATAGCCCGAGCCGTTGAGGATTCAGCACGACCCCCCCCCCCCTCCCCCCACTCCCCAAGTCTGCTGCAGTGAGGCCGCAGGCCGAACTGCCAAAGACTTGGGCCGCGAGCCCGCAGGCCGAGCTCAGAGCGGAGCCCGAGCCGCTGAGGATTCAGCACGACCCCCCCCTCCCCCCATTCCCCTAAGTGTGCTGCAATGAGACCGCAGGTCGAACTGCCGAACACTTGGGCCGCGAGGCCGCAGACCGAGCTCCAAGGCGAGGGCATAGCCCGAGCCGCTGAGGATTCAGCACGACCCCCCCCCCCCTCCCCCACTCCCCCAAGTGTGATGCATTGAGGCCGCAGGCCGAACTGCCAAAGACTTGGGCCGCGTGGCCGCAAACCGAGTTCCAAGGCGAGGGCATAGCCTGAGCCGTTGAGGATTCAGAACGACCCTCCTCCCCCGCTCCCCCCCATTCCCCTAAGTGTGCTGCAATGAGACCGCAGGTCGAACTGCCGAACACTTGGGCCGCGAGGCCGCAGACCGAGCTCCAAGGCGAGGGCATAGCCTGAGCTGTTGAGGATTCAGCACGACCCCCCCCTCCCCCAAGTGTGATGCATTGAGGCCGCAGGCCGAACTGCCAAAGACTTGGGCCGCGTGGCCGCAGACCAAGTTCCAAGGCGAGGGCATAGCCTGAGCCGTTGAGGATTCAGCACGACCCCCCCTTCCCCCACCCCCCAAGCGTGCTGCAGTGAGGCCGCAGGCCCATCTACCAAAGACTTTGGCCGCGAGCTCGCAGGCCGAGCCCAGAGTGGAGCCCGAGCCGCTGAGGATTCAGCACGACCCCCCCCCCCCCCTCCCCCAAGTGTGATGCATTGAGGCCGCAGGCCGAACTGTCGAACACTGGGGCTGCAATGAGACCGCAGGTCGAACTGCCGAACACTTGGGCCGCGAGGCCGCAGACCGATCTCCAAGGCGAGGGCATAGCCTGAGCCTTTAAGGATTCAGGACAACCGCCAATGATTATGGCAGGTGTCCGGCCCTTTGCAGTAACCCAACACAAGTCCAACCACATTTCAATAACATAACCCAGTAATTTCTCTTTAAAATGCAATAGTTTCTCCTCCGGCCAAGACCTGTTTAAGAACATATTATATATTACTATTTCCAGGAACGGGTTCTGGCTGGAGACACACATTACATCAACTTCTCCAAAGGGCCTTTAAGTGTTGGATCTATATTCCCACGCAAGCTCATTCAGCTCATTCTCAAAGGACCGGGGCATGTCCCATGACTTAAAAAGAGATACAAATAATAATAATAAAATTCATACAGAAATAGACATTTCCTATTTATTTTCATTTGCACTTGGCCTTGGTCATGGGTAAAAATTGGAAAAGAAAAACATAAAAAAGAGCTCGAAATAATAATAATAAAGTTTACAGAGGTTTAGTAAATAAAGTATAGCATATACGAGAAATTCTTGTATATAACAATCTAGTATCACGATGTATGTTCGGGATAAACTCCAAAACTACAAATTTTTTAGATTTTGAACAAACTTTATAACTATCTGTTATTTGGTCCAAATTAAAAGATAAGATTGTTTTAAAGAGTGTTTATCTTATAGCGAAACAATGTTCGTCGGGACAGCTAGTAATAATAATAAATCTGTAAGGGTTGGTCATGGCGTAAGTTACTTGGTTTTCAGAGATATTGTGTTTATAAGCTCTATACATGATACTGAAACTAAATTGACGTTTTTAGTATCACGTCTTTTGCCCTTGCAGGGTAGACAGAGCCTAAGTTTTAAGACCTGAAGGCCACGTTTAGCATGTTGTTTGGCATTAGGTGGAAAACGGAATCAAATTAGTTGTCAAATGAGTCATGGGTTGCTAGCCGCATCGCCTATTAACATGATTCTGCAGATTTTATCCCAATCCCTTGATCGGCTTACGATCTGCGACGATGTATGTATGACATGTAGCAAAATTTGCAACATATGAATTCTCTTCGCTTTAAACTCAACACTACCTAAGTAAGAGGCCGGTAAAGGTGGATCAACAATTAATGCGGATTTTAGCCTGATCAACAATGGAGGTAAGAAGTGTCATCCTCAACTGCCTATCCGGTAGTCGAAGTAATGGCATTGGGTACGCGCACCCGGCCGCCCGAGCTGCGTCTTGCTTTACCAGTGTTAGTAGTATCCCAATACCTTTATTCCCTTCCTTAATCCAACAAATTCCTATCCTTCTCCAGTTTAAAATTGCTTTCGATGGGCAGCAGCGTCAGACGCACAAGAAGCCAAAGAAACTGCGCTCGCCATCTCGCCTGCCAAGCATGGTGAGTATGGCAATACACTCCCATAGAACGAATAAGTATCCTTGGGAGAGGTCTTGCAATGGACTATTTGCTGTTGTATTGATGAATGATGATGATGAACAATGGCCGAAAGGAGGACAACACAGGAAAGGCTACTTCTGAATTTAGTATTTTTTGTTATAGTGGCAACAGAAATACATCATCTGTGAAAATTTCAACTGTTTAACTATCACGGTTCATGAGGTACAAGATAAAGTATTATGAATAATACGCTTATTATTGCACGTTGCACAAGTGAACAAAGTTGCAGCAATATCGGTTCTGTGAAAACTGACTTCCTAGTGACAGCAACATCAAATACTTTGTCATTTGTTATAATATCTGTATGACAATAGAAAAAAAACGGGCAAGTGCGATTCGGACTCGCGCACTAAGGGTTCCGTACCATTATCTATAAAAATGGCAAAAAAAGTATCTCTGTTGTATGGGAGCCCCCCTTAAATATAAATTTTATATCAATTTAATTATTTATTTTTGAAATTAATATATAATTAAATATTCTGTGAATATTTCAACGTCTACATATTGCCAGTATCAACATCGAGCAATAATGAGCAAAAAAAAACACGTTTGTTGTATAGGAGCCAACTTAAAAATGTTTTTTTTTCTGAATTTTTTTTTTTTTATAGTTGCAACAGAAATACATCATTTGTAAAAATTTCAACTGGCTAACTATCACGATTCATGAGAAACAGTCTGGTAACAGACGGACGGACAGCGGAGCCATATTAATAGGGTCCCGTTTTTACCCTTTAATAACGGAACCTTAAAAAGTATACATATCCAATTACATAATATTTGGACCGACTGTTCAATTCTGTCATTCGAAAAAATCATCAGAGAAATGTGATGACGCGTTGATGTATTTTCTATGAACTTGCGTCTGCGACAGGTACCTGACTGTACATCGAAATGTTTATCTACCAAGTTTCATTTAATGAACTTATTTGTTTAACAGTTATGGATAAACATACATACATACATGTATACAAAAAAATCTAAAATTCGTCAATTTAGTTTCATGTCATAGAGCTTATAAACACGATATCTCGAAAAACAAAGTAACTTAGTCCATGACCGACCCTTACAGATTTATCATTAGTAGTTATATAATAGCTATAGGATTATAGGTAGGTACTTTAATCTTACCAGCTAATCAATACTACCATAAAGGTATTAAAGTGTCATCATTAGTTCGTAATTGTAGTAAATATGTGTTTAACTTCGTTAATTAATTGTTGCGACCTGTCTTAGGTAGCTTGTTTTAGATTTTCCTTTAATTAAATGATTGATTACTCGTGTTATCTATCATTCATCGTTCATACCATAGGTAGGAAGGTAGCATTGATACACAGTCCTCATAAAAAAAAAAACACTTGCATACTTTGTAAATAGTAGTAAATCAATACATACAATATGTAAAGAAAACCCTGTCCGATCCTTAATGGGATTCTCGATCCTAATGCAGCCCGTTGATATGAACAACTTTTCAACTATGGGACCAATGAATGCCGTGACAGTCGTTGGCGAGTTCATACTTTACTCCTAATTAAACAAAGCATCGTTAGAAAGAGAATTTACATGTAGCAAAATTTAAACTCGACACTTCCTAAGTAAGAGGCTGGTAAAGGAGGATCAATATTTAATGCGGATTTCAGCCTGATCAACAATGGAGGTAAGAGTTGTCGTTCTCAACTGCCTATCCAGTAGTCGAAGTAATGGCATCGGGAACGCGCACCCGGCCGCCCGAGCTGCATCTTGCTTTATCAATGTTAGTAGTATCCCAATTCCTTTATTCCCTTCCTAATCCAACAAATTCCTATCCTTCTCCAGCTTAAAATTACTTCTGATGGGCAGCAGCGTCGGACGCACAAGAAGTTTTTTGTTTGTCACATTTTAACCATGTTTCATGTAAATTAATAAATCATTTCATTTCATTTCAAGCCAAAGAAATTGCGCTCGCCATCTCGCCTGCCAATCATGGTGAGTATGGTAATATCCTTCCATGGAACGAATAAGTATCCTTTGAAGAGGCCTTTGTCCAGCAATGCACTATTTGCTGTTGTATTGATGAATGATGATGATGAACAATGGCCGAAATGAGGACAACACAGGAACGGCTACTTCTGATTTTAATATTTATTTTGTTATAGCGGCAACAGAAATATATCATCTGTGAAAATTTCAACTATCTAACTATCACGGTACATCAGATACAGCCTGTTGACAAACGTACGGATGGACGGACAGACAGACGGACGGATAGCGGAGCCATATTAATCGTTCGATACACTTCAATTTTGCAAAGAAAATATTTTTTAACTATTTCTCTTTAGCCATGTCAAGAAAGAGATTAAATCTTTTGCAATTTTAAAAGCAGCAAAAAGATTGGGAATGATTAGATCCCAAAAATTTCAGACAAGACTTAATGCTGATCGAGAACATCAGGCTGCATCTCGCTCAGCAGAATCCTCTTCGACTTGCGAAGCACATCTGAGCGCTGATCGTGAGCGTGATACGTCATCTCGCGATTCAGAAATTTACATAATTCGAGAATCACGCCTGAGTTCTCAACGTATTAACACGTCTACGTCTAGGTATCTAGAGACCAGTGATGAACGTGATGTGCGATTGACTTCTTGCCGTAGGTATATGCACAACCACGTCTAGGTCTCAGTTGCGATCCACGTTCCTCACTTGTTTTAGAGTGCACTACAGAGTACTGATCATGAACGTCAGTCCACGCGAACGAAGTCGCAGGCATCAGCTAGCAATCAAATATAACACGCCTACAGAATATACTATATACCTATTTATTTTAGATGGATTGTTCGCAAAGATTCCCTTTTATCACAGCATAGATAATAGATAGTGTTATATATTATCTATGAATGGATTGTTAGCAAAGATCGCCTTTTATGACAGCATACGGCGTGATTCCCGCTGTACGTAAATTTCTGAATCGCGAGATGACGTATGACGCTCACAATCAGCGCTCAGGTGAGCTTCGCGAGTAGCATAGGATTCCGCTAAGCGAGATGCAGCCTGGTGTTCTCAACCAGCATCAAGCCTTGCCTGACATTCTTGGCATCTCATCATCATCATCATATCAGCCGCAAGAAGTCCATTGCTGGACATAGGCCTCTCCCAATGATTTTCAAAATTACCGGTTGGAAGCGGCCTGCATCCAGCGTTTCCCTGCGTCCTTGTTCAGGTCGTCCGACCACCTGGTAGGTGGGTGTTCGACGCTTCGCTTGCCGGTACGTGGTCACCGTTCGAGAACCTCTTTGCCCCATCGGCCATCGGTGCTACGTGCTATGTGCCCCGCCCACTGCCACTTCAAAGAGCTAATCCGCTGAGCTATGTCGGTAACTTTCGTTCTTCTACGGATCTCCTCATTTCTGATTTTGTCTCGCAGAGAAACACCGAGCATAGCCCTCTCCATTGCTCTTTGAGCGACCTTCTCTTGAGTGATCTTGGGATCTAATGATTCCCAATCTTTTTGCTGCTTTTAAAATTGCAAAATATTTGATCTCTTTCTTGACATGGCTAAAAAGAAATGGTTACAAAAATATTTTCTTTGCAAAATCGAAGTGTATCGAACGATTAATATGGCTCCGCTTTCCGTCCGTCTATCCGTCCGTGTATCACCGGGCTGTATCTCATGAACCGTGATAGTTAGACAGTTGAAATTTTCACAGATGATGTATTTTTGTTGCCGCTGTAACAAAAAAATACTAAAATCAGAAGTAGCCTTTCCTGTGTTGTCCTCCTTTCGGCTATTGTTCATTATCATCATTCATCAATACAGCAGCAAATAGTCTATTGCTGGATGAAGGCCTCTCCCAAGGATACTTATTTGTTCAATGGGAGGATATTGGCATACTCACCATGCTTGGTAGACGAGATTGCGAGCACAGTTTCTTTGGCTTCTTGTGCGTCCGACGCTGCTACCCAACGGAAGTAATTTTTAGCTGGGGAAGGATACGAATTTATTGGATTCAATTTCAATTCAATTCAAATATAATTTATTCATCATAAGATACTTTACATACCATTTGGTGAACGTTAACATTTATTTTACAACAAAGAATTGTTGACGTTAATTTACTTAAAGCTAAGTTTAGAGCCGCTTCCAAAGCGGAGTGCAGAAGAAGCGGCAACAAACTGCACAGCGCATTTTCTCCAGACGTCAACTTACAATTTATAGTATATTACTTAAAACTACATATATTTATATGTGGACTGAGATTACATTGTCATGTCATAATTCAAATTGAGTACAATGTCAAATTGTATTGAAAGGATGTCAATAAAAAATAATAATATATCTATATATATACGTTCAAAATGAACCAAATTATGACATTAATTTAAATACAGATGCGTTAAGAGGTTCCTGTGCCAGGCTGAAGCCAAATATGTTTGTCATTAAGGTAATCATCAGTCCTATAATAAGCCTTCTTACAAAGTACCTGCTTAACGTAAGCTTTGAATTTTCTGTCAGGCATATCAAGGGCTGATTGTGGCAATTTAGTATAATAGCGTATATGTCGCAGAGAGGACATCAGACGGCTTTTTAAAAAGTGTGACGTCAGCATTGCTGACGTCACTAATATTATCTTCATGGTCATGGTGATCACTCATGATGAATCAAAACAAACGAAGTGTTGTATTCTTCCTTTATTTGTCCGCTGTCTTGGAGAGGTCAGAGCGATCCGACGGTTCGAGGCAGAATGAGCCGCACACCGTCGGGCGCCCGTATTTTATACCTCAGCAAAACACGCAAACGTAATAAAATAGGTAGTTACATTTCAAAATGTTTTACAAATCAGATGTTTTACAATTATTATTGGAGTTTAACAATTAGTTTACTATAGTTAAACAGTTATTGTTATAAACGAGTGATGTCATAACACCCTCGCGCCGATATATACAATTCCCTAGGAACGAATTACTAACCCTGCTCAACCGATAACGCGGGAGAAACAATTTGTTATTATTACGTAAGGGTCTATTCGTGATATCATTTATTTTTTTGAAGGTTGAAATGTTTTTTCTCACATACATTATATTATATTTATAGATTAAGGAAGGATATAAAGGTATTGGGATACTACTAACACTGGTAAAGCAAGAAGCAGCTCGGGCGGCCGGGTGCGCGTACCCAATGCCATTACTTCAACTACCGGATAAACAGTTGAGGATGACACCCCTTGCCTCCATTGTTGATCAGGCTGAAATCCGCATTAATTTTTGATCCACCTGTACCGGCCTCTTATTTAGGAAGTGTTCAGTTTAAAGCAAAGAGAATTCATATGTTGCAAATTTTGCTACATATGAATTCTATTCCTAACGATGCTATGTTTAATTTGGAGTAAAGTATGTAACTCGCCAACGACTGTCTCGGCATTCATTGGTCCCATAGTTGAAAAGTTGTTCATATCAACGGGCTGAATTATGATCGAGAATCCCTTCAAGGATCGGACACTACTATTTATAAAGTATGCAAGTGTTTTTTTTTTCTATGAGGATTGGGTTTGATACCCACCTTCCTACTACCTTCCTACCTATGGTACGAAGGATGAATGATAGATAACACAAGTAATCAATCATTTAATTAAAGGGAATCTAAAACAAGCTACCTAAGACAGGTAGGTCATAACAATTTCTTAATTAACGAAGTAAAACACATTATTTACTACAATTACGAAGTAATGAAGTCACTTTAATACCTTATTGTGGTAAGATTAAAGTACCTACCTATAATCCTATAACTATTATATCACTACTAATAAATAACCTGTAAGGGTCGGTCATGGAGTAAGTTACTTTGTTTTCAGAGATATCGTGTTTATAAGCTTTATACATGACACTGAAACTAAATTGACGATTTTTAGATTTTTTTTTGTATGCATCTATGTATGTTCCTCCATAACTCTTTAACGAATTCATTTCATTATATGAATATTGGTAGATAAATATTTTGACGTACAGTCAGGTACCTGTCGCAGACGCAAGTTTATAGAAAACTAGCTATCGCCCGCGGCTCCACCCGCGTTAATGTCGATCCCTCGGGAATAGTACTTTTCCCGGGATAAAAGGTAGCCTATGTCCTTCTCCGTACTCCAGAGTACTTGTGTGCAAAATTTCATGATGATCGGTTCAGTAGTTACGGCGTGAAAGCGTAACAAACAAACAATCAAACAAATAAACAAACAAACTCACTTTCGCATTTATAATATTAGTAAGGATAAGGATACATCAATGCGTCATCACATCTCTCTTATGACTTTTTCAAATGGCAGAATTGAACAGCTGAGTTGGCTGAGTCCATTGTGCGCTGTTGCCACTTCGCTCTAGATCGCATCACAACTGTTAGTTAAACAGCTGTGATGGGACGACCTATGTCATCTATTCTGTAGTTACCTATTTATTAAAATTATAGAATACTAGCAGTGCCCGCGACTTCGTTCGCGTACATTACTAATTAGGTAATTATGTTATGAGGCCATATCTTATCATAAATTGAAGTAGCCTGTCCCCCCACAGGAGTGGGGGGGGGGGATTTTTCTGCCAACATGTAGGGGGTTGTAAGCCCCCTTCCCCCAAGTGTGCTGTAACACTAGAGCCGCGAGGCCGCAGGCCGAGCTCTAAGGCGAGGGTAAACCCCGAGCCATTGAGGATTCAGCACGACTTCCACTCCCCCCAGTGTGTTGCAGTGAGGCCGTAGGCCGAAATGCCGAAAGCCTGTAGACCGAGCTCCAAGGCGAGGGCAAAGCCCATGTCGTTGAGGATTTAGCACGAACATCCCCCCCCCCCTCCCCAAAGCGTGCTGGAATGAGACCGCAGGCTGAACTTCCGAACACTAGGGCCACAAGACCGTTGCCCGAGCTCCAAGGCGAGGGTAATCCCCGAACCGTTGAGGATCCAGCACGACCCCCGCTCCCCCCCCCAAGTGTGTTGCAGTGAGGCCGTAGGCCGAAATGCCAAACACTTTGGCCGCGAGACTACTGTAGACCGAGCTCCAAGGCGAAAGTGTGCTGCAGTGAGACCGCAGGCTGAACTACCGAACACTAGGGCCGCGAGGCCACAGGCCTAGCTCCAAGGCGAGGGTGAACCCCGAGCTGTTGAGAATTCAGCACGACCCCTCCCTCACTTCCCCCCTAGGTGTGCTGTAATAAGTTCGCAGGCCGAAATTCCGAACACTTGGACCACGAGGCCCCAGGCCGAGCTCCAAGGCGAGGGTGAACCCCGAGCGAACGTTGCTTTGCACCAAATTTTAAGATTCTAAGTTCACGGAAAGTACCCTATAGATTTTGATTCCCTTACGAATGTTGAAAATTTGCGGCATTAATATTTAATAATATAATGATTACATGATGTTACAAAAAATGTATACTTTTCGCAATTTTTTCTTTATCTGTGCTTTATGATGTTGCTTCATACCAAATTCCAAGATTCTGAGTTCACGGGAAGTACCCTGTAGGTTTTGATTCCCTTGCGAGTTCGAAAAACACGAAAATTTGCGGCATAAGCGGCGGTATCTTTTGATTGCGTTGGCTTAGAAGTTAGATTTTTTTACAGCTTCAAGGGACAGTAGACTTGAGTATTTGGTATGAACTTTAGCTTGATACCTCAACGCGTTCGTGAGGAAAAGGGGCTTGACAGAGCGACAGACAGACAGACAACCTAGTGATCCTATAAGGGTTCCTTTTAACCTTTTGAGGTACGGAACCCTAAAAATACTAAAATCAGAATAAAATAAATATTTAAGGTGGCTCCAATACAACAAACGTGATTTTTTTGCTCGGTTTTGCTTGATATTGATAACGGCAATATGTTGAGGCTTGAAATATTTACGGAATATTAAGTTATATATTCACTTCAAAAATAAATAATTAAATTAATATAAACTTAATATTTAAGGGGGGCTCCCAAACAACAGACATTTTTTTTACCGTTTTTATAGATAATGCTACGGAACCCTTAGTGCACGAGTCCGACTCGCACTTGGCCGGTTTCTTTCTATAGTCATACAGATATTATAACAAATGACAATGATTTGATGTTTCTATACTATCACCAGGTAGTCAGCTTTCACAGAACCGACATTGCTGCAACTTTGTTCACCTGTGCAATGTGCAATAATAAACGTATTATTCATATAGTCTTCGCCTCACTCACCTAATCAGGAGGGGGGAGTCATACTGAATCCTCAACGGCTCGGGGTTCACCCTCACCTTGGAGCTCGGCCTTCAGTCCCAAGTGTCCGGCAGTTCGGCCTGCGGCCTCACTGCAGCTCACTTGGTCGTGGGGGGTGGGGAGTTAGGAGGAAGGGGTCGTGCTGAATCCTCAACGGCTCGGTCTTCGCATTCGCCTTGGAGCTCGGCCTGCGGCCTGGCGGCCCTAGTGTTCGGCAGTTCGGCCTGTGACCTCACTGCAGCACACTTAGGGGAGGGGGGGGGGGGGGGTCGTGGATCTTGCTGAATTCTCAACCCCGGGGTTCACTCTCACCTTGGAGCTTGGCCTACAGACTCGCGGCCCAAGTGTTCGGCAGTTCGGCTTGCAGCCTCAGCACACTTGGGCGGGGGGTTGCTGAATCCTCGATGGCTCAGGCTTCGCATTCGCCTTGGGGCTCGGTCTACGGCCTCACGGCCCTAGTGTTCAGCAGTTCGGCCTGCGGCGGCACTGCAGCACACTTGGGGTAGAAGGGGGGTCGTGCTGAATCCTCAACGGTTCGGCCTTTGCCCTCGCCTTCAAACCATTTTACCCTTCGTGACTTTAGGGTTGAATTTGGCCCAGTTTCCCCTACATAATCTTTTTTAATTGTAATCGAGAACTTATACACCTTTTTGCATACTTCCAAGTGTAGAAAGTACTGCTGTAGCGTTATTAAATAAATAAATAGAAATGTGAAAATTTCCATACAAACTTCCCCCCTGTTTTATCCGTTCAGGGGGAAGTTTGTATGGAAATTTTCTAAATGAAGACAGATGAAGTGTCTATGAAGACAGACAGGTAGACAAATGACAGAGTTACTTTCGCATTTATAATATTAGTCTGGATATGGATACTGGTAGTATGGAATATAAAAGTAAAATAAGTTCTTACATACTTATGTCGTCCGTCTCCTAAACAAAACTACGGAATATTATTTCCTTAGAAACACGTCATCCAACGAACGAAATACACCGACTGCACGGGCACACTTTCTATCTCACTTTAACATACTTCCATTTCGTTTTTTGCGACGTTGCCGCTCTGCCGCCGCGTTGCTCGAAAGCAATAATTCGCAGCAAACATTGATCAAACGCGGTATATATTCGATCAACAAAAGTATTCTCAGTGCATGAAAAAAGGCGGTTAATAGATCAATAATTATCGTAATAATTTATGACGAGTATAAGACTTTACGGCACAATTAAGCAAAGTGTCGTAACTAGGAGAATTCATATATAGCAGAAAGAGCACGATAGACCCAAAACTTTCAGAGTTAGAGGCGGGTAAAGGTTGATCAACAATTATATCGGATTTCGGCCTGATCAACAACGGCCGAAAGGAGGACAATATATATATATATATATATATATATATATATATATATATATATATATATTAGATATTTGAGCAATGGCAGATTCCCGTTCAATATTTAAATATATGCATGGGAAAGAATTTCAGGGATTTCAACAAACTATCCCTCGGTTTCAATCCGCATATTGATCGGAATCATAGTTTTTGATATTTAAATATTTTTTTTTAAAGTCAATTGTCCTTATTATTTTACAAAACTAGATAATAAAACAGCCATTGACAATCCTTTATCTAATGCCAACGCTTATGTAATCGCCGGCCTTAGGTACACCGAAATTATGAATTTATAATAAAAATAACCTACAACTTATGTTTATAATTAGCAACGCAGATTTTCGGAACCCTGTTCAGTCGGTCGATTATGCATATTGCAAGGCAAATAGATGTGACAAATCAAGAAGAATGGACACACGTAGACTTCTCAAACCGAGGTCGCGAGCGCTTCCGGCCTGAGCTCTACGAAACAGGCGGGCGGATGCTTCGAAACCATGAAAGTATATAACTAACTTTCGCCAAATCATATAAAAGCATGAATTTCGTCATAATAGAGACCCCGGGTTTTGAAACATCTTATATTTTGAGGATTCAATAGTGAAAAAGCTCAGATGAAGAGGAGGTACCTGTAGAGCTCTGTATACCTACTGGGTGTGGTTTTGGGGATTTTAAGTTCCTACATAAAATTTCAGTCAAGCGCGACTCGGTATGCGCCCCGTGGACTAGGACATTCTTTTTTTCATTGAATTTAAGGTAGAATTTGACAGATAGCTTGATTTAAAGGGCTCCACAGCCTCCGTGACGTCATCGTTAACATGCCGGCCTGCTACAAGAGGGCAGGCAAGAGGCAGCGGGTTCGATTACCGGCTTAGGCAAATACTTGTACTTCAAAGGTGTTTGGTGCAGCTCGAACGCTGCTATAATAGCAGACCCCTGGCTCCGATGCACCATGGCAGAGGATGCGCCCCGGAAAACACTAAGATGAGGAAGAGGAGTTAAGCTAATTTTATTAATATAATATATTCTATATCTATAATTATATTACATAAGTATTAGACGGATGAAGGAAACGAATTATTTGACACAATGTACGGAAAGCTAGAAGGAAATGCTTTTTTCATCATTTTCACTCAGATCATCTTTGTACAAATCAACACATTTGTTTAAAATTAGTTTGAATACATTACATCTCTATCATCAATACATTACTATTATCTTTACATAGAGTAAAACAAAGTCGCTTCCCGCTGTCTGTCCCTACGTATGTTTAGATCTTAAAACTACTCCCTTGAGTAAAACAGAGTGATTCAAAAGGAAGGTTTATATGTGTAATTTAACGCACGGGTTCGAGGCCGGGGCGCCGGGCGGGTCGCTGCCAGCTTTGTTGGCAATAAACGTATAGTCGTTACATCCTGCTCTATGAATGTTTGTAATAAAATAATTTCTACTCCAGGAGTTTTATAAGACATTCTGTATAACGAGGATAACGAGGAGTTACCTTTTAATTTACGACATATTTCCATTTAAAGATATTCCATTTGAAGACTAGCTCCGTGGCGCAGCGGTCAACACGCCTGCCTGCGACACGGAGTGACCGGGTTCGATCCCCGGCCAAGTCAAGATGGAAAATGATCTTTTTCAGATTGGCCTGGGTCTTGGATGTGTATCTATATATGTATTTGTTATAAAATATAGTACAGTTGAGTTAGTATCCCATAACACAAGTCTCGAACTTACTTTGGGTCTAGCTCAATCTGTGTGATTTATCCGTATATATATATTTATTTATTTATTATTTTTATCTCATCAGTCTTTGAAGCTTACCAATAGACTTGCAGGCAAACTAGACGAAGCGCAGCCCGTCGAACAAGCGGGTTTTATTAGGAAAGGTTTTGCTACAATTGATCACATATTCTGCGTTAAACAAGTCATCGAGAAAAGTGTGGAATACCGTCAAAGCTTATGCATAGCATTCGTAGATTACGAAAAAGCTTTTGACACAATAGAACCGCCATGAAACGGAGATTGATAGACGGATCCAACTTGGCTGGGCGGCGTTGAGCAAGATCTTCGACGTTCTAAAAAGTAAAAGAATACCAATCTTTCTTAAAAGACGTATGTTTGAGCAGTGTGTTCTACCTGTCTGTAATGACCTACGGCGCCGAGACTTGGACACTAACAAAAAAACTTATGCGCAAACTCCAGGTGGCACAAACACGATGGAGCGTGCAATGCTCAGAATATCGCTAATAGACCGAATCCGCAACACTGTCATAAGAAAACGCACTGGAGTAAAGGACATCGCACTAGTAGTGACTAGCCTCAAGTGGAGATGGGCTGGACACATGAGCAGGAGAGAAGACGGCCGCTGGGCGCGTAGTATTGCGGAATGGAGACCTAGACCTGGACGGAGAAAAGTCGGAAAACCACCAATGCGCTGGGCCGAGGATATCACAAAAATATTGGGGAAGACCTGGATGCGCACAGCAAAAGACCGGGCCAAGTGGAAAAGACATGAAGAGGCCTATACCCAACAATGGGTGAACACGGGCTGAGAAAAAAATTTTGAAGCTATCACAAGCAAGGTTCGCAGAGCTATATATTTTCTATAAAATATATAGCCGTTGACTTAGTATCCCAACCCAAGTCTAACTTATTTAGGTTGAAGCTAGCTCAATCTGTGTGATTTGTCCGTATATATTTATTTATTATCTCGTATTAAACAAATTAAATCTATAATTTATATTTAAAAAAATGCGAAAGTAACTCGGTATGTCCGCGCGGTTCGGGCTCCGACCACTAAACCTGAGGCCTTCCACGGGTTCACTAAACTAGACCTACCTACAATAGATACCTTTTATACCAATAAAATACTGTTCCCGAGGGATCGACATACACGCGAGCAGAGCCGCGGGTCAAAGCTAGTATACATAGGCATATTCATACTCATTTATTCATCGCTTACATGTGATACATAATATAAAGATGATATAAAGCACCGATAGTATTGTCATGAATTACTAATTCGTAGTTTGTCATGTACATGTACCCGGTCAGGGTGTGTGACGATATAAAACAATCTCAGTTTACAACACATTATTAAAAAAAATGTAAATGGAATGTCAAAATGTAAATAAGCCAAAGCATTAAAGTTAGTCAAAATAAAAAAAAAATTACACATAAAAATTAAATATTTAGAGGTCTACACGTTATTTCAATGCCTATTAGCCATTTATTCGCCTATTTTATAAAATCATTTTTTAATAAGATAACCACGAATATTTTTTTTTAAATCTATGAAGATACCATATCAACCTATTCACAAGAACACTAAACACGATATACATATGTAAGTAAATAAATATATGCACAATAAATATACGCAGGAAGAGAAGCAGCCGGCCTGTGAGTTGGTGTACCGGGCGTCCAAACGCCGTGTTCGGAATTTTCACCCTTAACTCGTATGAATAAATTTCGAACATAGCGTTTGGACGTAAGTACACCAACTCACAGAGCCGGACCGACCAGTATATTTTAATGATCTACGCAGGATGAAAAGCAGTTTAAAATATGACCTGTGAATCGCGAAGCACGTAATAAACGGTAAGAAGCAAATCAACGTCGCTAACTGATTAAAAATAACTCTAAATGGAATATTGTACATATTATATTAAATGAGGGATCAAAAGCCATTTCAACACATGTAACATATCTCCCTTTACATTGTACACCAATTTTAAAACCATTCGTGTGCGTCTAGGTGTTATGTCGGTATCAATTATCTGTTTTCGAAACCTAAGTCTATTGGCATAACGTTTCTGCAATGTAATACTTTGTTGTGTTGTGGCAGAGGTCTCTACCTATTATAACGTAGAAACAAAAACCTGTTTCTCAAAAGTGTGCTGTGGATGATATAATGACAGCTATTTAATAACATTTCACCTTTACAGCAACTATCATAATAGCCATACATGGAGGTAAAATTTTGATAATGCTGTTTTGCGCGGCCGGCGAACTTTACCTACACATAATATCTATCAACTATAGTTAATAGATATTGTATGAGAAAATACGCTCATTCACCTATAGGTAAATATTTAGATTAGAGGTAGATAAGGTTAGGTATATATATGTACAGGGTAAACCACAGATTAAGCTAGCCATATAGTAGGGAACTTCCATCATGGGATATTAATGCAACCACGGAGAATTCAACGATACTGTAATTAATTATACTAGCAGTTGCCCGCAACCTCGTCCGCGTGGGTTTCTTTTTTATCATGCAGTCTATTTTACGCCTTGAGACTTGTTTTATTTTCAAGTAAGAAAACACTGTTAAATCATAGGCCATTTCTTTTCAAAATAATCTAAGTATAGGTATCACTGAAGAACAATATGTAGATTTCAACAATACATACATTGATATGTAATGTAACCAACCAACAGGAAGAACAGGAAGAAAGAGTTAATTCAGCCTGGTTCGGTTAGGCCCACAAACTTGTTAGGTACATCAGTATATAACCCCCATGGTGTAGTCATCATCGATAACGACACCTACGATACGACCTACGAGTTCATATATTTGTCATATTACGTAACTGCTCTGTGGCGTTTGCGTGCCATCCCAGAGACCCCGAGTACGAGTCCTGATTTATTAATTGGTCTGCGTACAGTACGAACTTACCTCGCACATTTGGGCGACCCGCGGTTGCATCATGTAGGTCGCGTGTCAGCTATTTTAATAATATAAATAGCTCCATTATCTTAAAACATATCGAGATACATATCTATGGTGCAACACACACAGTGAGACAGACATCGATCGATCGGCGGTACTATAGCGCCTGGAGCCTGGACACTGCCATCGAGAAAGGATCCGCCACACCCAACCATCAATGTGACCAGCAAGAGCAATTCTTCGTGACGTGATCTTGTGTCTCCACACCGTCATCTTCAACCAAGCAACCAGCAACATCTCTCCATGTACACATGCCTAAATATACCTACATAGATAAATATCCAAGACACTATTCCATTTAAATTATTTTTCCATCTTATCCTGGCCGTGGATTGAAAGCGTTTCAAAGACACTTGTTGTGTTACCAATGAGCCACAGATGACTAAAAAAGAAGGAATTTATAAGTTTTACGCGTTAGTCTAAGTGATGTGCTTGTCTGTCTGCAGCGTCGTAGTTGCCAAACTGGTGGAGGGTTATAAATGGATAAAAAGTGGTTGTCTATAGGTATTTGACACCACATTAAGCGTATATTACATTACGGTCTTATATACTGGGCTGAAATGGATTACCCTGAGCCCAAACAAAATTTTATTAAAGCTAGAACATGGCATTAATAAATCCAAGGTCGGTAGTGGTCAGGTAGAAAGTAGAATAGAATATTTTTATACCTTTTTTTTTAGGGCTGCCGGTGCATCACGCGGGTTCAGGGCGCGGACAGGCCGATCGTGGCTTTGGTTTTGAAAAATAGTATGATCATTGGTAACTGGAGCGGGCGCTGACGCGTGCGATTACTTTGCGGATTGCACACCGCCAAGGACGGCGAACACACGACCGCCGGCTGCGAGCAGATTGGTTTGAGAAATCAGTTGATAAATTACAGATTTAGGTCTTTTGATTCTTCCATGCTGGTCTGTGAGAAAAGAAAAACATAGGATGTACCGGCTGCTTCTTTTCCCGAGCAGATCGTAAAAGCCGATCTCGGGATTGGGCGGCTCGAGCCTACCGTCCGCCTGCGTGACGCAGCGCCGGCTAAGCACTTGTACGAAAAGAAGAGATAAGATATAGACAGAAAAATATCACCTGAAAGAGCCTAAAAGCTTCGACTAACTCCCTGCTCGACCTCTGCTCTGTATAACATTAGTATATGCAAGCATAATTACTAAGTAATGTGTTGCATTTGCATAAGTATTTAGGAAGGAACCAAATAATATTTAAATGAAATGTTGTTTTCTGTATAAATGTCATGGATCTAATAAAACGCTCAAATAAACACGACAACTTTATTACATCTCAATGTTTCCGTCTTTTACAACTAATCTACATATGTATTGTATTGTAATACTAGGTAAACATCTCAGTTCATGTGAGGCTCCATTGCGGGCCACAGTGTCGCTAAAACACAATTTTATTTATTATAGAATCACGGTTAAACCTGAGGGAACTCACATTTTATTAGTTATAATCACCGACTAGAACAGGTCTGTTAAAAAAATAACACTGTAATACCTACCATGTTTCTATATAATTAATTCAGCTCGTGTGAATTTTAATATTACTACAATTTTATTTTTGAACAAATACAAAAGCAAGCTTTTCAAATGAAAAAATCCAAAAGACATTACTGCTTTGCCTGAAAGAATCTAGCACACATCCAAATCTTAGTATCATATTAAAGCTGCTATGATTTTATATTTTCTTAACATTACGTGGTTCGTAAATTTATATTCAGTGGTTGTTTCACGTAACTTACAACTGTCTTAACTAATTTTCAATTCAATTTGTATGAAATTTTACTTCTCCGTGTACATTTATAAGTTGGTCATAACTCTTCTTAGCTCTGATAGTTTTCCTTTAAACATTCTTCGTTATAATAAAATTATACTACTGCAGTGAGCTTTTTTACGTCTTCATATACAACAATTTAGTAAATAGAGGGGGTCAAATTAAGAAATAAAATATGGTATTTTTTTATTAAGTCGTCAAAAATCATGAGGTGCTCAGTTAGTATTTCGATTCTGCATATATTAATATAATAAATAAAAATATGATGTTCAAAAAGAGGTAAGTACATGTATCAGATTTTTATTTAAAATTTGAATAAAAATCTTCGATTTTTTGGCAAAGCGTATGAAGGTCGTACATAGACCTAGGTCGCTAGTTCAAACCCCGCCTGCATGAATTTTTTTCACCATATTTTATTTCTTAATTTAATGAGAGTAGTATTATCAAATAAACACAAACACTATATAACATGTTATATCATAATTTACCTGAATTATGCTATACTACGTAAGGTCTTGACCCACCTCTTTGGAACATTGCCTTTCTCGCACAACACAACATAAGGGCCCCCACACATTAACAGAATTCTACCGATCCGGCAAACGTCAGAATTCTCTCTGGCTGCCATCCGCTGTCAGAGAAGATCGAACAGTGTGTGCTGTCAAGAATGTAATGTATACACGGAGTGCCTTCCGGCGAGCGTCAGGTCTCGGTCGCCGATTTGTGATAATGTGCACAGCAGAGTCAACAGAGTCCGCTTTACGAGCGTTGCGTCACTGCCGGCGAACTCGTCCAAGGACGCGGCCGTGGCAGTCGCGCGGGCGTTGTGAGCTTTGCTCTCGGCTCGTGTAGTGCTCTTGACCGGTAATTTATAGACCCGGTTCTCTCTCCGATGTTTTCACTCTGCTAATACCACACGTGTCCGTCAGTCATTTGGTTTTCAATGTTGTTCTTGTTTCGTGTGTAGTGGTCAACATTGGAGTCCAGGTTTGTCAAGCTATCGTAGACCTCCAGGCGTGACATACTTAGCTTAACGGCCATGTAATGATGATAGCCGGGTCTGACGGTTTAACTTGCCTTCCGGAGGAGCTCGAGATACTATTACTTGTTAACACTTGTTGTGACTCATCAAGTAGGGACTTTGGGGACGAGTGAGTTTGGTTAAAAAGTAAAAGTAATTTATTTCAAAATGAATAGGTATTATAATTTTTACATTACGATTGCATAGAATGAGAAATGACTAGGAGGAGGCAATTTGGAAAATATACCTAATTATTTTCTACCTCTCTACGAACCCAAAACTAAGTGCGCAACATTACTTGAGGTATTATTGTTATAACAGGCAACTTCTCCAGATATGTCTTTTATTTCAGTATCTTTCGCCTGCGAGGGTTTAGATACAGATAGACAGACAGTTACTTTTGTATTGTAATCGGTCGGTAAGTGTAGTCGGCCGTCCCTCGCAGTGGCTCGTCGCGCTCAGTACGCGGCCTGCGCGGCGCTGGGCTCGGCCGTGTCCTTGGCGGTGTCCTTGGCAGTCTCCTTGGCAGTGTCCTTGGCAGTGTCGCTGGCAGTGTCTTTGGCGGGCTTGGCGTCGGCGGCGGAGTTCATGGCGTCGGCGAGCTCGTCGTCGTCGTCGTCGCGGCCGTAGAGGTCGGGGTACCCGGCCATGCAGTCCTGCATCACGCTGAACTTCTCGTAGCAGTCGCTGCCCTTCGGCTCCGCCTCGCTGCGGGACAAACAATCTATCTACTACGCTTTGACGTACATTGCCGTTTTTGTGGGCGTTGTTTGTGAAATTGAACAAATTAAAAACAGCATTGTATGTCTATGTATTTTAAACTATATTGGTCACTAACGCACTACTGCAATTTTACGCAATGAATTTGTACTTAAGTATGTGATTAATAATGTTTTAACATTATTTGTAAGTTGACTTGACTGACATACATAGTAATACATGACGTAATAGTATTAAAACGTACGCGAGATAAATCCTTATGCTTATCCTTACTAATATTATAAATGCGAAAGTGAGTTTGTTTGTTTGTTACGCTTTCACGCCGTAACTACAGAACCGATCATTATGAAATTTTGCATACAAGTTCTCTGGAGTACGGAGAAGGATATAGGCTACCTTTTATCCCGGGAAAAAGTACTATTCCCGAGGGATCGACATTGACGCGGGCGGAGCCGCGGGCGAAAGCTAGTTCATTATAAAAACACGGTTTCACTCAGGTTTATTCAGTTGGAATCGCCAACTAGTTTCAGTCTGTTTCGCTTTCGGCGAACGGCGGATTCACTTCCCTCAAAGCACTTTAAGGGGAGGCGAAACCGTCGTGTCGCAACCCCTAACACTCGCCCTGATGATGGTCTTCGTAACAGACCGAAACTAGTTGGCGATTGCAACTGAATAAACGTGAGTGAAGCACTGTTTTTATAATGAATACATGACGTATTTAATCTTCAGCTCTAAAACAGTAAATTGTTCTTGTAAAATGTATTTGACTGCTACTTGTCTGCGGAAAGTATAGTCTAGTTATAGTATGTCAGTCATCCCTGATAAAAAAACTTTCTATAGGTGAAATAATTTTAGAACCGCTTAAATACTTTTAAACTTTTCTATTACAAACTAACAAATAATCCAATCTCAGATATACATACATACTAATCTGATTTATACAGATGTACCTCGACGTTTTCCCCATCTGAAGTTTTCCCTGTGTGCTATGACTTGGGGTCCTTCAAAAGGCGTGTTTACAGGTATCTTAAGAGTCGGCAATGCATCAGCTCCTCCTCTGGTGTTACAGATGTCCATGGGCGACGATGACCACTTTCCATCAGGTGGCTCGTCTGCTCGTTTGCCGTCAAATAGGTATATATAAAAAAAACGTACAGGGTTATTCCTCGACGTACAGGGTTATCCTTTACGAACTAGACAGAGCTCTAGGTCAAAGACCTAAAGCTAAAGGCCACATTTCCGCCGTGTTGGCGGAGTGTATCATGAGTGAATCCAAATAATGATGGGTTGTCAACCGCATCGCCCATTTGCATAATTCTTGCGATATTCGCTCATATCTTCAACCGGCTTTTACGACCCAAGCGGGGCGCGAAGCACTGGCAACATTATACATATTGTATTTTTCCAGAGTATTAGTTTGACCCACCTGTAGTGGAAGCAGGAGAAGGCCTCCCGGAACTGCGGGCCGCAGGGCCCGGTGGCCATGCCGCCGAGGCACGGGCAGCCCCAGTTGATGGAGCCGTCGGGCAGGATGAGGCCGGGCGCCGGCTCGGGCTCCGGCAGCCGCACGGCGCTGGGCGCCGCCAGCTCCTCGCGCGTGGCCACGATCACCACGTCCTTGCCGCCCGGCCCCGACGACATTATCGAGCGGCCCGACATCTGCTCACTGACGACAACATCCCTACTAATGTTACCTCTTCACGCTTCGACTCATTTCGATTACTTGGTACGAAGGTATCTCGAGGTCCGTGGAAACAATAGGATACCTTTTATCCCGGATATAAACCCCGAGGGGTCGACATACACGCGAGCGGAGCCGCGGGCAAAGGCCACTTAGGTATATTATAAATGCTAAAATGGGTTTGGATACTGCATATACATTTTACATTAGACTTAGCCTTGCCCCGTCGGCTGAACACTTTTGTATGGGAGTGTCATAAAAAATCGAGTTCCTCCATCGGTCTTATGGGGACGTCGTTTTATTAACGGGCAGAGTCGCCCCTTCAAGGCTATGTCCGGGGTAAAATCACATGTAGGTATGTCTTTGTTTATTTATTAGGCTTTCTCTCTTTATTTCTAAATTAAAATCATGAATCATCATTATAGGAATTTTGACACTAATGATTTATTTTTTGTGTAAACCTGTGTGGATTCTCTTTTTAGGGTTCAGTACCGAAAGAGTAAAAACTGGATCTTTTGAAGCGTAGTAGGTATGCGCTTGATATTTTTACAGAATGTGTATTACAATAAATAATATAAACATTTCCAAAATCAAAAACCCGAAAGCCCTCCCTGTTTTCAACATCTAGCTATATATATTTAGTATCGTATTATATTACATTATTATATTAGGATTATTTTATTATATTTATTATTATTTTTTCTTTATTTTGTTGTAAAATAAAGAAATTATATATTTTGAAATTTATTAAATTGAAATCAGTAACATTTATCTATTTTTTTTATTAATTCATTCATAAGTAATAATAATTACAATGATTATTAGAATATTTAGGAAATTATTATTATTTTATAGGTTCATGTCCGTAAATAGGTTTCTTAATTTATTGTTTTTCATTTATATATTCACTAGCTGTTGCCCGCGGCTCCGCCCGCGTTAGTGTCGATCCCTCGGGAACAGTAGAATTTCCCGGAATCAAACATACCCTATGTCCTTCCCCGGGCCTCACACCTCCATACCAAATTTAGCGTAAAAAAACGACAGATAGAATTACTTTCGCATTTATAATATTAGTATTAGTATAGAAGTATGGATATTATTTATACCAGTCCAGAAATGAGAAAATTTCCATAAAACCTTTACCCTCCCATTTTACCCCTTTAGGAGTGAATTCAGTCCATTTCACCCACATATATCTTTTTTAATTGTAATCGAGAACTTACATACCTATTTATTTTCATACTTCATAGTCCAGAAATGAGAAAATTTCCAAACAAACTTTATCCCCCTTTTGGGGGTTTTTTTCCAGTTAACCTACACAGATCTTTTTCAATTGTAATCGTGAATTTATTTACCTATTTTCATACTTCTAAGTCTAGAAATGAGTAAATTCCTATACAATCTTTACCCCGCTATTTTACCCCTACAGGGAAAAATATCGTCCATTTTACCTACACAGATATTTATAATTGTAACCTAGAACTTATATACTTGTTTTTATACGTCTAAGTCCAGAAATGAGAAAATTTCCATACAAAGTTTATACCACCCATCCACCCTCATTTTACCCCTTAAAGGGGGAATTTAGCAAATTTCATCTACCTACACACATCTTTTTTAATTTTAATCTAGAACTTATATACCTACTTTCATACTTCTTAGTCCAGAAACTAGCTGTTGCCCGCGGCTCCGCCCGCGTTAATGTCGTTCCCTTGGGAACAATAGAAATGATACAAATTCCATACAAACCCCTGCCCCTTTGCTTTTTCCCCTTAAGGGGGAATTTAATACATTTCACCTGCATAGATCTTTAGCCCTTAAGGAGGGGATTTTGCCCATTTCACCTACACAGATATTTTTTTATGTAATGGAGAACTTCTTATTGTCATATTTCTAAGTAAATAAAAAAAATCCATACAAACTTTACCCCACCTATTCTACCCCATCAAGGGGAAATTTCGACCATTTTAACTACACAGATCTTTTTAATTGTAATGTAAACATATATACTTATTTTTATACTTCTATGTCCAGAAATGAGAAAATTTCCATAAAATCCCCCTTTATCCCTTAAGGGGGAAATTTTGTACATTTCACCTATACAGATCTTTTTTAATTGTAACCTAGAACGTATATACTTACACATACATTACATTTTCATACCTCTAAGTCTAGAAATGGAAAAATTCCATACAAACTTTACCCCCTATTTACCCCTTCAAGGGAGAATGTTGTCTGGTTCACCTAAACAGATCTTTTTTAATTTTAATTGAGAACTTGCGTACCTACTTTCAAACTTCTAAGTCCAGAAATGAGAAAATTCCATAAAACTTCAACCCCTTTGATTTTTTAAAAATCCTTTCTTAGTGCTCATTTACATCGTAAAAAGAATCCCTGTGCCAAATTTCAAGTTTTTGCGCACAGTAGTTTCGGCTGTGCGTTGATATATAAGTCAGGTTTGCCGATTTCTCGCGTAAGTGTCGATTTCTCAGGAACAGTAGAATTACCCGAAATACATTAGTTTATGACTTTCAATGGAACACCTTAATATTGAATTTTAATTGTCTAACTTATAAAACGGAAAGTTTCATACTAACTTTGCATCCCCGTTATATCCCCTTAAGGTATGATTTTTGAGAAAAATATTTTACTTGTGTTTCATACCTTTCAGTAAAGAACCTTCATGCTGAATTTCATTCGAATAACTTCAAAAACAACTAAGTTTCATACTAATTTTGCAACCCGTTTTTCCCCCTAAGGAGATGAATTTCCAAAAATCCTTTCTTAGTGTTCCCCTACGTTATAAAAGGAACCCCTGTGCAAAATTTCAAGTTCCTAACCCTTATAGTTTAGGCCCTGCGTTGATATGTCAGTCAGTCAGCTTCTCCTTTTTTTTTAGTATGGATTACTATGGATAGTATGGATAGGTATAATGCTGTCGTATAATGATGATGATTTGACTTTGGATTTTAATTTTCTTATGTCACTTATTATTTTATTTTATTTTCGCTAAATGTTTGCAGGCAAACTCATGCCTTGAGTTCATTCAAATGACGATAACTTTTTTTTTAATGAACCGATTTTGATGAAACAATCTTTAAATGTCAAACTGAGTTAAAACAAAGCAATTGGTGAAAGTTTGAAGTAAATCGGTTCAGTATTTTCGGAGATAATCTTGATCATACATACAGACAGACAGACAGACAGACAGACAGACAGACAGACAGACAAGAAATTCCAAAAAAATTTTTTTGCTTTCTATTATTCTTTTTAAGTGTCCCTCTATCCATTTCAGTCGAAAATTCGAAATGTACAGACAAAATAATTTTACTGTTTTATTATATGTATAGAATAGATGAGAAAATTCCATATAAATTTTACCCCTTAAGAAGTTAAATTTCTTAAAAATACTTTCTTAGCGCTCACTCACATCTTTAAAAGAACCCCTGTACCAAATTTCAAGTTTCTAGGCGCAGCAGTTTAGGTTGGTTTGCCGTTTGCCCGCGGCTACGCCGCCGCCGTTAGTGTCCATCCCTCAGGAACAGTTTGGACCCTTAAAGAGGTGACTCAGGTCATCAATATGATCAACTTTTTCTATGGGACCAATGCCGGGAACTCAAAAAAAATTTCCTCATTTCCATACAAAAAATTCCCGCCGCCCGGCCAGGTTGTATGGGAATGTCGAATTTTATTTTGAGGAACCATTGTTCCTATAGGAAAAGTTGTTCATTTTGTTGGTCTGAGTCACCCCTTAAAGGGTCCGAAACGATAAAAAATTCACCGTGTATGCAAACTAATGCCTTAAGTTCATTCAAACGACGATAACTTTTTTTTTAATGAACCGATTTTGATGAAACAAACTTTAAATGTTATGCTGGGTTAAAACAAACCAATTGGTGAAAGTTTGAAGTAAATCGGTTCAGTATTTTCGGAGATAATCGTGATCATACATACAGACAGACAGACAGACAGACAAGAAATTCGAAAAAATTTTTTTGCTTTCTATTATTCTTTTTAAGTGTCCCTCTATCCATTTCAGTCAAAAATTCTAAATGTACAGACAAAATATTTTTACTGTTTTATTATATGTATTTCCATACAAAAAATTCCCGCCGCCCGGCCAGGTTGTATGGGAATGTCGAATTTTATTTTGAGTTCCCACCATTGTTCCCATAGGAAAAGTTGTTCATTTTGTTGGTCTGAGTCACCCCTTTTAAGGGTCCGAAACGATAAAAAATTCACCGTGTATGCAAACTAATGCCTTAAGTTCATTCAAATGACGATAACTTTTTTTTAATGAACCGATTTTGATGAAACAAACTTTAAATGTTTTGCTGGGTTAAAACAAACCAATTGGTGAAAGTTTGAAGTAAATCGGTTCAGTATTTTCGGAGATAATCGTGATCATACAGACAGACAGACAGACAGACAGACAGACAGACAAGAAATTCAAAAAAAAATTTTTTGCTTTCTATTATTCTTTTTAAGTGTCCCTCTATCCATTTCAGTCAAAAATTCTAAATGTACAGACAAAATATTTTTACTGTTTTATTATATGTATAGATTTAGGTTATAATAAGTTTTATTAATAAGAAATTGCTTTAATTTATTTAAAAATATTTTGACATTTATTTCTTCTTTTAGTAGTTTAGGTAATTTATTATAGATTTTTATAGACATCATTAAAGTACTTGTAGAATCTTATTAAATTAAGAAATAAAATATGGTGAAAAAATTCCAAACATATATCAATAATAAGAGTATATCAAAATAGCAATGTGAATGCAAAATATGTATAAACACCATAGAAGTATGAAGTCTCTAGAAGCAGCGCATTACTTGATCAGTCTTGTTACTTATACCCTTAAAAGTAGCGTATGCTATACACTCGGCCTCAGTCCTCTGACGCCTGTCGAGGGGTATGTAACAGAGTGGAATTTAATTTTTAAAATTATATACATGCCAATTTATGAAGTTCTGTCCTTCTAAAATACTAAAATTAATATTAAAGTAAACTATCGCGCTGGCACTTTTCACATTTAAGTAATGCAAGTTCATGTTATTTACAATATTATAAACATATTTATCCTCCATTAAAAACGTCAAATTCCATTGTCAGTGAAAGGCGGAAAGACGCATAGTGATGCACTTTGTTATTTTTTTGCCAAACATCGATAATTTACATGAATACAGATGAGTGTAATAATATAAGTAATAAAGTTAAATAAATAATAATAAATTCACTCTCCACCACTTTTCCGAAAATTTATTATTTTTAGTGTTCCGTTCCCTAAGAGTAAAAACGGAAAGGTAATACTAAGCCTTCGACGTCCATCCGTCCATCCATCTGCCACATGACTGTATCTATTGAACCGAAATAGATAATATTTCAAAAGGACAATGCCGGTTATTGGCGTCTTTTTGTTTTCGCGCGGCCACTAACCATACCTTGTTTTCCCGATAGTCAATAAAAAAATAAAGTTATAAGGGCATATATACCTCTAAACTAAGTCCGAACTGAGTTATAAGTATTTGATATTATATTCATAGGTTTTTGCACTATTTTTCACTAAGTTCATTAAAAGTTGCAATTAAATAATAAATAAAATTATTTTGGACATTTTAATCACTACTATACTTTTTGAAGCCTTTTTCATCAACGATATTGCAGCAGGCTCTTCTCCGCTACCTCCTTGAGGTTAAAAGTATATAGTAACTGTTTATTGGGGCAGTCTGAAGTAGCTTTGATAGATACTTGACACATTAGGTAGGTCTTTTTGTTCTTTACTTGGCCGTCGTCTTCACTGTTTCGCTTCACTCTTGAAGTATTGGTGCAGCCGATAGCATAGTGACGTCAGCTTTGACATTCCCAGGCGAGGGCTTGGTGCGTCACGAGGCTACACAACAAGTACCGAAAACTGTACTTGTTGTTGCTGTCCATGTTCACTTCCATATACTAACAGCGCAACTGCCACTTCATTAGTTGCCATCATTAGTAGTTGATCTGCTTCATGAACACCTGTGAGAGCTTTCGTGGCACACCGCTCAGCGCTTGGGCAGCATGATGACCCAACAGTGACCCACGGGGTCACTTCGGCAGATGGCGAACCACCATATTCAGCAGGCAGATCATACGTTGCACTTGGAACACAATGGGAGTAGGCTTTCGCCAATCATCTTGATTTTGGTTATGACAAAAGTGTTTTACTTAGATGGTGCCCTCTCTTGCGGTCTGCGCAACACCATAAGAGATGTACCTCAATACATACAGGACTTAAGAGAGCCCAACCCGTCTTACTTTTTATACAAAGGCTCGTACGTCTCTAGAAGCAGCGCATGTCTTGTTACTCATACTCTTAAAACAGATACATGCTTTTTCGCGACCTCAGTCCTCTGACGTCTGTCGTATTATTTGTAGCGGAACCTTATGAGCCGAACGAAAATTTATTTTTATAATTATAAACATGCCTAGTTGTGTAGTGAAATCCTGCAAAAATACTGTAAAAAATGCTAAAGGGAAACCACAACCTGTGACTTTTGACATGTAAGTAATGCAAAGGACATTTAATTACAATATCATAAACAATAATGACAATCTCCATGGTACAGTGGTTAACGAGCCAGGTACCGGGTTAAATTTCCGGCGTAGGCAAAAACTTGTACTTCAGTTTCATATTTATGTATGTCCGCGTTACTGGAGTTACATAAGGAGAATAGGCGTTGGGCCGTAAAACATACATACATTCATATTATCATTTTTATTCGATCTTCACCCTTACGGTGTAGGCCTTTGCCTGAAACCAAAAGCCACGTTTAGCGTGTTTGTGGGCGTATGTAGGTGGAAATCTGAATCAAAGGTGTAATAGGTTGCTAGTCGCATTCCCTATCTGAGAAGCAACATGTACATTCTCAATTTTTCCTTTTCATCTAGACCAGCATGGAATATATACTTCTTATTACAGCATGAATGCTGTCATAATAGCGGACCCCGGGCTTGGACAAAGCACAACTGAAGATGCCAGGAGTATAAGGAACCAGGGAATCTCTTAGATGATTATGACTATATAATTATTACTACTTCATATGTTGTTTACTTAAATGAAGTCAAACTGAAACAAAATCTTATTGTGGGTTTTTCTCGATATCGATATTACACGGTGTTGTTACTTATGACAGCGGCGTCAAACGTCATGAGTGCTATTTTCGAATCGACGTGTTTACTAAACGACCGATGATGTACGGAAAATTTGTACTTCTTCATCGAGTCACCCATTTACAAATAGCACCCCTGAAACCACGACTACCTTTCCTCTGCCTCACACCCCCGCTAATGACACACTAGGTTCCCATACAAAAATGGCAAAATGTGACATCTATTCAGAGAGACGAAATTTTCTTTTTTAAATCTATGATAAACACTTAAAAAAGTACTTGTGGAATTCAATTGTAAGCGGACAGCTGGCATTAGCAACTTATTCCTATGGGTAAGACGCGATCGATATTTTGTGTCTATATCTCCTCGTTTTGTGTAAAATTATGGGTATCTGCAGAATAATTTACAGATTTCAAGTATGTACATACTGGGCACCGTGAGTATATTGAATTTTCTAAAATGTGGTTTACAGCTCTCAGTCTGTTGTATATTTGCAAGTATTCTTATTATTTTTTTTGCATTGTGAGCAGAACATGTGCATCTACACTGTTGCCGCATAAAGTAATACTGTAGCTAAGCCAGGCATTACTCGGCAAGCCCCCCCTTGGCAAGTCCCATTCAGAGTCCATCCAAACATCATCCATTGACTGGTTTTATTTTGCCATAAATCACTAATGATTCTCCCATTACACTGAGAACTTAAAGATTGATTGTTTTGAAAGCAGGTTGCAATTGCTTTCAAAATATTAAAATTGAATCAGTTATGAATTCATGAGCCTCAAGTGATGAAAGTGCAATAGGTGAACTATTGCACTTTCATCACTTGAGCCTCATTTGATGGGCATGCTTGCTGCAATATCTAAACGTTTCACAACTTCATTAAGGCTAGCAATAGTTTGTTAGCATTCATTTTTACAGTAACTAATCTGCAGTTTTAAGGCCGCTTGGTAATTTATAGACTTGATTGATCATGAACAATTGCAATCAAGAGCAATGAACAATATTTAAAGTAAGTTATTATAGTTAGTTACTCATATGTAATGATTTTGCAAAACCATATTTGATTAATTATTTTAAACAATATAAATTATTATTAAAATGTAAACTATGTGATGAAAAAGTGGTTGAGAGCATCGACGAGGCAGATGTCAAAGGTTTGTGGGTTCAAATCCTACCTGTGGCGAAATTATTTCATCACCTATTTTCGATTTTAATATTAAACTGAGCATTGTCATGCTTTTAATATAACTAATATCAATTATTAATCATGTAATGGTATGTTAGAAGGATTTAAATAATTTGCAAATATTATGTTTTAATCAGATAAGGAGCCACCATTGCTGTCCCTAGGTAGGTATTTAAACTTTTGGTAAAATCAAAGTACAGTACATTTTACTAGGGGATGATAACAGCTTTTCTTACACAAATATTTTACTAACACTACTGAACAACATATTTACTTACAAAGTACTAAACAAGTGCTTGTAGCGAAGGTGCTTCTTTGATGACCACCGGTGCTGTATAACTCAGAGCCAGTGCAGATCGCAACCTACGCAGCTCATAACCTGGCACACGCAGTAGCACCCGGGTCCCGGAACAACCTACACTGGGCTTGCAGCTCAGAATATCCACCGCCACTCGCGCCACACCCACTTCCCCAAACACAGCTTGTATGCTCTGCTCAATGAACCTTCGTACACTCACTCTGCTTTCAATAACCTCTCTCCTGTAAAAACAAACAATTCTTCATAGCGATACTATGACTACACCTAAAAATGACAAGTTTAAATCCTTAAAACAGGTGTATTGCTATATGAATAACTACACCAAAGATATGTGATATTGTCAATCCTACAGGGGTGTAGCTACAAGTTTGAATGCTATTTCTCTATTACTGAAATTACTTACATTACCTACTAACAATTAAATTGAATAAGACCTAAGTCTGTCGGTTTGTGTATGTAAGTGCCTAACAGTAAAAAGAGAGGTCAGAGTGAAGATAGATAGATAATTTGTTCATTAATTATATGTATATATAAAGAAGGATCATAGATATTTTCAATTACTATCATTACAAAGAATAAACAAAGTATGACTATATCAATGCACCAGATTCGACTTGCGACATCTAGGTGCTAGGTTGGTTGCATTTTGTGGTGAGCATATTTTTTCAGCCAGACACAACGATTAAGAGAACCCCTTCCGGCAACGTTTAGGAATGCCGTTACTTGCAATGGAGAAACAAAGACTTAAGGTACTAAAGAGTGCGCCAGTTTTGAAACTCAAATACTATTTAATTGAGCCTCCAGCTTAGTTAATGTCACGTTAAAATTGCACAAAACGTGATGCAACTTCTTTTAACCTAATGAAAACACTTACAGTTGAACATCCAAGTAGAAGTAACGAGATGTCATTCGAGATTTATAGAGTAATTATTTATTATTAATCCAACTTTTGTTGAACCGCCTGCAAGATTTAATAAATTCTATAATTTTACACGGGAATCGAACAGGAAATGTAACAAATAATACAAGAGGGAGGTTATGTTATTTCGACTTAATGTCAAGGGATGACGTGACAATGACATTTGAGTTTTTTTACGGCTTTTAAGTGTGATGTTTTTAGCCAGCATCAAGTTAAGTTCTTGTCAAGGAAATGATTGTGTTAGTCTTGGTCACGGAATATAAAACACAAGAGGAAAGGGCATAGCATATATTTTTATTGAAAACCGCTGTCGCCAAACTCACACAATAACATTTTACGCACACTGAAATTTAACGAATTAGAAAGCTAATAATTTCTTGGAATCACAAAGAAATAACAATCAGTTTGCATTAAAAAAAAAAACCTTATTTCTTGCGCCATAAAGTAGCATTAAGCAATAACACTTTGTGGTTTTTATGACAGCGTGCATATGCTACGTCGGCTAATTTCAATGTGCTTTTAACGATCTCAGACTACTTAGTTTAGCTATTCGCCGTAAGATGTCGTACTTAAAAGTTGTACATAATTTTACACCATATTCACTAAAATTTAAGGTTTGAATTTGAACTCCCTTATTTATTCTTCTAGAATGTTTTATCAATAATGTCCTTGCTACTCAAATAGGGATTGGGTTCATATCTTTTTGCTAATGACACTAGGAAATCGATCGATTCATTGTAATTCAATAATTATTGTTAGTCGCATTCGCCATCTTGGTTTCTAAAAATGACCTCACTGTTGTGATCTGTACTGACCGACTACAGTCGACCTCCGTGGCGCAGTAGTTAACATGCCAGCCTGCGACACGAGTGGTCCCGGGTTCGAACCCCGGTCAGGTCAAGATGGAAAATGATATTTTTCAGATTTGACGTGGGTCTTGGATGTTTATCTATATTATGTATCCTTACTAATATTATAAACTGATATTATAAATGCGAAAGGGAGTTTATTTGTTACGTAAAAAGTACTATTCCCGAGGGATCGACATTGACGCGCGGGCGGAGCCGCGGGTGAAAGCTAGTAATATTATAAATGCGAAAGTGAGTTTGTATGTTCGCTTATTTGTTTGATTGTTACGCTTTCACGCCGTAACTACTGAACCGATCATCATGAAACTTTGCGTACAAGTTCTCTGGAGTGCGGAGAAGGACATAAGCTACCTTTTATTCCGGGAAAAACGTACTATTTCCGAAGGATCGACATTGACGCGGGCGGAGCCGCGGGCGAAAGCTAGTACGTTAATAATGTCAACTATATTAAAGTTTAATTATCCAGTAAAAATTAATCCTTTTACAAATCGATATTCGATGATATCACAACCCTCGTAAATAGAATGGCTTACTTCGCCTTGTGTCGTAATTTCTGATTCTACCACTCGCCACTAGATGGCGTACGTGGTAGAGGCATCATACAATTTTAGACTTTATCTCAATAGACATACGTGTAATTTTTTATTTACTCTAATATTTATTTTTCAATTAAATAGACAGAGGTAATTGCTAAAACAAATTTATGAAATATAGAGTAAATAGCGACTTATTGATGATAAGAAACACCTGATCGTAGTTAGTTCTTAGAACTACAATTGTTTTTGCACTCAAGGATAGAGCATCGAGTCATTTTAAAGAGTTTTTTTAGAAACACGCAAAGTAACACACCGGCAGCCACACGTCGCGTCACGCCAGCAACAACAGAGCAATTGAGCCTGGTTAAGACTCGCTGTGCTTAACTGTGGCACGCGGGCCACGCCTACACGTGCCTTCCTCTTAGGTTTATTATTCCGTGGTCTTGGTCTTGAAGAATTTTTGAATTTTACGACTTTGATTGAACAGCATGGAATGTAACTCACTCAGAACAAAATTATTCTGAGGTAACTCAGGAATGAAACAGGTTGACACCAGATTTTTTTTAAAGACTAATTTGACCTTGCTGAGCTTGATTTTGCCCGGTGTAAGACCAATTTAACACCCCGCCCTTCCCCATTTTTATTGAAAATATGTCCCTCGCCACGGTTTTCTCCGTCTTTTAAAAAACTATTAGATCTAGGAAAAAACTGTCAATGACAAAATTAATCTAGGTACTTATAATAAATTACCTGCCACCTGGTTACATGGTTAAAATGAATCTTATTTTTATTATTTTATAAAGTTTTATGATACCTATATGCAAGTGAGCTCCATCTGAAGATTAATGGCAGTGCTTCAAAAGATGTGGCTTTAGAAAATAGTACGTGCGTGGCCTGGTTGTATTTAATAGCTTTGCCAGAATACTCGCTGCGTCAGCAAGAGTATTTTCGGTGAGAAATGAGAGTAGAAGTTCATGTATCTCAAATACTTTTAAGGCATGTGATTTGCTAATTCCACTTAGGTATGATGTCACGTCTGAGCCAGTCAGTGCGTGCAGCGCTGGTAATTTTTTTTCGTTTTTAATATATTTACAGCAACATCGTGGATTGGGATAGGTATATTTTCTCGCAGAACTTGTCCCAACCATCAGTCATATTTTTTGCGGATATCCGTGTAATTTCAGTCAGTCTTTTGTCGGCTGCCTTGTGATTGGCTCTGAGAGGACTGACATCAGTGTCAGGTACATACACCACATAACCACTCTGCTGTAGCTGCAGCAGTGGTATGCGAAGGCATTTTCATTCCAAACCAAAAAAATAAGGCATTAACCTTAATGCGATTAACTATCCCATAGACATAGGATTATATTATAATATCACTAGCTTTCGCCCGCGGCTCCGCCCGCGTCAATGTCGATCCCTCGGGAATAGTTCTTTTTCCCGGGATAAAAGGTAGCCTATGTCCTTCTCCGTACTCCAGAGAACTTGTATGCAAAATTTCATGATGAGGTGTTAGATAGTTACGGCGTGAAAGCGTAACAAACAAACAAACATACTTTCGCATTTATAATATTAGTAAGGATTTACCAGATAGGTTATCGTGAAAGGCACAAACATAAAGTTTATTTTTATTAATATTTATATGCTCAAAACAGAGTTACTTTCTCTTCCTTCGAGCAACGTGCAAATCTCTGAGCTATCATGTTTGCTCTTCCTGACCGCGCCATCCACTCCTTCTCGATATTATTATCACCCTAGAGGTTATTAAGTTAATGGTTGTTTCTTCACAGTCCGTCCAAACCAGCCTACTTGTTGACTACTTATTCCTTAGCACGGGGTTAGAAGACATTTCATACCTGGCAGCATAGAAGTATGAAGTCTCCGAATTTTTTTTTTAAATCTATGCCTGGCAGAGTGCCGAACAGTAAAAACAAGTTGTGGTCTGTAAAGTCGGTTTACGAACTAAGTTACGAACGATGATAACGGTGGAAGAGAGGTAGATGCGTCATAAGCCGAACGCTTAGGCCGATCGTGCCTTTATCGCTTGTTTCGCGCTCTCACTCACTATTTTAGTATTTACGGTATTTACAGAAGCGGCAAACGCAATGCAATACTTTGGCTCGGCGGGTTAAAATGCGATAGAAAAAAATTCTAATTATGTGACTCATTATAGCACATCATGGATGGGGGAACCTGCGATGCACGCAGCCGATCCGGTCGGTACCAAAGAACCTAGATCAGGTAGTATTCTCTCCTTCGCCAGCCGGATTTCACTATGTATTCTAGCTTGCACAATGCGATGCGAGGTCTGCTTAGAGTAGCAACCTATATTGGTTATATAATATTGTTATCTAAGGACGTCTGTCATTAAATATAATATTTGGTGGGCGCGACAATCACCTTGGCCTCGCCAACTCGGTCGGACCCTGCTCTTTTACGTTATGATACTCATCATGTATTCAAATGCTTGTAGAGACGTACTATAAGCTCGTAAATATTAATATCTAATGTCTGATGCTAAATCAACTCTAAGGTCGCTATAATTATTATAATTAAAATTATTCATGTTTAGTAAGTGCAACGGCTGATGATTTGACGGCATTTAATAGAGAATGGCGATCTTAGCACCTAAGAGAGACCAATGGAATCAGGGGACTGCTCTTGTATGGAGACACGGCCTTTGAGTAGGTACCATGTTTAGTATGCTTTCCTACACCCTTAACTAAAGTCAAAAGTCAAAGATTTTTATTCAAAATTGGATACATGTATCTCTTTTTGAACGTCATATTTTTATTTCTTATATATTTTTTAATTTATGCAAAATTGAAATACTACTAGCGTTTCGGAACGACCACTGGTGAGAAGAATACGCCGAAAGAAACTCAATCCAGACTTGGTCCCTACGTGCCTGAAGGGTTCTGAATACATTGTTAACATTAAACACAATTTTTCATACTATAGATTAAATTGTTAACATTAAATAAATTTATATAAATTTCCACGCATTTTTATCAGTTTTATAATCATCAATGCAGTAATAAGCCTTTTTTATTAACTGGTTTTTTTACAATCGTTTTGAACTTAAGTAAAGGCAGACCTAATATTTCTGCAGGAATTTTAATAAAGAAGCGTACTCCTAGACCCAGAAATGAATCCATAGTTTTCTGCAATCGCAATACTGGTGTAGCTAATTTATTTTTATTTCTCGTGTTTCGGTCATGGATATCACTATTTTTCTTATATAAATCAAGATTATAGCGCACAAACATAATATTCGCAAATATGTACTGAGAAGGTAAAGTTAAAATATTTATATCTTTAAACAATTCTTTAAGAGATTCTCTAGCACCAAGTTTATATATAGATCTAATAGCGCGTTTCTGCAGGACAAATATGGTGTTTACTTCTGCAGCGTTACCCCATTGTAAAATCGCATAAGACATAACACTATGAAAGTAACTAAAATATACCAAACGCGTAGTATCAACATCAGTCAGTTGTCTAATTCTCCTGACAGCATAAGCTGCAGAACTAAGTTTACCCGCTAACGTAGTAATATGGGCACCCCATTGAAGCCCGGCATCAAGAGTTATTCCAAGAAATGTTGTTTTATCAGTTAAATCTATTGGTTCATTATCCATCACTATTTGTGTTGGAATTTTTGTAACATTTGGTAAGCAAAATTTAATACATTTCGTTTTCTTAGCGTTCAACAATAGATTGTTCGCTGTGAACCAATCCAACACTTGAGCTAAAGTACTATTAACCACGTCAAAAGAATTAGTTTGTCTATCAATTTTGAAGACAAGAGAAGTGTCATCGGCAAATAGTACAGCCTTACATGTATTGACACAGTAAGTTAGGTCATTGATGTAAATGAGGAATAACTAAGTTGGAGTGATCCTCATCAAGATCGGACTAGCGAACTTGGCATGGGTGAATGGGAGGCAAAGTTTAAGTAACCCGGTTCCAATGTTACCAATTGGCCAAAATTTTAATAGGACGCTAATTTTTACTACTATGGCAGACAAACATGATGCGAACTTTACGTAAAGAAGTGGCCGGCACCTGTAAGGCTCGGGTTCAAGTCACAGGATAGCATGTGAATCTTTTTCATTTATTTTTAATTTTTATTTCAGGATTCTAGTGTATTTAGTGTTTTCAATCAGAAAAATAATTCGCAGTGATACTGCAAATTATTTTTATTTTGCTTGATGGCTTTATTAAAAAAGGCAAAAATATTTTTCATATTTCGATAGGTGTTCCTTAGGGAAAGTTGTTCAATTTCACTCCCTCTCCCACTTCACGTACTTCAACTTCTTTCATTTCAATTTATATTTAACTTTTGTACTAGATATAGTCTGTGTGGGTAAAGTTTCATCATCGTCATCATCATCAGGTCTTTTCAGTCTCCACTGCAGAAGCATGACCCTCTCTGTACTTGTGTGAGTGAAGTTTATTTCTGTGTAATCTACTCATAAACCCCTTTTATTTAATAAAACATTTTTTCTCTGTATCGCCGACGCGACGTCACATCACAGTTACTACGCACAATTTTCACACTTGTCATACCATAGATTTGTATTTACGACATCATACTGAATGCACTAATACAAAAAAATATACAGAAAATCGATTTCAGACAACTTTTGGGCAAATAGCCGACTATAAACACGTTCAAGTTTATCGTATAAAAAAGTTGTTCAGACAAAAAAGTTGCGTCTTAACAAAAAAGTCTAATGACATTTTTTTTTTTTCAAATACCTGTGCTATTTGTTGAGAAATGCGACTGACAGACGGACAAAAGAATTAATCATAATCATAAATCATTTATTCCTTTAAAGATAGCAGGTTACAAAGGATGCCGGAGCCCAGTGCTAAGCTAAGTTAAAAACTTGTGTTACAGGTGCTCTCCACTCTTTACACATGTTACAGAGATAAGCTAACTTGTAAACTTTAACATATTTAAATAAGAGATAAAAAAAACATTAAATTAACTTTTTACTTTTATTTTTTATTTTGGTACTTTTATTTATTACATTATAAAAGTACTTATTGGTAAACACTTAAATGACACCGTGTTACATTTGTATATGAATAGAATGGTTCCGTTTTTTCGTTGTGCGGTACGGAACCCTAAAATAGAATACTTAAAGGGGCTCCCATACAACAGACATGATTTTTTTGCCGGTTTTGGTAAATTTTGTATGGAAATTGGAAATATTCTCATTTCTGGACCTAGAAGTATGAAAATACGTAGGTATGTAGTTAAGTTCTCAATTACAAATTAAAAAAAGACCTCTCAAAACGATACCCCGATAAAGGGGTAGAATGGGAGGGTAAAGTTGTAATGGAAATTTTGTCATTTCTGGACTTTAAAGTATAAAAATCCATACTAATTAATATTAAAAATGCGAAAGTAACTCTGTCTGTCTGTCGGTCGTCTTTTCACGCTTCAACAATTGAACTGATTTGGATGAAATTTGGTCTGGAGGTAGTTTGAGGCCCGGGGAAGGACATCGACACTAACGCGGGCGGAGCCGCGCCCAACAGCTAGTGTATTAATATTTGCAATTACCTGGGAAAATAAAAACAGGCAACGTAGTAAATTGATTTTGCCTTCATAAAACTGACAGGCGGATAATAATTATTACTAATACTGAGAACTTTCCCAACTGTTTTCATAGATCTTCATTTAGTTTTATGTTATTCTTTGATGCGGAGCTGCGGGCAACAGCTAGTAATATATAAGTAAAAAGCTTTAAATTAAAAAAGTTTTATAACTAAAAAGCTACTGAAGTATTCAGGGTGCTTTAATCGTATTTTGCTGTGGTATCTACAGCAAAATACGATTAGAGCACCAATATTAAATAGATAGATTATAAACAAAAAAAAAACTTATAATATTATTAATAATAAAAACTACTTAAAAATATAATTATTTACAAATTATATAGTCTCTGCAAACCGTCATTCTGCGGCAACATGCCCAAAAGGCTGGCAGCATTGCCACGTTGGATAGCAATGCTCATCCTTTGTGCCAGGTAATTGCCAGCCTTTTGGTCGCGGGATACCTCGATCAGTCGATCGAGCGATGGACCCCACGGACCCATTGTTTCTACCCCAAAAGGCTCAAATATGTAGCTGTCTCCGATACCTACATACTTGCGCCTTTGGAGGTTTTCCGCTGCGGCTGCTGCTGTACCGGCCTTTGACTTGGTGACCTGAAGATGAGACGGCGCTAGGGTATCAACACATGTAGCATCCCATACCAAAGGCCGCCCTAATCGCCAAGGCACCAGAGTCATTCCATCTCTTGTCATCATCACGAACCAAACCAGTGTGGGTTCTAACGCGGCCGGTATATTAATGGTTGCAAGAGAGCGGTGGATAATATTGTTTAGGGCGGCATGACGCCCCAAACGGCCGGCACTCCTAATGCAAGATAAGCCGTGGTGACCAAAGCTATCGATTGTATCCATCCCACAGGGACAACGGTGAGGGACTATGCATGTGGCGCTTAGTCGTGGCGCTGTTGCCAGACGGAAAGCGTTATTGTGTAGCAGTGTGCCTAGGTTTGCTGACGGAAGGGCCTGCAACCAAAGCCCGGACTCCCATTCTGCCACAGCCAAAAGGCGGGCACGCTCTACAAAATTGCCAGACGTCTCAAGTAAATTATCTTGAGCAATTTTGTAAAGCGGCCTATCCCATTATCTTTGCGAGGATGGGTAATCAGGAAATTTGGAATTTGGAGCTAGAACTCGCCAGGCGTCTCTGGCCTCTGAAAGAAAGAAAGAAAGAAAGAAAGAAAAAATGTTTATTAGCGTCTCTGTTGCATAGAGATTTTTTTTAAGAAGATTATTAATGCTATGCACAGAAGACAAAAACGCTGGTAGTGCTATATTTGATTTTTTTCTGATTCCCAGACCTCCATACCTGATAGGAAGGAGTCTTGGTTCCAGATGCGGTCTGAAATTAATATTTAAAACAGACGAAAGGGAATTTTGAATGAATGCATCTAACTTGTGGTGTAGTTGTGGATGTTTCCATAGATGACTACAACGAAGGTTGTAGGTAAAATTGGGCACAAATAGGCAGTGTCGGATGATAATATAAGCGAAATGAGATTTAATATATAAAAGACGAACAGAAGCGTCTTCAAATTTTTTAATTTTAAGGCCCATGAAATGGGAAAATGATTTCTCGAATAATATAGGTCAGCCAAGAAGGTGGAGTGAACTTTTGTGTAAAATTTTGATACGTGGACATAGTGCGTTAAAATCATTCAAAATCTTTTCCTTTTCAGTGCACGAGTCTGAAATTAATAATTCACATTTACTAAATTTAGATCTCGGCCAATGTTATTTAAAAATATAAGTTACCTTTGAGGTAACTAATATTTTTGTTTGTTGCTCATCAAAATCAAAATGTTCATCAGGCTAAACAACTTTTGTTGAGGCGTCATTTTATATTTCTCATTTCTCGCGTGTATAAACAGATATACATTTTTTTTTAATTCTTACTCTATTAGTATGTCTCCATCGCCCTATATATTTTTTTGTAAAAACATTTAATAAAAGAGTAGAAAAATGTGTCTGTAACACATTTTTCTACTCTTTTATTATTAGTATTGTATTGATGACAAAGGAAACAATATGTGTTCAATATTTTTGATTATGTAACTGACGGTGACGACGGACTAATGTTATATTTTGACGCAGGAAAGTACCTTATTTTTTTGTTACTAATAGTATACTAATTTCATTTCAATTACATAATATACCTACGCAACGAAGACGGCACTTTGATTGATATCAACAGATACCTACGTCGTCATAAATGTACGTCACGTCCGTGCAGCAGCGGTGACTCCTGCGGAAGACGGACCAAACTCCAGCGAGCACATTCCGGACTCTGCTATCGATACTTCTCAAGTATCGATAGCAGAGTCCTACATGTATCTACTTTTCATAAGTGTTGCGTACAATCTAGTGTAGGATATCAGAATTAAAATGAAGTATAAAAGTGTGAAAATATCTAGACTAGGTTCTGTTATCTGTGATTGTACCTGATTAAATAAAAAAAAAAAAAAGTTCCGTCTCTGACGCCTTCTGATAGGATCTACTTACCTTCGCAGGTCGTCAGCACCGGCGGGTCAAGGCGAAAGAAGCCTTATGGCTAATACCATTAGGTGGCAGTTGTAACGCGCGTATTTCGCAATTAGACGCACAGAGGAATTAGAAGCACGCAATGTGTAAAGCCGACGAGGGCTGCTGAGGCAGGAGCTGTCCTTCCATTTTAGTCAGTATGGAATTGGATTTGTTTGGTAAAATAACTAGGTGGACTTGTTACCAGAAATTTTGATTTTAATCGTTTTTCTCAGGAACGCGAGAAGGAATCAAGTTGAAATTCATATCATGGTACCGTTCACCTTTATAATACCCACCGTACCATCAGAGGTATGGCCAGGGATAGGGTGGTTCTGTAGTGTCAAATACTCAGGTCTACTGTTCCTTAGAGCTGTAAAAAATCAAACTTTTAAGCCAACGCTATAAAAAGATACAGCCGTATTAGCCATATTATGCCGCAAATTTTCGATATTCGCAAATTGTTCGCAAGGGAATCAAAACCTACTTCCCGTGAACTCAGAATCTTGAAAATTGGCACAAAGCAACCTCTTAAATAAAGGAAAAATTGCAAAAGGCATCAATTTTTATTTACATCATGTATATTTATATTTTCTTTGGTCAGGTTCTATTAAGTTAATTGTTTTGTCTCTGGTTGAGCCTAGAATACACCCGGAGCCCGGATCCGACGTTCCTCGTACGGACACGCCACAAAAACCGCAGGCGGGTCGGGAATGCGGGCGCAATGAGGTCCGCTCTGCAACCGGAGAACAGCTTCTTCTGCTCCTCCCGACTAGTAGAGGACATTATTAAGTAGTCTGTGGTACTGTTCTCAAACCAAAACCTTTTAAAAACAGCGAAGCTTTACAAAATTAATTTACAGAGTCACGTGCACGAGTATTATTCCTTGGTCACGTGCGAATAAAGTTTGCATCTACCCGTAACACGACATTCAAGATACTTTTCTTGATTATTTCCGTTAAAAAAGTATATACTTACTACAAATTTTGACAGTTTTTAGTCAGGGCGGTTCATGCAGTGTCGTGTTCGTGTCATGCACGCGCCCGCCGCGAGATACGATCACAAAATGTATTTTTCTCTTCTATAGGTATTATGAGAGTGTCAATAATACGCCGCACTTACAAAGTGTCCGCTGTCCCCGTCCGTCTAAAGACTTTAATATAGTCATTTTTAGGGTTCCATAGCTCAGAAGGAAAAAAACGGAACCCTAATATTTAGTATATACTTTGTTGTGTGTCAATTTTTAAGCCAACGCAATCAAAAGATACAGCCGTTTATGCCGCAAATTTTCGAAACACGATCATTATTATTGACCATTCGTTGTAATGAAGTCAGATGCGCACTCACGTATCATCGCGAGGGCATGCGATCACGTACCGAGCTTGTACCTCATTAAGCCCCTGCTTCCTCTCCGCGCCCTGCCACCCTCGCCCCTTGGATGCCGACATCGTAAGGCCTCGAACAATTATGAGTCACGTGGCTCTGGGACAAAAAGTTTTTAGCGTCATTCAGTTTGTACAGCTGCCGGAATAAGAAACCGTAAATTGCTTTGGTCGTCATTGCCCTTCGAAGTTGCTAGGCGCGCGTGAGTTCCACCACAAAAGAGGTACCTATTGAAGAACATTTCCCAAAAAGTTCATGACGTAAATAATTACTGCAATGTTTGTCTAAAAAAGCGTGTTTTAGCTAAAGTACGTTATAATTTTACAAGGTGAATAACATACTTAGGTACGGAGATTTTGAAAAATCGTTTGATTGTACCTGGTTGTCTACAGAAGGAAAATACCTACGACAACGTAAACTTGTAATTGTAACACTGATAGAGTAAAGCACGATTTTTGTGTAGAATGGTATGGTATTTTTTCAATATGCCGTGTCATAGGTATATAATAGTGACTCCTGCCTGATTGATACTACCTCACACCACTCACTCGCTTGCTTCACTCGCTCGTTGCTAAAATATTAACTCGATTTGTTATGATCAACTTCTATACGAATACATTATAGGTACATTGTTAATGGACGCTCAATTGATATCAGTAAATAACGATTTAAGTTGTTTTATCTCATTAATTCAGTAAACATCATTCGTGCGGAGTCCAACTTGCACTTGGCCGGTTTTATATTGACAAAAGAAAAAATACTTGTCTAATATTTGTTGATTTTTCAACTGATGGACTAAAATTAGATATAATCAGGCCTAGAGTACAAGGCCTGATTATATCTAATTTTAGTCCAAGCAAGGAAAAAGCTCACCCAACATTGAGACACGCCGAGGCACTGTGTATACCGTATTCACCCGTACTGTACTGTACAGTGTTGCATATTGATTGTGCCCCTGCTCCCCGCGCCACGCCCGCCCCGCTCACTGGGGCTCTGGCGGGCTATGGCGCGTCAGTCGGTCACTACCACGTGCTCCGTGGTCACTGCTCACTACGCGAAAATATTGAGGTTTAATTTTTATTAAAATGGTCAAGTACTGTACTGTTGACCGCTGTTCATCTTCGTCCTACAACAAAGAGCGAAGATTTTATACTTTTCCGAGTGATGAACACAGGTTAGTACAAGTAGGTACACTTTACTGCTTATTTTTAACAGCTACCATGTTATATACATCTATCTACCTATTATCTTGTATTTTTTTCCAAGTATTTTCAACTTAATGCATAGTGCTCTGTTAAGTATTTTAAATTCATTGTAGGTACCTACGTCCAATATGTAAATCTGCGCAAACAACCTGCAACACAGTTCTAACTAGGTACTTATACTTACTATCGCTGTTGTTTACGATCCAGATTGATATTTGTATATCAGTTAGTTTGGTTTCTGTTGAACTCTTATGTTGGTATTAGTATTTTTATACCTCTTGGTATTGGGAACCCAGCTGTATCATCCACGCTTCACGGCCGTGCCACCGGCGCCGTGCACTTGTGAATGTATGCCAGTCAGACACAGTGTCTCATAGGTAGGTACAGAAATATGTACCTATTTTAAGTAGGTACTTATGTTCAGATAGTACGTGCCCCGTCGCCGCACCCCGCTTATCAGAGCCCAAGCGGGCTATGTTTAAATACAAACAAACGTTTTTATAGATAAATAGTGTGCTTACCACGGAGTAGATACAGAGGTGCTTACACTATACAAATAATGATTATAAATAATAGATAAGTTTAGACAAGCTAAATTTAGGCTACAAAGATTTTTTTATAACCTCGTCCATTTTATTTTCAGATTTGAGATATGGATACAAGCCACAGGACGTGATGACCTGCGTGCGAAGAATGCAGAGACTTTGCGTAAATATTACTACATATGCGACTTACACTTCCGAGAGTCGGACCGGTACAACAAAAGGCTCAAGTGCAACGCCGTTCCAATCCTGAACATCAGTTCATCTTCCTCCAACCATCCTGTAAGTACGTCAACGCAGACAGAGACAGACGCGTCATTCATGAGAGACTTTTCGTGTCAAGCTAACATCGATGAAATATACGCACAAACAACGCAAATTGAATTCGTCTCGACAAACACTTTAAGAAAACACAAATTGAAAGAGGATTTGTCTCAAATAAGAGAGAAAAAAGAAAAAATAGAGAATGAAACTGAAAAATTGCACATACTGCAAAGTGAAATAAAAATGAAAGAAGAAATAATTGAAATTGAAACACGAGAAATGCAGTCATTGCAGCCAGAGCCAATAATAGAAAAAGAAAAAAATTATAACGAAAAATTGCTGTTATTACAGACTGAAACAAGAGTAAAAATAGAAAGAATAGAAAATGAGACTGAAACAACAGTGAAAGAAGAAAAAATATGAGTGATGTTCGTACACAAACACAACACTCTCAATAAAGCTTATATACTTAGGTAATATCAGCTTTATATGTGTAGGAAAGATTACAAAAGTTGCTATTATTTTGGTCATATTATTAGGGATTATTTTTTAGGGTTTCGCACGGCGGAGTGACAATATAAAATCATTGTCGTCACAGTGTTTTTCTCTTTGGTTACAGCCGTAGTTCCAAATCCACTGGTCGAATTAAGTTGAAATTTGGCATTCTTACAGTTTTAAGTGAACCAAATACAATGTAAATAAATAGGTATCTATTCAGTTACAAAATTTTATCTACGTATAGGGAGAATATATTGTGCTTTATTAATTTTTAAAAATAAATATTAAATATTGTGACTTCAAATAAATCCTGTGTTTTGTTTACTACCACTACAGAAATTAAAACCGTTTAGGGCGACCATGCTCAGCAGTGATATCTTTGCTGGGTACGACGGCACCGACGACGAAATTCCAAGTGACGATTGAATGAATTGTGTGAATTAATAAAATTATTACAATAAAAATGTAACACATAGGTATGTGATAACAGATGTCGCTGTATGTACTTCATATGAGTACGTCTCAGAACAAGGGAGTATGTTGAACATTTTACGTCTAAGTGTGGTTTTGTAAGAAATAAATAGTGTCCGCCTTTGTGCCATTTTAAAATGATTATAAAATTTTACGACCAAATCACTTTCTGGGCATTTAATAATGCTATCTACTGTTGAATGTAGGAACTAAGCGTTCGTGCTAAGAAGTGATCTCTTTTTATAATAGATGGCGCTTGGTAACCGCCGACCTACTTTTAGTACCTAGTTATTTCACTTTTTATTAGTTACAAGTAAAGCTAATGTGACTTTGGTTTATCATTAAACACTGAATAATTTTCATATTTATAAAAACAAAATTAAATAAAGAATATATTTTGTTGAGTTGAATCTTCCATGCTGGTCTGGGAGAAAAGAAAAAAACATAGAATGTGCCAGCTGCTTCTCTTCCCGCGCAGACCGTAGAAGCCGGTCAAACGAATGGGCGAAAATCTAAAGAATCATGACAATAGGCGATGCGGCTAGCAACCCGTCACTATTTTGATTCCGTTTTTCACCTTTACGCCCACCAACAGGCTAAACGTGGCCTTTCGGACTTATGACTTTAGGCTCTGTCTACCCCGCAAGGAATACAGACATTATAATAGTATGTATGCATTTCGTTGAGACTAGTGCATCACATTGTAACGGAATACATATATGTATTGTCCACGTTCGGAATTCTCAAATATTAACTGAAAAGCTGACTTTAAATCATAAAACAATCTTTTGTAAATTGTTTCACAATAATTCACAGTATCCTAACTAATATTATTAATGCGAACGTGAGTTTGTTTGTTTGTTTGTTACGCTTTCACGCCGTAACTACTGAACCGATCATCATGAAATTTTGCATACAAGTTCTCTGGAGTACCGAGAAGGATATAGGCTACCTTTTATCCCGGGAAAAAGTACTATTCCCGAGGGATCGACATTGACGCGGGCGGAGCCGCGGGCGAAAGCTCCATCATATTTTCTTTTGTTATGAAGCAAAATGATATTGACAGTTCGTTTTGCCCATGATTGTAGCGAGGAAGAAAGTTATGTTCTTAACTATGATCTATTAGAAATATAAATAATACGACATTGAAGTAGTAGTTTCACGAAATTAATACCTTTAAGTAATAAAATGAAAATAAATTATCATTTTCATAACAGAATTCGATCAAAGAATTGATAAGTAGTTTATTCCTTTGCCTGGTTGGAAAAAAAGTTGGCAACATTTACGAATAATCGAGAACATTTAAAATAAAATTAATCGATTCAATCCAAATTAAACAAATATTAAAGTAAATATTATTACTTAGCGTAAAAACAACATGTTTTTTATTTATTATATAATATATTTATTGTGAACATACAATAACTTAAAAACTACTTAAGTATAAATAGAAAACAAAATTACAATTGAAATAGTTCTGGCAGCTCATTACCCCGTGGTAGCGTGCCCAGAAGGCTGGCAGCATTGCCACTTTATATGGCAATGCCTCTAATCTTTTGACCAAAATACAGGCCAGCCCTCTAGTCAGGAGATACCTCAATTAACTTCTTGGCAATGGCGTTGAATGATTTGTGGGCTGAAGGTCCCTACGGCCCAAGAGTTTCAACCCCAAATTGTTCAAATAATATATATAAGTGTTGCGGAGTCATTAATATTTGCGCCGTTTGAGGTTTTCCGTCGCAGCCGCTGCTGCCGTAAGACGGTGCCAGAGTGTCGACGCAAGTGGCGTTCCACACAAAAGGCCGCCCCAACCTCCAAAGCACCAGAGTCATTTCGTCCGGTCTCTTGCCATCATCCGAGATCAAGTCCGAAAATAAAACGTATGCAACTGTTAGCTAATTTATCTAATTTGTGGAGAAAAGCCTGATTTAAATTTGTATAACAAACATCGGCATAGTCAAGTACTGGTATTATTAGTGATTGGGTTAGAGAAATTTTAGTTTTGAGAGGGAGGAAGTTTTTATACCAGGTTTTTATGCAGGTCATTGATATAACCAATATTACAAATGCCTATAATTTTGAATTTTTTCCCGATTTTCAATGCTACTCCAGAGCTCCAGAGCGGCAGCGCAGCTGCCTGTATCCTGTTAGGTGATTGCTGTTCCTGTGTGTACGCAGCGCATGTCGCAGCCCACACCACCAGACCGCACCTAACTAGTTTTGGTGTTTTCTGTATTGATAATAAATAAATAATACATTGATAAAAAGTTAATGACAGAGCAAGCGAAGCAAGAAGTGTATGTAGAGTCTATGACTATACCGCGATAACATTCGAACGAGTGCTTCAATTATGATGAAATTTAAAATGTATGTAGGTAATATTAGTACAATTTTCAAGTTTTTTGGGTACAATTATCGGTTTCGTAGTCCATGAGATATTGAAGTAAATGTTCCGAGGTCCAAGTCCACGACAAACTACGTTCAATGCATGTTTCTGCTGGCGACATCTTCGTTACAGAACAAACAATTATTGAGAAAATGTGAACTTGACGGTAATAAAATAAAAAAAATAAAATAAAACTTAGTTAGACTTTGTGACGTATTTTTATTAAGGTAACAAAATTCTGCTTTGGATGAAGCCATGCACATGTATCTATGAGGGTAATGCGCAAGTGAAGCGCATTCGAGATAACAAAGGCAAAAATCTGATAATATGTAAATTAATATTTAAAGGATGGAAGAAGAACCTACGAACATAGTAGGTATAGCAGAAAAATATTTTTACTGAAATGGCAATGAATACGACTTTTCTGTTTGCGAGGCCCGTTGTCTATTTCTGAATTTGTTGAAGTATAGGTACTTTCTATTAGTAGTTAGCGACAGGTCACATATTTGAGCCATATTCGCCTGGGCCTAGGCATCGAAGCCAGACATCATTTCACTGCAACACTGTTAGTTCCTGTTATTTAATTTAGAGTATTTGCTGCCACAGGCTAGCGTGCTGCCGCCGACGTGCGCAATAGGACTGGTCTAGGAGAAATGAAGAAAGGTATAGCTTGTATATATCATACTTATGGAAGGAGGAAATATGTGAAAATCTCAGAGGAATCACTTCGATATTTATTTTAACCAACTCCCAAAAAAAGCAGGAGGTTATCAAATCAGTTGTTTTTTTTTTCCCACATGTCGACCATCACGCAAAATGTGGCCTTTAGGTGTCACGCTCCTTGCCTCTGTTTACCGCGTTAGAGATAGACGTTGACGTAATGTGTCGTGTTGTATTGTAGTTGGAAAGTAGCGGCCGCTGGGCAATTTGCGTGGATCGGCTAATCACACGACTCGGCAACATCAACTTCAACATTTGCGTAAAGTAACGAAGCGTTGCTAATTCAGACGTTGTTGGCACTGAATGCCTGAGAGCAGGATGTTGCTGTATGGCAGGCCTCCAACTCTGTGGGAAAGCGCAACCCTTTACTGAAAGGCCCCTGATTTAATTCCAGCACGGTCCCACATCTAGTAGGTATAATCTGCCATAACCACGGCATTTTCACAGACTTCTACTTGCTTCCGGTGAGAAAATATATCACGAGGAATTTGGAATACTAGTTTATTAGTGTGAAGAATAACTGTTGTCACTAGATAACAGATCACTAGATGATGTATAGAGTTAGATACGGCAGATGCGTTTGGATAGGTCAGAAACACAAACTGACACAATGTAAACCATTGAAACACAAAAGACTCTGTTCAGAAAGAGACCAGGCGTAAGATAAGGCTACTTGGTCACCTACGTGATATCACTTAGGTGAACAAGTTTCACTTTTTTAGTCCACTTTGTTCACCTCAGAATTATACTTATAGATTTAATGATATAGTTATTTATAATAGTTGGCATTTCTAAGACACATTACGGTGCAAGACTGGACGTAATATGACATGGGACTTTTTTACACATTCGACATTGTAGGAGACAAGTCATTGTCAAACAGAACGGTATGTTTATTTATTTATCAGAGAGAACCGCAAAAAGTAGGGCTTTTCTACTAATGAAAGATGGAGCTGTGGCGCTGTGTACGAGAGGATTTGGCAAAAGCCACGGATGCGGCTGTAAAGGTAGCATCATTCTGGGCAAGATTCATTTAATCGATTGGACTATTGACACGATAGAAGATGATTTATATATCTACATAATGGTGTTGTTATTAAGAGAGGTATGTTTCACGCATAGAAATGATTTAACATAAAAATAAATTCTTATTAATTTGGTTCTTATGATAATAATAACAATGATAAAAATATGCATGGAATAACATCTTCTTTTTTATTTTTGTAAATTCCGAGGTGATCAAAGTGGACTCAAAGATTCAAAGATTTTTTCAGAAAATAGGCCTTTTCAGGCTCTTTTTATTTTTATATTACAATGACTATAAGAGTGTACTCTGATCATTCAGATGATAATTATCACCTAGCTAGGTGATCAAAGTGAAATAGATCTGTTTTACTCACAACACTCACAAAACTTTTCAACATTATTTTGAACATAATTCACAAGGAAACAACACAATACATCCAAACATAGTAGAATAAATCGGTATCTCTTGGATAGGCATGTAACATCCTCGTCTTCATCGTCACTAACCATCAAGTGAGATGGAAGACAATGGCTAATCCAATATTTAGTAAAAAAAATACATGAGATCATACGTGAAATAATGATTGAATTGAACAACATTCCGAATCAGGCTGCTATTTAAAAATCATAGTGTTAGTTCACCTTTACTCTTTTATTTGCAAAGAGTCTCGATTAATTGCCACATTCTGCTCATTCCTAATGAAACCGACCTGCACACGCCGTAAGCCAGATACGGTGGACGCCGTAGTTTTTGTTGGCAGGTGTGCACACTTGTAGGCGAGGGTCTGCCGGACGGGCGCTGCCAAGTACTCAGCCAGTCTGCTGGTCGACCTGCCGTATGAGTGCAGGCGAGAAGCCCTCTGTCACTGGCATTCCAATGTACGTTGTGATGGAATATGTTTAAACCACAGTGTATAACAGTACCTTCAAAAAATAATCATTTGATCATAGGGGCTGGCTTCAGAAGTGAAATCAACACATTAACGCGCCACACGTTATGAAATGCCACAAGTTTATCACTTTTGAAAAATCGCTTAACACGCCTAAACAAGTTTTAACACTAAAAAGTACTCACGTACTCGAAGTAATTTCGTAAATTCAATATCAGCGCAGAATAAGTACTAGTTTTTATATATCAGCAAGTTCTTCGAATGTTACTTTGCCTCTGCGTTACACCCTATTAATACTTATTCTGTGCCTATACTTACCTACTTATAATATACCTAACTGAAAGAAATCCTACAACAGTTGTGCGCTTGATCGGAGTCCCATTGTACCGCTGTATCAAATGGCTTGCCATTATCATGAGCTTATCATTGTTATCGCTGTCGTAAAGGAAACGAGGGTACGCCCGCGGGGCAGCCCACTCCCCCCGCCAATCTGATTTCGTTTAAATTTCTATAATGGGAATTAATTGTCACATGGCTGCCACCATGAAATAAAAATGTATAATGTACCGTTCTTCAATAATGGATAGTGTAAGCCGCCAGATGAGCCAAACGCGTAAAATCGGTTTTGGTAAGAATAGAAAGCGCTGACGCTGTGGGTGTGGGTAGGGTGGCTCAAACAAGACTTTGACAATCAACATAAAAATGCACTAGTTTTACTAAGTACACATACAACTTTCAGTAGAGGGCCAACATCTCTACACTTTAGCTCGATGTCTGGTTTCGTCGGCTGTTGAAAATCAATAAATATCTCATTACGCCGTGTTTAATTTCCATCATGTCCGCCGGTAGTCTAGGAAACTTACGAAGATTGTAAAAAGATCTTCATTCGTGGCTGACACAAAATTTAGTTTAGTAAATGAAAACAAATCTTTGAATTTGTAGAGGATACTAGTTTTCGCCCGTCGCTCCGCTCGCGTCAATGTCGATCCATCGGGAATAGTTCCCGGGATAAAAGGTAGCTTATGTCCTTCTCCGTACTCCAGAGAACTTGTATGCAAATTTCATGATGATCGGTTCAGAAGTTACGGCGTGAAAGCGTAACAAACAAACAAAGTACTCCTATCATGTTTTAAGGATTCTTTAGGCAAATGTCAAAAAACGGAACCCTTATGGATTCGTCTGTCCGTCCATATGACACAGCCAATTTTTTCGAAACTGCAAGAATTATATTGTTGAAACTTGGTAAGTAGATGTATTCTGTGAACTATTAAGATTTTCACACAAAAATAGAAAAAAGAAACACATTAAATTTTGGGGGTAGTCCCCATATACGTTAGTACTTATATTAATTCTGTGCCCATACTTAGAAGTGAACCTCAATTTTTTTTCTATAACCCATACGTTTGGGATATCTATGGATAGGTCTTCAAAAATTATATTTTGCGCGAGAGATACTTCTGAAGTGTAACTTCTAAAATAAGAGAATGATAAAAGTAAAAACAAATATATATATAATGTACATTACCATGCAAACTTTTACCGAAAATTGGTTTGAACGAGAAGTTATTTTTAATACATTCATAAATTGTAAACTGCTATTTACCTTTAATTCAATCAAAGTTACAACGAACTACAAGGACTTTTATATTCTGTTACTTTCTGCTATGGAACCCTTCATGGCGAGTCCGACTGGCACTTGGCCGTTTTTTATATTTATTTTTACAAACTTTAACTTAACGTATTATCTTCATTCGTTAAAGTCAAGTCTAGCAACCTGCCTGACAATGATTGCTCCCTCACCATAAAATCAAAAAACAACCACAAAATTGGGTTCCACGAAAAACGTATGTCCAATGTCGTCATCTGCCGGGTCTACGCCGCTGACGTGCGCCGGTGCGCCACTCAATCGACAAAAATTCGCTCAATTTAAATCACCATTTGGCATGTTGATTTTGTTACCGTAATGGACTGGACGAACCTCCATACCACGTACTGTCATATTTTTTAAGCACTTATTCTGATGAAAAATGCAATCTTTTAGGGACTATCAGTAGGAACTTAATTCCGTGACTAGCTCCCAAATTTTTGGGAGCCATTCAAGTATTACGTAAGCAGAACAGCTATCTTCATTCACTAGCTTTAGTATCCTTGTCTCTACACTATTTATCACAATTTACCCTCGACATGGTTTTGAACGAGCCCGTCAATATTAACATTTGCTATGGGATCAGTGGAGGGAACTCGAAGAAAATTTGAGCCCCGGTATATTACATTTATAATTATGATGCTACTGTAGTTTCGCACAGATTACTTATTTTTTCCAATTATATTGTCTTTGTAGTAGTTTAAACTGGATGGATAATATAGCTTTGTCTTTCTATCTAGGTATACATTTGGTGATTTAAAAATAATTAGTAAAATGTTATCCCAAAAACATCAATATCAATTATTTCTCGAGTAAGGGATAAAAACATTCACTTTAAAAAGATAAGGTAGCGTAGAGTGCTTAGTAAAAATTTGCGTAGTAATTATGAAGTTAGTATAGAAAGGAGATGTGTCATTTGACTTTAGCCAATCTTCTGTTTATAAAATTAGTTTATGTGTCAGGTACCTTTTTTTTTTTATTAGCCATTTAGGTCCCACTGCTGGGCAAAAGCCTCCCCTTCTGTTTTCCACCTTGTTCTATTCATTGCCATGTTTTGCCATCCCTCATTGAAAGCAAACAGCTCGTTAAACAGGTACCTAATAAATGTAAAAATTAACAATGCGAAGCTTGCTTTCACACACAGTTAATATACAATATGGACAAGACATTTGGGAGGATCTCTTGTTTGATTCATGTTTGATACTTTGAATTGATCTTTGACTTTGAATTACGAGTCTCGTCTCGCAGTGGCTTGTATTTTCTCAAGCCCCATATAAATTACTGGTATTCAGACTTTATAGTTTTTTGGGTATAGTTTACCATGCGTACCACTGCAGCAGACAATAAGGATTAGCTATTGATTTATTATCCATGGCGTCAAAGCAATGGTTTTCTGCTATCACTGTAGTTTATGTCTGTATCCACCATCAACGTAATGGACCTTTACAGAGCGTAATATTTCCTCATTCGCCGTGGTCGCTAATGCCGCTATAACTCTCGTCATAAGTCGCCACCACCGCACGCTTACCATTAGCACTGCACTCGGAGCCTCCAGCCTGGCATCCTATTGCTGCAAAGTTTACGTTTGTTTAATTGTAATATTGGGATACGTCAGGTACTATATGTACCATCTTCTACTGGTATATAACAGTACCAAGTGTACTATCAATGATACGATGGGGATTAATCAGTATCACTTTTAAAAACAAGGGAAGAAGTAGGATAACTTGGTGGCATTTGTACTATTTGTAGTACTTGTCAATACAACTCGTAGACGGAAGAACTTCGAAACAACAAACAGTACACCTACCTACATATACATAATTTGCAGTATATGGGCAATCGTGTACAATACTCAGTAACCTTGAGCACGATGTTGTGTTATGTGTGTCGTTTTTGTATCGCGGTAATAAAGTCGTGCCGGCGACTGCAGCTGCCGCGGCGACTGATGATGCCCATACAACTCGCAGCAGGAGGACATTTCACAAACAAGGCGCTGTTACACCTACGCCTACGAGACATGGTTTGCAGTATTGACATCATCTACAAATACATAAAGGTTAATAATAACAAGTGTCATGGGTTCATTATTTCGCAAAATATATGGCATTATTGCTGTCAGTCGCTGAAAGGTCAGCTTTTAAAACTTGGGGCTCCGGATTGTCCTTTCAGTCAAAATCGTATTGAAATTCATTCGGTATTTTTATCAAAATAAAAAAAATCTGAGCTGTTTGGGCCCATTTTATAACGTTAGTTTATTTACCTCTATGGTTGGCTGCGGCTACATTGTATAAGTAACGCAATTGTGTCGCGTTTCATTGCTGCTTTATAGTGTAAGTGATAAGGCCATCTTCTGCCACCTGCGAGGCCTGGGTTCTAATCCCCATGTATTCTTTGGTTTGGAATTAAATCTCCTAATTTTTTTTATCTCATCTCATACATCGTGCCAGATACTAATGTTATTATTTCACCCGCGGTCGGACCTCTCCCTTCCTTCGGAATCCAAATTCTGATAAAAACCTTCCAATAAGCCAGTTATCAATCGAAATTTTTTAGCAGTTGAGACACCAGGAAGCCACTAACGTTCAAACTTTGGTCATAAGTGATATGCCCTAGACCCACTTATAAAGATTTACCGGTGACATCACTATACGCAATGAAACGAATATTTATTGTTAGTAATAACTTCTACTTACACCATAGGTAAGTGAAATAAGGAGTACTCATCACAGAAGCCGTTCATAATAGTCACAGTCGGGAGCTCGGCAAACAGAGCGTCCGGAAAGAGGATTATATTCGAGTCCCCGAATTTGTTATCCGCGCATAAAGAGACAAATCACCTGGCTCACCATCGCCCTTATTACGTCGGGACAGAGGCTCTTTTAATGCATTCTGGTGAATCCCTGTGTACAAGGCGAGCAATATCTCAACCTGCAGGGATATTTGGTTAGTTGTAGCACAAGGCAGGCATTTGCTGGAGGTTTATCAAAGATACGTTTATTTTATATTTTTATCTCCCAACGCAAAAAGAGTAGTGTTTTAAGTTTCACTGCTGTGTGTGTGTGACGTCTATGTCTCTGTGTACCGTAACTCTTTATCGATTAACCGATTTGGATGCGGCTTTTTTTTATTTGAAAGCAGTTTTTTAAGAGTTTCGTACCCAAAGGGTAAAAACGGGACCCTATTAATTTCGCTCCGCTGTCCGTCTGTCACCAGGCTGTATCTCAGCCTCTCATGAACCGTGATAGTTAGACAGTTTAAATTTTCACAGATGATGTATTTCTGTTGCTGCTATAAAACCAAATACTAAAAAATAGAATAAAATAAATATTTAAGGGGGTTTCCATATAACAAACGTGATTTTTTGCTTGTTTTTTCTCGATATTGATAACGGCAACAGGTAGACGCTTGAAATATTCACAGAATATTTAGTTATATATTCACTTTAAAAATTAATAATTAAATAAAAATTAAATAAATATTAAAGGGGGCTCCCATACAACAGCCATGATTTTTTTGCCGTATTTATAGATAACGGTACGGAACCCTTCGTGCGCGAGTCCGACTCGCACTTGGCCGGTATTTTCTTACCTTGGCTTTATATATTATTAATTTATTTGTATTATGGCTTTTATATATTATTAGAATATGTCTAGCCATTCACAGGATAGTGGGATTTTAGTGTAAGGAGTTCGTTTTATTCTCTTTTCCCGTTGTTTGCTTATATTGTTTGAGTATACAGAGAAAAGAGAGACAAAAGAAATAGCGCCATACAGTACAGTCTGCCTGAAAAATATAGCTAGAGCCATAGACAATAAAACCTTTGTCTGTGGCTAGAGTTGTTCTCGGTATCCTTTTCCCCATCGAGGTGTGTTCCTGGTTCATCCATCCTGGTTTTGGCAATGCCCGTGCCAGAGCCGCCCGAGGTCTCTATTATGGGGGAGCATGTTAGTTTTTACCACAAACGAAACAATTACTACATTTTATTCTATTTATTTAAGACTAGCTTTCGCCCGCGGCTCCGCCCGCGTCAATGTCGATCCCTCGGGAATAGTACTTTTTCCCGGGATAAAAGGTAGCCTATGTCCTTCTCCATACTCCAGAGAACTTGTATGCAAAATTTCATGATGATCGGTTCAGTAGTTACGGCGTGAAAGCGTAACAAACAAACAAACAAACAAATAAACAAACTCACTTTCGCATTTATAATATTAGTAAGGATGTAATATGACTGAAGCTTTAACTCCCGGTCGCCTACCTGACGCCAACACTCCTTGCATTTGTGGTTTGCACAAGAATTAAAGCGCTGTGCATGAGAAGAATGCTGTAACACGTCTATTTTATCGTCGCGCAGTTAGCATTATTTTTCATGGAATACTAGCATGAAGAAAAATTTAATTTTTGGAACGTGACCCCAATTTGGGGACTCCTTCCAAAAATAGTCATAGATTAGATTCTAGGTATAGTCATCGTATGCTTTTCTCCACACAATGGCACCGACAAGAGCCGGAGAGAGAACTTAACTACTTCATGTCTCTTCATCTCAAATCATAATAAAATTGAGTATCTGCGCTTTTGGGATAACTTAGAGGTTAGGCGATCTATTAGTTTGCCTCAATGTGTGTTAGTGTCAAAAAGGTTCTCGAATGGCGACCACGTACCGGCAAGCGCAGCGTCGGACACCCACCGACCAGGCGGTCGGACTACCTGACCAAGATGCAAGCCACTTCCAACCGGTTATTTTTGAAATCTTTAGGAGAAGTCTATGTCCAGCTGTGGACTTCTTAGGGCTGACATGATGATAATGAATCAGTAATACGAGTTAGGACTAACAACCTGGAAGGCTGCCAAGGTGCTTATTGCGCGGACTATTCCAATTTGTGTCATTAGTCATTAGCAATACATAACAGCCTCCGTGGTCCAGTGGTTAAGGCGTTTGCCTGTTGACCCGGGGGTCGTGGGTTCGATTCCTACCGGAAGCATACTTTGTTTAGTAGTTTCCAGTTTGGTTAGGACATTGCAGGCTTGAATCACCTGATTGTCTGATAATAAAGATGATTCCGTGCTTCGGAAGGCACGTTAAGCCGGTGGTCCCGGCTGCCATCTGGTAGTCGTTAAAGGAACCACGTCAGAGGCCGAGAGGCGGTTCCGAAGAACTTTGACACCAGGGTGTGCATGGTCGATTGACCGTGACACCTACTCGAAATGATGATGATTAGCAATACATATACTTTGTTTCAATATTAAACAATCTTTGCTAAAGCATCAATTCCCCCTCGTATCGTAACGTCTGCCTTGTATGAGCTGCTGCAATGAGCCAGAAGCGATCCATCAGTTCGATCGTTTGGACTTCGTGCTCGCAACACTCGCTATTCAAGAGTGAGAGAAAACAACCTGGAAGGCCGCCAACGTGTTAATTTCGCGGGCTATCCCAATTTGTGTTAATAACATTATTAACAATACTTTCATTATTTTGAAGTTATGTTTTGTGCAACTCTTTGCAACTAACTGCCTAAAAAAGGAGCACTGTGTTTTCAGGGTTTATATTTCTTCAAGCAATACATCCTTTTAAATGGCTGTGCATATTTGGATGTGTGAGGTATCGTTAGAATCCTTGTCTGATCTCGAGTAACAGCTGTGTCCAGACATGTTCTTTTGACCGTACCGTCCGGATCGCGACGCTGATACAAATCGGAGTTACGGTACCTTCCAACAAAAGATATCTGGAGGAACATATCTGGGGTCTGGTCCCAGCTTTTTCGGAAGAGTTTGTACCCTACCTAAGAATATATTTATTTTTTTCTAGCCTACCCTTACTATGATTTCCTAACTGCACCAAATACTAGCTGTATTACTCTTAATCTACTTTATCAACCTACATACCCTATTAATGTTTTGTTTCTTTGTTCAATTCTATATGGCGTGATCATATCTAGCAGTAGTAACCCTTGTTTTATCATAGTAACCCCTGGACCTTCTTAAATGAAGTGATTTTGAACTTAACCTATGGTGATGAGGCCTAGTCCTATCTTATGCTATGCCTAAGGTTGCTATCGGACTTGTGTATGACTAACTTTTACTTATAAATAAGAATGACTTTATCCTAAGGTGCGCTTATGTTTTTCCTAATAAATATTGTTTAAATTGCACTTTGTGTTATTTTATGTCGCCTGCTATTTCACATTAATATAATTGCCTTATTTTATGAAGAGATGGTTAATTATTTTTCATAAAGGAGCATGTTGCTTATCTAGCATGGTGCATTCTACAGCAACTTGTTTCTCTACCAGCGGTTTGTTCTTATAGTATTGAATTCTGGATATGTATAGTAAGTATAAAAATGTAAGTAGCCATATTGATCTATAATGAGTCATAGATGACTACAACTGTAGGTATTGGATAGAAGTTTAAGGTAATAGTTTAATATTGTCATTGTATGTGTTAGTCAGTGGTGGTAGATATACCATATAGTGAATATTCCCAGCGTTTGGTGTTACGGTTTACTGGTCGAGCCCCGCCATCCGCCCACCAGAGTACCACTCGTCATCCAGACTTGGACGTGATTCCTCCGTATGCTAATTTCTTTTGGAAGGCAAAAGGGATACCCATTAAAGAGTAAATAGTACCTGTTCCCACCTAATAGTAGGATAGGCAATTTGTCAGTAAAATTATGTCTGACTATTAAATTCAGGGACAAGAGGGTAGACTTAATGTCTTCAAGCGTATTACCTGCTACACAAGCATTATGCTCTCATTGTGTTCGCTGGGATGAGTTCAGACTTATTTACTTTGAATTAACACCACGGAGGTGTAAAAGCAAAGAACTCAAATTATGAATTTACAACAAGCAGGTAGTACTAGGTACTCAGACGGAGTTTTATAGCAAGGGTTTGTTTGTCAGTCAAACTATACCTCAACCTTCACTGTAGAAAAGGCATCCTTACATGATAAAACTCCCTATATCAATTGTTACTCATTATCCTATTATTTTCAGGAATTATGTAGCTATGTATGTAAGCATGTAAATGTTATAACATGCTGTTATGTATAAGCACTATTATGCACTAACTCTAGGTCTTAGAGATAGATTGAGATGAAATGTCTATTAGTATTTAAGTACATTACATCAGACTTATTTGTCTCAGTGATTCAACAAATATAAGTGTGAGGATTGTAATATTCCTAGATTTCAATATATAGGGGTTTGAGTCAATCTTACACTCGCCCTTGGTAGTATATAAGGAACATTACTCTCCCAGAATTCATTATTTATTCCAGAATTAGATGAATCATATGGTATATATGTGGATTGTCAATATCTCAACCTTACAGAATTTACATGACTTCCATGGAACCAACAGACCATCTCCTTCAAAGAATGATTATCATGATAATATATTGTCAGAGAGTTATTACATCTCACTGGACTAAATAAATCTGAATTTTCCAATAAAATAGGTAGATAAAGAAGGTATTTATTTAGTAATTAAATAGACAACTCAGACTCAATCCATTGTCAAATAACTATGAGATTATGCCACGAGTTATGATATTAATTGTTCATGGCCAATTTATGTGATTTTACAATATGAAAATCCCCAAATCATTCAGGTAGATACTCTACACACTATTATAGTCTCAGGGCCTTGTACATAAAAATTTAAGGTTAGGAATTTCATACCTTTGTTAGAAACAGATTCCCTGAATCTTTCACAATCAGAATACGCACATTTCTTTAGCATTATCACTTGTCACAATTACAGAACCAGCTTATGCCATTTTGTTATCATATTTTCACAATCAACTTCACTTTCATATTAGATACGACTATCTACCTTAAAATTACTGTCGAAGATTAATTGTTTGAATAACGTCCTAACCACCAGCAGCTTGGATGGTTATATTGCTACCACCGGATTTACCGTGAAAACGAATGGAATTTTATCTCCTATACCCCTCTTTTCCTTAACCTGACGCAACTGTTAATGGGCCTAATCTAGTCCCTATCGGTCCCTAATTTCTAGTCTAAAGGTGTTAAGTTACTGTCCCCCCCCATCCCCAAAGTGTGTGTGTGTAGAACGAACTCCGGTGTAAGAGATCGCTCCCTAATCTAGTTAAAAAGATTTGAGGAAGCTTCCCTCGCCCTATTTTAATGATTCTACCTGCCTGACTGCTCCTAAAATCAGATTTCCTACTCTGGTAAATAGATTAGGTTCCTAGCAAGGATCCGTCATCTCTAAACTGTAAAAGGGAGCCAGAGTTTGGGCCCACGAACCTATTATTCCTATCACTCTTGGGTTGTGGTCATCTCCTGTGGTCAGGATCGAGACTTCCACGCCCTAACAAAGGTTTGAGGTCCCAGACGTGTCCCCAAGTGGCTAGGGCGCTGAAAACTAGCACACCGTTCGGACCGTAGGTTACCGTAGGCACAGAGGCCGTCTGAACTCCTCAAGTAGCATAGCTAGGCTGGAAATTACAGCCCATTCGACCAGCTACAATGTCGAACTATTTTTACTCCTACTTGGCCGCTACCCTCATAAAGAACAATCGCTCTCATAAGGAATAGAGGTCCAGCGTTGATCTTGGCCATGTATTCCCCAATTCGACACAAAACTCTATTAAACTTACATTAAAATCAAACAAATAGGAACTAGATATCTCAGATTTGACACGGAGAAGATTTCGAAGACATCAAAGATCTCCCCAACATCATTTCCTCAATATTTTTTTTTTTTTTTTTTTTTGGCCAATATTTTTTCTAAAAACCTCATGCAAATATCTAACTAATATCCCTACATTTAATAACTAATCTGCCTTGCTCTTTCCTGTCGATAAGACCTTTTTCATTTAATTCTCAATTGAATAAAGTTTTCCCATTGGTTAGGTTCAAAACTTTCTAGACCGTTCTAAGGCTACCTGTCTCTTTCTCCCTTTAATCCTCATTGAATGCTCACCCCTACACGTAATGAAATAAAGGTCAGCGTGCCTTGTAACAAATTCAATTCCATAGACAATTTCATAGCTTTCTTTTAATTATTAGTGTTCCCTGTGCTATCTATAGAATCCCTTGAATCGACCTATTAGCATAATCTGGTATCACGAGATATTATAATAAATTTTACCATTTAAATTCCTTTTACGCTGAGTATTAATTTATTTTAATATTTGTTTAATTTTGATTGAATCGATTCTCTCGATTATCCGTAAAATGCTTACTTTTTTCAACTAGACAAAAGAATAAACTAATTATCAATTGTTTTGATCAAATTTTGTTATCATCATGATTATTTATTTCCTTGTTCTTACTTAAAGATATAAAGTCAGTCAAACTATACTTTTAATTTCATATTTTTAATTTACATTCCCTGTCCTTGTTCCAAGTTCTACTTTTCATAGATCATAGATCAATTTTCTTCCTCGCGTCAATTATTGACAAAACAAACTGTCAATGTCATTCTGCTTCATAACAAACAAAATAAGATGGATATAATGAATTATTGTGAAACAATTTACAAAAGACTGTATTTATGATTGAATTTCAGTTTTCCAGTTAATATTTGAGAATCGTGAACGAGAACATAAGTGTTCCGTTACAAGTTGTCGCCTGGATATTTTTTTTCGGCAGAGTTGTCGCCTTTTTATAGTTTGTCACATGACTGTAGTGTTTTCGAGGTACAATATATATGCTTATCAGTAAGTATGTACTTATTAGTAGCAGGCACTCTTGATCTTGAATGTTGTTCAAGATCAAGAATGCTTAAATATAAGAGACGATAAACCTATCACCTAGCACCACAAATGCTCAGATAACCATCTGAGCATCTCAAAATAAAACAAAAATCCATAACTGAACTGAAAATCTAGTTCTAGCCGATGTTAAATAGGTTGCACCTAAGTTTAACCATTGATGTGCGGCTGCACCTAGTTCTAGCCGCTATGATGAAGGCTTTACTTAGTCCTAACCGAAGATAGGTAGGATACACCTAAGTCTAACCGCATGTGCCCGGCTACACCTAGTTGTACCCGGCTAAAACTAGGTGTATCCGCACTTCGGCTATTAGCCGTAACTTAAATAAATTTGAGTTACATAATTTATTCCATTATTAATAGATTTCAAAACAATCTTTCATTTAAAACGACCACTTCAATCAAACGAATGAACCGATGTTCCTGAAATTATTGATGATTATGCCTGATTCATGGCCCGTTCATGATGATACCAATCGGAAGGCATAATCTTTCAAATGAAAAAGTCTTTTTCAAATCAATTCATAAATATCGGAGTTATGAGGTAACAAACATAAAAGATATATATCAAAGCGAATTGATAACCTCCTCCTTTCTTGAAATTATAAGGTACGAGGATTCTCTATTTGGTTGTATGTTTTTGTATTTTTACAAGCTTTTATTTAGTTTGGTCTGTCCCGATGTTTGTTGTAATTAAGTCTTGCGAGATACATTTAATCTACTTCCCGGTTAATGAACTGAAATTTAGCATGCACGTGTAAATCGAATAACAATACAATATTATGGGATCGTTGCGCTGGACTGATGATGGAGTCGGCAGGTGGCTATAGGAATTCTTAAAGTAAACAAGGTATAATGTTTGGGCTCATTTGATTTGTCTTGGAAAACACTTTACAGTGTGGATTCGATTATAGTAAAAGCTTGTCACAAAAATTTAATTTTTGTAAATACTTGTTTTTATGTTTGTTACCTCATAACTCCGTCATTTATGAATCGATTAATTTATTGTTTTTATAATAATAATAATAATGAGCCCGCAGGGCAGCTTGTGGCGAGCTGTTGGGGAGTAGCGACCCCACGGACCTGAGTGCTCCCAGGGGAGGCCCCTGTTCCTCGCCTCCGACTTGTCTTAGACGGCCGATCGGAGTGGACACCGAAGAGGTAACAGGAACCCCTACCTCTGGCTTGCCTTAATCGGCCGGTCAGAGTGGAGTCGCGAGAGCTATCTGCTCAAAGGGTGGATGTGAAACATAAGTGGCACGTGGGCGTGCGTGATGGGACCCTCTAAGGATGCAAGTGATCGTACGTTTAAAGTCCAGTGACACCTCTCCACCCTTTAGCCGCTCAACTAATGTTGTTCCTTTGCTGCACATTTTTGCGTCGTGCAGCCGTTTCTGGGGTCCATTGACTGAATCGGCGAGTCACCACCTGCCTATTTTTCCGTGTGTATCAACATTGGTCAGGCAGGTGCCATAGTTATTCCCATAGCCCAGATACAAACCATTAGCCATTCATCGCAATAGCCCTAAGAGTAGTGTTTCTTTATATCAATAGGTTTGCACCTTCTGGGGATTGTCTGTGAGCACATTTCTATGGTGTGTTTATAGCCATGACCTGGATAGTGCCCCACCCCATTTTATAGCAAACGTCTCTCAAGGCCTCTACATGTTGGACATGTGTCCCCATGCAAGCCTCAAAAGACCGGGCGTTGGCCCGTGGTTACATAAGTAAGAGACAACATAATAATAATAACTCATTTATTTCAGGCAATAGTATTGTAATTACAATTATGTACAATACCAGAGGCCCATATTATAAATACCTTACAGACTTACATACATAAAGTTCATAAAATAAATACCTTATAACTAAAATACATAATATATATCCTATCCTATATCACACGTAATGCCGGCGACGTGTGTGTGTTTTTATTTAATAGGGTATACTTACCAAATGTTGCTATTTAAATTTTATCCAAATCTGTTTAGCAGTTTGTATGTAGCCTGTTTTTAGGGTTCCGTACCTCAAAAGGAAAAAACGGAACCCTTATAGGATCACTTGGTTGTCCGTCTGTCTGTCTGTCTGTCTGTCAGCCAAGTCCCTGTTTCTCAGCAGTTGTGAAAAAATCAAACTTCTAAGCCAACGCAATCAAAAGATATAGCTGGTTATGCGCAAATTTACGTGTTTTTTCGACATTCCAAGGGAATCAAAACATGCAGGGTACTTCCCGTGAACTTAGAATCTTAAAATTTGGTACGATACAATGTCTGCACAGATATAGGAAAAATTGCGAAAAGTATAAATTTATAGTTTCAAACTTATTATGTATACGGAACCCTTCGTGCGCGAGTCTGACTCGAACTTGGCCGGTTTATTTATACCAAATATTATTATGTCCAAATGCCTTAACAGAATTAAATGTGTATGAGGGGCGCGGGCACGATTATTATCCCATCCTGTTGTTGACATTCGACTGGAATCCGCGGCGTTTGCGTGGAGCCCATCAGCATAATGTTATGGATCTATGTGGACTGTAATGGCGGCCGTTTGGGTATTTAAATCAGGCGAGTGGAGCGGCCAGCGGCTGGCACGGAGCAGACGCGCTAACCACACAAAAAGTTAACGTAGGCGCCGCGACCTAGCATACTCGTACACAACAGAAAACTATGTTTTGTGCAATAATGGGTTTGTGCTACGTCCCGTTTATATACATAATTATCAGTTTTCTAATGTGAAATACTAAAGTTATAACTTAATATATATAATCTAAATCTATTAAAGTTAATAATACTATATGTTTTGTTTTGACACGAATTAGTATTACAAAACAATCGCTCTGAAATCTTTCGTTGTCAAGGAATGTTCTACAACCGCTACGAACACACCTACGGACCTGCGACCTGGATCAAAACTATAAAATTTATACCGTTATTGTCCCATTTCTTATGTTTGTGTAAGTGTCCAAAACAGGCGTCAAATTTTTCAAGCTGCCTTGAGGCATCTGACAGTTTAGGCCAACGGATTAACGTGCCTTCCGAAGCACGGCTCGAGCTCGATTTTTATTCCACGCCTCGGGATAGCTTGATGTGCGTAAACCATTGACATATATATTACTAAACGATAATAATGCGTACATCCATAAGACCATCGAGCTCCTGATAAAAATTTAGAAAGTAAGAAAACATTCTGTTGCAATTACATGTGCTATGTCCGGACGATTTAAAATTTGATCACATTGGTCGCGAACGAGCGCGCGGCGCGGCGCTAGTTTACGTCTTGTTTAACGCTACTCAAATAATAAAACTAGTGTAGTGAGAGCTTGCGTGCTGGACCAAAATGTCTGCACTTTGTTTTCTTTCACAAACAAACCAAACCTTACCATAGATATTAAACATATTTTTTCATCATCATCTCAGCCGCAAGTAGTCCATTGCTGGATAAAGGTCTCTTCTCAAGAAGGATACATCATTCCATTGGAGGATCAATACGGTAATCTATACTCACCACTCTTGGCAGGCGGGTTGGCGTGCGCAGTCTCTTTGGTTTCTTGTGCTTCAGACGCTGCAAAATTCAAAATTAAAAAAAAAATTAAAAATTCAAAAACATTTATTTAACATAGGTCATTTGGACACTTATTAATTGTCATATATTTTCAACTGAGAATTTTTGACGTCAGTAATTTACTTATGGCTAAGTTTAATGCCGCTTCCAAAGCGGAGTGCAGAAGAAGCGGCAACAAACTGCACAGCGCATTTTCTCCAATCGACGTCAACTTACAATTTTAGTTTATCTTAAAAACTAGGTATGTGGACTGAGTATACATTGTCCTTATTATAGTCATTGTAAATTTGATTGTAAAAAATGATGTTTAAGAAAATAATATATGAATATAAAAAAATATGTCAAAATATTAAAATTATATAAATGTCATCTTTAAAAATATTTTGTGCCGAATGTACCAAATATATAGTCTTAAATACAAAACTACGAGGTGTCTGCGCCAAGCTCAAGCCCAATATTATTGTCATTCAGGAAATCTTTAGTACTATAATAGGCCTTTTTACAAAGTAACTGTTTTACATAACCTTTTAATCTTTGAATTGTGCATCGCAACATTTTTAAACTGGGGAAAGATAGGAATTTTGTGGATTTGGGATTTGGGCTACTCGGAGAGATTGGGGAAAAGCAAGTACCAGGAGGCTGGGGGCGCGCATAACATTCCATGTCTGCAACCACCGACATGCCTGACCTCATTGTGTTTGTACGTTTAATTAGATACACTTCGTTAAAACAGCGGAGGCAGATACACTTCGTTAAAAACAGCGGAGGCTTGGTAAAAGAGTCTGTGGCATTTTGCTTTCTTTGAGTAAATAACTAAAATTTGTTTGTTGTATTGTGTAGAAATTCGGTAAGGGTTCTTCAATTTGGCCAGTCTACCTTTTATAAGGCGAGCTCTACTGGGACCAATTTGAGATAATGGACATTTTTTAAGGCTATTTCGAGCTAAGTTATTATCGAAATTCCAAAAGAAATTATCACGTCTAATGTCGTAAATGTCAAAGGCCAACGTCCATCTGGTGTCCGGGGATCCGAAAACACTTGGAGTCCGCGCGTGCGGTGACAGCCAATAATGCGGCATAAATATGTATCGCGTTACGTGCGGGCACCGGCGCGGCGGAGCGGCGGCGTCGCAACATTTAGAAAGCCCCCGGACTATCCGCGCTGAATTTTGCCTAGTACTTAGCTTGCTGCTCCCGTACCGCTGCCAAGTTGAGAAGCAGATATATTGAAGTCACTACTAATTCAGTGATGACTTGCGCTGCCATGGGATAAATTAATTTCGAAATTCCTCTGGTCTTGACGCGCTCAACTTAGACTAGCAGATATACTAAGTTTTGTAAAGCTATTGATTCAAACGTCACATTAACCTCTTGTGCATGCAATACCAGAAAAAATACATAAACAATGTATTTTGGGTACATCCTTTACCACGGTGGTCATCTTTTCCTTCAATTAGCCTTTTCAGGGGCAAACCACTTGCCTAGACACCTTCGGATATAGCTTTGAACGTTGTTTCGTTAAACGTTGAAGGGTCTTCTCATTAGAAATCGCATATGTCATTGTTGAATAACAGTTTTCCGGACATCCCGACTGTAGCCATAAAGCACTATCCTCTCAACAAAGCGCCGCTGGCGCGAACACTGAACACATTCTCAATCAAGTAGCTGTAAAATATATCTATTTTCTTATTCTCTTTCACTATTTACAAGTTTTAATTAAGAATAAGATGATAGTTACACTGTTGTATTGGGTTAAGCCCTCTCAAGATACTGTAAAAGCATTAAAATAAATAAACAATTAGTATCTCATAAAAAACATTAGTATCTCATTTACGGATACTAAGGTAGTATCCGTAAATGAGATACAATTTTTTTTTTAGCTCTATATATGTTTGCAATTTGAATGAATGTTTCTGATTAGAAAGCAGGTACAATAAACAACGGCAATAGAAATTTGTAGTTTCCATTGACTTTCAGGAATCACATATTTCACTATTTTCATTATTAATTGCAAAAGCAAATTACAATTGACATAATATAAGGTGTTTCATAAGTGCACTTTTGCTCTACATAGTGTAAAAATACACGTACAAAATATTGTATGGCTTTCTGATAAGTGATTTTCATATTAAATGTAAAATAAATCAAATGCCTTACCTTTTAAAAGTGTAGTTAGTTGTGTTAGGTGACGCAAACCATAATAAGAGCATTATAAGGTGCTTTAAGTATATAAAAGGGAGCAGAAAAAAAGCTATATCGCTACTGATTCAGTATAGTTGAATTATATGAATGAATGAATAATACTTATATAATAATTGCAACAAATAGAAGGGATACGTACATCTTAAATGATAATACATAGTTTTGCACAAGAAGCGGTCTTATCGCTTAAATCAAGCAACCATCGAAGGATACAGTATTAAGGAACATAAGCAAGTGGCGCATAATGATAAGAGAACAAATATATATGATACTAGCTTTCGCCCGCGGCTCCGCCCGCGTCAATGTCGATCCCTCGGGAATAATACTTTTTCCCGGGATAAAAGGTAGCCTATGTCCTTCTTCGTACTCCAGAGAACTTGTATGCAATATTTCATGATGATCGGTTCTGTAGTTACGGCGTGAAAGCGTAACAAACAAACAAACAAACTCACTTTCGCATTTATAATATTAGTAAGGATAAGGATAAGGATGAGTCTAGTGGAATTACGCTAGCACTTTTATTTTATGTACAATTTCCTTTGATTTTGTATTACAAAGTGACGCGTTACAAATGTTCTAGTTAGCATACAAAGAAAAAGGTCGGAATCAGTTAACACGCGGCGGAGCGCACGAACTCGCGGGCAAACACATGTTTTATGTATCAGATATAGGCGGCACATGACGGCCGGATTAGCATGGGCTGTATAATGTGCCCGCACGACGGGACGGCATGGCGCTGGCTGCGGCCTCAGACACGCGGAGCGTAGAGCGGGGCGGGTCTTTCTGTGTCGCGGCTGTCATCTTACTGCTACTGGCTGGTACATACATACATAAATAAATAAAATAAAAAATAAATATATACGGACAAATCACACAGATTGAGCTAGCCCCAAAGTAAGTTCGAGACTTGTGTTATGGGATACTAACTCAACGATACTATATTTTGTAACAAATACATATATAGATACACATCCAAGACCCAGGCCAATCTGAAAAAGATCATTTTCCATCTTGACCTGGCCGTCTTGACATAGTATCACGTCTTTTTCCCTTGCGTGGTAGACAGAGCCTAGGTATATAAGACCTTATGGCCACATTTAGCAATTTGGTGGGCGTGTGATGGAAAACGGAATCAAAATAGATGGGTTGCTAGCCGCATCGCCTAATGATATGATTCCGCAGATTTTAGCCCAATCCCTCGATCGGCTTTTAGGATCTGCGCGAGAAGAGAAGCAGCTGGCACATTCCATGTTTTTTCTTTTCTCCCAGACCAGCATGGAACTGGCTGGAGCCTTGAACAAAATTAAAGACGTTCCTCCGGCGCTCAAGTTCGGCGTTTCCGATTGTGATAATTAATTTGTACTAAGAACATATCGGTTGTATTCGAACATATACGTAGTATTTAGTCCTCCGTGATAATGGCACGGTACTTCCGACGTAATGCAGGAGTACAAGACAATATGCCTGATTTGGTTTGGGGTCGGCATGCATAGTGTTGGTTGATATAAAATATCACTGGCATAACATATTTCGTATAATAGTCTAAATGCATTATTTATGCATACATAGTATCATGTCTTTTTCCCTTGCGGGGTAGACAGAGCCTAGGTCTGTACGACCTGAAGGCCACGCTTAGCAAGTATAATGCATGCGATTATTTATGCATATTTTAATACTTAAGTTACTGTTTTGCCCATTAATCATCATAAGGCATTTACAATGTTCCTGAATTTACTAAAAATTTCGACGTCGCTTAGGAAATAATAATAGTGGAATATGATTTCCGTTTCCTGTTGCGCTTTTGAAACTTAAAAATAACTTGAGTACAATCTGATGATGTCAGTTGTTATGAAATCAAACACGATGATAAATGATGTTTTCTCCAACATGCGGAAATTCGTCCATCATTTTGAAAACTTGTTCGAGATAAATCGATATTGCTGTATAATAAAAACTCTTACCCGTCATACATATTAAAAAACTGGCCACGAACAAGTCGGACTCGCGCACGAAGGGTTCTGTTCCGTTATCTATAAAAACGTCAAAAACATCATGTCTGTTGTATGGGAACAACCCTTTAATATTAATTTTATTTTTATTTATTATTTATTTTTAAATTAAATATATAAAGTAAAACAAACATAGAACTTTAGTATAACTAAATATTCTGTGAATATTTCAAGCATCTACCTGTTGCCGTTATCAATATCGAGAATAAATAAAGCAAAAAAAAAACACGTTTGTTGTATGGGAGCCCCCTTAGATATTTATTGTATTCTATTTTTTAGTATTTGTTTTTATAGCGGGAACAGAAATACAATATGTGTGAAAATTTCAACTGTCTAACTATCACGGTTCATGAGATACAGCCTGGTGACAGACGGATAGACAGACAGACACAGCGGACAGCGGAGCGATATTGATAGGGTCCCGATTTTACCCTTTGTGTACGGAACCCTAAAAATGGTACTAGTTTTTGTTTGGGTAAGTCCACCAGGATCCCCCAGCCCGGTCCTCCAGGGGATCCCTGTAAACTCAACAGTTCATCAGGGTCCGAAATAATGTTACCAACCGAATATTGTAATAATAATACCAGTCGCTCGATAAGTCCAGTTCTAGCGACAGTCGCCTTATCCGAGTCGTTTGTCTTGTCACATGGCGATAGGTGTCGGCGCTAGGCGGATGTGGCGCTGTGACGGCGAACAGTGACACCCAGACAGCGCTGAGCCAAGATTACTACGAGAACAGATGCATATACGTGCCTACAATGTGCATGTATGTATTGAACATAACACTAGCTCCAGTGGCTCCGTGATGGGAACTCGAAGGCAAGTCAGACGGGAGCTACGTAAACAAATCTATAGGCCACATGGCCTTGTACATAGGCACATGCCTATAGATGTATGTGTACATTGTTCACACATTAAAACAAAAATGAATTTCATCAAATTCAGCCATTGGTTGCGACAGCCGTTGGTCCCTATGGTCATTGTAGCCGGTAATTGTTGGTGTCAGATGTTCTAACTTTAAATTTTTTTAAATATTTTATTTTGCTTTAAATTATTATCAATGATGAGTGCGCTTTACAGTGGCATTACAGTCACTCATACCTATTTAAGCTAAGTATACAAGTACTTATCACTTATAATAATATTTTTATTTCACCATAATTAACAGATTGAGTTTGTAAAAAAAAAGTTCAAAGTACTTTTAAATGATATACTTATCACTTACTTCTATCAAAGAACATATGATCATCACTTTATTTGTCTGCGTAGAGGCACAAAAAATAACATTAGTTTGACCTGCCATCTCTCTTAGCTCTGAAAAAAAAAACTTATTTTAAATGTATGGCGCAGGGGAAGTGATTTCCGTAGTATCGGCGTCACCCTATAATTTGTGGGCTTAGTCAGTCCGGCCGGTCCCCTGTGTATTCTAATGCTATAAGCACTTCACAGCACTGATCACAGCATGAGAGAGCTCACATTGGTCGCATAAAACGAGCGAGTTGATTAGAAGGACTAACTTACTCGAAAATTTTAAATGTTAGTTAGAGAACACAGTAGTTCGTTTGACGTTTGTGTTTAAGTTTGCAATGCGTATGATAAAAATCCAATCAGAGTTTTCTTACAGGCCTGTATGGCACTGTTTTCGTTCGAGATCATGATTGTGTAGTGTAAGCTGATTCGTGATTTTATTTTTTATTGAGATGTAGAGACTCTTCTGCAGTTTATTGAGCATATGTAGGGATCGTCTTGTTGCGTTTATACATTGTTTACCTAAGCAGCTCTACCGTCCGTTTCTTTTTGCACATTGACACCGACAAGAGCCTAGCCCTTAATAATCAGAGAGAACAAGCCCTGTCACAGCCGGCTCCTACTTGTCCGTACATTTTTTGTTCCTGATCTCGCGTAAGGCTTCTTGTCACGATGTGTACTATCAATATGTCCCTTCCCGTTTGACTTGTTGCCAATCGACTCGATCATATGACTGGCCCAATATACTAAAATTAAGAATATTCGCAACATAGCAAGCATTGCCGGGTCGTCGGCTCCTGTTGGTTGGTCTACCTACATATTCTGCGTGTTCCTGTTCCCACGCGCGCACATGTCGTGGCGACAGATGGCGTGCCAGGCGACTCTCGGCTAACATTGTAGAGTTTCGCCAGTATTATTATCAACAACATTGAGTTGCTACCGAGAATCATATTATGGAATTAAAAAAATTATGGGCGACAGTACTATTAAATAAGTTAAAACATAGGAAGAATTTTCCGTTTTTCAATGCGAAGACGGAATTTATCTCTTATGATTTAAAAATTGATGGTGCCATTGTGTGTCGCAGGCATATTTATTTTCAGTTCTTACAATTCCCGATTACAAATCTATCTCTCAAATCATACGGACCATGCGAGGATGTAATGATACCTGTATTTTAGTTTTGTTCCCTATAATATCACTACTTACATAAAACGAATAAGTCCTTGGATACTGTGGCAGTATTGTATTTCAAACTATTATGGTACATTGTAACAATATTAACGTTTACAGACGAACCGCCTGTCATAATACTGTACATTTTATTTGATGCGAGCGTTTGTGTGAAACAATCAATATTTACGAGTTTAGTCTACGAGCCGCCCTAAAATAGTTGTAGCTCCATCTACTAAACAACGCAATTTGCAGCATACTTTAGCGTGTAAATCATACTTGATTACAGAGAGCAGAAGGAAGCGAGACGTTTGCAAAGTAAGATAAGAGTTTCCAAATTGTTAAAACCTCGCACTTTCCCAACGATGCTCCAAACTCTTAAATGAGGCTATTTAGTTACTGCCTTTGACTGCGACCTAACAATTAAGTACTAAATCTTACTTATCTCGGAACCAACCAGAAGATACTATCTACTCGCACTACATTCATTGCTGCACTTCAAAATTTCAGTTCAGAGTTAACTATAAAATGAACGTAATGTATTTTGTGTAAAGCATTTCGCTGGTTTAGGATATGAAATGGGCTATCGGTGTAAAGGGAATTGCTGTTGGAGGTCTAAATGGTGAGAGCTAACTTTTTATTCGAGCAAGAAACTCGATTTTTATGAGTTTCACGGAATGCCTTAATTCCCGCTTTGTCACACTCGGCGCGTGGAATACCGCCACTCTTACTCACGCAGTGCGTCATATCGTTTTATGACCATTCAAATTTTAATACTTACTTTTGTTATATCTCTTATAAATTATTGCTATATGCGCTATACGAAATAAATATTTAAAACAGTTGCAAAATTATGCTATAGTAACAAAATCGTTGGTAAATTCTGACAGATTGAGATGGTTTAAATTTTAAAGTGTTTCTCGAAAATTGAAAGGTCCGGTTGGTTTAGTCTTTACCTTTGCAAGGTCGGTTTACAGTGAACTACAAAGTTTGTTTTTGTTAACCTATTTTATTTAATAGATTGTACAGCTCTACAGAGCTTAAGTTAAAACTACAATTCAGAAATATAGAAGTCTAATAATATATAAATAAATAAATATATACGGACAAATCACACAGATTGAGCTAGCCCCAAGGTAAGTTCGAGACTTGTGTTATGGGATACTAACTCAACGATACTATATTTTATAACAAATACATATATAGATACACATCCAATACCCAGGCCAATCTGAAAAAGATCATTTTCCATCTTGACCTGGCCGGGGATCGAACCCGGTCACTCCGTGTCGCAGGCTGGCGTGTTGACCGCTGCGCCACGGAGCTAGTCTTACGAGTACATCATTGCTAAAGGACTATTAAGTAAAACACCAAGTTTCGGGTTCTCTTAAAAGCCATAGTTTGAAGTTTGTAATTCGAACCTGCAATATCTCCTTTCTAAGTTAACAATTATGCTCAAGCCTGGCTAAGAACCTCCTTAGTGTTTACGTCTTCTAAACAATAGAGTTGAACGCGATCAGTACTGTCTTATTCCGATCGGTTTTACAATCTCATTTCAAGTTCAGTAAGATGGTGCAGCTCGTTAGCTTGTAATCACGCGGGCTTAGTTTCTTGACAGAGATTTAGGAACTTCGCCGTTCTTTAACTCTTGAGCATTCACTGCTATGTAGTTAGTGCTAAAACAAAAGTTAATGTTTAAATTTACATCGCACAACAGTTATGGAGCTAAATAAAACCACCCACAACAGCAGTCTTAATTCATAACTACGGAAGATCTTGTGTTACACAAAGCAATGTTGTTCAAAATTAGAATCTTTAGGCTTTAAATAGACTTACATAATAATGGTGTTTATGATAACAGTCTCTTTGTATTGCGTTGTTTTCTAAGTCTGATTAATATCTATCTCAGATTGCACTGGTCTCAGGTTACATACTTATGCTATTAATAATAGTAATTCTAACAAGTTACATCTCCTTACCTTGTACATAATATTGATCACAACCTAGCATGGAACTGTAAGCACTAAGCGCTTATCTCTACCTAAACAATGGAGTTGATCGTTGTCAATGGAGTTTAACCAGGCAAGTTACGTTAAAATGTCGAACTCAACTCGCCTGGTACCGGACAAGTATTGGTACTTGTCTGATTCGGGCTGTCTTACAATCGTATTACAAGTTTAGTTGGCTCGGTAAGAGCAGTCGTCGCTCGTAAAGTTTAATCTTTGAGAATGATTCAGGAAATCAATCGGTCTTTAACACTTTAGCGTATCTTCTCTGCTGTTCTGTGCAAAAGCTGTGTAAGTGCTGAGCCGCGGGCGATAGCTAGTAAATACAACAATATACATTTTGTTTATATTGTTACTAGCTATCGCCCGCGGCTCCGTCTGCGTTAATGTCGATCTCGCGGTAACAATTTTATCCAGGAGGAAAGCCTATGTGTTAATCTAGATAATAATGCAAAATTTTATCAAAATCCGTCATCCGTTTTGGTCGCAGTATTTAACTAAAAATCACCAAAGCAAACCAGTTTAGATTGAAGAGAGAAGTCACTTCATAATTGCTAAAGATCGACTTTTCCATAAAATGCGCTGGTCTCAGGTTGTCTAAAGGCGGCTTTGAAATTACAGATATTCGTTATTCGAACTAGTCATATTGTTTTACATAAAACATAATTACTATCAATACCTAGCAGGGAACTGTTCGTACATAGTGTTTGATCTGGCTAAAGAATTAAGTTGAACGTCGACGATAGAGTTAAGACGGGCAAGTTAAAGGCAAGTTACGTTTGTATGTGGAACTTGCCCGGTGCTGATCAAATATTGGCACTTGTCTTACTCTGAGCTGTCTCCATAATATTTACAAGTATAACTAGCAGGTAGTGCAATTGTCGGCTGGTATATATGCGGGTTGAGAGCCAGGAGATAAATTAAGGAACTCTAGCATTCTTTTGTTCTTTAGCATATTATTTCTCTACAATACTGCTTGTTATGCGAGGAGAGCAATCTCACAATCGTATTTACGAGTTAGGTTGCAGATACTGCAGTCGTTCGCTCGCAAACATGCGAGTTTAGATTCTTGAGAGAGATTTAGGAATTAGAGCACTTTTTACTTCTTTAGAATATAATTTATATATGATATTATTTGTTAAGCGAGAAAGCAGAATTACAATCGTATTTATAAGTTTATTTGGAGATAGCAGTTGTGGGCTCGTAAACAGGTGGATTTATGCCCAGGAGGGAACTCGAACACTTTTGTTTCTATAGGATTATAAAGTGAACTTGTGCGAGTACAGTTGTTGTTGTGGAAAGAAAAGTCACAATCGTCGCAATATGACTTTTGGGGATAGATACTGCAGTCCATAGATTTAAAAAAAATCCATACTTCTATGCTGCAGTCGCTGTCTCGTAAACAGGTTTTGATCTCTTAGTGATTTAGGTACTAGATGGTTCTTGAGTTTTTTTAGATTTCAATTTTTCTACAATATTATGTTTGTTATGCGAGGAATATTATCAGTATTCGTCGTATGCCTTGAATTTAGCTGTGTAAAATCAGCGTTATTCCTATTTCTATCGTTACCAGCACGAATACATTCTTATGAACCACTTTTGAATCTTTGTATACAGAGAAAGGAAGAATAAAAGAGCTCTTTGGAGTTCTAAGCAGCTATACGCAGCTTCTGTTTCTGTGCTGAACGAAATTCTTATTATGAAACATTTTTGGACCTCTCATAAAACCTACCAATTAGCTAATAGAATTCCATCCAAAAAATGGTATCAGCTGGATACTTCCCTTAATCTGATTTCATGTCGTATTTCGCTAAATATAAGTGCTAAAGGGAAATTTATTAAGTACTAGCTTTCGCCCGCGGCTCCGCCCGCGTCAATGTCGATCCCTCGGGAATAGCACTTTTTCCCGGGTTAAAAGGTAGCCTATGTCCTTCTCCGTACTCCAGAGAACATGTATGCAAAATTTCCCGAAGATTGGTTCAGTAGTTACGGCGTGAAAGCGTAACAAACAAACAAACTCACTGTCGCATTTATAATATTAGTTAGGATTAGGATAGGATTGCAACTCTTGAAACTTGTATATTGTTATATATAACAACTAACTGTGTTAGCATGGTAATGTAAACAGTGACTCGGCATCTTCACCCTCGGTTATTTTTATTCGTTTCAATGTAAATCCGATCCACCTTCCCCTTTGCCCTGCATTGTGCGGAGCCGCTCCCGGCCCACCTGAATGTTGAGTGAGCGAGCCGTATCTATCTTCATTACTTACATTGTGATTGTACTGACTCGCCCTGAGAAGCAAGGGTTAATACAGGGAGATTGATTCGCAGAATTCGCACCTGCTGGCTGCAGGGCATAATTTGTCCAACAGCCGTGAAACTAGATTATGATACTTCTTTTCGCTTGTAACAGAGAAAGACTATTTGAAATTCTACTGGTTGTTTTTGTAATTTTTAGGCCATCTATCGTGGGCCTCGGCTATTGTCATTTTAGTGGTACTGTAACTTTAAACGTCCACATATATCCCCTAGTTTTAGATAGGTGGAGTGGCAGTTAATATTTCCTGCCTTAACTGCTTTATATGTATCCATGTATCATAAGTACATTATATGATGAAATATAACATAATAATTTTATCAAAATACCTTGAATATTGTCATAACAATTTTCTTTATCGCCAAAATCACCCTCGCGCAATGACATTCATTACGAAAGAGCGGCACAATCTTACATTTTTCATCTTTTTGAAATCTTACCCTAATGTGTAGAGCCCTCTTCTTCGGCCTCATTTTTTATTGATAAAAAAATACTTTAAGTAAACTTCATCAGATTATAATTTCCAACATGTTTGGCGTTGGAGTGAGAAGCAACAGAGATTGCACTATCTGGCGGCGGAGGGCGGCGGCGGCTCGTCTGTCATTAAAATAAATTGGGCAAATTTGGAGCGGCGTGTGTCCCCATGTGATGTTTATGTAAATACGTCGTCCGCACGGTGCGACAAACTAATGAGAGGTTAGAGCTGCGACACACTTGGTTAGGCAAACTACTTCGAACACACAAAAACAAATTCAAATTTTATTGACAACTAGCTTTCGCCCGCGGCTCCGCCCGCGTCAATGTCGATCCCTCGGGAATAGCACTTTTTCCCGGGATAAAAGGTAGCCTATGTCCTTCTCCATACTCCAGAGAACTTGTATGCAAAATTTCATGATGATCGGTTCAGTTGTTACGGCGTGAAAGCGTAACAAACAAACAAACAAATTCACTTTCGCATTTATAATATTAGTAAGGATAAGGATAAGGATTTAAAGTTACTTAAATCCATTTGTTTAATGTTATAAACAATATCATAATAGTAATGTTATCGATAAGTGGATGCCATTTGGTGAAAATAAAGCAGTGTAATTGGATGCCGGTTCTTCTGCAATTACATTTTGGAAGCGGCACTAAATTAAGCTGTAAGTAAAATATTGACGTCACCAGAGGAATAAAATATTTTGACTATGTTTCGACTGCGAATCTAATGGCCACTAATTGGTAGTAGCCATTAACAGCAGGAACAAAAAGAAATAATTTAAAATCAGGTTTATCATCGAGCCACAAAAACCCTGCTATCTACATAGATAAAAAAATAAATATATACGGACAAATCACACGGATTGAGCTAGCCACACAGTAAGAGTTCGAGACTTGTGTTATGGAATACTAACTCAGCGATACTATATTTTATAACAAATACAATAGATAAAAATCCAAGACGCCGGCCAATCTGAAAAAGATCGAACCCGGAAACTCCGGAGTAGCAGCCTGGCGTGATGGCCATCAGGCCACGGAGTTCGACAAAGATAGAGTCTCTGTGGCTTAGTGGTACCGCAAGTGCCTTACAGTCGCAGGAAAATTATCTTTTTAGACTGGCTTGTATCATCATCATCAGGTGCCACACCCACTGCTGGGTATAAGCCTCTTTTTGTCTGCGCCATTTGTCTTTGTCTCCAGCCGCTGCAATCCAGTTTATATATTTGATGATATTTGTCCTAAAATTAAAAAAAAAACTATATATTTTGTGTATTCAACCTGCATGCAGGTGCACAAATGTTAGTCATTCACAAGTCACTTATACAAATAATATAATTAATAATATAATAGAATTAATATAATAAGTAAAATCAACATAATTAAAAGAAAATTTGTCTTTATAAGTGTTTAAATAAATAAGTATCAATTATAAAACAACAGCTACAGATAGTGTGACATTGGCGAATGCGAAAGTTAATTTGTTTATTTATTTATTTGTCAAATACGCTTTAATAACTGAACAGTTCATCATGAAATTTTGCATACACATGGTTTGGGGTACGGAAAAGGAAAAGTATCATTAAAAGAACTGCTCCCCAGACATTACCGTAAGCGAAGCCACGGGTGTCAGCTAGTAATAAAATAAATAAAGGCTCAAAGGCCCAAACCAATAAGTTCTATATACTCAAGTTATCCTTTTGTACTAACAGTATTTGTGGCTCACGGCTCGCAGCCCTGCGGATGTGCGGTATTAAGAGCCGCTCCCATGTTATTACTGACTGACAACCCTAGCCGTACCCTCAATAGGTAAAAACTAACGTTATCTCCTTGCTACAGAGTCGGAAATGCGTTGATATAGGAGCCGCCGGTCGTGCGGTTTGAGTTGCCTGCGGTTGGGACGCCGAATACGTTTAAAAGTAGACGCGGTATGAAATTGTTGGAGCTGAGGCAAGCTGAGGGCACGATGACGGACCTAAGTCAGGGACAGCATTGTCCTTCCTACCTACCTTAACTAAATGCGCAGAAATTATTGGAAAAACTCAAAATTGTAAAATCTTAATTTACTTACCTACTTACCACCACTATATCACCGTATTCTAAAGAATATATGATCTATCTATTAATTTAACCTGACCGGGGGTCGTTCTTGGGACCACCAGTAACACAGCCTGGCATGAAGACCACTAGGCCATCAAGGTTAACTTAGTGGCCCTAAGAATGTATTGGATTATGAAAAACAATAGTTCAACCAGCTGCTAGTATTCCCTCCTGGAAGGGATCAAGTATAAATGCAGCAACACGTCTGGAATGGAAACTTAGGTTGTAATCTTAAGATCCATCTGCTTTGAAAGAAATTTAAAGCAGTTGATTATGGCCAATAGTCGTCACTAGACTACACTGACTAAATCATTATGAATTATAGAACTCAACAAAAATAAATCAACTGATCCCTTGAATGATGCAAGTGTGGTGTGAAGAGCGTTCGACCCTGAAGAGACTCATCCAGAAAAAAAGAAAGTTTTTTCCGAGATAAGTTGTATTGATTTGTGTTCAGCACTCGGGGCCCTGAACGAAAGTGCAGCGTGACTAGTGGTGGCCGCAGGCCCGGCTTTTGATTAAAATAAAACAACCTTATAATTTGCTTTGATGGAAAATACTTGCTTTTGTTGCACTTCAAAGCGTTTGAAACAAATCTTTCAACGTGAGCTTGAAACCTGTAAATAAAAAAATTCGGTCCCGTGCACCAAGGGTTCTGTACAAGAATTATTTTATTTGTGTGTTTGTGTGTTATTTACGTAGGTAGAAATGACGGCTTTCGGATACTACGGACCTTCGCTTTTGCTATAGAAGTTTGCTTTTTACCACTTTCATGATTATATGTTAATATATATAAGTTTTGGATACTTTTTTGCAAATTTGCGAAATTGTGACATAAACGACCGTATCTTTTACTAAGAAGTTATTCTGACTAGCTCCGTGGCGCAGCGGTCAACACGCCAGCCTGCGACACGGAGTGACCGGGTTCGATCCCCGGCCAGGTCAAGATGGAAAATGATCTTTTTCAGATTGGCCTGGGTCTTGGATGTGTATCTATATATGTATTTGTTATAAAATATAGTATCGTTGAGTTAGTATCCCAAAACACAAGTCTCGAACTTACTTTGGGGCTAGCACAATCTGTGTGATTTGTCCATATATATTTATTTATTTATTTATTTTCACTATTTATGGGACAGCAGACCTGAGTGTTTGGCTTGTTGGTATTCATTTAAACTTGATACCTCAACGCGTTTCTGAGTAAAAGTATCTTGACGCTGATAGACTACAACAAAGTAATCCAATAAAGGTTCCATTTTAACTTTTGATCTTCGAAACCCTAAAACCAGAAATATTGCAGTGGTTTCATTAAAGTAAGTAGGTGAGGGTGAAGCGAACTGTCTGACCCGACGCTGGTGAAATGAAAGAGATTGCAGCCGCGAAAGAATCCGTGATACAATGCTATCTACTAGACTCTACATTTCGACTAACATTGTTGTTCCGAAAGGGGGGGTTTAAAACCAAGATCAGGCGATTGATAGGGAGTGATACGACTCTTCTTTATTTTTAAATTGAATCAGAGTCAATAGAATGCCCCTAATAGAATTGATTGAAGCCGTACGATTTTTTTTAAAGTGAGTCTGTGACTGTGTGTATGTAACTACTAGTAAATCATTTACAAAGATTTACGCACGTCACTGCTGACAAATTATTGATTGCAGTGACTTCGAAAACTCTTTATCTATTTCCATAGAACTACGAAAATTTATAATACATACATATTATCACGTTTTAATCATTACTAGAGTCCTCGTATAGAGCCTAAAGCCAAAAGATTTAATTTAAGTTGGCGAGCTCCGTGGCGCAGTGGTTAACACGCCAGTCTGCGACACGAGGGCCCCGGGTTGGATTCCCAGTCAGGTCAAGATGGAAAATGATCTTTTTCAGATTGACTTGGGTCTTGGCTGTTTATCTATTATTTGTTATAAAATATAGTATCGTTGCGTTATTATCCCATAACACAAGTCTCGAACTTACTTTGGGGCTAGCTCAATCTGTGTGGTTTGTCCGTATCATCATCATCATCATCATCATCATCAGGTCCTTTTTAGTCTCCACTACAGGAGCACGACCCTCTCTGTACTACTAGGGCCATACTTGTCCGTATATATTTATTTATTTATTTAAAAGCCACGTGTAGCCAGTCAAGCATAGATCCTTCTCATATTTGTAGATATGAAAGTTTTAATTATGTTTAAAACGGCTGTAAAAAATCATTTACTTAAAAGGGCTTATTATTGTATAAAAGATTATTTATTCGATAAAAATGCTTGGAAATAATTTAAATGTATATTTTAATGTAAGTACTTTAATTTAATTATTGTAAAATATATTGTAATGTCCGAGCCCTTCAGGCACATAGAGACCAAGACTGGAATGAGTTTCTTTCGGCGTATTCTTCTCAGCAGTGGTCATTCCGAAACGCTAGTAGATTTTCGATTTTACAAACTTAAAAGAAAGAAAAATAAACAACAGAAACAAGTTGAAAAAGCGATACATGTATCCTACTTTGAATAAAAATTATTCATTTTCAGTTTAATATGTTTAGATTTTTGCTTCTCTATCTATCACACGAATAGTTTGACTAATATATACAAGTAATAATTATGTACAGTCAGCCAACGAGGTACCTGACCCCGTCATCTACCTATATCTTTAATTTATCTCTTAAACTAAAAGTAATATTAACATGAACATTTATTTAAGAAAGATTTAAATTAAGACTTTTGAATATACATTTTCATATTAATATTACTTTTAGTTTAAGACATAATTCAAGATATAGGTAGATGACGGGGTCAGGTATTTCGTTGGCTGACTGTTCTACGTCGTGGCTAGATGCTACTAATTAAAAAATGATCACAATAATAGTTAATCAGATAATCATCCCTGTCACCCCCGACACAACGAGATTCATGACGTCACAGCACAGCAGCTTGTAGCGGCCTGTGAAAATATTGTGCATGAGTCAGAAACTCAACTCAGATTGGAAAATCTTTTCAAGAAGAAGTCCTTTCATAAGGAAGATAAATCAGAAAGGGGATCAGACAACTAAACTCAAACAATATAGATATTTAATGATGCTCATCCAGTGTTCTAGAGATTTCATATTTATCATTTGATCTGGTTACGGGTCCTTGCTTCATTGTAAAGTGAAACAGTCTCACCACATTAACATTGTGAGTATATATTAACAACAACATTACCTAATGCCAAAGCATCATTGTAATAACTTTATGAATTATTAGAGTACAGTGCCTGAGATACCTAAGAAATAAATAAATAAAAATAAATAAAATAAATAAATACCTTCTGAGGCACGGTACTTTAATTTTTAATTATTAGATTAATTTTCTTTGTTCTTCTTTATTTTTGATGAATTATCACAGATAACCTAATAATTTATTAAAATTAAATTCATGATTTTTGGCAAAAACATGGTTTATTTTACTGAGGTAGACGAAACAACCCTTTAACTGCTAAATTGGTTGTTAGTTCTAAAAGTAACTTTTTGCACGGAATTTTTTGGTGCGCAATATTGACTCGCGCCTGATCGGCTTTTTCTTACTATTCACACATCTACTATGATACGGTTGCCTTTCTGCTGGGTCATGTAGATAGTCCTGCCCTTTCGGGCTTCAAAACTTCAAATATCGCGAGGTTGTCGTCCTTGCTGCGCTGTGGCAGTAGCCTAGCTATATATATATAGCATATTGTGACTGTGACTTTTTCACCGTGTCCAACGTGCGGTTTTTGAACATGAAGCGTGCAGACGAGGCACACAATGCAGTAGATTGCGTTTTGTGACCGCAACCTTTTCACGATTCCGCGGCGGTTGCAGAATTCGCGTGCATGTCAGCGGTTTGCCCGCCAGCCGGTAAGGCTACGTCTATTTTATTACAACTCAGACCTGTGAACACAGATTCTAAAGAAATTGGCGAGAACCGTGGCGTAGTGGTTAACACGTCAGCCTGCGACACGATGGCCCCGGGTTCGATCTCCGGTCAGGTCAAGATGGAAAATGATCTTTTTCAGATTGGTCTGGGTCTTGGATATCTATCTATATATGTTTTGTTGCAAAATATAGTATCGTTGAGTTAGTATCCCATAACACAAGTCTCGAACTTACTTTGGGGCTAGCTCAATCTGTGTGATTTGTCTGTATATATTTATTTATAAATATATATAATATATATATAGTAAATTACATCTGTAACTTACATGAAATTAATACAATATAAATCCGATGCCCATATTAAGCGTGTTTAAAGACGTATGTATAGTTAAGAAGCTAAGCTACTGTAAAGAAAACTAGAGTTAGCAAAAGAGGCTCTACTGAGTCTAGTATAGTAGTAATATTTCATAAACAATACTGGCTACCACGATAGTACAAATGTACTCATCTACATATTCGAGAACTCAGTAATATATTCACAGCTCTGAAACCAGATACTCTGCAAATCTGTGCTTGCCATTTTCCAGCGCCGAGCTAAATAACACTCGTATATTTCTGGCAGTTATTTTAATTCCGACTAATAGGTTTCTAGGGATTACACGAGCGGCAGCAGAGGAGGGAGGGGGCGATGGTAGTTGTGATGTAAAGCGTAATTCACATCGCAGCATGTTTTTGAAAAATATGACATTAGTGTTGACTTATTACTGACATGTCATTAGTATCTTTACTAATTAGTTTATTAATAAGTATATTTTTCATAACAATGCATACTTTTTTAAATGGAGATGTATAGGGACGCTAAAGGCGTCTGCCTTAAGGCATCTGACAAAGCTTAACGATTACCATCAATGATGACAGCCGGGATCAACGCCTTACCGTGCCTTCCGAAGCACGGAGGTACTCCAGATATTATTATGCTATTTGTTGTCACCCATCCCATGAGCGCGACCGGGGTTGCTTAAGGCGCTGTATCCCTTAACCCTTTGTAGCGCCTGAAAGTGGCGATACCGGTTGGCCTGTCCCTAGTCTCATTTCAAACCCGTGTCGGCCATTTCCGTGTTAATTTTCACTTTTAATTCAATAATTCAATAATTATAGCCAAATATTGTATTTTTTTTAGGTATCCATCTGGCTCATTTAGTTATACTTTTTATAGTCGTAAAAAAGTTGGTAGTTGTCGCTGAAAATATTAAGTAATTCGCGACGAAACTTTTTCTGGGTATAGTATTTTTGCTATTTTATTTTGCTAGATTTTAATTACTTTTTTGAAAATATTTTGATGTATCCATTTATTTTGATCTTTGAACTGTACTTCATATTTTTTTCATGCTAGTATTCCATGGAAAATAAGGCTAACTGCGCGACGAAAAAATAGACGATTTACGGTATTCTTGTGATGCACAGCGCCTTAACCTGTACCGTACCTGATGCCAAACCGGCAACCACCGCACAGGCAGTTGAGGATAAACCCCTGACCATTTTAATGTTTGTTGCCGTATATATAACTCCGTCACTAAGGAATTGAACTTATAATATACTAGCTTTCGCCCGCGTCTCCGCCCGCGTCAATGTCGATCCCTCGGGAATAGTACTTTTTTCCGGGATAAAAGGTACCCTATGTCCTTCTCCGCACTCCAGAGGACTTGTATGCAAAATTTCATGATAATCGGTTCAGTAGTTACGGCGTAAAAGCGTAACAAACAAACAAACAAACAAACAAACAAACAAACTCACTTTCGGATTTATAATATTAGTTAGGATGTCTGTATATATTTATTTATAAATATATATATATATTATGGTGTCCCAAAAAAAACAAAGTCGTTATTTTTTTACGCATACCCTCTATTTTTTTTACTTTTAAGTCAAAACGATTATAAATAAAATTTCAAGAAGATAGGACCACGGTAACCCGTGCCGACTTACATTGATATATGTCAGTACTTGCTCTCTAAGGCTGACGCGACCTAACGTGTCGATGTGCTTGTGATTACTTAATAATTGGTTATAGAGCACGCATTGTTTTCAATCAGTCAACATGTGAGTGGAAATATACTGTTCCAAAAGGAGTATATTTTTATTAGGTGACGTAAAACATCTAATAACGGGTTCAAAACTTCCGTATAATGAACAAGTTCTAGCAGTTTTATTTTACAATATCCGTGAAGTGAATTTAACTGTCAATGAAAGCGCGAATCTCACTATTCGCGAGTGTATTATCTATTGGGAAAAGGCACGTATTCCTACTAAATCTTTACTTAATTATGTGAAGAAACTTATTAATTTATATCAAGTTCGGAGGGACTTCCAAAAAATACATAAAAGACACAAGACGCATTTAAGCAGCGCTGTCAAGAGTCAAGACTGACAACGATTTAGATAATTTGTTTGATATTACACACCGACGCTCTTCAATTTTTTTAAGTAAATGAGTTTATAATCTTTTTACAGCGACAAAGAGAGCCAGGCCGACCTGGTCACTGAGCAGGAATGGATACAAAATTTACTGATAGAGAGGAAAGAGCGCGCCTCAGTTCGTCCCAGTTCTGAGGCGCGCCCTTTTTTTGAAGAACAAAATGAAAAACAATGGGTTGCACTCCTGGAGTCAAGTCACGTGTCCATCTTACGAATTTTTGATCAGGTCACGTGTTCTGACGTGAGTTTAACATTTTTTATCCATCCCAAAAGGTGCACAACGCCGCAAATTTGTCTGAGCCGACTCCTTCCACATCACCTTATGTACTGAATCTAATGTAAACTTAGATGTATAAAAGGACGTACTGAATCTTGTTAAATACATGCTGCAAAACACCTCTGCAGAAAAATTGCATTACTCCAAAGCTAGTAGCAGCGCTAGATAGGTGTCAATTGAATTCGAGTATGAGAGATTCTGTGTTCAGTCTTGAAGCAAATATTGAAGCACTTGGTTATAATATTGATGAATTTCCGATAAGTAAGTCTTCTCCAATATACTTCAGAAATAAATCACCTTACCAAGATTTGTGCCTTTTGAAATCAATGAAGTCTTACGTGAAAACTGATAACACGATCTCAAAAGCAGCTTTGCAGAAGATAACTCAGTATTTGTGGTTAACTGACGAATTTTCTATATTATCACTATTTGACGATGAACCGTGGACCAAGAAACTAAAGTTAAAATGGTTGATAATTTACCCAAAAAGCAAAAAAATCATGGAAAACGATACTATCCCATCGAGAGAAGAACTTTGCGGTTCATTGTAAGTTTATTAAAGAACATTGGCATTTATAGTTATTAGATGTTTTTACCTTCGTTTTCTGGAAAAGTATATTTTTTTAAGTCATCACTTATTTATGTTTTAGGAAAAAAAAACATCTCTGACTTCATTTCACTAAAAACTTGCAGCAAGTCCATGTTCAATCGCCTTAAAATTGAAGACAATATTTTACATGAATGTAGAATATTGTCGTCTTTGTGGACGATTAATACTTCGTTTTAAGAGCTTTAGCTTCTTAGCTAGAAAGAAAATTTCGGCACTGAGGATAGTAAACGATGTAGTGAAAGAGCAATTAGGTTGATGCAAGACTTTCATGGATTAATCACAGTTGAGGAGGGACAAAACAAGTTTTATTACATTGCGTAGGTACAAGAACACCGGAAAATTTATCCTGACTGCAAAAAACAAACGTCAGAAAGAAAATTTGTACAATTATATTATTTTTTAATGTAAATGAGTAAATAATATACTATTCGGGTGCATTGGAGTTTTAATTAAGTAACAAAAATTAAATTCTTAATTCCTCCTATAGTACGTCAGTACAAATTTTCATGTCAAAAGTTTGGCATCAAGTCGGCACGGGTTATTATTGTCCAATCGTAATAATATTTATTATTTGAGTCAATAAGGTCAAACGAAATAAAAATAGCGGGTATGCGTATTTGATTTTGCAAAAAAAATTTTTTTCCTTATGTCTTGGGACACCCTAATATATATACTAGCTTTCGCCCGCGTCTCCGCCCGCGTCAATGTCGATCCCTCGGGAATAGTACTTTTTCCCGGGATAAAAGGTAGCCTATGTCCTTCTCCGCACTCCAGAGGACTTGTATGCAAAATTTCATGATGATCGCTTCAGTAGTTACTGCGTGAAAGCGTAACAAACAAACAAACATACAAACATACAAAAAGTCAAAAAAGTCAAAGATTTTTATTCAAAATTGGATACATGTATCTCTTTTTGAACGTCATATTTTTATTTCTTATTATTTTTTAATTTATGCAAAATCGAAATACTACTAGCGTTTCGCAACGACCACTGGTGAGAAGAATACGCCGAAAGAAACTCAATCCAGACTTGGTCCCTATGTGCCTGAAGGGCTACGGTTACATTGTTTACATGTATTATATCATCAAATAAATTTATATTAATTGCCAAGCATTTTTATCAATTATATAATCAGCAATGCAATAATATGCTTTTTTTACTAATTGGTATTTTACAGTCGCTTTAAACTTAAGTATAGGCAGACCTAATATTTCTGCAGGAATTTTATTATAGAAGCGTACTCCTAGACCCAGAAATGAATGCATAGTTTTCTGAACAAACAAACAAACAAACAAATGAATACAAACAAACAAACAAACAAATAAACAAACAAACAAACAAACAAACAAACGAATAAACAAACAAACAAACTCACTTTCGCATTTATAATATTAGTAAGGATAAGGATTTTTTGTTTAATGAGTTATGCTTTCAAATCGGTCCCATTTAAGTTTCATTGAATCGGTGCAGTAGACTGATTGAAGTCGATATTTTTGTATGAAAGAATATTTTTTTGATGCAAACAAGTTTTACATAAAATAAATAATTTCGATACCAAAGAGACGATGTAGTCATGAAGTATCTGTCGCATATTTTCTCTCAAAAGGTTAATTGAGCGGGTCAATATAAACAACATTTTGTACGGGATCAATGCTGAGATCTCGGTTTTTTAAATTATCCATTAAAATTACCCTTGAAAAAAGTTCTATTTTTAACGGGAAGACCTTTAAGTTTATGTTGGTAGGTACTTACACCTCAATGCGGTGTATCTACTCTGTTCTATACACCTTCAAATACTTACTCAACTTCGCAACGTGCCTCATTTCAAGTAAAGCATTTTAGGCCGATTACGACAATTTTATAAATAGCGGCCCGAATTAGCCCGGCCGACTGAAACCCTTTATTTATAACGGTTTCTTTTTCAGCTGAATAAAGCATGAACTTGGAGGTTGATTTCGAAACTATGCGAAATTGAAATGGCCCTGAAAATATCTCTTTTGTTTTATTAAAACACAAAGACCGCCGATAAAGTTTGGTTTTGAAATAACGCGAAAAGGTTTGGTTTTGTTTTTTGCTAAAGTACTTAATCACTGTTCAGCGTCGGCCGTATTTGTTCGGCTCAGTTGTTTTAATGAACGTTACAATACTTACAATGCATATAAATCACGTCAGTCCATTTCGAATAGGTTGGATACCCTGTGGAATAACACAGCAATTTAGGCTAAGGAGGTGGAAAAATAGTATCAATATTAGTTACGGTTATAGTTAGTTCCATTGCCCTTTAATGATCTGGGCATCATCAGCCGTAAGAGGTCCACTGCTGGACATAGACCCAAGGATTTCCAATAGTACCGGTTAGAAGCGGTCTGCATCCAGCGTTTTCTGTTTACTTAGTCAGAGCGTTCGACCATCTTAGACGGTAGGACGGTAGGGTATCCGATAGTGCGATTGCCAGTACGTGGTCGTCATTCGAGAATCCTTTTTCCCCATTGGACGTCGAATCAAAGCATATTAAGGTAGATGGTATATTATTTCTATCGTTTTTAGGATCAGCAGAATTATGTATGTAGTATTATTTTTCCATTTGGTTTAATTTTAATAATTGTAACTATTTTGCGGAATCATGTCAATATGCGATGCGGCTAGCACCCCATCACTATTTTGATTCTGTTTTCCATATTCACGCCCACCAAAATGCGAAATGTGGCTATAAGGTCTTATAAATCTAGGCTCTGTCTACCACGCAAGAGAAAAAGATGTGAAACTATGTAATTATTTTGAAGTTTGAATTAATAAATAGGATTGAGTAAAACTTATCACATTTACTAATTTTTCACGGTAAAGAGCAATGTGCAATGCAGTGAAGGTGGTCTCTTTCGTCCGTTTTCCCACAGGAGCAGCATATTCATGTTGGAAATTGAACCGAGATTGTAGATGGAAATAATAATAAAACTGTAATGGCGATCGGTTGCAACGTTTCCGATAAAGCGATGGAAACACTCGTTTGTTGCAACACTGGGGACGTGACAAGAGTGATGCCGGCCTTTCAACAAAACATAGACTAATTTTTTAAGGTTCTGATGTCGATCGATTGACTGCCAGTTAACCAAGTGGTTGGAAATTTAATTTATATTGGGTGGGCCCCCATTATATACGGTCAATTTAAATTAAGCGCAAATATTTCTCATATTCTAGAATAATGCTTTAGAAGCAAAATAAAAATAATCAACACTTGAACATAAAAAACATCCTGTGTACAAATAAATACTTTCTTGGGCAACAGCTTTTTAGTACTAACTAGTATGGATACTAAGTCACTGACGTCGACAATCAAAACAACTGAAATAAATCATCCTGTGTACAAATAAATACTTTCTTGGGCAACAGCTTTTTAGTACTAACTAGTATGGATACTAAGTCACTGACGTCGACAATCAAACCAACTGAAATAAATAATAATTATTTTGTACGAAAACTTAAAAAAAAACATGCATGTCGATTTTTAAAAATTTGTTACTAAAGCGTTTATTTCATCTATGGACATGTTGGGATAAAGAAACGAGGATGCGACATCCCTACGCAGAGCTAGAGGATCGAAGCGGCCGATGAGAGCATCGTCGTCGACTATGCGAATCGCATGTCTTTCAACACGATCAAAAGGAAGTTCTGGTTGCAGTGCCCCAGCCCAGAATCGGAACAATATTCCAATGCGGCCTAACTTGTGCTTCGTACTCGTACAATTGAAAGCGATGCGAATGCCGATGTGAATGTTGCCTTGCTTACGTAGCTCTTACCTAGTCAGCCATCAGTCTCATTTCAACGTATAAATAAAGGCTCTGTTTAACAACACCGTTCAGCTATAAGTTTATGAGTACCGCCGCGTGCATTGCTCCCTGGCATGCGGCGGCTGCCACCAACACAATAATATAAAGTAGCCGCAGTGTAACGCGAGCACAGATGTAATCTAGAGCGGTCTGTATACTCAGTACATAACGCAGCACATGTGAAAGCAGTACCTCAACTTCGTCGATCTAAAGCCTGACTGCGTAGTTTAACTATCGCTCGGCGACGTATCGTGAAAATTAGTCACAGTGCACTTCTCTGAATAGGTAAATACTAATTTTTTAGTCTTACGACACTACAAGTTACTCGCTACTTGACAAACCTAGCCTTATCTTTCATACAAAAACACTGCAAAAAATATAGCCTATATAATTCTAACGATATGTCGTTAGAATTATATAGGCTATATTTTAAAATAATATAATATATATAAATGATTAAACGAATTTCGATGTATACATCGAAATTCGTTTAATCATTTAAAAGTAACTGTGAAATAAACAAACTCACATATATATTTCAGTAATAGTCATGGTAGAGCCACGCTACCGGCAAAAGGAATTGCTAATAGCATGAACGGGCTGGTTTCTTACAGAAAATCAACGTCTGAGTAGAAGCTTTACCGCTTTTATGCTTCGTACGGTGAGTGAGAGAGCCGGAGGCCCATCCTTCCCCCTCCCCTCCTCATTTCCTTTCCCCAACTCCTTGCAAGGCCGATAATGCTCCTGTCACACCCTGGTGTTGCATTTGTCCATGCGCAGTGGTGATCACTTACCATCAGGTGACCTGCATGCTCGTTTGCCGTCCTATATCATAAAAAAAATTACATACATACGAGTATATGAACATGACTTATACACGACACATGACTCTACGCTTCCCACAACACGACGTCGCGCCAGACAATGACACTGTGCTGTGCGGTATGTTTTCTACGGCACGGCGGCGCCCTGAATTTTCACGGAGTCGCCGTTACGTTAACATGTAGCATTATGCTATCAAGGCAATGGAGTGGTACAAACTTGAATTCTAGTTTGTTCCGATCCCTCAAACTTCAGGTTGACGGAGGTGGTACTTTGATTTGATGATGAAGAATTAATCTGTTTAACTGCAGATCGCAAATGCTACAATTTTCTCGTGATAAGAGTTTTCTTTAAAACCTAAAAATAATAACAGTAATAAAGAAATAAACAAGAACATGAAATCTCCCTCTAGCCAATCAAATTTATTAAATATACAGTGCCTACTGATAGTTAGTATTTCATGCTATGATTGCAGCGTTGCGGCCGTTTCCTTTGTAGGGCCGGGAATATGAGCGCTGAGTTGTGATACTATACTGTAGAGAATAGTCTAGTTCTTCTCATACAACTGCAGAATCCAATTTATATAATCATTAACCGAGCGAGCGACAAGCGCGATAGAAGGGTCTCCGTTCCAGTTTGGGCAATAATTCGTTCGTACTCGTATGTCCGGTTGTTCTCCTCTATCTCTTTCTTAACCGATTCTAGTGAAATTTGGCAGTAGGTTCAATAATTACAAAGGATTTGTTTTGTTGATTCAACTATTGTTCTTTTTTTTCAACATTGTAGATTTGGCGTAAACGACCTAAACGCAATTGGGGTATAAAGCGCTTAGGTCGACTACTGTGTGTGAGTTCGCTGTGACAAGTCTCGCAAGGTCTACAGCTCACAGAGCCACTAGTTTTAAAGTTATCAACTACAGTCGCTTGCAACTGCAAAATGTCTCGCTCGGCTTTCCTCAGGACGCCTGCTACCAGTCGCCACTCTTACCTTCGTTCATGTATTGAAAACCTTCTTTGCTCTAAGGTAACAGTGTTCCGTCAGTGATAATTATGTCATCTCGTGTAAGTTTTGATAATATAAGTATTCTGTCGTTTGCGAATATGAGGCCGAGCGACGGACATTCCTGTTACATCTAGTCCGGATTGCGGCAGTGCGTTGGCGGCAAAAAGTCTCGCCGGCTTTCCGAGATGCGCTCTAGGTACCAGTCACCATTACTTACCAGGGTTCTAGTATCAAGTTCTTTCATTTATTCCAAAACCTATATTATATTGTCTACATACGTATATACTATAACATCTTTTTATATTGGTATGTTTGTCTATGCAAATCTAATAAACTATAATTTAGACTAGTTAAAGGTTGGACTAGGTAACTTCAGAATTAGTGCAAGTTTCATCAAAAGCGGTTCTGTCGTTTCTGAAAGAGATAGTATGGAAGTCTGTTTACTATTATATTTTTATCTTTTCTGTTCCAGACCAGCGTGGTAGAGATCAGACTTTGATATTAATAATGTAGCACATTCATCCGCAGACAATCATAGTCAGATAAGCGCACTAAGCCGGCCGGGCCTCATCCATTATTGCATTGTCTCGTGTCTCTCGGCTGAAGTGGATTACTTTTTATTGCGATTAATGTGCGAGTTTTAATAGAAGCCGAAATCATCGTGCTCAAAATAAAAAGATTTAGAAGGATAACCGCACTAACATGTAAACACTAATTCAGTATTTAGAAAAAAAAATGTGTTGGTTAGTTATACATGTATGCAGGCAATAAATTTGTTTTCAGTTCAATTTATTTATATCTATTTTTTTTTACTAATTATTGAAGTAGGCATTTGTCTCCCATCTCACCTGATAATAAATCTTAATATATATAAATCTCGTGTCACAATGTTTGTCCTCAATGGACTCCTAAACCACTTAACCGATTATAATAAAATTCGCACACCATGTGCAGTTCGATCCAACTTGAGAGATAGGATAGTTTTTAACTTATGGCGAAACGAAGTTCGCCGGGGCAGCTAGTAATAAATATATATCTATTATATACATTTATTAATCTTATATCTTTTGACTAGCTCCGTGGCGCAGCGGTCAACACGCCAGCCTGCGACACAGAGTGACCGGGTTCGATCCCCGGCCAGGTCAAGATGAAAAATGATCTTTTTCAGATTGGCCTGGGTCTGGATATATATTTCAGGATGTTTATCTATATATGTATTTGTTATAAAATATAGTATCGTTGAGTTAGTATCCCATAACACAAGTCTCGAACTTACTTTGGGGCTAGCTCAATCTGTGTGATTTGTCCGTATATATTTATTTATATCTAATATAGATCAATCTATTTGTTTTGTCTTGAGGGAATAGCTTAGAATACGGGTGTTATTCCAATTTGTTAAAGAATTCACTTTGTGATCCCACTGAGATAACACCTACACTTCTACGTGTGGGTATATTCACGGCCGCGTCTCGGCTCTCTATACTTTGTGGCCATATCTCAAGCTGTTAAGATTTTATCGATGCTGTTAACGAGCACAGACACACAGACAGACTACAGCCATTACAAAGATAATGGTGTAATGCCATTACTTGTTATAGCCGATGCATGAAACGCGTTAAATAAATAATTACAAACGTCCATAAAACATTGAAGTGGTTCTGTGTGATTTTTTTATTAAAGTACGCTGTTCAAAATGTTTTGCATGATATAGAAACACCAACTAAAATACAATAATAAAATGCAGAAATAAATACAAAAAGTAGAAACAACAACCTTAAAGGTCTCTTTAAACACCTCGTGTTGGTTGGTCCGCTGTGGTGTTAAGGAACATCAGTCCAAATCTAGGTTAGAAACGTCACTAATTTATTACAAGGTACTTATTAATAGAAATCTGTCAGGGTCAGAGTAGTACGAAAGGACCCCAGCCGTCCGATTGCAAACAGCTCTAATCGGCTAACGTCAGCCCCTCCAAACATCAGTGGCCGTTTCCGGCGACGGTCGCAGCTATTACAGATAGCCCATCGACAGGACTTTGTTGCCAGATAATTGCAGTTCTGCAGCCGTTCTGTGTACTCTCGGCCTGACATATCATGCTCGCAAATGTCGTCATACCTCGTGAGGTATTGTCATCAAAGTGCACGCACCTTGATGACAATATCCTGTACAGTCAGCTTCAATAATACCACTTGTAATGCTGTACAAAAATGCAATCAAAGGACTACAAAACTTCCGATGAGCTATAACAGTAAGATTTACTGAAGCTGTATTTACAAAATATATCCATAACATAAAGGGTGTGAGATATTTAGAAATAAGCACGAAATGGTTGCATAATTTGATTAAATGGTAACAACATTTCGTGCACTCTCAACGCACTACTCAACATATATGCTCGCTAATAAATACAGCTTCAATAAGTTTTAATCTTACAGCTCATCGAAAGCTTTGTAGTCCGTTAATAGCATTTTTGTAATCGGCAATCCACGCTCATACTTTATCATTTATGAGTACTTTATGTACTTTCCTGACGAACTCTATAATATTGTAATCAGGAGCCTTTGAATATTTCCCACTGCTAGACAAAGCCCTCCTCTTGCTTCCTTCGCTGTTTCCTATCAAAGCTGGCCAACAGTTCCGTCCGTTAATGTATGGAAATCTTCCTAGTAGTAGAGTTCAATAAGTTTTCACTTCGGCAAACTTTTTCCTTTCGTTATAGATTTGATAAATTACGTGAAGTACCAACTCTGCACGAGTAGCGATGATGAATCGATCGGAGGCGGCGTGAGAGGTAATCCAGAGATATGACTGTCGTTCAACTCACGCTGCGCTGATAGATAAGACGAGCTTCATATAGGCATGGGCAAGGGCCATGGTGCAAGCAAGCAGCGCCTAGCGATCTACAAAAAAGTTTCTAAAAGAAGCACTTGAAACATTTTTGGCATATCTGTCAAATAGCTATACATTCAAATTTTCCGATTCGACGATTTCCCAACAAAAGGGCGTTGTTTTTTGGGTTTATGTCAACTATATATTTTTTGGCAGGGCTATCGTAGTTCATTTTATATGGGAAAAGCTTGCTCATGAAACCAAGGAGATCTACAAAGATATTAAGCACCTGGTGGTAGTGTTAGTGTTACGTTACAATTATAATATCCAAGGTAATATTATCTTCATACAGCACTGTGACGCAAGATTCAGTTTTTGTTTTGTGTGCGTAAGTGGCCAATACCCAGTTATTTTACTGCATATGCCTCCTCATCAAACTCAAAAAACACTAATAAGTAGGAATATATTGCATGGTCTGGCGCATACTCCATCGACAAAAGCTACAAAGCTTGAATAAGTAAAAAGAAGAAGGTGGTCTGGTAATTTTTGGTGAAGAAAAAAAGAAAAAGCAAAAATATACGACGAAGTAGAGTCCAAGTTCATGGGAATCAAGCCATTGGTGGAGTGTCTCCATTTATGCGAGGATCCGCTGAGTTATCGCCAGCATCCATCGTGCTTACGTCACAAACATTTCGCGCGCCGCTGTGCAAACGAGCCTCGTTTTTGCGGCTCCAGAGACCTACTAAATCGATCACTTTTTACGACTGCGGAATGTAAAAAGCGTTTGGCCGCGGACCACGCCATGGACTTCTAAAATGTATGGAACAGACATATGTCACTTTACACGCGTTGTCCAAACGAGCCTCGTTTTTTCAGCTCGGAGACCTAGTAAATCGGTCAGTTTTTGCGACAGCAGAATACTAAAAGCTACAGTTGGCATTGAACAAATTGCATGAAATAGACATACGTTTACATTCACGCGTAGTACAAATGAGCCTTGTCAAAGACACACTAATTTAATAGGTTTTTGAGACTGTCGAATGTAGAAAAAAAAACAAACTTTGTTGGACCACGCCATAGACCTCTAAAAGTAAGGAGCAGACACATGCACGCGTACATTGAACACTTGTTACGTTTGCGGAATGTATTTGAATTGTTTAACACAACGCCACAGCCATTGCGATCGTTTTCTTCTTGACATTAATCCTCAAAACTTTATAGTCCAATAATTTGAGACCACGTAATATGTTCGTGCAGTAAATAAGTAACATTTTATATAGTTTCGTTAGTGGTTAAGTCGAAATCAAGCAACTTGGTATCTTAATACAGTTGACTTGTTTGGAAGTAGCATTGAGACACGCGCAAAATAATACCGAAACAGAATATAGAAATACAAAGTTACCGTCCCCTTCTAGCAAGATTATCGGCATTCACTCGGAAGGCACAGATCACGGATTTATTTTTACATTTATATTTACATAGCCATTTTCTTCTTTTTTAAGTAAAATGGTTATATCGCTTTTTTATCGTCATGACTGTTAGAAGGTTATCGTGGAGGTCTATGGGGTGAGAAATAGAGTCGAGGCTGTCTCGCGGAGCGGAGCGCGCTAAAAGCGAGAAGCGGGCGACCGTGCGTGTCCGATTTGGGGGTCCATTTAGCTGATGCCTTATTTTTTTACTAAATGTTGGATTTGGCATTTGTTACCCATCTCACCTGATGGTAAGTGACGATGAAGACGAGGATATATATGCCTACCCAAGAGATACCCATTTATTCATACCCATACCCATATAAACTCCAAAAGATGCTAGAGCTCAAACCAACAAAAAATACTTCTTTTGTTGGTCTGTGGTCAAGAGGCTCTACTTAGGCGCCTTTATGTATAATGATAATACAAGTGAATATTGCTTTGGGGCGCAGGAAGCATAACATTATGATTTTCCAAAATAATCGATTCACGCAATCAGTTGTTTTGTTGCGTCTCGTTGACGAGTACACGCACCAGGCGCGCGCAGAGACGGGCGCCAGCGTTTTTGGACAGGCTCAGAGTGTTTGGCTAGGTTCGATTAGTGTTAAAAGTTTAGTTGGCATGCAAAGGCTAACTCTTATTCCATTACATCTACTTAATTGAGTGTGTCTTTTCACACAAACAAAAGCCTGGTTCTAAATTACGGATTCTTATCCGTAATTTTTCCTACCCGAATAGAGTTAGACTCCTTTCTGACCTTTCTGTTTTCTTTCCTGATTTTGGTTTCTCTTCAGTGCAAGCCCGATCAAAGACCTTTGGATGCGGTAAAAGAGTCTGCCTTGTGAATCAAATGTGGCTCAGTGTATTTAAATCGATAGAACGCAATGATTCAGGGTTTTTATAGCCTCTCGAGAGACGAACACGTTCGGGGCAGAGCGCCGAGCAATAATGTCATCGAAATTGAAGAGCGGCCGACGGCAGACCATTAGCGATGGCTGTGTGTGTCTGAACTTGTGACACAAAAATGAATTACAGAAGGATAACTCGCAAACAAATTATTTTTAACTTATACACCAATACCGCTATTAGTTTTAAAAGAGATAAAGGAAATCATCGTAAAGTTCGGATTACAGTAATCCTTACAATTACGAATAATAGAAATAGACTTAGCTAGCCACTCAACCACTAAGCGCCTCGATCGGGCAACATAACAATAGATAATCAATTGTGTCTGCGTTTCTCGCGATTGATGAGCTAGCTGCTTGGCTAGCTGTAAATAAGTTTTCACGTCAACAATTGTTATTAATTTAAAAAAAACGGTTATCAAAAATATTTTGAACTTGCTGCCGGGAGGATAGGTCTGTTCGTCCTTTTCTGTTATGTTATCTTTTATGTTATCTGTTGTTGTTGCACGCTCGATCGCTAACGTAACGTGTTCCACAAAATTATTTCACTGGTGAATGCGAACCGAGTGCTGACGTCAGAACGTGAGGCGTATCGATTTTACCAGTTGAAAATAAACCTATTGGTCTTAATATTATTTTTCTTTATTTCTGGACTATACAAACATCTTCAATTGTCGGATCTATATCTCTTTTAATTTGTGTATCAACATACTTTGTATCTGGGAGTGCAGGCGCGGCGGCGATGTTTGCACAGGCGCTAGTCGTCGGCAAATAGACGCGTTCGTTATTCCGCCTTGTCGCCGGGACACGAATTCAAATAAGGGCCCCACTGACTGCCAGGCAGCTCATGAAAAAATATTTTCTTTTATTATTTAACGCTAAGTCGAGGCTGGTGCTTGATGTGAGCGGCACAAGACCGAGGTAGGCTGTGGAAACGTAGGAAAGCTTATTCTTAGCTATTAGTACAAGTAGTTCTGCAATGACGATGATAAAATTCATAATTTAGGTAGCTTTTCAACAACAGCAAAGGTTAACAATGCCATTCATGATCAATAACGAGTAGCATCGTCCTTAGCATGTACCTAAAGCTCAGCTGTCATTCTTCACGTTAGTGTCCTAGAATATTTATGTTTAATCGTGTTTATTTGGTAAAGCAACATACACATTAATTGTATATAGTATGGTATAATTGTAAAAACAATTGCTTTTGGCTCCCTCAGCATTATCTGAAAATCGTATATTTTATGAAAACAGAAATTCACTGGCTATTTCTCAAGTCAAACAAAACTGTATTATACTGCATTATAGTTTCTTATTCATTTTATTATTTCGGTTTTAAGTGGAAACTCAAAGCAGAAACGATACTGTTTCTGAACGATAGCTGAGAGAAAACACTGAAAGAAGTAAGTATTGTTATTGGTCCCTACTCGCTTGGCGTTATTTTCAAACTTGAAATAAGAAAAGGGAAAGATATTGAAGTGAGCTGAAGGTGTTTCATCCTGGCGGCTCCATCAGAACTCCGCAGCCTATTTGACTGCCCATCAGCCACGCTTCACGCCAGTCGCAGCGATTGGCTGCGCTGAACTGCGCCGGATGTTATTGCCGCACTCAAGCCATCAAAAACCTTTAATTTATCGGGAAAAAGAAAAAAAAATGTCGTTTTATTATATCTTATAAAAAAAATCGCTTTTTAAAAAAATTTACTTAGTTTAAACAATAACTAAAATCCTTACTAATTAATATTATAAATGCGAAAGTGAGTTTGTTTATTTGTTTGTTACGCTTTCACGCCCTAACTACTGAACCGATCATCATGAAATTTTGCATACAAGTTTTGTGCATCCTTTACCTTAATCCTATCTTAAATCCATGTAATCCTGTCCATATTTATTTATAGTCCCATTATATATAAATTTCCCTTTTCCTATTGCCGCCAATCCAAGGTCTGCCATGCCGAGGGATGCATGATTAGGGGCGAGCCTAATACGAAGCGTGCCATTTTGCCCTGGGACCGGGCGACCCCAGAAAAAGGCTAGCCTTCACTCGGTACAAGGGGCACTGCCGGGTGCGACAGTTTTTTCCCCTATACTCGTGGGAACGCTATGATTTTCGACAAGATAAAAAATCTAAACGGCGGCGATGCAGTTCGCAACTCATCACGTCACGTTTCCCGTGGGTGCGAAAAGCGGGCTTCGGAAAGTCGCTTTGCTACATTGAATGTGAGAGGAGGGCTAGATGGTAAAATAGAAGAGGTTTGTCAGATGATGAGTGAAAGAAAGATTGATGTCTTATGTGTGAATGAAACAAAGCAGAAAGGATGTATAACTACTAATTACGGGCCTTATACTGCATATTGGTCTGGTGTCCCGGAAACCACTAGAGCAGGACAGGGAGTTGGTATCATCCTTTCAAAAAGAATGGCCGATTGTGTGAATGAGTATGAGTTTGTAAATTCGAGGCTTGTGTGGATAAGAATGAAAGTAGGACTGATTCGGATTTTTATATTAGGAGTGTATGCTCCTACGGAAAGTAAAAAGGATATAGAAGAAAGAGATGAGTTTTGGAATAGGGTGAGAGATATTTTATGTAGTTGCAGGGATAATGAGAAAGTAATAATGTTAGGAGATTTTAATAGTTGGGTAGGAGTTAAGCGATCTGGGTATGAAAGCGTATTAGGTGCATTCGGGGATGAAAGAGAGAATGAAAATGGGAAAAGTCTGCTTGAGATATGTCTGGAAAAGAATCTTTGTGTGACAAATACAATGTTTCAGCACAAAATGATTCACATGTATACAAGAGAAGAAAATGGAATAAAGAGTATGATTGATTTTGTGATTGTGGATGAAAGACTGAAAAAGAATTTGGTAGATACGAGGTCGTACCGTGGCACAGGAATCTATACAGACCATTATTTGGTCATCTGTAAAGCCAAATACATTTTCCAACGATGGCGACACCGTAGAGCGGAACCCTCGGAAAGGATTGAAAGAATAAAAGTGGAAAAGTTGCAAGATGATGAAACGAAAGAAGATTACAAAAAGTTGTTAGTAAAAAGTTTTAGAGAATTAGCTGACGAATGTGAGATAGAAAAGATATGGAGCGTTTTAAAAGAGGGGATGGTATCAGCTGCTACCAAGATCTGTGGAGTAGCAAAAAGAAAGAAAGGTAAAGAATGTGCGAATGTGTGGTGGGATAGTGAGGTACAGAATGCAGTATGTAAAAAGAAAAAAGCATGGAAGGATTGGTTATGTCAGAGAAATGAAAGAACGCCGACGGATGAAAAGGTGCGTGCTGCTAAACAGGAATATAAGAAGATGAATTTAAGGGTAAAAGAAATAGTCAAGAAGAAGAAAAATAGTCATCAAGAAGGTTTTGACGTTAGGTTGTCTCCAGATTTTAAGAGCAATATTAAATATTTTTGGAAATGTGTAAATAAGCTAGAGGAAAAGCTACACAGTCACAGCTCAATAAAATCAGAGACAAGAATGGCAGGATATTATTGAATGAAAAGGATGTGTTAGAGGGGTGGAAGGAATATTTTGAAGCGATGTGGATTGAAAGATGATGTTGTGACCAAGATTGAAAAAGGAATGTTAAGATGGTTTGGCCACATTGAAAGGATGAATGAAAGAAGAACAACAAAGAAAATATATAAAGCCAGTGTGAATGGGAATAATGTTCAGGGTCGACCTCGTCGAACGTACTGCGATCAGATTGCAGACGTTCTTAAAAAAGGAGCTGTTCGAAGTATCCGAAACCGTAGAGCATGTATGAGGAGAGTAATGAGTGTAGAAGAAGCTAGAGATATATGTAAGGATCGTAGCAAGTGGAGATCCATAGTCTCTGCCTACCCCCATGGGAAACAGGCGTGATAATATGTATGTATGTATGTATGTATGTAAGTTTTGTGGAGTACGGAGAAGGACATAGGCTATCTTTTATCCCGGGAAAAAGTACTGTTTCCGAGGGACCGACCTTGACGCGGTGGAGCCGCGGGCGAAAGCTAGTTAACAATAAATAACAAATAGATTAGTGTATTATCGTAGAAAAGTCCTGAGTTTGTCTTAGAACGATATTTATGCAGCACTTTTAGGTATCTTGGATAATATACCTCTATTATTCAAACACTCAATTATTGAAACAACACAGCTTTTTAGATACCTACCCTGTTATACTTACTGCAATTTGAATGTCATTCGATTGAATAATTGAACGGCTAATAAGGCAAATTGTTTGCGACTTGCAATGCAACAGAACACAAGAAATTATTTATCAATAAAATTAAAAACTTATAGGTAAGACAGCCACCGGAACAGGGATAACTTGTGAGTGATTGGGCTTTTGTAGACTAAAGTACTATGTAATGTACAGCTAAGTCCAAAGACAGTATAATTTTAACTACGTTCATAGTGCAGTACTTTGTGTTTAGAAGTATACTATAATATGCACACATATATTACTTTATTGTTAAGCAATTTGTAAGAAGATTAAAAACAACCCAAACACAAATTCGTCCTTGAGGCTTGGTTTTATTATGGTCATATTTACCACCTAAATCCGATGGTAATCAATGGTCTCTGTTCCTAGAAACTGGCAAACTTTTATTGATATCTTTTCAGAAATCTCGTCCAATACAAACAGACGTTTGTGGGTCGTTCGTCGCTAATGAAGCCGTGAATATTTCCAGGAAGAGGCCGCAAAAACTAGCTTACTGCCGCGGCGATCCGTCCAGCGTCGACTGGCTGTGGTCGCGGATGGCCCGATTGGGCACGCCAGCCGGACGTTCACTGCCCTTATACTTAACGTGACCATATTTTTTGTCTCAAAGCTGGACACTTATGAATGTAGTAAGAATGTGCATGCATCCCTTTCATGAGTGGGCGATATAATCAAATGTAACGGTAAATGTCACATAGCTATAGCTATATATATAGCTATATATATATCACGGCTTGACTGATTTTGAAGTGTAAGGTCATTTATCATATGATTTGTTTTCTTCGCTGGAGTGTCATAGACTATGTAACGTTAGTAAAATATCAATATGGCGAACGTAAATTGGCAAAAACTTGCGAAGAGTTGTTACTTCCTGTAGCTCCAATGGCTTGACCAATTTTGAAGAATGAGGCCTCATTAGATTTTATATATAGCAAATTGATAAACTTAGTTCCTAATTCGGAAAATAGATGGCGCTAAATAATCTAAAAAACCCGACTGACCATTGAGGTCAGTCGGGTTTTTAAGATAATTTAAAAAATAAATTAATTGTAAAAATTAACTCTTGAATGTTGGACTCTTACACAGACGAAAAACAAACGATCGAAGCGGTAAATATATAAATATAATTATACGGACAAATCACACAGATTGCGCTAGCCCCAAAGTAAGTCCGAGACTTGTGTTATGGGATACTAACGTAACGCTACTATATTTTATAACGAATACATATATAGATACACATCCAAGACCCAGGCCAATCTGAGAAAGATCATTTTTCATCTTGACCTGGCCGAGGATCGAACCCGCGCACTCTCGTGTCGCAGGCTGGCATGTTGACCGCTGCGCCACGGAGCTAGCCAAATGTATTTCACAATGTACTTGTGAAATAAATATTTCGGTAAATAAAATATGCCTGTCCTTATATTTTGAAGTATATATCTACAAGTCATTTAGATTCGTTACTTTGCTAAAAAAATAAAACTCGAACAAAATTTCCTTATAGCGTGTGTAAACTATATTATTATATAGGTTGAGGATTTTAGGATATAACTAGGGGTATGGATAGATGAGGAATAGACAGCCTGAAAGCGAGACTGTCCCGCCGGCCCGGGATGTCTCGTCACCTTACTATACTAAATGGCGCGCCCGGTTTTTACAACTTGATCTAAAACTAGACAGGTTGATTTATTTACTGTCCTGAGTTGGAAGCTCATGCAATAAGTTTTTGCACTTGATATTGGAAAGCGACTTCTCATTGTAATGCTACAAAAAGTAGTAGTTAGCTTATCATTCTTAGTTCCTGAAGAAAATGATAAATTTGGTGTCAACTGCAACCAATGTTTCCAATGGATGGCGTGAGATTTAATTTCTGGTAAAGTTATCTTTTGATAACGTCGTGCCACTTTGCTATATGTGAGCACTGAGGACTGCTAGCCTAACCTCACCAATTAAATGTGAGACACAAACCTAGCATCACTGATAAAACAGAAGTACTAATGTATAGATACATTGTTATATGAGTATAGATATATTAATATAACATACTTACTTAATCTGTAGAGACAGAATATTTTGGTGCCAGACTTTCATGGTTTCAATATAGTGCTAAGTTTAATAATATAACAATAACAAAAGAACATTTGAATATAAACCTCAGTTATTTTTAGAAGTCCTGTGAACTCTAGACCTTACTCCACGCCGCCAGCGGCAGTGACAATGACAACGACCACCGAACCGCACTGCTCTGAGACCCGAGTTAAAGCTTAACTTGCATCTCTTTAATATTTTAATTGCAAGATCAAACGAAATTTTAGGTGGTACTGAAAGTGTCTTTGAACCGCAGGGCCCTGGGTTCGATCTCCAGTCAGGTCGAGGTGTAAAACGATATTTTTCCAATTTACCTGAATGTCGGGTTTATCTTTATATGCATTTTTTTATTAATCATCATCATCATTTCGAGTAGGTGTCACGGTCAATCGACCATGCACACCCTGGTGTCAGAGTTCTTCGGAACCGCCTATCGGCCTCTGACGTGGTTCCTTTAACGACTGCCAGATGGCAGCCGAGACCACCGGCTTAACGTGCCTTCCGAAGCACGGAATCATCTTTATTATCAAACAATCAGGTGATTCAAGCCTGCAATGTCCTAACCAAACTGGAAACAACTAAACAAAGTATGCTTCCGGTGGGAATCGAACCCACCGGAAATAACGTATTTGTTTAGTATTCTAACTAGCTCAATCTGTATCATTTGTCCGTATACAAATGATTATGATTTTTTAATAACTATGTCATAAAAAATGTTTTTTCGTATGTATATATTTTTTTTTGCATTTACTATGTTATACTCTTATCAAATTAAGAAATAAGATCACATCGTCAGAAGACAACTTATTTCTTAATGTAATAGGAGCAAGTCGTTTATTAGTCACTTCGAAGATAAAACGGCCGAAACCCAGCGAAATCACCCTACCCCAATAAGAGTTTTCACATGTGAAGACGCATAAATCGCTGACGCAGACAAAAATCGCAATATTAAGCATTTTAGGTACAAATATCAGCAGTTTCAAAAGTTTCTGAAAGAAATGACCTCTCGTATAGCGCTGTAGTACCATTAGCGCTGTAGCATAGAAACAGGAAGGGAATATTAAGACTGGCAATTATGTTGGCGGCTTCGCCTCCCGCAGCCGTCGGGCCGAGCGAACGACCGCGCTATGCCTTTCTGCTACATCACACTTTAATTTCCATACTTCAAAGGCGTTTTAATTTCATGGCGAGTTGTTTGAGGTCGCCCGGGGCGCGGCGGCGGGCGGGGCGGGGCGCGGGGGTGAAGCGGTAAATAACTTAAACCCCGAGCAGCATGACGTACTAAGAGGCTTACCTACGCAGGTACGGGAATACGGACAACTACTAACAAATCCGAAGAATGTTAAATAATTTGGAACATTGGCCTTACTTGCCGAAATAAGACTCTATTCCGACGATAGAGGGATGATACAAAGGTTCACTGCAACGCTTGATCTGCAGCTTGCTGTTCGTAAACTAATCCGGACGGTTTTTGTAGAATGTTCAATAACGCGGAACACCCGTACGTTTGTATTATTTACTTCAGGGATTATATTAACGTCGGAAAACATTCCGTCTGAACAAATACAGCCCTTTTAATTTATTCCAACAAACATGAGCGAGTGGATCGAGTCTCCTAGACAAGTCTAAAATGGAAGCGACGAGGAGTCTGGGTGACAAATGACGATCACTGCGTGTCGTGAGCATACGACATGACTCCGTCTCTTGACTGCATACAGAAATAATATGTCCTTTGTTTTCCAAAATCAGATATATTATTTATACCTTTATAGTTAGTAGTTTACGAAAGTGTACTTTTTACGTGAAGAAGTAACGGAAAGAGTGACATAAACTATACTTTATGTAAACAAACAACTGAGAGTTGGATTTGTTGAGGTTGTTGCTTTTGTAGAAGAAGTTAATTCGTTATAATTATAACTGTTAACTAAAAGCTAAAAATTTATAAACGAGTTAGATATAAAAATTAAAACTTTGACAGTTTTGGAACATGTTTATTATCAGTCAATAGACTAACAGACACTTTCTTCCAGAGCTAGATACACTTTGACATGCAATCGTCTGATTATAGTTTGATCGGTCTGTGACCACGCGGGCACTGTCTCTATGTATATTTCCTAGAATTACATAGGTATTTGTAATTCTCTACATATAGATGCTAGCTTTTGCCCGCGGCTTCGCTCGCGTTAAGAAATCGGTTTAAAATTGTCAAAGTTTCATACAAACTTTCATGCCCTATTTTATCCCCTTGGGGGTAGAATTGATCAAAATCCTTTCTTAGCGGATGCCTAAGTCATAACATCTACCTGTATGCCAAATTTCAGCCCGATCCGTTCAGTGGTTTGGGCTGTGCGTTGATAGATCACTATGTCAGTCAGTCACCTTTGAATTATATATATTTAGATATTCCCAGAATTATCAAATTACTAATGTTTAAAAACCATGAAAGTAATATAATTAGTTTATCTAAGTAAATAATAACACAGTTTATATCCATAATAGCTAGGTAAGATGAATTTATGACGTCAACGAGTGCTCCCAAAGTATATATAATAAAATGACTCCGAAACTCTCCCTCGCACAACAAAATTTGCATAAACACATTTTGTGAACAATCGTATGTGGGCTAATATTCCTGTATCTTTACCATATTATCGCCTTTTGATACAGCCACTCGAAAAACGTAACCGCCATTTTGCCCAGTCGGGTAATGTATCCGAAACTGTCCTTCAGTTCGACGAAAATGATACAAAAACATTGTGTGAACAGAACACTCGCACGCCAGCTCATATTATAGTATTCATTTACTTTATCTTTATTGTATTGCTACATGGGAGGTTTTGCCTTTCAAATACTTTTTATACAAACACTTGAAAAACATTTAACCCTCATTTGAACGTAGTCAGGTTATTAATCCGAAGCCTGCCAGTTCTATGACTCATTATCTACAACACATTGGTCGAACACTCTTACGTCCGATCATATTGACACCAAATTATTGTAACGCTATATGAAACTGTCGCCTTTCAACACATATACTCGACAACATATCTCTTCATTCTGGTGCAGTCGGGTAACGGATCCGAAACTCTTCTCCAGTTCGATATGACACATAAACACATTGTGTGAACATTCATCTGTCGGATAATATTGTTGTAATTGCTTAGCCATATTATTGTAACGCTATATGGAGGATCCATTTTCAACAGGCGACCCGCAAACAGACTTTGACAACCAAAATATTATTCAGGATGTACATACGTGATTATATTGCAGAAAAACTTCTAAAACGCAGTAATAGTAAAGCATTTATTTAATTGTAGACATGACATCTGAATTGGTTTCTGTTTGGCATTTTCAAATTTAGCACGTTAACTTGTGCTTCAGTTTCACCGGTATTTGTTTGCGGTAGGATATATCGGGCTAACGTCCGGCAGGCAGTTGAAAATTTTTCACCAAATCATATCGTAGCATGAATGCTGTCGTAATAGCGGACCACACATCACAGCTGCAGGCGCAGGCGGGACGCTTGGCTGAGGACAAGGATTGTTGTTGACATTTTAACATGATTGGACAAAATTAATGTGTTAGAAGTGAACTTTTTCATACTCATGTGCATATCCAATGAAAAGAAATGAAAGAAAAGTCCTTAACGATAACTTGGCCATGATAATGTTTAGTACTAGACTAATCTATACATATAAAATGCTTTGTTCTGACTGACAGATCGACTGACGGATCAACGCGCAGCCTTAAGCCGCTGATTGTAGAGACCTGAAACTTAGAGCGTGTCTTCGTTATATGACGTAAGGATGCTTTCGATTACGATAAGAAAGGATTTTCCGAAATTATATCCGTAAGGGGTTGAAAAGGCGGGCAAAGTTTGTACGGGACAACATGATTCTTTGGTTTCATTTTCAACTTCTATGCGGGCGAAGTCGCGGGCAAAAGCTAGTACGTTTATAACAAAAGCTCGTTCCAATAATTTATACTTCAAAAATCTTGTATAAGGGTGTATAGGTTTCGTTTACTAATGGGTCAGACTGTCGATGTTCCCTTACTCGACAACAAGAACGAGCAGGCGGCGTCAGGAACCCAATCGGGAGTGATACACATATATGTATGAGTATGAACGGGAGTATCGTCAGTATCGTAGTAAGCGGAAATCCATAGAATACCTACCGTGTCTGCCTCCATAGACCATACAGGAAAGAGGCGTGATAGTATCGCATATTGTATCGTGTCAGCACATCGTGTTATGGGGGCTTTACCGTCTCATTATTGTAGCCGAGCGACAACGGTTTTGCGTTTTCATAATACCCGTCAGAACACGACATGGTAAACACAATATTATTACAGCGGCGTGTACATGTACAACCACGTCAAACTTCCTTTCTCTGCACATTGCATGACACATTTTACTAAAAATATTACATCAGTTTCACTGCAACTAAGAAGTAGTGAGAACATGAATTGAGAGATGTCATGAATTTTTAGTTAATGTACCACGAACATTTTGAGTGCGATAGTACTCGCCCAATATTATTTGTTAGTATTCTAACGGGTATAACTTTACTAACGAATTCAAATCCTGCGTAAATGTTCAAGTGGAATGTATATATTATGTTCAAATACCAGATTGTAGATACAGAAACGATGTAATTCCTGCCCCTAATAACTTATTATCATAAGCAGCTTTAAAATTTCAAATAGTTTCCAACTTGGAATAGTTAACATTTACTTTTTCTACTACGTAAGTAGGTACTAGTACTTATTTTGTACTTCTACGTAACAGACCCAGCAATTACAGCAACAATTAAAGAACATTTATGGTTGTTTCGACACTTTATAATAAAAACAGCGAAACGTTAAAAGTTGTGCATTATGTAAAGTCCCCTCGCCGTATCTGGCTGATAAAGTATCTGCTTGCGTCGCGCTGTCCTCGTCACGGGATGATGTATAGTGTTACTGCCTGCTCAGTTACAAATTATCCGATGACGCCACCAAAATTGTGTTCGCTAGCGAGCACATGTTGCGTCGGAAAACTCGTCAAATTATATAAATTGGGAATGCTAACTTTTATCTGAAAGATAACATTCTTTTAAGAAACTAATTTTATATTTCTGTAATTTATAAATGTTTTAATTTATTAACTGTAAAATCATTTTTTTCTAAAAGTGAAATCATTTTCACGGCCGCTTTCTATTAGAATAAAGCAAAAATTCTATATTCTAAGTAAAAATATATAAGGTGATGTCTACCCCAATAATAAAGAAATAAATTCTTTATCAAAAGATTTGACAGCATTAAATCGGGATAAGAAAAATGCATCCACGAATGACGTCACAAAACACTAAATTTTTTTATTGAATATCTTAGTAATCATTCGTTTTTAAAATGTGGTCGATGTCATTCATGAATTAGTAAGAATTCCAACCTTTTGTAAAATTGTCCTCGGACGACGTCCATTGCCTGTTTGGATTATGCTGATCCGACCCAGCTTAATGACCTATATAAGGAATGCAAGGCGTCGTATAAAGAGACACACGGACGAAAATCGCTCGACAAATTAGGAATACAGCTGGCATCCGCTACTCGACGTCCCTATGGAACAGCCGCTTTAAACTTGAGGCGTGCATTAGCATGAGTTGGACGGCCGGTCTCCCGAGCCGACTTCACGGAAGCCTCGCACTCCCGAGAACTATTGTTCTTTGTGAAATTCCGAACGCTTGCGTCGCTTCACGCCTAAACAAACAGCGCAGGTAAACACTGACCCTTAAGGAAACGTGATAGAGGCGGTTATAACAAGTTCCTACTTAACTCGATTTCGTGTCCGAGTTGTTACACACTCAAAACTTGCTCGCTAATGAAAGCTCCTGGCGAGCAACACTGCACTTTCGGCTTACATTGTCGGTTTACTTGGACAGAAACTTAACAGGATAGGTGGCAGACAGTAAATGTATGTTGTGTACGGTATGTAGCTGCTTCATGAGGCTGCTATGCGGTTGGTCTGGCGTTCGTCTCGGGGGAGGTCGCCTGCAGCATTTATCGTGCCTGGCTGTAAGCGACATTCCGTGACGTAGCGTTGCGACAGTAGCGTCATAATTACTTCGACATAGGTTGTCTTAAAACCCGTGATGTAGCCATATTTGAGGAACATATAGAAGAACCCTTTCTGATAATATTTCTATTTAAAAGATTCTCAATGTAAAATATTCTAACGATAAATGAAGACGGCGCTCTTTTAAAAGAATGTATTACGATTTGTATTATTTGGGTATTATATAACAAATATCAACCAAAAAAAGTTTTTACGACATTTTGTTCTATTAAGATCCTGATTGCAAATTTAACTATGGCAAGGAGGTTCAAAATCAATCTGTATTATCGGGGCACAGAGAAGGTGATGAATCTTTTATTTAAAAAATCCACATAGCCACGGTCGGAGCTGCGGGCGCAAACAAGTGCATACACTCGAAAAACATAATTCTCATTTTTGATTACAACACAGTATCCATGAAACCCTTAAAATAATACGTAGCATAAAGGCATAAAATGTGTCATAAACAGAGATTGGTAGCCAACCTGGCCAGCCGGTAATAATGGAGTCCAAGTAAACGCTGTGCAAAACTTTTGAAATATCCGCCCTGTACTGCCCGGCGTATAAAGTTACATCACACACATATTGCTGATGTTGGTCGTCAGTCTCCAACGGGCGTATTATCGCACATTGTTGTATTGTGGCCCACAATTGTGGTTGCTCAGACTCAATAGCTAAATTCGCCTCTGGCACCCTCATTAGTGAGTATTGTCCGCGCGCTGGTGACGTCGCGTCGCGAGCGGTGTCTTGTTTTGGCAAGAAGTGTGTAGTCAATACGAACTAATGCTACGCAAATATTTGTCTTCTGGGAGATTTCTTTTTTCCGCATACACTCTTTAGAAGTCGACCGAGTGAATGGGCGAAAATATAAGAAATATCAAGATGCGTATCTGTTACTTTTTGATTTCGTTTTCGACCTGGAAATCCAATATCTCGTGGCCTCAGGTATTATATGTCCTGGCGCTGTTTATCCCGTAAGGGGTAGAGTCGTGATAAGTGTGTAAGTAAAGTTGCACTCTTGCTTCAAATTTTCGCCGCATTGTGTGCTCGCTCTCTCTAGAATGCATGCACTGCGGCTTCTAACACAGCTGCACATTCGTGTACCTAAATACAAACAAAATCCTTCTTCGTACTGTCATAGCTTGAGCCCGCCCGCCTGTCAAGAAATTATGATACATAAGGCCATGGCCCTTGTATGAATCTATAGCCAAAGATCTACTTTTGTATATTTTCTTGAAAGTAGCGGATAGGTAATGTACGAAACTGCTTCCGTAGCGCTGTAGTTAACTACTGGCTACACGGTTCAAATAGGTTCAATTCTCGGCACGGGCCTGGTACTTGAGTTTGACAGGTACTTGACTGCGGTTATTGAGCTACCCAAGGAGAGTTGGCATCAGGCAGGACGCCGACCGTAAGAACTTTACCAAATCATATTCCAGCATGAATGATGTCATAATACCGGACCGCGCTATATATTTCATACAAACTTTGACTCACGACAAAATCTTTACAAGAACCTTCGTGAAGCTGGTAAATGCAAACATAGTAGGGGCTATTCACCGAGAACAATGAACAACTTCGGGAGTCCGGTATTATAAAGAACTATACTATAAAGAAGAACTACCGGCCAAGTGCGAGTCTAGTTTGTTCATGATGGCTCCGTACAAAAAGTATTTTTGGATGAACCTTTTGGTTTTCAGTTTACGGTATTCATATTTAATTCTGTTCCTTGAACTTTTAACATGGAACTATTAACAAATAAATACGGACAAATCACACAGACCAAGCCCCAAAAAGTTAGATATTTGTATTGTGGGATACTAACTTAACGATACTATATTATATAACATATACAATTTCTATAATGATCTGGCCAGGGATCAGGCCAGGATTCGGCGATTTAAAGGCACTCTTTGTCTCACTAAGCCACAGAGGTGGGTGTAAGTAAAGGTTAACTGCCTGCCAAACATGGCCGGGCAGTACCACATAGGGATTGCAAAATCCGGATATTTTTCAAATCCGGATTTTTAGAATTTCTTAGCTCAAAAATCCGGATAATCCGAATTTTTCGAAGCTTTAATTTTATTTTCTATCATTTCTAGTTTAGCTTATTTAAAATTCACAATTTACTAACATTTACGATAAAGTTGAAAAGAACACAAAACAATGTAAAATATTTAGTTATCACATGAAAAATCTGTTGAATTAGAGGTCTTGAAATAGCCGCTGAACTACTATGTACTTAAAATATAAAAGTTTCAAATAGGACCTGTATAGTCAGATTGTAAAATTCACGTTTACATTGTTAATTAAATACACATTATAAAATTTAAACAAAAATCATGTTTTGTAAGTCAAATTCATAATGCGAAAAATTAAAATAAATAGCAATCTACCTAACCGTAAATAACAATTAAGATTTTAATTTTTTCATGAAGCGGTATTTTCAAAACATATGTAAAAGCGTTAAATGTTTCGTCATTTATATCGTGGTCTTAATTTATTGCACAATATTCTAACCCTGGAAATGGCTCTTTCTGATTCCAGACTAATCGGTGGAACGGCTAGCAACGTCTTTAACCCATTTTTAAATTTGTCCACAACCTTTTTCAGAAAATGCCATTTTCACATGTATATATGCAGGTAAATCAGCCCTGCTGCCTGAAGTCGACGGCTGCTGCTGTAGAGTAGGGCACTCCTCGTTTTGACAATAGAATGTTGGCGATCAAGTTGTTCCTTAAAACTAAGTACGAGTAGGTTAAGGTCAGATTTGCACACGGTTTCCGAACTAGAGTCTAAGGGGTTTGGTGATGATACCGCAGCCTGTTAGATTAATATCGATTAATGCTTTTTGTACACTTGAATTCAGCTTTGAGATACGTTCCATCGTTGTAGCTAGACTATACCATCGCGTTTTACAGGCCAAAACAAGACCTAACTCTTTGCCGAATTCTGCTAGCACATATTTGATTTAGTGAATTTTTAAATATCTTCACCAACGCCCGGACTTGCTTTATAATGTTTTGATAACCATCGTTTAACTGTCCGCGTAGTCTAGTGTTTTCAATCAAAAATCCCTTAAGTCAAAGCCTAAATTTTTTTGCGAATTTGTGTGCTGGTTAAAGTCGTCAATAAAAACAATAAAAAAGATAGTGCTTAATCAAAAACTATCAATTAAGATGATAAGCTGTACTTAAAACAAAAATTCGAAAAAACCGGATTTTGATACTGAAATCCGTATTTATAAAAAGTTTGAAAATCCGGATTTTTCAGTGTTTTTCGGATTTCGAAGTATCCAGATTGCAATCTCTAGTACCACATTATTTACACCTTCAAGGGATCGTAGACATGAGTATTTCAGATTGATATTTCTTCGCTTGCCTGGTAAAAAGATCAGTACTCTTTTTACCAGGCAAGCGAAGAAATCCTTTAATCCCAATGAATCCTGTAATAACTTCTTTTTTACTTTGCAAGAACGGACCCCTACCCTTAAACCCCTGTCTGTCCCACTAGTTTCGTCAAACCAATATAGGATTAGTGGATGAGACATGTGGGATGATTTTGTACCATTAAACCCATCATCCCATGGAACAACTGATTATAACATATATTTTAAATAACCCTTATAACAATAATTACTTGGAGTAAGCACATACCTCTAATTGTACTGACAGGCGGCAGGTGGGTTTTAGATATAAATGATTTGAAATGGTGCAGCATTCACGTCTCGATCTATAATTTGAAATATTTCTAATAACTCGTTCAGAGTATTTTTCTTTGCACGAGTGCGCCGGAGAATTGTTACAACTCTTATATTACAATGTTCGATTTGAAACAAGAACAGAATTTATTCTTGCTACTTTTTATCCGGATCTACATCGCACGCTAGGGCTATGTCACACTGAGCAGTGAGCTATTTAGTTTGATTTTTATATCATACGACAAAATTTTCTGTTGAAAGTATATTTGCTAATCACGAGTGATCCGGAGAATTGTTGGATATCTAACTTGCAAGATCAATTTAAAACAAGAACTGAATTAATTCCAGTGGCTTTTTATCTGGATTATCATCGCGCGGTAAGGTTACGTTGCACTGAGCAGTTTGATTGAAATCATTTATTATGTTTCAACCAAAGTTTCAAAACAGAGCATATTTATTTGCACAAATGAATCTGAAAATTATTGGACTTTCTCCTACATGTTCGATTGAAACAAGAAAGATTAGGACTTATTAATCTGGATTTACATCGAACGGTAGAGCTATGTCACAGTGTGAAGTTTGATATTAGCAATTTGTTTGTAACATAATATTCTGATATGTATGGTTGTAGTAAAGTGTGATTAAAGTTCAGGGTATGTTTCTTTGCACAAATGAATCGCAGAAATGTGGAAACTATTTCTTTCTTGCAAAACTCGTTTGAAACAATTTTTTTAAATAGTGTTAATTATTATTATTAATATAAGTTATTTGTCATATAGTATTATTTTAGTATAATTATATTGTACCTTGTTTGAAAAAATAACAGAATCTATCCTAGCAACTATTAACCGGATCTACATAACTCTTTACCGCAGGTTAATATTTGGTTGTACTTATAAGTTTATTATTTAATTACTGAGTCATATACGTATTTGGATTATTCATTATTTGAAAAAATATGGGACTTTTAGTCTCATAGCAATTCCATCAAAATTGGTTGAGTTTGGTTGAACGAGTAGTTTGGCGTTATTATATAAAACATTTTACGCAAAAGAAGCATTATCCATCAACGACATACTTTTTACGCATTCGGAATTTGGATGTAGTCGGCCTTACAGAACATATCAGTGATGTCGACAAGATCCAAATGCACAGAGTCGTTCGGAACGTGAGCAGAATTGATACTACTAAAAACCCGCCTGAATGCATTAGTGTTGTGGAAACGCGATGCAACAACAGTACATCCACAAATCCTAATGGCAATGCTAAAATACCTTTGGTAACTATACTTTCATTAGAGCGATTACGCACTGCATTCAACTTTGAGTGCGGTGGAAAAGCATATTAGCCTCCACCATTTTTGCCATCTCTTTGTTGTCTTTCTTTACAGACGCAGGCCAAAAAAAAGGTAACCCAGAATATTGATTATCTGTGACTCTCGTATCCAATACTAGCTACTCTACTAAAGCTACTATTCTTAACAATGCACACTGTGAGGGCTCGACTGTCCCGGCCCTCTAGTCCAGTTCCCACATATAAGGAAGTAACAACGTTACAACACTACATCATTGATCCATATCCGCTTTCCTCCGATTCTGATCCAAACGACTATTACAAGTAGTATATACTGTAGTTGTATTGAAACTACTTCGGACGAAGTTTTCTCGCATTCAAATCGGAGAAGTGCGTAATCGCTCTTAGTATTATGTCTACGTCCTTTACTTAGTTACACTAATTGTAAGAAGTATTCATGCAACTATGATATCTCTGTGTGCTCTCACACTAGCGCACATCGTGTCGTATCTCGCGCGTCACGTTACACGGCATCGCGCATGCGTGCTTGCATACAGGGCTGGCTGCAACATTTCATTTTGGTTCATTTGTAATAACATCTGATATAGCATAACGAATACAATATCTACCTTGTAGTGGTTGCACCACAAGATGACAGCATAGTAGGTACTCCAGACATGCTGCAGACAAACACACTCGCGCGCACACACATACAGACTAACTTGTGAAACTTATTACACCAGCTTTTGGTTGCTTGGGGTTGAAAATAGAGCAACTTCATTAGTTTTTTTTTTGTGTCTGTAGCCAATACTCTGGTGGCCCATTGGTACTTGTACATAGTTATCAACATGCAGCCAGCTAATATGTTTAAAATGCTATGATAATGATTTTGTAATGCTTTTGTGTTCATTCCTTCCGCAGTAATTACCTTTTATGGACGTTGTTTCTTCTATTGGGTTGGGATATGTTATAAACTTTTATGTTGGAAATTGATCTGTAAGTATCGTGTCAGAGTTCTGCTAAACATTAATATAATTCGCTCGAGTCGACACGCTAAAAAGATTTGTAAATGCGTGACGAATGTGGACATTTACTAAAACTGTTTGTGAGTGGTGAATTGATCAGTCTCCGTCATCCGTTGGCAGCTGACGCTGAAGGTATGGGATGCAAAGGTGAAGCGCTGACCTTTTGATCGAACAGGCACGTTTCTGAATCTAAATAATATTCACGAAGGTCGTGGAACTCATGGACCTGACAACTTTTCTCTTTAGAATTTAAACATTTTTAGAATCTTTTGCAATCAAATAATTAGATTAGTTGTTCACATAAGTGGTCTATATCAGTACTCAAAGATCAATAAGGACCTGCCCCCGTAGCATGACACGTTTATCAATTATCGCCATCATTTTTCCATAATATCGAGAATGAGATGTGAATAGCTTATCGCGCAATATGAACTGCGACGCGGGTGCCATGCTAAGAGAACTGCAAGCGGCACACCACAATGAGTGCAAACGTGAAGCAAGGGGCTTTGTGTACCGGTTCATACTCAATATATTCTACGAATTATGGGAGGGTAATGGCAATACTGCTAACTAGTGATAACCGCTTTCTGTAATCAATAACATTTTCTTGTGTGTGAGATAAATAAAGAAGCCATAGACATACATAGTTTCAAAGCAAGCAAGAATGGAATGAGACAGATGAACTAACATTTTCTGGAGTAACTACAGTTATGTCGTGGCAGCCCTGCGGCTGCGGTGTGTGGTAACGGAAATCGTCTCGTCACGAGATAAACAGATTGTGAGTTTGGAATATAATCTCGAGTCACTCCGCTCTCGCTGCGTTCGCGGTACAATCTCAAGTTTGCTCGAGGGAGCAGGCGTAGCAGGTAGGGTTACCTGCCACATCGAGTTGAATACGTAGGGACTTTAGAAGCACATTGTGGAAATTGAATATGTCGGAATTCCCATCCCCTTTTATTCACATCAAGAATAGCAAAAAGATTTCAATTATTAGTTAGCAAAAATTTTGCAATTGTTAGTTAAGAATTTTAAGTTAGTTCGACAGAACAGGCGTAGCGGACAGGTATACCTGCCGGATTGAAGATAATGTCAGGTACTAGAAAACTTCATACAAGATGCCTTCACTTGCCACAAACTGCTTAAAGGTATCTAATATATGAATGTCTTTTAATCAGGCCAGTGTCCGGGCTGCATCAGGTCATCGGGGGCAGATAGTAATTTATACACGTCTTGGCGTGCTTGGCGGCCGCTGGTGCGCGCTAACGAGTCCGAGATCATTATTTTCGGATGATTCGTAGTATTGATGACTGTTGGATATAGTTTAATAAAACATAACTAACGAAATATTTAAATAAATATACTATATTATCTAAACACCAGCATGCGTATCTTAATTATACTGCATGGGAATGCTTAGATTCTCATACAATAGATACTAAGCTTTTTTCTTAAAATATGAGTAGGTATTGATGAACAGACGCAATTGATGCACCTCATAATCTGCCTCCGTAGTGTGGGGATCGTGGGTTCGATTCCCATGGGAAGCATACTTTGTTTAGTTGTTTCCAGTTTGGTTAGGACATTGCGGGCTTGAATCACCTGATTGTCTAATAATATAGATGATTCCGTGCTTCGGAAGGCACGTTACGCCGTTGGCCCCGGCTGCCATCTGGTAGTCGTTAAGTCGTCGGCCTCTGACGTGGTTCCTACGTCATATGCCGAAAGGCGGTCCCGAAGGACTCTAACACCAGGGTGTGCATGTTCGATTGACCGTGTCACCTACACGAAATGATGATGATGATGACCTCACAGTATTCCTAAATTACCTCATCACATTTCCATATAAATATCACAGCATTATATTTATAAGAACATCTGTCGAAAATGTCGTGCATCTTAATGCCACATGGCTAGCTCTACAATGTAGAGCCCGATGTTGTATTATCATCATACATATAACATAATTAAATTGATAGGTTTTCTTATGAATTGAGCGGAAGGTTGTTGGAGAAATACACAAACCATATATCATTAAAGATTTATCATTATTGTAATAAAGTAAACTCGTTATCGCTTTCCAATCAGTGTTCCAATGGGCAGATGACGACTTAATGGAGTTCGGTCGTGATCTCGTTAGATAATCAATTGTTGCCGGAATTCATGAACCTCGTCATGTTCACCGCGGGTTAGAGCCCCTTTACACTACGCAAGTTGCTCAACTCGACTTGCTAAAATTGTAGCTAAGCTTGAATATTTTCTTTTTTGACGTGACAACGTTTTATAAACCGATGAACACCGGCTGCATGCACGAAAAATGTCACGTTCTGGAGCAGAAGCAGCAGTAGTAGTAGTATCTATCACGCATCTAGGTATCTCTCACCGTTATCATATCACGCAAAATTATTGTCCGTAAACCGACTTACAGAGAATCAATTTTTTTTTACCGCTGTTAAAGGATATTGTTTTCTTACTAGCATGTTACTAGCCTTCACCACGGCCTCTGCTTGCGTGAATGACGAACTTTCGGGATGAAAGGTACACTGTGTATGTCCTTCCCCGAGAATTAAAGTATCTCCATGCCAAATTCCATGTCAATCGGTTCAGTGATTGAAACGTGCAGAAGTAACACGCAGCCAAATAGACATACATTCATACAGACATACAAAGTTACTTATGGATTTATAATATTAGTATTGTAGTGTGGATAACTGAGAATAGTACATAACGGGGATGAGATAAGACACATATGGCAATAGGAAGTATAAATGTATGTATATGATATTTATAAATTTTGTAAGATGCTGGCATAACCGTTAGTTAGCCGTTTAGCCGTTGAAATATTCTTAAGAACATTAACGCAGTTTGTTTTAAACTCTCGGTGCCGACATCGCATCTAAATACGTGTACACGGGCTCTTAGACCGCTATCAGACAAAAACCTGATTCAATTCACACGAGCGCTATCGCCGCTCGCCAGTTTACTAGTTTAACACAACTGGAAAAGCCGCGGTCTACTTCTACCTCTGATCGTGCGTCAACAGGGTGAGCTGTGTCATTCATTGTCGATTTGACCACAGACATATTTGATAAAAATTATGTAATCAGTTCTCGAAGAGAAACGATCGAATTCGAATCAGAAACGAGGAGATACGTAGAAGAGCAAAGGTCACCGACATAGCTCAGCGGATTAGCTCTTTGAAGTGGCAGGGGGCGGGGCACATAAAGCGTAGAACCGATGGCCGATGGGGCAGAAAGAATCTCGAATGGCGACCACGTACCGGCAAGCGCAGCGTTGGACACCCACCGATCAGGTGGTCGGACGACCTGATCATGGTCGCAGGAAGACGTTGGATGCAAGCCGCTTCCAACCGGTCATATTGGAAATCCTTGGGGGAGACCAAGGTCATGAGACGTGGCCTTTTTTAATCAAAAATTTTTCCACTTCTTCCATTTTTTTGGTTTGAGCTTCTCACTTCTTCAAAAGAATGTAATTTTTATTGGTCTGAGAATGACTGTCAATGGTTACTTTTGCGGCACGTCGTTGATCAACATTTAGTTTCTATCAGATCAACAAAGCTTGCGTGTTAGCAGACTCACGAGGTCTGCAAACCACGCAAGCTTTGTTGATCTGTCTACTATCGGGAATGCATGTATCAACGATCGGTAGCGGGCATGAAGGTGCGGTTGTAGTACGAGTAGGTGGGTTGGGTGCCAACTTGCTATAGTGTGCATAAACTAATAGTTGGCGAAAGCACACATAATAATTTCAAACTATGTTCAAGTAAGTATATACGAGTAAGTTAGAAGTTAGTTTATTATATTATTATGGCTTTTGCCCCCGACTCTGCTCGCGTGTTACCTGAACCCTTGGGAATAGTACTTCTTTCCGAGATTAGAGGTATTATATGTCCTTCCCCAAATCTCAAACTACAATCATACCAAATTTTATCTAAATCGGATCAGTGGTTAAAGCGTAAAGAGGTACCTAACAAATAGAAACAGACAGCCAAAGTTACTTTCGCATTAATAATTTTAGTATGGATATGTCATACAGATAATATAGTACATTCAAACACTATTTGTGAAGCTGTTCTAAAAACCTCCTCTCAGAAACCTAATAGATACCTACTATTGAGCTGACCTAGTTATTCAATACTGTTCATGTATCCATTAATCTTCTTATCATTGAGATTCCAATTGAATATCTATTGGTCGGCTACCCGCGGCTCCGGCTGCGTCAGTCAGGCGGAATTAATAAAATTTGATCACAAGCATTCCTGTCATTCAATGTTTCCTAAGGTAAGCAATTAATATTTGGTATTTCGCAGTATGTACCTATTGTTTGTCCACGATGAACACTAAAACTACTAATTGACCTTGATGGAATTTTACACATGACACTGAACTCAACAAAAATTAGCTCTACAAAACCAAATATTCCAGAAACGGATTATTAAATCGATAAATGCTGTTCACAAGCTCATAATATTTTTAAAAGACTTATTCAACAACACCCTACATATTAGGCTGCTCGAGGAAAACAAAATTACTTCCAATTTACTTGTAGCTAACATAAAAAAAACATGATTTTATTTTATGGCTTTTTCGGCATGATTAATATGTATAATTTACAGATTTCTAGTACTTATCGTCTCTGAGTAAAACTAGGACGGACAGACGGACGGACAGAGATGGCGAAACCATAAGGGTTCCTTGTTAACTACGGAACCCTAAAAAACATACTCAACGACAAATCATTGTATAGCGTAGGTAAGTAATCTATACATTAGTATAATAGATTTGATAATTCAAGTATAATGCTGTCTTACATAAATCTATATTGATAAAATGTATGCCGCAGTAGGTGCCTTTGATACACACCGGCCTGTGCCCACTCCAGCCGCTCACGGCCGGGGCCCAGTGGGCGTTCCTGGTCTGCACTATGTCACGGCGATAAGAGGAACAACACTAAACTTGTTTCTAAAATACATATAGCTAATCTTAACTTCGTATGTATTCGGAACTGGCCGGCTTAATAAATAGGTTACAAAATTAGTTTTTTTTTTGTTAACTGCACATCGGGAACAATAATTTTTTTACCGTTGGTTAATAAATTCAAACATCATAAATCTTAATAGGTACAATAAGATCGCAGCGCTACGGACGTCAGTTATTCCAATAAACAAAAATGTGAAAGATTGCAATATAACCCCCTTTCTTGCTTTCTCATCTGTGGTGTGTCGGAGACCGGAGTCCTCTATTATGACACCAAGTCGTATAACAACTACTCATATTGATATGAATTAGTAATTTTTTACGCCACCCGTCCGAATGACGCCAAAAGTTATCGAGATGTTAGTTACCACAAAAAATACGAACAACAGACATTGGACAAATACAGTGCAGGTAAACTTTGCCAAATCAGTTGATACTAGTTTTTGTTAACGACTGAAGAATAGACAGCAATTAACGACAAGAGCATCGTTAGTGAGTTAGTTCGTTTGTTCAGCGCGGCGACTTGTCGCATGATTTGTTGGTCGACTCGTTGGTCGACTGTTAAAGCAGGTGCAACTTTACAAGAAACTAAATTGAATGCTTTTCATTTGTAACGCCTTGTTTTATACATGAGAGAAATATGAATCATAATCCTGCACGGATGTTATTAAATTAATTCGTATCCGGAGGAGGTATAAATATGTGATTTATAATCATAATCCGTATCTGTCAATAAATTACTGTATATAGAATTGGATTCGTTTCATAATTATTTTTAAAAGACAAATTTTGACTGTTGAATGTTAGCTAGGCTTATTAAAAAAAAATACATTTTCTTAACTTGCACACTTGTGTAAATCTCAAAGAGAGACGTGTTACTTATTTTCATACTTATTTTGGTGGTTTATATTTAGTGGTTGGTAACAAAACTGTCCCTTATCGTCTTATAAAACAGCTAGTCGTCCAGTAAGTTCCTTCCAAGAGGGACAATAACAACCTCTATTTAAATAATAAAAATACCAATATTAAACCTGAATCTATCATTTGGAAAACGGAACTGAGCATTCGTCTTTCAAAGCAAGATTTGCAACACAAAGACAAAATATAACTTACCGATAAGCTATTCCAACGTGCATGCCAAATCTGCTTCACTTCGTCCTTTTCAATATCAGAATCGTACCTAGCTCAAGGCGTGGCTCGACGTGGCGCGGTGTGGAGGGCGATAGAGAAACGCAACATGGCGACAGTTTCCGCTCCACTGCTCCCGACGGGATTGAATCGGAATCGGAGACGAACAAAAACTCGCGACTAGCTGCACTGGATATGGCGCCAAGGACCAGGAAACAGGAAGATTTGGCAAGGACGCGGCTTCTGTTGTGAGGTGTACAAATCGAGTTAATTTAAGAAGAGTATGACTTCAAATCTCTGAGTTAGTTGTGTCGGTCATGTCGAAGAGACAAAAATATATAACTTTGTTTGCATAGCGTTAGTTTGCACACGCATGTGAATCGGTTGACAATAATCTACATCTACATTATTATTTAATATTATTAAGAAGAGAGATTTGATGTTTTGTTTGTTTACATTGAATAGGCTCCGAAACTAGTGGACCGATTTGAAATATTCTTTCACCATATTTTTTTTCACTTTCATTACATTCTCTATGATGAACATAGGCTATAGATAAAATACATATTTAATTTAATTCATTTATTTCAAGTGATTACAACTCATACATAATGGTTAGTAAAATCTTAAAAACGAATGGTTAGTCATCATCATCATTTCGAGTAGGTGTCACGGTCAATCGACCATGCACACCCTGGTGTCAGAGTTCTTCGGAACCGCCTCTCGGCCTCTGACGTGGTGAGTTAGTAAAACTGGTTAGTAACGACATTTATTTTGACTAGCTCCGTGGCGCAGCGGTCAACACGCCTGCCTGCGACACGGAGTGACCGGGTTCGATCCCCGGCCAGGTCAAGATGGAAAATGATCTTTTTCAGATTGGCCTGGGTCTTGGATGTGTATCTATATATGTATTTGTTATAAAATATAGTATCGTTGAGTTAGTATCCCATAACACAAGTCTCGAACTTACTTTGGGGCTAGCACAATCTGTGTGATTTGTCCGTATATATTTATTTATTTATTTATTTATTTATTATTATTTATGTAAGAACAGTCCATCCTAGCGGCTATGCATCCTTAGGATGCTGTTGGTATACATGTGTATATATGCCATATCTACCCGTGCGATGGCGGGCGGGCCACTAGTAATAAATATATAGGGCAAAATCACACAGATTCAGCTAAACCCACAGTAAGTAGAGTAGTAAGACGATATCAAAAAAGACATGATGTAACGACGTGATGACGCAGCAGTCTTGAGCTCAATAGATAAGGCAAAGTTTTGCTGTATTAATACATTTAATGACAAAAAAAGTAAAACGTAATCTCTTCCCTTGCAAGTATATGGAACTGGGTGGGACACCTGGCTAGATCAATCAAATGTAAAGTAAATAAAAGGCTAATGGTATTCCCAGAAATAGGAAGCGTATCGTTGGAACTCTGGCAGCTCGGTGGGTTAAATACATCAAGAAAAGAAAATTACTAGGAATAACTGGAAACTGCAGTGAGCTACAGAAGATGGATGACGATTTTTAGATCTTTTTAGTTCAATGGCTAAATATATCTCCTCGTTTCTCGGATCGGTGACTTAATCCTCTGTCGGCGGCTCTCGACTCGCCGCGCCCAGCTCTTAACGCTTATTTCGTATATCTGTAAGTTTTCTAGGTCTCTATATCGCCCTGTTTCTCTGATTGACCTCCCTCTGTTGGCAACTGGCAGGCTCTCGACTCGACGCGCCCGGCCCTTATCGCGTAGGCAGAGCTCAGGCTCAGTTCAACGCGTGTTGGCAAAACCTCGTATTTCATATTTTGTAAAATTATGTTTACTTTATGAGGGTTTTCTAATAACTTACTTTCATGTCGTTAAGTTAGTAGGTATCTCATAAAATATTTCAAGGAAATTGGATGATGTAATAAATAAGTTAGCTCTCTACATAGTGTAGCGTAAAAATAATACTATAAGATATGCATTGTAATGTTTGTCTCCTAGTGAAAGTTGTTCAATATCAATGAGCCGATCATGACCGTTTAATATTTTTATTATCCGTTTAATGCTGTCTGATTGCTTGGAATAAAGGCCTCTTCTAGTATAATTTTTAAGAGAAACCCATGGCCATTATCAATGTCAACTCAACTAGCCAAACCTTGTAGCTGAACATGAGCTTACATAGAAGTAAATTGCTTTACAAATGTAGCAAACATTTGAATTTACTTCTATTCATCAAAACATTTTCTTGTGGCTAATTGATAATCGGCAGTCAATCGTTGCTGTGACAAAAACGCTGAGCGACCGACTACAGTCGCTCTTAATTATCGGATCAGGACATCCGCAGTTTTTGCGAAGGCGCCCGCTGTCACTTCAGCGCGGGATGGGGCTTTGTAAGGTCCGCCGTCCATGATAACTATCCCATCTTTTTGTTTGTTATCCCAATACTCAACTAGTAATAGCTACATCGACCATTACTAAGAAATTCCCTCGTCTATATAAACTCCATTTTTGAGAAGAACTATTTAGCATGATACGTTTTAAAAGTAAAGAGACGCTTAAATGATTTAACATCAAAGAATAGATTCTTTATTAGAAAATCAGTATTTCTCACATTTGCTGTATGAGTCGTTATAAAAAAACAAAAAACCGATCGTGCTCGTGCTATAAGACGTTGCTTCATACCAAATTTCAAGATTCTGACTGCACGGGAAGTACCCTGTAGGTTTTGATTTCCTTGCGAATGTCGAAAATTATTAAAATATTTTTATTTTATGATGTAACAAAATTTTTTTCTTTTCGCAAATTTTACTTTATCTGTGCTATAAGACGTTGCTTCATACCAAATTTCAAGATTCTGAGTTCACGGGAAGTACCATGTAGGTTTTGATTCCCTTGCGAATGTCGAAAAAACACGAAAATTTGCGGCGTAAACGGCTGTATCCTTTGTTTGTGTTGGCTTAGAAGTTTGATTTTTTCACAGCTCAAAGGGACAGTAGACCTTATTATTTGATATAAATTTAAGCTTGATACCTCAACGCGTTCCTGAGAAAAGGGGTCTTGACTTGACAGAGCGACAGACAGACGGACAACCGAGTGATCCTATAAGGGTTCCTTATTACCTGTTGAGGTACGGAACCCTAAAAAGCTAAATACATTTTGCTTCACATTAAAATCATGATAATTTAATACTTATGAAGAATCAAAGAAAAAGTTTGAGGTTTGACACATCTGCCAACAGCCATGCATGAGACAGATTAGCCGACGACACCTCCAAGAGCCGGCTGATAAGTTTACTTACGTACTTACGTATGCATAAGGCTGTCGTGCACATTGATACGAGTATCGCACGGCTGTGACGCTCGCCTTCGACACTGTGTCGAGATCGAGACAAACGTAAACAGAAGTGGCACACGCTACTTTTTACCACTGCCAGAAAAGTAGTGTATTGATTTTCCAGTGTATGTACGTAAATATTTAAGTAAGTTTCTTTATTCTATCATAAATAGAGACCGACCGAAACAGGATATTCTGCGTAACATGAAACGAACCTTCGGGTTGGGTCTCAGTTTGGGCCAAATTCGAAACTTATTAAAATGTGTGAATAAAAAAAATTCTAATATTATCCCTTATTAATCTTGCAGAAACCGAATGCGAATATTCGGTCGGTCTCTACATAACTATGGAATGCCTCAACAGACGTCACGTATTATCGTTAGAACCCGAGTGAGATAGTCTATAAAGATTTTGACAAGGCATCATTTTTAGGGTTCCGAAGTAACAACTCTTATAGTTTCGCGATGTCTGTCCTTCCGCAGTTTTACTCAGAAACTATAAGTACTAGAAAGCTGTAATTTAGTATGAATATATTAATCATGCCGAAAAAGTAGTAAAATTAAATATTGAAAAAAAAATCTAGTGTCGCCCGTGCAAGTAGAGTGGGAATACTTTTTTTTTCTAGGACTTTATAAATTTTTCTTCAGTTACCACCGTCTTATGTGGGCTCGTTTTTAGATGTTAGATAATGGTACGGAACCCTTCGTGTGCGAGTCTGACTCGCACTTGGCCGGTTTTTTTATTTGTTTGAAAAGACAAGTCTTGTTATCAATGGCTTGCAATAGTTTTACGTCTAATGTAATAATTTATCGAGCCGTTACTGTCTTTTGAATGTCTATGGCTGTGAATGCAGAAGGCTCAAATTCGGTCCGCACATATTTTTGCGTTTGCACTACTATGTGCATTGCACTAAGCGGTTATACACTATTTTGTACCATTTTTATAAGCACATCCTTGCATATGTAAGTTTTTATGAGTGTTTGCGTGTACTATACCTATTTAGTATAAAATGTCGTATCTGTAAGTATAACTAATTTGTGACCTGTTTAGCCTATCAATTAAGCGACATGTCAATCGTGATTCGTGATAATATCACAGATGATATCGGGGTTAACTTGATATTATTTACTTATGTTGAAACAGGTATAATCTGTTTGTCGTGTGGCATATATATTACTAACAGTGTTAAATCTAGGTATTATTCTCCCTATTGCTAATTCCGTGATGTTTTAACATCTTTGCAAGTGGTATTTGGTCTTGAGTAACTCGGCTTAGTCTACCGCGTAAAGGTGTAAACTGTACCTGTACCATTATAGATTGTATTTAAAGTCGAATTCAAGAAACTGTTTTTCTGTTATAACTGTTGATTAACGGTTTCATTTTATGTAAGTAAATTATATTGATCCGTTACGTCACAATAATAATTATCCATTTTATACAGAGCTGGGATAATTTAGTTGCTGTTCAAAAATGGATTAAGAACTTTTACCGCGGAGGTTCTTTACCTAACGAGGTTTGAAAAGGAAATGAAAAGTAGAGCTAAGCTTATTGAGAGAAATTAGATATCGTCCTCAGCCGCAGGTTAACGGAGCTGAGATGATAGTTGTAATTTAATTTGTGGCTCTTGTCGACAGCTGGCGGTGGAGGGAAGGATCTATACTTCTATTATATTTATATAATATAATGTTTTACACCATTCAGATATTATAGTGAATTGATTGCAAAATTGTGTCGCTCTGAAAAGAGCACATAGTCCTTAGAAGAATAACATATTATTCTTCTGAGACATAGTCACATCACAACTCCACCACAGATTCGATAGATTATGTTTATCATTATGAAAGACCCAAAAATATTATTTATAATAGGTAGACCTTATGAAGAATCTAAAATACCGAATACTAAATAGAATACCTGACAAACATTAAGTTAAATAAAGGTTTACGGGCTTCGTTTACATTTGTATTAAATAGAGGTGTTTTGTTTGTACCGCGAAATATTTAGAACTTGTAGGGACCGGTCGTAATGGCATTTACACGCAGGCTTTGGGTCACTTATGAGTTACATAGAGAACTGTTAAATAGATGCGCGAAGCCGTGGATTATAGGTATATTTTATTTTCGTTTTAGTAGAAGCAGGTTTTTCACTATTATAATACGATGTGAAGGAAACCGCACGCTCACGACATGGCTTCACGACCTGTGACGTGTTGAGCGGGCTAGAATAATTTACCATGAAATGAGGGATTGCCTTTAACCGAACACCGACGTACCATAAGCTTCTAAGATATTAAACTTTTTTGAAAATTATAAAACACAGGATGTGTACCTGTTATACTTACACGAACGATATGTTTGTATATAAGAAGTGTACACCATGATGTTTCGCTATAAATGCCTAAACAAAATTTAGTAAAAAAAAAAAAAATGTGGTTGTAATTCTATAGAGTTCAAATAACTTAAATTTCATTTTGTTACTTTGTATAATTATTTCTATAATGCATACATGTATATGTCATATTGGTAAATATATGTTGTTATTTTTTGTATTTGAAACACAAATTTGTGGTAGAGCCATGCTACCCATAAAAGTAATTTTTGCTAGTAGTATGAATGGACCGGCTCGTCCGACGAAGTACCACACTCTCAAAGAAAATCGACGTTTGAGTTGAAGCTTTGCCGCTTATGATTCGTATGGCGAGTGAGAGAGCCGGAGGCCCGTCCTTCCCTTATTTCCTCCCTCCATGTCCTTCCCCCAACTCCTTCAAAGCCCGGCAACGCTCCTGTTACACCTTGGTTTTGCAGTTGTCCATGGGCAGCGTTGATCGCTTACCATCAGGTGACTCGCTGGCTCATTTCCCGTCCTACGTCATTAAAAAAAAACAAAGTATTCGTTTTATCTAGTACTTATTATTGAAATATTTCATTAGAGCGTCGCTCATGGATCCCTAATCTATTTCAATGAGCATTTGTCAGGTTTTTTGCTTAGGACAAACTCCGTGACGCCCAAAAAAAAAAAACTCGAGTTAGATCCCTGTTGTTACAATTAAAATAGAATAGAGTATTCGGGGAAATCCAACGAGTGACTAAGATTTCTATGTATTAACGCTGTTGTTGCTCTGATCTGCTGAATAATAATATTATCAGAGCATTATGCTCTGATAATATTATTTTCCGCAAAAAATCGTTTATCGCAGAAACTAATATTATTATTAGTACTTATCATTTACCGAAGCTTCTTCTTCGAAGCATTCATTTAATTATTCAAACGTTAAGCTTAGCTTTGTTTATAATTTTGTTTAGTAATTCGTTTATAGTATATTATATGATAGGTTCTTAGTTTACTACAAAAGGCAAATTATAAAAAATACATTCATATTGTGAGTTGATTATTCTTTCATAGTTTCTTTGTTTTTTTTTGTGTATTATTGCGACCGATCTACCTAATTCGAAGCAACGACGAAGTGTACTGTATACACGCCAACTCAAATAATAAGTTACTCACTCTGGTCTTGGTCATTACATGTTCGGAATGTTTTTCAAGTATTAGATCAATTATTATGAGCATTTCGTTTTTCTTTCATTCCTTCGTAAGCGCGCGCAACATTTTTCAGTTCAACTCAGTGGAGTGAATGTTACTAAAAAGCGTCACGTTCTTTGTAAACTCTTGAAGTTAACTCGTGAGATCGGGATCTCATCCCGCCCTGTTGTTCTCAACATCAAAGGTGCCTCGTAGCTACATTGTCACGAAACTTGTCTGCGTGTGGCGTGGAGAGTGGAACTACCGCTGTCTCTACCGGTTCGGGCCACCAGAGATAGAGGGGACTCTGAAAGGCTTCTCTAAGTAATAATAATACAAACGTCGTATATTTATCCTCTGTAATAATATTATTTTCGGTTTTTTAATTTAATTTAACTCTTAGATCAAAGTGTTAATCAGGGCGAGCAAAGTGAGCCCTAACACTAGTCACCACCTATGCATACTTGTGTTATATTTTACTAAGACACTATTACATTTTTAGGTTTGACTTTAACATAGGTACATATTTTTATAAGTGTTTTATTTTGCATTCGCAATGCTATTTTGATATATTGATATACTCTTAATAAATTAAGAAATAAAATATGGTGAAAAAATTTCATGCGGACTTGATTTTTTCACTATATTTTATTTTTTCTTCATATTTTATTTTTCAACATATTTTATGTTTTCACAATATTTTATTTCTTAATTTATTAAGAGTATATCAAAATAGCATTGTGAATACAAAATAAAACACTTATAAAAATATTGCATGGCTTCATATTAGTTGATTTTCAAATTCTTTGTAAAATGAGTTGAATCAAATACCTCACTTGTAAAAGACGGGTAGTTGTGTAGGTGACGTAAGCCTTAATACACGTGTATGGGAAAATGGGATATGGTGGAGAATTTCGGCACCGAGATTGAATTGTGCGGTAGCTCAGATAGCAGACCATAGGTCGTACATAGACCTAGGTTGCCGGTTCAAGTCCCGCCCGCATGAGATTTTTTCACCATATTTTATTTCTTAATTTATTAAGAGTTTAACATACATAGTATATTAACTATATTAACTAACTAACTATATAAAAGTGTATCTAGATGTGTTATTATTAATATTATAAAGAGGAAAGATTTGATTGTTTGTTTGTTTGCATAGAATAGGCTCCGAAACTACTGGACCGATTGGAAAAATTCTTTCACCATTAGAATTCTACATTATTCCTGATGAACATAGGCTAGATAATAAATACCTATATCTACCCGCGCGAAGCCGGGGCATGTCGCTAGTCTATCATAAAAACACAAATTTTATACACATAAAAAAAATTAAACGTATAACAATGACTATTCATTAGAATTTTATTACATTGCTAACTGTTGTTAAATTATTATTAAGTAGAAAACTTCGCGAACCCTCATAAAGGAACGCTTTTTGCAAGTGTTAATTATTGTGTGGATGTTTTAGAATGTGAAGCCTTTAGAGAGCAACGAAACTTTGGCTCGAGGTGTGCTTTGATCAAACCGCACTTACTACTGTATGTAACGAAACGTATAACTTAACTTTCGCTTGTGGCTCCTTCGGGGAATATGTCCTTCCCCTAAGGAGGTTACAAGTATATTCTCTTTGCCTTCCCCGATATAGATGAATATTGAGGTATGATGAGGTCATCATACCTCAATATTCATCTATATCGGTTCATTAACTGAAATGTGAAGATGTTACATAGAGTTACTTTCGCATTTATAACGTAAGTATATACTTGTATTTTGAAAAAAAAAAGATTATGTGGGAGAGCTCTGCTAGACGATGTTGAGACGGTCCTTCGAGCAAACTACGTTACTAGCTGACATGTTAGGATTAGATCGTGAATAAACTCACTGAGCAGATACGTTCTTCAATTAATCTAATTACATCATGCCATGAAACGAGACATGTTGCGCGACGGGCGTCGTTGAGATAATGGGCGTCAAATTATCTTTCATAACCAAATACATAAACTAGTCCGAGATCACATGTTACATAGTTTGAAATGCTTTGAATCTGTATTATACTCAAACGCAATCTCAATTGTTTCCTTTTGATTGCCTTCACAAGCACCAGTATGCAGTTAAGGCAGCATGTGGTTGACAGTTGAGTTGACCAAAGCTGAAGTTTAGTTACACATACATACATACACGTTCATTTCCCTTGCGGGGTGGACTTAGTCTAGGTCTCTAAGACCTAACAGCCACGTTTGGCGTTTGGTGGGCGTGTAGGTGGTAAATAAAATTAAAATAGACATGGGTTGCTGGCTGCATTGGCTGCCAACATTATTCCTCAGATTTTCGCCGAGAAGAGAAGCGAAGAGTAGCAACTTCATCCTACGTTTTTCATTGTCTCCCAAACCAGCATGGAGGAGTTAAGTAGTTCAAATTCAATAAAACTTCAAATGCAGTCTTTTCGTAAAACAAGCAGCCCACTGGTGACCGTCGGGCGTGGGACCACAAACACCTTGATTACACAATCAGTTTAAATAACAGCTCCCGTGGCGATAATACGAGCACAATGCAATATACCACAATGGCTCACGTTCAATATGATCCACTAGTCATTGCGAGCCGGGACAACAGCATTGTATTACTCAGTTTTCTCATCGCGCAGACGTTTATAAGAATGGACTTGTCAAGCAGGCGACACGTACTTGTTTCTACCGATTCATGTACCCTTCAATGGGGAGGGGTACCTGAATCTGTAGAAACAAGTATACGAGGTCATTGTATTGTAAAGAAAATAAGGAACAAATTTACTATCCATACCAATGAGAACTAAACCAAACGTTTCTTTCAGAATCCTTGCTAATAATAATACAATTACAATTACGAATGTCACTATGTTTGTTTATCTGTTACGTTTTCATACCTTAACTACTTACTGAACCGATCCCCGAGAAGAAACTTAGCCTACATTTCATCTCGAAATTTTTTTTACCGAGGGATTGATACAATCGCGGGCGGAGCTTCGGGCGAAATCGGGTATTTTATAAAGATATATTATAAACGCATATGCGAGTTGGTTAATTTGCTTATTTGTTTGTTAGTTAAATTTTTACGCCTTAACTTCTGAACCGGTCGCCATGAAATTTAGCATACATTCTTTAGTGTACGGCGAAGAACATTTGTTCACCGTGTAGTCCTTGCGGCCAGTCCGTCAGTGGGATGAGGAACTGGGAACATAACCTTTTATGAAGTCATTAGAAAACACGGCGCATGTAGGTACATTACCTACAGACTACAGTGTACCCAAACGTTTATGACACGACTTGTTTGTAAAGAGTGCTTACACTTGGGAGCGTTACACTTTCTAAGACTCTCTTCAATTATTAAATATTTGCTTAGTTACAGGCGATTGCGCGTAACATTTTTAAATTTTAAGTGGTACCAGCCTAGTATCGTCTACATAAGTACCTGGGTTTGATACCAGTCTCGTACGGTTTTTTTACCTTTGACTTAGTGTACCGTACGCAGGTACCTACTTGATTCTGGTGAAGGGAATTATCGTGAGGAAACCTATACTCTAGTTGTCTAGTTCAGACAACTCAAAATCTCTTACTACATTACCATAGAAATTGTATCAAAACAAAGAGGTAAGATGAGCAATCATGACAGACAGACATGACGAATCTATGTGGGTTCCGTTTATTGCCATCTGGCTACGGAACCCTAAAAAGGGTTACACTCCGGGAGTTCTGGCCGAAGTGAAAACTCGCTTTTGCGGCGGTCTCAGGTCACGTGTCCGTCTTACGAACTTTCGATCAGGTCACACGACGCCGCTAAGGAAGTTTTCACTCCAAAAATCACTCCGGGAGTGCCATTTTTGAATATTTTGGAATGGTTAGGGAATAATTTCGAACGAATTGCTTTATTTTTCAGAATAAAAATATGTACTATCATTTATGTGGTTAAATTCAATATTCATTTATTGCGCTATCGTACACAAACTTAACAATTTATATTTTCACCGCGCTGTAGAAAGAGAGAGGGATATTAATTCCTTTTCCACGCCGCGCTGGAGGTCTCAGGTCACGTGTCCGTCTTACTGACGCAAATTTAAAATTTTTCACCCATCCCAAAAAGTGCACAACGAAGTTTAAAAAAAAATCTAGACATCACAAATTGTGATATCTTTTGAGAAAATAATAAATATATGGAGAAATTACACAGATTGTGTGCCTGCCCCACATAAGTCGTGAACTTGACATCTCAAACCTACTAAATATAACAATAGATACTCATATCATATAGAATGTCCAGGTTCCAGTTCAATCCGAAAAGGATCGTTTGCCATCTAGGTCTGGCCGGGAATCGAACCTGTGTCTCTGCGATTCCAAGACACTTGCCATACCGCTGCGCAAATCAATATTACGAATCTAAATATATATAACTCAAAGGTGACTGACTGACATAGTGATCTATCAACACACAGCCCAAACCACTGGACGGATCGGGCTGAAATTTGGCATGCAGGTAGATGTTATTACGTAGGCATTCGATAAGAAAGGATTTTGATCAATTCTACCCCCAAGGGGATAAAGTGGGGGTTGAAAGTTTGTATATAACTATACTTCTTAACGCGAGCGAAGCCGCGGGCAAAAGCTAGTGAAACTATAAACTGATGTCGGGGGACTATTCCTTCTGTTTTGTGTGTAAGTAGTACTAACTATCATGTATTTTTATCTCTATTTCTCGAAGGCAAACTACCCAGAACCGGAGCCAAGTGAATGCAAATTTGTATTACCGAGTTACATTAATTACTTTCTACCTTGGTACTGTATTCATGAAATTGTGAATGCGAAAAACAAATTTTAATTTTCACCTCATTACAGCCGGTAAACAAAACTTGCATTCAATGATGAATTGGCGCCCAAATTGCTTTTGCTATTGTCGAATGTCAATAATCAATTCAATTTAATTATAAATGAATTCAAAGCCGCGGGATTTAAATTGATTTATTCGTGTTCAACCGTGGGATTAGCGGATTATGGCAATCCTGTCCCATTCTCATCCCAATGCCCGTCATACAATAGAAGGATACTAGTTCAATATTTCATCATACTCGCACATTTCATTCTTATAATGAAGACTTGTTACGGATACCGACGTAACAAAATATCCCAAAGGAATTCTGAACGTGTTTTTCACTAGAATTTGATGTACCTAGAGAACGTCAATAGACTCTACTCTCGCCGTGTATGTTATGTTGAAAATAACTTTGTAAATATTTTTCTTTGTTAGTTTCCCTTAGTCATTGAACCGATTAACATGACATTCTGCATGCACATTATTAAGAATACTGAGAATATTTTTGATGTTGTTGTTGTTCGTGTGTGTAAGTGGCTAACACTGGTTCCAGATTGTTCAAGCTGCCTATAGGCATCTGACATAGCTTAACGACTGCAATCAAAGATGACAGCCGGGACCAACGGCATAACGTTCCGAAGGAAGAAGGAGCTCGAGATACTTTTATGCCACTTGTGGTCACCTATCACAGTGGGGACCGCGTCCGGGGCTGCTTAACATACGTAAGCGCTAACAGTGTAACGTATGTTATATTTACTTAAAAACTTATAAATTTGCCAAACATATTTTATTAAAATTAATAATAACTTAATTAAATTAACCTTAACCTAAATAATTATTTAATAAAACATTACAAACAATCACTCAATAACACTAAATTAACCTATTAAAATAATAAACTTACTTAATACACTTAAAGTTACCAAACGGACAAACAAGAACCGGTCAATACAAAATTACTGGCTGTTCATTCTTACCGCGACATTCATGCACCGATCCCTTTGTTCTAAGTAGCTACTTAGCGCGGCCGCATTCCGAGCGGGCACACAGCGTCGACTTCTCTCGCGCAGCAGACACGTACGCTCCTCTAAGCGCAGTGTCTAATTTCGCATTTTATTAATCTGAGATACATAAAGTCTAATAACTGCAATCATTGCCTTTATTTTTTACAATTAGTAAAACAAACTGTTAAAGGTAAAAGTGTTATCTATACCCGTAGATCGGGTCCAAAGCTTGGGCTTGGTTTTCTTCTAAAGAAAATTAACCACCTGCGTCGAAGAGAAGAGAAGTTCTTCTACGACGGCTACGGAGTGCTGACCCGTCAACATCGGACGACCCCACCCTCCACCTTCGCGGCGTCTGTCTTCGAGACTAAGGGCGGTACCTCTTATAGGACACGGCATAGGGCATAGAACCAACCCTGATTTTAAATTTTAATAAATATTTATTGTTGCTGACTAGGGCGTTTCTTTTATAAACCCCCTAACGTCACACTGGCGCTCAACGTGATTATTTCTTTCTTTCTTTCTTCTACTCTTATGCCGTTGTTCTATTTTCTTTCAGTAGTTGCATGTTTGTGAGCTTTTCTTTTCTTTTTCTGTTTTTGTGAAACGTTTATTTTTTCTTTTTGGTTGCAAGCAACTAAGGTGTACCACAAAGCACATTATCTTTAGTTGTACCTTTTTCTTTTAAAATTTAATACTATTGTGCTTCAATTTTTGTTAAAACTAATATTTAATTTATCCACAGTCAAAGTTGTTACCACCATCATAACTTAAAATTGTTAAAACTAAGTTGCAGTCACTCATGTCAGCAGACATTTTGTTAAGTGACTAGTTCCGTTTTTTTTTTATTCGTTTGTGTTACACACTAGTTGCATTTTTATGTGCTTTATTTTCCTTTTATTTTATTTTTGGTTTTGTGTTGTTTTTTTATTTTATTTTTTTATTTTCGGTTGATTATTATTTTTTTAACTTTCATCAATGATAGCAACCCTAAACGTTCATTCTTTTAGTAATTTTCTTTGTAAAGAACAGAGATAAGTTTTATTTACACAAATTGAGTTCACCATTTACTTATTTATTGGTTTACGATTACACTTATTTTTTTTTCTCGTCATGGCTTTTCCGATAAAATTTTTGTCTCTTCAAAAGAGCGAATTAGAGTACGAAGTCACTATTAGAGGTTCAAAACCCGAAACTACCGTACAAGAGCTCCGTAGACAAATTGCAAAACTAGCTCCAATTTTTCCATCGGAGGATATTTTAGATTCACCTCTTAGCTCGACCGAAGACCTTATAGGAGCGTCAAATGTTTTGACTAAAATTAAAATAGTGCTTGAGAGTGGTGATCTTGGTCGTAACAACATTTTAAGGATTAAAAACATATTAAATCACCTTTATCATCGCCTGAACAGGATATCTCGTAGTGAGACTGACTCAGCCATATACGATTCTTTTGTTGACCAATTCAAATTGTATTCGCACAAAATTAGCCTACTTAAAGATAAAGATTTGATTGATCCTTTGTTATGCCAGAGTACCAGCGATACATCTGTCTCTGCATCTCCTATGAACATATCTGTCACTTGTGATCGCTCTTCTCAGGACATCAATAAATTAAAATATGATGGCAAAACTTGCGTCCGTTCTTTTGTCCAAAGAGCTAACGAATTTAAAAAGGCACGGAATATTTCTGGTGAAAAACTTCTTTCATATGCTACCGAAATTTTCACAGGTGATGCCCTTCACTGGTTTCGCAGTAATAGAGAACTTATTTCGGATTGGGACAGCCTCTTAGTTCAATTAAAAAACGATTTCGATAGGTCTGACTATGATTACAGACTTTTGTCTGAGATTCGTTCTAGAACGCAGGGTGAAACAGAAAACATTGTCATTTATTTATCCATCATGTCTGGTCTGTTTTCGCGCTTATCGAAAACACTCCCAGAAGATAGCAAATTAGAAATAATTTTGCACAATATTCGCCCATGCTACTCAAATATACTAGCTTCTTCACCTGAAATCCGCTCTATTGACGAATTGCGAGGTCTTTGTACTAACTTTGAAAGAGTACAAGCACGCCTTTCACAATTCCGGGAACCTCCGACTCCTTCTTCAGATACATTAGCACCCGAGTTTGCTTACACTAAATCTAAACCTAAATTTAATCAAAATTACAACTATAATAATAATAAATCTAACACATATAATAATCAACGTAATGAACATAATGATTTACAGAACCAAAATAGAAACAATCAAAAATATGTACATGCTTTACAGACTTCTAAGCGTCGTTATTGCCCAAGATGTCGTACAGATTCTCATGGTTTACGTCAATGTACGGCTGATAAAACTAATATACTTTGCTTTGTTTGCGGCAAGAAGGACGTTAAAACTCCAGAATGTCCCGATTGCAATAAAAATAAATATAGCAACAAATCATATTCAAAAAACTGAATATGCAGAACTGCAGCAGTAACAATTTTGATAAAACTGATTGGCAAAATTGGTTACAAACAATTTCAAACTTTTTTAAAATTTATAAAGTCGCTACAGTTCTGTGTAATAAACCAATTGATGATTCTAGGCCTTACGCTTCTATTAAATTGAATGATTTAGTTATTGCCGGTTTACTAGATTCTGGCGCAGCTATCACAATCATAGGTAACAATGCCCATAAAATTCTTATGGATAAAGGTCTTCAGTTTAATTGTAAGAACTCTAGCCCTTCATTTATTATTGCAGCAGGAGGACCACAATTGAAGAGTATTGGTTCCATGAATCTTCCAATTCACTTTGAGGATGAATTTCACATTATCGAAGCTCTTGTTGTTCCTGAAATAAATAATAATCTAATTTTAGGTATTGATTTTTGGCGTAAATTTCACATTTGTCCTAAATATTTAAATTCTATTAGCTTGTGTAATTTTAATAATAATATAGCTTCTGTTCACGACCCTACAACGCATTTACAAAATTATGAAACCTTAGATGCCTCTCAAAAAGTTGTAGCTGATAACGTAATTAGTCAATTCGAGCAAATCTCTTCGAAGGTCAAAGGCTTAGGGAATACTCATCTGATTACGCACCGTATTGATACTGGGGATACGCAACCCGTACGACAGCGTTATTACCGCTTGTCACCGGAAAAGCAACGAATCCTCGTCGAACAAGTTGACGAAATGTTGGCTTTGGACGTTGTTGAACCGTGTGAGAGCGCTTGGTCCTCTCCTGTATTAATCGTGATGAAGAAAAATGGCGAACCTCGTTTCTGCCTAGATAGTCGAAAGCTGAACTCGGTCACGAAAAAAGATGCATATAATTTGCCTTATGTGTCGGAAATATTGGATAATCTTCGCGATGCTCGTTATCTATCCAGTATCGATTTATCCAAAGCATTTTGGCAGATTAATATCCATCCAGACGATCGCGACAAGACGGCTTTCTATGTCTCAGGGCGAGGAACTTTTAGATTCAAACGTACCGCCTTTGGCTTGACAAATGCTCCAGCTACACAGCAGCGCCTGGTTGATATTCTCTTCGCAGAATTTGATCAAAAAGTCTTCGCATACTTAGATGACATCATTGTCGTAAGTAGTGATTTTGAAAGCCACGTTTCGACACTACTTCGCGTTTTGGAGAAACTGAGACAGGCTAACCTCACTGTGAATCATGAGAAATGCAATTTTTTCAGAGCGCGTCTTAAGTATTTAGGCTATGTGGTGGACAAAGACGGTTTGAGAACTGATCCTGAAAAGGTACAGGCTATCCTCCAATATCCTACGCCTTCAACTAAAAAGGACGTCAAACGGTTTCTCGGAACAGCCACTTGGTACCGTCGTTTTGTGCCAAATTTCAGCACCATAGCCGCGCCACTAAACAAGCTTACGTCAAATAAAAAGAACGCTCCACCTTTTAAATGGACGGATGAGGCGGATGCTGCTTTTCATAAACTTAAAGAGTGCCTTGTTTCAGCACCAGTTCTCTCCTGTCCGGACTACAACCTTCCTTTCGAAGTCCATACGGACGCTAGCAATTATGGTGTTGGTGCTATGCTCACGCAAACTATTAATTCTAAAGAGCATCCAATAGCTTACATGAGCAGATCATTGTCCGACTCAGAACGTAATTACAGCATCACTGAGCGTGAGACTTTGGCTGTGATTACTGCTCTTGAGCATTGGAGATGCTATTTGGAAAATGGTAAGCGCTTCATAGTATACACCGACCACAGTGCGCTCAAATGGTTTTTGTCTATAACTAATCCGACAGGTAGACTGGCACGTTGGGGAGTGCGCCTGTCCTCTTTTGATTTTGAAATAAAACATCGTCGTGGCTCCGATAATGTTATTCCAGACGCGTTGTCAAGAGCAATTCCAGTAAGTGCCATTAGCTCTAGTAACTCTTATGTTACTACTTCTGACTCATGGTATAGAAATATTTATAACGGTTGCATTAACAATCCCCAAAATTTTCAAAATTTTATCGTTAAAAACAATACCTTATATCGCCTATCTAAGGAAAAATGTTGTCTAAATTCTGAATTTTCCTGGAAGGAGGTTATTCCTAGTGAATTGCGTGAACAGGTTATTTTTGAGAACCATTCCGAGCCTACGGCTGGACATCTAGGTATCTTCAAAACATACAGACGTCTTGCATTGCGTTACTTTTGGCCAGGCATGCATGAACACGTTGTCAAATTTATCTCTTCTTGTGATAAATGCCTAGCTTACAAAATGCAAAATCATGCAACGTTGGGTGAAATGGGACGCCCAAAACAATGTTCACGCCCATTCCAAGTTATCTCTATCGACCTGATGGGCCCCTTGCCAGTAACTCGTAGGCAAAATTCATATATATTCGTAATAACCTGCTGTTTTTCCAAATTTTGTTTAATTTACCCCATTAAAAACGCCACTTCGCAAATAATAAATAAAATTTTAGAAGAATCTGTTTTCCTTGTCCACGGTATACCCCAAACCGTATTTCTTGATAACGGTACACAATTTACCAGTAATCTTACTGATAGTCTTTTCAAAAAGTATAAAATCCCAAATATCTTTTTTACGCCTAAATATACTCCCCAAATTAATACCGTCGAGCGATATAACAGGACAATCATCACTTGCTTGTCAACTTTTGTTGATGATGATCATAGATCCTGGGATACTAAAATACCTTCTGTACAATTCGCCATCAACAACTCGGTGAACGAATCTACCGGTTACACACCCTCGTTCCTCGTTTTCGGTAGGGAGTTAGTCACTTGTGGATCACATTATGTTGACAATGACATAGGTAATGAATTAATATTTTTACCACGCGACATTTACGCTGAAAACCTCGGTTGTATGTCTAAAATATTCGACAATGTTCAATTTAAACTTTGGCAAGCACACACAAAAAACACAAGTCACTATAATTTAAGACGCAAACCTGCCGAATTTAATGTTGGTGACATTGTCATGAAAAGAGCGTATTTTCAAAGTGACAAAGACAAATTTTTTAGTAAGAAATTAGCACCAAAATATATAAAATGTCGCATAGTAGGTAAAAAATCACCTCTTGTTTATAACTTAGCGGATATGTCTGGAAATGACATCGGTACCTGGCATATCAAGGATTTAAAATTAGTTACCTTGTGATAATAAATAGTGATACAAAAAAAAAAAAGAAAATATAAACATTACAATACCCATCTTATTTTAACAAACATCGTTGCATGAGACAACGGCGATATACTTTAAATATTTTTTTTTAAAGTTAGTCAGATAAATCACTGTCTTAACTTATTAATGTAACCGCCATAGTACTCAATTTTAATGTTTATTACGGCCGTTTGAATGTGAAAAGAATGAATGTGAATGAAAATGAGGTGAAGTATGAATATAAAAAAAAAAAAATGTTATAAAATATATATACGCTGCGTTAAGACTTGCTCATGCGGATTTATTCTATAAAAATAATAAAATCCTTACGGACCCGAGGGGGTATTGTAACGTATGTTATATTTACTTAAAAACTTATAAATTTGCCAAACATATTTTATTAAAATTAATAATAACTTAATTAAATTAACCTTAACCTAAATAATTATTTAATAAAACATTACAAACAATCACTCAATAACACTAAATTAACCTATTAAAATAATAAACTTACTTAATACACTTAAAGTTACCAAACGGACAAACAAGAACCGGTCAATACAAAATTACTGGCTGTTCATTCTTACCGCGACATTCATGCACCGATCCCTTTGTTCTAAGTAGCTACTTAGCGCGGCCGCATTCCGAGCGGGCACACAGCGTCGACTTCTCTCGCGCAGCAGACACGTACGCTCCTCTAAGCGCAGTGTCTAATTTCGCATTTTATTAATCTGAGATACATAAAGTCTAATAACTGCAATCATTGCCTTTATTTTTTACAATTAGTAAAACAAACTGTTAAAGGTAAAAGTGTTATCTATACCCGTAGATCGGGTCCAAAGCTTGGGCTTGGTTTTCTTCTAAAGAAAATTAACCACCTGCGTCGAAGAGAAGAGAAGTTCTTCTACGACGGCTACGGAGTGCTGACCCGTCAACATCGGACGACCCCACCCTCCACCTTCGCGGCGTCTGTCTTCGAGACTAAGGGCGGTACCTCTTATAGGACACGGCATAGGGCATAGAACCAACCCTGATTTTAAATTTTAATAAATATTTATTGTTGCTGACTAGGGCGTTTCTTTTATAAACCCCCTAACGTCACAACAGGTAATGCTCTGACGCATTGAACCATCGGGCTCAATTTTGACGTAAAACATGCATTGGCCGCCTCGCATATAATTATACTGGTTTTCTTTATCTTTATTTAATGGGCTTTGGGGATATTATGATTATATCATTTTGTATCCTAAATGTCTTATAGCTGTATATAACCACAAAGTAATAATGCAGTTTGCTTATTAATACTAATAATCATTGTTATTTTAATTAGCGCCGTGTGTACGATCCGCGGCCACCTTTGCCGGCTGAGTGTATCAATTATATACTCTGCGCTTTGTCGCGGCCATTCAATTATTGTAGGTTTATTGCGCTGTGGCCGGTTATAGCGAGGCGGTGATTGTGGCTGAACTATGCTTGTATCAATTATCCTGGTTACATTAATAAGAAAATCAGTCGCGTTGTAGCTTGTGTTGTGTTTAGAACAGTCCGTGTCCACAGAAATGACTATGTTCTTTTCTTCTTGAATAACTAGGAGAAACAATTATTCTGTTTGCGGCCTATTTGTTGACCTCTCTTTCATCCGAGCGTGTTTCAACAGCGTCCTCATCTGCCATACCTAAGAGAATAAAGACAGCGTGTTAGTTTATATACAACTAGTTTTCGCCTGCGGCTCCGCCCGCGTCAATGTCGATCCCTCGGGAATAGTACTTTTTCCCGGGATAAAAGGTAGCCTATATCCTTCTCCGCACTCCAGGGAACTTGTATGCAAAATTTCATGATGTTCGGTTCAGTAGTTACGGCGTGAAAGCGTAACAAACAAACAAATAAACTCACTTTCGCATTTATAATATTAGTAAGGATTCATATTTTAAAATGATTTTGTAAAGTTTTCGGCAGTCCGCCTTCCTTACGCTACCCCTGGTAATGAATTTAGTTTGGTATCGGTAAAAATAGTGACGAAATTTTGCCATTAAACCATGATATCGGCCATGAATACAGAAATGGAATAGTAAATAAGATACCGAACGTGCCTTAAGGACCGTCTCATGCCTGGCGGCCGCGGTGGTAGCGGAAACAGGGAGATGTGGTCGGAGTATAAAATTGTAGACAAAGGCTATCGTCGCGCCTCGAGGCAGCCTCACCCACTAGGGAAGTGGTGCACGGTGGAACCGTGTTTTTTGCCCTTTGTTTACAACTGCGATCGATTTTGGCCGGTAATAAGAATTCTATTGAAGAGATATCGCTCCTCTAAGCAGCCTCACCCACTAGCTACATCTCCTACTCTCTCTGCTCTGAGTTCGCACTGGGTTGGTAGTTAGAATTCTGCCGGGGAGTCTGCTGTCCCCGCATTACATTTTGAAGGCGTCGTCGCCTTGAGCGAGCCTCGGAACTCACACAGTGCTATATTTTTAGGGTTCCTTTATTTACATTGTAAAACGTATTTTTATTAAACTGACGTGAAACATGCCTATTCATCATTAATATACAGGTTACTCAAGTACTACAAAGGCAGCTGTAGCCGCCATGTTGCGACCTCACACACCGCCAATTTGTACATGTGTAATCCGTACATCGCGAATCAATAGTTATACATAGTCATAGTTTTCAAACTACAGGAAAAGGAAGCCGTTTTTCAGGCAGTGGGACATAAAAATCAAGTAAATAAATAGTTTTAAATCTATTAAAACATATTCGTTAGTCATCTATGGTTTTTGTTGAATCGTAATGAATGATGACTGAAAATATTTTTTTTATAAATATCTCTTATTATTAGAATATTAAACACCCTTTGTGTTTAATATTCTAATAATAAGAGATATTTATATTAAGATCAGTCTTAATATAAATATCTCTTATTATTAGAATATTAAACACTATATTTATTTTTAATCAATAGATTTATTTCGTTTTGAAATATTAAAAAAAGTTTTGTTTTAATCCCTTAAATAATCTTTTTGTCTTCGTTTATGTCTTGATTAATACAAATGCAGTAAGAATTTATTTCAAAGAATATCACAGATTGTATTTTTGCCAATAACCTGCTAGGCAGAGCGGAAATCCTTTCAAGAAAATGCCATATTTGGACAACCTTCTGTATACTCCGCGTCACACTTGACCGTGTTTTGGAAACCGGAAACGCGCAGCTCCGGAAAGGGCGAGACGGCGACTAGCGCAGCGTACTGAGAGCGTAACCTAGCTGCGAAAGACGTAGACTCGAAAAGGTTTGATGCAAAAATCTGAGGGGGAAAGAACGGAGCAGTGACGAACTGAGGTGCGAATGAACATATTAGGTATGAAGAACTGAATCCAAAAGAACTGTGGCGCGAATGAAGAAAAGAGTGAAAAACAGTGTCAGAAAATATTTTTTTATCATTCTATCGCGCTTAAACTCTTCGCGCTTTCGTCTTTCGACCCAAAGTTACGCTCTCCTGCCCACGATATAATAAATCCCAGCGCCGTGACATGTCTATTGTTATACTTTTTATTCGTTGCCGATACCAGAGCAAGCGCCACAGGAATTAAAAATAAATGTCAGAACTGCAGGCTTCCTGAACTCGACCGAAATTATTTAATTCTTGCCGCTAACGCCGCATTCCATGTGTAGTACAAATTCTCTTGACGTGGCATATTGATCACAAAATCCCACCATGTGAACTACACGATAGCGATTTTGTTACTTGGTACACTTAAAAAAATCTTTTGAAATAAAAACATGGTAATTTCTGGACTGTATTGTGATAAACATTTATTTTTAATATTTCACTTTAAATATATTAATCGCGCCTTTATTTCTTTTAGCATAACCTTAGGACATAGGACATGCATCGCGTATTGGTGGTCATGTAAATGGAAAACAGTAACAAAGTAGTGTTGGCATGTTCCTGGTTTTGGTCAATACCCAAGGTTGATTTCTTCGATCTTATGAAGGTAGTTAGATGGAAAATTTCCTGGTGATTGGTCGGCAAAGTAAGTATTTTATATATTAACTAGCTGCCCCGGCGAACTTCGTTTCGCCATATGTTAAAAACTAGCCTATCTCTCAAGTTGGATCGAACTGCACATGGTGTGCGAATTTTATTATAATCGGTTAAGTGGTTTAGGAGTCCATTGAGGACAAACATTGTGACACGAGATTTATATATATTAAGATTAAAGTGAATAAAAATATTGAAATAGATAACATTCTATTATTTATTTACTGTGTAATGCGTTCGAATAACAAGGCGATTTATATTCATGTGCAACGGTCATAGCTCTGTATCGGCGGCCATAACTCATAATCGATCGCCGATAGTTGCGTGGAAAGTTGCTGCCGCGAAATCGGGCGCGGCCGCGGGGTTTCATTAGTTAATTTAATTATACACACCCACGTTGTTTCGCTTCCCAGAGCAGGCAAACACTTACTTGAACTTAATTTTACAGGTCTACTACGGTTCTGGAAATACGCAAGAATGATTCGCGTCAAGCAGTCGGCTGTAAAAAGTTTGCCAATTCATATCACTGTATGAATAGCATAAACTACATGCGGTCATTATTGTAGACCCAGGTCTCCGACACACTACAGCCGAGGATGCAATCTGGGACATGAAATGTCCCCAACGATAGCTGGATTGGTAGTTGCCGCCGTGAATGCGGGCGCGGCCACAACTAGTTAGTTAATCATTATCATTTCGTGTAGGTGACTCGTTCAATCGACCATGCACACCCTGGTGTCAGAGTTCTTCGGAACCGCTTCTCGGCCTCTGACGTGGTTCCTTTAATGACTATCAGATGGCGGCCGGGACCAACGGCTTAACGTGCTTTCCGAAGCATGGAATTATCTTTATTATCAGACAAGCAGGTGATTCAAGCCTGCACTGTCCTAACTAAACTAGAAACAACTAAACAATGTATGCTTCCCGTGGGAATCGAACCCACGACCCCCGGGTCTACGAGCAAACTCCTTGACCACTGGACCACAGAGGCAGATTAGTTAATTAATCAAACGTATCGACATCAGTCTATTAATGTCGCTACTCAGTAAACCAAAGGGCTTTGGGTTCGAGTCCCAGTATCGAATATACCTACTTGTATTCGATTTTCATAGGTAATGTTTGCGGTGCAGGAGATAACCAACAACAAAATATTCGCCAAATTATACCACAACACAACATTAGTGCTGTATACTAATACATGCTGACTCCAGACATGGACGGGTCCAAGATAAGGACAAAACCGGACAAACGCTAGGACGAGGACTGTTTGTGGTGCGGGAGCTTCTCAATAAGGCAACCCTTTAATCATCAACATGTCAGGTACTAGCCGGCTTTGCCTTAACATATTACAACATAAAAAGTATACAATAAAAAGCTGTCGTAATAGATCCCGGGGATTGATTCATCATTATTGAGGATTTAACTTAGAACTCGTTCGGGTGAAGAGTATAGATACTGGTAGATGCGTGAAAAGGCGCGCGCGGCCGCGGGACGACATGTTGTACGAACCGGGTGTATCTGTAATCTAATAAATTATGGTTGATTCTGGTTTTTTTATTTATTGAATAGAGTAATACTGCTGAACGAAGACACACAGTGAAAGTAAAGTGTTACTTTTAATAATTAATACTTTTTTTTTACAAGTTATTTTAAACCTGCTCTGTTAGTTTGAAGCACTTATGGTTAGTCAATGAAGCTGAAATTTGGTGTACTTATGTCGTTGGTAAGTATGTGGACCGAATCAAATGATGCAGTCGGAAGGTAGCCTCAGGCCACTATTAGATATTAAACTAAAGAAGATAAACCCATTGTGTTCGGCAGTTTTTCTTGGCAGGCACTTTCCAGTATAAATGGCACATAATAAAAGATTAACACAAAAATTAAATTTAAAATCTTATTAAATGGTAAAACCAGTTTCGGTTGTTTTAAATGCAGACAAGCTGTTCGCCACATGACACCTGGCGCAAATATTTCCTTTTTATTGTAAGCATCTGGATTTTTGTTCGATTGGTTGGTTACTTTGCGTGGTGGAGACAGTAATCACACGGCCGGATCCCTTGGGGCTTCATATGTTGAAATTATAAGGTGCCCGGGATCCTTTCTGAAATATCTTATGTCTTCAGAAATTGCCATCATTCATTGTAGCGAATGTCGAAGCCTAAAGAAAAATACTGTGTAATCTTTGGTTTGTTGCAAAAAATACAAAACGCAGAACTTGTTTTTTGGTATGAACCTAGAGGAACAAGATATTCAATGATGATTATGACAAAAACTTAAAAACCAAACTTTAACTAATAGTCCAAAACGTTCTGTCCGTGTAGTATGGTGCCAAGAACGCTGGATCCCTTTTATTTCCTTGCTGGAAAACAATGCTTATACGTGCGTTGCGTATAGTCATAAACATAGCTTTATTGAATGATTTAACACATACTATTAGCATACATGACATAGCAATAAAAAAGTTACAATACAGTGTGTGTTTAAGTAAATCAAATGGCACTGTGTCAAAGCATAAAATTTACTGTCGTATGGGCTAGCTTACTTAGGTATATGAAATTATCCGGAAAGGAATAACAACTTTCGAGGTGTAAAAGCTATTAAAGTGTTCGCTAGTCAAGAGGAATAGCGTTAGGTCAGCGTTTGTTTAACCTCATGTGTAACTCGGGGGTATTTGGAAGATTATATAAGCAAAGTCGCGGGAGGTGACCTATTTGACCCATTGTAAAGGTGACAAGAAATCAAAGACCTTAGCCACCCGTCCTAGTCGAACAAAAACTGTTTCTAAATGGTTTCTCTCGACGTCATTATTTGTTTATTTGTATTCAACTGTTTTTACCAATCAATGAATTAATTAAATTTGAAATGGAATGCCTATCGATCCGTGTGATTGGACCGGCCGCTCTACGAGGATTTTATACTTCACTGGGACAGTTAGATCAAGTCGAGCATATATATTACGTGAGGTGTTTTATTTAGCTTTACAGAGTAGAGGAGCCTTACACGATGAGAGATTAGGTCGCCCATCCTCTGAAGTAAAAGAGTGCTAATCACTGGATGCTTTTATTATGCACTTACTGACCTAAGTGATGTAACTAACTCATAGATAATTCAGACGTTGCAGTCAATTAGGGAATTGTATTTACTTTACTACAGTCATTGCCCTTTCAAAATCTTGTTAAAAAGTTAACGATTTCAGAACATACGATTTCAATACGTCGCTACTGAATACATAACACGCGGTCGAATCGCCAACGTCGTCTGATCGACAACGAAAGTTCACTACAGTCAATATTTAGCCAGCCGTATGACGGACAGACACCTTGTCCAATCTGATGTTGTTGACTGAACCTCTTTTGAAAGTTTACACTGGCTGCATTGATTTCTCTGCATTCAAGACAATTAGCAAATCAAATAAAAACGCTGGCAGAAGTTAAAACATCATTAAAGAGGTGAATCGTTTTGAAAGGTATTTTAAGAAAAATTAACAATTTCTTTTAGGAACAGTATTAACTTTATATAGCTCCTTGCACTTGTTTCACTCAATGACTACTTTACATACTTAGCTAAGTACACATTTACTCAACGAACCTTAATCGTTATTGTTAAACTGGACTTGTTTTAAAAATATAATCCTGAATTATTTATTGTAAATCATAAAATAAATCAATAATCATATTTATTTGCATAACAGTGGTTTTACAAAAAAAATACTTAAAAATATTTTAAATTTCTCGTCTTTACTGCATGCAAAATTTGAGTAATCGAAATAGAAATCTAAATTTGGTGGGAAAATTCAAAATTAAATAAAAGTCACTCTTGGATTTTGATCTTACTGAAGGCATGACTGAATAAATGGTCCTCATACTGAATAAATGGACCTCATAACTAACAGTTATATATATATATATACTTTAATATACTTTATTATTAACAATTATAGAAAATATTTTTAATTTTAAAAAGTTATCTGCTTTTTGTGTATTTTTATCATTTATGATCATTTTACAGCTACTTAACACTTTTACAGTTAGTTATCCCTACTTATATTGCTAAACATTAGTATTTCTAGCAAATTTCTAGATTTTTGTTTATCTACGGGGTAAATTTTCAGCAGAAGCACAGCATGTCACCGATGATAACGTTCAACAACCCTATAAAAATCTAAAAGTGGTTATAATTGGCGTAACCTCTTGCGCTGTACTCCGGCCCTTTAGATCGCTTAATTGTGCCGCTACAGCGCTGTAGGCCGGGTAATAAAGCTGATAGCTCCTGAAAGCGTTCGTGGGAGACGCCATCCTTTACCTAATATGATGCTGCAGGTAAAATGAGTATTATAGATATACATAATGCTTAAGTAAACTGCACTTTGACCAGTAATGTCAGTATTTCAACGTTTTTCATAGCGATGGGCAGTTGTTATGCGTCCTTGCTTTTCATCAGATTTTGTATTAAGTTTGTGAGTGTGTCAATTAATTGCATAAGACGAACTGTACTTTTGGCACGCTCTGTAGCCTTAGCGACTTGGTGGACTTTGATATATGAGGTGTTGTGTTTTAGTTAGACGAGAGTCCGCGCAACTTTACCTTTATCATTTATTCAATATAAAAAAAAAAACTATCAGTATGATTTCTACTCTTACTTTAACATCATAATCAGTTTTCATTAATACAAGATTCCAATCCAACGCACAATACATTCCTTTGGCTAAAGTCAAAACAGCTGCCGCTAGAGCTTTCCTAAGTGACTTAGGAACGGCAGACCTGGGATCTTAAATAATGCTTGATTCAGATTTAAAAAGATATGCGTCACAGCTACAATAAGGCCACTTGAGTGGCGTCCCGGCTGACACCATTCTCAACGGCCACTCGAGCCCCAGTTTATCCGCCGCACCGCACACAATTTATATAAGTACTACGGACCGTCGAGCTGTTTCCCATACCACTTATCATCATGAATGGCATAACGCCGCATATTTTTTATTACGGCTATGTATTGACATAGATTTCAATTCCCCAAAAAAACCCTGCTAAAATATCATGTGGGACTTACATGAGTAAGTATACACAACGTTATCAAAACGTTAACCCGCTGGATGCAGGCCGCTTCCAACCGGTCATATTGGAAATCCTTGGGGGAGGCCTATGTCCAGCAGTGGACTTCTTGCGGCTGAGATCAGGTGATTCAAGCCTGCAATGTCCTAACCAAACTGGAAACAACTAAACAAAGTATGCTTCCGGTGGGAATCGAACCCAAGACCACCGGGTCAACAGGCAAACGCCTAACCACTGGACCACGGAGACCGATAAGATGATGTAATGGAATGGCATCTTTATTTATTATAATACTAGCTTATATACTTAGGTAAATGTACATAAAGTAGTGGGGTAGTTTGCTGATTTAGAAATACGTGTTCTGCAATAATTAACAATATTATTTACTTCCTACAGGCGTCACGTTCGTATTCCTGAAGCCGCAATAGTTACCTTTCTAAACCTGTAAGATTGAAACAGTGTTGGCGTGACGTGATCACGTGACGGCCAGCTTTAGGTAAAATGTAAATAACATATAATGCATGCATGAATAGTATAAAACAACATGCTTTCAGGAAAGCGGGCATAACTACGTTTCTAACGCATCACAGCTGAGGTTGCAACCGTTATGCTGGGAAGAACAGGGTTACTGCTGTTCCATGCTAGTCTGGGAGAAAAGAAAGAATGTAGAATGTACCAGCAGCCTCTCTGGACTGAAATCTAAACAACCTCTCACTATGTTCGTTTTGGTTTCTACTTTTACGCCCGCTGAATGGTCTTTGGTCATATGCCTTACGTCTGTGTTAGGGATAAAGCCTTGGATAGTTTCCAGACACAATGAGTCTTCGTGGGATGAGTACGGAATAACCCAAATTATAATCTACTTGCCTCGCCACTCTGTGCCAGTGCCACACATAAATGTAGGTCATATTAAGATGTGCATTGTGGAGCACAGATGATATCTGAGTTCCGACCTGTGTATCTGTCAGGCTTATCTGTAGCAGTTTTATCTTTATCTGACGGATACTGAGTGAAGTTTTAGTACAAACCTTTCTGGTATGAGTAGAAACGTCTAGACCAGAAATGAACATTTCTGTTCCAATTATAATTATTTCTATGTTTGAGAGGATACTACTAATTGCAATGCTTGTGTAGCGTAGAATATAACAGCTGCTTCTATTCCCACGCAGATCGCTTAAAGTTACACGATAGCACCGATGGTACTCTGATAATCGATGATGATATAGCACGGCAAACAAGCAAGCGGGTCACCTGATGGTAAACTACCACCGCTGTCCATGGACAACTGCAACACCAGGGTCTGACAGGTGCGTTGTCGGCCTTGCAAGGAGTTGGGGGAAGGAAATGGGGAGGGGTTGTATCTATCAGTTTATTCTATGGCAGCTCCAAAAAGAGGTCGAATAAACAAAGAACAAAAAGACAAAAATTTACGTGATCAAATCATATCATAAAATAAATTTTCCATGAATTCCATATAGTCAATAATTGAGAAATTCAGCAATTTATAAATGCACCGACTAAGAAGTAGGACGTTCAAATGATTCACAGGTCTGATACAATTAAGTTTATAATGATCGACTATTGATTGGGTGTCGTGTGAATCAGAACATATGCCAGCGTGCACTCAGTGTATTAGCAGACGAGTTAGGAACGTACTGGTCTGGGAGAAAAGAAAACGAAGAATGTAGGTATTTTTAATATTATAATGCCCCAGTCGCGTCTCTTCTCACGCAGATCGAAGGAATGGGTAAAATATGAAGAATCATCACTATTTCGATTTCGTTTACCACATGCATGCCTACCAATTTAAAAATGTAGCCTTTAAATCTTATTACGCTCTAGTCACGTCTTTATGTCTTACGAGGTAGACAACGCCTAATGCTCAGAGGTCATTTATTGCGTGTTGGGGGCGTAAAAAACGAACCAAATTAATGATGATTTTGATTGCATTTGCTAGCCATATCGCCTGTTGACATAATTCCTTATTATTCCTCAATTCAGATTGCCATTAATATTACTATTCCCTTTAATCCCAAACTATAGTGGAATGTTCTCGGTCTATGTGATATGATAGGTGAGAAATCAAGACGTCTAACTGTCCGTAGGTATCAGAATGCACTATTTTAGACAGGGTCTCGCTTGTTAGATATCCGTATCAGATTGTTACGGTGTCTGTGACTGGATGAAACAAGTGACTGTCATCTGTTATAAACTTTCTCGAGTAGTCGTTGGGCCAGACCACATTAAAAAAATTGCTTTTGGTAATCTCTCGTGTTGACACTTGATGTCGACATATTAGTAGAAATGGTTATTACTTGCATAATGGGCCGTGTCAACTCTCCATAGAAGTAACTAGCTGTTGCCCGCGGCAATTTCTGTTATTATGATTAATTAGTTTTTTTATTAGAATAGATGAATAATTTTCCTCCGTTTTCAAAACATTTTTTATTGATGCTTCGCTCCTATTGGTCGCAGCGTGATGTTTTATAGCCTAAAGCCTTCTTCGATAAATGGACTATCCAACGCAAAAAGAATTTTCCAATTTGAACGAGTAGTTCCTGAGATTATCGCGTTCAAACAAACAAACTCTTCAGTCTTCAGCTTTATAATATTAAGTATAGATTTGACACAAGAGCACTTACTTACTATATAAGCATTTATTATATAATGTTATATTTTATTACTTATAAAATGGAGATAGAAAACTAGAAATTAATCCCCTACGGGATTAAAATAACGGCTGAATGTTGTATGAATTTTGGGCAATTCTGTATGTAGTAAGTAATGTAAAAAATATTTAAGAGCTCTAAAAAAAAGCTTACTGTTACTAAAACTTAAAAAAAAAGAAACATTAAAGGGAGTAAAATTGGAGATGAAAGTTTATATAAAACTCAGTAATGTTTGAAGTAAATGACATTATCGGACGTGCGTTACAATATTTATTGACAATACTTAATGTCTCTGTCATCCAACCGTGTTTCTGGTTGTCCTCATCCGAGATGGTCCGGAACCCGGGCTGGCAGACTGCGTGATATATCCGGGACCCACGCGTGAAACATCTAGTTAGCAGATAAATTTAAAGTGTTACCAACTTTGTTCGTATTCCTATGCAAAAGAGGTGATGCATGCATAGCACCAATGTTTTTGTAAGGAATTACAATACAATGCTTGACCTTTTTACTTCTTACGTCTGAGACGGAAACATTTTCCAAGCCACGGGTTGTGAAATAAAACAAATTGTTCCCTAAATGGCGATACTTACTCGCTAACCATCGGTTATCATATCATTCCGTCATGTATCTCTTCGAGAAATGGCCGGCTGCCGGCGCGCAACTGGCAACAATGTATGAGCAACAAGAGAAACCTGAGCCGTAACTATGGATAAAGTAATATCACAGTAATATCATGTTCTCTTAGCGCAAACCTCGTGCCTAGCTGCCGGATATGGTGCGTGCTATTCGCATTAACACGATTATACTCGATGAGGAATTTGAGTCAGTAGAGGTAACAGAAACTCTTGGACAAATTATGCAGTCGGAGAGATATTTGAACCTCTTGGAACATAATAAAATATTCGGATTACTACTAGCCCTTACCCGCAATTCTGTCAGTACAGAGTACACAAAAGAGAAAAAATAAAAAATTGTGTGCCCCGTATACGTATACCAAGGAATATGAAAGATAAATTGTACACCAGTTTTTTATGTTTGTTTGAAGGCTATAGAAAACAAAGTATGTCAATAAGTAAAGCAGTTAGTTACGTGATGCCTCAATAAAAAGAGAAACAGAAAAATAATAATAAAAGATATAAAAGGTTTTATTTAGAATTGACTCGCTGAAAATAAGAGCCATAACGGTTACGTAAAATAATATGTAATACTATAAACGAGTACAAGATAAGGGCGTAAAATGAGGTTTCTCTAAAAATATAGCATTCCAAATCGTTTCATGCATCGCGTTGCAGCTCCAGCAGCCGTTACCTGCGGCCGCGGGTGGCATTTGGCATTCCTGGCCGCACGGCCACATTGCGTACACGAAAATTGTGCCAATTACCGGCCAGGAAGCCCGGAAAGGTGCCAATTACGCCCAGTATAGCAAGACCGGCCATCGGAACTCGCGTGGACGACGCGAAACGTTATCTCGAAAGTAGCCTTGCCATTTTTACAGACTGGTACTTAATTAATGAAGCCATTTTTAGGGTTCCGTACCCAAAGGGTAAAATGTGACCCTATTCATATGGCACCGCTGTCCGTCTGCTTATCTGTCCGTCCGTCTGTCATCAGGCTGTATCTCATGAACCATAATAGTAAGACAATGAAATTTTCACAGATGGCATGTTTCTGTTGCCGTTATTCTTATAACAAATACTAAAAACAGAATAAAATAAATATTAAAGGGGGGCTCCCATACACGAAACGTAATTATTTTGCCGTTTTCATAGATAATTAATTATAAGGAACCCTCAGTGCGCGAGACCAACTCGCACTTAGCAGGTTTTTTTATGTATGTCATTATGACAATATGGCAAAAAAATGAATTAAGAAAACAATAATAATAAATAGATACAAAATAAATGCCAGTTTTGTATTGATTTGTCTAAAATACCGTATGTCAAGAACTTTTTCCATGTTCATGGCTATTACTATAACATGCATTTTTTTACCTGTGAAAAGTGGTTTGCCTACGGGGATCGATGATGCGGGACTCGCACCCGCTAAAACACATGGCTGCACTTTCCACACCATTACCAGCAACGTGGGCACAATGTAGCCAATCCAATGGTGATAGACCATTAGGTAATGCGCCATTAGGTAGGTACAGTCTGTTGTACTCAATCTTCCAACAGCCTAAGCCTTTGATTGCTGGAAGTTTGAATACAACATATTACAACATGTTGTGACTTGCAACTGTCAAAGTCAAACTTAAACTAATTATTTAGTTAAAGTTTGACTTTGTTTATGTTTGATTATGTTAGAGATTTTGGTAACCTTTCAGTGGTTCTTTTTGGTGGCTAACTTTTTATAGAATAAACACTGGATTGGTGTTTATTATATGTATAATAAAGATGATTTGAACATCTGCCTAAAATTTTAGGTTGGAACAGCTGTTAGCACCCACAAATATAGCGAGACATACATACATTAATATCGAAACTACTAGCTGGGCGGTGGAATGTGAAATTTCGAAAACATTAATGATGAGAAAGTATAATTGTATTCCATTTACTGAAGTTCTCGATATATTACAATATTTCGGCATAAATGGAAATTATGGTACAATTTTTACGTACCTACTACACAAAAAGTCACACTTTTAATTTCCTTCTATAACTAAATACAAAGATATGTTATATTCAATTCTTTATTTGCATAATATGGATAACGATGAATTAAGGCGTTAAAAAAATAGGTGCCATTACATTACCCTTATTTAGTCACTTAAAATTTACCATATTAAACTCATGTTAAGTAGAATAAAATTATTTATCTAAAATTACAATTTTGATCCTTATTTGTTAATAGCGTATCGACTTCGATTAAATATAATGGTAGACACACAGTCTCATACAAAAGGAAGCCTAACTAATGTCCACGTGCCAAAACATCATGCATTCTTACAAACAACAACAAAAACGGTTCATACTGAAAGTATGACACTCCATCTTTCTTTTTCACGCTTGACCGCGAGACGAAAAAATCAAAACGGGAACAATTTAATTTCTTCTTATTGCGTTTAATACTTTTCACACATCGCGTAAAAATTATTTAAATAGCAAGAGCTAGAGGTAGATATTATATCATAATTGCTTGGTGCTGGTCGATTATTTTATAAAATGTTAGGCATATACCTTGTGACGTCAATTCCTTTGGTAATTCATTAACTTTTTATACCTTCTTAATGAGAGGCAAGTGCGTAAAAGCCCATAAATTATAAAAATGAATTCAATTAATTTTGATTTGAATTTCAAAGTTCCATCGAATCTTATTACCTTCGGAGTCCGCCATTAACGCAGAAGCTCGTTATTTAATCAAATATTCAACGTTACTTTTTTTAAAAATGAAACAAATATGTTTAGATAGAGAAACTTGTTTTTGTTACCCACGAGATGTGAAAAGGGTAAAGATTGTTGTTGCTATGGAGTCAATCCTAATGGTATAATATTTCTAAGTCTTGGTGCTACGGCGCATCTTACAAAACCCAATATCAAACAAAACAGTCTTGCAAATGCCATACGCCTTGAAATGATATTGTTACACTTAGCCGTTAGTATTATATTTTACGTACTTTGTCGTTTTTAAACTTTCAAATACGATATTATTTCCGCTGACGTTTCCATGGAGTAACATCCAAATGTCAGCGAAAATAAATAAATAAAAAGTTCGTGTTACTAGTATGTGTTAGGTATTACGATGGTATACTAAACAGTACCATGGAAAAGTCACGTAAATTTTCCATAAAATTACTTGAAGCCTGCAATCATCAAGACATTTATGTCTGTGTTCTGTGTTTGGCTGTTAATAATTCGTCTTTAAATAAGTAGATAGCAATATAAACTGTTATTCAGTCTGATACTGACCTGAGCCCATGTCTGGGTAAGGAGCTGCATTCGTGTTCACGACGTATGTATGTATGTATGTATGTACATCGTGTGGAGTAAATACAGAGTTGTGCTCGCGACATGTCGTGTTTTCAACTGTGGGCGGTCCGTGGTGGATAGTCCTATTAGTCATATAGCAACATACTAACTCCGCTAATTATCCTTACTAATATTATAAATGCGAAAGTGAGTTTGTTTGTTTGTTTGTGGTGGAGAAGGGCATAGGGTACATTTTATCCCGGGAAAAAGTACTGTTCCCGAGGGATCGATATTGACGCGGGCGGAGCCACGGGCGAAAGCTAGTAAAATAATAAATACACAAACGATGCATCAAACATATAATAGTGATTTCTGACTGTGGCCGACGTGAGGCGCCGGATGATGGATGCTAATTACTGACTGTAATATTACTAGACATGGGACACAAAGTCCTCACCATTTGGTATGGCAGGGTACTGCAAACAATCTCACAATAAAAATTTTAATTCATTTGCCAGTATTCGGTTGCCGGAGATATAAACTACAGTACATTATAATTACATACATACGAGTATACACTACAATAAGAAAATATATTTAAATAAAATCACATTGATACGGTATTATCGCGTATATACATTATACGCGATAATACCGTATTAAAGTGATTTTATTTAAATGTGTAACAATCGCGAAAACATCAGAAACCATTAAGAAAATATATGTGCAGTGCACATCTTTTAAAATGCACATTATAAAAACGCCTTATTTTTTAACATCGACAGAGGGGTGACTATCGGTTTGATGAACATTTTTCACAAGATAGAGATGTTTGTGTCGGGAGTTGCATAAAGTTTTTAATTTCATATAACTTGTATATTTCTGTTTGAGTAGGGATGTCATCCTCAATTGCCTGCGGGTGTGGCATCGGGTACGCGCGCCACCCAACTGATGCGGCTATATACTCATCCTCACCACTTCCAAGCAATTAGCATCCTATTTCGATGGGCAGCAGTGTCGAAACCGAGATAAGCCAAATAAACTGCGCTTACCAACCCGTCTGCCAAGCGTGGTGAGGCTGTTAATACCCCAGATGATGAAATTCTTGTGGGAGGCCTATTCAGTAGTAAAAATTTCAGTTGTTATGTTTTTTTTATGTTATAGGACGGCAATCGAGCAAGCGGGTCACCTGATGGTAAGTGATTACTGCTGCCCAAAGACAACTGCCACACCAGGGTGTAACAGGAGCGTTGCCGGCCTTTCAAGGAGTTGGGGGAAGGAAATGGGAATGGGAAGGGGAAGAATGGGCCTCCAGCTTTCTCACTCGCCGAACGAAGCATAGAAGCGGTAAAGCTTCTACTCAGACGTTGATTTTCTGTGAGAGTGTGGTACTGCCCGTACGAACTGGCCCATTCATGCTACTAGCAATTCATTTTGCCGGTAGCGTGGCTCTACCACGACTGATAATGATGTTTCTTTTCGTTCGGAGTAGATCGTGCAGGCGACAGTCCGTGTTTGTCAGTTAACTCGTAGTGGGCGGGCGGCGTAGCGTGGCTGGTGGAAACTAATGTTAGTGCTGTCACACACATGACACACGCTAAAGACATTACTTTGACATGCAGACATGGTTACTATACAGCAATATAGCGTAGATGTAAGTACAACCTTGTATGGATGATGGATACTGGTGATATAGGGTAGACAGCATATTATTATTACATATAACGAATACCGCTTCTATGCAATAAGAAGCAGCTGTATATAAACCATTGTGATGCGGACGACATCGTGCTTTGAGTTTAGTGGGCAGGCGGCGTAACGTGGGCAGATGTACATATAAACAGTTTCTATACATACTTGTAATAATAACGATACATTTGTATGTGTGTGTGTTTTTTTTAACAGATAAACTCAAAAACTACTGGACTGATTTTCACAATAGCGGGTAGTTCATCCAATATCGACAGTAAAAGCAATTGAGCATGTAATGGCGATTTTTCTATATGTTGTAGAAAAAAAAAGAATAAAGAGAAAGAATAGTCTATAATACGTTTGCAACTTACTTGACCCTGTACTACTCTGAGGGGACCCGGCAGAATACGGTCTTACAGTTTTTCAAAAAATCTACCCTTTGTCGACGATCTTTGTGGAATGCCTTTGAAAAAGAATTTTAAATAAATTTGGAAAAAGAATGTTTTGAGCTGTCTTTGTTACATAGTGTTTCAGTAGTGGCTTGGAAAGATTGTCAATTATTCTCTTCCCAAAAAAAGTCTATGTTTGGGATATTTTTGGTTGCCACGCGCGTACCGAAAGAGCTCGACCTTATGGGAAAAAAGACAGAAGACTGTATAGCTATAAATTTATCTTTATAAATATTTTAATTATTGAGACCGCCTCTCAGCCTCTCAAAAACAGGTCGTTTTGACCTTAGACTGAAAAATGATTAGTACTTTATAAGCACGTACCGGACAAACTTCTTACCGGACAAAAAAAAAACTTAATGACCTTAGGTTGAACACGTGAAGCGTGACAAGACAACATAAAAATATCTGTATAAGATAAGAAGATATACTCACTGAAATATACGCATTTTATTTGGCAGGTTCACTTACATCCACATTTAAACTAAGGGTCTTACAGAAAAAAAAATAAGTAATAATTTGTAGAGAGTACCTATACTTCAATTTTATTTTAATGTTATAGTCTATGCACCCGAATTTGCTCGTTTGGTGTAGGCCCCATTATTAATTGTATGCTAGGTTTTCATTTTCTTCTTTGTCGTTTCGCTCTTGACAGAGCAGTCGTGGTAACGTGGAGGCGTCCACGTCGGTCGTAGAGGAGATTTCATGTTGTAATATAATATGCCCATAAATTTGGCAAAGATGTTACAGCCAGTCGCCTGGCTGATGCCGACGCCATCCCTCCTTTGCTAGTATATTCCTACTAATTTTATATTTATATTCATATATATTCATACTAAATCGTTACCATATAGAAATAAATACAATATAATACAGAATATCGTAATATCAGTTTTATCTGGTCGTATGTTTAATGTCGTGTGGAGCATGTCGTGCGAGACATGTCGTGAGTGTCGACTGTGGGCGGTGCGGCTCGGCATCGGCATATACTGACTTGAGGGATGTTGGGAGTAGTGGTGAGGATGACACAGCATATTTTTACGGTTATCTTCAGTTCATTTTATTTGTATATCATACTGATATTAACGTGAAACAGTAGCTTTTACATGCTGGTCGAGAAAAAAAAACGTACAATGTACCAGCTGCTTCTCGTCCCGCGCAGATCGTGTATAATTTGGGGTGTAAAAGGGCTTGTAAAGGCGTATTTGTGACTAAGTTCTTATACATACAAAACGGTTTCATTGACGTATTTAATTGGAAAATAATTTTCAATAAATTGGTCTCGGCTGCCATCTGGTAGTCGTTATAGGAACCACATCGGAGGCCGAGAGGCGGTTCCGAAGAACTCTGACACCAGGGTGTGCATGGTCGATTGACCGTGTCACCTACACGAAATGATGATGATGATGAATAAAAAATTTAAAGTCCCTTTTTATGATTGTTATATTTTTCACACAAAAACTCAGTATTGAAAAGGATAGAATGTTCCAAGGTGGCTTTAAATTCGGCAACCCAGTGGAAAGTCTGTGTATCATATAAATGGACTTACAATAATACCGATAGCTCTTCAAATGATTACTCATTTTACGAATAATGGAGCTACGAGATCAATAGTTACCCGAAATTGTTATTGATGTGGAATCAACACAAATGTTATATTAATGAATTTGATTCCTCCCCCTCCCACCCCGCGGCCCCCCGCTGTCACCCGCAGCGAATCAGATTCCATTTGAACAGGCCGCCTGATTGTTTGGACAATTTGCAATAATCATGATTTGTATGGGTTTCGTACCCGCGAGGCAATCGGGACCCTAAAGATTATGTTGTCGTCATTGACAGAGGAGGAAATACAGCGATAGTCATATTGAATCCGAGTTACATTAGAGCTTTTTATGAAAAAAAAGCACTTGAATTGCCTCAATAAACACTCAAAGGAGCTGCCAATCTTTCGCGATTGTTGTCCAGGGTTGAACGAAAGACCGACCACGCATTGAATTATTTGTCTATAATAATGTATTCTCATTAATGGCGGAGTGACGTCGACGAGTAGACCATACTGTGGTCACTGTCACTGGACCAGCGTGGTGGAGTATGGTCTACTCGTCGACACGCACTGGCGTGTCGACGGGTGTATGTGTTTCGCCAGAGCCTCGTGGGTGCACCACGGCAGGTGGGGTTGGCTTGGGTTTCTGATGGTAAGAATTTAATAAGGAATGATCAGAGTTTGCTCAATATGTTTTAACGTAGTTTCAGGTCAGTAGTTAATTTTAGTTTAGTTAACTTAGTATTTATATAAGTATAACAATCCAAACAGATGGGCTCGAAAAGCTTCCCTATATAGGTACGAGAGGAGCGAAGGAAGAGAGGCAGACCGAGAAGAAGATGGCGAGACGATATATATATATAAGGCTTTATAACTGGATGGCAGCAAGTAGCCCCAAGTCGGGGGACGCGTGGAAACAGGGGAGCACAGCAGGAAATGTTCAATAGTATTGTCTGTGCCCGTAGGAAACTATGAGCAATTAAATTTCTGACGTTTGTTGTCCTCCATTTTGATTTTCTGTCGTTGACAGTTACTATCATTTGTATTGGTAGTGACGTTAGTCATTTCACTCATCTCCTTACGTGCGCACGCGCTTCTTGGTTATAAGATTTTGTTGGGTTGTTTGTGACTTATTCAAGACTGATTTTTTGAGTGCAGTTAACGAAAAGGACGTTTTACTGAACTATACGTGCATTTACGACAGGACGTTTTTTCTTGTGTCTAAGTGTAAGTGTGTAACAGTCAAGGAAACAAACGGATACTTGGAATACAATGGACACAAGGAAAATATCACTTAACAAATAAAAAATAGAATAAAATCCAAGTATCCGTTCGATTTCCTCGAGTGTGAGAATGAATGCTGCTTGAAACCAGATTGTTTTATAAATATTTCTATTCGATTAATGGTTTTCAACTGGTGCAACATCATCAATAGGATTCTGAAAGGCACGGACTTAGGTTAAGCAAATCAAAATTACCTCCTATGCAAAATAAAGCTTTTGTAAAATATAAGAAAAAGTTAAAAAAGAAATCATTCAATAAATAAATTATCTTTTGTTTTATTTATTCCCTATAATTTTACTTTGCCTGTAAAATGTCCTGTCTTCTACCCAATAGTGGGTAAGTGGGCTAGTATTTTGTTTGGAAAAAGATGATTGATATATTTTCGTTTGCCAAGTATCACCCACCAGCAATAATTGCCAGGCATAACCCACGATTTAAAAAAAAAAAAAGCTGTTATGTTGTATATTGCGGTAAACAGCCAATCAGCGACGAGAACTCTACGGTCCAAAAAGCCAATAGGGAGACGTCTGTCTGATCCTTGGATCCCTATTTAGTTTGGGCAGGGGAGGCCTTTGCCCAACAGTGCGAAATAACAGGTAATAAAAATAATGTACAAGTAGGCTTTTCTTATTTTTACTACCTAGTAATATTACTAGGTATTTCCTCTTTAAAATATTAAAGAGGAAAGACTTGTTTGTAGTGATTAAACTTAAAATGTAGTGAAATAATTATTAATATTCTTTGAGCTATGGAAAGGTTCATTATCAGCAGAATGTCACGTAATTTTTTTCTTTGCAATTGGACCATAGAGCTAATTTCGTGGTCACGATTTGAATTGACGAAAGAAAACTACAGGAAGTAGATCAAATTTAAAAAAAATATGAACCACCTATGAATTCATGAAACAAAAATGCATTTGCAACGAAATATTACTAGAAAATTCTGACGTTCCTCTGGTCGAGATAAAATCTCACGACATCTCACCAGGGGGAGGTGGGATCGAAAATTTGCCATAATCACTTCACGTTTTTAATAGACGCCCCATAATTTACGCAGACGAAGCGGGAAAAAGGCTAGTAAATTATAATTAACCGTTTGCTATTAGAGAATTACCTGAATAAACACTAACCCAAAGACCTCTGTCTAATTATATCTATTGTATGTACATCGTATTTCCAATAGATGTACATAATCAATTAACTTGATAAACAGGCCAGCGAGCACGTGTAGTGTATACGGAACCATCATTGCGCCGCCCCGTGCCCCCGCGCACCGCTCTTGTATTTATTTGAGCTTTATGTTTTATTTAGCGATCAGCGACGCATGTGAAAAATTGGTAGTGTGGACTCGATCGGGACTCGGGACTCACGAACACAGCCGAAAAGTCAAACGAAAATAAAATTTTAATGACGCTACTGCAAACCATATGAATATTAAGTTATTGGACTATTATATACCCCGTGTTATCTGATGACACGATTAGGCGATAAAGCGTGCCAAATAATAGACAAACGCACTCAAAAACACATTATTACCCTTCTTCTTACGCAGTCTGGAGAATATATTTTTTTTAATGCATATTTGACGTATAACGAGCCACCTGATGGGAAGTGGTCACCGTCGCCCATGGACATCTGCAACACCAGAGGAGGTGCTGATGCGTTGTCGACTCTTAAGATACCTGTGTAAGTAAACAAACATGCCTTTTGCTGGACCCCAAGTCATAGCACACGGGCAAAACCTCGGTTGGGAGTCCGTTCCACAATCCTGCTGTATGAGGAAAAAAAAACACGTGACGCTGGACTTTACTCCTGTGGCGAGCGGTGCGCTGGTAGAAAGGTGACGGTGGCACCAATTCAAAAAGTTTTTCAGAACACTCTTCATAGTATACACAATAATACATGGAATAAGAGAAAATTATAAGTCTTCCATCACATTTTATTCTAATTTCATACAAAGCAACCGCATTCAAATCATTTTTAAGAGCTACAATGACGCATTCTGTCTGACCCACAGACCAAAATAGGCGTCAATCTGAAGAGATCTCTCCTATTAGACGAGGGTACTTTAACGGCCATAATAACAAGTCAAACCGCGTTTTTGACGATATCTTGGAACCGCAACGCCTAAAGTAACTTTTGCGGCGTGGTACAAAAACGGTGTTTTTTCAGTTTGGGCAAACAGCGCCGGCTGAGCAACTCGCTGATGAACACCATATGGCTCGCCTTGGCCAGGCTGATTATTACATACGCTCTTATAAATATTATGTGCGTGAGAGCGGCGGTAGGCGATTAAATGGATGACTGATAATGGGTATTACAAGAACATAAGAAAAATTACAGGAGTATTGCACAACATTGTTGAAAATGACTTAGGAGTAATCCTTAAAAGCCATTTTAAATCAATTAAGACATATTTACCAAAATCAGTTCTAGGAATACATTATCATATAGATATTTATTGTAATGTGCTACGTTATAAAACAAACGATTCAACATGTTAGTACAGTCTGTTTAGATTTTTGTCAAAGTCAATGTTTAGAACACGAACACGCATTTTTTTAAATTTATGACCAACCCAAACTCTCTGAATATGGCCTTTGGATCTTATGACATTAGACTCTGTCTACTCCGTAAGGGATAAAGACGTTATTACAATATATGTAAATGTATTGCGAAGCGGCTGATATAGACCTAAATACAGTACTCCGGGTGTAAACTTACCCGCGACATTCCTTGGAAGGGCTTCCAACACGAACCGCTTTTTTTTATCAGCTAACGTTGGGAACTCCAGAAATTCCCACATTTCATACAAATTGCTCGGCAGGCTAAATACGTTTGTATACGAAACTCGACATCTTTTTTAAGCTTCCAACCTTGGCCTCTAGGAAAACTTGTTTACATTAAGAAGCTGAGTCAACCCTTCAAAGAAATGCAAGGGTAAATTTACACCCGGAACTTTTTTCAACACATATGTTTGGTAGTTTTCTGTGACACTATTACTGTCTCTATTGAATGATGAATGAAATGAATATATGGTTTCCTTGCTTCTCATACTCATTCTCATTCATTTATTCCCTGAATATAATAGGCACAAACAAAAGCTAAATGCATTATGTATGGGAATAATTAATAATATTCTAATTAAGTAATGTACCATACATTCACGGTCTATTTCTCTTGACATCCATGGCTGATGGCCCAGTGCGCCAGCGCCACGTCGAGTTCCCGTACGAGTACCCCATTAGTCAGGCGATCGCCATGCCTTACTATACATTATTATAAATTACAAGTATTGCGGCGAGCCTCTCGATCAATCAGCCGGCCTCGCTCGCCCAGTTTACGCTTGTTAACATATTACTTACGGATGTTAATTATTTAGCTCGTGTTCATCCTATACTTTGAAGATAAATGATTTTGATCTCATAAGGAGGTGCTTATAATCACGTATGTAAATTGCATTAAAAGGTACACTGCCTGAAAAGTCTGCCAGAAAATCGTAGGAAAAATAATGTTAAAACATATAGGTGCATCGTTTTTTGCGATACTACATAGCATACTGCATACCTAGCTTGTTATGCTGATGTGGGTACATGTGTGGGTTATGTTACCAATTTTCATTGTGTAGCTGCTAGAACATTGTAAACTTTCATCAAAATCTATTCCTTACATTTGCGAAGTTATACCTTCAAACCCATTTTTTGTGTATTTAGGATCGTTGGGGGAATTTGAAAGACATTTCAATGATGCCGCCAATGTTCAAAGCAATTTTCAGCTCTATGGGCATTATGACAAGCTCGAATGTCTTGTTTAACCGGATATTCCTCTCCATCTCTCACCATCCCTGTTCAGTTCCTCTAAGTTGTCCGTAGTTGATCAACCTAGCTGCTATACGTCATAATTTGATTGATACAGGAGTGATACAGCAGAGCAGTAGATGCCAAATAACGGTGACTGTCCACTGCCCACTAGAATTTGTTTCCCACGCGAGTGTACAAAGACTTTTAAAAAATAGATCACACTGCAGCACAGGAGTAAATATGCACAACATTGCTGTCGGCGAAGTAGTTGTAATTCTAAACGACATCTGTAGCGTATTATGTATTCAGCGCGGCTGGGAACACTCTTTTTTTTGGGTCCGCCTCGTTCGTCGCCGTCGCCCATCAATTACAAAAAGCGAAAGCAGGTTCAAATAGTCAATTGAAAATTGTCACACGTCACGCTGTCCTCGATAATGGTTAAAAAATACAAAACACGGATTTAAAAACAGGATATATAAAAGAAGTATTATTTCCTCGGGCGATTTAATTCTTGGTCGGCGAATTAGACAGCGCTACAAAAATAGTTACTAGATGAAAGCGAATCCTTCTAATACCATAATTTTTGATTCATGATAAGTAGTATCATGAATCAAAAAGTGTAAGGGAGTGAAAGTTGAGCATCTTCTAAATGCCTCAACGAGGAGTTTTATGTATACCTACCTACCTACATCGTTAGAATAGCCATCATCTTTAGTAACATAAGATATATGCATAAGGGCGATCACACTTTTTGGCAAACGAGTAGTTTCGAAATAGAACTTGTTCGAACATCGTCACATCGCACATCTTATCTTTAAAATAACTCTTAAATCGGTAATTTCCGTGAAGGACGGTAGTCACGTCCCAGGAATTTGAAGTTATCCCGAAGAAACTTGTCAAGAACAGTGGGTAGGTGAGTACCTGTATGCGGAGATAAAGGGAAAAGATACGAAGTAGTAATGTCAAATCTTACGCGATTCCCCATTAGCTCATTAGCTCGATTAGCTCCCGATCAAATCAGCACTTGTTTCCAAAAGTAGCGGAAATAAGAATGAGACAAAATCTTGTAAGAAGTCAATATAAACAAAAGTTGGTAAGTGGAGGACATAATTCAATGAAAATAAATAAAAATGTGATTGGTATGGCTCCTGTTATTTTCTATAAACTGCCGGATCATATTAAAAACTTAGATTTAGTAACATTTAAAAAGACATTGAATCAGCTTTTGATACGAAAATGTTTTTATTCTGTAAGAGACTACTTGCATGATATACCTACCTAAACAATGACGTATGTTCATGAGTTTTATTTTTTTTGTTCTTAAGTATTATTTGCAGTGTTGTTTTTAAAATTGACTAGTACTACTTATATAAACTATAAGTATTGTACGTCTTTTAAGACAGGTCACAGTGAAACGAAGTTAAGCATCAAGATCTTTTGTAACCTGTGTTCAACAATAAAGTGATTTTGATTTTGATTTTGCTCTATATTTTTTCTATATTATTTAACGTTCTAATAAAGGAACCAGAGGTATTTCCTCCGCGGGAAGCAACCGAATTGGAAGTGGACTTAAATGAAGCTAGAATAATTACTTAGATAGGAACGGTAGTCTAGCCCTGCCACACAGGCACTAATGGCGTGCATATAACTCGGGAGCAACCGCTGCCATCTGCGTCAAAGGGGCCTCGCATCTATTTTGTGTCCCCCTCGGCCCCCACGCTTGCGTTCAAGTGGCGTATTGTGTCGAAACGTATTATGTACCCGCGTCAAAGACATGCCTGTCAGTCGTTCGTGACGGAGCGCGTCATTTGCCGAGGAAGTCATTACAATATGCCCTACAGATACCGTCCTATACTCCCTATATCAAGTAGAGTAAGCGTTATAATAGTCTAAACCAGGCGCACGGGTACTGTTGCGTCGATTCTCCGCGGGGACCGTGACTCCGCGCTCGAATTGCCAATTAGCGGGCATTAACTAACTACTGGTACGTTTCGACGACGCGGCGGTAAAAAGAAAATTGTCCACGGCCGTACTTTCATAATTTCTAGCCGGGACCGTGATGGCGACGTGACCCTTTGATAGGAAGCCACGGTCTCATCTCCACAGCTGTAATGAGCATTAGATTGCTAGACGACGGGCAACTGAGAAAACTACTACGTTATATCTCATAGCGATTTGACACGACTCGATAAATCAATTTGTAATCTGCATTTTGATCCAAGTTGCCTTGTGTATTTCCGCTTTGAGGTAGCTATACATATTAACTGTCATTTGATCGGCACCCACCCATCAATGTCTATGAACCATGTTTGCATATGGTATCTCTGTTCTTACCATAGAGGTAAAATAAAGTATCATACGATAATTTCGATACGATTTAGATTATCGCTCACCAACAACTAAGAACTATGAACATTATGTCTCTTACATGACAAGGGATTCTTCCTTTTTGTATGAAGATACAATTGTACTAAGAACTAAATAGCCCAATTAATAGAGCCAATTGTAAGTTAATGGCTATTCAAATATCTTAACATTCACGGTACTTTGTAAGAGCAATCTTTGTAGCGATAATAAATAGTGCACTTTAAGCCGATGTCTCAATTTGAGTTCGTAATGGCGCGGCATCTGCTAGACTTGCCAAATGACTGACATGTATCATGCTCTGTGTCTCGAATGCGTTGCGATTAATCTTATAATTGTTGCTCATTGTTCGTGTGTCTACGTGAAGGTACATCACTGTCACACCCACTTCATATTTACGGTTTTTATGGAGCATCTGTACCGTGATTGTTGTTGTTTGCTTTTCGTGTGTTATTTGCCTATCAGTAAGGGCCTAGAGATTGTGGTAAAGTCATAACGTATGTTGGAAATAACGACTAAACCTCAGATTATTGATACTAAAGATTATAGACACTATCACTAACATAAGGATAAGCATACCTACCAAAGCTCGGTTATAAACCAATAATAAACCATATTGAAAGTTATCTGCTACACTGTAACATTTATAATCACAATTCCCTTGGACTTCCAATAGTTTTGCCATCTAGCCATAAAGTCGTCGGTGAAGTATCTTTTAACTCTCTTTTTCCTCCTGATACCGGTGATCCGTATACGGAACGTTTTTAACTTTTCATTTCTTTTGGCCACGTTTGTTTAGGATATGGTCTCTCGGTGTCAGCGAAACACTTACTCAGGGCTCGAGAATCTTAATATAATTTGAGAAAATCTGGTTTAAAAAAATTAAAACGCCTTTTCTTATCATTTGAACTAACAAGTATAATTCTTATCATTGGCAGAAACTAATAATCAGTGAAAAATATTAGTATTATTTTGAAAAAAAAAATCGAGTTGAAAGTAGTCGGTTACAAACAAAAGTTACAAACAAGCAAATATACAGGTGAAGCTAATACAAAGCGTGTAAAAAGCGTAATATATAATTTAGCCGTGTGGTTTCCGGCAGAGTAGAATAGGACCACTCCAAGTCTTTCCGTGGATGTCGTACAAGGCGACTTAGGAGATACAAGCTAAACAAAGCTTATAAACATCAATGAGACCTCTCCAACCCGTCTGACCAGCGTAGAGAGTGTAGGCCAAATCCTCTGGCTGTTCTGGACAAGTATGGAGTAGTACAGAGAGGGTCGTGCTCCTGTAGTGGAGACTAAAAAGACCTGATGATGATGATGATGAAAAAGCGTAAAATTCTTGCAATAACTGGTCTTTGGTAGATCTAATAATCAAACGATAGGGTTCGTTGCGATAAGATAATGTGTGGTAAGCAACAAAAGTGAATCGTCTTTAACCGACTTTGAAATGCAATTAAAGTGCGTGTAAGTGCATTCCTATGGCATCGTAAGCATATTCCATCGCATAATAAATACAAATTCTACTCACCCTACTTTGTATTGTATTGAGACACGTTGCCTTGTAACAAAAGATACCTGAGAAAAAGAGCCTTGGAATATTATGAAGAGTTACTATTTAAATTAAATTGACGCATGCAAGAATTTAAAGCGAATTTAAATAATAATTCATAATTATTACAGAATTAACTTATTAACTAAATTAACTGCTACCGTGATCCAGTGATTAAGGCGTTTGCCTGTAGTCCCGGGGGTAGTGGGTTCGATTCCCACGGAAATCATACTTTGTTGTTTAGTTGTTTCCAGTTTGGTTAGGACATTGCAGGCTTGAATCACCTGATTATCTGATAATAAAGATGATTCCGTGCTTCGGAAGGCACGTTAAGCCGTTGGTCCCGGTTGCCATCTGATAGTTGTTAAAGGAACCATGTCAGAGGCCGAGCGGCGGTTCCAAAGAACTCTGACACCAGGGTGTGCATGGCCCATTGACTGTGACACCTACACGAAATGATGATGATTACAAAATAACTTCTAGTAACTTACCTGACATACATATTGGTTAATGTTGAACCATGAACTGATATATGTAATCACAGTTATTGGTCGAGTCGAAATCACCAGCTAGTTTTGGTTAGTTATGTCACAGTAATGATATGAAGCGTAGGCAATTCAATTTCTTTTTACGTGGCTGCTCAAATAAAAACTTGGAATGTATTGTTATATTTTTATAAGCGTTTATTTTGCATTCACAGTGCTTTTATTGATACACGATATGGTAAAAAGAACCTCGCGGGCGGGGTTCGAACCAGCGACCTACGTTATACGAAAACGAACGACGTTATGTCACGACGTAGGTCGTAATTTAATATTCTTAATTTAATCATAGAATGTATTATTTTTGAGTTTGTGTATGTATGTGATATTTTTTTCCACTAGAACTCCTAAACGTCTTAAAATTTATTTATTTTTGTGAACGGCGTTGACATACGAGTATTTTCATTTGTGTTTTCGAGATTTTATTGTTCCTAAATTTATTGAATATCAGAAAGACATCGAAAGAAAAGATTTAATTTTGAAATAAGGATATACAAAAAACCCAATCCATCACTCAAGTGAGAAGCCCGCATCTTATACTTCCGAGCGAGGCCACACAACAGACTCCTTATACCGGCGTTGTGTTCCCATTTGAATCACAATCTAGCATCAGGCGTGAGTGCGCTCAGCTCAAAGGGTCACCAGATGTTTCATTCAATCGACACGAAGCACGACTTCTTTATACAAATCCTGACAGTATATGGAACCTTTTCAATGTCACTACTCACACTGGTATACAACGATACTTTTATCTTCCATCTTCCGAGTGAGGCCGCTCACTCAAAACAGCTCTTAAAACTGCAGTTGTGTACTCATTTGAATCACAATCTAGCATTTGAAGAGATTGTATGCACTTGGACAACCGAAGGTTCATCAGATGTTTCATTGAAACAATATAAAGCCCGAAGCACGATGTCATTCCGGAGACCTCACAGTTTTCTGAAATACGTGAAGTTCTTAGATTTCTTACAGTTTGACTTTAAACAGCAGTTGTTTCTTTACGGGTGCTCTCTTTTCTTTACAACCTTCATTTCGATCTTACGATTTTTACCCCTTTTAAATTATTGCTGTAAATTAACTGTTCCTAAATACCTAAAATCCCTGTATTAATATTACCGTACCAGACTTATTAACCCCTCTATAGCATTAGTTTACCAACTTTACAATAACACCAATTTAAACTGTAGCTTTCTTTGCTAACACAATGTCTTAGTCTCTAGTGTCCTCCAATCTGAGCTGGTAACATGACACACTAATGTGTTTTAGCTTAAGCTTTATGTTGTTTGGTAAGATCGAATGAAATAAATACAAATACATCGTTCCGATAACCTACCTCTGTGGCCTTTTAGGCATATCTATTTAAACTTAATATAGCATTTAGAGTAAGTGTCCTTTGAATGTATGGTTCATCGCTCTCAAAGGAGAAGCTCGGTGGCCCAGTGGGCGTCATGATTTGTTTGCGTTCTATTCCAGCCGTCTCGTCGATGACGACTGGAACGGAAGGAGTGTAAGAAAAAAAAATTAGGATTAACCTAACTGTAGGTTCTTACGGGAAGAGAATAAGACTGTATTTGCAGAGGTACTGGATCATAAAAGACGAAAATTACAAAGATAAAGGGCCAAATGGAAGTGTAGAAAAATGTTTTACTTTTGAATATTTATACCCCGCAGTTTTACCTGGGCGAGTTTGGGATTTGTTTTTATTATGTTTTATACAGCAAGTCTTCGTCCGGTGCTCATCTTGAAACCATTGATTAAAAAAATAAACTTCAACAATTAAAGCTATCAAGAGCGATTCTTGATAGCTTAAGTTGTTGAAGTGCAATTTCATTAATTTGATTCAGAAACGACGGTGCAGAAGATGCCGTTCCTCCAAGGAATCTTACTTTGTAACCTCTCTAATGAAATCTGGGCGTTTGATAACCCTACCACGAAGTTCCTTCGCAGGTCACCCGTCCACTCCTATTGAACTAGTAATTCATGTTTTCTTAATGCGCAAAACATCTGTAGCACGTCCTCAAACCTAGCTCAATGCAAAATCAACCATATTTTCGTAGTGGTAGAGTTGGGTATTGGATGAATATGGGTGTAACCACGGGCAACGTTCGATGGAAGACGTGCCTCTGGGACTGACGGCGCGCGCACTCTCTTGACATCTGATACATAGTAACACAAGACAAGCGGCAGGAATGAATAGGAATAGTCGACCACAATAAAAGGTAAGTTTTAGCTGAGGCTCTCGTCTCCCAGTTACTACTACAAGACTAAGTGTGGGCAAGCCAGCACTCTGCTAGAGCGATGGCTAAAATGTCGTTTATGTTAATAAATAGTTCGTTACGTGCTCGATAAGCCTTCCTGTTAATCTTCTTTAATAAAGATCCTTAACTAATTTTATCATCATCATCATATCAGCCGCAAGAAGTCCACTGCTGGCCTCCCCCAATGATTTCCAGAATGACCGGTTGGAAGCGGCCTGCATCCAGCGCCTCCCTGCGACCTTTGTCAGGTCGTCCGACCACCTGGTCGGTGGGTGTCCGACGCTGCGCTTTCCGGTACGTGGTCGCCATTCCAGAACCTTTCTGCCCCATCGGCCATCGGTTCTACGCGCTATGTGCCCCGCCCACTGCCACTTCAAAGAACTAATCCACTGAGCTATGTCGGTGAGTTTTGTTCTTCTACGGATCTCCTCATTTCTGATTCGGTCTCGTAGAGAAACACCGAGCATAGCCCTCTCCATAGCTCTTTGGGTGACCTTGAGCTTTCTTATGAGGCCCATAGTAAGGGACCATTAACTAATTTTATAAAACGAAGTAAAGTAGTTTGCATACTCGTTACTAGGAAAGGACATAAGTTTAGTCCTCAGGCAAACTCAACAAAGGATTTCTATATTTATGTAGTATTTTACATATGTACCTATGATTGCGTTGTGCTGTTTACTTGTATTCCTATATTTCAATTCTGTTGAACATCTATCTAAAAAAAAACAATACTGAAATAATGCGTTAAATCAACTATGGTTAAAGATGAATTAATGATATGATTAACTGTTATTCTCAAGTTACCTAATTATAAACGCATTTTTGTTGCAGGGTGCCATTACGAACGCTCGTCATGTCACTTGGTGGTTATTGTCGCTGATGCGGCTTCATCTAATCTCCCGCTGATGGCTGCAATTCCGCGGTTTTCGCTGCGCCATCCGCAAATCGCTTTGTTTTTACCGCCATCCAGCCGCCATCATTTGCTCGCGTCGTGTCCACAGTTTACTACAGGCAAAGAGAATATAACCACTAGAGAGCGTCTTGTATTCTCCTTGACTGCAGGGTACAGTCTATAGTCAATGAAAGATGTACATCATCACAGACTATGAAAAAAAAATCAGGTCTTTTCTTATTCCGGAACTTGTTTACAATGATTACTGGTACTCGTATTCCCAAGAATTAATTTATGTCAACTTATTAGTCGCGATGAAGAAGCCGCCAGTACCTACATCACTCACTTTTAATATTTAATTTAACTTTTTTATACAAAATCATTAATTTTGTACACAAGGCAATGCACAGTAACTTTGATGTTATCTTTTAAATTGTGATGTCAAATATTCATTATTAATTGACAGCTCATTGCATGTATTTAACTCACAGCTCCGCTATCTGAAGATACGTGGTGTAACAAAAGGGTAGCGCTATTATTGATTGAGTATTGTGATCATGTGCGTGGACATGTGGCCGGCTGTAGACAGATACCAGGCGGGCGAGCTGCGTCGTCAGACATGCCTATAGCTACTTGTAAACAGATAATTAATGTAACTATAACTGTCATATTATACATGCGTAGTATGGAATGTGAAAGCCTAAGAATGTGTAAAACGTGCTCCCGTTGCGTGCACAGACATGTGCCCAGCAGTGGGCGGATGCCAGGCTGACGGCTGCGTCATCAGTACATGCCTATTGGTACTTGTAAACAAAGCAATTAACAAGAGCACACTATCAACATGCGCAGTATGGAATGTGAAAATGTTTGCTACGGTTCTTAGGGCCTTTTACTATATTCTGATGGTTAAAATTGGGGCTTGACATTGATTGAGCTACGTCAGATGCCTTTCGGCAGCGCATAAAAACATACATCAGTTAATGTAATGTCTAAAAGAAGATCGAGAAATTTAATAAATTGCTGGAATTAAACTCTTATTCGAGTATATAGCATTCTCAGAGTCCGGCGTCTAGAACATTAAGACAAAATATAATATACTACTAGCAGCCGACTCCGCCTTTAAATGGGCATGACTTATACCTAAAAACTATTCCCAAACCATGCTCTACAGGTTTGTGAAAATCCCATTAAGTTCGCCCAAGTAGTTTCTAAGATTAGCCTACTTCAATAATAATTAACTATGTATTGATTTGAGCTAGAGATGGATTAGTTCTTACTCCTTTTCTTCCCGCTGGGTATTTTCCCGACCGGGTGTGTGTTTTACGATTGGCATTCCCCGAAAAGTGCGACCCAGCTCGCTAAAATGATTATTTCACTGACACCAATACTTAGAACTCGAAAAAATTTTGACAAACCATACAGATTGGGCGGCCAGGCCACTTTTATATGGATTTATTCGATTTTACGTGTTGACTGGTACCTTTAACTATGAGTTAATTTAGTGAGTAAATATATTCAAGGTATGTTATACTTATGTATGTTTTTACTTAGTTTGAGTGTGAGCTTCCCCGAAAATGTTTGATGTTACAGTACATCTGCCGAGAAGCGTCTGTCCGTAGCTCGAGAGCACTTGAGACCACTTTGTTGGCGTGTAGGCCGGTTGTTCAAGACTCGAGGGTCTTACTATGTAAACTGGCTTACATAAATTCCTTTACATTGGTATTTAACACATAAAAGAATTTCTAGTAAGTCATATTATCTCATACGTTTCTAAATGTGAGAAATCCAAGAGTAGTTTTTTGAGATCGGTGTTTAGACCACTGTTTAATAATAAAAACACAAAATGTAATACCAAATATATCCCTTTATTTTTTTTATATTACTAAAATATGTTAACAATCAAATAAGAATGCCAAAAAGTAACGACAAAAAAAATCGGACCAACATTAAAATTACTTTCATTATGGTATTTGAAATGTCTACCTCAAGCATCCTACCGACCCATCAGCCTCTTGAGCTGCATAGGCAAGATCTACGAACGGATCTTGCTCAAAAGACTTAAGGACTATGTAGAGTCCAAAAGTCTTATCCCTGACGAGCAGTTTGGTTTCCGGGCCAAACACGCGTGTCATCACCAATTGCACCGCCTCACGGAGCATATCCTCAAACTAAGGAACTGGGGTCGCCCCACGGGAGCACTCTTCTTCGATGTAGCGAAAGCCTTCGACAAAGTCTGGCATTCTGGCTTGATCACCAAGTTGGACAACTTGGGCCTGCCGGACAGTCTCGTGCACATCATACGAGACTTTTTGTCGAATCGGTCTTTTCGGTACAGACTAGAGGGATGTCTCTCGAGCCCCCGTCCCATTCGAGCCGGCGTCCCGCAAGGCGCCGTTCTCTCGCCCCTCCTATACTCGCTGTACACAAGCGATATCCCCAAGACCCCAAATGTAGAAGTGGCACTGTTCGCCGACGACACAGCACTCTACACGTCCCATCACATAAAATCGGTTATCGTGAACCGTTTACAGTCCGCCGTGGACGCTCTCGGCATGTGGTTCAAGAGGTGGCGCATCGAGGTTAATCCGGAGAAAAGCACAGCTGTGTTTTTCTCAAAGGATAGCCGCGCTGTGACACGTCAGAAAATCACCATGTCCGGGGCAGAACTTCCCCCGTTAGGGTCAGTATCGCTGTACGGAAAGCCCATTCAGTGGGCACCCAAGGCTAAATACCTTGGAGTCGTACTCGATAGAGCAATGACCTTCGGTCCCCACATCACCAAAGTTCGCAACCTTGCCGCCTTCGTATTAGGCCGCCTCAACCCCATGATAGGCAATGCTAAGATGTCACTTAGAAATAAGTTGACACTCTATAAGCTTTGCGTCCGCCCTATCATGACCTACGCCGGCGTAGTCTTTTCCCATATCGCGCCCTCCCACATCCTACGGCTGCAACGTTTGCAGAATCGGTTCGTCCGACGTGCCACTGGCAATCACCGGTACTTGCGCATGACAGACTTACACCGTGACTTAGATCTCCCGTCCATCCGCGGCTTTCTCAAAAACGCCTCCAAGCGTTTCTTTGAGAATGCTGCACGCCATCCCAATCCGTTAGTGGTGCAAGCCGCTAACTACTCCCCCAACCTACACGATACGACCTTACGTCGTAGACGTCCTAGGAACGTACTTGACGATCCCGATGATCCTATTGACATCGCACAAGCCCGCCCCGACCCCTCTCCGGCTCCGAATAGCCGGAGGAATCCCACCATCCGACCCCGTCGCACTCGACACCGGAACAGAGTGCGTAGAGTAGGATTAGCTCCGATTACTGGTGACCGCCCGGCGGTCCCGGGTGACTTGCACCCAGGATAGGCCCTTCTGGCAACGTAGCTTTCGGCCCATAAGGCAAAAGATGAGAGTTGCTGCTCTCCAAAGGCTTTTGCCATTGATTCTCAGATTGGCCCTTCAGGCTTGCATGCACGCATACGCGGCCCATCAGGCACTATGAGAGTTTGCTGTCTCTCCAAGCCTTGCGCACACAGGCAACGCCCAAAGCCGAGGTCCGTCCCTCCTGGGGGCCCTTTGGTGTTGTTGCCTATAAAGGTTGAGGGCACTCTGCCCTCACCTCAAACGCCCGGTGAAGTAGCGAAAGCTCACTTGGAGCTAGCTATATAGTCATTACAAAAAAAAAAAAAATACCTCAAGCATACTCGTATAAGCGTCACGTCTGCACAACCTGAGACTATCAAAGAATCCATTGAAATGTTACATTTTTGGGTTTAGCGTGCGTTGTCAGAGGACCCAATTTTATTTTTTAGATATGAAGGAGTGTTAGTGTAAAGATAAATCCAAGTTTGTGGGGTCGCAACCCTTGTCCTATAGCCGCCATCTAGTTAGATATGAGATATTTTACCTTTATTACACTAAAATATATTTTATTTAGTTTTTTTAATATATTTTGTTTTAAATCACAGTATTTTAGTTCATAAGTTTTAAAATTATTTCACGTACTAAAATCCAACGACCACTACTTGGAAAAGGGCTGATTCATTCTCAAACATTTGTTTTTCCTAATAAATACGATTTTTGTATAATCAACATCATCAACATTGACGTTCACATGCAAAACTTGCTTAAAATTAATCTGTATTTGAAACAAAACCTTTTCTTGTTGTTTGACAGGACATTTATGAAGCACCGACACAAAAAGAGAAGGGTGTTATAAGTTTTACGTGTAGATCTGTGTCTCTGTGTGTATCTTTTTGGTTTGATTTTGTTTGTTTTGTGAAAAGCAGGCTTGTTGTAGTGCGTTAAGCATGGAAAGTTTGCCAAAAGTGTGTTTATTTTTTACTATATCTATTCGGGCCTAGTTAATAAGTTGGAATACGTTATTCGTCAGACAACTCCGTCAGTAAGTAGTACGACCCCAAACCCAAACGAAGTGAAGTAAAACATTAGTTTAGCCTTTGTTGTATCGTCTGAGCCTGTGTGGGCCCGGTATGTGGGCTGTTTTGTGTTCCAGAACATAATATGCCTTTGTTTTGCCTTTATTTATTTACCTACTTTAAGATGGTGATGTTCAGTTAATGTTTTATTTCATAAGTAAAGAAACTTAACAAATATAAGCTCAGCCCGTATCTAGAATTTTTTGAATACTGGGTAAATCCGGGACAAATTTTAGGCATTCCGCCGCCTCTATTGTGGGTACTTTGCATGTTCTCCGAATTTTTTATTTCGAAATCTGGGAGACTTAATAAGATACTTTTATATTTATTTTTACGTTTATTCTCGCTAATTAAACTGCACGTGGCCCAAAATTGTTCACTTGCTGCCATAATCTTTAAAATTTTGGCTAGCGTGGCGAAAACGGAATCAAACTAGTGCTGGCCAGCAAAGAAAATATTTTTTTTTATTAAATGTTGTTTTAGGCATTTGTCTCCCATCTCACCTGATGGTAAGTGACGATGAAGACGAGGATGTTACATGCCTATCCAAGAGATACCCATTTATTCTACTTTTGAATGTCCCGGGACTGTACTTGTCTGGGAATATAGACATATTATTATCCTTGGCTGCCCGCCGCATCGCCTATTGACATGATTCATTAGATATCGTCCATTCCTTCGGCCGGCTTCCACGATTTGCGAAGAGAATCACCTCCACATACGTATTTTTCTTTTCTCCCAGACCAGCATGAAAGAAACATTATTTTCTGACACAAAGTACACAAACATAAAATAGTGGAACATTAAAAAAGTTAAAGCTTAGCTACGTAATCAAATATTACTACATACGCCGGTCGTTTAAAAACAGAAGTTGTCGTGGTATTTTATAAGAATGTAAAGGTTTGACTTTGATTTGATTATAAAGTTGGCCGACCAAACCACGAGAAAAAGCTGGTAAACATATTTTATCAGTTGCAAACAACTCTACAGCTGTATAATGTTGTTATAGCACGAGTGTTCGTGCACAAGTGTTGGCGCAGGCCGCGTCCGCCATTGATTGGATTCGCGACCGCGGCGGTTCGGCACAATTAAAATTTGACGATTGCCGAGAGCTGTTTTAATGAAATTGGCAATTCTTTCCGCTTTCCATCTTTGGGTTTATTAAACAATCAATTGCCGTTGAGGAAATAATATTTTTTTTAGTTTAAACTCCTTGCGAGATTATATAAATATAAAAATATAAATATATACGGACAAATCACACAGATTGAGCTAGCCCCAAAGTAAGTTCGAGACTTGTGTTATGGTATACTAACTCAACGATACTATATTTTATAACAAATACATATAATATAGATACACATCCAAGACCCAGGCCAATCTGAAAAAGATCATTTTTCATCTTGACCTGGCCGGGGATCGAACCCGGTCACTCCGTGTCGCAGGCTGGCGTGTTGACCGCTGCGCCACGGAGCTAGTCACTAGTAGATTCTTTTGAACCTTAAATGGAGCTAAGTAAATGTCTGATATTCATCTCTTTCACACACTAATTACTCGTCCTTAGCTCTTCGCGCCTTAGTTTATTCGCGCCTCAGCTCTTTGCACCTCAGTTCATTTGCGCCTTAGCTCTCCGCACCTGAGTTCGCTCGCACCTCAGCTCTTCGCACCACCTAAATGACGCACTCGTAGATTGAGTATTTGATTCCGATAAATTTTATTTTGTCGTGTTTTCCCTTTGATTAATATGTATTTGTAAATACGTATAAAAGATAACATTTGACAACGGAAATGAACGCAGTAACCTCTGAGGTACAAAATTTGATCCGCATTAATGCGACCCATCTTTTTTGACGTGATAACGTATTATAAATTGATGAACGCCGGCCACAGGCACGAAAAGCTGTCACGTTCCTTGTACAAGCGGAACAAGCGATAGAGAGACACGATCGACCTAAACTTTCGGCATTCTTTTTTTCACCGTTGTAACATCCGTAAACCGACTTTACAGCCAAGCAATTAATGACTATGTAGCTGGCTCCAAGTGATGTTTTGCTACTCTCAGGCGAGGGCAGAGTGCCCTACGGCTCATTTTTACTTTAGAAATTATAAGTCGTATAATCAGTTTGGTTGTCCTGCCTGGTTGGCAACCTTGCCAACCAAGCTGACTCATACATGTGCGGCCATTTTCTGAGACACCACGGAGATCTACCCGGTGATAATAAAAACATGGGGAACCTGTGTAATAGTTGTCTATTCACCATCGTGTGAACGTGCTTTAGAGAGCACGTTAAACCGTCGGTCTCCACTGCTATCACAAGATGGCAGTTGTTCATCTCCCTCCTAGCTATGATCAACTTCGCTGACTCGGAAGTCCTTGAAAGACTCCGGACTAAAATGGTCTGAAGCAAGGAGAATGTGAATAGGAGGGCTACATCTCGGAAACCCCTTATCCGTGTGTTTCTCTCGCCAGACCATGATGGCACCTGCGCACTTGAGATCCTTCCTAAACAATGCCTGTTAGAACGCTGCAGTGGCCGAGTTCTGATCAATACAAATTTAAACCGTGTTGAACCGAGAGACACGAAGATGAAGTTGTTAATCTACGTCAGATCCATACATACATAGTATCACGTCTTTTTCCCTTGCGTGGTAGACAGAGCCTAGGTTTATTAGACCTTATGGCCACATTTCGCATGTTGGAGGGCGTGTAGATGTAAAACGGAAACAAAATAGTAATGGTTTGCTAGCCGCTATCGCCTATTGACATGATTCCGCAGATTTTAACCCAATCGTTCGATCGGCTTTTACGATCTACGTGGGTAGAGAAGCAGCTGGCACATTCTAAATTTTTTCTTTTCTTCCAGACCAGCATGAAAGAGCTACGTCAGATGATTCTGGAAATTTGATAATGTGACATATCGTTAGACACTGGCACAGATTAAGTTTAACTGTTTTCATCAATACATATCAACAACTAGTAATAAATTATGTTATACTTGCATATTATGTTATACTTCAATTATTTATTTACGAGTATATCTTTTCTATTATAGTAAATGCAGTACTTAGTCAATAAAATAATTTATTTAACGAGTTTAGCACACGTGTTTGTCTTTATAGTTTTGTCTCACGAACATTCCAGTGAGTTACTTATTCACACATTTTCTCATTGAAGGTTTGAAGGATGGCAATTATACTGTACTCAATACTCAATACTCAATACTCATTTATTCATAATAATATTACACGTCATCACACTTTGAGAATATATTTATGTACCTATTTATAAAATAAGTCAAAATTAGTTTAAAAAAATGTCAAAAAAAAAAAATATTATTAGTAATGTCAGCAAATTTCCAAAAATATAAAATTACATAGGATAAATTATTTTTTATATTTAAATTAAAAATTCCTCGATACTATATAAAGCCTTATCAACCAGCCATCTCTTGAGTTTTTGCTTGAACGAATAAAGACTGGGCGCTCCAATAATTTCGTCAGGCAGTCTGTTGTAGACATCCGGTCCCATCACGTGTGTTAGTTTGTCTGACTTAACAAGTTTCCGCGACAATGATCTAAGCTTTTCAGCATTGCGAGTATTATACCTATGTACGTCATTATTCCTCTCGTAGCTTTCTAGATGTGTTCTCACGAAAACCGCTGTTTGATAGATTACAATAGACGGCAGGGTGAGAATTTCAAATTGGATAAACAAAGGTTTAGCTGAAGTGGTTTGTAGTGGTATTTGAGCTAGAGCCCTAACTGCACGTTTTTGCAGACGAAATGCTCTCTTCCACTCAGCTGACTGACGGCGTAATTTCAGTGACAGTAGTCCCCTTTATTAACATTGGTCATAAAATGGTTATGACGTCGTATTGACGTTGGTATGCAACATTTGAGCTCAATCAGACACCTGGAAGTTGATCACATAAAATTTTTATTGTAGACAAACTTTAATTATAGACGAACCTCGTTAAGTAATGAGTTATTTTATTAAATAAGTTTATCTGGTTGATGCGCATTCTCTGAACAGGTTGTGGACTACCAATTTGCACATTCCTTTTGGTTTGTGTATTCTTGTTGCTGCAAAGTGGAAAAGTAGTAAAACCAACAGGAAATACTCGTTGTTATTCATCTCGGTGGTATAAAAACATCAAAGACACTCAATAAGCCATGCTTCACATCGATCGACATTTCACACGTTAATTTGTCACTGTTACGCAATTATGGGGCTCATGCAACAATCATGGGATCGCGGGCGATGAAAAACTGATTGTGACGAGATCCCAGGCGTGGTGGGTGAAAAGATATCGATAAAGCGAATGAGAGTATTTCCTTTGAAAGAACGAGTAGGTAAATAGCATCCCTCTTGTTTTATTAGAATTTTGCCCAGCAGTGAGATAAAAACGGCTGACGATAAAAGGTTTCTAAACGCACCTTAGAATTAATAACACATTAATATCTATCTTGGAAACATTATTGGTATCAATAATTTACTTAATTGTCGTAATTATGTTTATTCTACGGGTATACAACGTGCCATATATCACAATTATATTCATCCTACTATTGAACAACTGCCCATATTTCACGATCGCTTATAATAATACGCCTTGTGGCATGCCAATAAGGTGAGGGAAATGATTCAGTACTTTGCACAATTATAATTAATAGTCACAACTTCCTTACTATGTGTGTTTTGTGACAAAACACACATAGTAAGGAAGTTAAGCTCACTAATGTTATTATCAAATATCAAACAACTGGCTATATTTCACATTGTTTATAATAATACGTGGCCTTGTGGCTTGTGGCATGCCAATTACGAATGGTTAAGTTTTTTGCGCAACTATATTAACAAGATAAGGTCGCAAGAAGACGCTGGATGCAGCCCGCTTCCAACCGGTCGTATTGGAAATCCTTGGGGGAGGCATATGTCCAGCAGTGGACTTCTTGCGGCTGATATGATGATGATGTAACAATGACAAAACACGGAGTCATGGAGAGTATGAAAGTAAGGCAAATCTGATGTCTTGTGGTATATCATCCTTGTGAGAAAACTTGTTAGTTATTAAAAGAATAAAGTACTTCATTAAATTGGGATTTCCATCCACGGTCAGTGTTCAGTCGAGTGCGCGCGTTGTGACTTGCAAGAAGCCTTATTTCTGTCTTCTCAGTGTTTTCCTGGCAATCGCAAACATTTTATTTTGCAACGCAGTGCGTTTACCGGAGCTATTGTCCATTCGCGGCACATTATGCACTCATTACGGCCACTGATACCATATTTACACATATGCCGATGCCGTTACGCCATTCTCCAATACGGTCACAGTTGGCCAAACATATTAAATATTTTATACAGGTCTCGAGTCGAGTGTCCCTTGCGAGTGTGAGCAGCAAAATGTGCGCCATAAAAGGCTTTATCTTTTGGTAAGCGTGCGTTGTTATTTTCACAAGTCCAAGAGATAGCTGTTATGATTACTTAAATACCTGAAGGAACAAGGTGGTAGTACCAAATGTGGGTATTACGAATTTATGGAGGGAAGAGACGTACGAATCCGACCCCAAACAGGCAAACTGAGAAGACTACTTGCAAGCGTTTCTGATAAATTTGGTTTTGACGGGTAGACGGACTACGAAGGGATCATTATACTTTTCTTTTTAAGCTTTTGAGGTATGGAATCCTAAAAATACGCATATGTCGCATATAATAACATAATGGAAAAGAAAACCCATAAGCCCTGCGGCTCGCGGCATCTGTCGCCCGCCCTGCAGCGGGCACTTGCCGCCCACGTCACAACCACATTTCGTTTCTCTCCAGTTATTTACAAAGGTACTATGCATATGTTTCTGTGGGTTGCGGAGTTGACGTCGAATGCCTCAGACCAGGTTCAATGTTTTTATTTTTAATCCCCGATTAAAAACATGGCGTCTTACAGTGTGTTTATCTTTGACATCATCACCGCCGCCGAAGCGAATTAAACTTTTTTGACTTGCCGGGCTTTTCTCAGTTCATCTGTGCGACACACACACACACACACACATACCTGCCTAATCTAGAACAATCATCGTCCCATCTCACTATACTGCATTATCCCCTCATACATCATTACAAACGTTTTAGTCTAGCCCAAAAGGATAATATATAAATAAATACGTGATTAGTATATACTGCAGTAGTGTTGAAAAATTAAAAACTAAAACTAACCCTAACTATATAATAAAGAGAAAACTATAAAGAGAAAGCAAACCTAAAAGTAAAAATTTAAAGATAAAAAATGTTTCGCAAATCATTGCCCTGAGGAAGTGTGCCCAAAAGGCTGGCAGCATTGCCACGTTGTATGGCAATGCTTATTCTTTGTGCAAAGAAATTGCCAGCCCTTTGGTCATTGGACACCTCTACCAGTCTTTTGCTCACAAATTTAAACATTTTGTGAGCTGAGGGCCTCAAAGTTTTCACACCAAACGGCTCAAATATGTAACCATCGCCTAGGCATGCATATTTGCGCCGCTTGAGGGACTCGGCGGCTGCTGCCGCCTCACCAGCCTTGGAACTCATGCCGTAAAGGTGAGAAGATGCGACAGTGTCGACGCAAGTTGCGTCCCACACTAACGGTCGTCCCAGCCTCCAGGGCACAAGTGTCATCCCATCCGGTCTCTTGCCGTCATTTCGGGCCAGACCATTAGGTTCCAGAATGGATGGCACCTGAATCGCGACAAGAGCACGGTGAATGATGTTGTTAAGGTTAGCATGGCGTGCAATACGGCCTGCGCTCCTGGAGCAGGAGAGACCGTGATGGCTCAGGCGGTCGACGGTATTACCGCAAGGGCAACGATGCGGGACACTAGTAACAGCGCCTAAACGTAGGCGCTGATATTAAGGATTAGTATTGTGTTGTAGTTGTCAGAATTTTCAATCTGCCTTAAGGCAATACCGGGGAAAAGATATTAAATACTTTTATATGTATGTTAAAGTTATGTCCATGCCTATGTAATGTTTTATTTGTTGCCTGACAATAAACGAGTCAAATTAAATTAACGTATTAGTGTTGCATACGTATGTACTGAAGATGTATGTACCCAGCGAAACGTGAGCGAGTCCGCCAATAACTCGTCGTCCGTCAATAACATCAACATCGATACAATGAGGGAGAGGGAACAATCGCAATCGAACAATCGCAGAGATTGTGCGCCGGCGCATTGTGGCCTGGGAATGTCGCAACTTACGCCTAACGCTGATTAAAACCGAAGCACAACTCACCACACCACATACGTACTGGTCATAAACAAGACCAACATATAACTCTATATAATAACATCTAAGAACACTTGGGAGTTTGGGACGAACCTTACAATACCTTAACTGTCGTAACATAATTTGAAGTAATTTGGAAGATACGAGGTAATAAGCATAGCGCGAAGAACCGATGGCCGATGGCGCAGAAGGGTTCTCGAATGGCGACCACGTACCGGCAAGCGTAGCGTCGGACATCCACCGACCAGATGGTCGGGTGACCTGACTAAGGTCGCAGGAAGACGCTGGATGCAGGCCGCTTCTAACCGGTCGTATTGGAAATCTTTGGAAATCACTGCTGGACATAGGCCTCCCGCCTATGTCCAGTAGTGAACTTCTTGCGGCATATGATGATGATGATGAGGTAATAAAAAAACCGACCAAGTGCGAGTCGGACTCGTGCACGAAGGGTTCCGTGCCATTATCTATATTCAGTTTAAAATTATAAAAAATATTTTTTTATTAAATGAAGTAACTTAAACGAAACGAAGGGGCTCAAATCATCATTTGACGGCATATCATAGAGACTGGTGCACAAGAGGGAACAGGGACCGAAAGTAGGACAGCGTAGGCTAATAAAAAAAATTGTAACCAAAAATGTATGCTTTTCGCAATTTTTCCTTTATCTGTGCTAATAAGGCGTTCCTTCTTACCAAATTTCAAGATTCTGAGTTCACGGGAAGTATCCTGAGGGTTTTGATTCCCTTACATTGTCGAAAATTTACGGCATAAACGGCTGTATCTTTTGATTGCGTTGGCTTAGAAGTTTGATTTTTTCACAGCTCCAAGAGACAATACTCTAGCTTGCAGACGGAACGCGCAGAACAAGCGATATAGAGAGGCACGATCGGCCTAAGCGTTCGACTTGGGAAGCTCTCTTGCACCGTTATTATGTAAAATTATCGTTCGTAAACAAACTTTACAGACAAGACAACCATTCTTTTTTACTGCTTCACGAACCCACAATACACAGAGCGGTTATATATGTAGTTGGCGAGCTCCGTGGCGCAATGGTTAACACGAGAGTACGCGGGTTCGATTCCCGGTCAGGTCATGATGGAAAACGATCTTATTCAGATTGACCTGGGTCTTAGATGTTTATCTATATAAATATATACGGACAAATCACACAGATTGAGCTAGCCCCAAAGTAAGTTCAAGACTTGTGTTATGGGATACTAACTCAACGATACTATATTTTATAACAAATACATATATAGATACACATCCAAGACCCAGGTCAATCTGAAAAAGATCATTTTCCATCTTGACCTGGCCGGGGATCGAACCCGGTCACTCCGTGTCGCAGGCTGGCGTGTTGACCGCTGCGCCACGGAGCTAGTCAAATCTATATTAGTATCCTAATCCTAATCCTTACTAATATTATAAATGTGAAAGGGAGTTTGTTTGTTTGTTTGTTTGTTTGTTTGTTTGTTTGTTTATTTGTTTGTTTGTTTTTTTGTTACGCTTTCACGCCGTAACTACTCAACCGATCATCATGAAATTTTGCATACAAGTTCTTTGGAGTACAGAGAAGGAAATAGGCTACCTTTTATCCAGGGAAAAAGTACTAATCCCGAGGGATCGACATTGACGCGGGCGAAGCCGCGGGCGAAAGCTAGTTAATATTATAAATTTGAAAGCGAGTTTGTTTGTTTGTTTGTTAGCTTTCACGCCGTAACCACTGAACCGATCATCATGAAATTTTGCATACAAGTTCTCTGGAGTACGGAGAAGGACATAGGCTACTTTTTGTCCCGGGAAACTATTCCCGAGGGATCGACATTGATGCGGGCGGAACCAAGGCCGAAAGCTAGTCTGTTATAAAATATAGTACCGTTGAGTTAGTATCCTACGACACAAGTTCACAACTTACTGTGGGGTAACTAAATTTGTGTGAAATGTCCCTATACATTTATTTATTTATTTTTTAATATTCATGCTTGTTCAAAATTGTTTTTTTTTGCTTTCAGAAAATATAGAACACGATTGCCTTGGCAAAAAAAAATAGCCCAAGTCACTCGGGCGGGTTTTAACGAATAATACGTCCAAATCCATTGATTATGGTCAGAATTTAAATTATGGTGGAATAAAGAAACTCACATACATAAATATTTAGACTATACACATACATTAACATGAAGCAAAAACACTCCTTTTAGGCAGTTGTGTAAAAACTATCTACCCTCCCCCATATTGATGCAAGTATTCGGTGCGTTTTAACTTCCTTTCTCTTATCATCCTGACAATTACAGTCGACGGAGTGCCCTCAGCCTACATATAGACAGTATTTGGTGATTTATTTATTTATTTATTCATAAGCACACAAAACAGTTAGTTAAGGAGGTACATGATTATAAACTAAAAGAAACATTATGCAATTAAAAACTAACGAAACTGACCAATAACATGTGTACATAACGTGCATAAGCTCAAATCAAAAACATTTAACAATTAATGTAACAGTACGCAGACAGGACAATAAAAATTGGAAGAAAAAAAAACAATATCTATACTAATATTATAAAGCTGAAGAGTTTGTTTGTTTGTTTGTTTGTTTGAACGCGCTAATATCAGGAACTACTGGTTCAAAGTGGAAAATTCTTTTTGTGTTGGATAGTCCATTTATTGAGGAAGGCTTTAGGCTATAAAACATCAAGCTGCGACTAATAGGAGCGAAGCATCAATAAAAAATGTTTTGAAATCGGGGAAAAATTATTCATCTACCTATACTTATTAATCATAAAAACAGAAATTGCCGCGGACGAAGTCGCGGGCAACAGCTAGTATATATATATACTTAAGAATTCACATCATTGACAACTGTGAGGCATTTCTTTTTAAATCCCAAGAGTGAAGTACAAAACATGTCTGGATGATGTCTATATAGGCTGAGGGCACTCTGCCCTCGCCTCAAACGCTAAGTAGCGGCGAAAGCTCACTACTTAGTGGAGCTAGCTACATAGTGGGATGAGACGAAAATACGTAATTTTCCGCATATGAGACCCAGCTATATCGATGTTTCCCCCAAAATCCCCTACATAGGCACTTACATTTATCGAAATTGTTAAAAACATTTCTTTGTCAATTTTTGTTAACATACATTATACAATAATCGTTTATTTAAAGTAATAAGGTAACAGTTTATGTAGACGAAGGCATTAAATATCATTGAAATGTAAAATTTGTAAAACGGTAGCTCTCATTGTCAGTCAATAATTTGCCAACCTGACAATTTCTATGGCATCGGGACTGACAGTGAAACATTGTACTCGATAAACTTCTTCATAATAGACTTCATGCGTATGCGTGGCTCTATTCTTCATTTCGATGAAGAGCTCGGCCCGCCGACCGCAGACAATAAACTAGGCTAATAACTTTGCCAGGTGATGCGGGCTGCCTGCTTATTGGCTACATTGTGATAAAGTATTTATTGTGTTGAAGAGCTCGATGGCACAGCGGGCGTACATATTCAGCGCATGTTCAGCAACCGCTGCTGTGGTTAACAGTTTCGATTGGTAATCACAAGAGGCGTAAAATACCTCAAGCTTTTTGAGAAGACATGTTAAAACAGTTGTTGGTGCCGGTTGACGTCATCAAATGTTCGTCGTTTAGCTTAGTCAGATAGAAAAGAGAATGAAGTTATAATTAATGATTCAAAATGCGTAAGAATCTTGATGCCAATGATATTTTATGTCAATCAAAATTATGTATTCAGACCCCAAACTCAGATAAAGTGCCACGTCTTCGTCCCTTTCGGGGAAGACAGAGTCAGAAATCGTAAGGCATCGTTCAGTAACTTGGCATATCAAACCCAGTCTGGAATTTCTTCGGCGTATTCTTCTCACCAGTGGTCGTACCGAAACGCTAGTAGTATTTTGGATTTTGCATAAACTAAACAAAATATAAGAAATAGAAATATGACATTCAAAAAGAGATACATGTATCGAATTTTGAATAAAAATCTTTGACTTTGACTTGACAAATCATGGAAAATGGTTATCCGAAATAGTGACACCTTCTGCTGCGACTGCTGCGAGTAGTAATAACCTTCCTTAGTTTTACTAATAATATAGTCTTAGTTTATATTTCTACGTATGACATAGTTTTATACAATTTTGCATGGCTTTTGTAATGATAATATAATTTTATATAATTAATTTTGCAAGCTGGAAACAGCTAAGTGTAACATATACAAAATAAATGATTTGGTTTGATTTGACTACTAGACTTATTTTTGTACAGGAGTAAAACCTGCTGACACAATATTTGCTCCCAGGCTAGCGTGCATTGTATGCAGCTACCTCCACGTATAATGTATGGGACGTCGTCGAGTGCAGAGCGAGGCTCGCACAACGACCTTTTGCGGCAGCTCGCCTGAAAGCGGACACCGCCGCGTGGCTACCATTACCTCGTATACATACAGCTATTCTGGAGGAAATTCTACAATATTACGCATTCAGAATTGTTAAATTTATGTATGTATGTACATATGCAGTTACTACAAAAGTATCGTATTACCAAACATTGTAGTTAGCACAGCGTGGTCGCTTAACGACGGTTTTGTGGCAGCTTGCCTGGAAGTGGACACCCACCCACCACAATGTGACTTGCATTACTTCGTACACATACACATGTTTGAAAGTAATGTACTACAATATTACGCGTATATGAATGCTTATTGTATGTATGTAGCTTCCTCACCATGTTATCCATATATTGTCGCCAGCACAGCGTGGTCGCTCAACGACCTTTTGTGGCCGCTTGCCTGAATGCGGACGCTGGCCGCGTGGCGAGCATTACTGTATATGTACGAACACATTCACACATTTTAGAGGAAATTCTACAATAGTACGCGTATAGGAATGCTAATTGTAGGTATATATACACGTAGCTATGTATCTCACCGTATTCATACCGTAGCTAGCACAGTGTGACTAATTCTGCAAAGCGAATGCTTTTGATCGTCTGTATTTATTTTATTCAATAGTTTTTTCTTTGGTATCCATTTTTAGGGTTCCATAGACCACAAGGAACTTTTATAGTTTCGTTATGACCGTCCATCTGTCTGTCCGTCCGGTCTCGTACTCCGCCGCTACTGCACCGATTGTCACGAAAATTGGTGAAGAGATAGATATCGAAGTTACAAAAGTTGGTTTTTAAAATTATTAAAAAAAAAACATTCTTTATCCCGCATACAACAAAATGAATTAAAAAAGAATTAATTGGACTAACCCTAACGTGTGGGGTATCGTTGAAAAGTTCTTTTAAAATGCAATAAAAACTGCTTTGAAACTATGTAGATCAAACCCCCTAGTCTTGAGATTAAAATTTGAGGTGTCCCCCACCGTAACTTTTGACATATTACTAAAATAAATCTGAAAAAAATGTGGTATATACCTCAAAGTATGCACTTTCAATTAAAACTATAGCGGTCTCAGTTTCATAGATAGTTATTTTTATACAACTCGACCAACTTATGTAGTTACAGTCGGCAGTATATGGAGTCAACCGCAAAATGAAATTTGTATATACCTACCTACAACATTCGACGTTTTTTTTATAGATAACGGTACGGAATCCTTCGTGCGCGAGTCCGACTTGCACTTGGCCGATTTTTTACTTAGAACAGACGAACAACACGCCACATGCGCACTAATCATACGTAATAAAAAAAACATGTGAACCGTCAGACAATATCGAGTGAAGTGTAGTCAATACCGCTCCGTCGGTATACGGCAGAATCTGGTTTTGGCAGAATCTGGATTGGGCAGATTCGTCTTATGGCAGAAAATGTACACTACTCCTCGGTTTGATTATTTCTAAGTCTTCTCTATGAAATCAGGCAAGATTAAAAATAAGGTGCATATAACTATACTGTCAATCTCTGAGTGAACTTCACTCTGCTGATGCTAACAGTACTCGTAAACAAGGCAAAGCCAACATAGACCAGGACCAGTTGTTGACGAGTAGTTTCGAGATCCGGCTGTAACTCAGTAATAGCGGCTCGGCTCTCGTTCCGCGTGGGAATGCGGTTTATGTGAAGCTGTAATCGAGATTACTTAGTTGAGGCGAGACACGTCATCTTGGCTGTAAGAAACCTCTCAGATATACAAACGCACCAGATCATCTGCCAACAGCGTTTATTTATTTCTTTAGAAATAATATTACAATTACAATTTCACTGAATAGCATTGATAAAACGTCATTTAAAACTGTATATTTTGCTTTAATCATTACTTATCGCAAAGACGAAGGGCCAGCACACAGCGCGACAGTGCCAGTCACGAAAAAATGCCAACTGTTTGCGGAAATAACTCTTCTCTATCCTCAAAAAGACGTCAGTTACAGTACTTAAAGCCAATATCTATAGCAAAGACTATATAGTTTAGCCAACATGATTGCGTTTTGAAAAAAGAATCTTTCCAAATGAAATAATTTTCCCGACAACGTTTACAACGTCATGTCGTACAGTGTCTGCCATTTTTGCAATTACTTCTAAAGAGGTGCGACTAGAAGCTGACAAATCGAGTCTATTTCGGGCTGTGTGCCGCCGTGGTGCCGCCCATGCCGCCATGCTGCCATAGCGCACAACTCCATTTATTTTAATTGCGTCACCTCCCACGGCGTCTGAGCTCTCTGAACTGGAAAAATCGTTGTTAAGAAAATTTTAACAAAACAGCATATTCCAGACTTTCACTAATGATAAGGAAATCATTTTGAACTCGTCGTATAAAATCCACATAGTTGGACATGGAGAGATGTGTGGTTTAAGGACAAAAGAAGAAGAGATGTGGCAGCCTCTGCTTGCGCGGGTAATCAAACTAGCCACAGCCTTGTAGATGCTCCTAAATATGTATGTGGATGTCAATATCACAATAATGTTTTGCATAATCATGAATTGGGGACGCGACCCTTGGCAAGACAAAGAAACAATGTTTATTGTTGAACACAACCCAAGAATATCCAATTTAAATTCTGCGGGGATTTTGCATATTTATTGTTCACTGAAAGTAAGTGATGGTCGACTAAAATTACCAAGCACCTCAGTCAAAATATAATTAGAAATTTAAGTCCAGCCGCGGGGTATGTACTCATAAATTTTCGGCTACAAGTCACACACCTCAGGCAGACATTTTGGGCTAGTTCTGAGTCTAGTCGATGTGAGTGTGTACTCGACTCGAGATCTCACCTCATCAAAGTAGCGACACACTATGATGTGTCAGTTAGTCTAGAGTTACGTTTAAACTTTCATAAATTGCGGTGACACGCCACGAGTGCCAGTCACCATGAGCACTCATTCTAAATTAGGAGCATTGGCCTAGTTAGTGGACCCGCGGTAGGGTTCCCAAACTTCTCAGATTCCCCGAGTAAAATGGCACAATCAAGATTACCTTAGCTTCCAAAATACAATTCTTTCTGCGTTTTTTTTTTTCATTTACGTATACTCGTATTTAAATAAATTAAAAATTCACGAGAACTCTTATCTATTTCCATTATATTATATTTGTATGGTCATTGCCATTTCCTAGGTGGTCGGTCTGGGAGAAAAGAAAAAACGTAGAAACGTGGAAACCTACCAGCTGCTTTTCGTCCCGCGCAGATGGTAAAAGCCGATTAAAGGAATAAATGAAAATCATGTTAGTGCGCGATGCGGCTAGCAACCCATCACTATTTTGATTCCATTTTTCACCTTCACACCCGCCAACATCTAAACGTGGCTTATAGTAAGCGGATACCTAAGCTCTGTCTAACCCGTAAAGCATAAAGACGTAATAATATATACGTATTTACAACGTGACCAGTGATTTCAGACTTAAACTATAAAAATATATTTTGTTATTTTATACTAGATTATGCAAGACAAACTACATCAAGTTGAAATTGTGGGTGTAATTAATGCACCATGTGTCGTTTAAAAGAATGGGAGTTGATTAACGCTGAGCTGATTAGATTACGAAATCGAACGACGCCCTTGAAGATCCTTGTTCCGATAGAATTGTCACTCTGTTGTTTATATTTTAAGACCATTACTTTCCGACGTTCTCCTGGGTTGGTTTTTTTGAGGATTGGCAGCCCTGGCTTATGGCCTGTGAACCACTGGCTCGTGATGAATGGAGAGGGCGGGACTATCGCGGGCTATCGGCATTACTGATAACCTTATCTTTAGTTTGTCTCATTCTCTTAATTAGAGCGTTGTTGACATATTTGGGATACGACGTGTTCCGTAGGGTCGCTCAGGCCAAGAGTACATCGCGCGACGTTTGTAGTGATAAAAACAAGCACCTACCTACAAAATTTTAAAATCTACCCCTAACTGACCTGGTCCATATATCCCTGGTGTGTGGGGTTCAAGGTTGCAGTGGATTACTTAGCTATATGTAAATTTTTGACGTCAACAATTGTTGAAAAGTGAAATATGATTAATAAGTGTTCAAAGAAACCTATATTGAATAAAAAAAGTGGAAGAGAAGTGCCGATATGTTAGTTAATAAATGTTTTTATCTGAAGTTCCACAAAAATGCGTAAAATAGTAGTTAAAGAGTTCATACAAGTATTCGCAAATAGTTTTTAAGTCAAAATGTTAATTAGGTAAATGTTAGCTTGTTGAAGGAATGTTAAAATGTTATGTTGATTGTTAGAATGCACCCGGACAGACCGACGTTTAGTTGTGCACTGTCTATCAATCCTTATCCTTATCCTTACTTTCTTACTAATATTATAAATGCGAAAGTGAGTTTGTTTGTTTGTTTATTTTTTTGTTTGTTACGCTTTCACGCCGTAACTACTGAACCGATCATCATGAAATTTTGCATACCAGTTCTCTGGAGTACGGAGAAGGACATTGGCTACCTTTTATCCCGGGAAAAAGTACTATTCTCGAGGGATCGACATTGACGCGGGCGGAGCCGCGGGCTAGTTATATATATATTAGCAGTGTGCGAATTAGGTAAAATAATAAATGTTTGGTTGCATTTATTGCACCGAACATCATAAATATAGAATGTCCTTCCTGAGTCAACCAACAATTTGAGCCCAAAGCCGATGTTATAGTTGCAATAGTTCTAGCTGGTTCTAGACGCCTTCAATCCTGCTTGGAGTAATCTAATTTTCTACCCATTTGGTGGTTACCTACAATGCCACGGACTTATAGATTAACACAATTCTTATAATACTCCTCTTTTTAGACGTGGGTTAAAATGGCAAGACGCTTTTTGTAGCTTCCAGACTACGTAGGTCGCTGTTCTGAGACTGTTTCTTTATTTTTTTTTTACGCGTAAATTAACTTAGTAGTGTATTATTATATTTAGTAGTCTTTATTTCTGTGTACGTAAACTAAACTAGATAGTGTGCGTCCATAAAAACAACAGTGCCCAACAGGCATGTCAACATCTGCAAGAATCGGTACAAACTAAAGTCTCAGCTTACTTTGTGCAAGTCAGTAATATAAAAATATGATTTTACGGCCGCCAGCTGCACGGTGCTCTTATAACGTAACATAATATACGATAAGCAAATAGGTGTAAAAGTACGTACATGGTGCTAGAACTAGATGGCTGGGTTACGAAGTTACTTGTATGTCGTCTGTGGTATGGTTGGTACCAACACCACACCAACCTAGAGCAAACACTAAACATAACCACGGAAAATCACTTTTTAGGATTCTTTACTAAAAGTGTTAAAAGGGGGAACTTTATAATTAAGCCTCCGCTGTCCGTCCATCCGACTGTAATATTGGGTTGTATATCTTGCCCCGTAATAGGTAGAGACTTTTAAAGAATGTGTAAATCTATTGCTGCTTTAACAGCAAGGTAAGGGTGCCATTAAAAATGTGTTATGAACGTGTTTTGTATTTGGTATAGATTTCGATTCGCAAGTGCGATTTTTTTTGCCAGTTTTAGTTATTAATAAGCTTCTATTTAGTTTCACCTGTCCCGGTGTCTGTTTGAGCTGACTTTGCGATGTCGCTGAAAATTTGCATACTCATATTAATCGGATGACCATGCAAAAAATATCTCAAAAAGAAATTCTATGAATTGATCGTCAAACATATCAACGAGAAACAAATGGCAGAAGTTTTAGCGATGCGCTTACGCAAGTATATGTAAGTACTTCCTCGTCATGTTGTTCCAACCGTATGGTCTTTTAACATTGTACTAGTATTGATCATATGTCACACTAAATAGCAATACACGGTGCCAGTGAGGGTAGGGTAGTGACTGTGGCCAAATCTTCTGATTCCCACAATGCACTTCCTTCGATCGACAATACTGGGTCAGTCACTGATGCGCGCGGAAAGCGATACATTTGAGTGACAATTACTCCCCAACTGTAACCAGGACAATGCGAAGCGAGTGGCCCAGCATCCTTCGTGTAAAATTGGATGAGGTTGCCTATACTTCTGTTCTTTCATCAACACGAGTGATCTTTGTCATGTAAAATCTATTGAATATCACGTAAGAGTATAATTTCCTATTTGACAACACTGGCTCTGTGACTGATGAGCACAGCTACAACTGGAAACACTACGACAGGAAGGCGATGTCATAAAACATTTAACATTTGAGCGACAATTGCTCCCAAACTGTGACCAGGACAATGCAAAGCCGGCGCCGGCGCGCGGCAGGCTATCGTCCTTCGTATGAACATTTTTGATGTGAAGTAGGCACTGTGCTGCTGAAATATACACGAAGCGTTGTGCTTGTGACATAAACACTAATAACTCGTTACGTTCAACATCAAATTATAACAGCGTTTGCCTGTAGACCCGGGGGTTGTGGGTTCGATTCCCACAGGAAGCATACTTTGTTTAGTTTTTTCCAGTTTGGTTAGGACATTGCAGGGTTGAGTCTCCTGATTGTCTGATAATAAAGATAATTCCGTGATTCGGAAGGCACGTTAAGCTGTTGGTCCCGGCTGCCATCCAGTAGCCGTTAAAGGAACCACGTCAGAGGCCAAGAGGCGGTTCCGAAGAACTCTGACACCAGGGTGTGCATAGTCGATTGACCGTGACACCTACACGAAATGAATGATGAATGAGCATCAAATTTACAGTATTACGGATCTAACTTACTATCAGGCAAACCTAATACAAAGAATCGGCCAAGTGCGAGTCGTATTTGCGCACCGACGGTTCCGAATAAAATATTTAGTTCTTATTACTATATAACTGATTTTGGACTTCTTTCTTTGTTAGTGACTTTCATGTTTCTAGCTGGTTTTGATTCCCTTGTACAGCTGTATTTAATCAATACTAATATTAATCTGTAAGTGGTTATGGAGTAAATTACGGTAAGTTTTCAGAGATATCGTGTTTATAAACTCTATACATGATACTAAAACTAAATTGAGGATTTTTAAATTTTTTACTGTATGTATGTAACGAATTAACAGATTTTTATGAAACTTGGTAGATAAGCATTTAGATGTACCGGACACAGGATAGGCTCCTTAATTTTTTTCTTCAGATATGATAAAACGTGGTCCCCATACAAATGTACTCGAACGAACTCGGCACTGCAAGTCTTTAATATGTGTTGACTTTAAAGTTTGAGTTGAAATTTTTCACAGTTTTAAGAGACCAGAGATCTCAAGAATCTCAATTTAATGCATCTACGCGTTCCTAAAAAAGGGTGTTTTGATAGACAGACAGACAGATAATCGAGTGATCCTGGAAAGGTTTCTATATACGTTTTAAGGCAAGGAACCCTAAAAATCTGTATGTTTGCATGAGTACCGACGGTTTTCTAGGTGATGTGATGTTGTTTTTATTGTGTGTAGGTGATGATAAGTTTTAAACGCCAAGATATAAGTACCATTTCATTGCATAATACAAGAACGAGTATCAACAGTATTTCCCCCACGCGTGTTAAACAAACGCATAACAAAAAATGTTGATTAAGTTTAAAATAGTTTCGACACGTCTGTTTATTTTGGCGGCAAGTAGGTTATTCACTTGACAGCGGAAAGTGGCACGCTGGTAAATATTAGACAGTCGTAGGCAGTTCTTTTGTCACGCACGCCCTATCAAAGGGAATGATAAAAGAGAGCGTTTGCGATAGGCCGCCCCGCCCGCTGCCGCTTCTGTGCCAAATTCCGGAGACAACGTTGTTGTTTGTATATTTTATGTTTTTTACAACAAAGAGATGTAATAAGTCATCAAAATGTCTTTGTTTACAATAAAAATAACTTCTTTTTATTTCAAATTAAATATGGCTTTTAACCAAGTTTTGTTTAATGAAAACTAAAAGACGATGGCCCTGCCAAACAAAAATATAGCCTATGTCACTTGGAAGGGTATAACGATTCTAACGATAGAATTTTTTTTTTTACTAAATATTGGATTAGGCATGTGTCTCCCATCTCACCTGATGGTAAGTGACGATGAAGACGAGGATGTTACATGCCTATCCAAGAGATACCCATTTATTCTACTTTTAAATGTCCCGGGACTGTACTTGTCTCGGAATATAGACGCAGGTAGTTCATTCCACAATATATTCTATATACAATGCGTTGAGACATTTAGAGGTTATGGTGGTATATTCCACCGAACTCACATACATCAATAGTACATGTAAGTACATGAACTCGAAAAATACTTTACTGTGTGCCAGTCGACTTAAAAAAATACTTATAAATACAAAAGAATCATTATCAGTAGCGAAGTTTACTGCAGCTTTCTTCCATAGCTATATTCGGGGGACACGAAATCTCGTGCCAGCATATTAAATTCACTTCTAATGTCACTATCAAGATCATCGTATGTTGGTCAGAGCTTTAGAATTTAAATTCTTACTAATATTGTTTTTATAGAAAAAAATATTTTTGCTTAGTAATTGTGACCTCTCTAATACGTCTTTATAAACTAAGTTCTAAAACACCTACGCACCTACCAAAAACTATGACCGGAATAAAACTAAAGTCAATAGACGACGAAAAATACATAGCAACTGGACAGGTTTGTTTGTTGTAGCCTCGCATCGTAACACATTTCACACTTAGGTCTATGTACATGCGTACAGTATACGGTAGAGTAGGTGGGAGAGTAGGTGGTACTGTTCTTCTAACCATACTAGTGTAAACACGTGGTGGAATAGTAGTAATTGGCTTTGTTTTTCGTGTTTGTAAGTGGCCAACATTGGTGTTAGATTTTTTAAGCACCCTCACACATAGATTAACTACTGCCATCAATGATGACAGCCGGGACCAACGGCTTAACGTGACTTCCAATTTTCCAAAGCACGGAGGAGCTCGAGATATTTTTTATGCCACTTGCGGTCACCCATCCTAGCGGGGACAGCGCCAAATATGCGTAACCGCATAGAATTAGCATGTGAGCAAGCTACTCTATTACTTGCATTCTCCCCCACTGCGTTCATTCTACTCTACCACGGCTGAAGTAACCAAAATACGCTAAGTAGAGTCAAGTTCGTACTTAACCGTGGCTGTTACTAAAACTCGTGTACTAGTGACATTCGCGACGTTCTAACTCCACTTACAAAGTTTAAATTTACATGTAAACGTCTTCTGGTAAAATGGTAAAACACCCCTAATGGGTAAAGTAGTTTGCTAATGTGCTCTACCATTTACTCTGTCCAGGGTGTGCACGGTCGATTGACCGTGACACCTACTCGAAATGATGATGATGATTTACTCTATCCGTGTACTGGAGGCTTTAGAGAGAAGTAGCTAGTAAACTAGCACAAATCTGCTTAGTTACATAGGTAGATGCTTTTATATAAATAGTTTTTCGTCGGAACGGCCGACTTGCCGGATTTATACGTGCGAGGTAAAAGCAGTAAGGCGTGGTGCTCAAAATCCTCTGCAAACAGTATGCTAGGGATACTAGGTCAGGGACGGTCGAATATTATTAGTCCCAAACGGTAACCTGAAAGTCCACTTCATACATACAATATCACGTCCGTATTTATCCCTTACGGAGTAGACAGAATCCAAGTCCAAAAGTCACGTTTAGCTCGTACGCGGAAAATGGATTTAATTCGTAATGGGCTGCTAGAAGCTAGTTGCTTAGGTATAAGAGAAGCAACTGGTATATTATTTTATCCCAAAATAGCATGGAAATCCACTTTGCCCCCTTAGAAGCAAGAACAATAACAGGGAAGACTTGTAAACTTGTATGACTTATCCAGCGGCCGTAAGGGGCCGTAAGTAAAGCTGTGGGGTCAGCTTGTGGGATTAATAGCCATTAGAGAGAGAGTATATGTCCGAGTTTAGTCGATGACTGAGCCAGTGCACTCGTCTAATATGAAGCTGTCCTTGCAGAAATGCCTAGAATTTGCAGCCATCGCGGCATCAGGAAGCCTCGCCGCTTTTTGTGCGCATCTTTGCCCAGCATTCCTTGATAGCGATCTATCGGATATGTGCAGCGCCGCGATTTTGTCTTCTTGTCCACTTTTTTCGCGTGATTTTTCCTCCACTGTTAGTAACAGTGGATGATTTTCCTAAAGGCATCTAAAATAGGTTACTCCGCATCACAGTACATTTTAGTACGGTAAACAACGAAATTGAAAAAATATATATTATACTGTCTTTACTGTATATCTTGTAATTTTTCTACTTGCAAATTGTTTGTTACTTTTGTCTTTTGTGTCAGTCTGTGTCACTTAGTTGTGAGGCATGTAGTGAAAATACAGATTTCAAAGATTCCGATACGTCAAATTCTGTGTTTCGGTAATCAAAAGAAAAAGAAACTCACATATAATAACCTTGAAAACATAACACACTTCTTCTTTTCTTTTTGGCAAAGCATGCTGTGGATAATAATCTGTAAATTCAGAGTTCCAAATAAATAATTATCATAAAAACTGATTTTTAACATGTAAAAACAAAATTTGTCCACTAATCTGTCATTATATTTAAAGATTCATCTTGTCGTCGTTATGATGTTTTGTTTATTGATATAACTACAGAGTTCGTGTTCTTGCCATTCGATGACTGTCATTTCACCAGAACTATATCATAGTGTAAACAGACAGCTTTCTGACGAAACTGCACAACGCTCAGAATGCAGAATATCATATCAGAATCAGAAATAATTTATTGTTAAACTTGTTACATTCGTGTGTGTATCACAGTTTTTACTTTATAAATGAGGCATAATTACAATTCAGTAAAAATTAGGTACAATCAAAAATAATATTATATTAGTAAGAGGTTGTATCAATAAAAAATCTTAGATGTTTTGGCATAGAATTCATCTAAATTGTAAAATACATTTTCAATTAACTATTTTTTTAAAGCTCCCTTAAATAAAGTATTTTTAAGATTTTAAAGTCTACTTTGGAATTTTATTGTATACTCGTATTGCGGTTACTTAAGTTCTATTGTCATATATTGAGCAGTAAATCTGTGGAAGAACGAGACGGTCTTTGTCTCTGAAGTTTCTTGTAGTGATATCAGAATTCATTTCTTGATTCTCTTACAAGATTACACTACTCCATTATATAAAACACTTGTAAGTGTAAGAAAACCTTTATCTCTGTATATATTTCGAAGTGATTTATAACAGACGCGTTTTCTGCGAAAAACGTCTGAGTTCAAGATAACGTGCAGATGACGCTGCCAAGAGGTCAAATAGAAAATACTGCTAATTTATTAGTAGTAGTTATACCATGGTTTGGTTATACATACGACATAGACAATTGTTTATAATATATGTGTATAAAAATATTGAATTAAATTCCAGAAGACATAAAATCGTGGCACCTTGTTTTTAAGAAGGCACTCTATAAATGGCTCTTTAATATATTCATTTACAGTATAAAGGACTTTTTATTTAAGTAATTTTTGCATGCTATTATTTTCAGCGCAACATGTAGTCACAAATTATGATTTAACACCAATAATGTACCATGTTGTGAAGCAAATAAATGATTTATTTATTTATGTAATAAAGAATACGACTATTCATACCAATTCAATTTGTGGTTGTTGCGTCAGGATCTAAGTATATAAGAGGTACATCTAAGTATATAAGAAACTGGTCACAAAGAGAAATACAAAAGTAATAAATAAATCACTTTATGAACTCCACTGAATGTTTACCTATATATAGATACATATTATCACGTCTTTATCCCTGACGTGGTAGACTAAGTCATAAGACCGATAGGCCGTTTAGCGTATTGGTGGGCAGGTGGAAAACGAAATCAAAATAGTGAACGATTGCTAGCCACATCACCTATTGTGACTCTTTAGATTTTCGCCCATTCCCGCGCAGACCGTCTTTACGGTCTGCGCGGGAAGAGAAACAGCTGGCACATTCTGCGTTTTGTTTCTCCCAGACCAGCAGGGAAGATCATAAATCTACTATACATGTATCTATTATAATATATTGTATATTTAGTTAGTATCCTACGTCACAAGTTCACAACTTTGTGTAGCATGCATAGCTCACTCTTTGTGATCTGTCCGTATAATATTTTCTGCTGAATTTTACAATTCAAAGATTTATATTAAACGTCGTTAGGCTTCCATATCTTCGTTTAAAGTCGGTTACAGAATTCTTTGAAAGTTTAAATTAAAATCTCCGACTTCACTATTTTAACTTAAAACTGAAAACACAACACAGACGTATCTGTGTTTTGTCGTGTTTGTTGTTTTACTGTTTCTCGTGAACATGTAACAATCGCAGCCATGTGTTGTGGAATATTAAAACGGATAATGTGACTACAAACAAACGCTGCATTCGATTATAACAACGTGACTATTGTTAACAAAAGAAAGTAAAAAAAAAAATGTTTGAAAGAGAAGAAAACGAAATAACATTAACCTTTTAAGTTTTTTGATGATCTTTGCAATTTTACGACTGTTGCAAAAAAATTTTGTTGTTAACAAATACTAATTAAATATAGTGTTTAAATATAATTCGGCGTAAAAAGCCAACAAATGCCTGTTTCAAGTTTGTGTGTGCTAAATCTTTAAATTCATCTATAGTCTATATATAACGAACGATATACTTATCTACTCACTACATTTTCTTAAAGATATAAAATGGGTTTACTCTTATCCATCATCTAGCCCAGAGGCAAAAACTTGGCCTAAGATAGAGCGCGCTCACCTGGAATAAGCGAATTCACTGGTAACTTGATTGGCTTCACCCTATGTTTTATAACGTAACGGTCATGTACAGTCGGCCAAGCAGATACCTGACCCCCTGACTTTTAAAACGTAAATTCACACTTTGCTGTGAAGCGCCACCTACCGTGATTTTTGGCAAGTAGACAGACAACTGCTGGTATAAACTTGTTTCTGATAACCTGCTCAGTTGCAAATTTTGTATTTCTAATAATCTCAGCTAATAATTTAAGTAATCATCAATGGTAAGAACAAGAAAGAATCAAAAACAATCCTACGTAAAGTTCGATTCGAACCATGGACCCACGACTTGAGAAGCTGGCGCTCATCTCAATACGCCAACCGACGATATGACGTCTCGTGCGAAATTGGCTATCTATTTCTACTGCTATGACATCATTGTCACCAACTGCAACGCATTGCTTTAACAAATAAATTGAGGGTAATCTATCAGATTTATTTATACCTGATACCAACTAATCAAAAATATTGTTCACTCGCGTCACAATTAAGATACTGCGATTACTGTGTAGTGATCCAAAACCCCACCAGTTATTAGGCATCCCGTTTCATCTTATATAGCAGATTTTGTGAAAGCTAATCTAATACAATTATTGTGAAGACAACCACAGTATTTAAAGTATCTATATCTAGAGAGTTAGGTATCGCGGTAAGTAGAAATTATAAGTATTTAATATACTTACTTAATTGCCACACTAATTTTTGTTCCGTAAAACATAGGGTTTGTGATAAATGTCTAAGATAAATATATCTCTTACAGAGAAACACCGTCCGTTTATGGATTCGGAGTCAACTGGCGTAACATATACACTACCATATTTCAATTGAAACAGTGAGGAAACATTCAACAAGAACGAGATCGTATTTTATTCTGATGAAAAAAGTTTTAAGTCTGATGATGATGGCAGAAAAATATTGCGGAGAAGACATGGCCAGCGTATAGCCATCAAAATAATTTGCCTTTGAGAATAGTGGCAGGATAACATTAGGTAAAAATATTCATTAAATAGTGAAGTAAAATAATAATAATATTTAATACCTAGTGTATTACGCAGTGTAGAATAATAGGTAACTGATCGTATTATTGTTTTGCAGGTTATTGGGGACAGATGTCTTCAATGGGCCCAGGGGAGCTGGTAGAATTCGGCGGCCGGATGAATAAAGAAAAATACTTGGAAAATTTATGAGATGTGGTGATTCCAACAGTTTGCAATGTAGAATATATTTTATTTAAGACAATTGTTCTGTGATCTAACTGTTATTGAGTGACCAATTAAAATCCCAGATTGTAGGGTCAAATAGTGCTTAACTGGGACACGAGACACGAGTAAAGTTTGATTTAAATCAATTTAGACAAAAAAGTTATACTAAATTAATAAATATGCGCATAAGTGATATGTGATCTGATCTAACATGGTAAGTGAAATGACAAATAGACTTGAACAAAAGCTTCAAAATGGGGGTCACCCTCTCCCATATTAAAATTCATTTAATGCCATAGGTTTATATTCATTCTTATACTATTATCGAAGCAAAGTTATTCACATAGCACTATTTGACCCTACACATTTAAAAAAATATAATACTATGATTAAAAAGCAGTTGAGAGATGTAAATTGTTACTTATTAAGTAACATGTTGGTTCTCTCTACAGAAGATTAATCATAGTTTGAATTAAGTAGGCAGGTATTTATTTCACTGTTACATTTTTTTGATGTAATAAAGTAATTAAAAATTTAAAATGCTTTTTATTCACAGTAATTAGCTCGGTAACATTATGTTAAAACAACCAAAATTACACCAACATCACAATACGAAGTTGGTGATATTTGTAAAAAATAAAAAGCTTTGGAAGATTTGAACCTGTTCATTCATAATCACACTAACTATTAAACCGTAGTGCCTACCACTTGCGCCACATCTAACTATTGAAGTATCTTTGAAATAAGCGTATCGTATGCTAGGGCTTGTTTTATTTATCAAAAATCGAATAGATGGCATTAGTCGTCAAGGGTATCAGATTTCTGCTTATTAACCTTATTTGTTCATTCACAATTCAATAGATGGCACTAGTCGCAAAGGATATTACACTTGTATATTTTTATCTTTGGGTTTAAACCACGGATGTTTCTTTAGTTTGCGAAAAATGGCGCTGTTGTAGGGGGTCAGATATCTCATTGGCTGACTGTACATAGATATATGCACAACGTATATTTTTCAATGATAAACGAACATTCAACCAAACCTTTACACAAGATCCTCGAAAACAATGGAATGTACGGTCATCTGTAAAAGTCGATTGCACTGATTACGAAGGCATATATATTTAGCCATAAGGCATATATGTATATAGCCGTGTGGTATTCGGCAGAATAGAATAGGACCACTCCAAATCTTCCCGTGAATGTTGTAGAAGGCGACATAGGAAATATAAGCTAAACAAAGCGTATAAACATCTGTAAGACCTATCCCACCCCTCTGGCCAGCGTGGAGAGTGTAGGCCAAGTCCTCTGGCTGCTCTGGCCAAGTATGACTTTAGTAGTACAGAGAGGGTCGTGCTCCTGTAGTGAGATAATTTAGAGATATATTAGTAGAGAGATAAATTTGATGATACCAAAATTTAGAAACCCGAAAAAATTCGCCGTTCTCATATAAAAGTGTTCAGCCGGCCGGGCGTTGTGTTTGTAGTCATATTTTTTTATAGTAGGTACGCTGTTCAAATAGACGAGCTGAGCCACGGTACCACACGCGGTACAATCATGATAGATATCGTGGTCTTGTACAAATTCTCCCCAATCCTACATAACTAACGGAGATAAGTCGGCTGGAGTATCTTCCAGCATCACGATAACCCATCTGACCTCTTTGTCTCGCGTGCGGGCGCGCCATCGGCGTGACAGGGAGCGCCAATCAAAGGATTAAGGTCTGAGCTAAACGAGGCACGTAGGTCGGTATTCCGAGCTATTAGGCACGCAACTCATTCCCAGATGTGCCGGGGAGGGGCAAAAACGCCGGCAAAAAATGTTGCGGCGCAGGGCTGGGGACGCGGAGTTTAATGCAACGATGACATTTTTTGCTAACCTACAATAGAAAAGAAAAATTGTACCCATCAGTTACAAGCTGGTGACGATACTTTTGCCAACAGTAAGATTAATATAGTAAAATTAAGTGTTTTCAAGCTTATTTGGGATTTGTGTACCTGTGCAGGGCGAGCTTTTTTCATCCTGTTCCCGTTTAACTTATTTTTTGACACTCCAAATATTGGTAGTAATTAAGTAAATAATATAATAGCTCTATTGATTATTATAAACCCACAATAGATATTTTGGGTTTAATTAAGTAACTAATATAAAAGCTCTATTGATTATTTTAAACCCACAATAGATATTGTGGGTTTAAAATAATCAATAGAGCTATTATATAGATTATTATATTATATTATACTTTAGATTGCACAACGAAAAAAAAATGTAAAATATTTTGCACAACTCAAGGGATTAGTTTACACAACTGTAATTTGAAATGAATACCATCTAGACTTCTTTTGAGTTTATTGATTGTGTGTTTGTTGATATGGTAACAGATAAATGCAAAAACAACTGAACTGATTATAAAATATTCACCTTTAGAAAGCAACCAGGCGGTATCTTAGTCAGTAATTTCCGGCGTCATAGTCGGGTAACAGCTAGTATAGAAAAATGGAGTAATATAATAAACGCCGAAGTGCCAACCCTAAGTTTAGTTCACCATTCAGCGCGGACTCTCTTTTGAAGACCATCCGGAACTTTTCAAAGGCGGCAGACGAGTATTTCGAGATACTTTATTTCTTATCAGACTCCCCTCACCCATGAACGAATACGCTCTATAGTCCTTTCAAAGTAAACGTGACAACATCACGTTGGCAACGTGCTCCATTCAGGGGAAAATATAAAAATCCAAAATAATATTTTAAACGCGAAACTGTCGGTTGGTCTGTCTGTTACCTCTTCACGCTTGAGTAAGATCATCAAACAGGATGTCCAAAGATGTAATGTCTACTAAATGGAAATTTCGCCCCAAATTTGCGACGCTACTATGAAAAAAAATCTTACAGTTCAATCTGACATTCAACCATTGCTTGGCAGTTATGGCTCATTCAACTTGTATAACACAGTTTTATACGTCTATCTATTTCGACTAGCTATCTATTTTGACTAGCTCCGTGGCGCAGCGGTCAACACGCCAGCCTGCGACACGGAGTGACCGGGTTCGATCCCCGGCCAGGTCAAGATGGAAAATGATCTTTTTCAAATTGGCCTGGGTCTTGGATGTGTATATACACTTATTTGTTATAAAATATAGTATCGTTGAGTTAGTATCCCATAACACAAGTCTCGAACTTACTTTGGGGCTAGCTCAATCTGTGTGATTTGTCCGTATATATATATATATCTGCTACAACTAAAATACATACAAACCCAAAAGGGCCGGAAAGCAAAGCAACCGGTAAGAAGATTTAAAATCCAGACATATTTATTATTGTTGTGCTACGTAAACAAATAAAGGTACATTTATATTTATGAACCGAAAGTTTCAGCAAACTGTACGTGTTTTGTTGTTCATAAACAACATGGCCGCCCTATACGCGGCACAATGCTGCAGTGGCTGTGCCCTATTAGAAGTCTAGTGTATATCTATGAATAATAAAATACTCCCAAAAAAAAAGTATTGAAAATAGTAAACGATTATAATAACACGAACAACGGATATAATAGTAGGTAATAAGTATTCGAAAACACATAATTAGGGTTCCGTACCTCAAAATTTAAAAAGGAACCCTTATAGGATCACACGGTTGTCCGTCTGTTTGTCTGTCCGTCTGTCTGTCTGTCGGTATATCAAGATCCTTTTTCCCAGGAACGCGTTGAGGTATCAAGCTAAAATTCATATCAAATACTCAGGTCTACTGTCCCTTGAAGCTGTGTAAAAATCAAACTTCTAAGCCAACGCAATCGAAAGATACAGCCGTTTATGCCGCAAATTATCGTGTTTTTTCGACATTCGCAATGGAATCAAAACCTACAGGGTACTTCCCGTGAACTCAGAATCTTGAAATTTGGAATGAAGCAACGTCTTATAGCACAGCTAAAGGAAAAAATGAAAGTGAATAATATAACTCATATTCTGTGAATATTTCAAGCGTCTACCTGTTGCCGTTATTATTTTCGACCAAAAAATCACATTTGTTGTATGGGAGCCCCTTAAATATTTATTTTATTCTGTTTTTTAGTATTTGTTGTTATAGCGGAAACAGATATACATCATCTGTGAACATTTCAACTGTTTGACTATCATGGTTCATGAGAGACATCCTTGTTACAGTTGAACAGACAGACAGATTGACAGGGGAGCCATATTAATAGGGTCTCGTTTTTACCATTTGGGTACGGCATCCTAAAAACGTAGAATGTCCCTGCTTCTTCACTTCCCGCGAGACCGAAAGCCGGCCGTAAGAATGAGCGAAAATCTAATATACCCTTCAGTATGGTGATTCCATTTCTCTCCATTAGCTCACTTACACATTAAGAGCCCGCCATATGCCAGGCGGCGTGGCGGTACAAACGCGGATGGTCTAAACGCGTTGGCTACTTTAGATATTTTCGTTTTTTAGGAATATTTAAGGGTTATTCGAAAAAGAAAAACATGATGGCTGCCTTATCTGTTCTGTAATGTAATAATAATCAAAAGTTTCAAGGTTAATTTTAATGTATTTGGTGAATAATGCTATATACCGAGTAGATTAGACGTGATTTGGAGGCAACATTGCAATTTTTTTCTATCGAGAAAATTTAACGCAATCGTGTTTTTGAGTCAGATAGTTACCAGAGTTAGTCCTAAACTTTGCTGCATTTTTATTTCAACTTGAGTATTTAATTATTATTGTCAACAGTCAATCATGCAAAGCAGTGTGAGGTAGTACGGGCCCTTAAACGCCGACCCCAGCGCCTAACATAATGATATTAATTTCTTTTTTAATTCGCTTAATTTTCCTTTCTGTAGTTTCATAATATGTATGATTAGCAAGGGAATTGCGTTGTTCCTATTGCCTCACATCAAAGTCATATCCAACATCAACAAGCTCCACAAATGGAGTTTTAACCGATGACAACAAATAAGCACTGACGGAGGGTAATGTTGCCGGAAGCGACATTAGAGCTCGTGTAGAAAACATACAACTCCATACAGGTAGGTACTCGTCCTTCATGCTAATGTGGTATATACTAATGTTGTGGTCGGGACCAAGTGACGGCTATTTCGTTGAGGTACTTTAAAACATAATGACTCCATGGAGTCTTCAAAAGTATTTAACAATAAATAGGAAATGTTTGTAGTTTCCTAAAAATATATTTATTTTTTATCTGCATAAACAGATTAATATACCTACCTAGTTTTATGTGTTCATACCGTTTATATACATAATGTTTTTATTTCACTTTGGTTCCAATTACATATATTTGAATCAGATCTTTAACTTGTAAAAGGTGCCTTGTAAAAATGAGAAAAAACATTTCACAAAATGAAAGTTTTTAGATTACCTACTTGCGAATTATTACAAAAGACAGGATATAATTTTTATATAAACAGCTGGACCGATTTTGATAAGTACAGCTAAAAACATTCTAGAAACATCTTTCCAACTTTAAACAAAGCGGCGTCAAAATCGGTCCAGCCTGTTGGGAGCTATACATACAGACATACAAATAAAAGCACACACAATCACACACCCCGTCACGTGATCACGTCCAACGTATCATACACCTCTTTTTGCGTCAGGGCTCGGGGGTTAATAACTCGGAAATATACTTAGCAAAACGTGAAATGTAAATGAATGTAAAACAACGGAATATTAAATTATTATTTTCTCTATTTTGATATTTTGAGTTGCAATTGCAATATTCCTTAGATAGGTTGTTCCGAGTGAGCTTAGATTCTAGTATTTAATAGTTAGACCATCATCATCATCATCATCATCTCAGCCCGTCTTCCGCCCACTGCTGAGCATAGGCCTCTCTTCGTTTCCGCCATCCGTCTCGGTCCTGTGCTGATCTCATCCAGGAGCGACCCGCGATTTTGACTATATCGTCAACCCATCTCATCGGAGGACGTCCGACGCTTCTTTCCCCGGTTCTAGGCCACCACTCGGTTATGTTCTTGCTCCATCTTCCATCACTCCGTCTGGCCAGGTGTCCTGCCCAGTTCCATTTAAGGTTCATGACCGTTTCTCCGATATCCCGTAGTTTAGTACGTTGTCCAATTACGGTGTTTGGAACACGATCTAGTAACTTGATGCCGAGCATGTCTCGCTCCATGGCTCTCTGTGCGACTCTTAATTTGTACACAGTCTCCTTCGTGAGCGTCCATGTCTCAGCACCATAAGTCATAGTAGGCAGAACACACATTGGTTGTATAATAGTTAGACCGTTTGTACTTATTTAACATAGTATATAGGTACATCATGCGTCCATAACCATAGAGAGGCAGCTGATGCCATGCCATGTCGTGCGGGCCGCAGGATGCTACACTTGTCGCTTCCGCGCTGACCGGCCGTTGCAGTTGCGGCGGATGCAGTCGCTCATCAGCGAGAATCGATTCCTATTCATTATTCTACAGTGAAGAAGTGCCGCATTACAGAATTGAAAAGTCGTTTTTTTTAAACTGTTAATCAAAGTTTACATTTCTGTAAACTGTATAACATCTGAACCATATTTTACGCAAATAAAATATTCTGATTCTGAATGATTTGCTAATTTGTAGAATATTTTTAAATATTTGCTTATTTCCAAAACTTTAGCTTTACTTACATAATTATGCAACAACCGGTTACTCGCCTACGAAGTCAGTTTCTGGTTGACATGTTACCCGTTGTTAAACTCTTCCCTGGACAGTGACCTGCAATAGCATACATAACAATAATACTTGTATTGTATCTCGTTCAGTGTCCGTAAGTGTTAAGTACATATTTTAATAATTTCTAATCTCATGTTTATTTAGCTTTACCTTTATGGACTGTTTATTTGGATGGGATGTGGAGTTAGACGGCAATTAATATTTCAGAAATAATACTTATTTCGATACTCTTATTCATGCGCGGGTCTACATAGTTCACTCGCTCGACGCAGCGGACATCCTGCCCATCTGGGGAGTGGCTCAGTTCAGTGATTAGTGGTCTGACGGCGGCACTTCAAAGGATCGCCTTACATTACACGCCATTCCAGGGCTTGCTCTGTATCATGGCGTTATTCTAGGTTTATGTAACTCGTGACTCTAAATGCAAAAAATTGGTCAAAATATACGCATCAGCTGTTAAAATTTTAATAGGAAGTGTTTTATCGTTACGTATACGTAAGTATACACGTTGTAAGTATACGTAACGATAAAAGACTTTCTCTAATAATAATATCCTATAATAATTGATAAACTTAACTGACTTAGGCCCCATTTAGATTTTACAAATCTGTTTATATGTGACGGGTTAATGAGGTAACAAAAAGTAAAAGATTCTGAGTAAGTGAGAACCTCTACCTCTTTTGAAGTCGGTTAAAAAACTGTAAATTTTATCCATTTTTTCTCGTATTCCATTATAGGACATAGTTGTTCGATATCGTGGACTGAATGTCACCTTTTAGTCCTCTAGATATTGAAAATAAAAGATTGTCTAGCCGAGAAGAAAATGTAAAAATAATCCCAATAAAGTTGAATCAAGATAGAATTGGAATCGATTTCTAAAGGTTAAGCTTAGTAGAATGGGTAGATGGAAAAACGCTCTCGGATAAGTGTAAAAAATACCTCTACATGGTTTGTAGATTCGGCCGTCTATCCTACGGTCGAACTCAAAGACATTATCCCTATTAGGGCTGGCACGATTTTCGTGAATTATTTGTTAGAAAAAAAGTGTAAAAAAGACACAAGCAATTCGTTATTCCCGCTCCTAAGATGTTTAAAGTAAACTTAGGTAGTATTTTTTGGTTTGTGCTTTTCTTTTTTTACAGTTTCAAATAAATTTTCAAAAATAATATCTTTCAAGTATATTTTTTTTTATTTAAGTTCACAAAACTGACGAAATACTAAATTCAGATTGAGATACTAAACATACGGAAGTGTAAAGTCTTCTTGATGTGAACTCAACATGCACTATAAAATAAGCCACAAAAGTTACTTACGATTTCAAATCAGTAGGTATTCTTATATTTACATTTTTTGAGGTATAAATCAAATGCCAAAGTAAAAATGCCCTCATAATGCTGCCTGCATTTTAGTACAATACGTTCAAAAGTGTACCGTTTAACTTTACTGTATTTGCAATTCCCAAGTAGAACACAAACGCTCACGTTAGCTGTTAGCATTGAATACTTAACACAAACTTCCAACTCGGGAATCGAACCTTACAAAGCGAAATGGATCGTCAATGCTCTGAACAAGTATTCTCATATAGGTCAGTAACCTGAAATGAGCCGTAAGACTCAGTCAGTATACAACGCTGGTTATAAATGAACGCTTGGATGCCTTGCAAGTGCATCCACGCCTGTGTACCTCGAAACGTTCGATGTAACTATAGGCTATTAGAGGAAACGCGGTCCCGTGGTAGAGGGGAACCCCCCACGGCGGCCGTGGGCTAATGGAAGTTCGCTGTGAGCGGCGCGGCGTGGTGGCAACCCTATTGTGGCTCTCAAAAGCCAGGGCTGCGACTAATTCTTTTATGAAAGGTCTTTATACGACGGCTGTTTGACAGCGAATGGTTAATGTCTGCATACTAAAGATTATGTGGTATGTGTGAATAGCTCGAGGTATTTCGTAAATATGTGAATAACTTTAGTTAGTTTACTCTGTTTGTGAAAATCCAGTAAAGTCATTCCTATTTTATCTTTATGGAATGGTTATAGTTGGATATATAAACGTCACGTTCCGTGTGGAAGCCAAAGCGCGGAACAAGCCATAGAGAGGCACAATTGGCCTAAGCGGTCGGCTTGTGAAGTGACGTGTTTCATTTTTACGAAATACCGTATCGCTAGGTAAACACTTATAAATACAATCCTTACTTAGTTATATTTGTGATATTTCGCACTTTCTTAAAATAACATTTATATTGATTACAATCTTAAAAAAAAGCCGCCGGGTATTTACTTTGTTTTAAGGGTTACTTATAGCAAATAAAAATCTATTCTATTGTATTGTTCTGTATGTAAATATTTGTTTATTAAAAATGTTCATAAAACGTAATGTAATTAAAAGGGTTTCAGCGTATCATGCTCGATCCAGAACCCCTGGTGTTCGTGTACGTATCATACATGGCTGGTTTTTACCAAGATGTCAGCTGTTTTGCGAAATTTATTAATAGCTTTATAAAATGTGTTTATCACGTGAGAGCAAATTACCTCATCCTAATATTGATGCGCCGGTTCATCCTGGTTCAGCAGGCCTGATAACGTCTTATCACAGCCATTAGCCTATTTGGGCTGATGAATGAGGCCTTGGAGCGAGAGGCCAGCTAAAAATATCCGTTTATAGGAGGGCCATCTCGTCCTACGGAACGTAGGTATATAGAATTACTTTTAAACACACGAATAACACTTAAAAGCGAAAGCGAATGAGGTATATTGCGAACCTTTATTGACTAATAATAAACATATTAGGGACTAGGAAACAGAGGCTATACACGTGCCTTTAGTAATGTTGACTTAGTACCCAAATCTAATAGGAAGATCTGATTAATATAGGATTTATTGGGAAAATTAAAAACATCAATCAATCTCCTCTTACTTCATTTACTGACAAATATACATTTTGCTTTCAATATTTTTTTTTCTAGAATAAACATTTTGATGTGTAACTTGCCCAAAATACTGTGTCGCTTAAGGATGTTTATCAATGGCACGAGTGCCATTGGCTCGCCATCCTTGACTTAAAGTGTTCGTTTACGACACTATAAGGAATTCCCCAATTCCTAAGAAACATATAGCGAAACACGTAATATTCATATATTTTATTACGTGTTTCGCTACAGATTATATGATATTCATATGATAGTTCATATTTTCATATAAATGAGCGATCAACTGATCTGATTTAGTATGGAAGATAGAAACTATATCTTCTTGAGGAAAAGTTTCATCTTTTTGAACATTACTCAGTACAGTACTTAATCTCACTAGCGCTTACGTAGTTGTAGCACAGATATAATATGCTATTAGTCAAAAATATTTCATGTGTGTGGAGTGTAGTTGTATGTAACGCGTATGTGCGTACGCGCGCTTTTGAGGGCCCAATGCTTTTTCACATTGATTAATTTGACACTACTAACAAGGATTGTTATTTTGAATGGACGACTGCACTAACAAATATTATTTCCATACAAAAATCGTATCCTTTGGTTCCCTTTCGACGGCTATCACGACGAATACCACAAGTGCGGTCGCTAAAAACCCGGGCTCTAAAGTATGACACAGAATGCATCCGGGAACACTTCCACGTGTAAGATGGAATGAGGACCTTGGAGAGAGGCCGGCTAAAAATACATGCGTACTAAGAGGTGGCCCGGCCGGCTGACGAGATTCCGCGGGACACGGAGGATGTGACGTGATGTGATGTGAATGTGACAGACGACGCGTCGCCGGCAGACTGTGGCCAGTCGTTACGAGCTTTTAATGAACTTACAATGCTCTTGTATTATATGTATCTTTGTTCGTGTATAATTTTATGAGTAATTTTGAAGCACTTATCCTTTACCAAGCGAGCTGAAGATTTCCGTACTTAAGTAAATAAAATGACAGAAAAATTTACTATAGAGCTGGTCTGATGATAGGTCAGAAAGTCGCCGTAGAAACTTCTAAACTAAAAAAATAAACCCATCTTGTTTAGGCTCATTTATTTTTTCTTATCAAGCACTTTACAGTGTGAATTGCTCATGATAAAAGCTTATCACAAAAATTATATTATTGAAAAAAATACATTATGGTGAAAAGTTTGCTTTCATACACATTTGAAATAAAACATGCTACTCTGCAGAAGTGCGGAGACTGTCCTCACGAGATACTACACAAAACTAAGTTCTACTTTCCAAAAGAGGTCCGCCGCAAAAAAGGGTTTGAGAACCTCTGTGTTACAGTACGAGTATTTAAAGTATCTAGTACTACTACTGTAATACACGCTCTAAGACGATTATACTTGGAGATTATATCAACACCTTACTCATAGCTCACACAGGTAAACAAATTTCCGATGGGTTGTAATTCGTGTAAAATAACCAGCGAGGCTATTTCTAAGTGTTGACTCTACTGCGTGTAAATTTATCCTCATGTAGCCTTCAGGGGGAGACTCGGTCCGACAATAAAGAAAGTTTCCCTATGGCATGCTTTTTCCGCATTTTAAGATTATGTAAAAAAGTTAAATAAATAAATAAATGCTGGGAACTTGATTTTTAGGGTTCCTTGCCCAAAAGGTAAAAACGGGACCCTATTAATACTATGGCTGTCTACAGATAGACGGATAACGGAGCCATGCTAATACGGTCCCGTTTCACCCTTTTCCTAATCCCTACCTTATAAAAGAAGAAAACACCTTAGGTCTGTCAGTCTGAATAGTTAGTGGTTGGATGGACTATGGAATCCAAAAAGTTGTTTCTTTCTGTCTTCCTTAGATACATAGTTATGTATTTACTTCAGGGTTGTCAACACTTTAAATATTTATGTGTTGAGTCGAGATTTTTCCTCAATATAAAACAAAACAACGAAAACAAAAACAATCGAGTTTGTTGAGAAATGCATCATCCTTTAATATGTTTATTGCTCAGCAATCCCTGATAACAATATGTATTACTTCAATAAACATTTTAAAATACAGGACGTTGGGAAATGTTTCTGTTGTTCGTATAATTTGCTATTCAATGGTTTATTTCGGTGTTAGGTGTTATCTATACTAATATTATAAAGCTGAAGAGTTTGTTTGTTTGAACGCGCTAATCTCAGGAACTACTGGTTCAAATTGGAAAATTCTTTTTGTGTTGGATAGTCCATTTATTGAGGAAAGCTTTAGGGTATAAAACATCACGCTGCGACCAATAGGAGCAAAGCATCAATAAAAATATTTTGAAATCGGGGAAAAATTATTCATCTTTAAATAATCATAAATAAATAATCATAATATCATAAATCGACGAAGTCGCGGGCAACAGCTAGTCAAAAATAATTTTGAAAATCGGTTTATGAATGATCTCAGCCGCCTTAATACAACTGTGCTTTCAGAAATGTTTTACGGAATTCATAAAAAAAAAACTCAATGTAAAATGTTTTGAGACAAAAAAGGGATATTTAAGTTTATTTTATTAGCTTTGTTTGTTTTTCAAACAAATATTTTTTAGATTTCATACATTTTTAATTTAACAGTTCTGTTGTAGTTAGAATAGAACCAGTGACTTGGTTCAGCGCTGTATTTTGAAATAACAAAACTATCGCTGCTTGTTTGTGTTGTGTATTCAGCTGATACATTTTAAAGCCAGCAGGGAGAGTAATGGCATTCGTTGACCAGCATCAACCAGACGTTTTGAATCTCAACACGCGCGGTTGTAACTTAAATTAGCATCTAAATACATGCCACAAAATGTCAAAAGCAAGGTACTGCAAAACGTCACATTCGCAAAATGTCACCGCAATTAAATTATTTCAAATGCGAAATGTTGTTTCACAATAAGTCATTCGCTAAATGCGACTTATGTAGAATATAATTCATGAAGACTCGCAGAAATTGACAACTAGAAATATATCTCGTCATAACGTCTTTCTTTCACATCAACGAAAGTAGGCCTCTTATTTGCGATTGTGACATTTTGCGAAGAGACTATTTGCGTCACAAGTTCACAACTCAACTAAGAGACTATCTTCAGATTCACCAGGTCGCTATTACAATAACTTTACATCAAGTTGTCCCCAAAACAAATGAAAATATTGTTGTTTTTCCATTCGCTAGGTGCCTAATGTACTTTTGACATTTAAAAACCTGTATGTTGTTCTAATCGAAGATTCCACAGTATGAAATATGTAAAATTTTAGTGTAATAAATAGATTACAGTATACTGGTATCAAAATGAAATGTGTTTGATATATTAACTAATTGGTACACATCATCATCATCATCATCTCAGCCGCAAGAAGTCCACTGCTGGACATAGGCCTCCCCCAAGGATTTCCAATATGACCGGTTGGAAGCGGCCTGCATCCAGCGTCTCCCTGCGACCTTGGTTAGGTTGTCCGACCACCTGGTCGGTGGGTGTCCGACGCTGCGCTTGCCGGTACATGGTCGCCATTCGAGCACCTTTCTGCCCCATCAGCCATCGGTTCTTCGAGCTATGTGCCCCGCCCACTGCCACTTCAAAGAGCTAATCCGCTGAGTTATGTCGGTGACCTTTGTTCTTCTACGGATCTCCTCGTTTCTGATTCGATCTCGCAGAGAAACACCGAGCATAGCCCTCTCCATAGCTCTTTGAGCGACCTTGGGCTTTCTTATAACGCCCATAGTAAACGACCACGTTTCGGACCCGTAAGTCATCACTGGCAACACACATTGGTCGAATACTTTCGACTTGAGGCACTGAGGTATTTTGGATTTTAATTGGTACACATACGACACTACAACTAACTTAAAAGAGTGAAAACTAATTGGACTACTATATTTTGCCGGTGACTTCGTCCGCGTTGATGATGACTTACATACATCTCAGCATACTGTAAATAATTTATGAAAAATAACCAGTGTTATCAATGTCTGGCTTTTGAAAAGAGGACACGAAGTTTTGTTTTAATTTGAGACATCAATTCATGCGTGATGCCCAAATATACAAAAATACAGACAAGTTTTAAGATTTATCAGCAGATGCGAATAGCTTCGGTGTAATAAAAAGAAGAATATGCCAGCTGTTCGCACGATAACGGATCGGGAAAGAATAAAAAAGGAGGGTTAGGGAACATAAACAGCCGATGGATTTACAATTTATCACCGATCGCATTTCCCCGCAGTCAGTTGACTGTAGCCGTACGCATGTGGTCCCAACGCCTGTAGTTTCAGACTCATCAAATAGATGGCGCCATATAGGTATTCACATCACAACTATCATCATCAGGTCCTTTTTAGTCTCCACTACAGGAGCACGACCCTCTCTATACTACTAGAGCCATACTTGGCCAGAGCAGCCAGAGGACTTGGCCTACACTCTCCACGCTGGTCAGACGGGTTGGAGAGGTCTCTTAGATGTTTATAAGCATGTATTTCTTAAGTCGCCTTCTACGACATCCACGGGATGACTTGGAGTGGTCCTATTCTACTCTGCCGGATACTACACGGCTAATCACAACTATGTATCCACCATATTAAGAGAAAATAAATATAGTATACACGAAATTTTGTTTTTACTAAGTGTAGGCTAACGCCATCTAGTGACGGGTGGAAAAGTCTGTAACTATTGCAGTACCCTCGCCGCCGCCCACAGTTCCACTAACTGGTACTTTGTTCGTACTGGTTCTTTGGCCTTACGAGTAAGTTGGGCAAATACTTCTGAATGAGGTTGGCAGTCCATCATCATCATCATTACCTGATTGTCTGATAAAAAAGATGATTCCGTGCTTCGGAAGGCACGTTAAGCCGTTGCTCGCGGATGCCATCTGGTAGTCGTTAAAGGAACCACATCAGAGGCGGTACTGAAGAACTCTGACACCAGGGTGTGCATGGTCGATTGACCATGTCATCTACACGAAATGATGATGATTCTCATCTAAGTGTTCATCCGGTTGCATCTTCAGCGCGCATCTGACTTCTGTTTCCTCTATTCAGACAGTATTTTAAAATACATATACCAGACCATCAACGCACCGACTCTGTACGGAAATCTAACTTTATTTGGCATGTGCAGTCGGCACCAAATATCCCACGACCCCCGCATCCTGGCAAGCCACAGTCTACAAAACAAAAACAATGAGTCGGCGCATTCATACGTTAATTAGTGTTTGTAGCGGACACCCTATTTCAGATTTAGAGATTACCACAGACTGCGGTACGTGTCATCACTGGCGATGGATACCAGAAACGTCAGGAATTCTAACCGACTTTAAGTAAGAAGGTTCTCTTTGAAAATAAATTGGCGATTTACTGAGAATTAGCTATTCTGATTTATCTTTACTTTTGGAATCTGAACTAATTATTTCGAGGCGTTTTTAGTCGGGTGACCATCCGCTGTTGGTGTTATTTGGAGCGCTCTGATACACATTATTTCTCGGATAAATGCTTATAGCACAAACTTTTACTTTTTCTTGTAAATCGTGTTTTATGCCACAAAACTGGTTGCTTATACGCAACCCAAGCTAACAAAGTCGATATTCAAGAAAAGGAGAGAATTCATCCAAATAGGTTCAAGGGTTATCAACCTGTCCCTGTTTCTGATTCTATTTAACTCACAGAACACACAACACAATATTTTTTGTCCCTACATTTTGAATAACAAGTCCTTTTGTACAAAATCACCTATTCAAATTCACCGCGCGTTATTACCAAATTACAGAATTGTGATCTTTATCTGTATTGAGTTAGATTGGTTTTTGTTTGGCAGTGGACGGTGTGGTCGATAAAAACATTGGTACCGGATTAAGTCGATTCGATTGAGCTATTGTTTCTCTGGGGTTCAATCATCCCGTTTTGCAAAATATCTGAACAGTTGGTCCCAGCTGACACAATAGAAGAAACTTGTTTCACGTTGTCAGCTGCTGCTTTATCGACTCGTTTCCCATGATGATGCTTCTCATAAGTAGTAGGTCAGTTGGATGTAAGGAGCTCTCCAAGAGTTAAAGGTTGTGAATAAACTCCACTCAGCCTAGCCTGTACCTGTGAGTTTGTATTAATTACAGTATTTTTTTTTTCAAACAAGTGTCCAGTGAACGAAAACACCGTATATATGGATTGATCACTAGTGTTTAAAATGGTAAGGTTAATAAAATACTCCATTGTTTCTGACAAAAAGTTTCTTGTCACATAATCACACATATACTAGGCTTCTAAGAAGCGGCGATACATGTTTGTTATTACCTGCATGACCGGTATTGACAAAATCCAAGAATTACATTTTATTTATGGAAAAGATGACCCTAGAAGATAGATGTTTCGCAATGCGACAAGTAATGTTTACCCGACCGCCAAGAATGGTTGTGTTTCGCAAGAATCTGTTATGTTTGTAAATTTCTTACCTTCCTAGTATCTTTCAAATGGCTAGATGAATTTCGACAGTTTAGGTATCTTTAGGTTACAAAACCCAGGTGTCCTTAGATGGGTGTCTAAAACAAAAGATCGGTCGGGTTTTATAATTTTTTAATTCAATTTATACAACTTGTTGTAAAAATGTGTGTGTAAGAATTGTAAGTTATTACAAAAAAATCGGCACAATTTCGTCACTTTGACCAATAAAAAATCCAATCGTAAACAAAATATCAGATTTTGGACTACTAACGTGATTGTACAATTGTACATGGACATACTACGTATTATTATGTTTGTAACTAATAGTTTAACATCTGTAACTACCTACTTATTTTACTATCGCGTGTAATGTAAGTAGTACCAAAGCAGATACTCTTGAGTCTCCTCAACTCGACATTCCATGTGGCTTCAATGTTCAAGTCCCATCCCGCGGCGTCCGTGCTAAGTGGCCGTCCGCGCGGCGATACCTTATACGAGTATACTACTTACACCGACGCCATTGATGGCGTGTTATCACCGCTCGCCGTACAAATGGAGGAGATAGTCGCACTTGCGCATAATCAAAGACAACATTAAGAAATTCCATACGTAACCACTACGCAGCGTGATGACCATTCTTGTGGATGGTTTAGTCATGGCTGAGCTTGAAGGCGATGAAACGGTAAAACTTAAAATTTACCTAGCAATATTTCACATAAGTATTACTGATGCAATCTATACTAATATTATAAAGCTGAAGAGTTTGTTTGTTTGAACGCGCTAATCACAGGAACTACTGGCACAAATTGGAAAATTTTGTATTGGATAGTCCATTTATTGAGGAAGGGTTTAGTCTATAAAACATCACGCTGCAACCAATAGGAGCGAAGCATCAACAAAAATGTTTTGAAAGCGAACGAAATCGCGGGCAACAGCTAGTATTGTATATAAATAAAGGTTCAGAGCGAAAGATGAAAAGTTATATTTTTCTTGGAATCATTTATACATGATTAAATTTAATTTTTTATGGTACCTCAGTTTTACGATCTGCACAATCCATAGAAAAGTATGAAAGGATTCGGTTTTTATGAAACGTTTCATACCAACAGTATTCATACAAGTTTTATCGTTATTCAATTACTCGTATATTCAACAGATTGAAATGGGAGCACAGCGCTTTGAAGTAAACCATTTACTTAAAATATTTTAAAGTTTTTAAGGCCCAAGTGTACTCACGTAAAAGGACGTAGGCGATTGTTAGCATGTTAATGTTACACATAGATTCTACTAACATGAATGCTTTTTGCACCCCGCCTTACCTGCAAAGCCGGATTTCTAGCCAAAGCGATGTTATATTTTTTCTGCATATAGTAAAGGCGAACGCTAAGTTTCGGCACAAACACGCTCCAAGAGTGTGTGTGTTCGCATGTTTGAATGTTTGCGCACCACTTAGCGCAAATATCTATTTTAACACCTGCGCTGCGGACACGTTTTCGGGCAGGGGTGGGACAGACACAGAAGGTAATTTCTGACATGTTCAAACTTTCAAAACTACTTAATTTTTATTTTCGACATCCTAATATCAATAAAAATTATTATGACATCAGTTAAACTGTTCATGTAAGATGGAAACAGGAGGAACAGGAGATGAAAAAGAAAAAAGACATACACGAGGATCTTCTGATTTTAAAAACCTTATAGACTACCTACTTACGTTTTATTTATTTAGCACGAATGTAATCTCTCTATCTTTCTTATATCTATCTTTACGTGTCTCAATGATACCCAAGTAAGTGAGCATGGAACATGATGTAAGACATTAATCTGTATTTTTTATTGTCTACCTCCCTATTATCATGGGATAATAGGGAGGTAGACTATAAAAAATACAGATTTAAGTCCTAAAAAATACACAAAAAGTAATAGAAAAGATGCAAATGTATCTGGACAAAACACTGAATATACTCTAATTACGTTAAGAAATAAAATATGGTATTTATAGAAATATGCTACGCTCAAATGGCAGGGCATAGGTCGTACAGAGACCTGAGGTTCAAAGCCCGCCCGCATGGAATTTTTTCAGCATATTTTATTTCTTATTTTAATAAGAGTGTATCAGAATAGCATTTTATATGCAATAAAAACAAAAACAAAAAATTTTATATATTATTTTTTCAGTCTTTTATAGTGCATTGTTGTAAATGAATAAATTCACAAACATCACATTTAAATTATGAGAAAATAAAAAAATATGTTATATTTCCAGTACTTTCCGGCATTAAATTCGATAGTATGAAATTAAATATTTCAGTAATTACGGAACGTCAATCAAACTAAAATATAAACAGTCAAATATTTTAAATGCTAAATTATGACAGGCGGTTTTCATTTTATACAATTATGGACAAAATATTTTGTCCTCATTAATTATTGAAACTTCACACAAATTAAATATCCATAAATTTGCACTTTTATAAATGCCCACGAAAAAAAAACTAATAGTTATTAGTTATGACTTATGAGAATAAGGGCAAGCAATAGAGGCCAAATAACGGCTAAGGCCGGAATGACCTGATCAGAAATGCGTATCTTCAATACTAATTTGTATGTAAATAATAAAAATATAAAACAGACTACCGATTTCATTTCTGTCACGTTAGTGCTTATGATATAGAAAATAATAATATATAATATTTTATAGTATACTAGCTGTTGCCCGCGACCTCCTCCGCGGCAATTTCTGTTATTATGATTAATAATTTTCTTTCTTAGTATAGATGAATAATTTTCCTCCGTTTTCAAAACATTTTTATTGATGCTTCGCTCCTATTAGTCGCACCGTGATGTTTTATAGCCTAAACCCCTCCCTTATAAATGGACTATCCAACACAAAAAGAATTTTCCAATTTGAACCAGTAGTTCCTGAGATTAGCGCGTTCAAACAAACAAACAAACTTCAGCTTTATAATATTACTAGCTTTCGCCCGCGGCTCCGCCCGCGTCAATGTCGATCCCTCGGGAATAGTACTTTTTCCCGGGATAAAAGGTAGCTTATGTCCTTCTCCGCACTCCAGAGGACTTGTATGCAAAATTTCATGATGATCGGTTCAGTAGTTACGGCGTGAAAGCGTAACAAACAAACTCACTTTCGAATTTATAATATTAGTAAGGATAAGGATAAGGATTAGTAAGGATAAGGATGTTAGTGATTAAGGTATGAAATAAATGGGCCATTTTTGTAAACTTTTCTTGCGAATTTGTTGTCTGAAATAAATATAAATAAAATTACTTAATTATCCGCTCTTTATTTAGTTACTATTCTCCAAATGCCAGCACTCTAGGCAGATTCGCTCCGGGGCAGGTTGATGGGTAAAATTTCATGGGAATACGTGCAGCCGCGACATGGTAATTAAGAAGCAACGTTTTCGTTGAACGGCCAATTTTCGGCTGTTTCTTGGTCATCAATAAAATTTTATGAATAGGATCCCGTTTTTACTCTTCGAGAACGGAACCCTAGAAAGAGCAGTTTTGTAAAAAATCCTCTGCCTGTTATTGTATTATCGAATAAGCTAGTTTCCTAAAAAAATATAATTAGTCCGTCAGTTAATTATTCAAAAAATATTGGACACGTATTTTTTCTTTTGTCGATTAAACAAAAAATGATAAAGTAGTTACGGCGTGAAAGCGTAACAAACAAACAAACAAACTCACTTTCGCATTTATAATATTAGTAAGGATAGTATAGATCTAATCATATCAACTTTGATATCAATGACGACTGACAAAACCTCCGTGGACAAAACTGTTTGATGAGACCATGAAATAAGAAGAACATTCGTATAGGTTAGTTATATTAGAGATGCATAAGATTTGAAACTGTAGTATATCATCTTTTTTTCCTAGCATAGTCTTATTTAATAATAATAATAATTATAAATCTTTATTTTTGTAACTACTATAAATTACATTAACATTTTTTTTGAATCTCCTTTAAAGTAAACAATGCCCGTATTATGTACTAAAAACGGGTCACTCACGTGCTATTTCGTCGGGATTGCCGACTATATATATATAAACTATAATATATATAACGAAACTATAGTCGGCAATCCCGACGAAATAGCACGTGAGTGACCCGTTTTTAGTACATAATGTTTGTATCTCACGTTAGTTTCAATGATATAATGCCCGTATTATGAGATTTCGCTCTGCCATAACATTCAGTTTATCTGGCTGTTTCATTTACTTACAAGATATGAGATTCTTGTGTTTTTTGTTCTTATTGGGAAGCACTTAAGGTAATATTATGTGAAATAGTCTTATTTAATACTTTTTGTGCACTAATTAGTTATTCTATATCTATGTATGTAGAATCTACATAGAACTTAACATTTTTAACGGATACTGTCTTTCAAACAACATAACTGTTGCACAGTACGTACTCACGGTTGTATAAATTGGGGATCAGCCTTTTGTGTTTTATTCCTTGTCAACGTTGACTAGTACGTTTATGACGTACGTACGACTTGTAAGTTTATGTAGATGACCTACTGTATAACAGCATTACTACTTTATACTACGTCGCATACTGACCAGAGCACCCACGAATACCCACGGTTGTCTAATTTGGGATCAGCTTTTTGCGTTTTATTCGCAAGCTAATTGCGTTCGTTAACGATCTTCGTAATTAGCCAACATTGTACATTATGCTACTTAGCAGCAGCTATTGCGATACACTTTAAGAGAAAGGCGCGCTGTTTGGCGGAATTGCTACCTGTTACATTATATGCTGATTGTAACACTATATACTATATCCTGTTATTAACATCATTGGACATTACACTAAGTATAAAAACATCTACTTGTAGTTGTGTTTATATTTTGCCACAAAAACAAGCAGGAAGAGATGCACTGTAAACATAAGAGGAAAGAGTATAAAAAATATAAATGCTCTGTTTGCCATCTGAGAATCATCCTGTCGCCTATTATCTAAAGCTCTTGTCATACCCCGGGTGTTACAGTTGTCCATGAACCACTTGCTCGTTTGCCTTCCTAAGTCATAAAAAACTGCTACTAATAATTATCTTAAAAGCCTACTTGATTTTTCTAAGTTACTCTTAAGTCCTCTAAACAGTTACTTTATTATCCAAAACCGTTTTTAAATACTCAATAAAAAAAAGACAAGATTATGAAATCTATACTGGGCAACAAAGCGCCGGAAAATATGGCTTAGTGTGCAGACTCATAGATCCCTCCTTATTGGATTTTATTCCCGGTTGCATTCTCAGCTATGATACATTGGACTCCGGGTTGCGCCATTATGACATCACTTAAGTTTATATTATTTACTGAAATATGATTTTACGTCATGAGAACAAAAGAAACAACGAACGAAAAGAGTTTCAAGAACGGAAGTAAAATATCTTAGAAATAGGGGGAGACTTCAAAAGATCAAGGAAAAGGTGGTTGGAGTGTGTAAAGGAGAACATGAGTGATAAAGTAACACAGATAATATGACGACTGACAGATTGCAGGTAAAGAGGAACCCGAAGTTATAAGAGCTGGCTCTTATCGCGGGCAAAGAATAACAATCGCCATTCGACGCAGGAATGCAGCCAGCATTTTGGGCACCATCTAATTTTAGATTTGATAATAATGTTAGTTGTAGTATGTATTGGTTTTATTTATGTTTTAATTTTAAGAAGTCTATAGTGTGATTTGAAAAAGTTTTGATAGCCGGCCGTCTGCCTGGCCAGACGCCAATCCTACCTGAGTCGTTTGTAGTACTTCCATCGCGTGATATTTTACAAAATTCAGAACAACTAGATAATTCAACAAACTCGCATTTCAATCTTATTTATCTCAGCAAAAGTGTCTAAATATCTTGACATAAATCATGAAGACTGACAGTAGTTTTGGACGATGACTTAAAATCATTTTCGCGAAGAAAATTTCTAGTGACAAACAGATGTTTCTATTTTACCTTGTCACAGCCGTCGTTTCTAGAATACGTCTATCAAAATCGTGACAGTTATAGACTAATCTGCGACATAATTGCACACTTAGGTGCTATTACAGAAAAGACACTGAGATGAACTAAGGGTTTAAGCACACGCGATTATTTTAATGTCGTTGATCACTAGTAGGTCTGTGCCATAAGGTGAACTTAGAAGGTCTGCGGCAGCGGCAAATGTCGCTCATTTTCTTTTACATGACAGTGACACTGTGACAACTGTCGCGAGGCGCTCTGTCATGTAAACTTTATCATTACAGTGACTGTCTGTGACGCCCTATTTTAGCCTTGCATCTGCTCCGGCCGTGGCAAGAAGCGCAGTATATTCAATAACGAATGAATTGACATAACTATACCTATGAAATTCAGAATTTATAGATATAATTTTAATAAAAACATTTGTAAAGGCAAAGTTCTATCCATTCCATATTACATCCTATTCCATAATAATATTAAAAGTTACGCTAGACATAACGGACGTCGCGACACGTCAGTCCCTCGAGCACTCGAGTGCTCGACGTCCTTGACACTCGTCCTGAAGGTGGCCATCTGAATTGGCTGAAACTTGTCGGCGATACCGACTAACGATACGTGAGTGAAACCGTTTGTTAAATTATAAGTTCTATTCATCTTTACCGATCTCCGGATATTGATATCCTGTTTTCAAGGGTGCGACGCAGATTTCAATTGCTGTATTTTTTAAAGCATATCGTTTTATGGAAAAAGTTTTACATATATTACAAAAAGAACCTATCAAATTCTCTACAAAAGTACCAAGTCTGCTCAGACCTCAAGTAAATTACAAATGATAGCAGCTTAGAAGTGTTCGTGCTAAACTCTGTACTTATGAATAATGTATTGGATTTACGATAGGATTTGCACCGCAATGACGGCTTTTAAGACTTATTGGAAATACAATCAAACTCGAACTAAAAACTCAGTTGACATTTTTAAATCCAACACTTCTACGCTCTTTGTTGACAACTTAGTAACGTAATTTCTACGAGTAAGTTGAACATCGTTAAACAATTAAATTCATGGCCATGATTACATTGCCTCACAGTTAAAAATTAAACATCAACGTCATGATTATAGTCACTACGGGACTTACCGCGATTATTTTTGAGATTCGTGTTATATTTCGGCAACCTGGCAACCGCCATCTTTACAGACTTCTCTGTCAGAGTCTGTAAAGATAGAGGCTGACTTTACTGTCTGAGTCTGTGAAGATGGCGGCTGCCTTCCTTTTTTTTTTACTATTTATTGAAGTAGGCATTTGTCTCCCATCTCACCTGATGGTAAGTGACGATGAAGACGAGAATGTTACATGCCTATTCAAGAGATACCCATTTATTCTACTTTTGAATGTACGGGACTGTACTTGTCTGGGAATATAGACGCAGGCAGTTCATTCCACACCTTAGCTACTCGAACCAAAAAGGAACTGTTAAAACGTTTAGTTCGACTCTTTGGTATTCCAACGATAAAAGGGTGAAATTTCTGTCTGCGTCTTGTAGTCCGATGGAGGAATGGTGAGGGTTTTACTAGCTCAAAGAGCGCTTAGGCAAGCAAGTTTACGGCGATGCTCCAGAGATTGCAATTTATGGTTCGAAACCACGTCGTTGTTTATAAGCCAGCTGGCTCTTCGATCAACAGAGTCCAATGCTTTAAGCTGGTATTTAGCTGAGCCATCCCAGAGGTGACTGCAGTACTCCATGCAAGAGCGAACCTGGGCTGTATAAAGACTAAGCATCCGTTCAGAGCTGAAGTACCGCCGAACCTTTGATGATGCCCAACTTCTTGGAAGCAGTTAGTGCCATCGACTCTATCTGTTGACCGAAGCCGAGTTTGGACACTTTGGACGTGACTTCCCATACTCCAGAAATCGTGTATGCTAAACATGATAATCAGTAGTTACGGCGTGACAACATAACAAACATATAAACCCATTTTCGAATTTATAAAATCAGTACGGAAGTAAGGGTAAGGATAAACAGTATCTATACACCTGGCTACATACGTTTAAAATATGGCCTGTTTCCAATTGCTGAACGATTGTGAATTAATGTTTTAAAATGTTCAGAAGTTCGGAAGATGACTAAAAATAACAAAAATCCCTTACTTTTTTGTAAAGTAAGTATATAATATACTGATAGATCTACAAAAACCGAGTCCCTTTTTTTAAGCAAAATAAATTAGTTCCTGTCCCGGCCCAACCTGTTATGGACGTGTCAATCAATCATCGCTCCGCCCGCCCCCGTTTGATTTGCTGAGAGCCTCTTTCAGCTGCGTTGCCATGACGGCCATCAGGCCGGGAGGCTCTCGACAAGAACACTCACTTTGTTGCCAAGTTACAAAGCTGTAAGAGCTTATATACCTTCTTATGTTACAACATAGTTTATGGAGTCATATGCAATAGGTTAAGAAAGCCCTGTCCGATCCTTGAAGGAGTGATTCAGCCCGTCGATATGAACAACTTTACCTATGGGATCAAAGCTGGGTACCCAAATATGGACCTTTTCAAACAAAAATATTCGGCCAACCGCTCAATTTGTTTGGACACGTCAAAAAAAAATATTAGAAAAGTTGTTCATATCGAACGGGTTGAATCACCCCTTCAAGGATTGAACAGGGTTTTCTTTACATACACAGTGAAATTTCAGCCCGTTGATATAAACAACTTTTTCTATGGGACCAATGCTGGGAACTCAAAAAAAAAATGGGCATTTCCATACAAAAAATTTTGGCAGCCCGGTCAATCTTTATGTGTACGTCAAAAATTTTTTGAGTTCCCAGCATTGGTCCCATAGAAAAAGTTGTTTATATCAACGGGCTGAAATTTCACTGTGTATGTAAAGACTGTATTCAGATCGATAGACGTCAGACTAAGAGGTCGCTCTCGTTAGGAGCACTCACTTTGCTGGCAAGTTACAACTTAACCTTACATAAAAGTAGCCTTATAATTAGGTAAGAATTGAAAAAGTACGTCTCACTACATAGAAGATCATAATATTGTTCCTGTAACGGACGCATCAATAATCGTACAACCCACCCCTGCTTGATTTCTTGAAGGCATATTCCACTGCGTTTTTCGCCGGCCGCGGATTTAGGTCGACGGCCGTCAGGTCGCCGGGAGGCCGCTCTCACAGAACCACTCACTTTGTCGCCAAGTGACGAGGAACGACGTAACCTTACATACAAGTAGACTTTACATACTGGAGGCACAACTATTATTATAGAATATTTTACATTAATTATTAAATACGGAGACTAAAAAGACCTGATGATGGATTTTATTGGACAAAATAATAACGGATTCGAAAAAAGTTTATTTTCTTAGGATACACAGACAGGTTTGGAAAAGGTTAGAGAAAAAATTAAGAATGTTTTTTTTGTATCTTTGTGGATAAAAAAGTTTATTTATGTACCTATCGGTACTTAGTCACGACACAAACAAAGAAGCCTTCGGAGAAATTAAGAGCCGGATTTTATCACTTAGATCTCTCAAGCCTTTCATCTCTGCTGACGTCATGCGAGAACATCCTGCTATCTGTTCGCATGACACTTCCATGACACAACATGACATTATCATCATGAGTTTATCGTGTCTCAAGAGCACAGAACTGTTCAAAACTACAAGACCTGTGTAGTTTAGGTACACTAGCATACGTAAACTGAGTTGAGCAATAAAACATCTTTTTATTTATTGTATCTTATATTCATTTCTGTTATGGGCGCTTCGTCTGGGCGACAAGAAATAGCCGTAGCCGTAGATGTCAAGAACCTAAGTAATTTTGGGAACTAATAGATATCATCAGTAAAACTATGTCAGTTGCTTTAATATATGGTAATTGTTGATTTTTGGAGGGTGTTGCCCGTAATCGCCTCGCTGGGCAGGCAATTGGATGAGCATAGCTGGGTATCGAGCAAAGTGGCACACCTTAGGAGAGGCGTCCAACAGTGGACTGCCGCAGGCTGCTAATGATGATGATGAATTGTCGATTATTATACTTAGCAACAATGATGTGGGTAATTTGAGCTACTTGGTAATTGAAACCGATCGTCGTGATATTTTTATAAACATTGCCTGGGGCACGAATGAGGACATGGACTACCTTTTATTCCAGAACAGAGAACTGTTGCCGAGAGATCGGCATAAGGTCGAGAGGAGCCGCGGGCGAAAGCTAGTTAGACAATAATTTAACGGTTGGGAGGGTAGGACCAGTGTAGACTAGGCATTATTCGAGCATATATGTAGTAAGGCGCGTCAAATCATGCTGCTTTTTTGTCACATGATAAAGTGGAATATGGCACTTCAGCGAAAGGACGGCTGAACAGTTTACAAAATAGTGATAGTAAATGTTTTTTGCCCGGATAATGTAGGACTTTCGAAGAGCAAAAAATAAATAAAATATTAACGTATGAACTACTCACGTCATGCGGTTTTCTTTGTTTGGGTTATAATCTGGTCAACGAAGCGCCTCTGACGCGAGCGGTGCGCACGATCAATCTTATGGCTAACGATTTGGACCTATTCTGTTGCTCGCATAATGAATTTACTAAGGTTGCACTGTTTGTTATTTCCAGACTACAATAGGCTCATTCTATCGCATTAGGTTATAACCTGTAATGGTAGATGTAAGAAATGTTAATAAATAATCTATACATATAATAAAACAGTAAAAATATTTTGTCTGTACATTTAGAATTTTTGACTGAAATGGATAGAGGGACACTTAAAAAGAATAATAGGAAGCAAAAAAATTTTTTTCGAATTTCTTGTCTGTTTGTCTGTCTGTCTGTATGTATGATCACGATTATCTCCGAAAATACTGAACCGATTTACTTCAAACTTTCACCAATTGCTTTGTTTTAAGTCAGCAGAACATTTAAAGTTTGTTTCGTCAAAATCGGTTAATTAAAAAGAAAGTTATCGTCATTTGAATGAATTCAAGGTATTAGTTTGCCTGCAAATATACACGGTGAATTTTTTATCGTTTTGGGTCCTTAAAGGGGTGACTCAGACCATCAAAATGAACAACTTATCCTATGGGAACAACGGTGGGAACTCAAAAAAAAATTCGACATTCCCATACAAACTGGCCGGGCGGTGAGACTCTTTTGTATGGAAATGACGAAATTTTTTTTGAGTTCCCGGCATTGTTCCCATCCTAATCCTAACTAATATTATAAAAAAGCGAAAGTGAGTTTGTTTGTTTGTTTGTTTGTTACGCTTTCACGCCGTAACTACTGAACCGATCATCATGAAATTTTGTATACAAGTTCTCTGGAGTACAGAGAAGGACATAGGCTACCTTTTATCCCGGGAAAAAGTACTATTCCCGAGGGATCGACATTAACGCGGGCGGAGCCGCGGGCAAAAGCTAGTAATAAATAAAAGACGAATTATTTAGTTAGCAACATTATATGCAACCGCTACAAAATACTCGTAGTGAAAATATTTCTTCCATGTCGGCAATTACGTGAGTACCCTTGGTGTTTCAGGCGTCTATAGGCTATAGACGCCTGCAACACCACCTTTCCACCGTGTAGATCGGATGTCTTTTTGTGGTTCTGTTACCCACCTCATTATGGCCTGGTTAGTGGTATAAAAAAATCAAATGTTTAATTACATTTATTTACATTTTTATTTCACCATGACTTCTAAATGCCCCAACGGATTTGGATGTACCTATCGACAAAATCCTAACACCCTCCCCAGTGACATATATGCTAAAACATTTTGATCAAGAAACAGATTTTGTTTTCCTTTGGCACTTGTTACTAGTAGTACTAGACAAAATACTTAGATATTCTTTCTATTCTACCCGTCTGCACCGTCGAACCTTAGATTATTTAGTAGAAACTAGCTTTCGTCCGCGACTCTGCTAGCGATAATGACGGATCTAAGGTAGCCTATGTCCGTTTTCATACTCGCATATAATAATTTTGCATACACAGGCAACGTGTATGCAAAATTTAAGACGATCGGATCAGTGGCTCGAGAATGTTACGAATAAATAAACAAACAAACAAAATCACTTTCCCTTTTATAATATTAGTTGATTAAAGCTTTGGACTTACGCTTGTTAGCTGTTATTTCCATTTTAATTATGAACTAAATTCTGGGGAAACTATTGTACTTTTTAATGGAGTGCGTCACAGCACAGGCGCCCGTTCTCGTTTCAAATTCGTCTTTACCTTACTGATATTTTCCTCGTTATGGTAATATGTAATGCTACCACTTAAATACTGAACTTACTAAGAAGAAGTTATAACATATGTGTTTACTTACGTGGAAATTGCTGTTTTACATCTTTAGGGACTGATTTATATTGCCCTTAGTCTACCTCACCAAACGGAACGGTCACGAGTTCACGACAACTGAGTTAGGAATTGTTAATCATCGATCATTGAATAAGTTTTTCTAATTATAATACTACTTTTAAGAACTCGCAACTATTTTTATTTTATAGTTAATTCTTAGTTTTAAAACGGTAGGTATATAATTTTATATGTTAATGGCCGCCATCACGCTCATATCGTGGCCTATCAGTTTTATGAGCCTTGTCTACCTCAGACCGACATGATTAGTTTGGATGTATGGATGTAGATATGACTTGCAATAAAGTTTTTACTTATATCGTAAAGCAGCTCATTAAAATGGTATAAACAGAGCAGAATGTATATCCTGCTATGTTTATATCATTTTAATAACCAAATATTCGGACCATATAATAAATTATGTAGGTTTATACAATTATACACGGCACAGACTGCAGACTACTCAGCTAGATTCTCGAGAAGCAACCTACCCTTACAAACTAGCAATAAGTATTTCTTGAACAATTAGAATACGATTCCTCACGATGCTTTATTACACCAAAAGCAATGGACCATTATCAATAATACGCTGTATACATATTCAAATATGTATACAGCGTAATTTTGAACCCCCTAGCTATATTGAAATCTGGGAATCAGAATCCCTAATGGAATACAGGACTGAAAAAAAAAAGTAAAAACCGAAAAAAAAAATTTACCCTTCCATAGAAATTCGTCCAGCTGATCGGCGACTTTGTATGGGAAACCCTAATTTTTTTTTCGATTTTCAGCTTTTTTTCTTGCAATTCTATATTTCATTAGGGATTCTGATTCTGAGATTCCAATTTAGCTAGGAGATTCAAAATCACGTTGTATACCTGTTGACGACAGCCACACTAGCGGCAGCAGCGTCAAGCCGAACACGAATAGAACTTAAACACCTTGATTTGTATAGAAAAATATTGATAGATAAATAGAAATAAACAATTATGTAGATATCGCATAGTGAAAACTAAAGCTGAAATAAGAAATTTTTGAAATTGTAACGACCAATTACAAGGCTTACATTTTGACCAATTAAAAGAAAGTAACCCTTTCCAGTCCCCGTACCTCACCTCACCCCGCAAGGATTCTCGCTTTGTAATTGGTCGCCTGATTCGTTCGCCATAGACTCCTATGAACGTCTAATTATAGAATAAAAGTAGGCACTGTCGGCTGAGCTGACACTCCCATCCATTCGCGGCTATCTCAAAAACGCCTCCAAGCGTTACTTTGAGAAAGCCGCACGCCACCCCAACCCGTTAGTAGTGCAAGCTGCTAACTACTCCCCCAACTTACACGATACGACCTTACGTCGTAGACGTCCTAGGAACGTACTTGACGATCCCGATGATCCTATTGACATCGCACAAGCCCGCCCCGACCCCTCTTCGGCTCCGAATAGCCAGAGGAATCCCACTATCCGACCCCGTCGCACTCGCCACCGGAATAGAGTGCGTAGAGTAGGATTAGCTCCGATTACTGGTGACCGCCCGGCGGTCCCGGGTGACTTGCACCCAGGATAGGCCCTTCTGGCAACGTAGCTTTCGGCCCATAAGGCAAAAGATGAGAGTTGCTGCTCTCTAAAGGCTTTTGCCATTGTTTCTCAGATTGGCCCTTCAGGCTTGCATGCACGCATACGCGGCCCATCAGGCAATATGAGAGTTTGCTGTCTCTCCAAGCCTTGCGCACACAGGCAACGCCCAAAGCCGAGGTCCGTCCCTCCTGGGGGCCCTTTGGTGATGTTGTCTATAAAGGTTGAGGGCACTCTGCCCTCGCCTCAAACGCCCGGTGAAGTAGCGAAAGCTCACTTGGAGCTAGCTACATAGTCCTTTCAAAAAAAAAAAAAAAAAAAACTGAGCCGACACAGTTGTTTTTGTACAGTGAAAGTGATCAAATAAAGAAATCAAGAAAAGTGCTCGGATCTTTCAATTCATGGGAATCTACAGTCCACCCTCGAGTATCTCAAGAAACAGCGGCCTCTTGTTAACCGAAAGTTAACAATACCTATATGCATGTGTACAAACTAGCTGTCGGTCGGGGCTATGCTCACGTTAATGTCGATCCAGCGGATACTGTACTTCTTTTTCCGGGATGAAAGGTAGCCTATGTAATAATCCAGGTAATAACCTATCTGTGTGCAAAATTTAGTCTAAATCCGTTCAGCAGTTTTGGCATGAAAAAGTAACAAACATCCATACATACTTACAAACTTTCGCATTTATAATATGAGTAAGGATAAGGATGAATTTATATTTGGAAACTAAATTAATTTGTCCGGCTGCGAGGGATTTTCTTCTTTTGGTTCTTCAAATGCTTACCTACCACTGATTCCACCAAGAAAAAAATATTTCCTCAATGACAAAGGATCACGCAACCTAGTTCGGAATCGTTGACGCCAGCACTCGATCGCTAGATTGTATTGATAATAAATAGTAGAGGACTGCTCGAGCGTTATCGTTCGAGTGGCTCTTCATGAATATTTAGTTTGGCACAGTTCTCACTCGCGAATAAAGAGGGTTAATAGACACCAATGTAATTAATACATCTTATCGAAGATTCGTAGAATAATAATCTCACCGGCATAGCTCAGCGGATTAGTTTTTCAATGTGGCAGTGGGCGGGACACATAGCGCGTAGAACTGAATGGACGACGGGGCAAACAAAATGGTTCTCGAAGTCAAATGGCGGTCTGCGTGGTCGAATTCGAACTCGAATGGCGACCTACGTGTTCGCCATTCGAGTTCGCGAACCCCGGCAAGCGCAGCGTCGGATACCCACCGAGGGAAACATTGGACATATTAGAAATCCTTGGCAATGTCAGCAGTGGACTAAATCTGGTGGCTGATATGATAATTAATACAGAAAGCGGTAGTGACTCCGTGGTCTCAGGGCGCACCCTAATGAGATAGGACAGGGTTCGATCCCCGCGTGGCCCAACCATAGGCTGAACTGCCTGAAGCGAAGTCTCTTTGGGGAACTCTAGAACGCGAAAAAATACGTGTGAAAATAAAGTATACAGGTATATACCCGCGCTGGCAATCGGACACGGATAGATCTTGCTATATAAAAGAATATTTATATCAGTTTTAATTGCAATCCTTACTAATATTATAAATGTGAAAGTGACTTTGTTTGTTTGTTACGCTTTCACGCCGTATGTACTGAACCGATCATCATGAAATTTTGCATACAAGTTTTCTGGAGGACGGACAAGGACATAGGCTACCTTTTATCCCGGGAAAAAGTACTATTCCCGAGGGATGGACATTGACGCGGGTAGAGCCGCGGGCGAAAGCTAGAAAATAAAGTAGACATCCTGAATACTGCTCTTCATGGATGCTATGAAATTTGATTTGATTGTCACACTGTGGTATATAATAGGCATGGAATCCTCAAACGTAATATTGAGCATATTGTTTTAAAGCAATTACATTCCTGATGTTATTATTTATATAATTTGCTTCGAAAACATATTTGGTTTGCTGTAGTTACCACGCGTCATCGTTTATTAAACGCTATTATAAATCATTTATTGACGATGCCAGCGAATTCAATAAGCATTTCTGTGAACGTGATGCATATGATGCATATTGTTTACGGAGATCACATTGTTATTATCACATGTATAAAGTCCAAGTCACAAAAACTCATATAAAATTCAAAACAAAGCTATAATTAATAAGTGTACTACTAAATTAAATAGATTCCGAGTAAATTGGCTGCGACATATGGACAATAGTACACGAGTAATCTTATAAGGATTCCGTTTTGTTACTTGGTCATAAGGAACACTAAAAATAAAAGAAAGAAGGCGCAGTACCTACTTAGCCGTGGAAATCGTTTACCTATCGCACGCATCCAAACGCACACCTCTACGTAAATCGATAAACGATAAACACCGGCTACGTTAGCGAAAATATGTCACGTTCCGTTATTGTTATTATTATTTATTACATTACTAGCTTTCGCCCGCGGCTCCGCCCGCGTCAGTGTAGATCCCTCGGGAATAGTACTTTTTCGCGGGATAAAAGGTAGCCTATGTCCTGCTCCGTACTCCAGAGAACTTGTATGCAAAATTTCATGATGATCAGTTCAGTAGTTACGGCATGAAAGCGTAACAAACAAACAAACCCACTTTCGCATTTATAATATTAAGTAAGGATTACAAATATTCTAATTTATCTGTTTATCAGAACGAATTTGTTCCTTTCGCCGTCGAAACTGCTGGGCCTTGGTGCCCAGAAGCCAAAAACTTTATAAGTGAGGTCGTCGTTTAAGGTGATACCACTGTAAATAAGGTCGTTCTGAACCTTATTTATCTCGCAAAATACTTAAATTAGGAGTTTCAAATCTAAGTAATATGATTTTTGACTATTTCATCTCCAAAAATTGAAGATGAAAACACGTTTTGAAAAAAATTTCTCGATAGAAATATTTTTTGAAAAATGGTCTTCGTTCGCAGAGTTTTTGTTATTGTAGCTCAAATGCGACGAATGAAATAATGATTTTTAGACTAAAAGATAGGTTATTAGTAATTCATCAAAATGTAAATATGAAAATACAATTAACCGGTCTGATTTTATATAAAATAGAAATAACGAATTTGGCGCTTACGTTTTTTTCTTTAAGCGACTCGAGACTATCGCCTATCTCATCATTCACGGGCTAAACCGCCAAGCGCTATCCTTTGCGCGCACTTGATCAGTCCTTTGCCGAGCGATGGTACCAAACATTTGAGGCCTCGCCTTAACGGAAATAGGATATGATCACCGCTCCGGATGGTATCTGGTTCAGAGGCTTTCCATAGCTATTCAAAGAGGAAATGCCGCTGCAGTAATGGGAACCTTTCAGCCGGACACGATTCGGGTGGCATTTTATATTAATATTTGTAAAATTGTGTGATATTTAAATTTTTTTATATATTATTTGTTTTAAATGGGAATATAATTTTTATCTGTCACACATCTATCTGTATTCCACCGTTATCACGTAAATTTATCGTCCGTAAACCGCCTTTACATACAACCATTTTTATGTAAAATTACGTAAAAGGGGGTGGGATGTCAACTAACAAGACATCCTACGCCCCTTGTAAAAATAATTGAACCCCCTCTCTAAAGCGTGTAATGCATGACGTCATTAGTAATGATCGCACAATTTGGTGTAGCTCGACCTTTACCTCTTATCATTTTAATTGGCCAGTGATATATGTAAGTACGCCGAATATACTAACTATTTTAATGGGTACGTGAGTTTGTATTTTTCTTTATTACGCTTGTATACCTTAATTAAACGAATCATCATGAAATGGCACACACATCACGGCTTCACAGAAGGACTAACTAATCTAGCTTTACAATTACACGAGTGGATTCGCAGGTGAAAACTAGTTTGGTAAATATAAGTAGCTGTTTCCGGTGACTGCCCACATACAAATAACATATGCTATAATTTATTAGCAGAATTATTAGCAGAATGTACCTACTAATTGTTGAAATAATTTTTAAAATCGTTATATACCTACATAGAAATACGCCTGTCTACACTGCTTTTCTTGACTTATCCAAGGCATTTGACCTTGTGTCTTATAATGTCTTATGGAAAAAGCTAGAGTCACTAAATATACCTTAAGATGTTATAAATATCCTAAAATACTGGTATAGGGGACAGTTAAATAGTGTTAAGGGCAGGTGCTATGTCTGAATCGTACAGGTTGGAGTGTGGAGTGAGGCAGGGTGGACTTACCTCTCCTACACTATTCAACCTGTATATTAATGACCTTATTGTCAAGCTTAGTGGTATGCGTATAGGATGTCATGTGGATGGCATAAATATTAATAATATTAGCTATGCTGATGATATGGCGCTGCTGAGTGCGTCAGCCTGTGGTCTAAAGACGTTACTCCAAGTGTGTGAAAAATATGCAATAGAGCATGGATTGGTGTATAATGTCACTAAAAGTCAGTGTGTGGTCTTTGGTCTTGATACTAAAAATGGATGGGAGATACCACCAATTAAATTATGTGGTCAACCGATGAGTGTTGTGGAGCGTTTTAAGTATTTGGGCCATTGGATCACACAAGATATGAAAGATGACATTGACATTGAGAGGGAACGGAGGGCCCTGTGTGTAAGAGCAAATATGATTGCCCGTCGATTTTCAAAGTGCTCATTAGAAACAAAATGTACTTTATTTAGAGCATACTGCTCTTCATTTTACACATGTACTCTGTGGGCGAAATACACTAAAAAAGCATACAGGACCCTTCGAATCCAGTATAATAATGCTTTTAGGATGTTGATGGGGCTGCCAAGATTCTGCAGTGCTTCTGGCATGTTTGCGGAAATAGGAATGGATTGTTTCCATACTATTATGCGCAAGCGTGCCACCTCCATGGTAGCCAGGGTAAGTGGCAGTGCCAACAGCATCCTAAGATTAATAAGTACAAGATTGGACTGTCCTTACATGTCTCACTGCCGGAGCTTGCATGCACCGTGCAGAGTTTTTATATACTAACATTAGTTCTTAAGATAATTTACTAACAATATATGAGTCTGTGTAACTTGAAATAAAAATTATTATTATTATTATGTTATCTTTTATAGAGACGCCATTTTTTTAATATTTGGTTTTAGTAGTCTCCGAGTTTATCATTACTGGTAATTTTTCCGCTACTTGATACTGCTGATAATGTAGCTTTTTATTGGTGAAATAATTTTTCAAAGCGGTTCATTTGTTTAGAGTTTGACTATTTCAAACAATCAAATCTTTCCTAATTATAATATGTCCACGTAAAGACGCACATTACGCTGAGGGTCGTGAAGCTGGAGTCGCGCCACAATGTCAACTTCGCGTCGTTTGTGGTGCGGGTCCCGACAGAGAAGCTGGCGACTTTTATGGAACCAAACTTTTGGCCGAAGGGTGTTTTGTATCGCCGTTTTCGCGGCACGATACCCGACACCCCGGTTACGCGCAACACGTCGCAGACTTAGTGTGTGTTTTAGTTTAATTAAGTTTTATATTATATGTATGTTAGTCTTTAAGGTATATATTATATGGGCCATATTTTGTAAAAAATTAAGAAGCCTGAAATAAATGATTATTATTATATTATAATATATTTTATTTATTTATGTTAACCAAAACACAGATAACAATCCAATAAATTACAAATATTTATCTAAACTATAATCCAAAGGATGTATGCCTAATAGCTTTATTACATTAATAAGTTCATAAAATGCTAGGAAGATTGTTATTAAACTAAAATCAAAACGTATGCATTATTTTTACGACCTCTGTGGCAGTGGTCGTCAGATGTGATGATGGCCAGACGGGTTGGAGAGGCCTTATTGATGTTTATAAGCTTTGTTTAGCTTGAATTTCCTAAGTCGCCTCTTGCGACATCCATGGGAAGACTTGGAGTGGCCCTTTTCTACTCTGCCGGAACCACACGGCATATTTGTACATATATTTTTATATTTATTTCAAATTTAAATATTGTTCAATATCAATCAAAGAAACAATTTGAGTAGTACCTAATGGTATTTCTTATATTAAATGTTGAAGAATGTTAACTTGCCTCCAGAACTGTGACAAAGCCAAATAGAAAATAAAAATATGTCTGTTAGACGTGTTAATCTCACACAGTGCACGGAGCACTCGGCACATAGTATTAGTATAGATATGTTTAAACGGACATTATTCTTTTATGAGAGTCAGTATTAATAATCCCAACAGTTTTAGTACTACACAGAGTACGCGCAAGGTACACACACATGCGCTGGCTGTGTGCGCCCTTACCTCGTATCTCGTTAATTGGCCAGAACTGTTTACCGCTCCAAATTAATCCACTAATTAACATTGCATGCTGGGCCCCGGACCAGGAAAACTTAGCTGGCACATATGATGCTTATTATTGCGCTTATAATTATTATGATTCCTAAAATAGGCACAATAATAAGGTAAAATAAATAAAATGGAGACCGATACAAGCAAAGTTTACTTTTCACATCGAAATTGAACTAAAAAGTGTAAGTGGCCATCACATGATACTTGACAGTTGAATCACAATTTTTATGGAAACCATGGACTTTGTAACAATAACTGTGACATCACAGGATAAATTTAGTGATGGGAAATTCAAACCGACTTAATTTTTGGGCTATTGCAGTTAATTAACACGCAACGAGGGATTTTTAAGTTTTCGCATATAGCCTTATGGCTATTACAATAGACGCGCTCGGACTGTCAGTAGCCGCGGCCAACATTGACACCTGGTCGGGGTTCAGACACGCAAAGTAGATGCATTTAAGTCGCCTATATACATCTGTATCAGAATCTGTGATTGAGACATATCAAAGTTAGGACATAGAGGGCTAGGTATCTACTAATATCACTTCACAATATTGACTTATTCGTAGATAGGATATCATGCCGTTTACAGGCCCGAACTCCACCAAAGCGGAGAGTCGAGAAGAGCGATAATGTTCGTTTTAAATTTTAACCAACCAGAATTTTGTTATTCCACTCAGCTTCATCATCATCATCATCATCAGGTCTTTTTAGTCTCCACTACAGGAGCACGACCCTTTCTGTACTACTAGAGCCATACGTGGCCAGAGTAGCCAGAGGATTTGGCCTACACTCTCCACGCTGGCCAGACGGGTTAGAGAGGTCTCACAGGTGTTTATAAGCTTTGTTTAGCTTGTATTTCTTAAGTCGCCTTCTACGACATCCACGGGAAGATTTGGAGTGGCCCTATTCTTGCCTTACTCTGCCGGATACCACACGGCTAACTCAGCTTCAGTAGAAACCAAAGTGTGAATCAGAATTCTCTTGTTTTACGAATGACGGTTTTCTGAAATGCTTACCACCAGATGGCAGCACCAAATCGAAGGGTCCACAATCCCGCTGCCGTTGGATTATATTGTCAGGCATTCGGTCAGGGAAGTCATCCTTAACTGCCTGTCCGGTGGTTGCAGGTATGGCATAGGGTGCGCGCGCCCCCCGAGCTGCTGCTCGCTTTTCCCCCATTCATGCGAGTGAGTAGTATAACAATACCTATCATTCCCTTCCTAAATCTAACAAATTCATATTCTTCCCTAACTGAAAAATACTTGCGATGGGCAGCAGCATCGGAAGCAGAAGAAGCCAGATAAACTGCGCTCGCCAACCCGCCTGCCAAGCGTGGTGAGTATGACAATATCCTCCAACGGAACGAAGAACCCTTTGAAAAGGCCCTTGTTCTAGCAGTAGACTTTTTTGCGGCGGTAATGATGATCATGATGACACGCGGCAACATCTGACACGTCGTTGCCCAATTACAGTTTGCTGGACGAACAGTGTTGATGCTGCCTATTTATAGTACGCCAAAGAATTGTCACATCAAATACAGATATAGAAAAAAATATCCTACTTATAATCCTTACTAGTCTTTAATCCTTATCCTTACTAATATTATAAATGCGAAAGTGAGTTTGTTTGTTTGTTTGTTACGTTTTCATGCTCTAACTACTGAACCGATCATCATGAAATTTTGCATACAAGTTCTCTGGAGTACGGAGAAGGACATAGGCTACATTTTATTCCGGGATAAAGTACTATTCCTGAGGGATTCGACAATAACTCGGGCGGAGCTGCGGGCGAAAGCTAGTACCTAATCTAATAAAAATATCTGCACAGAACGAAGCCTATGTTATTGGGGTATTCAACGCTCAGGCGCACGTATGAGAGTTAAATTATCTCTCCAGATATTTCACTGTACATATCTCCCTGTGTAAAGTGTTTCAGCACCGGAAACTGGGATAGGGCAGCAATATTTTTTTATTGGCGGCGTATTATTAATATTATTAATCTTAAGCAAACTTGAAACATCCTTTCAATCATTTGGCTGGTTGACTGGTAGAGATGATGTTTACTTTTCGTTTATACTCGTACTTTGTTTTTATGTTGTGTGTTTTTTCTCGTACAATAAAGATATTATATACAAACAAACTTGTATTTTATTCAATTAAATGCACTATTACAATCTGCAAGTTAATTAAGAATTTGATCTATTTTCCATAAATTAGGTATTTGTCACGCATTACTTATAAAATAATAAATGCAAACAGTTCAGCCATGTCACCATAAAATGCGTATTAACACACTTCGATTCCACGTTTCCCAACGCTATCATGCAAATTAATTGATGACTTTTTAATTTTATATCTATTTTGTTTAGATATTACTTAATTGCTTCTCGGAGCTCCTAATAGGAATCATTAAAATTTAGTTTATTACCAAGAGACGGCGCCCACGCTTAGCCGAAGACCTACTTAAAAACCAAAAATAAAAAATGTCTATAGGAGGAAAAAAAAGCAAGAATGTAGGCATGCCACTCCTGCAGTCAAACCGAATCTACAAGCTATCAGACTGCAAGAGACATGCTAAAAAATTTAACACCCATATACTTGAATTGTATACCAAATGCACATTGACACATTGATATGGGAACAATGTAGGTATCAAAACAATACTTAATAGTTCAACTGATTGGACAATTTGTGCAATTTCGCTTTCGTCAAATGGCGCTGTTTCACGAGAAAACAAATTTGTACTGGTTGAATATGTTACTGACGGGGTGATTCCCTAAAAGTATACTTAGACCAAACATTACAAATGTACAAATAAATAAGCCTTTATTGCTGTCCTTATTTAAGAAAAGGAATGTCGTTAATTTTTAAACAGCTTGTCTTCCGACAAAGGCCTCCTCCAAAGATTTCCATTTAGTACTTCCATATAGTATCTTTCGCTGTTCGAGTCCATGTTGGACCCGCTACTTTCTTAACACTTTCGCTGACACTGCCCGCTTGTAGAAGTAATTCTATTGTTATTTCTTTTCTGTCTGGTTCAGTGTCAGTGAAAGTGTTAATATCATCCTCCCATCTCAGTCTGACTACCTCTGTTTCTGATTTGTTCCCGTTGAGTTACACCGCGATGAGCCACACTGCTACTCAATGGGGAAAAAAATCCCGTTGTGTAGCAATGTTACACATTGCAACTATCTTTTTCCCAATGAGTAACACTGTTACTCATTAGCACGTTTTATTCCGGTTCAGTAACACTAATCAAGAAATGTTCCAATAAAAGCATTCCCAATGTTTGTATTATAATATAAGTAATTTATGCATAAGTAATTAATGCAAAAGAATATAATCAGCGTAGATTTAATGAAATAACATTATTATTTGTAAAAATTTTAAATTTGTGAACAGATTTTAGTAACCTATAAATTAATACAATTTTAATGACCTATAACTATGAGTCATCATCATCGTCAGCAGGTCCTTTTAGTATCCACTGCAGGAGCATGACCCTCTCTGTACTACCGGAGCCATACTTGGCCAGAGCAGACAGAGGATTTGGCCTACACTCATCTCGCTGGCCAGACGGGTTGGAGAGGACTCATTGATGTTTATGAGCTTTGTTTAGCTTGTATTTCCTAAGTCGCCTCTTATGACATCCACGGGAAAACTTGGAGTGGTCCTATTCTACTCTGCTGAAAACCACACGGCGAATAACTATGAGTACCTCAACCTATATGACGTGTTTTTTTTTATAGAATAAACAACTACAGTCGTACAAACAAAGATCGTAGGCGTAAGACTTTTTTTTTACAAATTTTGATGTTACTTCATTAAATTCTACGCGAATTCGTTACATATTCTTTCACAATTATTACTTATAAATCAAACATTAGAAATGCTTTTATAAGAACATTTCTTAATAACTGATACTGAACAGGAATACAGAGTGCCAATGAGTAATGGTGTTACTCATTGGGAAATATATAGTTGCAATGTGTAACACTCCTACACAACGGGATATTTTTCCCATTGAGTAGCAGTGTTATTCATCGCGGTGTGACTTAATAGGAACAAACCCTGAACCCTGTTTCTTATTCCATCGCTGGGGTACTCCGTTATTAATTGTGTCCATTATAATTATAAATGTATATTAATATTATATGTATAGCGTAAATATTACTATTTTATTATTCCCCGAAATGTGCCATATTTTTCTCTTGAATCAGTTACAGAATCTGTAAGGAATGAGAAGCAGCTATCACATTCTGTTTTTTTTTATTCCACTCTGGCAGCGAAAAGGTTTATAACACCAATTATTAAAATTAAGTAGTGTATTTTATGTATAAATTATCAGCGCCATGTCAACATCACGTACGTGAGATATAGCAAGATAGGGCTGCGAAAAACTTTACATATAATCTGAATATATATGTTTAGCATATAATTTTACCTGTAGGTTATTTTTCATCATATCATCATCATCATATCCGCCGGAAGAAGTACACTGCTGAACATAGCCCTCCCCCAAGGATTTTCAATACGACCGGTTGGAAGCGGCCTGCATCCAGCGTCTTCCTGCGAACTTAATCAGGAGGTCATCCGATGGTCTTGTTGGTGGGTGTCCGACGCTGCGCTCGCCGGTACGTGGTCGCCATTCGAGGACCCTTCTGTTCCGTCATCGAGGTAAGTGTGCAAAGTTTTAGCTCGGCTAGTTTCCTAAAAAATGATAATTAGTCCGTCAGTAAGATATTCAAAAAATATTGGACACGTATTTTTTCTTTTGTCGATTAAAGAAAAAATGATAAAGATATAGCCCTTTGAAGTTCCGTGTGACGTCATAGTTTGCTACAATTTTTAGCAAACTTTGACGTCACGAGCCCCCACTCATGAACTTTGACGCACTTTATCTTTATTATTTATTGTTTATTTGACAAAAGAAAAAATACGTGTCCAATATTTTTTGATTATCTAACTAATAAACTAATTGTTATGTTATTATTACGACCCAGGAAACTAGCCTATTGAACCTCAGGAATTAATTATAAAATTCAAGTGCAAGTCGGACTCGCGCACGAAGTGTTCCGTATCGTTATCTATAAAAACGGCAAAAAAGTCACTTTTGTTGTATGGGAGCCCCCTTAAATATTTATTTTAGTCCATTTTTTAGTATTTGTTGTTATAGCGGCAACGGAAATACATCATCTGAGAACATTTCTAACTATCACAGTACATGAGATACAGCCTGATGACAGACGGACAGACAGACAGCAGAGCGATATTAATAGGGTCCCGTTTTTACCCTTTGGGTACGAAACCCTAAAAGGGGTTGTAACTTTAGAATATTCGAAATCTGTGACAGCGTAGATAGAGAACAGATAATAGCAAAGCTGTTTTGATTCATTGTTACATAACTTTGTAATAGAAATAAAAGTTATCAGCCACTTTTCATCACGTCACAAAACAAAGTGAGCTAGGGCTGACTGTAAGAACCAAGTAAATACCTTTAGTAGTTTAATTAATCAAAACATAACTCAAACTACGTAAATATATACAAATGTCTACTCAGCTGAATTGCCTCAAATGTAACGAGGTATAAACACACTTTCATGTGATCTAGGTTTAGTCTATTTTTCCCAAATGTTTTGTATTTCGCCAACTTTATATACCTACTTATAGTTAAACTACACGTCTTATAATAAAACTTTTAAAGTAAAATATGGTATAGTAAAATGTGAGTGAACGACCTTTCGGTCGACTACTTACATATGAGGCTATTTTTAGCACAAGAACGTAAGACAAGAAAATATTTCTTGTCTTTTTTCATAATATTTTATTAGGTATTTAGGCTGGAAAAAAACTGAAAGGAATTCAGTTTGTCACTTAGTTCTATCCACTGCTAAGTCTTGCTATCCGTCGTTGAAAGCTAACAGCTCGCCTTATAATAAAATGTTATCTATCAGTGGCAGCCCTGCGGGCTGTCAGCCGAGCTCGTAAAGATTAGGGTATTTTTAACTTGAACCCGCGAAAACGGAGACTGGGCTATCTCCTCTACGGTTTATCTTCATTTCTAAATAAACACACGTTATTTAGCAACTAGCGGGCGCCCCGACTTTTCTCAGTCAAGTAAATATCATTGAGTATTTAGGAACTTCAAAAGATGAAAAACAGAAATTGCTACTCATTGTTTATCATATATTTTTTTAATAAGTATGATTGGACATCTTTGAATTTTAGATTTTAAAGCACTTTTGCTCCGAGATTTGAACTTTGGGTATTCTTATATAAACAGATTAATCGAAATAAGATCTTTCCTTTTTATCCGACTGTGCCGGATAAAGGGGTTATATCAAATGTATGATATTTTATATATTAAGGACTGATTTGGACGTTTGTTCCAATCCTTTACCCTGCTGCCGACCAAAAAATATTCTATCACTCGGGACATAAAATACATTTTTAACAGGGCAGCCATGTTTTTATTTTTCTTTGAAAAACTGTTATTTGAAAAGCATAATTATATTTTATGAGCAAAACCTAGAAAATACATTCGTATTAGAATACAAATGAAATATTTTTCACAGCCCTATCACCATATCTCCCACGACGCGATGTGGACGCGCAGCTGATAACTTTTAAACACAACTTTTATTGACTTATCGTGTGATGACACTGGCTCACACATCACGCAGCATATCATGCCTTAGCGATAAACTACTCATGTTCTTGTTTATGAGCTCCAAATGTAGAAATCACGTTTTCTCTTGCATAGCAATAACAAGAAGTACAAGAAGCGGTCGGGGCTTGGTGGTCTAGAACGTAACCCATAGCCGAAGAATCTCAGGTTCGATCTCCGTCCAATCCAATCTGCAGATGTAAGGACATTTCTTCGATTACTATTTGCTTTCGCTAAAAAGCATCGTGAGTAAATCTCGATAAATGTGAATACATGGTTTATAAAGGCGGGGGCAGAGTGACCCTATTAGAGGGATCAGTTTAATCTGCCCCAGAAAGGCCTGTACATTAAGCCGCTATTCTATATTTTGAATTCAAAGAGATCGATCACATTACATGCCTGAAATGTGCAGTCATAATGATTTTGCGATTGTAAAACATTAAATTAAATCACTTTTTTACGGTTTCATCGTGTTTATTACATTATTATTTTCGCAGATAGTTTACCTGCGACTGCGACCATGAAAACTGCAAATATTCCGAAACGTAGGAGTAAAAATAATGTAACAAACCGTATTAAGTGATTTATTTAAAAAAATGTACAATCATGGCTTCTAATGAGTTGGACAAAAAACAACACATGACTATTTTTACAAGCTTTTATTTAATTTGTCCTGTTAGTTTGTGAGGGTCACATCTTGCAACTCAATTTTGAAGCACTTATTCTTAACCAATTGAGCTGTAATTTTGTGTCCTCATGTAATTCGAATGACAGTGCAATAATATGGTAGCATAGCATAGATCTGATCTGATATAATGATGGAGTCGGAAGGTGGCCATAGGCTGTTTGTAAACAAAATGAGATGAACCAATTCCGTCTTATTAGATAACGAAGACTACTCGTAACTTTGTATAAACCATTGTCGGACCAAAATAAGACAAAATTCAAAGATTCAAATTCAAAGACAAAATACTTATTATTTTTAAAGTATTATTGTAAACTACGATTGTCAATTTGTTTTGGGCAGATAGGTAATTAAAACAAGTTAATTTAAACTTTTATAATTAAAATGGGTGTTTGGCTCATTGTCCTGACAAGCACTTTACAGTATGACTCGCTAGTATATAAAAACGTCAGTAAAATAACAGTTTTGAAAATACTTTTTTAAAGATTATTGTTAACTCGAGTACGCTCATCAGTATCAGAATCAGAATCAGAATTTATTTGCGTAAATTATGGTAACATAGTTGGTACAGTAAGTATATGAATCACATATTTTGCCAAGTGTGGCGATCAAATATTAATGTAAATTTTCATAATTACTGAATGTCATTAGATTGCAATATGATATACAATTCTAGTCAAATTATTACAATGTCATCCATCTACAATCCATTATACAAAGACGGAATCTCTGATGAGTGATCTAAGTAACAGCTTTGGAGGTTCAAATTTCGTCACGAAACTCCTCATATCTTAAGTGTACCTCATCAGCATCGTCATTTGATTTCCGGTTGATACCTAAGCTGTGTTGCAGAGCCCGTAGTCCGCTATTATGACAGCATTTATGCTGTTATTTAAGTTGGCAATTTGTTTACGGCCGGCCGCCTGCCTGGGGCCAACCCTTCTTGGGAGCTCCAGAACCACCACAAATACCTGTGAAGCACAAGTAAATGCCCGCGTCGGGAATCGAACCCGGTGCCTCTCGTGTAGCAAGCTGGCGTGTTAACCACTGCGCCACGGAGGCTGGCGGTAAGTAACAAAGCTAGTTGTGAGAACTCACGTTTACACTTCATGAGAAATGTAGGATCACGTCTCTCGCTTCGTAAGAGCGCAACACACACACAACACTTCAATTTACGCCTTGAAGAGCTCACGAACCCGCCCTACATAAGCATAAGGTATCTTAAAAGAGTCTTGAATTGGTACACAAATCTAACAGCATGAAACCAATGTTGATTACAATTGAATTGAATGAGACAGTCGGATGACAGAACTTCTAATATTATTAAAAGTTCTGTGGTGTATCGACGTGATGTTTTTTTTTTATTTATCCACTATATATGCGCGTAAGTAAACGGTTTCTTTCCCCGAATAATAAAACCAGTAAAAAATAATAAATCTGTACCATTTTCCCTGAATTATATTCTGTCGTTACAAAAGTAGATAATAATTCAACGCCCTTGTGAATCTTAAAATCAAGGGGAACCGACGCCAAATTTTATTTTATTATTATTCGGGGGTAAAGAGAGGATAACGCTATTAACCTGTTAATCCAAATCTGTTCACAACTGTTCAGGTCTTCCGAAGTTATGAATGATAGAATAAAGGCAGCCACATACATACATCCATGAAAAAGACATATCGTTTTATCTTTATCAGAATCAAAGCCATTAGACCTGAAATTTCAATAGCTTAGGAACCTTTACGACCGGTAATAGCATTTTTTGCTAACTAGCGGCCCGCTCCGGCTTTGCACAGGTAAATATAGGATATAATTTTATAGCCTATGTTCATCAGTGGGACACCATAACACAAATAGGCTAGGAACACAAAATATCGTCAGGGATATTATAGGATTCTTACGGTGGAATTATTTCTCAAATCAGTTTCAGAGCCCATTCAATGTAAACAAACAAACAATCAAATCTTTCCTCTTTATAATATCTTAAGTGTAGATGTAGATTTAGAGCAATCTTCAACATTACTTCATTTATTCTTTTGATAAACATCCATATTTCTAACAGCCAACAGATGAAATCATAATATAAATACTTCCACTAATATCACAGCTAATGGCGTGAGTCAGATTAATACGCACTATAATTTATACCGGAGAGTAGAGGGCGGGTGCTTATTTAATAAGTAAATGCGCAGACAAAATAAATGACGTCTTCATCTAATTTATGATCTCACAAAGGAATACCATGTGAATGCCTCCCGCTCTTTGATCCGAGTACCAGGGGGACAGAACTCGGAGACACGTTCCAAGGTTTCGCGTTCCTAATCACGCTGCTCTGTTTTTAACATGAAACGGGACGGCGCGGCCTTCGAGGAACCTCGTGAATGCGTTTCGGGGAACGCTGGCCCCGGCGAAATATTTACACTAGCTGGATGTGGAGTTAGAACTTTCTAAATACCAGTGAAGTTTGATTTTAATCTTTTTCAATGAAGGATACTGTGGTAAAAAATATACCAGTTGAGATTCCATTTCTCCTATCACTTTACGGCCACGTCTTGCGAAAACCGGTAAATAACACAGGTAACAAACCTGGCTTTGCCGCCTTCGGCGGGCCCCGGCACGGAGAGTAAACCAAATAGGTGTTGGCTTGATGTTGTTAAGGTTGCTTGCTATGCGTGTCAATGGTGGTCTTCCAACCAAGAATGCCAAAGACCGTGCAGAGTGGAAAATAAAGTGCTGAAAAGCGGACCCCGGGCTCCAAAGCCCCCAGCTGAGGATGCAACCCAAGAGAAAGATTTCGTGTCCATTTAAACTTACTAATAGGTAAGTATACCTATCTAAGTATTCTGAGATTTGCCTTCTAGAATTTTTATATATCTATCAGTTGGCAATATTTAAAGTTTAGGTTTTGTTTGAACAGTCCGTTCCTTTACATTCTTGGTTGCTATTTTAGGTAATGCCTAAAATATGATTCTATTACATAAAACGCTACTCAGAGAACTGTAGAATTTACATTCTAGGTATAGGTAGATGCATAACATATGCAAATTGTGCAACTCTGCCAATCAATGTATGAAATGTGACAGAATTTACAAAATTGAAAGAATACAAATTTCGAATAATAATAAGTGGTACCTAATTAATAAGCAAGTATAGGTAACCGTATGATTCGTAATAAACTTACACTGATGTCACCAGTACATTTTTAAACTGCTTTGCCAAAATACCTGTATTAAAATTATAATTGAATTGACAAGTTTAGGAAAGTTAATGATCAGATTTCGATGGCAAGTTTTTTTTCATAAATGTTCTTCTTTTTGAAGATATATATTCTATTAGGCATTTTGATTGCGTCATTACAATTTTACCAGGGAGTTCAAAATCACCCTATATATGCAAATACCTATTAACTTTCTTAAACTTATCAATTCAATTAAATTTACATATATAAACAAAACTTCTAAAAAAGACACCTTAACATACTTGAAAAACTTCAGACCATCAGACCGAAAGCAATTACGCATCCGTGGCTGCTAATGTATTTCTGTAGCGGGTCTATTATTATCGTGTGAAGTGAAATGATGACCGAGGATCATAGTTCTTTGAAACATAATCTTCAAAAAAATCGTTAGCTTCGGTCCCATTCAGTTTAATGCGTTTTTTTATCGCGTTTCTGAAAGGGCGCGCGTTTCCGCCGCGTCTGTAAACAGTCGTTGTACCCCCGCCCCGCGCCCCGCGCCCCGCCGCTTATCAGAAACGTGATCCTGTACAATGTGTGCTTTTTATTTCCTGTTATTTGGAGCTCTAAGACCACGTTAGAATGCACGATAACAAACCCAAACCACTGCTTGCAGCAGTTTAATGAACGGTTATCATACTTCTTTCTTCTAAAATGGAAAATGATTGGTCATGACCTGAACGAGTTACTGAAATATTATATTATATCTGAGAAAAGATCATGAGCAAAGGTTTCTTTTTCAGTTTTCCATGATTCACTGAACTTTTTTGGGTCCCTAGGAGAACTCACAAAACATCGAATTCATCCCGCCATCTAATCTACGCTCGTGCGTGACTGACGTCCTTACATAAAAAGTAAGATTTTCCATCGTTTAAACGTATTTGGTGAAGTACACTTATACAGTGTACTTAACGATGGAAATCCTTTATATCTATCTATTATATATAAACTAGAAAGGACATAATGAGAAGGAAATGTGATATAGGTATAAGTGGTACGCAGTATAATGAAACATGCATTGGGATAGATATGGTGAGTGTAAAGATATTTAAAGGCGTTCCAAAAATGCCATGTCAAGTTGCTTTTGAAAGCTACTTGAAATGGCATCGCTATTAGCTACATCAAGCAGTAAAGAATATTTTACAAAATTACTAAATTATGGTATTCAAAGCCTCCGTCGTGTCGTGTCGTGCGTGACGAAGTAAATTTCATATCTCCTGTTTTAAGGTACATGTTGTTTTTAAACGCGGTGTATTGTTTGTTACTACACGAGCAGTAACATTACTTTACTAACATCGTAAAGTTATTCAAGAACAACAAAGGTGTCTGCAGGGACGAAACGTGTTAACATTACATTCCTTTTAACACAAAGATCCTTAGAAACAAAGCAGACATGTATGTAAACATGAAGTATATTCGTCTTTGTGCTATCCGAACTATTCCAAAACATTTATTTTTTAAATATTCAAAAGTTCACATAAATCATATACTTCATATGCCTTACCTGAAAACAAAACCTATACCTATCATGTCTGTTGGAAAAGCTGAGAGAATAAATTAAGTATACTAAGAAAAAAAATACTGAGAGAAGTGACAAAGACTATTCCCAGAAATTGAACCAAGCCGATTCGCATTTTCTTTCTGCAAATGTGACAAATTTGAAACAGAACACTATGAGACAAATCTTTATTATTTAACTCCATTGTAGAAATGATATCCGAGCTGCATTTGCATCCCTCATCACATCACCTCACTATCATATCAGGAGATTCAGGCTCCTACTCACCACAGCTTAGGATGCAACCAGGAAAATGCTCAGATGAGAAATCAAGTGGTTTTTAGCAGGTACGAGGACCGCCTGTGAATTGACGTGAAAAAGTGCCCGAAAAGGCCTAATTTCTGAATAAATCTTTGAATCTTACCTGTCTGTGTGCCCATAGCAGAGATACGCATAACGCCAGTTCCACAAAAAAAGATCAATTTTTATTATTAATTAATTCAAAAAGGTCTATTTCTATTGAGGATAAATACTTGATATACTAGATAATATTATAAATGCGAAAGTGAGTTTGTTTGTTTCGCTTTCACGTTGCAGCTACTTAACTGATCATCATAAAATTTTGCATACACGTTATCTGGGGTACTTACTGTTCCCGAGGGATCGACATTGAAAAGCTAGTACTTGATAAGTATGTAAGTTCACTTCATGACTCGACGCTTCAAAAATAGATTTCAAATCACTGGTACTTCTGGCTGACCACCTCGCCATATTATTAAACACTTGGGCAGGCAGCTTACACAAAGTGATAGGTAAATAACAGTTATCCCTCAAACCATCAAATCAGCGCGCGAAAATGAACAACTTATTTTCCTAATGTTGGGGACAAAAAAAAATTGGCTGTCTGTAAGGTCGCTTTATGGACGACAATTTTACGTAATAACGGTGTAAGAGATATAGATGCGTCACAAGCTGAACGCTTAGACCGATCGCGGTTCTCTATCGCTTGTTCCGTGCTCTCGCTTGCACACGAAACGTGACACTTTTTCGGACGTGCAACACGCGTTCATCGATTTATAAGACGTTATCACATCAAAAATGTGCCGTGTGGTTTCCGGCAGAGTAGAATAGGACCACTCCAAGTCTTCCCGTGGACGTCGTAGAAGGCGACTTAGGAAATACAAGTTAATTAAAGCTTATAAACATCTAAGAGACCTCTCCAACCCGTCTGGCCAGCGTGGAGAGTGTAGGCCAAGTCCTCTGGCTGCTCTGGCCAAGTATGGCCCTAGTAGTACAGAGAGGGTCGTGCTCCTGTAGTGGAGACTAAAAAGGACCTGATGATGGTGATCACATCAAAAAATCAAATCAATTTCTTACAAATTGCCTTTTGTATGAAAATGACGATATTTTTGTCGGGCTGATTGACGCATTGACGTATACTTTACGGATTTTTTTCTATAACCTATAGTTTGTTTATTTGTAATATCTTTATTTTACGAGAAAAAAAACACAGAACATAGTTGTGTTGCTTCTCATATACAAGGGACGAATCCGTTCATTTAGTGACTTCTTGAGGCTTTAAAAATAGCTTCCAAATCACTGCCGGTGCGGGCTGAACACTACTGAACAGTTCGCCGTATTTCCAAACATTTAGGCAGGTAGTTATTCGTTAGCTCGAATTGACTACAACCGCAGCGCGGCGCGGAAACGGCTAACCTCAACAGGAAACACAAATAAATCCGCTTCATCGACGTTATTAATGAGAGCACGGATGGAGCCGACATATGTATAGAATTTATACTTACATATCTACTCACTTCTACCTACTTATCTGAGCGTTTTCCCGGTTTCATCATCGGCTGTAATGCGTGGAGCTCAGGACAGCCGTCCCCTGCGGAATCCTGCCCTTATATAATGGAAATAGGAGAGCTTACATGACTAAGTAAAAATGATTTGGCGTTAATAAAGGTATTTTACGGCCGGCTGTCTGTTTGACGCCAACCCTCCTAGTGTATCAAATACAAATACAAATCGTTTATTTGCTGAAATAGGGTCAATAACAGATGTTACATAAATAATAGAGCAAGCCTATTCAACTGTTGAAATCTCCAGGACCTATTATTTATCTATTTATTACTATTTCTTCCCGAAGTGAAGCGCGTTGCTCAAGACAGAACGAGATGTAGAAGCACTGTAGCGGCCCTCTGCCCCACCCAAGGGGACATAGGAAAATAAGTCAAGCCACTATTTCTTACATGCTGGTCTGCGAGATAAAAAAAACAAAACGTTCTAGGCAAGTGAAGCAGCGACGGCCTAGAGAATGGAAGAAAACCTAAGAAATCTTTTTATAAGAGGCCCTTGGATTGGATTGGATTAAAAATTCCTTGGTAGTATATGGTCAAAGAACGAGAATACAGTGACGAATTTCTAGCTTAGTTGACAGGTACTTAATATTTATGGAACTATAACACAAGAGACAAGAGCCAGGCTCTTAAATAGGAAGAAAAAGAAGAAATGTAATTGTAATTTTAATGATACTAGTTAACATGTAATTAAGTTCACAGTTAGTATGTAAGTAATTTACTCTCATATAATTTAGTAAGGTATTTGGTGGCTAAGCCAACCTCCCTGGATTTGTAACTTATACCAGCATACATTGTAGACAAATGTTCGTGTGTATTCTTATCCCAGCCTATCCACTAATTGTGTTGTATTTTTAGCAGGAATTCGCCAACATGACCAATCCTGGCATCTCGCCACACACCATGCTACCTCATGAGTAGACATCGTTAGGAATAAATCTCGCGGTGGACAACTGCGGCTGCGGCAATGGCTTTGTGATCAGTGTATATACATACTGATATATTGACGACCTCTGTAGCCTAGTTGTCATCATGCCGAGCTGTCCCGGAGAGCTCCCGGGTTCGATCGCCGGTCAGGTCATGTCAACATGGAAAATAACCTAAAATATAAATCGTCACTACATACATATTTGTTATACATATATAAAAAACTATCATGTCTTTTCCCTTGCGAGGTAAACAGAACGTAAGTCAAAAGACCCAAAAGCCACGTTTAGCATATTGGTGGGCGTGTAGGTGGCAAACGGAATTCATAGTAGTGACGGGTTGCTAGCCGCATCGCCTACTAACATGATTCCTTAGTTTCCGCCCAATCCCGCGATCGGCTTTTACGATCTGCTCGGGAAGAGATGCAACTGGTACATTCTACTTTTTTTTTTCTCCCAGACCAGCATAAAAGAGTATATGTTATAAAATATAGTATCGTGGCGCCGTGTGGTACCCAGCAGAGTAGAATAGGACCACTCCAAGTCTTCCCATGGATGTCGTAGAAGGCGACTTAGGAAATACAAGCTAAATAAAAACATCTAAGAGACCTCTCCAACCCGTCTGGCCAGCGTGGAGAGTGTAGCCCAAGTCCTCTGGCTGCTCAGGCCGTAAGTATGGCTCTAGTAGTACAGAGAGGGTCGTGCTCCTGTAGTGGAGACTAAAAAGACCTGATGATGATGATGATATATCGTGTGGTCAGGGATGTCATCCTCGACTGCTCGACCTGTAGTAGTTGCAGGTATGGCATCGGGTACGCTAGGCCTCCCGAGCTGCTATTTGCTTTTCCCCCATTCATCCCTGTGAGTAGTATCCCAATGGTGAAAAAAAAGAAAAGATATATAAAATATCATACAAAGCCCTTCAGGCAAGTAGGCGACCGATACTGTTGAAAAGAGTTTCTTTCGGCGTCTTCTTCTCTGCAGTGGTCGGTTCCGAAACGCTAGTAGTTTGTAGCTTTTGAACAATGATTAATATAATATCATCATCAGATCCTTTTTAGTCTCCACTACAGGAGCACGACCCTCTCTGTACTACTAGGGCCATACTTATATAATATAATATAATTAGTATTATTTAAAATGTGAATTGACGTGAAAAAGTGCCTGAAAAGGCCTATTTTCTGAATAAATCTTTGAATCTTTGAAAGTGTGCATGGTAATGTACATCATATATTTTTTTAGTTTTCTCATTCTCTTATTTTAGAAGTTACACACATTTTACCACTTTGGAAGTGTCTCTCGCGCAAACTATTCAGTTATGAAAAAAAAGTGAGAAACCTCAATATCATTTTTGAAGACCTATCCATAAATAGACACGTATGTATGAGTTTGATGAAAAAATATTTGAGTTTCAGTTCTAAGTATGGGAAACCCCCAAAATTTAAAGTTTTTTTTTCTGTTTTTGTGTGAAAATCTTAATGCGGTTCACTGAATACATCTACTTACCAAGTTTTAACAGTGTAGTTCTTACAGTTTCAGAAAAAAGTGGCTGTGACATACGGACAGACAGACATAAGGAATCCATAACGGTTCCGTTTTTGCCATTTGTATATACCTTCCTAAAAACATATTATGAGTGCGAATTTAGGTCTGATTAAGATTCAGTTTTATTGAAAGTCGCAAGTATAGATCTTGCGGTATCAGGCTAACTTTTGAAAACTACAGTGTATATCGTTTTGATGGTCACCTCAACTCGTAACGGATATACCGTAATGGATATTACGGTTATAATCTTAAATTAAAATAGTCAATTAAATGAAAGCCGCAATGTATTTTAAGGTGACATTAAAAATTAAAACGTTGGACGCCGTAGTTAACAAAAGATAGTCTGGCAAGTTTAGGGAGATCTTTGGACCTTACTTTAGTTTAAAAGGCAAAGACTATCGTGTTATTAAATAATGAGGACCAACTTTAGTACCTTGCACGTACTTACTAATCGAGAGTTCGGACAAAGCAATTAACATTACATATCGATATTCTATTATGTGCAGCCATATTATTATCAGATAATAAAACAGCAAAGGCCGAAGATGTGCTAATGGGCAGACAAATACCTCTCTCAATGTACCACACCATTCAGCTAGTTGGATGTTTGCGGTGAACCAATACCATTAAATAAAATCGGCCAAGCGCGAGTCGGAATCGTACACAAAGGGTTCCGTAGCACTATACAATATTCAACTACAACGGTAATAAATACATATTATACATTCTTCGAAAATTTTAAGTCGAGGTATGGTTCAATATATTTATAAATACTTTATTAATACTATTTGATGACTAGCTCCGTAGCGCAGCGGTCAACACGCCAGCCTGCGACACGGAGTGACCGGGTTCGATCCCCGGCCAGGTCAAGATGGAAAATGATCTTTTTCAGATTGACCTGGGTCTTGGATGTGTATCTATATATGTATTTGTTATAAAATATAGTATCGTTGAGTTATCCCATAACACAAGTCTCGAACTTGCTTTGGGGCTAGCTCAATCTGTGTGATTTGTCCGTATATATTTATTTATTTATATTTATTTATTTTTTATTTATAACTTATAAATACTCTGTGATATAAATATTTTAAGCTACAATTTGTCCAGCAGCGTTATCTGTCCTTTTTATTTTTTTGTTTTATTTTTTACTTTCTACTGTTTTATTTTATGAACAGGTGTCACGGAAGACCAGCGGCGTGATATTACTCAGGTACATCACCTAATGCTGAGTGACCCCTTTTGGCGCTTTGTTTTCTAAAATGTTAGAAATAAGTATTGTCTGTTTTATTTGGTTCCAAATAAATTATTTTTCTTACTTTCTTTCTCTCAATAGACGGGGTGACAGCGTAGGTTTAGTGATAGAGCCCCATTTTTACCCCCTTGCCTTTTTTAATACATCTAATACAGTACTTAAAAGAACTTTAAGTATAGGTAGCGCTTATTTCGTCCTACCGATCATTGTCAGTCTGGTCCAGCGAGTTAAGACACGGACGGTAAGAAACGAGTGTTGCGGGTTCGAATCCCGCTCGGTGGACTTCGTTCAAGTTTACATATAATTTTTCAATTTTAGATAACAATATATATTTCTCATTAGGATCACTCAAATCAAACACCTGATCTACACAGAAATCGATTGTAAATAATAATAATTGTCAGTTCACATTTTATTTTTTAAGTTTATGTAGATTATCACCATAACACCACCATATTACAATAAATAGTAATAACTGAGCAAAGCTCGGTCGCCCAGGTACTAGCGTATAATTTACTAGCATTTCCTAAGACTTCGTTGCGAAATTGAGTGTTCAAGTTGTTATATGTAGGAGAAAAAGTATCCATCTTATAATACTTTTATCTTATTATACTTACATCCTGATTCCTAACAAACTTTCACATTCATATAATTAAAAACATGTTCATTACAATACCCATGGATTTTTTTGTAGTTGAGAATGACAAATCCTTAGGACAATTGGTGGATTATATCTATTTATAAAGGGGTACCACAAATATGAAAAAGTTAATCACCTATAGTAATTAGGTAATACAATCACTGAATGTTATTTTAAATATGTAACCTTTTAGACCATTATACAGGCATTTGGTCACATAAAATGCTATTATAAAGCAATTTCGGCAGTTAAAGCATTATAATAATATCTATAAATAGTGAATTAATGCTATTATTCAGATTGTAGTTTAACCTCTAGATGCACAGATCAGCGCAAAAATGCATTATTTAGTTATTGTTACCGGTATATATATACAAGTATTTCAAATTGATTATTTAATCATTCATCTTAACTTCAAGTTTAAATTAAAAGGCATACATTAAATATTATTATTCGTAAAAAAAGATATCGCAGAAAATCCCAAAGTCGAAACGCGGCCAAATCAACATACAAAAAATAATGAAATCGATGGCCTAATGATGCGGTCACGATGACAGAAATACGATGCGCGTAATGACGCGAAAAAGACGAAAAGGAGCAGATGCTGCGAAATGGGTGTTACACAGCTTGCTTGCATAGATTCAATAAAATACCAGTCATGGCACTTACGATAAACATTTAAAAAAAAAACGTCTATTGTGTAGAGAGTAGTACATTTTCAATCATCAAACCTCAACTCACAGTCGACGCGCTAAGAAGAAGATATATTCTGGGCATAAATGTATGGATGACGCGTATGATACAGGTGACTAAACATATTAATTAGTAAGTAATAAAATCTTTCTTACACAAATGTTTGATTGAAATATTGGTCTGATCTTGATTATTGTTACTTTAAAGAAATCTTTAAAGATTTTAAAATTATAAGACGTTTCTTCTCTGTGTGCCCACGTCCACTGTATCAAATGTTTTTTTGTAGACCATGCGTAATTCTAAAGCTATCTGAACAGTATTCATTTAAACTCCATCGTTTTAAATAATGGAGTCGATCGAGTAGTAATTCATGCCATGCATTAGTTTACTCTTCAAAACATTATTCTCTGTTTAATTTGCTGCGACGAGTTCATGTTTAAAAGTCTATGCGGGCAAGAGCGTGCAATCTCGCTTCTCGTTTTGTTTTAAACTATTATCGGCTGCTGAGCCAGTCCGTCGGCGAAACCCACGTGTTGTGTATCAATAAACAAGTTCTTCACACGGTATTTACTTTCTCTGTCTATAAAAGCGTGATAAAAGTCTTAGTAAAATGTGTGCACTAGAAAGGAATGCATGATGACGTAAGACATTTGTAATGAGGTGACACCACAAATTATGGCGGACGACGTTTTCTTTGTTAGTCACTTTACATTGACCTCAATATCTATAATAAATATCTAAGAGTAGTAAGTAACTTAAAATAAAGGCAATGTTATGGGACGGTGTGTAAGATATAAGAGAAGATGCAATAAGATTATGATAAATAAGAAATATTAAACTAATAACCTACTTAAATCTTAAAGTATCCAGTTAGCGAGAACTTGCGTGAGTGTTAGGAATGGAACCTCGTTTTTGTTTCGATTATAACACAACAACTACTGGGCGTACCAATTTAAATCGAACCTTTATTTAATAACTTACATTTATTATTTTTTATTGTATGCCTTTTTGTAATAAATGTTTATAACGTTCCAAATAGGCAAGATTTATTGTATACATTATAGTATTAACACAAAAGAGTTTAAAGCAAAAGCTATTGGCCACATAACAATAATAGGTAGTGTGTAAAATCAAGTTCGCCATGCTCCGCCATCGAAGTCATATAGCTGCATCCTACACTGTAATGGCGCGTAAGATAAGTAATGGCTGGCAATCTCCAGTTACGGACGAACAAAATAAGAGGTTATTATTTTCTTATGGCTATGACTGGCGGCTATATTATCGGCGAGCGATGCTTTTACAAAGACATTAGTGTGACGTGCCAACTATGTCACGTATTAGTGTCAATGTCGGCTTTACGAGCTTACGGTTTCAAAAAGTCTAAGGTTTAGGCATAAAGCGTGTAGTTAGCGGAGATAATCCTGGCAGACGGTAAATACGGCTCTCGTGTCCTTTAATTACGGGGGAAACGAGCGCGGGTATCTCCGTCTCGTTCGATCAGCTGTTGCCGATGTGTGCGTCAGCGTGGCATGCGCGGCCCTCTCCCCTCCCGCAGCCGGCGCGCCGCACCTTTCCCCTTCCCCGCCTCCAATCAGCTGATTGCAGTTCGCAGTAGGTCGCGACGACGTCGACGTCATTACAGCAAGACTGGAAATAGCCGCCACATATCATTCGGACATTATCAACAGTGCTTGCCACGTAACTGCGATTGAACTTAGCCGCGAATAGTTTGTAAATAGTGCACTCGTTGATGAAATAGGTAGATCTCATTATGTAAATATGTGACCGAAATACTTTTAACTGTTCTGTTTATAGTCGGTTTTAAATTGCGTCGTGACTCACACGTAAGCATGTCATGTTAAAATTACTTGAATTTCTACTTTGGCAAAGCAGAACAGATAACTTTTCTGTAGCAAAAGTTATCTGTTGCAAAATGTTGTTTTTAAACCTAAACTCGATAACATGACGTCTGTCTGTCCACTCCAAAAATGCACAACTTATTTATCGCATGCTTCCATGACGTTTGAATAGTTAAGATTTATGATGCTATGCCAATGGCACATTCTGAAACATGATTTAAGGCCTCAAAGCATTTGAAATCACAAAGCGTCACCGCTGAATGCAAGGCGAATGCGGGTGCGCTCAGGCACGTTTATCTACGCCATCGGCGCTCATTTTCATTCCAAATGGATTGAAACTTCCACGAATAAACCCGCCCGTCGGCCCCCATCGAGTAACGAACGCCGCATTCATCACTGAAGATTGAAAACCTGATACTTATGTATCTTATCGATTCACGCTTAACTTATTGTGCGTATTTATAAAAAAGAAACTTCTTTTGTACAAAGATGAAAGAATTCCCGCTCCTTGATGCTGTCTCGCTCCGATTCCAGGCTAAAAGAGGAGCGTTAGAGAGAGACACGTATAGGAGAACTAATGCGGGCCCGTCAACTTCGGTACTTAAAATGGCCGATGCTTGCTTAGTTTCGTGATAGCCTAGGGAGGGGGCCGATGTCGATAATATTATGTTTTATGACGGCGGGTGGCGGGCGAACATAAATTGGGTTTTCGTTTTACGAGAGATAATACTATCGATAAATTATACTCGCATTTTGGGAATCGAATTCCACCCGGAGTGTTTTCCACTTTATACAAATTGGACCGGCGGCATTTAGCTGTAACTGCTGTAATATGTTCCGAGGAAGGAGGCAATTATGGAATTGCTACTTTGATCGTAAAGTGTAGTTATCAGAGCGGGACCGGCTCGTTTCGCGACCATGCTAAACTCAGTCTTATCTGAGCCGCTGAGCCAATCCAGCAATTAACACATGACGACCAAAATACTGTTATTATACTGATACATAATTCCGCAATCTTAAATTCCTCATTTAATATAATTAATAACAGCACTAATGATCATTGCCTAGAATAAACTGTTAGCCGCATTATGCTTAATAAATGGTAAATTATGTGAGCCACAGGAATGCAGCTTAATAGATAACGCCGGAGCTCAAATTATAAAGCGAGCTGTGGCATTATTTCTGTAACCGAATATGACTGAGATCGAAATCACCCTCTATAGCGAGGCTGAGCGGGCATAATATTAAAGTCATAAAAAGTAACAATAAACTTTTTATTATCGCTGCAAAGATAAAATAAATACAGCTTTAGTCGCCGCGGCGGAGGATAATCGTTCTTTCTCTCATGAAGAGGCTTAGACCACAAGAAATATAGAGGCGGTGGTCAGAGTTGGAGGGGAGGGGACGGCAATCATCCATTAGTCTCGATGTTTATTTCGTGTTTATTACGTGGATGCTAATTTAACGCCGTCGCTCACGTCTCGGTAATGGAGCAGACACTGCGTGACTCTGCGTGCGCCGTGGTAATGGGCCGTTCTCTCGCGATTCGAATCTATCCGCTGCACCTTAATTAGACCCGCCACTAATTGTCTGAATGTAACGAATCATAATAATCAACGTTTCATTGTAACGGCCCGTCTTATTTCCCCAAAGAGCGATTCAGCACGAATAATATCTTTCCCAACGGCCATTGTGGATTATTCACGACTCATTGTGTGTAAGTGCCTTTCGAATAGATAATAAAACATTGAATGAGTGACTTGCTACTCCAAACCTTTTGTTAGGCGGATATTTTTGAAGCATTGTCAAAGCAGACACAAAGCGTCTTTCCAAACAAGCAACGTAGAAGTGTTTCGCCGTCGGAGAATCAAAATGCCTAGCAAATCGGAGCGGACCTATCAAAAGGCATTGTCATAAATTACCCATTGTTCAACGCCCACAATTCAGACCGTTTCTGCCAGGAACAACAACGAAGGAACCACAACTATTTCAATAACATTTGCCCTGAGATTGGAGTTTGTTTAGCTTTTTAATATAATTATTAAAGCCCACACTGCGCATATGTTAATGAAAACCCTCCCGTTGCGTCGATTATTTATGATAATTTTAATTGTAAACTTTGAACCATTTTTTTGTTTAGTTCCAATTAGTGGAATATAATAAATGCAAGAAAATATTAAATGCATTTCGCGCCAAAAAAATTTATTGATATAAATAAAAGATATTTTGCAGGCAATATCTTTAGAAATTTCTTGGAAACAATATTGAATGGTTTATTTTTTGGGCTGACCTAACAAGCATATCAACTCATGACACGATACATAGAATAGAACATGTCATTTAGCTGGGACAACGTCCTTTCATTCAGCCAAGTCAGATAAAATTATTAGATACCTATTCATTGTTATTATAGGTGAGATTATTAATAAGATATTCCCACTGGGCCATAAAAATCTTTCTTTCTTGCTAAATAGGTATGTTTTTAAACCGCACAGTAAGTTGAGTTTATCTACAAGTGCAGGTCGTATATATCCGGTGCTTTCAATGTTTATACACGTATTTCTGTTTTTTAATATAATTACTTAAAATCACGTTAAAAATATTATCTACATAATCAAAAATAAAAGCCTTAAATATTTAAAATTACAGGCTCGCCTAACTGATATGATGCAAGTATTCAGTCGGTTCCATCTTTCTTCCTTATACTGACTGCAACGCCCTACACTTTCATCTTTACATCGTATTTACGTGCCCAACCCAACTAGTTTCTGGAACTGGGATTCATAATCCAAAGTGGAGGGGGGCTCTTGCAGATTAACCGCTGGATGGATGGGCACAAAACGGAACAGAAACAGAACTTATCTTAAATTATAATTATAGGATCACCTAGACACTATTAAATGATAATTTTATGTAAATGGCAGCTCATGAGTATTTGAAAGGCTTTGAACGACCAGTTTTAATTATAAAAATACAATTATTTATGAGAATTTGAGATACTGTAAGTTATTTTTTTTAAATAATATTCCTTTTTAGTATGTGTTAGCCAATGAAACATAAATAATATTGAAAACAACATATTTTTATACAAAAATGTGTAATTTTTAATTTTATATTGTTCATGATATCTAATTACATTTCTACATGAAATGTCAAAACCTTTATAGAAACATATTTTTTTTAATTATGTATTTAGATTTAACAAAGGGATACCATCACATACCCGTGTTATTGTGGTTAACATTAATCACGACACGGCATTAGTTATGGTAATGTTATTTTATATGTACCTATATATTGATATATTTTTTGGAGTTATAATTATTGCTAGTATCATTTTTCATCATACAATTGACAACCATAATAAGATATATTGTTTTTCGACTATATATGTCACGTAATAATATAGGTAACTAGTCTTATTATTCCGTGATATAGACTTCATCATGAAAAAGTATTTATAATTAGGTTAAACTCAAAATCTTTTAGATAGTGGTAAACAATTCTGTAGAAACTCAGTTAAAGGATAAAGAAAAGTATTAGTCGAAATTATTTTCGAAAATTACTTAGCTACATAATGGTTTCTTTAGAAATTTTATACCAATCCGTCACTTTTCATTGCAGCCCGGTTCGATGAATAAGCTCTAAGGATCGTTGAGATTAAATAGGCTTTCAAGAAATGTTTTTACAATTAATGTCTCTCTAATAATTAATTCTTAATGCAAGAGACTAGTATACAGTGTTAATGCTATAGGTTTGAATTGTGGCCGCTGTCGGAGAATTTGAGGCAGATAATAAACTTTATGGCTGTAGTAGGTAGGTAGTAGGAACGTTTTATGACGTTATTGTGACTTTAACCTTTAATGTTAATGAACCCTAGAATTTATAAAAAGCTAAAATGATAAAGGTTATTGTATTTTAAAAGCATGTAACTTTTTTTACAAAACATTCAATTTATTTCCAGAAAAAAGTCATAGGCTATTTACAGAATCGTTAAATGCATATATGACTTAATAAAGTTACGAACACATCCGTTGAAAATGATGTTAGGATCATAAATCTACGATTGACGTAGGCAGCTATAAGAAAATATGTGGGCTGCGCTCCGGCACCAGACGTTAATGACACGTCCCATCGTTTATACTTACGGAGGAAATCCGGGTTTGGCAAGACATAGTACTGGCATCCGAGGCATCCTTTGGCACTATCGTCAAGACTTGCCTGACTTTTCGACGCTAGTGATATGCACACACACTTACACTGCACAGCCACGCACTACCTACTACGGACCAAACGCATGGAGAGAAATAAAACGATGCGTTAGGGATTTTTGTAAAAAGATAGTTATATTTTTGGCATTGGACTATGACACAATATAATACTATGATATGCTAAGTAAGCGTTTTATAAAGACTTTTACATGCCGAATATTCGTTAATCAGACTATTCATCAGAGGACTCTTCATATATATAATTTTAACAAACATAACCGCTTACAAAATGAGAGTAGAGTACGTCTAGTTACCGCATGGGATGCTCTAGAACTCACCGCCTAGTCAAAACATAACTATTCCTAGTTTTATTCGTAATATTTTTCTCACTTTCATTTTTTTTACTCTATAGGTACATATTTATTATAATACAATTTTTGAACATATATTTATCGATATGATATCTTATACAGAATACGCAACGAATCGGCGACGGTACAATAATTTAGTCATGAAGCGTCGGTTACTGCGTTTGCGAATAAATATTTCGTTGGTGGGTATACGGTCCTCGACGGCGCACATCACATCGTAACGTCCGGTACAACAACACATAAATCAACGTTTAAACAATATCAACGTACATAGGTACTATTTGGTATTAGGTTCGTCCGCTTATCACTAGCTAATTACAACGAAACATCACAGAGAGCGGGCGCGCCGTGCCGCTCGGCTACATGTAGATCGGAAGCTGCTGCAGGGCGCGCTTGTCGAAGCGCTCGTACGGCGGCGGCACGGCGCGCGCCATATCACAGTCCAGCGCCTCCGGCAGGTACGGGTGCGGCTTGAGCCGGGCGCGCGCCAGCTTGCCACCGGCCGCCTCCGCCGCGTACGACTCGAAGCGGTAACACAGCGGCCGCGGCGGCTCCTCCACGGGCAGCCGCTGCCGCGCGGCCTGCGCTGGCTGCGGCTGCGGCGGCGGCACCGGGGGAGCTGGCGCGGCGCGGCAGCAGCGGCGCGGAGCTCTGGGCGCCCGCGCTCTGCTGCTCGGCGTCACGGCCGCTGCGGCATCGCCACGCGGCAGGTTGTTCACGAACGGCACCCGCCGTAAGCTCTCGAGCCTCCGGAAGTGCGAGGGGTGGATCATGAGCAGTGGCTCGATCTTGACGCCCTGCGGCGGCTTGGCACAGTCGGGAAGCTCGTATTCGATACTGCAGTCTACGTGTAAAGGCACCGAGTAGTCCTTAGGGGCGAGCGAGGCTGGCCGCACATCCCGGCGGAAGCGGTCAGCGGCGGCGAAATCGGCCTCGCCGCGGGCGTAGCCCGTCATGGCGGCGGGCGCGGCCTCACGGCATGTGCGCCGCGGGGCGCGCGCCGATCAGCTGATTTTGAGGGCTTCGAGCGCGCGGACGTGCGCGCAGAGTGGCGGCGGCCGCGAGACTGACTGAGGTCGAGCCCCGCGCGCCTGCGCGCTGCCCCTCGCCTCTCCGCACCCCTCACTATCCGGCCGCCGAGGAACCGTTCATCCCGGGCCCCGCCTACCGCCACGGACTTGGGATTTCGTTCGACGTTGGTGGCACAGCTGGAGACCGTGGTGCCGGAGCCTGGCTGGGGAGGTCGGCGGCTGTGTGGCAGCGTCGGCGGCAGCGGGCCGTGGGGTAGTGCGCTCGAGTCCGGCCGCTGCGCTGTGGCTTACACTGTCTCGCCCCTTCGGCGGCTGCCATGCGATCGATAAAAATGGCGAAGGCTCGTAGACGTCGACGTTGCGCAGAATTGCACTACGCACACCAAACTTACTAATTCGGGGCGCGGGGGTGTGATGCGAATGTCAAACAGCTGACTACAAAGCACTGGAACGTTAAAACAAGACGAGGTTATATCGGTATGACGCATTTGTATGTGTTAAGTTTAGAAGGTAAGAAAATAACACACTCCCAAATGAAAAACATTCACCTCGCTACGCTAACAATAACGACATAAGGTGAACATAGCCGTTTTTATGACAATGCCAACAATACACTTTTACGGAACGAGTTGGATGGAGGCATTGTTTCTTTTTACACCCATACACGAAATATAAAAGCAATTTTAACACACCTATATAAACTGACACTCATTCGAAGAATACTATTTGGAGAATATTCATATTGGTTTTATTATGATCCTAATAGGAGCTTATTTACTGATAAGTAACTTTTGTCTTCACAGAAGAGTTATTAAAAAGCCGATGATCACATAACAGCATTATTAATATCAATTTTATGACAAGTATTTTAAAAGATATTTAATTTTTTCTCAGTAAATAAAGCTATTTAAGAGTCACGTGTAGCACAAGAAAAGTTTAAAAAATGCGTGTACTAATTTGGGACTTCAGAGCGCCGCTTAATTGCGAATCCTGAGAAATGCTTTTGTAAGTCGCTCTGTTTACGTCGCAGCTCTTTGCGGAAATTTGTTGTACTTACACAACACCATTTAGGTACATAAGTACTTAGTAACTTACTGCATCTGTAACGTAGTTCATCGAGATCAGTTAGTTATTGAAATATTAAGATAGCTGCATATTTACCGGTTTGCTTATCGTCCTACTCAGTCCCTTTTTCATCTTATCCTAGTGACTATTCTTGACTCTCCAGTTTGGGTACTTCCTCAGCTCTGTATATTCACGGTGAAATTTTGATTGTTCTGGACCCGTAAAGGGATGATTCAGCCCGTTGATATAAACAACTTTTCCTATGGGGCCAATGCTGGGAACTCAAAAAATTTTTTGACATACTAATTGACCGGGCGGCCGATATTTTTTGTATGGAACTGCCTATTTTTTTTTGAGTTCCCAGCATTGGTCCCATAGGAAAAGTTGTTCATGTCGATGGGCTAAATCACCCCTTTAAGTGTTTAGATCGATCAAAATTTCACCGTGTATGTATATGTATATTATTAAAAAATATATATACCGGGAAATCTCTCAGAAGAGGAGTTCTGAGAGATTTCCCGATTACACTTACATTTTTTTATACATTCATACATATTATCACGTTTTTATCGCTTGCGAGGTAGACAGAGCCTAAAGTCATAAGACCGAAAGGCCACGTTTAGTGTGCTGGTGGGCGTAAAGGTGGTAAACGGAATCAAAATAGTGATGGATTGCTAGCCGCATCGCCTATTGTCATAATTCTTTAGATTTTCGCCCATTCCCTTGGCTGACTTCTACGGTCTGCCCGGGAAGAGTAGCAGCTGGCACATTCTACGTTTTTTCTTTTCTGCCGGACAAGCAGGGAAGATTCTTATTATTGTTCAAAAGAAAAAAAACTACTAGCGTTTCAGAACTGACCACACTGTGGTCGGTCTTCATCAAAAAATCTCTTTCATGCTGGTCTCGGAGAAAGCACAGCACTGTGATCGGAGCCCGGGTCCACTGTTACAGCACAAACAGCAGCATTCATGCTGTAATATGATTTGGCTGTATAACTTAGGTATTCACTGATTTGACATAGTTTTTTCGACCAGCCCTTAGGTTGATTCGTTCCGTCCCGTCTGTCCGGATATATTATTGGGATTTACGTACCTTGACTTGGATGCAAATGCATAAGATCAAGATATTAATAGATAGATACTATCACATCTTTTTTCCTTGCGGGGTAGACAGAGCCTGGGTCTATTAGACCTTTAAGCTACGTTTAGCATGTTGGTGAGCATAGATGGAAAAATAATTCAGAATGTGGTGAGTAGCTAACCACTTCGCCAACTTACATGATTCCTCAGATTTCACTTGTGATTCGCCCAATGTAAACACATATGTATTATGGTATTAGGTAATAGAAGATTTAGATATAGAATTTATGTTTTTACGTTAAGAATTACTTTCATAATGAAGGTACTCAAAGTAATAGTTGAATAAAAACATACGAAGGTTTAGTACTTTTTATTTTGAAGATGTAGTTTTGCAAAATCGTAATTACCTAAAATGATGGCAACTGCCTATTTGGGCTTAGCTTTTAATACAGTAGTTACTCAGTTTGCAAAGAATATAAATAAATAAATATATACGGACAAATAACTCAGATTGAGCTAGCCCCAAAGTAAGTTCTGTGTTATGGAATACTAACTCAACGATACTATATTTTATAACTGACCGGGGATCAAACCCGGGGCCCTTGTGTCGCAGGCTGGCGAGTTAACCACTGCGCCACGGAGCTCGCCAAAAATATATAGATTAATGGTCGGGTACATTTCCTTTAAATCTCTTTTGTCTCAAAATGAGCTCGTTTGAATAGTGCGTCAGCAACATGATGCACAACGAGTAATCGTCGCATTCTACATTTACAGCTTTGTCTCACTTTTATTTTTACTACCCGAGGAGACAGAAATGGTAATGGGTTGTATTGTATGTTACATTGTATCATGTATATGAGTTAAGACCCATTTTATTATGACCAATTCTGCGGTCATCTTTTACGGGAGGCAGGCAAAGCCTACGGCCATTAGACCTAAGCTTTCCTTATTGCATTGCCCATTTAGGCATTTTGCTTAGTCAACCTTTAAGCATAGTCTCTTGCTTTTTAGGCAACTTGATCAAGAAGGGAACTAAAGGGTAAGGTTAGTGTGGTGCCGTGCTTGAAATTTTCGAGAACGGTGATAACGGTTCGGGTATTTTTCCCGAGAATTTCTTCTTCTCTATAATAAAATTATTGAGAAATTCTCGAGAATTATAGGAAATTTCCCGCAAATTTCCGTGAGAAGGAATTCATGAGAACAGATAATTTCTCTCCGGCACATCACTAGGTATGGTTAACGCAATGGTAGACAAATATGTGGAAAAGGGAATCGTGAAAGGTTTCTTCCTTGTATCCTATGATATCATTCCTGATAAATTCGCCCATTCCATCGACCGGCAAGAAAGAGAAGCACCTGGAACAAACGACGTCTTCATTTGATTCTGCTAATCGAGAAGCCAGAGAAAGATTTGAACCTGTAGTGATCGGCTTTTACATTGAAATGACGGTCACAGTCCTGAGTTTTTCATTGCTAAGTAGATGCAGCCGTATGATTAAATCCAGTACAATGATTCGCATGATTTCGTCACCTGATACCACACAATGCGGTGCAGTCACGCATTGTTCTTCTCCCACACCTTGCCGCTTTCTGAGTAAACGCGACGTGCGGCGAAGTCGCGTTTCTTCACAAAACATCGAATTCAGAGGTTTACTTTGTTTGATATCTATTATTCCAACGTTGAACGTTTCTGAGTAACCGCAATACTTGGCGAAGTCTCCTTTCTTCGCTAAAATCAGCGGTAGTGTGGCCTTTGTTCGATCTCTATCGTAAAAGCACACAATGATCTTTTATGCTTCATTATGTATAAAAGATAGTTGTCTTATACATTGTACTTTTTAGTCAGCTTCTGAATGATTTATAGTTATTTGCAAGAAAACGGAGATATCATTGGAAATGTTGTATTGCGTTGCGAGGCCATACTATACAACACTTTAACCGACATATATATTTAATGAACTACTGTTTACAGTTTAAAGTGATAAAATGTTTGGTGTAAAGGCTGAGTAAATCATATCTGAAATATCTTCGTTTTCTTTCAGATAATCTGTTTGAAATGCGGAAAAATTAATGTAAACCAACCCTTAACTTAGTATTGCTTGCTTAGACAATCACATCCTCATAATTAATGATTTTTTATGCCTACATGTTTACATGCACACATACATACATAGTTTATATTATTGCTCCTTTTCTGAGAGATTTCCCGGATACAATTATATTTTTTAATACATACATATTATCATGTCTTTTTCCCTTGCGGGGTAGACCGAGCCTAGTTCAGTAAGACTTCATGGCTACATTTAGTATGATGGAGGGCGTGTGGATGGAAAACGGAATCATTATAATGATAGGTTGCTAGCCGCATCGCCTATTGACATGATTTTGCAGATTTCAACCATTCCCTCGATCGGCTTTTACCATCTGCGCGAGAAGAGAAGCAGCTGGCATATTCTACGTTTTTTCTTTTCAACCAGTCCAGCACTAAAGCTGTTTATTTAATTATATTATAATAGTATAATAAATGCATTGACGTTTTTTTGGTTAATTTTTAATACAACTTTCTTTTGAAATGCTTCCTATTTTAATTTCTTAGTAACCAGTACTTCGAATAACACCAAAACACCTGAAATGTACGTTCTACAATCTATTTATCATGATATTTTAACAGATTGAGAACCTCTTTATTCTCTATATTCTATCGGAGACAAACAAGGCTGGTCTCGTTACCCAGCGAGCCGCGATAAGACCTGGGCCGAGGTGACACAAAGAAACTGCGACAAAGGGAACCCAATCTCGCTCAATTATGATGTCCACGACATGAGGGGTCGGGTGTCGTCGGCACTGCTCGGCTCTACTCGGGCAGACATGGAATAATTCGTGACTAGTGCATCCATTAGGATATAAAGTTACAGGATATAAGGTGACAGGATTGACACGAAATGTAAATAAATATATATACGGACAAATCACACAGATTGAGCTAGCCCCAAAGTAAGTTCTAGACTTGTGTTATGGGACTCAAAGATACTATTATATATTTTATTACAAATACATATATAGATAAACATCCAAGACCCAGGTCAAAGATCATTTTTCATCTTGCCCTGACTGGGGATTGAACCCGGGCACCCTAGTGTCGCAGGCTGGAGTGGTAACCACTAAGCCACGGAGTTCGCCAAAATGTAAGTTTTCCCAATCTACATGAAAAAAAGGAAAAGATAATCTTTATATATTGTAGGTATTTCTTTCCTCTTTACATTTAAATAAATAATAAATAATATATTTTTTTTTATATATATACGGACAAATCACACAGATTGAGCTAGCCCCAAAGTAAGTCCGAGGCTTGTGTTATGGGATACTAACTCAACGATACTATATTTTATAACAAATACATATATAGATACACATCCAAGACCCAGGCCAATCTGAAAAAGATCATTTAGTAAAATCTGTCCGGAAAATTTGGAAACCCTTATAACCTATAACTTTATATGCATCAGGATATAATTATATTCTATCTCATGTTGATTTTGAACACCCTGTGAATACGCATATCTATTAGTGATCCTGATTTTTAGATTTATTTGCCAGTGAGCTTAAAATCAACGTGTGTGGTTCTTATCTGTAATAGGTATTGGTGGTTGAATGAACTCAAATAGTATTGAATTTCCTTAATTGTAGTACCCAAGATTGCAATAACAGTCTGTGGTTGTGATGTTTTGGAATTTTACGTTGTGTCACGATTATTGTTTCGTGATAAATCGTAATCGCTATTTGTTTACCTTTGTAAATGTATTATATGTGGGAAAATCCATATTGATTGGATTTTCCTTTCGATAAATATCCTTATAGACATTTTCAATCAAAAATATCTGCTTAACCATATAAGAAAAAAGCAATCAACTTATCAACATACTCGCGAAAGTTAAAATTAGCACGTTTGGCGTGGCGGTTTTGAATAAATCAAGATTTCTTAATGTTCCCCGAGACCGGCACACCTGGTGTCTCCGCCGTGTGTCGTGATGCCCGCTGACGGTTTTCCACGCTATTAGAGCCTGTCAATTGTCCGTCGGCTCCGACGCTTATCGACACGACTGCACAAAAAGGAGTGTAATGATTTTAGGGTTTATGTATATGAGTCTCTTTATCGCAACTTCTCTATGCCCCCGAGCTGACAGAAAAGGGATGGAGTCATTAGAATACTATGGAGAACATGAATAGGTGGGGTTACAGCTCTGAAATTTCTTGTCGTTGTGATGTTACTCCTTAGACTACTATCTGCACATGCGAGGACCTTAACAATGCCACTGATAACGCTGTGTCAGTGGCAGAGTTCTGGTCAACACAAATATAATTCGGCCGAGTCGACACGATAAGAAGAAGATAAATACTGACATCAATCCGAGATATAGCTATACTTTTTAGGCGTTTTAATTTTTACACGAGTGCCTGTTCAAGGAGGTAATATCCGAGTTCATAGATGAATGTATGATATATGTAAGTTTATTTATTTCACATTTACTTCAAAATGCCTAAACAGATTTTAATGTTTAATTAATATATCGTTAGAATCCTTGACTTATTCGTGCCAACAAAATATATTAATCTTATACATATAGGTTATCTTTTCTTTAGTAGGGCAGTCATGTTTGTTTTTAATTTAAAGAAAACTTGTTTATTGTAAAAAGATTTTTTATTTTGGTTTGGGAAGATAAAAAAACATAGATCCTGAAGCCGTTCGTGGGAATGGGCGAAAATCTGACGAATCATGTTATCAGGCGATGCCGGACATCACTATTGTGTTTCCGTTTTCCACCTACTGCCCACCAACATGCCAATTGTGGCTTTTAGCTCTTAAAGATCTGGGCTCTGTAGAGGACTTAGAATCGAGTATTTGAATTATCAACTCGGCATTATCTTCGATATTGTCTTGGTCTAATGATTATGGTATAGTTGTCAATCCATCCAAGTGTCAGGCCATAATTGTGGGTAGTTCTAGGCAAATAAATCTAATAGACTTTAACACTGTCTCGCCTGTGACTATTGATAATCGCACCATCCCGTTTTCTAAATCTGTGAAGGATCTGGGTTTGCACATAGACTCCACTCTTAGCGGGATCACTCATATAGCCGAAGTTAGTCGCAATGTAACAGTCACTCTCCAACAACTCAACCGTCTTAGGAACTTTCTTCCTTTGAAAACGAAGATCTTACTTGTCCAAACCTTAATTTTTCCGATAATTGACTATGCCGATGTGTGTTATCCTGATCTCAACGAAAATCTTCTTAATAAGCTCGATCGTCTCCTTAACAATTGCATTCGTTTTATTTTCTGCCTTCCAAAATACGATCACATTTCTTCCTATCGTTCCGACCTTAAATGGCTTCCCATCCGTCAACGTAGACAGCTTCCACTTCTTTGCACTCTCTTTTCTGTTCTTAATAATCCTTTCTCTCCATAGTATCTAAAATGTAAGTTCAAGTTCCTTTCTGAGACTCATGATCGGCAGCTTCGTTCTACGAATACTCGTCTCCTCTTTACTCCTCTCTTTCGGACAAATTTTATGTCAAATTCTTTCACTCTTCAAGCTTCTTGACTTTGGAATGCTTTGCCCGTTGAAATAAAAGAAACTTCAACAAAATTTTCTTTCAAAAGACAGGTTCACTCTCACCTTCTTGATTCTTTATCTCCTTAGAACCCCGTCAGCAATTTTTTTTTTCTATATTCATCATTGGTATGTATATTGTATTTATATGTAAGTTTATGTATATTTTATACATATATGTATTTATTTACTTCACTGTCGTTTATGTGTAGTATAGGTATATATTATTTGTACTAAATAGATCACTTTTTGCGCCATACAATTTTTTTCTCTGTCATTCCCTATGGTTGACTGGGAGATAATGCTTATAGCATTAAGTCCGCCAATTGTAACAAATTTTATTTGGAACAATAAAGTTTATTAAAAAAAAAAATAGACGTGAAAAGTATGTAGGTATGTATTAATAATCAATGTAGGTAATATTCTTATTAAAAATCTCTAGCAACCCTACTCATCCCGAGTGACACAGGCTATAGAGGTATATTGAAGACGGCAGTAGTATTGTTTAACTTTCCATTGAAAAAGTTGTTGGATGTTTGGGCATTCCGCGTACCTGCCTGACTGTTTGCGTTTCGTTAGACGCAGGAAATACCTGACCGAGTGGCTTTGTTGCTTTGTGTCATGTGCGATGCTTATCGAAATCCATTACTTATTCAGATAATAGACTTTCCCTTCTTACTATACGTACTATTAATATTTTTTTTTTGTAGATTTGAAAGGTAATCGCGCTTTTGTGCGATCTTACTCCATTTTGAGCACATGTTCAATGTTTTGACTCACATTATTACTTTCTAATTATATAATAATAATCTTCATTAAAATTTACTCTTTCTTGACTAAAAATATTCAGAAACAGTGTTTAATACACTTATGAATTAACTATTTGTGCCAATAGTAACAACAATTTCATTAAAAAATATACCTTGGCAGAAAAGTATAGCCTACTAGCTTTCGCCCGCGGCTCCGCCCGCGTTAATGTCGATCCCTCGGGAATAGTACTTTTTACCGGGATAAAAGGTAGCCTATGTCCTTTTCCGTACTCCAGAGAACTTGTATGCAAAATTTCATGATGATCGGTTCAGTAGTTACGGCGTGAAAGCGTAACAAACAAACAAACAAACTCACTTTCGCATTTATAATATTAGTAAGGATGTCACTTGGGAGTGTGAAAGGATTCTAACGCTATCACATACGAACAAACCCGTAGAGGGATTTAGAAGTGATGGTGGAGTACAAAACTCATTAGGATACTTACATACATATATATGTATGTAAGTATCCTAATGAGTTTTGATCATATGAACACGAAAAACAATACGCTCCTTTATTTGGTAGTCGTGTAAAAATACCCAATCTTTTACGCGTTTTTTTGTATAACAAATTATTTACAGAGTCGGTTTAATTGACAATGCCAGAGTAAGATATATGTTAAATTACGGAATAAAATATGGTGATGCGGATGGGGCCTGAACCAGCGACCAACTGACCAACCGCATGTTCTAACCACGGCGCCGAAATTCTCTACTAAATCCTATTCTCCCTTACACATATTAAGGGTTACGTCACCTAACACAACTAGCCGACTTTTACAAGTGAGGTATTTGATTCAACTCATTTTACAATTAATTTGAAAATCAACATAATGTAGGAAGTCATGTAATATTTTTGTTATTTTTTTTGCATTGAAATGCTATGGTATACTCTTTTAATTAAATTAAAAAATAAAATAAAGTGAAAAAAATTCAGGCGGGTTTTTTTTAAAGTGTATTTAGAGAGAAGGACCTGATAATATGCAAATTTACAAATCAGCAATCTTTCTATGGAAGGTTAAATTGTTATCAATACATTGTCTAGTCATAAGGTCATTAGAATTACTTTTTCTTTTCAGAACATTCGTTCATATCAAATCCTTATCTGTCACTCTCACGAGTGATACCTATATGTCATGCTACACACGATGTGTCGTGATAAACGCAGACTAAAGTCACGTTGAAGAGCTATCGTAACGTACGCGTTGATCAATAGCCCCAGGTTACCATAGCAGGTAGTTTTAAAAAATGTATAAATCCTCATTTTACTTAAAGTAAACCTTTAATTCAATTTCTTATGGTCTCTAGGTCATTCAGCTGTTTCTCTAATTATACATTTATATATTTTAATGTTTAATGTAATGTTATATTTTAATACTTACTCAAGGTTTCTTCACTGCATAGTCGGTATAAGCAGGATTTGTATATCTCGACTTCCGTTTCCATAAGTCGCTTTTATCAAAAACCTATACCTTAAGTATGGTAAATGGAACTGAATTATCCAACATGCGTCTGCCGCCTGCCAGCCGCAGCACGCCCCCAGGAAAATTATTGTTTTTTTTACAATGTACATATAGTATTTTTACTCACAGGGGTTTTGCAGACCAATAGCTCTGCGGAGTACACTTTGCGAATGGCTGGACTAGAAATCTTACTGGACCGCTATTACGACAGCATTCATGGTGTAATATGATTTGGCAAAGTTTTGACGGCTGGACGCCTGCCTGACGCTCACCCCACCCTAGGCAGCTTCAGAGTTGCAGACAAATACTTGTCTAATAATTGTGCTGGGAATCGAATCGAGACCACGTAATGAAGTAGGCTGACGAGGGGACTACTTAATAACATTATCTCACTCGATAGGACCGTCGGCTTATCTCAGAAGGAAATCTGATACTTTATTAACATTTTTCTCGGTAGAAAGCTTTTTGGATGATTTTGTAGAATCATTAAGGATCTATTCCACTCAAGATTTATTTTTTTTCTTTATGAATTTCAAAAGGCTTCCATATACATATCTATCGCTTCCTCCATGGCCGCCTTTTATTCCGGCGTGACTTTCGCATTACATTTGCAATCAACTGCTGTCAGTCTGCGTAAGGATGGTTGTCCTTCGATAGCGATATAGTTAGCTGCTATTATAAATCCATAGATACCATAGATTAAAAAAAAAATTGCGTCATAGCTACTTTATGGTAGTTGTTTATTCCGACGTAACTTTCGCATGCTGATAGGTGTTAGGGCGGCTGTCCAACGATAAATACAAAAAACATTGTGAGTCGGAGAGCCTTGAAGTTTCCGGCAGAGTAGAATAGGACCACTCCTAGTCTTCCCATGGAGGTCGTAAGAGGCGACTTAGGAAATACAAGCTAAACAAAGCTCATAAACATCAATGTGACCTCTTTAACCCGTCTGGCCAGCGAGGAGAGTGCAGGCCAAATCCTCTGTCTGCTCTGGCCTAGTATGGCTCCGGTAGTACAGAGAGGGTCATGCTCCTGCAGTGGAGACTAAAAAGACCTGATGATGATAATGAAGACTGTTAGTCGGAAATAAACAACAAAAGCGTCTAAAACCTAAACTAATTATCCAACGACTAGTAACTTACATACAATGTCACTTTCACAGAGAATTGATGATTTCTGATTTTTCTCATTTTACTACTGCTAGGCACATTTATACTGTAATACAGATTTAATAAATCTTTAGATGATGGGCGTTGATTCTTCTATACACACATCCTAGAAATGGCGAGTTTGCTTGTTTTAATGATAGGTCGCTTACCTAAAGCTGGTTGTCGACGTCTATTGACGTCCAATTGATTCCAATTCAGTGTTGCCTATAAAATATAAGAAACAACCTAGATCTGGATGATAAAATGACAAGATTTAAAACAAATTGCAATGCAAACACCTCTAGCTTACCTCTAGAAACCTTTCAGACATTAAGTACTTTATAAGTTTTTTAAATCTTTACATGATGAAGAAATAAGGTGTTTAATGTAAAATTAGCATTTTTTATTTTCATAACACTTTGAACTGAAACAGATCTTCGTGTATGACATGATCTTCATCTTATTCACATTTCCCTAGATATTTTTTTGGCAAAAAAGATACGAAGACAAAAGAGAAGTTCACAAATACAATCAATTTCGCCAAGAAGTAGGGACAACCTCCCTAAACGGGCAACTCTGTCCGATTATCAGATGACAAATTCCAACATTAATTACGTTACATAAAAACTCATTTTATTGTGAAGAAGAAAGATTCTTATCTATCTTATATGCGGCTAGAAGCTTCCCCAACAATCCAATAATAAAAAAAAATCATACGGCAGAATTTTTACACCACATCTTATTTCTTAATTTAATAAGAGTATATTAAAATAGTATTGGGAATGCTAAAAAAAGTATGAAAATAAATAAAATATTTATATTGTTCATTGCATATCGCTCGTTGCCCGTTGCCGGTGGAGTATCTGCCTGTCGACAGCGGAGACGGCGAGGCCCCGTCTCTCATTCATATTCAACAATGACACACCGCACGCCGCCCGCCATAGCCCCTTAATGTCTTTACTTTCGTATAATTGCTCCTAGGGTATCCCATATATGGTTAGCCCATATAAATTTCATTAAGATTTACCCTAGCGCCGAGAATCAAGGTATCTTCACGTTTTTCAGTATATAAACTGCAAAACATGAAGTGAAGTAATTATTTTACGTTTCAAATACGATCATAACACTATTTAATCTTGCAACCCGAGTTATTAGTTCATAATAATCATCATCTCAACCGCTAGAAGTCTACTGGACATAGACCATTCTCAATGATTCCCTCCTGAATGTTTTAAAAAGCATCCCATCTTTATAATCATAATTATTCACTAATTTAAACTATAAATATCTGTTCTGTTCTTGACGTGAGATTATAATCTTTACGTGTCGTCGTATGCAACCTTTCTTACTCGTATTATGAAACATCCGCAGTTTCGATTTTGGTCACCGGAACTATTAACTTTATACCAATGTTGCATACGTGCACGTCTGGGGTTTTAAGCATTCAATATCATTGTATCGGGACTTTTAAAAACGTCAGTTTTAAATACCACTTCAACCTTCAATACAACCGTGCAATTAGTCCTCCTGCTCGCATTCGTCGGCAGAGATCAAGCGAGACCTTTTCATGCGATCCTATTTCTATTTGTCAGAGTTTCCTCAATATCAGGCAACCCCAATTCCATGCCTTTGTCCGGAACTTGTTCCTACTTTATAGTCTCTCAGGGCTATTGTAATAAACTCCCGGCGAGCGAAAGTAGTTGTAAATTCGAGTCGTGAATAATTTCGTAATTATCGCCAGTAATTATGTTGTTTACGGAGCAAAGCGGCAATTAAGTTAATGTGAAATTATACAGAGCAAAGGACGGCGTTTTATTTCCTTTAATTTTCCCCGGCACACGGTCGGAGCAGGCCACGGCATAAGTGCCCAACTGTGTATTGAGAAAAAGATTGATGTTTAAAATATTTACATCCGTGTGATGCCGTGCCGTGTCGCTTGTAAAGTGTCTTAAAAAGAAACGAACAAGATATCGCTAAAGCCATAATATTATTGTAATGACATTCGTCATAGAAAAACATACAATCACTATGGTTGTAGTGCAAAGAGTCTGAACACCACATCTTGTTAAGAATGTTAGTAGTAACGTTACGATTTTTAATGACACTTGGCCGTCGGCGATGACCTAACATAACAATTTCTATACTTCTTGTATTCCTGAAAGATAACAGCGGAATGTCGCGGTCAGAAACAAGTGTATCGTACACCATTAAATAGCTGTAAGTATCTTTGCCCCGACATCAGTTTTACAAAGGTTCGAAGATCATAAAATTATCTTTATGGACCCAGACAGGCAAATAGTTGAACTAAGAATCTCTGCCAAAGAATTATAGTTCTTTTAAATATTGGCTTTTGTGTTTCTAGCAACACAAAAACATCTCATTTTGTTTCTTACATTTTTCGTTACTTTACAGCAGTACCTACTATGGCTTCATATTAAATAAAGAATTGATTCAGGCAATTTGCGGAAGTCAAAGGCACACGCACTTTGGGTGCTTCCGCCATCAGTTAGCTCATGCAAATTATTGATGGCCAGCATCCGCCCACTACTGTTAGTCTGTTCATGCTCACCATGAATAGTAGATCCATACAACCCTTGCTGATATCTGCATCCATTGAGATCGTAGCATCATCAACCGTCGTGCTAGCGACGCGTGTTTCGCCTCTACACGAGGCATCCTCAGGCAATTAACCGTGATATTCATTCAAACAACATGCTACGAGTCTTGACTTGTCATTTTTCGTTTGATTTGCTTTAAAAGTAATTTAACTCAAAGTGATATTAAAGAGTATAACAAGGAGATATTGAAGAGATATATTTCTAACTTTTGCCCGTGGTTCTGTTTCTGTGAAAATCGATTCTTCAGGAACAATACATTTTGCGTGATGATTTTTTTATCTTCCTATATACGAGTAAGTCCTTCCGCAGGCCTCAGTACGGGTAGATATAGGTATTTGGAGTTTTTGCAATTTTTTCACACCTTGGGTTACATTATCGAAGTTTTCACATGGAACTTTATCTTTTTTGAAAAATATTTTCTTATGCCCATGTTTATCAAGGATAATGTAGCATTCTAATGGTGAAATAATTTTCAAATTGGTAAATTAGTTTCGGAGCCTATTCAAAGCAAACAAACCATAGAATCTTTCCTCTTAGTAATATTTGTGTTGAAGTGTAGATAGTATGGATTAAAAGAGCATACTGCAATTATATAGTATGGATTGAAAGAGCTTACTACAATTAAATAGTATGGATTGAAAGAGCTTATTACAATTAAGTATTGGTGACAGAACAAAATCGAGAGAACTGACCCCACATGAAAAATTTGCAAAGGAAAAACGAAAAAAAGCGCTGCAGCCTGTCACCTCTCTGTGTTATCTGTAATAATTATTACTCATTTCCTTTTAAATTTGACAAGAGGAGAAGCAACTAGCACTTTGTATGCTTTATCTACTCATTCTCTCTCTATTTCAAGCGTGTTCCCTGTTTCACATTATTTGCAAGTAGTAACATTACATTTTGCAATATTATTTCTTACTACATATCGGAGTAGCTTGGTATATTGTGTGTATATAGTATGTGCCATGGCCTAGAAAAATACATTTTCGTAAATATTGTCCATGCAACCTTGTGCAATCCATAGACGTCATCACAGGCAAAAGTACTCATTAAATCTGCTACCAACGCTCAGTGGACTTGCCTTGACGTTACTATAGAAATTTGGTTTGGGCAATGTCGTGAATATTCACGTGTCGACGCATCTGGGTCGTATAACTTATCAAACGGAAAAGTTTCGTGACATTATGCAGACGAACGAGATTACGCATGATAAGTGATGTTGATGTCTATCATAAACTTCTATCAGATACCACAGCTCTATATATTACATGCTGTTTAAGTTTTTATTAGTATTACAAACGATTGTGTCACAGAGAGGAGCTCGATGGCTTGAATTGCCCGTTTTTTTTCTTAAAGATAGCCATTGGATCATCGGTACTGTATAACCATAAGGGTTTTTTTTATATGCAACAATAAAGAACCTTTATAAAAATATTATTGCTGAGAAACAACTCGCTTTGATGAAAACTAGGCTATAGCAATAGGTTCTTTTGTTATAAGTTATAATTAAATTATGCATTAATCTGCCCGTCTTGTTTTCTAAGACAGATAACACGAACTGTGAATTGGAAGTAGGAAAGGATAATAAAAGTGAAAGAAACACCCAAACTAAATGTGTGCTTGACAAACAACATCTAGCCAAATACAAATTTATGTATATCTATGCCTATGATAAACTCGGCCTCTCATACCTACTGCGTCCGAATCTCATTAGTAAAAGCGTTTTAAACATTTTAATGGACTATTAAATTTAGGAGGTCAGTCACAAAATGGTTCCCAAAATATCCACTGTTAACGACATTACTTTTCACACGTAATTACCCGTAAATATACCTCTTAGCGTAATTATCTTACTTGTTGTTTCTTCGAATTTGTAGTGACAGCTGTATATTTTCATTCTGGCGCATTGGTTAACTCACACTTCGCTCTCCGCTCTGTCTGTCTGTCACCAGGCTGTATTTCATGCACCTGATAGCTAGACTGTTGAAATTTTCAGAGATGATGTATTTCTGTTGCCGCACCAGGGTAGACGCCTTAAATATTTTTTTACAGTTTTTATTTTAGTTACATATTTACTTAAAAAATAAATAATTAAATTAAAATAAATAAATATGTGCGAAACCCATCGTGTGCGAATCCGACTCACACTTGGCCGGGTATTGTATTCAATTCGTTTATTGTTTACTTAGTTACGTTAATAGTTGATGTACAGCATGGAACTCTGCAAGGGTACTACGAGTACAACATTATTAATTATATTATTAAATAAACACGAAATAATAAAACTAATCTACATAATAATAATAACATATTTAAATTACAATTCACGTCAATAACAATCAATCAATAATATCAGATAATAATACAAATGCAATGTCAATAGAAGGTAATTTTTGACTTGCTGTATGTATGTAAATGTAGGCCCCGAACTCATCACTAGAGCTTTGCATTCGATACATGTTAAACTATCGCTAGTTTAACATGTATCGAATGCAAATGCCCGCCCCGACTTCGCACGGGTACAATAAATTTTACATATAAAAATTCCTCTTGAATTACTCTATCTATTAAAAAAAGCATCAAGAGCCAGCCTGTAGTTTTAAAGATCTAAGCATAGATAGGGACAGACAGCGGGAAGCAACTTTGTTTTATACTTTGTTGTAGTGATTGAATATAATTGTGACACCTGTAAAACATGCGCTAATACAACACGACGTATTATTCTTTAACTAACTTTCAGACCTTCGTTATGGAACTTTACAAGAGGTCATTATGCGATAAGGGCATACCCCGTCCCTGGTATCTACAAAATAATTTCTCCGACCAGATGACAGCGCAACCTCGCAATTATGTCAACCAATTATAAGCTGGCAGCGGCCGCAGTTGTCCGTGCCTTTGTTGCTTTCCGCCACTCTCCGGTGCCAACTGCGAACACGGCAGAATGCAGATAAACACAATTACGGTATGATTTTCGAGTCTTGTCGAGTGTAGCTGTTATTGAACTGGAAATTCATTTCGGTTTTGTCCTTATTCCGCGATGACGTAAAGGTTCCAATCATATACACACAAATCTGTCGAAGCATTTAAAAGTTATGGTACAATAAATATACTACTTCACTATACATGTGTATTGAACTTAAGTATACATCTTTATCTCTAGATAGGGGTGGACGGAGCATAAGACTACAAGACGACCACGTTATTTGTATCTCCTTTGAGTTCACGGGTGTTAACCCAGGTCTTCTGAGAGGCTTGCGTGGACATACAAATCCAACAGTTATAGGCGCTTTGGAGAATTTGATTAAGTCTCCAGCCAGAACCCGATCTTGGAAATACCATTGTATATTCAAGGCCATGAACAGGTCTTGGCCGGAGGAGGAACTAGTGCATTTATTAAAGAAATTACTGGGTTATGGGATTGAAATGGCTGAATTTGAGCTAGGTTATTTTAAAGAGTCAGACACCTGAATTATAATCATGAACAAGACACAAAGGCCACGTTTAGCGAGTAAGTATTATTTCTAGGGTTCTAAAGAAAAAACGGAACCCTTAAAGGATCACTTTGTTGTCCGTCTGTCTGTCAAGAAACCTTTTTCTCAGGAATGCGTGGAAATACCAAGCTGAAATTCATATCAAATACTCAAGTCTACTGTCCCTTAGAGTTCTGAAAAAATCAAACTTCTAAGCCGACGCAATCAAAAGATACAGCCGTTTATGCCGCAAATCTTCGAAATTAGCAAGGGAATCAAAACCAACAGGGTACTTTTCCCTCAACTCTTAATATTATAGAATCTTAAAATTTGGTACGAAGCAGCATCTTATAGCACAGATAAAGGAAAATTTGCGAAATGCATAATTTTTTAGTTTCATAATGAAATAAACATATTTATATAATTTGAAACTTATTACATATATATACTGGTACGGAACCCTTCGTGCACGAGTCCGACGCACTTGGGCGGTTTTTATTATTATCCAATAATGCAAATACATTCGTCAATTACTACACACATGCACACAATGCAACTACCTGCAATAGGCAGACAGATATATTATGAGTATGCAGTAAGAATGGACCAATGGTCTGAAAACATTGACACCTAAACCGTTAATAAGAGGTTGGCAATAAGAGCCAGGTATACTCGTAGTAGTATTTTTTATCGTTAACCTTTAAGTTAGATACTGGTTAGGTAGATTTACTACATAGATAGCAATTTAAAAGTTCATGCCGTGCTGAGATCTACAACAATAAAAATAAAAAACAATGGCTGTAGCGAGTAGATGAATCTTAACAAGAAGTGTTTCACGAATTGTCACTCCGTTTTTGCAGCAATGGGCGAAAAAACACAAGAGTTTTTACATCGGTAGGCCATTAAAAGACTAACCTCACGAAATCTGCACAAAATTGAGGGTGATTTTTTGCCACTTCTTATTTTTTTTTTCATGACATAATGGGCTGTTACATCAATGAGAACGATGCAATCTTACTTTTGCCGTTTTCAGAAAAAAACAAACCTAACATAACAGTACTAATAGTTTTAAACTAAACTAAATTTAAAAGACAAAATTATTCTCCCCATGTTAATCTGGTAGAAAATAAAAAACGTATATTGAACGAGCTGCTTCTCTTCTCACGCAGATCGTAACAGACGATCCAGACGAATGGGCGAAAACCACTTCAGGTTGATTTCTCAATCATGTTGGCGGTGCGGCTAGCAACCCTTCACTCTTTCACCTATACGTCCACAAATATGACAAACGTGGCATTGACCTCTTATGGACCTAGGCTATGTCTACCCCGCAAGGGAATAATACGTCATAGCATGCATGTCTGTATAAATTGTTTTGTCACATGTGTAAATAAAGTGATTCTAAATTTAATTACATACCTACTCATAGTTATAGTAGGAGGGATTTTTATGAATATGGCTGAACCCCGCCTCGTTACAAGAGTTATCTTCTGAATGGTAAAAAATTTGAATAGAGGCAAACATAAATTATCAAATGCCGCCTACCGAAAACCTTCAAAAGAAAGTTTGAACGTCACGAATTCTTCACTAAATTGCAGTGGATTTTTTGTCCACTTCTGAAATCTTTTTTACCACTTCTGGCATCTGTTTTTGCCGTTATGCCACTTCTGAAACGTTTTTCATGCCCACCTACAGGCTGTTGCATAAAACGGACAACTCAGCGTCGTTAATTAAAGCTGGCATTGGCCGGAGTCCAGTGAAAGCAGGTACAGTTACTGTCCAACTGTATTCGGTCTGTCTGTCGCCGAAAATCGATAGCCTAAACTGCGGCTACCGTTGTAGGTCAGCCATGTATCGCGACCTCCTTTACGGACATCGAAATAAGTACCTAATTGCATTTATCTGAGTTTCATTCAATTATCAAAAGTTCTGAATAACCAAGAAAGACTTATTTATCTATATTTATTTAATCTTAAAGAAATTTTATCAAAATACTAGCTTTCGCCCGCGGCTCCGCCCGCGTCAATGCCGATCCCTCGGGAATAATACTTTTTCCCGGGATAAAAGGTAGCCTATGTCCTTCTCCGTATTCCAGAGAACTTGTATGCAAAATTTCATAATGATCAGTTTAGTAGGTACGGCGTGAAAGCGTAACAAACAAACAAACGCACTTTCGCATTTATAATGTTAGTAAGGATAAGGATGTCTGAGATACATGTTCAGTACACCGTCAAGACTATCCAAAACAGGCATAATATTTGTTCCACATACTAAAACAGTTGAACCAATTTTCCACGAACCCAGTATCTACGTAGAATTTAGTCACATACCCGTATTTTCTGAGAAATCATTGAAGTTGTTCGCTTATTCAAAGTACGAACTTCCGATAAAAGATAAACATGGCTAAGCAATTCTTAGAAAGACATGTCTCAGATACGAGAAGAATGACGTCTATAATTTATGGACTATGATAAATGAATTGAGGATCGTAAATATGGAGATTTATGACTAATAGTGGGAATAATAAAGACAGTAAAGGTAAAATTAAACCTTCTAATTATCAACTCACAGCGAAACATGGAAACAAAACATTTCCAAGTAATTATGACTTGATTCGTGATATCGATTAAGATCTGGGCGATTGCCGCACAAAAACTGAGATTAAATCTTGGGTATAATGAAGAGAAAGTAGAGAATAGTCACTTCATGCAACTTAACAAGATTCTAGGTTTGGCTAGCCCACGTTGGCTCTATTAATAAAATCAAGTTTTGATATAGAGCTTTTAAACCAGTGATACAACCGACGTCATTAAGCCCGAACAGGCATTAGATCTGCCTCTGGATGTTAGTCCTCAGTGTATGTTTATTGTTTACTCAAAAAACAATACGGCACTTACTTTATTAATTCATTTTACATTTTTTTAAACATTAATTTGCATTTTGGCGCCGTGGACAGTGGTTTTAATATTTGGACTTATTCTATCATTCTTCACATTAGTACGTATTTTTTCGCGATCTACGTGTACCTGCGTAAAGAGTATAACAGAAGGGAAACTTTACACTGTGTAACAAAAGGGAAACTTTAAACTGTACAAAAGCTACAAACTACTAGCGTTTCGGATGCAGATACTGCAGTGTAGCTTTTAAACAATAATTAATAATTTGAATAAAATTTAATACGTATTATTTAAAATGTGAATTGACGTGAAAAAGTGTCTGAAAACGCCTATTTTCTGAATAAATCTTTGAATCTTTGTGTATTATAAAGTTTCCCTTCTATAATTCTTTAATTTGCATCCCCAGTTGTATAATTACACGTGACAGGGCACTGAGGGTTAATGCCACGCCACGTGGGCCCAAATCCATCAGCTCGGTTTGAATTCAAAAGGCAGAATTTATAACCTCAGACGTCTTTTTAGAATATCCAAATTACAGGCGCACACATTTTTTTTTCGTCAATTGATCTAGTATAACTTTAAATACAATTCTTTTCAGTTAAAAAGTAAACACTAAAACTAGATATATACTGACAAATATATACGTATAGATAAAAATAAAAATGGGCAATAAATTATTATTTTTTTGCTTTGCTGCCAGAAGTGGACAAAACAGCTGCAATTTTCTGCTTAGGTATTATTATTTATTAGAGAAATATGTAGAAACTATTCTAAATAAATAGTATTGGACGCCTAATGCCTTTCATAATTGTAGAATTATTTGGGAATTAAAAAAAAAACATTTATTGGATATGTCACAGAAAGCAAGTAAAACTTATATTTTATAAATAAATAAATATATACGGACAAATCACACAGATTGAGCTAGCCCCAAAGTAAGTTCGAGACTTGTGTTATGGGATACTAACTCAACGATACTATATTTTATAACAAATACATATATATAGAAACACATCCAATAGAGAGTACTATATTCCTTGTCCAAGACCCAGGCCAATCTGAAAAAGATCATTTTCCATCTTGACCTGGCCGGGGATCGAACCCGGGCACTCTCGTGTTGCAGGCTGGCGTTTGACCGCTGCGCCACGGAGCTAGCCATTAACATGTTTGTATTCATATAAAAAGGGCTTCTCTCAGCCTAATGTTGTGGCAGGGACAACACTGGTCTTCCGAGAACACCACACTACAATAAATTCAAAACGTAGATGTTACAAAGATTTATATTATAACTAGATAGTACATTATAAGTATCTGTTACATTTTACCTTTTGGCGTGCAACATACAAATACCGCATCAAGATCTTATTACGATTTCGATAATATACATTTTATACATAAAAAATATTTATATGTATACGCTGTATATGTATATGTCAAATTGAAAACCTCCTCCATTTTGTTTTTTCGTCGATTGAAAATAGCAGCAATTATTAAAATTCGTCAAAAGAAATTTTTACGATATTGTATTGTTTTTTGTATTTTTACATTAAAATGCAAATTATCCTTACTTAATATTATAAATGCGAAAGTGAGTTTGTTTGTTTGTTTGTTTGTTACGCTTTCACGCCGTAACTACTGAACCGATCATCATGAAATTTTGCATACAAGTTCTCTGGAGTACGGAGAAGGACATAGGCTACCTTTTATCCCGGGAAAAAGTACTATTCCCGAGGGATCGACATTAACGCGGGCGGAGCCGCGGGCGAAAGCTAGTAAAATATAAATTGAAGACACTAGAATTTAACATAATTTAAACACAAAATTAAGGTCAGATAATTATACATACATAGTATCACGTCTTTTTCCCTAACGGGGTAGACAGAGCCTAGATCTATAAGAGAGAGCTATAAGAGAAGCAGCTGGTACATTCTACGTTTTTTCTTTTCTCCCAGACCAGCATGGAAGATAGCAGCAAATAAATGTGAACAATCTGACGAATTATATTAGTAGGCGATGCGGCTAGCAACCCTTCACTATTTTAATTCCGTTTTTCACCTTACGCCCACCAATATGCTAAACCTGGCTTTTAGGTCTTAAAGACCGGCCACCATTTGTTTTTGTAGAGTATCTTAGTCAAAAATGTCAGAATACCTAAAGCACAAAGGTTTTTATAATCTTTTGTACAACACACTTTTGGGAGTGGTTTAACTATTAATTACTTTTCCATAGGTCCATATAAACCTTAAGGGCCCGTACTACCTCACACTGCTTTGCATGATTGACTGTTATATCAATAATAATTAAATACTCAAGTTGAAATAAAAATGCAGCAAAGTTCAGGACTAACTCTGGTAACTATATGACTCAAAAACACGATGGCGTTAAATTTTCTCGATAGAAAAAAATTGCAAAGTTGCCTCCAAATCACGTCTAATTTACTCGGTATATAGTATTATTCACCAAATACATTAAAATTAACCTTGAAACTTTTGATTATTATTGCATTACAATTATTTGTACAAACATATGATGGCTGCCTTATGGCAGCCATCATATGTTTTTCTTTTTCGAATAACCCTTGAATATTCCTAAAAAACGAAAATATCCAAAGTAGCCAACGCGTTTAGACCATCCGCGTTTGTATCGCCACGCCGCCTGGCATATGGCGGGCTCTTAACACAATAGCTGTAATAATGGATAAAGTATAGCCTACTATACTACTACTGGCCCTAGTCGGTATGATAATTCAGAGTTAAATTTCATCCACGCCTTGAGCATTTGTGGTAATTTGCTTTATCGTTTTTAATAGGTTTGCTTCATCTATGTTATAAAATGAATACTGAATCTATTTATCCTAAAGGAACATAATTTTGCTAAATATTTATTGAAAATGTACTAACAGGGATATTGAGAAAATATTTATTTACGTTATGTATTGTGGTTATAAATACTGGCATTCAATATTTTTCTAAGAGGGACGCGGATTTAGCAGATTATTTTGTAACGATAGAAAGCTTTTTTGGTCGCGTAAAGCACTTACTACTTTTTTTATATCTTTATGGGATCCTTTATCTAACTTGGTTTTACAACTTCTCGAGTGCGCTTCGTCTCCTTCCTTTATCGTTAGAGTTATCTAAGAATACTTCTTACGTCAAGGAACAGACATATTCCTTGACGTAAGAAGTTTTGTCAGGAGCGTACAGGTCAAACATAGTATATAGTTGGTTAATTAAGTTAGTATTATTTCGATTTTGCATAAATTAAACAAAATATAACAAATACAAATATAACGTTCAAAAAGAGATACATGTATACACTTTTGAATAAAAATCTTTGACTTTTGAAGACGACAACCGAATAATTTTTTCATAGTATAGAGTTAACATCAGTATTCAAATCTTCGAGATTAATGTACTTACTTGAAAGGCCGAAAGTTTAACCAGTGTGGTTTGAATTAGACTTTTTATTTATTTTATTCAAATTATATAAATGCGTGATGGCTTAAATTTGGGACATAACATAATCCACCACAAGATTTATATTATAACTTGACCTCTGCAACAAACAACGCCTAACTATTTAGTTAAGTAGTCAGCGAAATGTGTTGCTCTTGCTTCTTTTATATATTGGTGTTTCCATATTTTTCTCTGGTTTCAAGTAATATACTAAAGAAACTAAAGAAACAAAATACAATTACTAAAGTAAACAAATATGACATCATCGAGTAACATGATGAATGTAGCATTAAAGAAAATATGGTACTTTGTTTTATTTAATATATACAAATCGCTTCATAACTATTATACCCGATTGATTAATTGACAAGCAACCGGTCTTAATATAACTTCGGATGGTTTTGTACGTAGGTATTATTTTGTTACTAAGAAGAAATAAAACAAAACCTGGAGAACTTTTCCGTTTCTAAGATAACGTACAAAGTATTAACGAGCGACAAATAGAAACTCGTCTGTCTGTGTGTCGTAGAAAAATCAACTTGTTTGAACCGAATTGTGTGTGAAGTGAGATCACATCACCATGTCATAATTTAAATTATAGTACAAAATTGTGATTTGACATATAAGGAATATCCATAATTTTATATAATTATCGCTGGTCCAAATCTCTTAATTAGAAAATTAAAGTAATATGTCAAATCAAAAATAATATGTTCAAAATGAACCAAATTATGACATTCAATCTATCATTAACATTACTATGTATTATGAGGGTTATTATGTATTCGATTATGTATGAGGTTAACTTAATAAGAAACTAATATACGATTGGCATAGTCTGGGTCGAGATACGGGCGTACGGGTGCGTAAGGGTACGGGCAGCCGGGATATTTTTAACTATAAGTTTTTCATTTCTAAGCTAAAAGAAGAAGATAAAAAAATATACCAATCATCTAAAAAAATAATGATCTAATTGACATAGGTAGAACCGTTAAACCTGTGGTTGAAATATAAACTTGCAATAATGATTTCAAATTGTAGGATATTTCTCAGAAAACTAAACTAAGTAGGAACTGAATTCGCTTGATCTTTACATCTTGGAGCTAATAAAACGTTAATCACTTATATATAATACATAATTGAAAACAATTTATGATCTATGACAATAATAAGGCTCAAATTACCTTTTTGCTTTGCATTCCTCATCAATAAACTCGTTCGATTCTCCTCTGCGACGTAAAAACGCGGCGAACGAGTTTTTTCTGTCGTTGATGAAGAAAGTGATTGATCGGCGCCTATCGGCTGGGGCATCTTGAGACAAGGATGCTGAATCTGGAAGTTATGGAATGTAATGGCTGTGGAGGAGGGTAAAGAATACCATCGCTGTATAGGGAAAAGAATCTGATAAATGGAATGTGGTAGTGGTAGGTGTAGGTGTACGCCCCTGGTACAAGATGATACTTTTTAGGGAAGCTGTCAATATTTTAAGCGTATGTAGGATAGAGAGACAGATAAGATAATTTATTTATTTGCGAAACATGTTACAGTTTACATTACATATAAGTAGGTACATGCATGTATTGTAGATGTTACATAAATAGTTGAAAATGAACATGTTCGGCCACATGGCATACAAATATTACGTCAATCTTTATTACAAGACATGCATATTATAGAATTATAGCAACCGTCAACTAGAGGAAATAAAAGTATACTAGTCTTGCAAAAGCATTTTATATAATTTTGAATGAAATTTGTGGACTATTTCATCATATCAGCTGCAAGAAGTCATGATGGCCTCCCCCAAGGATTTCTAATACGACCAGTTGGAAGCAGCCTGCATCAGGTGGTCCGACCTGTCGGCATGGTCGCCATTCGACATCCCTTCTGCCCAACAACCATCGCAATGTGCCCCGCCCACTGCCACTTCAAATATACTGGTTAAATATCTCTTATGAGACTGTTCTCCATACCGCTACAATCCAAACTAGCTACACTAGGTCGGGTAACAACAGCGATGGAAAAAAACCTGTTACGAACAAGTCGTTGCAGAGCTAATCAATTAAAAATACATAACTGTTATTTTATCCAATAAAATTAATTGTTTTTTCGTAAGGCAATTTAACTCACTCACGTACACTGAACCAGACATAATAGAGTTAACAACATAATTACTTTTCTCCTAAATGTCCCGGAAAGTGTTGAAAACCTGGATCACATATAGGACATAGGACTCGCTTACAAAGGGTCAAGCTTGTGTTTCCGTTTCCGACGCTACTGCCCATCGGCATCATATTGCCATCCTATATCATAAAAAAAAACATTATCCGAAATTAATGAACATATTGTGTTGTGTGACAATGATACCAATGTTTACGTAAGATTGGGGGTGGCGGAAGAAGATAAAAATGGCTGATATCCTGCTTAAATAATGCTAGAGCCCCATAAACACTTGAAAAGACCTTTTTTGGCCTTTTGTCTTCGGTTTACCTTGAATACTGACAGGCAGTTTGTAATAACAACACAAACGCTTAATAAAAACAAAAAAGCACTAGTTTTTACTTACCGAGTGGAAACTTGTTATGTTGCGAAATAAGCAGGTAAAAACAAATAGTTCAATATTTAGTTACGTCACATTTGTCGCGGTAGTTGGCAGCCATGAACACATTTTTACTTTTCAATGAAAATTGAGCAACGGCGCAAGCGGCGTCTGAGGCGTAGCCATAACTTATTTAATTATTGACTCCTCTGTGAATCAGTACGCAAGCGACTTTAAAGTGCATGGTCCTGGTTTCGATCCCCAGCCAGGTTGATAGAGCCAAGGGCCATGCTCTCTGATATTTAAGAGCTAGAGGCTCTTGACGGTGTCATTGTGTGAAAAGAAGCGCACACAATGACTATATTTGGCAGGATATAATGTACGCCGCCGTTGCCTTCTTCACTTTACACACTAGTGAATTATCCATTGATGTGCAGGTTGCCTCACCATGTTTTCCTTCACCGTTAGCAGATAGTTGTCTTAATTAACTTAAAAAATAAAATATGGTGAAAACATTTCAAGTGGGCGGGTTTTGAACCTGCGTGCGACCTTTTCACCATATTTTATTTCTCAATTTAATTTATACTAATATTATAAAGCTGAAGAGTTTGTTTGTTTGTTTGAACGCGCTAATCTCAGGAACTACTGGTTCGATATGAAAAATTATTTTTTTGTTGGATAGTCCATTTATTGAGAAAGGCTTTAGGCTATAAAACATCACGCTACGACCAATAGGAGCGAAGCATCAATAAAAAATATTTTGAAAACGGGGGAAAATTATTCATCTATACGGATAAAGAACGAATGAATCATAATAAAAGAAATTGCCGCGGACGAAGTCGCGGGCAACAGCTAGTAAGATTATATAGAAAGTAAGATGTAGATTTATGATTCTATACCGGTTTGTTGTTAAGGTTTCCTTTCCGTGTATTGCTATGGGACAAATGGACCCAATAAATAATATAATTTAACGAGACATTGTATAAAACGTAATAAAATAATACAAAGTACTTTATTATTATTTATAACTTATAACTCCATACAATTTCCGAACCATTAACTTTTACTTCAAGAATAATAGGGTTACCTACAAAAAAAGAACAATGCAATGAGTAAAGTACCTACCATTCGTAAGTACAATAGATGGCTTTACCGTCAAAGTATTTCATTTAAACTTATTTCCATCAGCCTCTCAATAAGTTAAAAATACCGGTCAAGTGCGAGTCGGACTCGCGCTCGGTGGGTTCCCTACCATTATCTTTAATATGTTTAAAATTATTAAAATATTTTTATTTTTAGTGTTACTAAAAATGTACGCTTTCGCAATTCCTTTATCTGTGCTATAAGACTTTGCTTCGTACCAAATTTTAAGATTCTGATTCTGCATAAACGGCTGTATCTTTTTATTACGTTGACTTAGAAGTTTGATTTTTTTCCCAGCTCCAAGGCACAGCAGACCTGAGTGTTTAATTTGAATTTTAGCTTGATTCCTCCACGCGTTCCAGAGAAAAAGATAGTCTAGACAGACGGACAGACAGACGGACAACAAAGTGATCCTAGAAGAGTTCCGTTTTTTCCATTTGAGGTACGGAACCCTAAAAACGAAGGAGACATTATCTTATATAGTTTGATTAAATATCTCGTTGGTATGTATGTGAAGTTAGAGACAATTTATGGATAGGTAACTCTATGTTTTTATTATTTCACACAAAACGGGCAGATATATTAATAAATAAATATATACCGACAAATCACACAGATTGAGCTAGTCCCAAAGTAAGTTCGAGACTTTTGTTATGGGATACTAACTCAACGATTCTATATTATATAACAAATACATATATAGATAAACATTCAAGACCCAGGCCAATCTGAAAAAGATCATTTTCCATCTTGACCTGGCCGGGGATCGAACCCGGGCACTCTTGTGTCGCAGGCTGGCGTGTTGACCACTACGCCACAGATCATCGCCATAATAAGATGTTTGATTTTACAATGCACTAGCTTATGAATCACAAAAGCTGATGAGCAATAGTTTACGCGGAAAATATCGCGCGGCAAAGCTTATAGTAATAAATATTAGTACAAAATAGAACGGATATTTTTTGTTGCATATGCAAAAAATCGCAAATCCTTAGCTGCAGACCTGCGCCATATTTCAGCCCCAAACAAAACGTGTCAGATCAATAGACGAATAGACGGCAGCCGAGTTACAAAAATAATTGGAGAAATCCCTCCAGCGGACTAACGACCAATGCACCGCCCCCCGCTGCGATAATGCAAGTTAAGCGGTATGGATGGCGGGACTGTAGTTGCAGATTCCCTTTTCTAGCAGGGTATTCGCAGCACAGTGCACAGTTTTCAATCAAATCAAAAAAAATAAAAAATATATTTTTCAAAATAGTTGTAGGTAAAATTATTAAGTTTGAAAAACTTCGGCTTTCAGATTTTTAGGCTTGGTTAGATTAGCTCCAGCGAACATATAATGATTTCACCGCCTTAAGCGGTATATCCGGATTCTTGCAACTTTAAGGCAGATGCCCTTTCTTAGAAGGACTTTTGTTGGTCCTAATAAGTTGAAGGTTATACGAGTCCTTTTTCAATGATGGCTTGAAACGAAACCTGATGGCCTAGCGCTTATAGTTTATGACGTTCAAAAAGCGATACATGTATCCTACTTTGAATAAAAATTATTCATTTTATTTTTTTTTCATTTTCATTTTATAATGCGTACACCTTGTACGCATTATAACCGCTTATACATGTTAGCAAACATGCGTTATAAGCGGTTACCATGGTTTTCTTGCGGATCACGTGGTTACTTTTTTGGTCGCAAATGCTACAAAAAGCACCTTGAACACCTCCGTGCTTCTGAAGGCACGCTAGTTGCTCGTAGTAAGTCGTAACTTATAAGTTATACTCATAACAGTCGCAAAAAACAACAACAACGTCAATCCATGATACACATGGCCATGAATTTAAAAAAAAAGTGATTGCTCGACCCTAATCTATTAATTTGGTTATAATGTTACGTCTTTTATTTATGTACTTCAATTTCCCAAATTAGGATTCCTAAAATCTAATGACAGAAACTCAACATTTTGTTCAAGAAAAAACTGAATTGTATGAATAAATCAACACGCCTCGTGACTGCGTACTCCCCGTCTCGTGGCTATGCAGCGATAACGTTCTGGGTGACAAAACGCAATTCATAGCATGTAATTATAAGTCCTCTAGGGAACATCACTCAGATACTATTTTTTAACAAATTCGTTGAAGTCGTTTCTTAGATCCTCCCTCGAAATACGTCGACAGAGAGATTTTTACTCTATACGAAATGATCAATAGAACGAAATTTTCGAGTATTTTTGTGTAATTAATAGAAACAGAGTTCTATGAACACAACACTTGTGAGACTGCGCGCCCCCCGTGGCGGCTATGCAGCGGTAGCATTCTGGATGACAAAACGCAATTTACAGCATGTAATTGTATTTCTAAGTACCGGGTGACCGAGCTCCGAGGTCTAGCACATTGATTGATGTCATAGAACAGAATATATAGTTTATAAAGGCAACAGACATATAGTACAGCAGGATTATGGAATGGACTCCCTCCCGAAGTCTTCCCTGTGTGCTATGACTTGGGGTCCCAAAAGGCGTGTTTATAGAGTCGGCAATGCATCAGCACCTCCTCTGATGTTGCAGATGTCCATGGGCGATGGTGACCACTTTCCATGGTGCCTCGATTGCCGTAAATATACATAAAAAATATACAGTTTTCAATTACATTGATAAGTATTCTTGGAAGCGTGTCTGAAGACATGTTAAGATTAAATTATGTTTACTTGATACACACACAATACTTACTAATATAATAAGACGAGGCAGACAGACAGTACTTGATGTCGTCTGTCTCAACTAATGAAATTGTCTATGAAATAACAAATATAACCTGATTAAATATTGTTTGTTAAGTTTGAATCAAATATTGATGAACATCCAGTTGTTTTTAAATTAATCTAAGTGTTTTATGCTTAATAATAATAGTTATTATTATTTAGACGTTATGAAGTTCAGCAGCCTTCAAAGACTAAATATCCAAATTCATCACCGCCCGTAAGTCATCACCATCGCCCTTGGTCTTCCTCTAATAGCCATCGGCTAAAACCCAGATCTTTGAGATGTGAGCCCATCTTCCACAGTGCAAACCACAGATTGAATGTTAATAGCTTGTAACGAAATCTTTTTTTCACGTCTACGTTTTCTATTAAATACTGAGAATTAAATATTAAATTGAATATTCTCCAGTGTATATAGGAGATTTATTAGGCAGGTCTGCTCGGCCTCTTTGAGACTTCTATCTATCTTTGAGACTTTTATCATATCTGTTATTGTTGCACGCTCGATCGCTAACATAACGTGTTCCACAAAAATATGTAAATTAAAATTGTATATAACATGACATCAGAAAAAAAAGAAAAGATAAAAATATTAAATACTAGCTGTTGCCCGCGGCTCCGCCCGCGTTAGTGTCGATCCCTCGGGAACAGTAGAATTTCCCGGAATCAAACATACCCTATGTCCTTCCTCGGGCCTCACACCTCCATACCAAATTTCATCCAAACCAGTTCAATGGTTGAAGCGTAAAAAAACGACAGACGGAGTTACTTTCGCATTTATAATATTAGTATTAGTATGGAAGTATGGATATTATTTATACTTCTAAGTCCAGAAATGAGACTATTTCCATAAAACCTTTACCCTTCCATTTTACCCCTTTAGGAGTGAATTTTGTCCATTTCACCCACATATATGTTTTTTAATTGTAATCGAGAACTTACATACGTATTTATTTTCATACTTCATAGTCCAGAAATGAGAAAATTTCCAACAAACTCCCTTCTGGGGGATTTTTTTCCAGTTGACCTACACAGATCTTTTTCAATTGTAATCGTGAATTTATTTACCTATTTTCATACTTACTATTTACATACTTCTAAGTCTAGAAATAAGTAAATTCCTATACAATCTTTACCCCGCTATTTTACCCCTTCAGGGGAAAATATCGTCCATTTTACCTACACAGATATTTTTAATTGTAACCTAGAACTTATATACTTATTTTCATACGTCTAAGTCCAAAAATGAGAAAATTTCCATACAAAGTTTATAAAACCCACCGACCCCCATTTTACGCCTTAAGGGGGGAATTTTGTAAATTTCATCTACCTACACACATCTTTTTTAATGTTAATCGAGAACTTATATACCTACTTTCATACTTCTAAGTCCAGAAATGAGAAAATTGCATATAAATTTTATACCTTTAGAAGTAAAATTTCTTAATATCCTTTCTTAGCGCTCACACACATCAATAAAAGAACCCCTGTACCGAATTTCAAGTTTCTAGGCGCAGCAGTTTCGGTTGGTTTGCCGTTTGCCCGCGGCTACGCCGCCGCCGTTAGTGTCCATCCCTCAGGAACGTTTTGGACCCTTAAAGGGGTGACTCAGGTCATCAATATGAACAACTTTTTCTATGGGACCAATGCTGGGAACTCAAAAAAAATTCGTCATTTTCATAAAAAAGAGTCCCGCCGCCAGTTTGTATGAGAATGTCAAATTTTTTTTTGAGTTCCCAGCATTGTTCCCATAGGAAAAGTTGTTTATTTTGATGGTCCGAGTCACCCCTTTAAGGGTCCAAAACGATAAAAAATTCACCGTGTATATTTGCAGGCAAACTAATGCCTAATATATATATATATAATCATTTGCCTTTACATATAAAAACCGAAATTACAGATAAAATATTTACACGGGACTTAAAAAAATTACTTTTAGATAAATGCTACTATAACGTTAATGAATACCTACAGGACAAACTTTAAACCAAAATATGTAAATGGATATTAATTTAAAAATAAAATGCAAATAATTATTAAATTAATATTAGTTATTAAATATTCATAAGAACAAATTAAGTAATAATACATGTAATTAAAATTGCTAGGAATATATTAATGTAAAAATTGGCCCCCTAGACCTCTCTTATTGCGGTGCCTATACTAGGCCCATAATGTTACACTGGACAAATAATGTTACTCACCACCCACAATTGGATTGTATTTAAAATTATGTAATATTATGGAGAGCAATAAATATTTGATTGATTGATTGATTGATTGAGTTCATTCAAATGACGATAACTTTTTTTTTAATGAACCGATTTTGATGAAACAAACTTTAGATGTTTTGCTGAGTTAAAACAAAGCAATTGGTGAAAGTTTGAAGTAAATCTGTTCAGTATTTTCGGAGATAATCGTGATCATACATACAGACAGACAGACAGACAGACAGACAGACAGACAGACAGACAGACAAGAAATTCGAAAAATATTTTTTTGCTTTCTATTATTCTTTTTAAGTGTCCCTCTATCTATTTCAGTCAAAAATTCTAAATGTACAGACAAAATATTTTTACTGTTTTATTATATGTATAGATCATACAAAGCCCTTCAGGCAAGTAGGCGACCAATACTGTTGAAAAGAGTTTCTTTCGGCGTCTTCTTCTCTGCAGTGGTCGGTTCCGAAACGCTAGTAGTTTGTAGCTTTTGAACAATAATTAATAATTTGAATATAATATAATAAGTATTATTTAAAATGTAAATTGACGTGAAAAAGTGCCTGAAAAGGCCTATTTTCTGAATAAATCTTTGAATATTTGAATCTTTTGCAGATACTTTTGCTTTTAAGCTCTGAAAAAACCTTAAATCTAAGAGGTGAACTTTATAAACGAAACCAAACATAAACTCTCTATATTTCTACATTTTTTATGAAATTCAAATCGCTGAGCTCTCCTCAAAAGTAGATAATTAAACTAATATCTTCATTCAGACGAAAAAATACAATGTCTGCCAGCTAAAACAAAGCAAACAAAACTCGCTTAAATTTTATATTCGTTAAATTAAATTTAGATCTCTGCTTAGATTAAAGTAATTAAACGAAATTGCTGAATTGATATTTTAAATAGCTTTTTACCGTGACTTTGTCCGCGTGGTTTTCGGTTTTATCACACTGTTCATCCCGCCCTGGGCCGGCCACCGGAACCAGGGGTCCGAAGCGTCGCAGGACAATTTGTAACCGAGAACACGCTTGGATGACCGAGACATCAATTTTTCACAGTGTATCCCGGCACCCGGGCCTCTAGACCCCAGGTTCGAAAGCATCTCAGGTGAGGACGTAATTAGGAACACGCTTAGGTAGATAGTCGCCATGTGGTACCCGGCAGAGTAGAATAGGACCACTCCAAGTCTTCCCGTGGATGTCGTAGAAGGCGACTTAGGAAATACAAGCTAAACAAAGCTTATAAACATCTGTGAGACCTCTCCAACCCATCTGGCCAGCGTGGAGAGTGTAGGCCAAGTCCTCTGACTGCTCTGGCCAAGTATGGCTCTAGTAGTACAGAGAGGGTCGTGCTCCTGCAGTGGAGACTAAAAAGACCTGATGATGATGATTAGGTAGATGACAGAGACAGCTATATATCACATAGTCTATCCGGGCCCCTGGCCGGTCCCGCATCAGCTGTTTTTGAGTTTATTCATTACAAACTAACACACGAACGTGCAAATATTTCCTCTTTATAATATTACTTAGTCTAGACTAGACCTAATTAAAACAAAACCTTCAGCTGCAACCTTTTGCGCACGTAAATTTTAAGTTAAATGAAAATAATAATTTATTTTTGTAAAGTGTGTAGATATTAGTTTTTAGAAATTTCAGTGTTTGTTGCGTTCTTTTATAACTTTGATTTAAATATACATTTTTAAAATAATTGTCAAATTATATTATTATGAAAACTTCAAACAATAATGACTACTCATGTTAATTTTACCTACTTGACAAATACCTGCGTGACATTTTTATATTTATAATGGTTATTTTTAGTTAAGTATGTAAGGTTATTTTATTTTTAGTTAGTATTCATATTAATTAAATTTACATATTTAAAAAAAAAAACTTAAAAAGATACTAAGTTTATATTTTATTTCATGATCATCAGGTCTTTTTCGCCACTGCAGGAGCATGACCCTCTCTGTACTACCGGAGCCATACTTGGCCAGAGCAGACAGACGATTTGGCCAACACTCTCCTCGCTGGCCAGACGGGTTGGAGAGGAGGATATATTTTATAACATTTTAGGATTGATTTTTAAAAAGTTACAAAGTGAGATTCAGATATGATTAAAAATGTAGGTATATCTATCCAATATTTTTCTTACATTGTACCATGCTAGTAAAAATCGAATGAATCTGTTAAATAGACGATGCGGCTAGCAACCTAGCACTATTTTGATTCCGTATTCCACGTATACTGGGAGTATAGGTGGAAAACGGAATCAAATCTAACACGCTGAACATGGACTTTGGGTCTACTGACATTAGGGTCTCCACGAGGTCGTAATGGATTAAGATGTGATAATATAAACATGTTATCATATACCGCGTGATTTTGAATATTTGAACTATACTGAAATCAGAATTCCTAACGAAGTATAGAATTGCAAGAAAAAAAAGGTGAAAATCGAAATAAAGAATAGTCTTCCGATATAAAGTCGATCAACTGATCGATTCATACGATTTCATTCATTCATTCGCCCAACTGGGCGAATGAATGAATGAATGGAAAATTCTTTATTGCACCAAATTAAACATAAACACAATTGGAATACAAAAACATACATTTGGTCCAAAGGCGGACTTATCGCTAAGCGATCTCTTGCAGTCAACCTTAGGGTAGATGGAAAATAAACAACATAGGCGATGGTGCAGCAAAACATAATTTTAAAACTAAAAATACATAGGTACCTACCAATAAACTTACTTAAATACAAACAAATAAAATACATATATTATAAGTTATAATTACAAATACATTTTCATAAACATACTTACACTACAATACGACAGTAAAGGAAATATCAAGTACAAGTGGAGAGATAATGAGACTTAACGAGGCTTTTAAAATTCGAAATAGTCTGAGACTTCCGAATATCAAGAGGAAGGGCGCTCCATAGTCGAACAGCCTGGACAGAAAAGGAATAAGAACAGAATTTGGAAGAATGGGTAGGCATGCGAAGCCTAAGTGAGACAGTACTACGGAGCCCTCGCCCAGGAACATCACTGAGAAAACTGAAACGATTTTTCAAATATGGAGAAGAATGTGGATTAAACAAAATAGAAAACAAAAGGGAGAGAATATGTAAATTTCGACGTTGACGAATCGGAAGCCATTTGAGCGAATTTCTATGAAAGGTCAATTTCTTTTCTCTTTTTTATCTCTTTTTCTTGCAATTCTGTATTCCCTTAGGGATTCTGATTTCAGTATAGTTCAGAGGTTTAACATCGCGTCTTATACATATGTATGTATTTATCCATCAATAATTTCCATGATAACTACGGTAACAACATGTTCATCGCAGTACAATAGACACACGAAAAATATCTGCGATGAATGTGTTCAGTTAAATTGGCAATATAAATTTAAGAATTCATTGAAATCCAAAAGCAAGAAAATGCCTTTAGGTTTATTCCAAATGCCGTATTTAATCCTTACTAATATTATAAATGCGAAAGTGAGTTTGTTTGTTTGTTTATTTGTTTGTTACGCTTTCACGCCGTAACTACTGAGCCGATCATCATGAAATTTTGCATACAAGTTCTCTGGAGAACAGAGAAGGACATAGGCTACCTTTTATCCCGGGAAAAAGTACTATTTCCGAGGGATCGACATTAACGCGGGCGGAGCCGCGGGCGAAAGCTAGTTAAGACATAAAAATAAAACCGTTTCGGATTCGACTTTTATTATTTTTAAAGTAGGTTTACATACATTTAAAATTGTAAAAACGAAGTATATTTTGACAAGTGCCTATAGAAAAGAGGGTGCTGAGAGTAGGGTTCCCAACTTTTGTTTACGGGATAAAGGTAAATTAAGATCGGAGGATGAAAATGACAATAATTTGGGAATTGAACAGTTTGTTCTACACTGTGAGCAGCCACGATTCATTTTTAGGGTGCCATACCCAAAGGGTAAAATCAGGACCCTATTGATTTCACTCCGCTGTCTGTCTGTCCGTCTGTCACCAGGCTGTATCTCATGAACCGTGAAAGATAGAAAGTTGAAATTTTCACAGATTATGTATTTCTGTTGCCACTATAACAACAAATAATAAAAAAACGGAATAAAATAAATATTTAAGGGGGCTTCCATACAACAGACATTACTTTTTGCCGTTTTTATAGAAAAATGGTACGGAACCCTTCGTGCGCGAGACCTACTCGCACTTGGCCGGTTTTTTTATATTATGTATATAAAAGTCGGTCTTACTATTATTCTGAATCATCTTTATTATTTCTGTATGTTTGAAGCTGATATAAAATGCTAAGCGTTCGATATTTCATCAGCTGATTTACGACGCCGTAAAACGAGCTGCAAACAAATCTGCGACAAGCTTGTTATATTTCATGTTATTTCAAACATTTCATATCGGGCGCTCAAAGTATGAACGAGTTGCGGTTTCTACTGAAATGTATTAAATTTCCTTTGAGCAGTGCTTATTTTTTATTTATTTGTAAAAACTTTGTAATAAGGTAAATTATTTTTTGTTAGAAATATCGCACTTCTGTCTAGAAACATTGTGTCATCTTTTTTATATCAGGTCAATGATTTCAAATTATATAAGTTAATGTGTTATGTACACTGGGAAAATATTTAACTGAAAGACATGTGACATGAAATGTATTTTTATTGTACGAGCAAAAAAATTATTAATTTTGAATTAAAACTAATGCCTCTATGTATGTATACGTTGGCATACATATATTGGTATCACGTCTCTTTCCCTTGCGGGAAAGACAGAGCTCAGATCTTACCGATCTATAGGCCGACGTTTAGCATCTTGGATGGCCAGATCATTATAAGAAGGCAAAATTCGTACGCTTTCGGTATGTAGCCGTTTTAGAAAATAAAATAGGTAGTTTTTTAATAAAAAAGTAATACAAAATAAAAAAAAATAAAAAGTAATTTCAACGATTTCCATTATCTAGTTTATAGTATAGGATGGAAAAATAATTTAACTATTTGCTAATGAATGTTTCTAAATTTTGATATTTAATGGTTTTCGGTTTATTCTGTTTCAAACTGAACTTTTTTTATAGAACAACTATATAACGTAGCTGTAGAATATTGTAGTTAGTCTACTCGATATGCCCAGAGGCAGGGGTTGGAATACCGGTAAAAATCCATTACCGGTACCTCTATGAAACGACAGTACCGGTAATTGGTTTGGTACCGGTACATTTGGTAACGGTAAAAATCAAGTACCGGTACCTCTATAATACAACGGTACCGGTAATTGGATTGGTACCGGTACCTCAATAAAACGACGGTACCGGTAATTGAAAGAAGTACCTGTACCAAATACCGGTAAACAGTACCGGTACTTAGTACCGGTACTCGTATTGGGAATTATCATTTCGTTAATGTGTGTCGTTGCCGTGTTGTGCATGTGCGGCGTGAGGCGGGGGCCCACAATAAGGCGGCACTTTTACAGTCGAGCGAGTCCCATGCGGTAGACGGCAACAATGCGTAGGTACCGGTAAAATTAACGCAATTTTAATACCGTTAAAATTTGACATAATAGAGGTACCGGTACTTACCGGTACTTATAATGTGAATTTGGTACCGGTAACAAGTAGCGGTAAAATTACCGTTAACTGTTAACAATATTATTACCGTTAAATACTAGATTACCGGTACCTCATATTACCGTTAAAATTTTAACAGAATAGTAATACCGGTACTTACCGGTACTTATAATGGGAATTTGGTACCGGTAACAAGCCCTGCCCAGAGGTGGAGAGGACTGTATGTATGTATACCAACTTCAAATAAAGACATGTTGGTTTCCCAACAGTAGCTTATGACTAACATTGTAGATGAAACTAAAACTATTAGTGTTTATTTTTAAATGATTATTCAAAAAAAGGAGTGTTATGTTATCAGAGTTTATGTACGAATATGTATATAAGCATGAATGTATGTGAGTTTCTTCATTCCATTATAAATTCAAATGCCTAAACAGATTGTGACATAGGCAATAACTTTCTCGAGCGTTTTTTAAGGGTTTTTGGTAAACTTGTACTAGATATTGCCCTTAACATTCAGGAATCTTTTGTTTAGAAACTTTTGTAGAGATCTGCAAGCTACCTGACGTAAACCCGAACTAAATGTGTCTCATTCACGCTTTAATCGGGGCTGCAGGAGACTTCAATGTGGCATTCACTCGTCGCTGAATCGGCGTTTCAATTCTTTTGTGAGATGTGAAACGCTGACACAATAGAGGGTAAGTACAGCCGTAGGCAGCGCGCCCCGCGGCGGAGACCAGCTCGCCAGGACGCGTATTGACGAAATGTGCTGTAAAGACTATAATGCTGCAATGTCTGGTAGGTCTCTGAAATGCTTACACAATTAAGGATAAGGTACAAGGCAAAGGCATTGCTTTGTTAGATGGACTGAGTTTATTTTCGGCGTATTCGTCTCAGCAGTGGTCATTCCGAAACGCTAGTAGCGTAATGTGACTTTTAAAAAGAGATACATGATATATCATTTTTAAATAAAAAAAAATGTTACATTTCATTCATGCCTAGAACAACAGGTCAAAAGTATTTGACAACTGGTGTTAGCCCAAACACCCACAACAAAAGAATAAAAAGCAAATTAAAAGAATGAATTGAAAAACATGTTGGTAATAATCAGTGTCATTATCATCATCATTCAAGCCGTTCATGTCCACTGCTGAACAAAGGCCTCTCACAGAGATTCTTCGTTCTATGGAAAAATATTGCCATACTCACCACGTTTGGCAAACGGGTTGGTAAACTTGGTAAGCGTAGTTTATATGGCTTGAGCAGTTAATTAGAAAAAAAAATGGGCTTAAGTATATCGGTTCCGACGCTTCTGCCCTTCGTATAAGTTTTTAAGCGAGGGAAGGGTAGGTGTTTATTGGGTTGAGAAATGGGATAAAGGTATTTGGGATACTACTCACTCGGATGAATTAGGGATGTGTAAGCAACAGCGCGTATCCGTAGCCCATATCTGCAACCACCGGACAGGCAGTTGAGAGTGGCGCCCCCTGGCCGTATAATTATTGAACATATTGGATAATCAGTATAATCTGTCATTCAGGTGAAATGAAATGAAATAGAATTTTATTCAAATTTAGATATTATGTATCTTTTTTTGAACGTCATATTATTATTTTTAATATTTGCAAAATTGTATGTTGTTTTGTGTATTTAATTGAATGTATAATGATTCATTTATTCATAAATATAATATAATATAATAAGTTGAAATTTATCATTAATTACCTACAAACAAACTAATTTAATGTCAAGAAATTAAGTCTCATAATTATTAAATATGTCAAAAGTAAAAATTATAAAAAAAAAACCAAAAAGCTACTAACGTTTCGGAAGGACCACTACGACAGGTAGCATGAAACTGTATATGTTGTGATGAATATCACAAATAAATAATTGGGTTTTGTCAATAGATAGATTGGCAATACGCGGGCAGCATGGCGGCTGGCGAGCTAGCGAGGTTGGCGAGGCCCACGCGCATTGTCTCCCCGATGCTATCGCGGGCACTCCGCGATGGATGATCCCAGATAGCCCCGGCTTTATCGAAATTTGCGCAAAAGGGAGAAACGTTAAGACACGCCGTCGCCCGCCAGCCGTTCATTCCTCCCATTATTCTAATCACCTTGAATTACCTAGTTTCGACCTTTTTCGTCGGCGATTACCTACGCCATTGTCTGGCAAACAATATACCTGAATATATGTGCATACATGAAAAATAATTAACTATTCAGCCATTGAAACGGGTTGCATTGAGTGCGGAAAGCGTGAGCGTGGCGGTTTTTATGTGAATGTGTGATTGCCGTGAACGTATTGTTGGTGTAAGGAATGGTAGCGTGGCGCGGAGACGCTGGGCGCATTATGTGGCTGTATGGAGCACAAAGGGCAACCTACTCACAGGCGCACAATCGTTGTAAACAAGCCAGCAGTAAGGCAGGCTCTAAGAAATAAATAATAAACTGGATAAGACAAAAACTCGTTTGGAGTATGGTTCCGCAGTCATTCAATGTTCAACATTCTTAAGAAAAGATCTTGTTTCGAAAAATTTTAAATTGACTGTAACATCCCTCAAACTAGTTGATTTTTCCATCACATGTGATTGTTTTAATTTCTAGAATTCTGTGGCAAAATTCTCAGTACAATTAACTCTGAAGAATAATCCAAATATACTTATGAAACAAGTATTCAACTTTGAATATTTTAGAAAGCTACCCAGAAAAATTACTGTTTAAGTTCCATGCTATAATTAATAGGGATACGGTTAGCAACCCATCACTAATAAGATTCTGTTTTCCACTTATACGCCCACCGACTTGCTAAACTTGGCCTTTGGGTCTTATGGGCCTAAGGCTTTAAGCTCTGTCTACCCCGCAAAGGTTGTTTAATACCTATACCAAAAAAGAAACTATAAGCATTAACCTCGTCTTAATTAAACTTTTAGGGTTTTAAACTCATTTGACGTTCCCCTAATATCATACTCGACTTTGCTTAAAAACGCACCGAATGGTATTTGTTTTGCCAGAATGGGAGTCAGTGAACGGACGGGAAGACAAAAGATAAGACGACATTACCCCTTTTCAAGCTCCGTTCGGTCATTTGTCGACGGAACCCGAAAAATACATAGAAGCGGAAATGAAAAGGGTCAGCGAGATCTAGGGAAGCCGAGCGAGCCTGAATCAATAAAATAGCGGAGTTATTGTGCGAAGGAAGGGACACGACGCCACGCGGACGCGCCGAATAAAAAACTAACAGAAACATACCTATTTCATGGATGGTACATAAAAATTTACATGCCTTAATAAGGGTAATAGTGAGAAACTTACCTAATTTTTATATCAACGTTTTGTGAAACCACTATTATGATAAATATGATTTATTATGATTTAAGGAGTAGGCGAATCTAGAGGTGCGATGAGCATGAATATCGACCACATATGGATCGAATCCCTGCCCACGCCGTGTCGTCCGAGGATGAATATTTTCATAGGATCCTCTTTTAAGATTTGGATTAATATTTGAAGATCCTGAAGGTATCCTGGAAATATTGCACAAACGTGAAAACATTGTCTTCTTATATTTTATTTAAAGTTAAATACTCACTTAGTATGTAAGATAAAGTTCATCTGAAAATAAAATCAGTTACGTAACAGTTATAATAAATGACAAATATTTTCTTAATATAAATAATATTTCCAATTTCAGTGACACTGTAAAGTAAATATGAATTTACCTCTTTTATCCAAGTCATGCAGTTGAAAACATTGTTATAACACCCACAAAGTGTTGGATCTGTTCCGTCTTTATCTTATATAGCGTTGAGATGACGCCAGAATTATTTATCGGAAAGTGAATTTTGTTCTCAAAAGCCGGCTCCGGCGAGAAATCCTTCAAATTTACGACGATAAGGACGTCAAATATATTACATCGGAATTCTCGCAAGGAACCTTCTTTGTAACCATTTCTTTGTAAGGATGATAACCATGTCAGTTTTATCATTAGCTTAAGACAATCATAGTAAAGGGCATAACAAAACAGCGAAATTATATTTGTAAATTTGTAAGGTATGAAAGGTCTCTATACCTTCATCCATGCAGATCTGGGAGGAAAGACTTTTAATTGGCCAACTACGAGTCCTGAAAAAGATCGTTTTCCATCATGACCTACTCGGGGATCGCACCCGGTACCACTGAACCACAGAGACCGAGGACCAATATTCTCAGCGACTGAGTTCAATTTCAATGATTGTCTTTTGAAAACAATACTCATTGGCGTTAGTTATATGATATGACATTAGAATACAGTATACTGTATTGTATACTAACCTCACTGTCTCTCATGTATTTTGCGAGCAGTGCCTTTCTACCAACAGATGCCCGTGATTCCCGATATTTCTTATCTTCATCCGAGCTTTTTCCCGGCGGAGCCCAGGGTCCGCTTTTATCACAGTATTCATGCTGTGATATGATTTGGCGAAAGATTTTGCGGCCGGCTGACTGCCTGATGCTCTCGTGATAATTTTTACTACTTATCTGGCATTAGTGTTAGCCACAAACACCACCATTCACCGGGTCGTTACTCCTCGTCACCCGCTACCGCTGCGTCATCACCCGCGCCGTCATTCCCATTTATCTATAGCGCTTATAACACACTCGTGGTTATTTCTACTATTAATCTGACGCCAGTGTTGGCCACTAACGCTCACGAACTCGTCACCCGCAGAGTCATCTCCCACGCTGACACTCCATTTATTTATATCGCCTTATAATAGTTGTTGTTTTTACTATCAGGGTTTTCACTTTTAGGAAAATAAATATCAGGACAATCGGTTGGTCATCGGAGACAGCCGGAGATTGGACCTATCGGAATTACGTGTCGTTTTTGTTTTGTTTGTTATTCTTTTTGTTTTCCGTGGCATAAATTGTATAACTTATAGGCCGCTAGGAATTTCGAACAACACATGTCTATGTTAGCGAAATTTGCAATTCTGCTTTCCTTGTATCTATAGAGCAAAGATTTTTGACATTAGACCACATAAGCGCCAGCGCCATATGTCAACATACTCGCTAAGTATTTCAAAGAGGTGTGTTATACAAGTTAAATAAGCTGTTTGATTTGCATGTGAGCGAACGTCACATGTCACTACATTGTCTTCATGTATTTATCTGTCTCAAAAAATACACAACTGACTGATTGTCGAGACGACGCGAGACAATATCATCGTAATCGGGACTGTCCCGCTAAAGTCACGATGAGTGACAACTCTGTCTACTATATAACGCGGAGCGCAATAGCCCAATGGTTAGCATTATTAGCGGTTACGCATGTTAAGTAACCCCAGACGAAGTCCTCATTGGGATCATCATCATTTCGAGTAGGTGACACGGTCAATCGACCATGCACACCCTGGTGTCAGAGTTCTTTGGAACCGCCTCTCGGCCTCTGACGTGGTTCCTTTAACCACTTCCAGATGGCATCCGGGACCACCAGCTTAACGTGCCTTCCGAAGCACGGAATCATCTTTATTATTAGACAATCAGGTGATTCAAGCCTGCAATGTCCTAACCAAACTGGAAAAAACTAAACAAAGTATGCTTCCGGTGGGAATCGAACCCACGGGGGTCGTGTCGGGTCGGTCAACAGGCAAACGCCTGAACCACTGGACCACGGAGGCTGTTACTCATTGGGATGGGTGATTGAAATTGTCATGTAAGCATCTAGAGCTCATTCGTACTTCGGTAGGCACTTTCAGCAGTCTGTCTCGCCTATCATCATGACGTCTGTTTTTAATCTATGTCAGATGCCCTTCTTTAGGCAGCTTGCAATAAGTGACACATGTGTTAGCCACTTACACACACTCGTTCTTCCTTATTCGCCGTCTCCCAAATTGTCACTACTTTATGAGCTTTATTTAGCCATAATACATAAATGCAACTGTTTAACAAATGAATCTGTTTGTGTATTAGTGTTACCCTTTTCCCACCCAGCAAAAGCTCATCTTCATTTATTAACATTGTCTAATTACGCACTCGTGGTTATTTTTACTTCTTTATCTTATCATGTCGCAAATTATATGACGTCTACTACTTATCTGAAACTGATGTTGGCCACTAACACAGGTCGTTACTCCTCGAGACCCACGCCATCGCAACCATTTATTTACATCGCCTATTACTGCCCTCGTGGTTATTTCGAGGCTACTTATCGTTTCGTTGAGTGCACGCATCAAGCGAGGTTGTTACGAGTTCTTGGCTCGTGACATCATCCATCACGGTTTTTCCATTAACGGGATATATACATACATAGTATCACGTCTTTTTCCCTTGCGGAGTAGACAGAGCCAAGGTCTATAAGACCCGAAGGCCACATTTAACATGTTGGTGGACATTAGGTGAAAAACCGATTCAAAATAGTGATGGGTTGCTAGCCGGATCGTATATTAACATGATTCCATGGAATTTTGCCCGTTCCCTAATTCGGCTTTTACGATTTGCGCGGGAAGAGAAGCAGCTGATACATATATAGATACAGCATGGAAGAGACGGGATAGATCTTTGAATGAAAGTATATTGAAACTAGCTGCCATGACTTCGTCCGCTCTTTTTAGTTTAATGCCACTTGTCTTTCCTTGCCCCCGGGCCGACTCCCGTTCCCCTTAACCGGGGCACGAAGCATCTCAGGTTTTACTGGGAATATGATTAGACAATAGATACAGTGTATTAAGCCGACCCTGTATAAAACAGGAATGTGCTAGGGGAAAGAAGAAGAAGAATAGATACAGTGTATTGGTGTAAAAAAACAAAAACAGTTCAGTAGTTTTTAAGTTCATCCATTAATAACAAACAAACATAACGTAGAATGTACGAGCTGGTTCTCTTCCCACGCAAATAAAAGTCAGTTGGGGAAATGACTGACCAATCTAAAGAATCACATCAATAAGCGATGCGACTAGCAACTCCTCACTATTTTTATACTATTTTACACCTTTGCGCCCACAAACAGAGACTAAAGCAATAAGGGTCTTATGGCCATAGGCCATAACCCGTTGTTGTTGTCTACCTCATACGGAATAGACGGGATAATATTTATGTACCTATATTATGGAAAAGCTCTTTATGTTATTGACAATTGCATTTAGCGCCATGAATCATGATAGCTCCTGACTTGAGATTACCATTACAGACATCTGTTGGGCTATGAATACCGTGATGGTAATAAACAGATGAGTCTGATGCAGCTAGCTTCAAGTTTCTAGTATGGACAGAACATTTGTGACAATTGGTGGGACAAAAAATGAGGGTCAGCTCAATTAATCATCATACTTTTAGACTTCGTAGGTACACGTGTCATTATGAACAATTTACTTATGCTACAAGTTCATTAAATTTAAGAGTTGGGCTCTTGTTTGAGAAATATCGACTCAATAAAGATAGCGATACGATGTAATTTAGCTTGCGCCAGAACGCAGCACCTTTTCGTTTAGATACCTACACAAATCTGTTCCTATACTTTAGAGAACAATCGAGTTCAGCAACACGTAATTCTCACTTAACTGTGAATAGCGTAGTTAGTTGCACTTTTATCAATATTGTGTTGTTATTTTATATTAGTTTTAAGTCTACAAGTGTAACCGTTTGCTTTTTCCATTCCTTTCTTTCTTCCGTCAGTGCCTTCACTTCTTTATAAATAATGAAGCAACCTTAATTTTTTTATTTTATTTGTTGCATTCCTGGCCCACTTTTCCTTTTTATCATTCCTCCTTTGATGTTCTTGATTAAATCATCATGTCTTATTAGGTTTCCTACCATCTTCCCTCTTCTATTCTCAATGATTTTTAATATGTATCTCTTTTCTCCTACCTTTTTCAGGACCTCCTCATTAGGCTTCAAGTTTATGCATTATTTAATAAAACAATAACCATCATTAATATTATTATAACTTACTCGAGATATCATTTTAAGAAACAAAACAGTTTCACCCATGTATTTTTAGTCGGAAAAATGCCGTCAGTTTCAAGTCAGTTTTAAGTCAAGGATGTCTCAGAGCGCGACCAGGGCAGTGATCAGCTGACGCCGTTTTGTTTAATATTAAAATAACCATATTTAGATTAAGATAAATGCATACTTGATATCTTAGAAATAATCCCAGGGGAAAATTGCTGCGGTGTAGTTTAATCTACATTACTGGAACTAATGCTACAATATCCCAAAGCATATCTATCAGTCTGCAACTCTGTATCAAGAAACAGATCGAACGCAGCGTGCTCCGCGGAACGTGTAGGATAAACATTACTCAGGATCACGTCGTGTCCAATACGGCACGGTTCATACTTCAACCTGCGTGGTATAAATATATTCCTTGTACATCCTGAGATGATTGTTAAAATCAAGACATTATCTTTCTTCCACGCTTGTTATAAAAAGCACTTTAAGAACTTTACTCAACAATGCCACCAAGTAGAGAGCAGAAAAAGGTAGCCCTTATGGAAGTCAAAGCGAATGATAGTCTGGTGTTGCAGATGTCCATGGGCGACCGTGACTACTTTCCATCAGGTGACCCATCTGCTCACTTGCCGTCAAATATAAATAAAAAAATGCTTAATGAGACGCTCGGTATTTCCAAGTGAGGTTATTTTTACCTGTGATCGTTGGCAAAACCTTACTTAATACATCATCAGCACGTGTAACTAGGTTGCAGAACATATAAAAACTAGACGTGACATAATTAACTCGCTTTCATTAGTCGCTTCCATGATTTTTTTCTTTGTGATCATGCAGGAACTCGCTTGAACCGTCTCAGAGAGTTGGTAAAACCTTACATATTACATCATCAGCTACATGCTGATGAACGTAAGCAAAACATGTAAAGCCGCGTCGTGACATCATTTATATGAATTTAATCCGCTTGAGTGTAGCTCGCGTTTATCTTCACTAAAGAAACGTTGCACAGCTGTTTCAGTCTCATCGTTTTCTAAGATTTAATCTCAGATGAAAGCCTTTTATAGCATTCACTCATGAATCAGTTTTATACAGAGCGGTCCAACAATGTGAAGTAATATGTTGGGTGCTCTATAACCACGTGATAGGTATTGAACATATTTATTAAGAATATATCGTTTTTAGGGTTCCGTACCTAAAGGGTAGAAACGGGACCCTATTCATATGGCCCCGCTGACTGTCGGTCTGTCCGTCTGTCACCTGGTTGTATTTCATGAACATGATAGTTAGACAATTAAAATTTTCACAGATGTTGTATTTCTGTTGCCGCTATAACAGCAAATACTAAACACAGAATAAAATAAATATTTAAGGCTCCCAAACAACAAACGTGATTTTTTTCCCCGATAATCATAACGGCAACAGCTTGAAATATTCATAAAATATTGTATATTCACTGTAAAAATAAATACTTAATTAACTTAAAATAAAATTAATAGATATAGGAGCGGAACTCTTCGTGCGAGAGTCCGACTCGCAGTTGACCGGTTTTTTCACTGTTATTCAGAACATAGTTTTGATTAAATTAACCTACATCAAATTAAAAAATCTATTCCTACGTTTTTGAAGACTCCACAAATTGAAACGACATCTATGATCGATGATCCCTCGCCAGCATTCTTCTCTCTTGATTGGAATCGATTGTCCGCACTCAAAGCTGAGGATGCTCACGCGGAAGACTAACTTAGTAGATTGAAAAGGCAATAGAAGTAAATTATTGTGCTGCATCTGATTTAGGGGTCTCCCCATCGTATCATTTTTCATTATGACCCTGTCGATTGTAAAAGAAATTTGCCTAACCTTATTTTACAATTCAATTTTATATGCTACTACTATCAATCATTTCATTATTTTATAAATAACGTTGTCTTGCTTTATTTAAATGTGAATCCAAAAGATATTTCGATCTAAGTGTACAAACATGCATTAGACAACATAGAACTTATCGCCTCTAGGAGGCTCTGTCTACCTCTTTAGAGATAAAAACAAATTTAAATTCCAAATTATGTACAATTTGATGTTTTTCATTAAAATATATTAATATTCATTTGAAGGTATAGAATAAACATTAAATAAAACAAAGATATATATTTTTTATCAATGTGAACAATCAGAAATAAACATTTGTCTGGAAGCCAGCCAGACCTGTTTTGAATAAACCCCCACAATGCCGAGCCTCGTCATAATCTGCATCAGCTGATACCAGCGAACCAGTTACTCCAAAAATGTATAATTAATTGTCGGGGGAGCGGATTTATGGCTGTATTTGCATATCGTTATCTCGCGACAAATCGTCCGTCATAATCAAAGCGCCGTTTGTTATTACATCACGCTTCGCAGATACATTATGTCTAGTGATGTGCCGGAGAGAAATTCTCTGTTCTCATGAATTTATTTTCACGGAAATTTGCGCGAAATTTCGCAATAATTCCCGCACCTGAGAGAAACATGAAGAAATTATCGGAAAAAATCCGATAAGATCTCACCGTTCTCGAAAATTTCAAGCACGTCACAGCACTAGTTACGACTGTGTGTAGGTAAACGACAGAAGCTTTTTGGTTTGGATCGAAACAGTTACATATTTTAGCACAGATATCATTTAAGTAAGCTGATACAAATACAACAAATAAGATTTATGTCATATCAGAATCTAAAAATCTCATTTCAACATTTAGGGTTTTTTTTCTTATTGGTATTATTGGTACATTTTAAAAATACAATCTCATTAATATAATTGTCAATACCTATTATATTTATGCTTATTTTGAACACAGTTCCAATATCTAGAGGCACAACATTTCCCACTACACGTTTTTAAAACAGTTTGTCTCGTGGTTAGATGTAACTAAAATAACACTATAAAAATATTTATGAAGGCAACGTAAGAAAAAATACATTGTTATTGCAAAAGGTAAACTTTTTCAGTTTAAGGTTTATATGAAAATATAACGTTTATGTTAGGTCTATGCCTCAGAATAAGGTTATTCTGAGGTAAGAATAAGAATAAGAATAAGAATAAGAATAAGAATAATTTATTTGCAAAAAATATGGTACATAAAGATGTTATAAAATAAAAAAAAAAAGCGCACATATTTTACCAATTTGTGGCATGCAAATACACAGAATTAATATTTAAGTATGTCATATTTCACAATAATTATGATATTTATGTTCATGAAAGTTTTCAAAATTTATTAAGGATTAAATTCAAATTCAGTTATTCACATTCGTCAAGTTCATGTTGTCAATATATCTACTTATCTACTAAGAAATTCATTTATGGAGTAAAAATTTTTTTCTTTAAGCCAGCTACTTAATCTACGTTTAAATAATCGTTTTGGTAAAGATTTGATTTCACGTGGTATGGCATTAAAGATTTTAACGCACATATAATTACATTGTCTTGAATACAGAGTTAATTTAGGGTTTTTGTTGTATACAAGTCTGTATGGGTCTCTCCTGCTTCTTGTGCCTACTGGCTTTTCAAACAAGTTAATGTTAAAATTCACAAAACAGGCAACTTCAAGTATATACATACATGGCAAAGGTAATATACCTAAGTTTTTATATAGAGGCTTACACGATTCACGGGGTGCCTTGCCACATATGGCACGAATACATTTTTTTTGTGCTATAAAAACCTTATTAGCATCAACAGATTTCCCCCAAACAAAAAGTCCATAGTTAAGTATGGATGCCACATAGCCGTGGTAAGCTGCTATGACAGTTGTTTTTGCTGATGTGTTACGTAATCTTCTCAAAACGTACACATAGCGGTTTAATTTATCACATACACTATTAATATGTTCTTTCCAGCCGCAATTTTCGTCAATTATTATACCAAGAAATTTTGTTGATATTGCTTCGTCTATATTTATACCATTATAAACTATATTCAAATTATATTTATTTTGTCTATAAGTTCCGAATTGCATATATTTTGTCTTATTTAAGTTTACTGTCAGATTGTTATTCTTGAGCCAATTAATGATAGTAGAAATAGTCATATTTATTTCAGATTCATATTCCGTAACATTATTTTTATAAGGTACAATCACTGAAATGTCATCTGCGAACATTATACACTTATGTTTTATAGCATCAGGAAGGTCATTTATATATAGTAAAAACAGTAGTGGCCCTAGAACACTTCCTTGTGGCACACCAAATGCGTTGACTTTAAATGTTGATTTATACGATACCAAATTATTTTTATCATCTATGCTTTTAATTTCTACTGCTTGTTTTCTATTACTTAAGTAAGTTTCTATCCAATCATACGCTAAACCTCTAATACCTAAATTATGTAATTTATTAAGTAATATGTCGTGAGACACAAAATCAAATGCACACTTCATGTCAAAATATACAACTGTAGTGGGAATTTTGCCATTTATATTATCAACTACGTCCCGTACAAGATGAAATATTGCTAATGACGTAGATTTTTTACTCTGAAACCCGAATTGTTCATTTTTTAAAATGTAAAATTTGGAGCAAAATTTCAATAAACGTATTTTCATAGCATTTTCAAAAATTTTTGAAAATACTGGTGGTAATGTAATAGGACGATAATTGGAAATATCGGACTTTGGGCCTTTTTTAAGCAATGGCTTAACAATCGACGATTTAAGTAACTCGGGAAATGTCCCAGTTTCAAACGAAAGATTTACAAGGTAAGTGAGTGGTGCAGTTATTTCATCCATGCAATATTTAATGACTTTAGTACTTATATTATCATAACCTGTAGAGTTCGTATTTTTTAATGCTCTTATAATGGTCTTTATTTCATTTTGAGTAAATGGTTCAATGAATATAGAATTTAGTATACATTTTTTGTTTGTATTGGCACAATTATTATTCTTTTTATTTGTCAAATTTATTAGATACTTGTTAAATTCTTCAACTATTTTATTTGGATCACTAATTTTTTTATTATTAAATATTATTTCATTAATCAAATCGTCACAGTCAAATCTATTACTTTTATTTTTTATGATGTCCCATGCCGCCTTGCCTTTGTTTTTTGCATTTATTATTAATTTGTCATTGTGTATTCTTTGTGATGTCTGTAAACATCTGCGTAAGAGTTTAGAATAATATCTGTACTCAGTCTTTTTTTGTGTACATTTTCTTTGTGTGTAGTACTGATATCGCAATTTCCTTTTTGTTTGACAACTTTTTAAAATACCTTTCGAAATCCATTTGGGTTTCCTATATTTATTAGATAATTGTATTTTCTTAATTGGAAAACATAAATCATAGAAACAGACGAACAAAGAATGAAATGATTGCATAGCTTTATTAACATTTGATTCCGCTAATGTTTCTACAAAAGACATCGATTTCAAAATATTTTTGAATTTATTTAAATTTTTTTTGCAGTCATTTCTTATAAACTTATAAAACTTAATTGGTTCGTTAACATTTTTTTCAATAGGAAATTCTATCATTTGTGCTGTGTTGTGATCTGATAGTTGCAAGTCAAGTAATTTGGCGGTAGCTTCCTCAATATTGCTAATAATGTGGTCAATGCAACTGTTTTGTCTTGTCGGTTCTTTTATATGAATATTCAGTTTATAATTATTTAAAATGTCAAATAGAATTCTTTGTTCAAGCGAACGTTTAAGAGTATTAATATTTATATCCCCTGCTAGTATTATGCGTGACTTTGATTTTTTTGTGAATTTGTGCAATAAGTCATTTAAAATTGATAAAAACAACTGGCCATTTGAATCAGGAGTTCTATATATACAAATAACAATTATGTTTAAGTCAAGCAGTCGTATACCACAGCATTCAAATACCTTGTCCTGAGTGTAATTTTTTAGATCCGATAATTCCTCAAACTTAAGTCCTTTATTTAAGAATATGCAGACACCACCTCTACCGTGCTTTTTTATTATCTTTCTACAATAAGTAGCTGCTAATTTGTAACCAGAAATATGCAGACAGCATTCACTACCTTTTTTAATGAATGTTTCGGATAAGCATAAAATCTCTGGTTTTTCTCCCAGTTTGAATAAATCTGCCATTGTTACTTCTAACACATCATGTTTTGAGTTAAAACCTTCAATATTTTGGTGAAAGAGTTTTATGCAATTGGGTCGCTTATTAGGCACGAAAAAAAGTTGGTTGTTGTTTTGACGGACTGATCAATTGGGGATCATCTGATTGATTGAAAATCCTTGATTGGATATATTCCGAAAGTTCAATTATTAGGTTATTTATGTCTGAAAATATAGTTTTGTATCCAACATTATTAACGAATCCTGTTTTAGTATTAAACATCTTATAAGAGTAATCTAAGTTCTTGTTACAATCTAAAATATAAGCATATTTATGAACCAAATTATCAGAATATAGCAAGTTATTAAAAGTTTCGATTCTTTTGTTGAATATGTTTGCATACAAATAACATTTGAAGGTGGGTAAGCATATAATTACATTTGTGTGTTGTAATGTCAATAATTTGTTTCTTATAGATTTAACAATGTCAAAATAATTATTCGTGTGGTAGAAATCATCATCTCCAATAAATAATATACAAAAATCATTTAAATTAAACATTTTTAACTTAGGTTCTAATTTATCTAAAAATTGTGCTATATTATTTCTAGGATATATATAATGACATATTTCTGTGTTTTCAACTTTATTCTCGGCAATACGTAGAATATTATTTTTGTTATTGCTGCTTATTAAGCAAATTTTCCTATTATTAACTTTTTGTTTAATTTCTGTCGTTTGAATAGTCCTTTCTTCATTGTGTGATTCTTTCTGTGTCGATTTACAACTATTATTTATTGTATGTACGTCAATACTACTCGACTTTATCAATATATTCGATTTTTTATTAGTTTTTGATATTGGTGATAGTTTTGGCGAGGAACTGATATTTTTTGCTGAATCAGGAATATCTTTTTTACTCATCTGGTTTATTTGTACTTTTAATTCAGCAACTTCATCTTTCAACTTTTTATTTTCTATCAACACTGCTTGAATCTTTTCATTTGCGCTATGTAGTTTGTCTTCTAGGCTTAAGTTATTTTCTGTAAATTCTTCTAAATTTTCTGTCCTAGATATTTGTGTGGCTTGACTGTCTAAACTAAGAGGAGAACCATATAGTTGTTCCTCTTCAGATAAATTATCGAAGGAAATGTTAGTAGGAACAATTGGTTTAGATTTCCTTTTTGTTATAAAATTAGTTGCTGTTTCCGGGTTTTGTTCGTCATAATTTATTATTTCGTTGTGTTTTTTTTCCCAACACGAGTTGCATCTCCATTCTTTTCTGCGTCCTGGAGACATAATGTAATATCTTGGTGATGTAACATTGGCACAATCTAAATCATATTTGTTTTGGCATGTAATACAACTCAAACTTCTTTTATCCATGATAACATTATTACATTTTGCACAACTTTCCATTTTATTTCTTTGTTTTGTATGTTCTGATGATAATTAAATAATTTATTGATGTCAAAATATCATAAATACAAATAAAATTGTCAAATAAAAATAAAAAATAATTGTTTTTATTTTGTGGCCACCACCAGGCGCGAACCACGAGCCTTGCGAACGACAGCCACTCAGTGTTCACGATGCGCTACTCGGTTGATACTGACAGTGGATGAATTTAGCGGTAACATGCCAGTCTGAGTACTGATGCGTCATAGATTAACCAGTGCGCTTTAAATCAGCTGATGAGTCACAAGTCACAATTATTCACAAACACCTCACAGTCACTGATTTTAAAATGTTTTTGTTTCCGACAACGTACACACTAGGTTTTTTTATTGTCATTTAGCACTATTCGATAAATCGTTTATGTAGGTTTATGTAGATATAAATATAAATCACAAATAATGCTTAAAAGTATTTTTTATGATAATTATAACACGAGCGTATTCAATATCAATCCGCACGGTGCGCGCGCGCGCGGGGGAGATCTATGCCAAATATTTTTAAGTCTGTGGTTTTGAGACAACGTTGACAAAGTATCTATACTATAGCTTCATGGTATCCATGACCCTTACATTTTGTGTCTATGGCCACATGACAGCTGTTAAATCATAGAAATGTGTTAAATATACTTTATGACCGAATTCAGACTTGGAAATGGAAATATATCAAATTAATTAACCTATTGAATTTACAACAACCTTTTTGTATATAAATTTCCAAGACCGCGATATACGATATACCTTGTATAAAAAATAGTAATAGTAATAGTATACAATAATAACGTATAAAATTACGATTATGAGTTCTTACACCTGCGGCGTCGGCCTGACAAGCTAGTCGGATCATAAAACAATCACACCGCATGTGTTTACTACATAGCTAGATTGATGAATTCACAAGAATTTGTGCAAAATGTAATATACTTATTGCTTGTTCAAGTGTTAAATACCTAAGGAATAAATGTTCTTCATTTACATAGGTAAGGAATAAATGTACATTTACGAGGTCTTCCATATGTTTGGCCATCATCGCAAGCATTTGCTGTTCATTGCTGTGTAACTCATCAAAGCTAATGATACTTTCCATTAAATGCGGCTATGTAGTGTATATATAAATAAATAATTAAATATATACGGACAAATCACACAGATTGAGCTAGCCCTAAAGTAAGTTCGAGACTTGTGTTATGGGATACTAACTGAACGATACTATATTTTATAACAAATACAGATATAGATAAACATCCAAGACCCAAGCCAATCTGAAAAAGATCATTTTCCATCTTGACCTGGCCGGGGATCGAACCCGGGCACCCCGTGTCGCAGGCTGGCGTGTTATATTTTTTGGCAATGTACAGCGAATCGCCGCGACGATGACCGAACATATGGAGGGCCCATAAGTCAACCGTCCAGACTACAGAGTAAGCCGAGCCCTTGTTATACCTACTACTTTTTATTAAAGTTTTTAACAAGTTCTATTCAACTTGCCCTGTTAGTCTGTCTGGGTCAGATCTTGAAAGTTAAATAAGAATTTATTGAATTAGAATATAGAAACTTTGCATACTTATAAAAGTCAGATGTCAATACAATATTATGGAGTCAATAAGCTGTTCTGGTGGTGTAATCGGAAGCCTTAGAAAGTTAGAATTATAATAAATAAAGATAAAACTAATTGGAGACTAATATTGTTACGAGTAAATGAGTATTGAGTATAGAAAATCCTAAGCGAAAAAAGAGTTAGATTTGGCTCATTCAATAAATATAAATAGGTTCTTAAAAACATCGGAATATAGCCAGTCTTCCCATTGACACAGAACAAATGATGATGTGATTTATCGCAGGCATCGAACACTACCTATTAAAATCATATCCTTCAATCCCGTTCACCGTACTTTAATAAATAAGTCGCGATTTTCTGCGAAAAATCTTTTATACTTATTCTAAAGGACCAAAGATTCTATCAAAAATTCTTAGTAACATAACCTTTTATACATTTTTAAACCAATCAGATAAAACCGATTCAATATGGGTATTACGACTTTGGCATTATGTACTTATATTACAGTAATCTGGCTGGTTTCTTATCGTTAAAATGCTTTAAAATCATGCATGAAATGAAATGGATTAGCTGTATTCAAGACTCACGCCATAAAAAGTGTATTTAGTTCTTAACTTTCAACGTTTCCCCCGCAGCCAACCGCTACATTCTTTTTGTTCGTATTTTTATGCACCTATTGTACCTTTGTATCCTTAACCGGGCCTTAAATTTTGGCCGTATCGCCTTGGCTACATGGCCAAGCGGTAAAAACTCCTCGACCGTGGCTAACGCCTAATGTCGATTGCTTTTTGCCGAGCATTGAGCAACTTAAACGTTTTGTGGTAATTGCCAACTGGCGGCCTATTCCGACGGGTTTCGGAATTTCGATTCACCCTTGCGTTTTGTTCAAGGAGTCTGATGACCCCGAAAGGCTGACGGACCCCGTTCTTACAAAGAGTGTTGAAAAAGGTAAAATAATAATATTCTGTAACACTGAGCTTATAATACATTCACATATTTACAGTAGTCCAATCGAAATTTCCCAGGGTATATAATAAAGGATTTTAAAACTTTCAATATGTATATGTTACGGTAAATTTGATTAATCGAAAATTATTAATAATTTTATAACATTATTAATAATAACCTCGTGTTTTGGTAAATGTGAATAAAAAACTGAAATTAATTACTTTTGGTAGTTATTATTAATAATTCACTACACACATTGGTAAAAGTTATAAAAAAACCCAAAGTTATTAGTCCAGCAGGTATTTATTAAGAATATGATATGACGAAGATACTACTTATTCGTAAGATATGACACATATAACAGTGCTTGTCTCAGATCACACAAACAAGGGTAGGTACTTGTTTTAAAGAAACTGACAACAATAATCACCTCTTAATCTGTACTCTTAATAAACAAAGTTAAAAGAGTGAGAACAGCCTCTCGGCAGCGAAAGGGAGTCGCTATTGCTGCCCTATCTTGAGCTACTGGAACAGAGTCCACGTTGACTCGAGACTTGCTCGTGTCAATGTAAAATAACTTTAGTTTTTAATATTTTTATTTGGCTCACTTTACTAACCCTAGTTTATAAGCTTATTTTTGGTACTAACCTATGTAATAGAAATGTATTTCTAAAATAAAACGTTATTAGTATTATTATTTGTATCTACTTTGGTTTCACGGGTCCCGGTCCTTTGGATATATATCTATATATCCAACATGAAGAGGCCCTTTGGAGAAGTTGATGTAAAGTTGGTCTCCAGCCAGAACTTGTTTCTGGAAATACCAATGTATGATATGTCCTTGAACAGGTTTAGGCTGGAGCAGAAACTATTGCATTATGAAAGATTATAAAGATATTTATGGGATTGAAATGTAGCTGGACTTGTGCTAGGTTTGCCTGGATTGGACACCTGCTATTATTATAAAATGGCAAAATTATAGAATCGTCATCACCATCAAGAAGGCCTCTTGTGATGAGGCCTTTTTAATACTTTGATTAAAAAGGCCTCGAGATTACAACCTTGGGAACAGTAATGAAAATATGTAAGTGACTATTTTAGGGTAAAGATCTTGAAAATGATGTAATTTTTGGAATCCAAGATGGCGGACGCGACTTTTCATGAAAAACCTGCAACCTGCAAAGGGGTCGTTTTTTGGGTTTTTACCTTAATTATGTAATCCAAGATGGCGGGCGCGACTTTTCATGATAAACCAACATGAGTGTCGTTTTCTAGGTTCTTAGGGTGTAGAGGTGCATATCTCGAAAATGACGTCAGTTATATAATCTAAGATGTCGGACGTGACTTTTCATTATAAATCGACGTGAGTGTCAATTTCTAGGTTTTTTTCGGTGTAGTTTTGGAAAATTACACAGTTTTAGTATCCAAGAAGGCAAATCTTCGCGTGGCCTCTCGCACATCCCGCATGCCGCCTCGCCACCCCTGCCCGCAAATCTGTTGCCCGATCGAGAAAAAAATCGCCAGTGTACATTTATTTTTATCGATAGTTATTACATTTATCGGTACTAAGGTTACATTATTAATAATCACCGACAAATGTGATTAATTTCTCACTTTTACCTGTACTTTCGGTAATTATTAATAATGATAGACAATTATTAATAATTTTTAATTAATCACTCTAACCGTAACATATATATATACTAAGGTACCAAAAATCCCACCGAGTAGCTAGGTCTTAGTACGACCTTAAAGTCTACCATGAGTAGGAGTCGTTTAACATGTAAATAGTAAACTATTCGATCTATCGTCAATATTCGTTGGCTCGTAAAAGTTAACTAAAGAGCTAAGGTCAAATTTGTAACTCATGGTGCTGATATCGAAAAAAAATCCTATAAAAATTCGGCCTTGCGTCGTTAAATATTACGAGAGTCGAAAGCTACTCTTGTATACTGTTTTCATGGTAGACAAAGTAGAGTAAACTGTGACAGGTTTAAAACGTTAGCGTATACTAGTGCTAGGTTATGGTAGATCTCTGGAGTGTTTATTTCGAACGAGTGACTGCGAAAACCCATGATTTCTCTACAGAAGAATCGCCTGTCTTGAAGATACCCGTCAGTACTCTCTTTATCTAATTCTCAGTTGAAAATTACCAAATGACTTATCTATACATATAATAAAACAGTAAAAATATTTTGTCTGTACATTTAGAATTTTTGACTGAAATGGATAGAGGGACACTTAAAAGGAATAATAGAAAGCAATAATTTTTTTTTGGAATTTTTTGTCTGTCTGTCTGTCTGTCTGTCTGTATGTATGATCACGATTATCTCCGAAAATACTGAACCGATTTACTTCAAACTTTCACCAATTGCTTTGTTTTAACTCAGCAAAACATTTGAAGTTTGTTTCATCAAAATCGGTTCATTAAAAAAAAAGTTATCGTCATTTGAATTGCCAAAAAAAAAAACTCATGCCTTGAGTTCAAGGCATGAGTTTGCCTACAAATATATAGCAAAAATAAATTGAAATAATAAATGACATAAGAAAATTAAAATCCAAAGTCAATTCATCATCATTATACGACAGCATTATACCTAGCCGTACTATCCATAGTAATCCATACTAATAAAAAAGGAGTTGCTGACTGACTGACTGACATATCAACGCAGGGCCTAAACTATAAGGGTTAGAAACTTGAAATTTTGTACAGAGGTTTCTTATATAACGTAGGGGGACACCAAGAAAGGATTTTTGGAAATTCATCTCCTAAGGGGGTAAAACGGGTTGCAAAGTTAGTATTAAACTTTGTCGTTTTTGATGTTATTCGAATGAAATTCAGCATGAAGGTTCTTTACTGAAAGGTATGAAACACGAGTAAAATATTTTACTCAAAAATCATCCCTTAAGGGGGTAAAATAGGGGTGCAAAGTAAGCATGAAACTTTGTCAATTTTGAAGTTAGTCGAATGAAATTCAGCATGAAGATTCTTTACTGAAAGGCATGAAACACGAGTAAAATACTTTTCTCATCATCCCTTAAGGGGGTATAACGGGGATGCAAAGTTAGTATGAAACTTTCCGTTTTAGAAGTTATTCAATTTAAATTCAATATTAAGGTGTTTCATTGAAAGTCATGAACGAATGTATTCCGGGTAATTCTACTGTTCCTGAGAAATCGACACTTACGCGGGCGGAGCTGCGGGCCAAAGGCAAACCTGACTTATATATCAACGCACAGCCGAAACTACTGTGTGCCCAGAAACTTGAAATTTGGCACAGGGATTCTTTTTATGGTGGGATTTTTACAAAATTAAGGGGGGTGGAGTTTATATGGAATTTTCTAATTTCTGGACTTAGAAGTTTGAAAGTAGGTACAAAGTTCTCAATTAAAATTAAAAAAGATCTGTTTAGGTAAACCAGACAACATTCTCCCTTGAGTGGGGAAAATGGGGGGTAAAGTTTGTATGGAATTTTTCCATTTCTAGACTTAGAATATAAAAATAGGTATGTAAGTTCTCGATTACAATTAAAAAGATCTGTGTAGGTGAAATGTATGAAATCCCCTCCTTATGGGGCAACATTTGGGGATAAAGTTTGTATGGACATTTTCTCATTTCTGGACGTTCTGGATTACAATTAATAAGATGTATGTAGGTAAAACCGACGAAATCGTTGCCTGAAGGGATAAAATAGGGGATTAAAGTTTCAATAAGGTACATTTCTAGACTTAGAAGTATGCAAATAGGTATAGAAGTCCACGGTGACAATTAAAAAGATCTATGCAGGTGAAATGTATAAAATTCCCCCCTTAAGGGGTAAAAGCAGAGGGGGGGGGGGGGGGGGTTGTATGTAATTTTTCTCATTTCTGGACTTAGACGTATGAAAATAAGTACATATGTTTACATTACAATTAAAAAGATCTGTGTAGTTAAAATGAACGAAATTTCCCCTTGAAGGCTTGAAGGGGTAAAATAGGTAGGATAAAGTTTGTATGGATTTTTTTTATTTTTAGACTTAGAAATATGACAATAAGTATATAAGTTCTCCATTACAATAAAAAAATATCTGTGTAGGTGAAATGGGCAAAATCCCCTCCATAAAGGCTAAAGATCTATGCAGGTAAAATGTATTAAATTCCCCCTTAAGAGGAAAAAGCAGAGGGGGAGGTGTTTGAATGGAATTTTTATCATTTCTACTGTTCCCAAGGGAACGACATTAACGCGGGCGGAGCCGCGGGCAACAGCTAGTATTGAATAAACGTTTTTGAATTTGAGTACATCAAACGTCACCACCATTAGATTATTTTACTATTTTTTACTCTTCATAAATATTAGGGTCTGAGTCTTTAGCACGAAGGATTTTTCCACCTCATTACTTTATTCAATAAGAATTCGACTGAGCATTACAGAAAAAATATTTCAGTGCTCAATGAGATGCGACTAGTTTATTCTATATTATCCCTGTGGAAAGTTATTATATTTTCTGCGACTGATAAAACTTGTCCTCCAAATATAACTTGGCCTTTGTGTAACAGCCTGTAGAAAGTCACGATAGGGTGACGGCGAATGAAATGATGTTGTTAACAAAGAAGTGAATTGTTAACATTTGATGTGTTGGCATTCGTTAGTTCTTGACAGCTGGCAGCCTCGTCGGGGACAGTAATTTGATAGAAAGCCAGAACCGTGTTTTTACTTACTTTGCAAACATTGAACTTCACAACACAGCGTTTCTTTTGTCTGTAAAAACATGAGGAGTTGTAGCAACAAACATGGAATGATATCATAGTAAGCAAAGATAATGATACATTGTTTTTGTCAAAAGAGTAACATCCACTTAATTTCTCTATCATATCATCCTGCTCACCTTTTTTAACTGACTCTTTTAAAAAAAGGAGGTTATCAACTCGGTTGTATTTTTTTAATGTTTATTACTTCAAAATAACGATATTTATGAGGCGATATTAAAAAAATATTTTTTCAAATGATCTGCCGCATGTTATGGTATATAAGTTGGTCCTACATAAATTTCATCACAATCGGTTCAGTAGTTTAATTAAAGTCAGCTTTTCAAATATCAAATTTCATTTCCAAATTCGAACTATCATCTCTATTTCTACTTCTATCGTTACTCCAAGACACACGACCTGGAGAACTATCACTTCATATATGTGTCAAGTACATCATCAAGATAAAGAGCAATCCAAACCTATTAATGAACTTATGCCACTTGCGGTCACCCATCCAAGTGGGAACCGCGCCCGGAGTTGCTTAACATGCATAAGCGCTAATAATAATAAACCCGTTTAAAATAAAATGTATTTACTCAGATTAGATTTCAACCAAATTTTAAGTTAGTTTCAAAATTCATAGATTTGCCCTTTTTTTGATAAACAAGATACTCTTTCTGAATCAATTCTTTTGACATTGACGTGGGACCACACACCACTCCGTTGCCTCTCGTGTATCATATGAATTTAAAAAAATGTAACTAACCTCTAACCAGACAACCAACCAGGGCTGAACAGTATTATTACATTGACTTTTATTAATAAGATTAAAACATTTGATCCTTGTTAGGGTTGATGCGTTCTACGCATACTAATTATTAACTCATAGCAATTTTATTGAATGCGAAAGTTTATCAGGATTTTTTATGTTCAATTCGCTGAACTGATTTACATAGTGTTTAATATGAAGATAGTTTGATATAAGATTCTATTTATCTTATTTTTTCGCGAAATCGCAGACAAAGGCATCTTTATATAATACACTAGCTTTTGCCCGCGGCTCCGCCAGCGTCAATGTCAATCCCTCGGGAACAGTACTTCAGAACTTTTTCCCGGGATAAAATGTACCCTATGTCCTACTCTGCACCCCAGATAACGTGTATGCAAAATTTCATGATGATCGATTCAGTAGTTACAACGTGAAAGCGTAACAAACAAACTCACTTTCGCATTTATAATATTAGTTAGGATAAGGATATTACTAAAATTTATGTCTTCAATCATAAAGGTACCTTAAAAGTAATTCTATTTACTCTCTACCCGTCTGAGTGTTTTTTCCGGTAGCACACTCAGCTGTGATGCGTCGGGGCCCGGGGTCCGCGATTATGAAAACATTCATGCTGTACTGGCCAGTTATTTAATTAACTATTTAGTTTTAAACAAAAAGAGATCCCTAACGGAATAGTACCTCAGGATAAGTATTAGGGAATTATAGCGGACATCGCGTGGGAATGGATGGGATGCGTGCGGCTGAGCGCGGCGCCGGGATAATGAACAAGATGACGATGCAGTTACGGTGCAGCTCTGATTCACTTCCGATGCTCTGGTAGGGATGCTCATCATTTCGAGTAGGTGTCACGGTCAATCGACCATGCACACCCTGGTGTCAGAGTTCTTCGGAACCGCCTCTCGGCCTCTGACGTGGTTCCTTTAACGACTACCAGATGGCAGCCAGGACCACCGGCTTAAAGTGCCTTCCAAAGCACGGAATCATCTTTATTATCAGACAATCAGGTGATTCTAGCCTGCAATGTCCTAACCAAACTGGAAACAACTAAACAAAGTATGCATCCGGTGGGAATCGAACCCACGAACCCCGGGTCAACAGGCAAATGCCTTAACCACTGGACCACGGAGGCTGTTAGGGATAGGGATGCTGTGAAATAGACTTACGTACGACATATACATTTCCTTTTCGGACTGATAGATGTATGTGTATAGTGAGGTTGAGAGATTATTGTTATATCCAAGCGCTTCAGGCACGTAATGACCAAGATTGACTGAGTTTCTTTCGGCGTTCTTCTTAGTAGTGGTCACTCTGAAACGCTAGTAGTTATTCGATTTTTCAAATACATAAAAAAATAATAATAAATAATAGAAAAATATGACGTTCAAAAAGCTATGACTGTATCCTATTTTGAACAACAAATATTTATTTCATTTCGTTTCATTTCATTTCAGATGTAACATAACATAACATAGGAGTACCTATTAAATAAAAAATAAGATATGTAGAAAATGTTCCACACGAGCATATTTGAAAACCTTTTCCCTGTGCCGCTTTACCATCCAGGGTACCGCGCTCCGACCCTGCACGTCGGATATCTTGTCATATCCGACGTGCAGGGTTGTCCTAATGTTCTTTCTAATAGGCATTAGGGGTCAACGATAGTATATATGTATTACTAAAACTTTCTTGAAATTACCTATCTATGACAAGAGAAAGCACCACAATGATACCATACATGATCGTAACTTCGTACTTTTTTATTTCTAACCGATTTAAAAAGGGACGAGGTTCTTAATTTGGTTGTATTTATTTTTTCTCGAAACTGTTATTTTTTTTATGTCAAAGGTTATCTATTTACTATCATTGTCAGACAAGTCCTATATAGGAGTATTTAATCGTAAATCCTTACTAATATTGTAAATGCGAAAGTGAGTTTGTTTGTATAATTGATAAAAATGCTTGGCAATTAATATAAATTTATTTGATGATATAATATATGTAAACAATGTAATCGGAGCCCTTCAGGCACATAGGGACCAAGTCTGGATTGAGTTTCTTTCGGCGTATTCTTCTCACCAGTGGTCGTTGCGAAACGCTAGTAGTATTTCGATTTTGCATAAATTAAACAAATATAAGAAATAAAAATATGACGTTCAAAAAGAGATACATGTATCCAATTTTGAATAAAAATCTTTGACTTTGACTTGACTTTTGACTTTGTTTATTTGTTTGTTTGTTTGTTACGCTTTCACGCCGTAACTACTGAATCGATCATCATGAAATTTTGCATACAAGTTCTCTGGAGTGCGGAGAAGGACATAGGACATACCTTTTATCCCGGGAAAAAGGGTTACTATTCCCAAGGGATCGACATTGACGCGGGCGGAGCCGCGGGCGAAAGCTAGTAACTATATAAAATAGTCCCAAGAAAATAAGTTGGTCATTTTCTTATGAAAGATGAGACTCTACGAACTAACGAGATATAGTACTGCTTAGCTAAGATAAATTAATTACGTAGGTAACCTCCATTTCTGAAGTATAACATATGCAACAAAAATAAAACATAAATCTTTATTACTTTCGCAGAGTAGCTCCGTTATTTTTAAAATTTAACTTTCAAATCATAATACCTTTTTTATGTACCAAGTACCAATAAAGTCTCAAACCTGAATCACCTTTACCAGCGACAGTGACAATACATTGAGCGCAGCATAAAGAAGAAATTTATTGCGTCTGTAAAAATACACAAATCATAAAAGGAAATACGCGAGGCCGTTTTGTCCAGAAAACATCGTATCAGAATGGGAAATAAAATAGAGGTGTAAAATAAAAAGAAGACAAAGCTGTCACTTTATTTAAATGTGCGTCATGCACAAACAACACATTGTTAACATTGTAGATTCATGGTAGAGAACATTGCAGCGGAGTAAAGGCTGAATTTTCTTCTCTCCCGGTTGCATCCTCAGCTGTATTACATCAGTGCCCGGGGTCCGCTTTTATCACAGCATTCGTACTACTGTAATTGACTTTGCAAAAATTTTACGGCCGGCTGCGTACATGACGCCAACCGTCCTCAGGTCATACCGTCAAACAAATAAAGAGAATGTGCAGAATAGCTTTGTAACCACTCAACGCCACGGAGGCCGTCAGGCTGTGTGATGTAAACTGATCCTTATTAAAAGTATCCTTCTATCGCCTCACTATTTGTATCACAGAATAGAAGTATTTTGAATAGCGAACAAAAGCCGACCTTATACTATCCAATTTCTTACAGCAGCCTTACCTGCCGTATAATTACTTTCTAGCTGATTGAAGTCGCCGCCGGCCCGGACGCGTATTGCCAAACTGTATACTGACACAGACACCCATAGTCTGTACTGAACTACGTTGTGCTCATTAAAATCACAAACAAATTGGAACAAACTACATACGAGCTCAGAGCAATCTGAGCAGGTATGCACTTTGCTCGCTTGTATGTAAAGCAAACTATGTCACGGGAATTCCTGCAACTAACTATACAACGTGTTTCATAATTACCCGTAATTTTTTTGATAAGCTGTCGCGGTTGTTATACCTATCCGTGAGACTGAACAACTTTCCTTAAAACCATACCTAATGTGAATTAATTTAGGTTTTAACTGAAGAAAACCCGTTAAAAGTATGACAAAAAATTAACTGTAACAACAAATACAGGCTGTAAAAACTATCAGTGTTTACAATTACTGTTTTATTATTTTTTCGTAAGAAAGAACTACTGAAAAAATAAATTAAACATATATGTGATTTCGGTGTAGGTAATAACCCAATTAGGTCGATATGATAAGTGATTGATAACAAAGTAAATTAATGAATCAAGAACAGAAAATCGACGCTTTTCATTAAATGCCAAATACAAACAATCAAATGGCAAGAGATGGCCTCACACACGCCTTTTGTACTTTATTTCCCAATCAAAAATTATCAATAGCACAAATTAAAAAACAGAGGATTAAAAAAGAAATAAAATAACTTAATAAGTAATTTAAACGAACTTCAAAACTGTAATTTATTTGGTTAATAACCGAAAAGTGTGAAATAAACATTATAAAGTAAAATATTAAAAAACATGCCAACTTTACTGTTTTTCTACCAGCATTCTCGTACCGCAAACTAGCCAAGTGGAATTTTTATTCCAATTATTAAGGCTTACACCGATCTATTTTTAACAGTCCTGAAGTCGGTTTAACTTTTAAAACTATTTTTTTTTTAATAAATAAACATGTGCGTAATTGCTAGTGAAGTTACAACCACGGGCGAAAAATGAAGTAAAGGTCGCAAGCGGCGCAGGTTTTAAAAGACAAGGCAGGCATGATAGCGTACCGCGAAGGAACAAAAGAGATAAAACATGTTTGCATTCGCATGCATTTTGCTCTAAATCGTCGATGCCATATTAAGTACATACTACACCAGACGCTGGAAAGTATGGACGTCTGGAGTCGTATGTATTTCGGTCTCGTATTTAAAAGCAAAATGTATTTCGTTTTAACCACTCTCTGAATAGGTATACAGTTTGCTCTTCAACTACAAAGGCTAACTGCGATCAAACTCAGAGCAACCGCAGTCTGGGTCAGTATACAGTTTGGCAATACGCGGCCCGGACACTGGGAAACCTTATATTTAATGAGCACCAGTCAGTTCTGATCTCGTAACATCCATCGCTTCTCATCACACACTGTTTTATTTTCAATCAGACACTTTTGTTAATTAGTTTAATATTACCTTATTATAGTCTAGTAGGTGGTGCTAATATGTATATATAATAGGTTATTATTATACTTATATACTCATCAACGATGTCAGGTGTCATTCCGTATCTCAGATTGGCCTTTCAGGCTATACATGCACGCGGCCCATCAAGCAATATGAGAGTTTGCTCTCTCTCTCCAAGCCTTGCGCACACAGTTCCTCCTGGGGGCCCTTTGGTATAGGCTGTATATATAGGTGTATATAGGCTGAGGGCACTCTGCCCTTGCCTCAAACGTCCGGTGAAGTAGCGAAAGCTCACTTGGAGACAGCTACATAGTCATTTAAAGAACAAAAACTCGTTCTATTTCTATTATCTCTAGAGTAGGCACACCCTTTTTGACAGTTTAAATGGGTGCGCGGGCTACAGGTGTAGCCCATTTCCGACTTTTGTTGTAAGTAAGAAAACGTTAAAAAGTAATAAACTACACATTTTTATTTTATGTTAATAGGAAAACACAAGAATAAAGTTTTTTTTTAGTCTCGAGTTTGTCAAATTGCTCTTCAGTTAGATCCAGATAGCAGGAATCAGCGTTGTCAAATAAAAAGTAGGAGTAAGGATTGTGCAAGCTTTATTATTATAGATGATTCAGTCTCAGTATTAAATATCTATAATAACAGATGATGTGCATAAGACTGACATAACTTGGAATACAGACCAGTCTACGTCGGAAACACCTACGAGTCTGATACAAACGTGATGTTTTTATCCTAATTGTTTGTATCCAAGTGACGCATTGTAAAGTTTTCACGTGCGACATGACGCAGGGCAGGCTGATGACGTGTCTGTAACACGCCACTCTGGAGTGCCACGGCAACTTGCACGAAGCCTTGCCAGTTTAAGGATAAACGTGACTTATTTCGTTAACAAAGTAGCTTAATAATACTCAAATGTTCTAAAAATACTAGTAGACTGTTTCTTATTGCCTAATTTTTATGTAAAACGGTCACTACGGCCAAAGAATATATACGCTACGGCTGTGTAGTTAAAACAAATAATATTTGCTTAAGGCGCTGTATCCCTTAACCGTTTGTAGCGGACATCGCGCGATATTTTATATATTTGTGTCATACCTGTCGTCAGTCTCAGTTCAAATCCGTGTCTGCCATTTTCGTGTTAATATTCACTTTTAATTTAATAATTCAATAATTATAAACAAATATTGTATTTTTTGTAGGTATCCATCTTGCTCATTTAGTTATACTTTTTATAGACGTATAAAAGTTGGTAGTTGTCGCTGAAAATATCAAGTAATTCGCGACGAAAATTTTTCTGCATATAGCTTTTTTTTGATCTTTGAACTGTACTTCATAATTTTTTCATGCTAGTATTCTTTGAAAAATAAGGCTAACTGCGCGACGAAAAAATACACGTTTTACGGTATTCTTCTGATGCACAGCGCCTTAAATTTCGTAAAGCTTAGGGTAATTCTTATTAAATACAGAAATAAGGTGGAAAATAAGCGTGTAAGCCGTGGTGGTGTGTAAGCCGACGCAGACCTTAATGTGTATAATTATTAAAATAGTGAAATAATCAAATGGTGGTGATGTTTTATGTACTGAATTGAATTACGGTAGCTTAATTGATAAAGTACAAGGTTACTAGTTTCGACGGGTATCTTCAAGACGGGCAATTCTTCTGTACAGAAATAATGAGTTTTCGCAGTCGCTCGTTCAAAATAAACACTCCTGACATTCAACCATAAGCTAGCACTAGTTTAAGGTAACGTTTTAAAGTATATCACAGTTTACTCTATACTTTGTCTACCATGAAACAATATGCAAGAGTAGTTTTCGAGTCTCGTAATATTATACGAGGCAAGGCCGAATTTTTATAGGAACATTTTTTCCGATATCACTATGCGTTACAAATATGACCTTAGTTCGTAGTTCTTTATCGAGTAAGACAATCGTTTACTTTTACGAGCCAACGGATATTTACGATAGATCGAATCGTTTACTAATTACATGTAAAACGACTACTACTCATGGTTGACGCTCAGGTCGCACTAAGACCTAGCTACTCGGTTGGATTTTTGGTACCTTAGTACTACATATTGAAAGTACTTACGTTTTTAAGTTTTCGCGGCTATGATTACTATTATTATTACTACGGGAGTACTAGTTTGATATTGGTATGCGTGTAAATGGAAAAGGAAATCAAAATAATTAAGGGTTGCTTGCCGCATCGCCTATGACATGATTTATGTCATATTCACTCATTGCCTTGATCTGCTTTTACGACATAGATTACGCGGGGAAAGAAACAGTTGGTATAATCTGTTTTCTTTGTCACACTCATAGATTTTAAAAAAAAATTGAGTCTATGGTCACCCTAGTATGAAATAATATTGAAATTGTTGTCATATGTGGTTAACCAGTATCTAACGACATTTTGATTTTTTCAATATTTTATAATTATTACTTGCCAATATTTTTAACATTTAAGATTCAAAAGTTAAGCTACCGCGGTTTAGCCTGCCAGAGGAGGGCTGGTCGCCTATCTCTGCATTATTGTCTGAACGACCATCCCAATCCCAAGGGCTCTTGTCTCTGTTACCGTGCCAGCAGTTTTAGAGCCAAGCGGTTTATTGAGATCAGATAGCAAAAGGCAGGATGGAATGTAGTTGGTAACGTGAAGGCTCGGTAAATGTCTGATTTAGGATTTGACATGCGTGGATACTTTCGCATCCACGCATGTGCCTTCTACTTCGAGGCGGGCGGCGGCTGCAGCAGAAGGCATGAATTACGGAAAATATAGTTATTTGGAGATGAATTATATTTTTGTGCCCTTTGCTGTTGAGACGACGGGTTCATGGGGCTAAGAAGCAAAATCTTTGATGACTGAGATTTCAGCACGCCTGCGCGACGTAACTGGTGACCCAAGGGCGGGCAGATACTTTGCGCAGCGGATTTCCATCACGATACATGTTGCCAGCCTTCTGGGAACTCTTCCCCGTGGTGACGAGCTGGAATCCCTCTTTTACTTGTAATTGTGTCGTATTTTTTGGTGTAAAATTGACTTATAAAAGAATAAAATCGGACCAGATACAAAAGATAAAATAAAATTCACAGTTTGCATCTTGCAATTGAAGAATGCTTGTATTTTTTCTATTATTTTGAAAAGCACCACTGAATTGAAGAGTGATTTCATCCATAACAAAAGAAAACAATATTGCACTTGAAATCATACCGGTGGCGTTGCCCGAACTCGAACCCATTACCCTAGACTAGAATAACAACGGGAGCCTAACATTAACGACGCATTGTGCATTTGCCGGATAAAAAATACTGTGACGGAACGAGAGTAGCGGCAGAGTTATATTATATCCCCTGGGCGACAAACACGAGGGGATGTCCGAGCCGAGATAAGAGAAATCCAACAAGAATCAAATAATTTAAGTTTAATTATTCATTCATAAACCTGTTTGTATATTGGTTCTTAACTGGCTGGATGAAATAAACATAATAGTGCTACCTATAGTGAGTAAGTATCGTCGGGCGCTAAAGGTGAAATATAATATAATGTATATTATATTTCTATTTCATTTTGTAGTGAGTGAGATTTCATTTTGTTTTGGAGTGAGTTATATTTTTGTTATTTCGATATAAGCAAGAGAGTCATGCTCCTGCAGTGGAGACTAAAAATACCTGATGATAATGATGATATAAACAAGATACGCTCATCATCAGGTCCTTTTTAGTCTCCACTACAGGAGCACGACCCTCTCTGTGCTACTAGGGCCATACTTGGCCAGAGCAGCCAGAGGACTTGGCCTACACTCTCCACGCTGGCCAGACGGGTTGGAGAGGTGTCTTAGATGTTTATAAGCTTTGTTTAGCTTGTATTTCCGAAGTCGCCTTCTACGACATCCACGGGAAGACTTGGAGTGGTCCTATTCTACTCTGCCGGATACCACACGGCTAAGTAGCTCGTAGCTTGAGGATAGTTGATAACTTATTGGAGTTACATTACAACTTGCAAAACTACAACATCAAGTTTTTAATTTAAATGTGGAAGCCCACATTTAAATTTTAAACTTTAGCACATTTAAATTAAAGACGATGAATATACCCGGGGCTTCCGACGGTATAGTTATGCCACTTAAAAAAATAACCAATTTGCTGGAGGACGCAGCGCGGGGTGTCCTTTGTTCAGGCTGCGGAGCCATTAAAATTACTGCTTTTGTGATCGCGTTGTGAGAAATTGACGGTTTTTAGAGCAATAAGATAAAATGCAGCTGGCAAGCTAATGGCGCTCTCTACTCGCAGGCTTATGAATGGCGGTGTTGCATTACTATCTGATTTACACGTTATAATTGTATAGAAGTATAAAACTTGTTCCCTCCCGAGGCTTCGCTTGCATTAATGCCAATCCCTTAGGAACAGTACTTTTAACGTGACGACGTCTTGTAAATGGATGAACGCCGGCTGCACGCTCAAAAAAGTGTCAAGTTCCGCGTGCAAACGAGAGCACGGAACAAATGATAGAGAGGCACGATCGGTCTAAGCGTTCGGTTTGTGACCCATCTATCTCTTTTCCACCGTTATCACGTCAAATTGTCGTCCGTGAACCGACTTTACAGACCACCAATTTTTTTTTCGGGATGAAATGCCCCCTGTCCTTCTCCGTACCCCAGAGAACGTGTACCTATGCAAAATTTCATGATAAAGCATAACAAATAAACAAACTCACTTTGACATTTATAAGAACATCAGGGCAGGTACGGCAACGTATAAAAAAAAATGTTATGGTAGTTAAATTTTTTAATAAAATACCAAAATCTATTCGTGAACTTTAAAAGACATTTAAATAAATGGCTCCTGGACAATTTTTTTTACTCAGTAAAAGAATTTTTAAATGACATTAACTAATAATATGACATTGGAACAAATAATTGTAAATTTAATTGAGTTAGCAATTGTAATTTGACTATTTTAATTTAATTAACTTTTCGACTATGTATTTCTATGTACTAACATTTGCATGCTATTACAAGATAGCAAAATAGACTGTTCTCTTCTTCCTTTTGTAAAGAACATCTCATATACCCTGTCTTGTGCCAATAAATTATTTTGAATTTAAATTAGAGATAAGAACTACCATTAATCATTACTAATCCTTACTAATAATATTATAAATGCGAAAGTGAGTTTGTTTGTTTCTTTGTTTGTTTGTTTGTTACGCTTTCACGCCGTAACTACTAAACCGATTATCATTAAATTTTGCATACAAGTTCTCTGGAGTACGGAGAAGGACATAGGCTACCTTTTATTCCGGGAAAAAGTACTGTTCTCGAGGGATCGACATTGACGCGGGCGGAGCCGCGGGCGAAAGCTAGTCCTTTATAAAATGAAGCAACCGGGCCCTACATAAAAGCCCTTGTTTGACGGCTAAACCGATTTATATAGGTTTTTGGTCTTTCACTTCACAGCAACAATAAATACCTTGAAATAATCCTTCAAATATAAATTGAGCCCGTCACAAGTCTACACATATTCATTTTACGATTGGAAAACAATTGTTTGTTGTCAATTCAAAAGAAACATATACAAACATTGTGATTGAGATACTAAATTGAGTATGTTTTGCTTGGTTTTATTATTACAAAACATATTATATTTATAGTTACTTGAATTATACTTTCTATAATACAATATAATTTATAAATATATAAATTTCTACAATAAAATATAAGTGTTACATTATCATAATACAATATTTTTGTAACTATAGAACATAATCACTGAATTATTTATTATTTTTCAACACAAATCAATGATTCATAAAATGTATTTGAAACACAATTTTATTTTTCATAATATTCAGCCAAGGAATTAAATGCAAAATGCGTCATTAAAAATCCAATCACAAACGGACGGGACGGCCGTGAAATTCGATTGTTGTAATTATTAGATTCCCAGCAATCCGTCGAGTAATCAATAAATATTCAAGCAAGACCCAATCATAAACCCGTTGAGGGACGCATCTACTACTATAACGGGGATTGAATGACAGTCGTTATAACTGAAAAAATGTCGATAATATTTTAGAAAGTTAAATCTACTTTTTTTACCCCAAACGAAAGAACCCTCTTCTTTATAAAACCCTCGTAGAAATTATTATGATGACCTGATAAATAATTATAATCAAATAATTAATTAATTATAATAAATGAGCTGGGTGCTTCGATCTTGTATAATGATCATGGTAGCGAGCCATTTTTATATTTTGAGGTAGATTTTTATTTATATGTAGTTTTATTGAGGGCCATATATGTATTTATTTTTAAAATTACAGTGATTAAAACTTACTACTCGTATATACAATATGTTTTCATTTAGGAAGGATTAATTGTTAATTTTTTGTTTATATAGTTTTAGTTAATTATTGAATAAATAAACTTATATTTACTATTTTTTTGTTTGCAAAGTAATTCAATGAAGAGTGACCTTAGCTATATTTGATCTAAATACTTTTTATAGGGTTTTTTGTATTTTTTTTTAATTTAGTGTTTCAAGTCGTTCGTTGTTACACGTGTTTTGAAAGCGTACTCATGAATCGTGAAACTGGAATAACGCGTAGAACCCTCATATCTACTTGTGCCAAATGCATCCCCTACTGTTAAAAATGTAATTATATGGTTGTTAATTGAACTGTGCTTTATGTTCTTTCCTGGTCTGGGAGAAAATAAAAAACGTGGAATGTACCAATTGCTTCTCTTCCTGTGCATATCGTAGAAACCGGCAAGGAAATTAGTGAAAATATATGGGATCATTTTAATAGGCAATGCATCTAGCAAACCCATTACAAATTAGATTCTGTTTTCCACCTATTTTTCCACCAACACACTAGTCTAGTGGTTAAGGCGTTTGCCTGTTGACCCGGGGGTCGTGGGTTAGATTCCCACCGGAAGCATACTTTGTTTAGTGGCTTCCAGTTTGGTTAGGATATTGCAGGCTTGAATCACCTGATTGTCTGATAATAAAGATGATTCCGTGCTTCGGAAGGCACGTTAAGCCGTTGGTCCCGGCTGCCTTCTGGTAGTCGTTAAAGGAATCACTTCAGAGGCCGAGAGTCGGTTCCGAAGAACTCTGACACCAGGGTGTGCATGGTTGATTAGCCGTGACACCTACTCGAAATGATGATGATGATGACTAAACGTGGCCTGGGTCTTATGGAGTTAGGCTCTGCCTACCCCGCAAGGGATGAAGACGTGATAATAATGTATGTATGTCGTATAGAGAGGAATGTCGTTTAAATAATTCTTGAATCCTCTTCTGAGGAAGTGCAAGAGAATGGTCAATTGTTTACTACGGTTACAACTAACCGGGTTTTACTCTATTTGCTTTATTTTTTACTAGCTTTCGCACGGGGCTCCGCCCGCGTCAGTGTCGATCCCTCGGGAATAGTTTTTCCCAGGATAAGAGGTGGCCTATGTCCTTCTCCGTACTCCAGAGAACTTGTATGCAAAATTTCATGATGATCGGTTCAGTAGTTACGGCGTGAAAGCATAAGAAACAAACAAACTCACTTTCGCATTTATAATATTAGTAAGAATTAATGCGGATTCCGTGTGCTTTATAGCAATCAATCGGATAGCCAATAAGTTCTAACAGTACAATACAGTAGAGTTGTAATATTGGGATGTTAAGGTACTAGTAACTTCTAACTAACAGCGAACAACTGAAGAAGATTAGTCGATAACTCACTTCGAATGACTCGGCGCTTATAATGAACAGGCGGACCTAAAGATGGACATGGACGGATCGACTATTCTTGAAGTTCGCCGCGAACTAGGATTTATTTTTAACATGTTATGCTTAACACATTTGAAAAATTATACTTATTGAACCCAAATACCTTGGTTTTAAATTTAATATTAAAGTACTGATTCTAGAGTTTATTAATTACATAACATTTACGTGCATAAAATATATTTTACCTCTACCTGGATTAAATGTAGGGTCGACGCTTAAGTAAAAGATTGGCCTCATCCACCATTTCAAAGAATTGCGTTTTTGACGTAATTACTCTTATAAATCGATGAACGATATCTGTACGCATTAAATAGTGTCACGTTTAGCGTACGAGCGGGAGCGCGGGCGCATTTGTGACGCATCTATCTTTCTTCCACCGTTATCACGTAAAATCATCGTCCGTAAACCGACTTTACAGCCAACCAATTTAATTTTCATACAAAAACGTTCAGCAGACCGGTTAATTTTTACGTGAATGTCGAAAACTTTTATAGGTTCCACCACTTTCTCATTTTTCCACGTGATTCTCATAGATTTTTTTTTTCATAAAGATCAGTCAGTTGTTCTGGAAAGCCTGTCATCATCATGATTTCATAATTCATATTACTGAGTTAGTTACGTTTCAACACAAACGATTAATTAATAGAATGTAATCGAAACGCAATTTTAATTTTCATAACATCGAGCAACGGAATTAAATGCAAGCACGCGTCATATAAAATCCAATCATAGACGGACGGCCATGAAATACGATTGTTTGTCATTAATCGTTATTTGATTCCTAGCAATTCGTCGAGTAATCAATAAATATTGGCGGGCACTATCAAGACACAATCATAAAGCCATTGCAATGTGAGTCACAATGATGCACATGTCCCTGCTGACTGAGATGATTAAGAAAATTAAACTTTTACCTACATGATAATAACTTGATATTCGCACGAATGCCATAATATATATAGCGTAAGCTGGGAACTCCAAAAAAAATTACATTATCGTACATATGTGTTCGGCAAGCCCGGCAATTAAGAAGTATGAAAATGTCAAAAAAAATATTTCCGTCCCCACCATTGGTCCCATAGAAAAAGTTGTTCATTTTGACGGGCCGAGTCACCCCTTTACGGGAACGCCGTTGGTTACATGCTGTATAGCTTCGTCAGAGATGGTCGCCATCGCTTATTAATGTGTCCGTCGGCAGCCTTGCATATCAGATTAGTCGAGAAACGCAACCTCGCCAGGTCGCCGTGAATGCCACCTTTAACCTCGTCAGCGGTGGTCACCGTCGTTTATTTATCTTGAGTCGTCCCGTCCGTCGGCCGCCTAACGTAGGGTCACCAGTCGCCACTGCTGCCAGGCGTCCGGTAATGCGGGACATGGTTTGGCTCTTTGGACGCGCGTCGGACCAAAGAGGATTGAAACTGAAAAAGAAATGGAAATATAGGTACAGTATATCTGGCTAGCGATGTTGACTACTGAAGGGATGAGTAAATAAGATTATGCCTTTTCGTTATTTACAGGAATTGGCAGGTTGAGAATGATCAAATTTAAATATATGTTTAGTAACTATTATTACACATCTACATATATCAAAAAAATATTATTTTCAGGTTCTTTTCACTAATTTTGCAGATTTTGTAAGACATTAATCATAAGAAAAGTAAAATTGACAAGCTATTCCCGCGGGGATGGAAGGTATAAAGATGTGAAAATATATATGTATATTATATGTGATTTATTTTTTTAGCCTTCATAATATAACGCAACCCATTTGCGTTGTGTCTTTGTATTTTCTGTTTGATATAAAATAATTCACTTACATAACAGATGTTTGAAGATACGACTCTAAGCCTGACTAAACTACCTGGTTAGTCCTTTATATTTATAAGACTGGCAACCCTACTCGTTCCCCGTAACGCGAGCGTAAACAAACGTACGTAAAGATAATATTTATATGAAGGCTCGAGTAAATACTTCACGTAGCTCGAGATTCCCGGGAACACCGACCGGGTTTGGGTTGGACGGAGAATAATCAGCTTTACTTATATTGGCTTAGTTATGGACTTTGTGACGCATTTGAACACGCCAGCCCGCGGCTTCACTATCACGAAGGACACCGGGTTCGATTCTCGGTGAGTATCAGGGGTATCATACTAGTGTCAGGGGTATCACACTAGTGTCATTGGAGTCACACTAGTATCAAGGGTGGCCCACTAGTTTCAGGGGTGTCGTACTCAACTGTCTGTCCGATGGTTGCAAGTATGTCATCGGATACGCGCGCCAGACCTTGAGCTGCTACTTACATATCCTCAACTCATCCGAGTAAGTAGGTAGCATCCCAAATACCTCCAATCGCAGAAACTTCTACATTTCCTTACTTACTTAAAAACAGCTTCGGTGGGCAGCAGTGCCGGAACCGAGATGAGCTAAACGAACTGCGCTCAGCAACTAGTCTGCCAAGCGTGGTAAGTATCGCAAAACCCCTCAAATTCTCGCAATAAAATGTCCAGCGGTATGCATTGGGCGAACATTAATAATTATTTATCAACTACCAACAGCTCCATGTCACGGTTCAGATGAACACAAAACCACTAACCTACCCAATATGACATAAAGTCAGTTTGTACAATGAAGTATCTAAGTAATTCCTTATTCGTAGCACGATATACATTACCAACGTGTTACCTAAGGCAAAATTTATTGAGCGCACGCTTATGCTGTGGTTTTGAATAGGTGTATTGCCGCCCTTTGTCATAAAAACCTAATATTATTTACCTATTAAAATATTTTTGGCATTATCGTGTTTTCTTGAGTGTTGTTGGTACAAGAACACGGATTACTCCTTAATTTAGTCGAGTAAAAATAGTTTGTTCTGTGGCAGTAATACAAAAGGTTATTATTTTCTACAAGGCTACTTGTAGAATCGTAAATATTTTTAATTTCCTATAATGCTACGCTAGCTATCGCCTGAAAAAGATCCTCTCTTTACATGTATGCTCATGTATTCATAAAACACCTTAATTTTTGGTAGATTATTTTGCTTTTTATTTTCGCTGCGATCAACCGTTTAACGAAATATTGCTATAAAAATATGTAAGGCGTTTTTTCAACTTTTGTTGTTATATAATTTGAGAGATTTTTACAAAAATTTACCTCATCCGGCATCAATGACCAATTTTCAAAGATTCAAATCAAAATTTCGGGTGGCCTTTGCAACAGATTAGCACGAATTTGTAATTTCTGATGATTGGATCTAATAGAACTACTTTACTCAACGCGGAAACATAATTTATATTATTTTGCATTCAAAATAGGATCATTACTTTAGGTTAGTTTTTAGGGGTTTCGCCCTAAGTTGGAGACGCTTACTCGCTCTGTTTTGGTCACAAGTACGTAACAAACCTAAGCTGCCCTCTGTGGCCAAGTTTTTTTAATGTTGCCCCCAGGGGGTTACAAACTAGTATTTTTAAAGTACATGACAAAAAAAGCCAATTTTTAACAAAAATTTTCAATTTTGTGTAGGTATACAAATTTATAGTTTCCAGGCGAATAGACTGGCTTACACTAATACGCCGCAAACATCTGATCTCAAACAAGAACTGGGCTCAACATCGCGTCTGCGAAATACACTTTCGACCCAGCACTTCACGAACGACTACAGCATTATATTGTCTTTGCTACAGCCAAATCGAGAAAAACTGACGATCTTTGCGTGGCTCACACTTTTCATGCCTGTTGAGGTTAAAATAGAGAAAGAAACAGAGCCTTTTGTACCTTTGGCTGAAGCTAGCATTTCCGCAAATCATAAATCATTCGTTAACAGGTGTGACAATTCTACACAAATAGTTAAATATAAAGAGGAAGATATCATAAAAGCTAAACAATTGCGATTCAAAGTACTATGCGATAAATTGGGACTTTCCGGTTACATCTCACTTTTTCACCCCAGTTTCGAAAAAAATCCGCTCTTATCAAAAGAAATGTCTGCGAAAATGAAGGCGCCAATACTGGTCCCAAGTAAAGAGTATAGGCCAGAATTTAAGAAATTAAAGACGCCAAATAACAAATCCAAACCTAAAAATATTGAAATAAAATGCCACCAAAGGATTTTACGTTTTGGCGGAAAAATTGCGCCACCATAACTTATGATTTTGACAAATTTTAAATGAGTGTCTTGTTTATTCAAGTAGGTAAAATGAAATACTATGCCAAACATAAGGCTATGACTACGTAAATATTAATGAATCAACTATTTTTTAATAAAAACTTATGAGTCATGACAAATGTGTGTTATAGTCAAACAAGTTAAGAGCCCGACATATGCCAGGCGGCGTGGCGATACAAACGCGGATGGTCTAAACGCGTTGGCTACTTTGGATATTTTCGTTTTTTAGGAATATTCAAGGGTTATTCGAAAAAGAAAAACATATGATGGCTGCCTTATCTGTAATGCAATAATAATCAAAAGTTTCAAGGTTAATTTTAATGTATTTGGTGAATAATGCTATATACCGAGTAAATTAGACGTGATTTGGAGGCAACATTGCAATTTTTTTTATCGAGAAAATTTAACGCAATCGTGTTTTTGAGTCATATAGTTACCAGAGTTAGTCCTGAACTTTGCTGCATTTTTATTTCAACTTGAGTATTTAATTATTATTGATATAACAGTCAATCATGCAAAGCAGTGTGAGGTAGTACGGGCCCTTAAAGACAAGCCACCTCGCACCTAAATGTGGTGGATTTTTATTTATGTTAAAATCTGTTGGCTTTAACTTAAATATAAACATTGAGCCAATTGTATTATTAGTCATATTATACCAGAAAAAATATTAAAAAAGCAATTACATTGGTCGCTTGAAATACGCTGCTCGGATATGCCCTTTTGTCCCAGACCATTAACTTGTTCCATACAGAAACTGAGACTGAGTTTATTTAAATAGAGATAGGCGGTATCATTTTTATTCCTGTTTTTATCGCTGCTTCCGTTTAATTTCTGTTTATGTGTGTTTTACGGCGCGGAGCACACGGCCTTATAGTTTTATGGCACATGTTGTCTGTACAGGAGGTACGCGTACACTACACGTTTAGAATGTAGAGGTAAGAAACGCCCTCTTTGTATATATATGGCAAAGAATCCGGCAAGAAAGGCATTAAGTCTGTACACGTAATGGAATGTAGAGATGAGCAAAATACTGAAAGGTATGTTATAGAGATTCCAAAAATATATAATTTATATACGAAATATTAAACCAATCTTCTATAAACATTCGAAATATGCCAGGAAATTTATTAGTCGTGTTTAAGTTTTATACTTTTATCTTGTACAAATAAAAATAGTCACTCACGAACGTTTGATAAAGAAAAAATAATATAATTAATTATCATGTCAACTCATCCCGCGGGATAAGTTTGGAGCGGCCTCAGTTGACGAAAGGGCCTTCTATTTTATTGTGTCAATTAACTTAAACCGCTTACTGATAGCAGCTACAAAAACTTACTTTATTATTGAATTCAGACCTTTTCTCCATTGACTTGAAAAGTGATGTAGATACGACACAAGGGTTAAATTATACATGGTCACAAACTTGCAATTCATTCAAACCCTCATTTAATCCCTTTGTTAAATCCGAAACTTTGAAATTCAACGCACATCTTTAACTCAATATAACGGGCCCTTTTGGGGCCTCTCCCCAGCCATGGGAATATAATCCATGTTTAATTTCATCCCGTTATCTAGCAGTTTTTAATTCTACCCCATTACAAAAGCATTCGTTTACTTTGTTGCAATATTTTAACGTGTGTTCTCAGTAAGTTACTTTACAGAGTAAATAAATTACTGGGTACTGTGACAAAAGAGTTATAAGCCTCGTTTGTTACAATATCTTTGATTCTTGCTGGGGTAAATGCATACATAGAATAGAAGACAGAAGAGCTGGCAGTTTAGGTATCTTTTTTTTTTTATTCCAAAACACTATAGGTATCTATCAGAATTTAAAATGTTTAAATATTTAACAGGCATTTGTAGTTTCTAACAATATTACTTACAATTTTTTTTATCTATTTATGTCCTACTGCTGGGCAAAAGCCTCCCCTATATTCTTCAGGCATCCCTATTCCTAGCTTTCTCCTTCCAGTTTCCAGTTTTTCCAAGTTAAATTCAAATAATATTTAATCTTGCTTTATCTGACAATTGTTAATTCAGTATCAGACTTCTTATGCGTAATTGTGTCATGCATAAGTGTATAAACCATGTACATGACATGAACATGATTTTTATATAAAATGAGTCCTAGAAAAACATGACACACTACCTGAATGACGGAAAATCACAATACTTACCGCATTATAAAGAAAACAAAAGGATCTAACGAAATAGCTGTTTATTGTTATTAGGTTACTGTCTATAACTTTGTTATGTCAAGTATACGGTTAAATAGACTTGAACTAGCAAAACAAGCGGATGTGCGTACTCCTAACTGTTACAGAGTAATATAACTGTGGAGTCGAGGGGAGCGACATTGTATCAAAGTTAACAATAGTCACTAACTGCAACGGCAAACCAACAAGCACATTGACATCACATGTACCCACATTTTTATAGTAATACATCCCATTGAACGCCATTTTTTTAAAATCTATTTATAAGTCCTCAGTTTATTTTACTGATCCAATGCTTTCGACAATAATTTCAACATTTTCTCAGATTTATCGATGACATAGAACCACTTAGGAAAATACGTTCTGAACATGTCGGCTCGTTCATCTATAAATCTTCACACCCATTTCCAGATTTTTCCACATCCGTTTCGCAGATTGTCACATTTGTGTGACTTTTAGCGTGACGTCATATTTTAATTAGGAAGCAGCAAGAAAAAACACCATAATACAAAAAAAAATAAACCTATTGAATAAACCTTATAATCAAGACGGTGGTCATTTTTGATAATACAACGTGGGTAAGAAGTGGATAGACTTAATAAATCGTACATTACATAATATGTAGTATACATATACCACGAATACTTATGTGGTGCGAATGATGGTATGCAAAGACTCATCTATCCAGTGGTTTTGGAGAAAAACCATTTTGTAATATCAGAAATGTAATTTATAGATCGTCCCTAATTGTTCAATCAAATGGTCGATTTTTTACATAAAGTTAGTTTTATCAAAATCGAATTTTCTACTATTGAAAACAGCACTTTTAACATAGTAACCACATCCATTTGTGCCAGAGGGGACGTTGTATCAAAGCTAACATCCGTGCCTAACAACCACATCAAGCCAGACCTGCGAGCGACAGCCGCCGGCACAAAGCAACAAAAAACTTAACTGAAACCTCTTTCATGTCGCTTTGATGGGACGCCCGGACGCTTCGGCCCCTTATTTAATTCGGGACTGTAGATTTACTGCACGAGTTTGTTGCTGTTTGGTTTCTGTCGTACGTGCGATACTAAAACGCAATTTTGAGTACAAAGTTTTCCGATATGAGCCATTTGAATATTCCATTCCACTATGTTGGTCTGGGAGATGTTGATGGATGTTGGTCTCTTCTCGCGAAAACTGACGGAGCAGGTTAAAAGGATGGGAGAAAATCTAATAAACCATGTGAATATATAGGATTTATAGGATAATAATAGAGAAAACGGTTTTGAAGTCAAACCCATCAAATGCAGACATCTATTCCACAGTCTAAATTGTCATCCGTACTTGAAATAGGTATCCAATGAGAATTGTCAATGGGTTGCCTATTGCCCACAACAGCTAGGTACCTAAAATAATGTGGGGTGACTCTAGACTGGACTCTGAACTCTGCCAAAACACCAAGCAAAAGTGTCTGTGAGACAACGTGCGACAAGAAATCTTACCGCTTCCAAATGGGGTGCCTCCTGGTCATGATTTGCCGTGGTCTGTTCGGAAATCACTCAACAGACTGCGAACGCAAATAGATCGGTGTAAGTAAGGACAACTTGGCCTGGTGGGGAATATATAATTGTCAGCTCTTAGAATCAGTGCGAGTGTGGTTTTTCGCCACAAACTATGAAGCACGTTTTGTTATGCCCAAACACCTGGACCCTGGACGATTTATTTTGCGTCTGATCGAGGTATAACATACGAGAAAAATAATCCATCGATACGATAAAAAGATAAAGAATAGGTCATGCGGCTTGCAACGCATCACTTTTTTATGCTAAATTCTGTCTATACGCCCACTAACTTTGTAAACATGGCCTTCGGGTTTTATGGCCTTAGGCCTTGTCTACCCTTAATAAGAGATTAGTATGTATGTATCTATTATTTAGCACGCATGAATGCGACCATGTAAACACATACATATAAGTAAACAACAGGGTATCGCAGTTAGCGACGTTTAACCATTTTAATTGGCCGTTAGTTCGCGCCTGATGGATTGGAAAGTCAATTTGCATAGCACTAACTAACAGTTAAGGCTAAGCCAAGTTAGCTGAACCAATTAATTTAACTGCACTTGAACCACTAAGTAAAGGCTCTACATGTAGGTATAATTAAAAGTAACCACCAGCTTCCGGTGTGAAAAATACATAGATTGGGCTATGGTCAGGGGTGTCATCCTCTCATCCTCATACTCGATGCCGCAGGTACGGCATCGAGTACGCGCGCCCAGCCACCCGAGCTGCTACATGACCTACCTAGTACCCCATGATGTACCTAGTACCCCATTACTTTCGTTCTCTTCCCAAATCCAACAAATTCATATCCTTCTCCAGCTTAAAAATGCTTCCGATGGGCAGCAGCGTCGGAAGCATAAGAAGCCAATAAACTGCGCTCGCCAACCCACGTGCCAATCGTGTTGAGGACGGCAATATCCTTCCACGGAATGAAGAACCCTTGGGAAAGAAGGTTTTAAACTTTCTTCACTAATAGAAAGCTATATCAAAACAATTAGGGATCCATACGAAAATTGCAATAATGTAACATAACCAGGTCCATACCAATGAAAAATATTTTTTGTTTCGCTTGTAACCGTTTATGAAACTTCAAATACGTAGGTACTGACCCGTCCGGTACTATGAATGCGGCCCTAATGTTTTGTAAAGATGATTAGAAGTTGCATTTACAATATGTAAAGAAATCTCTGTCCGATCCTTGAGGTGATTCAGCCCGTCGATAAGAACAACTTTTCATATGGGTTCAAAGCTGGGAACTCAAAATGCTGCTGGAATGCAAACGAGCAAACGAGTCACCTGATAGTAAGTGATCACCGCTGCCCATGGTTAACTGCAACACCCAGGGACTAGTTTGAATGTAACTGGAACATAATAATAATAATAAATAAATATATACGGACAAATCACACAGATTGAGCTAGCCCCAAAGTAAGTTCAAGACTTGTGTTATGGGATACTAACTCAACGATACTATATTTTATAACAAATACATATATAGATAAACATCCAAGACCCAGGCCATTTTGAAAAAGATCATTTTCCATCTCGACCTGGCCGGGGATCGAACCCGGTCACTCCGTGTCGCAGGCAGGCGTGTTGACCGCTGCGCCACGGAGCTAGTCAACATATTTTATTTCCTAGACAACCATGTACTCCTATTCAACCCTGTTCAGTTATATATTTCTTTACATCCCGCCAGGCGCTCTACTTATCCGCATGTACCGAGCATGAAAGGATGATTGAGTCTAAAGCCCGCTCTGAAAGCGCTGCGAGCTTTTATGTGGCTCGGAATAATTGCCAAGGGTGCACGTGTATAAAATGTAATTAAAGTGGTGCTCGTACGGAATAGGCCATTATTGGAAATGCCCTATAAAAAATAACAAAGGGTGCGCGGCGCCAAGCGGTGCAGTCTATATGGGCCCGTGGGAGTGGTCCTAGCATACTGTTGGCAATTTGAGTGTGTAATAGTAGAGTTGTTTTTTTCCTTTAAAAGAGTGAGTGAGTTGAGTATATTTTACTAGCTTCGGGCGACTTCATCCGTGTACATAATTGCTATTCCGATGTGCCAGCTAAATCTAGTTAGTGGTTTTTGCCCAAAGGAGTACCCGTAAAAAGTTTTACAATTAATTATATTTTTTTATGTATAATGGGATCATCATTTCGAGTAGGTGTCACGGTCAATCGACCATGCACACCCTGGTGTCAGAGTTCTGCGGAACCGCCTCTCGGCCTCTGACGTGGTTCCTTTAACGACTACCAGATGGCAGCCGGGACCACCGGCTTAACGTGCCTTCCGAAGCACGGAATCATCTTTATTATCAGACAATCAGGTGATTCAAGCCTGCAATGTCCTAACCAAACTGGAAACAACTTAACAAAGTATGCTTCCGGTGGGAATCGAACCCACGACCCCCGGGTCAACAGGCAAACGCCTTAACCACTGGACCACGGAGGCTGTTAAATGGGATAATAATGGGATAACTTGTATTCACATCGTTTTTCTCGCCTGAAAGAGGTTTTATTCGTACATATACATCACACTTGGTGTTTGCAGTTAAAAGCACCTGCAAAAACCACGTTTTTTACAACACAACACTTCCACGGTGGTACGGAACCCTTAGTGTGTGCTAATGTGACTCACACATGCCCAGTTTTTATTTATTTTGCTTAGATAGTAAAGTGAGCATAGATTTATAATCGCAGTAATATGGGACTTGGCACTAGAAACTTTAACGTGGGTTGGATGGGAACCATGTTAATTAAAACTATAAGATATGATTCTTATATAATATATTTTCCTATCTTATATTAGTAGTAGCTTTACCTGTTTATACATGATAAATCTTATCATTTTTAAAAACTACTGCACCGGTTTTCAATATTCTTTCACCAATAGAAAGCAACATTATCAGTGGTTACATAAACTTTATTAACGCTGATAGAGTCAAATACTAAATAATAACGCCCAATTGCTGAATCCAAGGGTGTCTACCTCCAAACAGCGATAGATAGGAGCCGTGGCCGCCAAGTCGTATCGTTTTGGCTGCTATCACGGCCAGCTGACGGCTGACGGCCGACTGACTTATACATTTTAAAAGTTAAGCCGACAGGCTGACAGACTCAAATTTATATCGTCCCTAAACATATTTAATACGACCCGAGTCTAAAGAAAGTTGAAAGGGGAATCAACCCCCAAACAGTAGTTGAAAGGAGACGGTGCCGCCGAGCCGTATCGATTCCGCTACCATCACGGCCAGCTGACGGCTGTCGGCCGACTGACGGCTGGCCGACGACCCCGACCAATAAAGCGGTAACTCATTTAAAAAGTTAGGTCTATATGCCCCGGACATGAAGTTCTACCGTCCGTAAACATAAGGTACAGTTCCAGATCGGTGATATTCATGAGGGGATTGCTATTCGTAAAATGTCGTTTACTAAAATCTCCATTATGTTTTTGATCGGCTAATGCAATCTGTGTGGCAGCCATAGAATTAACTTATCTCTATGGTGGCAGCAGGCGAGAATGAAAGGCGTTTAAAACATAAATGTCACTATAATGAAACATATTTTCCGTGGTTATCATGTTTCATATTAATATCCATAACCATTAAAGTTTAAAGGTACAAAAAGTTAATTCATTATCGTTTCGATTTGCAATTTTATTACGTAATCACAACTTAACGAGTGTTGGTCGATTCTTTCGGGGATTAGATTAGTATGCAATATGCAGTAGCCTGTAATAACCTGGATATTAGCTTCTGCCCGCAAGCCGCCATACTCGTATGTAGATACACGGGTAACAATGAGACACATTAAACTTGAAAATATGTGATGAGAGAATTCGTCACGGTGATTCGAAGTGATGAGGTGATGGATTTGGTATCACAATTAGGGCGTAGGCCTGTGGCGAGTTCATTACATATTTTCAATTTCTATAACACATATACTGAGCATTGTTTTACTATATTTAAATGAAACACGATTGTTTCACTGTCATTATTGTTACTCATATACTTATTCTAAGCTAAATGACTACAGGCACGATGTTGAATCAAGTTATTTAGAAGCAGTTCTTCAGAAATCGTGTGAGTAAGTAAGGTACCTATGTGGTAACCAAAAAATAAGTTAGACGCGCTACCGACTTTTCATCAACCCCATGAAGATAAGATAAAATAGGTACAGGGTATGTGAAGATAGATAGAATCACCGAGATAATTGGTACCTAAGTAGAGAATAATAACTGCGTATTAACTTGTGTGTTAACATTTTGTTTCAATTGATATGATGGTTCTTTATAACATGGCAGAACTACGCAAACTGCGACAACACGAACTATTATCATTAAGGTGCGTCCATAGATAGTAGACATCCATTTAATATACCTATGGCTAGTCGCTTGACAGGGTATGGCATTGCCAGACCCAAAAAAATGCCAAATCGGAAACTGAAAAATGTTGATAGAGCGCTAAATTTCGAGATATAATCCCCATGTTCACACGAACATAACTTTGAATGAGCTCGTATGTGTCTGGACCCAAAATAAGGCTGCCTTTCTGCCATAAATGTGAAAGGTATCGTGTTGTGAGGCTATGAAATGATGCGAGTGTTTCCACCAGAGCTGAGCAGGTATAGAGTGTGCAGGAAATATGCGTTACAGGTTTTTATTTGGAGTTTCATTGTTTGACTGTCAATGTCACAAGGAATGTTTGTTTCCAGAAAAGCTGCGCAGGGCGAAGCTGAAAGAAAATGAAACAATAATACCTTAAGTTTTTTTTTTTTGTGCGCCGCTCGGTTCTTTGCAGCTTTGGGGGAACGCAGCCTAAGCTACTAGAGGTGTGCCGGTGCCAAGTCTCCCGCGGAAGCAGACGATAAATTAATAATGGCTGGCTACAGCCTGCGAACACGGCACGGCTCATATCTAAACTATGTGCTTGTAGGTGGGAAATGCCATTTGAGGTGGAATTTTCGCTAACGTAATAACTTATGATATCACCCCTTGTAAATTGTCTAGACATAACTCCTAATCTTACTTTATAAAACAGAGTCTAAGAAGTAAAATAACTAGCAGAAGAGTAAGAAAGGAATCAAAAACGAGCAAGAGCGAACAGCTCCATTTTATGATAATTAAAACGGATTCAAAGTCAAATTATTATGTTTTGTTAATTAAAGTAACCCAATCAAAGTTTCTAATCATTCTCGTATCGATTTTTGCAACGAGGCTAGATATTTAAGCTACTTATAACAGACAGAAGATAATAACTAAATACAATATTGTTCGATGTTCAGCGATGCGAACAATGATACATTGAGAGAATAAAAATCCTTTTAATTGTAAGTATTACTCTAAACGAATTCCAGAGTACATAGTTCATTAGTTATAGACAGTTTAATAATAGTAGAGCTAAGCTAGATTAATTAGTTTCGCCTTGAGACCTTTGATTTGAATTTATAGTAATTGCTTCTTCTGATTCAATGGATACGACCATTTTCGCCCGAGGGCGAAACACCAATCATATTTTCAGCCTTCGTTATTAATAGTTCGCCATCGCCAGCTGCGCTCGATTTAGAAATCATAATACATTATCGCGTTTATTATTCTTCCATTTACCGTCTCGTCCTGAGAGACCCGGCTCCGGAGCCCCGGGTGCGGATAAAGGGCCCTTTTCAATTTATGTCAAAAATAGCTGAAGTCTTAAAAAAATAAAGCAAGAGCAATTATTTACGTTGAAGTACGTAACTAAAATTACAATGCGGGGCGCGTCCCCAGCGGGCCCCGGCTGCAGTGCCGAGGGGGCAGAAAAATAACTTATATTTACCCTTGGCCATTACTATAATTTTCATTAGATACGTTTTCTTTTTTGTTCTTTTTAAAGTCAGATTTTTATATTACTTTTTTATTCTTCATTACAAGCCTTTTTTTAATTTACCCACACTTATCTTACACTATATTTTGATTTGATAAGTATTATGGTTCTACATAAAACATATCGCCTTACCTAAGAAACAGTTATCTAAATCGTCACAGTCTATGGACACCAACCACCAAGTCACAGAAAAACCAATACGCTAAAAAGCTGCCGCAGATACAAGAATATTTGTTTCGGTACCTATTTATTATTATAGATATGATGGGGCCACTGCCTCTTTGAATAGCAATTCCGTACTCCTGCTATTTTGTGCCCGAAACAGGGGAAGCGGCGGCCGTGAGAAATGTCACCTGTCTCGGCTGCGAGGTATTTAGCGAACCCTCTTTATCTCACAAATACCTTCTCACAATAGTTTAAAACTCACATAAAGACTTGTACACATTGAGTTTGATTCGCAAGGGTTTTATGGGAAGTTTATTTCATGTTAGGCTTTTATTTCATGTACTCGTATAAGATAGGCACGCGATACGAATTTTGATTAAATGTTAATCCTGCTCGAAGCGGGTCGTAAAATGTTGTTCGCTACTGAATTCTATGACTTTGATTTGGTTACATTATACTGAAGGGTTCGCGGAAGGATTCCTTTGTAGGTTCCGAAAGCCAAGTCGCTAATTCATTTTGATTTTAGATACATACTAGTACGTACTGATTTCAATGATGTCATGAATATCATTGAATTTAAATGCTATTGAGGACCTCAAAATAATAAAAATCCGTATTAGATTAAAACACGTCCTTTTTGTACTCTGCCTCAAATCTACATATCATAAATATACAAATATCTGGTTGAGTGCCATTCAAAATCGTATACGAAGGGTGACGTACTATTTGTTCATTGTATGTCACTGTCTTTTTAGGTTTGGACCCTATTAATATGGCTCCGTTGCGTGTCTGTCTGTTCGTCCTTCTGTCACCAGGCTGTATCTCAAGAACCGTGATAGTTAAACAGTTGAAATATTCACAGATGTTGTATTTCTGTTGCCGCTATAAGAACAAATACTAAAATTTAAGGGGGCTCCCATAACACAAAAGTGTTTTTTTGCTCGCTTAAAATATTCACAGAATATTTTTTTATATATTCACTTTGAAAATAAATAATTAAATAAAAATGAATATCAAAGGGGGGTCCCATACAACAGACATGTTTTACTTTTGCCGTTTTTTTATAGATAACGGTACGGAATCCTTCGTGCGCTAGTCCGATTCGCATTTGGCCGGTTTTTTATTTTTATGGACATTATTACTCGACTGTCCCAAGAAGGGGTATCCAATACTCTCGTATCTTGGATGTTTTTAAATCTATCACCTTGTATATTACAAACGGCTGAAAAAAATACGACAGTTCTAGTATTGTAAAGATTCGTTTCAAACCCTAATGTCTTTACAGATGTTCTTTTTAAACTTTCACGCTTTAAACACATTATTGTACATATATAAATGTTACTTAGCACGAACCTAATCAATACATATTAATAGCCCTGTTTATATACATAATTACGTCCTTAGATATGTATTTGAAAATCTAAATAACGGATTTTTTGAAAAGGCAGCATTTTAATTATTTTTTAAAATATATTTAGTGTCATTGAAATAGTTGAGAAGCTTGGTTGCACAGATACTTAAGACACGAGTAATACGTATTATATGAAAATGTCAACTTCTGACATCCCGCAGACAGATAGAAAAATAACGCACGTATAATATAACCCCACTCACGCACCCTTTGCGTGCGGAATCCTAAAATGTGTAGTTATTACTGTTTTCTTTATTTATTTTGCCCGCCATGTCGGCGCCTATTGCACAGGGAACCTAATTGGATCAACTGAAAAGGATCAGTGTCATTTGCACTAACAGAATTATGACGTGCGCAATTCCTGCTTTCTATTTCAGCCCAGCTCGAATTCATATTATTTTCACCCTCTAGTTATGAGTGCACGTCAAAAATACTGCAGTCGTGTTCGACGGGGGTTGCCAAAGATTACAGCATGGTGTTCTGACAGCTAGCAAACACCCCCCTCCCCCCCTCGTAGAGGAGGGCTCTACCAGCGCCCGGGGACGTGGGTGGTATGGTGTGGTTGTTTTTATAAACTAATCACAGACTTAAACGAATATAGACAGTGGCATGTTATCTGATAAAAATATAAGAGTAAAAAATATTCTACTTTTAGGCTTCAATAATAATATGACTTCGTAGCATGCAGGGTCAATAATTCTGATAGTTGCTGACTTATAAATAACGCTATATATCGTTTAATAGCTCGGTTATCAGTTATCACCGGCTTTGAACGGGTAAAATATATTTAACCCGTTTAAAGCTAAAGTATGGAATATTATTTTTTATAATAACTTTAATATTTGCAAACTCTGTGCGGGCGGCATTGTTGTTTTAATAACCGAATTGCATTACGATCCGATTGATTTCGGACGTTTACAACATTTGTATAAACATGATTTATAGACAAATTTCATGGCGAGAAAGCCAATAACATTAATATTGGAAAATGAAAAGGAAGGTGTATAAGTTATCTATGTATAACCTGCCAGCTCTAATATTTGCAAACTCTACGCGGGTGGCATTGTTGATTTTAAAAACGAATCGCATCACGATCCCATTGTCGATTTCGAGCGGTCACAACATTGGAATAAACACTATTTATTAAGCAACTTCACGACGAGAAAGTTTACTTTAAGAACATTTATATTGGATAATTAAAAGGATTTTGCATTTCACCGTGTTTAAATTATCTGTGTGTATAATAACCTGTCAATTCTAACACTTACTAACTCTACGTGGGTGGCATTGTTGTTTATATAAACGAATCGCATTACGTTACGACCCGATTGACGATTTGGACAGTCACAACATTCGATGTAAACACAATTTATTGGCCAACTTCATGAAAGTCGTTAGAAGTTAGACCGGCGCTGGATGGAAAATATTTGGCTGAATATACACAGCTTTATGACTCTGCTAACATAAAGTATGTCAACCCGTAATAGCTTCGAAATAGGTGTTTTATTTAGGTAAATATAAGCTTTACCCGCGATTTCTGTCGTTTTTAACGTGATAACCTTCTAAATCGATGGATACCGGCGGCACGCGCGAAAAAATTACACTTTCCGCGTGCAAGCGAGAGCGCAGAACAAGTGATAGAGGAGCACCATCGGCCTAAGCGATAGGCTTGTGATTGTGACCACAGCTTGTGACGCATCTATCTCTCTTCCACCGTAATCACGTAAAATTGTCGTTCGTAAACCGTTTTTACAGACAACCAATTTTTTCGGTTCCATCCTCAGCCGTGGTGCGTATGTTGTACTATGTGTGTGAAATATGATTTGGTAAGTATTTTCTAATATTTTTGCGATTGTTACACATTTAAATAAAATCATTTTATACGGTTTTATCGCGTTTATTACCTCTACTTTGTCTACCATGATGTTCTGGGGAAAAAACCTAAAAGCCGATCGAGGGAATTGGCGAAAATACGAGGAGTCATATTAGTAGGCGATGCGTCTAGCAACCCATCCACAGTTTTGATTCCGTTTTCCATCCAGACGTTCACCATATACATAGCTTTAAGGTCTAAAATACCGAGGCTCTATCTGCTCCTAATTCTATAGCGATTGTTTATTTCGAATGGTCAAATAACATGGTGGGTGATGTAAACACGATTTATTTTCTAACTTTAAAGTCATTAGAAGTCGGAGCAGCGTTGGACGGAACATATTTGGCTAACTAAATATACCAACTTTATAACTACCGTCCACATTGCACGCTTGGCAATTAATATAACTTTATTTAATAATATCATCATCATCATCATCAGGTCTTTTTAGTCTCCACTGCAGGAGCATGACCCTCTCTGTACTACCGGAGCCATACTTGGCCAGAGCAGACACAGGTTTTGGCCTACACTCTCCTCGCTGGCCAGACGGGTTGGAGAGGTCTCAGTGATGTTTAAGAGCTTTGTTTAGCTTGTATTTCCTAAGTCGCCTCTTACGACATCCATGGGAAGACTTGGAGTGCTCCTATTCTACTCTGCCGGAAACCACACGGCTATTTTAATAATATAATACATGTAAACAATGTGAAGTGCTCCTCAGGCACATAGGGACCAAGTCTGGATTGAGTTTCTTTCGGCGTATTCTTCTTACCAGTGGTCGTTCCGAAACGCTAGTAGTATTTCGATTATAAAATACTACTAGCGTTTCGGAAAACGTAAGAATGTCTGTTCCATTGTCGTCTCCTGGAGCCGGCTTGACCGATTTCGAAGTGTGAGGTATCATTTGAATTCTTCGATACACATACGCGCGGAATAATTACCCTCCTTCTGGGTAGGTCAGTTGGGTAAAAAGGGATACTATTGTACGTAGATCCTTTAACGACTATCTGACAGATAGCATATCTGCATGGATAGGTCGCTGTCGCTAATCATACTGCCTACTAACGTGATTTCTTGTGGGTGGACGGTTAATTTAATTTCTCTCAAACCAGAGAAGGAACAACCACACTGAACGACATCACTGATAGGTACATACAATAAAATAAAATAAATTAAAATCATTTATTTTCAGTCAATTTAAACCCATAGAAACTATTACTAATTACTAACTACAAGTACAAACTACAAAGAAATCAGTTGACATATATTTTTATATAAAATTCAACGTAAGTCTATATGCGGTCAGGGGTCACATACAGCTCCGAAGGATATGCAGTTCCGTGAACCTTCTGAACAGACCAGTATCCATTCTATCTGTTATCATCTTCATGACTTTATTTCCGCTCCCCCTCATCCTACGTACCAGTCATAAGGACTTTTTGCGCATAATTGCATAAAAGTCATCAATTATTGAATCAGCGAACATGCCTGAAGCACTGCAGAAGCGGAGAAGCCGAAACAGAGCCCTGAAGGTATTATTATATTGGACCATACAATACACAGTCAAGTCAAGTTACAAACTGAACCCATTTCTATTCTGACACAGTGTGTGAAGACTGGAAATGGGTTGAGTAAGGAAAGAATAATACAAAGAATACGTGTGTGCGATGACTGATGAGCCTTTATAAGATGAATAGGGACGTGTTCTGACGATATTTGGCGCGAGAAAGAAGGGTTAAGTTATGTAGAGGTGGTACTTTATACGTTGTACTTATTTACACACTTGGCCTAGGCACTATTCAATTATGTTTACTATTTTTCTTCATCACTTTATTTCTTCATCAGATGCTTGTTTAAATAGAAATCAGAAATATGATTATTATTTTATGGATACAAAACAGTCATGGCGAGCATACTGAAACTAGTTATAACGTCAGCTGTATTATTATGTACTAGCTATTGCCCGCGGCTCCGCCCGCGTTAGTGTCGATCCCTCGGGAACAGTAGAATTTCCCGGAATTAGATATACCCTATGTCCTTCCCCGGGCATCAAACTACCTCCATACCAAATTTCATCCAAATCAGTTCAATGGTTGAAGCGTAAAAAGACAACAGACAGAGTTACTTTGGCATTTATAATATTAATATTAGTGTGGAAGTATGGAAATTATTTATACTTCTTAGTCCAGAAATGAGAAAATTCCCGTAAAAACTTTACCCTTCCATTTTACCCAATTGCTGAAAGTTTGAAGTAAATCGGTTCAGTATTTTCGGAGATAATCGTGATCATACATACAGACAGACAGACAGACAAGAAATTCGAATATTTTTTTTTTGCTTTCTATTATTTTTTTAGTGTCCCTCTATCCATTTCAGTCAAAATTTCTAAATGTACAGACAAAATATTTTTACTGTTTTATTATATGTATAGATCAGCTGTAGTGTTAGTAATAAGATTTATATTTTACTAGTTTTCGCCCATGGCTTCGCCCGCATTAATGTCGATCCCTCGGGAATAGTACTTTTTCCCAGGATAATACGTAGCCTATGTCCTTCTCCGTACTCCAGAGAACTTGTATGCAAAATTTTATGATGATCTGTTCAGAAGTTACGGCGTGAAAGCGTAACAAACAAACTCACTTTCGAATTTATAATATTAGTAAGGATAAGGATTAGTAAGGATAAGGATGTTAGTGAGTAAGGTATGAAATAAATGGGCCATTTTTGTAAACTTTTCTTGCGAATTTGTTGCCTGAAATAAATAGATAAATAAAATTACTTAATTATCCGCTCTTTATTTAGTTACTATTCTCCAAATGCCAGCACTCTAGGCAGATTCGCTCCGGGGCAGGTTGATGGGTAAAATTTCATGGGAATACGTGCAGCCGCGACATGGTAATTAAGAAGCAACGTTTTCGTTGAACGGCCAATTTTCGGCTGTTTCTTGGTCATCAATAAAATTTTATAAATAGGATCCCGTTTTTACTCTTCGAGAACGTATCCCTAGAAAGAGCAGTTTTGTAAAAAATCCTCTGCCTGTTATTGTATTATCGAATAGGCTAGTTTCCTAAAAAAATATAATTAGTCCCACAGTTGAATATTCAAAAAATATTGGACACGTATTTTTTCTTTTGTCGATTAAACAAAAAATGATAAAGATATAGCCCCTTAAAGTTCCGTGTGACGTCATAGTTTGCTACAATTTTTAGCAAACTTTGACGTCACGAGCCCCCACTCCTGAACTTTGACGCGCTTTATCTTTATTATTTTTTGTTTATTTAACAAAAGAAAAAATACGTGTCCAATATTTTTTGATTATCTAACTGACGGACTAATTGTTATGTTATTATTACGACCCAGGAAACTAGCCTATTTTATGACGGTTATAAATGTAATGCTAGTCTGGGAGAAAAGAAAAAACGTAGAATGTACCAACTGCTTCTTTGTCCGCGCAGATCGTAAAAGCTGATTGAGAGAATGAACGAAATGAATGAAATTAATTAGAGGAATCATGATAGTACGCAATGCGGCTAGCAACCTATTACTTTTCAATTCCGTTTTGCACCTATAAACCCACTAGCTAAACCTGGCTTTTAGGTCTTAAAGACCAGGGCTCTGTCTACCCTGCAAGGAAACTAGCCGTGATATGTAAATGTAAATGTATGTAATAATATGCAAAACACTTAACCTGCCATACGTGATGTTGCCGTATCCACTTAATTTATTTTCAAAACAGGTAACTGGTAGATTATGCGCTGATCAGAAACTATTTTGCCTTTTATTATTACTGAGAAGAGAGTAGCTATGCGGCGGGATAATCATTAATCACGTGGCCGTCTATGGTAGGCTACTATCTTCCTACGAACTGCCGGCTGCAGGCTCACTAATGAGTAATAAAGAATAGGGAACCAACTAAGAAAGTTTATTTAATAAAATATACAAAGATATTTATCAATCGGGTTGACGTCAAACGGATGTATTCATTTTTACAAAATGTATGGACAGTGGCAGATTCCGATTTGTGATGTACGGGTTGATCGCATAGAAAAGTTGTTCATTTGGATGTGCACATTTTCGCTAGGTAATAGCTTTATAACATGTAATACTTCCTTTTTTAGAGTTCCGTACACAAAGGGGAAAAAACGGGACCCTATTAATAGCGTTACGCTGTCCATCTGGCTGTATCTCACATGAACCGTGATACTTAGAGAATTGAAATGTTCACAGATTATGCATTTCTGTTGTCGCTATAACAACAAATACTAAAAAATAGAATAAAATAAATATATTAGGGGGCTCCCATACAATAAACGTGACGTTTTTTGCTTGTTTTTGCTCGATATTTATAACGGTAACACGTAGACGCTTGAAATATTTCCAGAATATTTAGTTATATATTCACTTAAAAAATAAATAATTATTGAAAAATAAAATTAATATTAAAGGGTCAGGCTTTTTTTGCCGTTTTTATAGATAACTGTACGGAACCCTTCGTGTGTGAGTCCGTCTCGCACTTGGCCGGCTTTTAACATTTACTTAGTGAACTCGGTGACTAGATGCAAAGAACCAGATGAACACCAAACTGACAGAATGTGTGTCTAAATTAAAAAAGACTAGAAAAAGAGACATGACCAAGCTTGGGATCCGAACAGCTGAAAAAACACGCTAACAGCCAATTATTAAAATTATCGTCAATTTATTCGGTTCAATAAACTAATGACATTGTATCGCCGCCGCCCGGCGCCCTCACCCACTAGCGAAGCGGCATTAAAATTGAACCCCTAGGGGTCTATTACAAAAGCTATTGGCAACTATTGTTATCTGAGTCGAGAGCTCATAATAAGGAGGCTACAGGAAAGTCACCGCATGCAATGCATTCTCAAAACCTTAGATTTTTCATTATTTGCATTGGATACCTCCCAAATTAGTAGTGGAAAAACGAATTTTAGTAACGTGAATAATTCTAGAGTAACTGAAGAGTCGAGACGAGAATTAAAATAATGACATTTATTCAGAAACTATCTCAGTTAAATCGGTGTCCAATAATGAACTCCCGATAGATGTACACGTAGCTTGCAAGACAGATGTACAAGTAACTTTAAGCACTTGTATGTCTTACTATAACTAATAATATCTGTATTGTTTTAAAAGTATATCTGTTCTTTTTTTTTTGACTTTAATTACATCTAAATTTAAGAAATAAAAGAAAATAATTCCCGGCTCGACCAGACATACATACATTATGATTGATTACGTACACTACCTGCATACGAAGTCGTGAGAAAATGTAGTTTAACATAAAAACCGACCAAGTACGAATCTGACTCGCGCATGAGGGGTTCTGTACCATTAACTATAAAAACGGCAAAAAAATCATGTCTGTTTTATGGTCCCGCTTTAAATATTCATTTTATTTTAATTTAATTATTTTTTTCTAAACTGAACAACATAACTAAATATTTTGTGAATATTTTAAGTTTCTTCTTGTTGCCGTTATCAATATCGAACAAAAACGAGCAATCATGTCTGATGTTTGGGAGCCCCCTTAAATATTTATTTTATTCGGTTTTTTAGTATTTGCTCTTATAGCGGCAATAGAAATACATCTTAAGAGCCCGACATATGCCAGGCGGCGTGGCGATACAAACGCGGATGGTCTAAACGCGTTGGCTACTTTGGATATTTTCGTTTTTTAGGAATATTCAAGGGTTATTCGAAAAACATATGATGGCTGCCTTATCTGTAATGCAATAATAATCAAAAGTTTCTCAAAATAAAAAGGTTAATTTTAATGTATTTGGTGAATGATGCTATATACCGAGTAAATTAGACGTGATTTGGAGGCAACTTTGCAATTTTTTTCTATCAAGAAAATTTAACGCAATCGTGTTTTTGAGTCATATAGTTACCAGAGTTAGTCCTGAACTTTGCTGCATTTTTATTTCAACTTGAGTATTTAATTATTATTGATATAACAGTCAATCATGCAAAGCAGTGTGAGGTAGTACGGGCCCTTAAGTGAAAATTTCATGTGTTTAACTATCATGGTTCATGAGATACAGCCTGGTGACAGACGGACGGACAGACAGATAGACGGACAGCGGAGCCATATTAATAGGGTCCCGTTTTTACTCTTTGGATACGGAACCCTAAAAACTGAACTTCATGCAAGAGTTATTCTTCTTCGCCCTCATTATTTTGCAGCCGGGGCCATTTGGCGGAGTCGTGGAAATGGCACGACTATAGCTGGGCCGTTACTTTGTTAGTGTTCTGTTTTACGCCTACATTTTTATCGACAATTTTAGCCCCCTGTTTATGATAAAAGTGTAAGCGAGCAGTTTTTACGCAAGAACGTTCACAAAAAGATGCTTGTACATTTTATACCTGTCTACCTGCCTCAAGCGTCTTAAGAAATTGTATTCTGATACATTCTTATTAAATTAAGAAATAAGAGTAAATCAGAATACATACATACATAGTATCACTTCAATTTCCCTTGTGGGGAAGACAGAGTCCCAGGTCTTTAAGACCTATAAGTTTACCTTGTTGGTGGGCGTTAGGTGGATAATTGAATAAATATATAAGAACATATCACACAAATTGAGCTAGCCCCACAGTAAGTTGTATACTTGTGTCGTAGGATACTAACTCAACGATACTATATTTTATCATAGATATTATGTAGATCATACAAACATCCAAGACCCAGGTCATTCTGAAAAAGATCATTTTCCAACATTACCTAATCGGGGATCAAACCTCGTGTCAGGCTGGCGTGTTGACCACTGCGCCACGGAGCTCGCCATTGAATCAAAATGTCTGAATAACATTGCGAATACAAAAAGACGCTTATAATAAGTTATATTCTGTTTTACATAGTTATTTTTGTAGCGAGTGATAGATTGTAACAGATGCCACCCGTGAATCTTTTCCTTTTGAAAGCGGAAATCTCTTGAGAGCCATCTCCTCGGATACATTTCGCTACAAATTTGTATCTATTCTGACTTGTGGGCCATAAAACCCCGAAAGCTAGGTAGGTACATTTTGCGAGATATTATGTTACTATATATTAGTAGCCGTGTGGTATCCGGCAGAGTAGAATAGGACCACTCCAAGTCTTCCCGTGGATGTCGTAGAAGGCGACTTAGGAAATACAAGCTAAACAAAGCTTATAAACATCTGAAAGTCCTCTGGCTGCTCTGGCCAAGTATGGCTCTAGTAGTACAGAGAGGGTCGTGCTCCTGTAGTGGAGACAAAAAGGACCTGATGATGAATATATTAGTAGTCTTGATTCGTATAAATGTAGGTATATACTAATCTATTTGATTGTGTTAGTTTGTAATAGAAAAACTCAAGAACTACTGAACTGATTTTAAATTCCCTGGTGACTTGTGTTACAGGTTTTTCACGAAACCTACTTCAGGCACCAGTCCTTCACAAAGGTAGCTTTTACAGGGAACTTTTGAAGCAATATTTTCTAATGTCAACATTATGAACTTACAAACGTGTTCACTTAAATACAAGTAAAGGAAAATAAAGATTTTTTTTTTATTTATTATTCTCTTACCTATTGAAAGCTGCATTATATGCGGGTGATATGTATATAGTGGCTTTAATTTACGCGGACAAAGTCACGGGAAACAAATAAAAAGATAAATTAAGAACGAAAATGTTCAGGTTGCTAATCAGTCCATCCATATCAATGGACATGATTCATCACTATCTTCGGTCTTTTCGATGTTTAGTTCATTGTAAATATGAAATAGGAAACTTTTTTTAGGGTTCCGTGCCCAAAGAGCAAAAACGGGTCTCTATTAATATGGCTCCGCTGTCTGTCTGCCTGTCTGTCCGTTTGTCACCAGATTGTATCTCTTGAACCATGATAGTTAGGCTAGAGTTGAAATTTTCACAGATGTCGTATTACTGTGACCGCTACAACAAATACTAAAAAATAGAATAAAATACATATTAATGGGGGCTCCCATACAACAAATGTGATTATTTTTGCTCCTTTTCGTTCGATTTTATTACCGCAACAGGTAGACGCTTGAAATATTCACAGAATATTAAGTTACATTAATCACTTTAAAAAGAAATAGCATTGATATTAAGGGAGGCTTCAATACCACAGACATGATTTTTTTGCCGTTTTTATATGGAGATAATGGTACGGATTGTGCGCGAGTCTAACTCGCACTTGGCCGGTAATCAGTCTTAAAAATAAGCCGAACTTTTACAGCACGGGAAATTTAAATAAGACTTGTTCCCTCGCCTCACATAAAGTGGGATGAGTAGAGGAAGAACTTATAATACGTGTATAATGTCTTCCTGCTGGACTAAGGTTTCAAACATTATTTACATTTCTCATTTCCTACAACCACTTACCCAACTTTGGGAGATCGCAAGATAAGATCTCACTTTTCTTGCCATAACTGGATATCCCGTTGTGTCTCCGAGAATCCCGTAACCTGAGCACGTTCAAAGCAAGCATACCCAGAGCGGTGGGCGGCGACCCGACACACGGCTGATAAGTATGGCGGAACTAATTACGACAACACTATCGCCGCGTGGGCGGGGCGACATGCTTTCATTTATAATTAACTAGCGACCGGCTTGTACGGACAGGATAGTTATAAATCAGTGTTTAAATAACAGGTTCATGTCCTCGTAAGTCCTTACGCATTTTTTTAATCTTTGCCTTACAAAGGTTCAAAGATTTTTCCAGAAAATAGGCCTTTACATGCACTTAAACTAGTTATGTTATGACTAGCTCCGTGGCGCAGCGGTCAACACGCCAGCCTGCGACACGGAGTGACCGGGTTCGATCCCCGGCCAGGTCAAGATGGAAAATGATCTTTTTCAATTTGGCCTGGGTCTTGGATGTGTATCTATATATGTATTTGTTATAAAATATAGTATCGTTGAGTTAGTATCCCATAACACAAGTCTCGAACTTACTTTGGGGCTAGCTCAATCTGTGTGATTTGTCCGTATATATTTATTATTATTATTAATTGCATGTTATATTTTTTAATTAAATCTCAACTTATGTTACCATTCAATAGTACCCTACTTATCAGAAACTGCATTAGAGAGTCACATTTTGTTTGTACAATTATTTCGTCATCCGCAGCTTCAATCCGCTAGTTAACAATTCTACCTAAACTGGTAGGTACGGCTGTCACTAAGCTACTTACTCCGTAAGCTTCTTATAACTTCGTCGCAGAATCGGAGACCTTTCAAACGGACACCAAAGGGAATTTAAAGCCACAGCACTGCTACGCTTGGTCGACAATAAGCCTGTTCGCAGAATGACCTAAATTCTTTAACGCTGAGATTTTTTTATGTGGACCATTTGTTTATTTTTTCGTTTTGTAAGTGGCCAATACTGGTGTCAAAAAATTCAATTTTCTAGTTGTCTAAGCTTACTGCCATATAATGATGACAGCCTTTAATGATGTAGGTCCGTAGGGCTTCGGATCTTAAGTTACAACTAGTAACACGCTTGGATGATAGAGCTAAAGAAACTCACATCTTACATAAACTTCGAATCATAACGCTTCTTTGAGCAGTCGTTTAAATAAACGATAATCTTTCATATAAAAAAAACAGACTTCAATGAAACTACTGAACCGATTGTGATGAAAAAATGGAACCAATTTGAAAGCATACCCTTTTCAACCAAAACATACTTTTTAAAATCGGTTCACAAAAGCTGGATTTCTGAGATAACAAACATAAAAAAAAATATGCAACCGAATTGATAACCTGCTCCTTTTTTTTTCAAGTCGGTTAAAAAGTACGTTTATTCCCTTTCATATGTCAAACATCCCCCTACTCGCGAAACAGCCATCAAAATACGGAAGTTGTATTTAATATATTATAACTTAAATTAAATTAAATTTTATGACTTAATCACTCATGGAATATGGCATATTTTTTCAAATGGTCATTTTACTAAAAGGTTCAATGTCAAATTACCGACTGCGCCAAATACTTTAAGCTACATTTCTGTCCTATTGGGAAGGTCTAAATTACACAAATTCGAGATAAGGAATGTCGGTGTTCTAATTACCGCCTCACCCCGAGACGAGGGTACCTGCGAATGGTCGGGTCTTCTAATGATAAGGTTGCTTTAAGTATTCTTTTTACTTTTATTACAAGCTATTATTTAACTTAGATTACATGAAGATAAGTCTTTAAATAGAGTCTTTGTGACTTTTCTATGTTAACATTTAATGATATTCTTATAAAATTAAGTGTTATAATCCCGATTTTTTTTAAATTCATTACCAAGAAGTTACCAAGTAAATCATAAGTGAGTATAGATTGATAATTAAAACTAAAATTGAATGAAAGCTATCCTGTGAATAAAAAAGCGGCCAAGGGCGAGATGGACTCACCCATAAAGGGTTCCGTAGCAGCAAGTAACATTATATAAAAGTTCTGGTTATATTTGAGTTGATTGAATGAAAGGTAAATTGCGGTTTGAGATTTACGACGTATTAAAAAAAACTATTTACTAGATCTGGTTTAAACTAATTTTCGGTGGAAGTTTGCATGGTACATCATATATTTTTTTAGTTTTATGATTCTCTTAATTTAGAAGTTACAGGGAGAGGGGGACTATTTTACCACTTTGGAAGTGTCTCTCGCGCAAACTATTCAGTTTAGAAAAAATATATATTAGAAACCTCTAAAGATACCATATTGGTACAATATGTAAGTACAGTGCTTTACCAATTGTACCAATATAGTAAATAAAGTAGTAAATTGTACCAATATAGTATTGTTTTTGACCAAAGAAAACAATCATACACGTGGTGCATAGATTACCTATAGCTTAGTAAGTACTTCATCTTTTATCTAGAGTTCATATCCGGACCAGAAACCCTTCTTTAATCAATCACACAGCGATCGAAACCAAATTACCGAATACGAATAACGGGAAACATTCTTCACACATTGTTTACCGTAAATTGACGGGCTGACGGCTTATCGTGCCCGCGGGAACCCTGCAGATAAATAAATTAAAATAGTTTTCATATCGCTCAGGTGGGGCGTGTCTCAACTTATTCAATTTGTAGTAAACAGATCTCGAAGCGAGGGGAGGTGGAACTTAGAGCACAGAAAGAAGAAGATATGACAGAAATAAAGAAAATAAACTAAAATAGTTCTTATTTCACTTAGGTAGGGGCGCGTCTCAACTTATTCAGTTTGTACCTTGAAAACACGGGAAGAAGACGATATGGCAGATATAAAGTATAATAAGTTTAATTATGACTAAAAACAGGTCACTCACGTACTATTTCGTCGAGATTGCCGACTATAGTTCGAACTCCGGACTGTTTATAGTCATGATGTCTTTATCTCACTTTCAATGAAATAATAAGTTTAACGTTGTCAGTAACCAATTAAGAGTAATTTGGATAAACATAAGATAACAGACAGTATAAATATTTTTTCAGTCGTAATTGTAAACACACGCTTTTAATGTTCAGTAGCCCTTTGACTGTGCCTTTTTCATTCACGTAATTCATATTATATATGGCTTTATTCCTGATGTATAAGCTAAACACTGTAAAGCTTCATTAAAGTCTATTCCAAAGAGTTTTTGAATAAGCAACAAAACTTTATCAATACTTTAATGAAAAAGAGTTTGTAACGCTACGCTGACACTAGATGGATTTGAAATTTCACATAATTATGCTTACATGTTTTCTCTCCACGTTTAAGAAAATTATTATAAGCGAGCTCCGTGGCGTAGTGGTTAACGGCAGCCTATGACATAAATACCCGGGTTCGATCCCCGGTCAGAAGAAAAACCATCTTTTCCGGATTGACCTGGGTTATGGATATTTATCTATATGTATAAGTATCTATTATAAAATATAGTATCGTTGAGTTAGTAGTATCGTACGATACAAGTCCACAACTTATTGTGGGGCTAGCTCAATTTGTGTAATATTTTCCTATATATATTTATTTATTATGATTCGTAGGGAAGACAGCCCACTTGTGACGCGGATTTTATGAGCGAAGAACGTATATGATAACAACAGCCAAACAAACAAAGGATTTCATACGTTTTATTTTTCCATATTTCCTCGTTACGGTCTTCTACGGGCACAGATAATATGAAACGTGGGGTAGCCAGGCGGCTCATGACGAGGACTATATAAGCGAAGAATACTATTAGTTATAAGTTACGAACAACGTAACATACAAGGAGTTTCTTCAAAGGTAATAAATAGTTGCTGACTCGACTATGTGTCTTTAGTTTTAGAGACTTACGACATCTAATGGCTATGCTTTCTTAAGTTCAATAAAATACTTAGTTCAAAACTATAGTCAAGGAGCTACGTTTTCATACACATACCTCTACCTGTGTAATTTAATTGCGATACCGTTTTCCCGAGCGGTACGGTTCAACTGCGGTACAATGAAAGGAGACTACTATCTATGTAATATTGTAAATAACAGCGCACGCGTCTGGACAGCGCTGTGCAAACGCATCACTATGAAATCAGCCTACATCGAACCGGGAGCCAACCAGTAGTAACAACTGGCTTGTTAACCACTGCGCCACGGAAGCCATACGATATTCTGTATCTCAAAACTCTTCAATACCAAAGATATCGAATCAAACGAAGACCTTTCTACCCGCAAGAGATGTAGATAGAATACATATGAATGCTTAGTATGTATCAGATGTGGCGTGTAATCCTACCGTCGATCTCGGGTGACGCGGGTTCGGGTCCTGGGAGTTACTGAGGCATGAGCGAGCGGACGGATAGACGCAAGGATTATCAGTTTTCAGATTGGTGGTTTGTTTGTAATGGGTTATTAAAAAAGAATATAAAAAAATGAAACCTACTTTAAATCTATGATGCACTGATACACAAACCTCTATCTCGAAAACAACTAAAACGATATAGATGGATCTTGCACTTTTCCCCAAATTGGACTATACCTAGTCCAACTACAAAAGAAGAGAGCAAAACCTGCGTAAGTTTTACTAAATAGTATCTTTTATAACAATTACTATTTTTCAGCAATCTCCATTACATAAAAAAATCGGTTGTCTGTAAAGTCAGTTTACGGACGATAATCGTACGTGATAACGGTGGAAGAGAGATAGATGCGTCACAAGCCCAACGCTTAGGCCGATCGTGCGTCTCTATCGCTTGTTCCACTCCCGCTTGCACAGATCGTGATACTTTATCGTGCGTGCAGCCGGTTCATCAATTTATAAGACGTTGTCACGTCAAAAAACTCTTTCTTACGCGGATAAAAAAAAAATACAATAATTTATTTTTAATAAAAAAAAATATTAATTTTAATTTTATATAATTAAATATGTAAGAAGAATAAATAATTCGAATATAAAAAATAATATAATGAGAGACCCTCTGAAAGGAGCATCTAGGTATATTCTGTCTGCCCAATGCTTGGCCAGGTGTCGGTAGTATTAGCCAACCAAACCAACTCCGAAATTGATAAAAAAATCTGCTGTTCCATAGATTTTGGCTAAGTAGATATTCCACTTTTGTGTGAAAGAGCAGATAATTTTTTTCACGATGTAGAAGTTGGTCCCATAATGAAAGTTGTTCAGATTCGTGGTATGAGTCACTCCTTAAACGTTTGCTAATGAATTAAATTTCACCCTGTATATTAGTTAAATTTTTATAAATAAATGTCAAAAATATATGTCAATACACCATATATAATTTGTAAATTTTTTATGGTGTAACACGCCAGCCTACGATACGGAGTGCCCGGGTTCGATCCCCGGCCAGGTCAAGATGGAAAATGATCTTTTTCAGATTGGCCTGGGTCTTGGATGTTTATCTATATATGTATTTGTTATAAAATATAGTATCGTTCAGTTAGTATCCCATAACACAAGTCTCGAACTTACTTTGGGGCTAGCTCAATCTGTGTGATTTGTCCGTATATATTTATTTATTATTATTTTTATTTTAAATACATCAAATTCGAATCAGTAGTTTGGATGAACTCGGTTTTTTCCTCTGAAAGTTTATCAATTATTACAAGTACATTCTTACAATAATAGAAATAACTTCTTATTATTATTACTACTATTAATAGACAGCGAAGTAAATAGAACTTCATTTTGTAATCAATTAGATGTTTATCAGTCTGTACGAAAAAATCCAACAACAGTTTGTCGGCATTTCTGCCTCAGAAAAGGAACAATGGCGGCCAATAACACGGCACCGAGAGGTCGTAAACCAGAACAATCGGAATATAATACCTGAAGGTTTGTTTACGGCCTGGTTTGATGGAAACACCCCGACAACAGGCAGGATTGTTTCGCAGGGTGTTCGGCGTCATTTCCTTGACAATATAATATAGATTAGACTAGCTCCGTGGCGCAGGGGTCAACACGCCAGCCTGCGACACGAAAGTGCCTGGGTTCGAGCCCCGGCCAGGTCAAGATGGAAAATGATCTTTTTCAGATTGGCCTGGGTCTTGGATGTTTATCTATATATGTATTAAAATAAAATATAGTATCGTTGAGTTAGTATCCCATAACACAAGTCTCGAACTTACTTTGGGGCTAGCTCAATCTGTGTGATTTGTCCGTATATATTTATTTATTTATTGAGGACGAGGTCTTTCGACGAATCCGACCTGGCTGGGCAGTATTCGGGGGGCTACGCCATGTCTTCTCGTCCAAGATAACTCAGTACCTAAAGACGAAAGTCTATAATCAATGTGTGTTACCAGTGATGACTTACGGGTCCGAAATATAGTCCCTTACTACGGGCCTCATAAGAAAGCTCAAGGTCGCTCAAAAGGCTCTGGAGAGGGCTATGTTGGGTGTTTCTCTGCGAGATCGAATCAGAAACGGCCATAGGAGAGGCCTTTGTCCTTCAGTGGACTTCTTACGACTGAAATGATGATGAAGCTGGGCTTTGGCCTAATCTATAGAGAGTCTACCACCAGAATATTACTCATTTATTTATCACTAGCTATCGCCCGCGGCTGCGCCCGCGTCAATGTCAATACCTCGGGAACAGTACTTTTTCCCGGGATAAAAGGTAGCCTATGTCGTTCTCCGTACTCCAAAGAACTTGTATGCAAAATTCACGATGATTAGTTTAGTAGTTACGGCGTGAAATCGTAACAAACAAACTCCCTTTCGCATTTATAATATTAGTAAGGAAGAAAGGATAAGGCTTATTTTTAAAATTAACTAGGTAAACCTGTGATTTAAACCGTGTCACCCGGTTGGAACCAGTGTTCCTTTCCAAATAAAAGGGCGGCGAGTGGTGACACTGATTCGAGATCAAGTTTGACAGCATCGGAAAGGCTTACCCGTACTTACTCGTTAAGTATGAAAGCTCTGATTTACTTAAAAGTTTTTTTTACATTAACCAAGTATTGGTACTTTACATAAATGATTGACACAGGTTACGAGCCACAAATGCGGCTCTTTATAACGCTCGTTTCAAAAAATTAATCATATGAATGATATGACAGCACAAGAAAAGTAAATTAATAAGGTAATTGTTTTGTGCCTACATGTTTGACGTGAAAAGAGCCTTTAAAGGCCTTTTTTCTCATTAAGCTTTCGAATCTCATATCCACAAAATCTAATTTTACTTTTATTGTAATAAATCACGCTGTTAATCTTGCTCCATTCTAACATGATCCGTACTTGAAGAGAAACTGCAAACGGACGATGTGAAATTCGTGAAATTCAAATTTATTTCATTCTCTAATTCTACATTTGGAGCAGTAGGTATGACATAATATTTAAAATGCATAAATGTGGAGGCATAAACGAGCATACAAATACAAGGAATAAAGATATTTATGATTGTATTAAAACAGTAATGGCCCTCTTTTTGCGCCTGAGCAAACATAAATAAGTTCGTATGATGCCAATAAGAATAAGCACATTAGCGTGGACGGGCCGCGCTCATCTATGCGATTACCGAGGGTCAGCCGGGCTCTAGGAGGGTCCTTAATCGGTTTTGATGTATGTAGTAACAAGCATTTCGTTTGTCGCTAATTACTGGGACATCCCTTTTATCTAACATTTGAAGTTGAAGCTTTGTAGGTTATTTATGTCCAAAAGGAATGTATCGTACTTATTTGGAATCAATCGTTAACAATGTAGTATCTTAGAATCTTCAATAATACTATAAAAGGAAACGTTTGTATGAATTTGAAGATATTTGTTACTTAACGCTAAAGCAACTAAATAGATTTTGAAAGAATTTTACAATGTTACAGCCATACATAAAACAATAAAGCTAGTAGATGTCGCGGCCCTGATTGACAATTCAGTTTTGGCCACAGGATAGGCCCTTCTGGCAACGTAGCTTTCGGGCCATAAGCCAAAAGATGAGAGTTGCTGCTCTCCAAAGGCTTTTGCCATTGTTTCTCAGATTGGCCCTTCAGGCTATGCATGCACGAATACGCGGCCCATCAGGCAATGTGAGAGTTTGCTGTCTCTCCAAGCCTTCCGGACACAGGCAACGCCCTAAGCCGAGGTCCGTCCCTCCTGGAGCCTTTTGATGATGTTGTCTATAAAGGTTGAGGGCACTTTGCTCTCGCCTCAAACGCCCGGTGAAGTAGCGAAAGCTCACTTAGAGCTAGCTACATAGTCATTTCAAAAAAAAATATGGTTATAGTGTTTTCAATCATCAAAATGTATCTTGAAAAACTACTGTAATCTTTTAAAACTACTGGTAACGTAATTTTATGAAAGTCCGTAATCTCCATGTCGCTGTACGGGATTAGGTTAGGGCGTCATTTCAACGTACGCAAACGTGTCCCGTCCGACAATCTGTGGTCACGTCACTCATTACAATCCGTCCGCCAGCCTGCGGTCGTATCTCGTTAAAATCAGTCCCGGCCCGGCCCTGTCTGTGACAGGATTAATAGCTACTTACAAAATATAACTACTAGAAACTTACATAATAATATGAAATAAATAACATGCCCATACAAGTGTGGGAAATTTGTATTAGGATGTCAAAAATGCTTTCAAGTTGCCAGCTTTGTTTCCATAGTATGTGGAAAAGATTTTTCATATGGTATTGTTTTGTTACCCCGATACGGATCGGACAGGGTATTTTTTACACACTACCAAAAAAGCAGTGTATTGTTTTATACGCAAAGAGTTTATGTGCAATTTACTGTGAGAGTTTCTTTATGCCACCCTAACTTCAAAACGCCTCAAAGGATTTAGATGTATAGGGTATTGTCCCCGCTCGAGCTACATACCCTATTATAAAAAAACCGGCCAAGTGCGAGTCGGACTCGCGCACGAAGGGGTTCCGTACCATTATTTATAATAACTAATAATAAGTTTAAAATTATTAAAATTATTTTATTTTATGACGTAATAAAAAATGTATACTTTGCGCAATTTTTCCTTTATCTATGCTATAAGACGTTGCTTCGTACCAAATGTCAAGATTTTGTTCACGGGAAGTACCCTGTAGGTTTTGATTCCCTTGCAAATGTCGAAAAAAATGCGGCATAAAGGGCTGTATATTTTGATTCCGTGGTCTTAGAAGTTAGATTTTTTTTACAGCTCCAAGGGACAGTAGACTTTAGTATTTTATATGAATTTCAGCATGATACCTCCACGTATTTTTGAGAAAAAGGGTCTTAGATAGACAGACGGAAACCAAAGTTATCCTATAAGGGTTCCGTTTTTACTTTTTAGGTACGGATCCCTACAAACGCTGGTTAAAATATACTTAAGCTAAGTTAATGCAAGACTCTCGTATTTGGAAGTCAGCTAAAAATAATGAATAGTTCCCCAAACGCAGCTAGAGTAGGGTTGGGTTACATGTCGTGTCATTACAGGGTCGCCGCACGCATGCAACTGACACCAAAATCAAAGACTGACATTCAGCACCGCGACGGGGCGGCAGCTTTCATCTGTAATGGCGTCAGTTCCAGAACGAATGGCCTCGTGATTGGCACGTAAATTAGCATTGAAGTCATGGGAATCTTACATTTGAGTTCGGTATGTATTTACCAGTTCCCGTTGCTTTTTTATACCATTTTCTATACTCCCGACGACATAAGAAACTGTATTAGATCGTCGTCACATGCGAAGTTAGATTTTCTTTCTTGTTTTCTTAATACAATAGGATTAGTAATATTAGTTAGTACGAGTATACTATTTTTCATTGTCTGGATTTAATAAATTGAATTTAAAAGAAAACAATTATAATGTTAATAGTTAATTACACACTTTTGTTAATACTAGGTAACACTTATTCATGTTGTACACGTATTGATTAAGAAAATGACAAGTGTTTTATTTGATTATAACTTACATGAGATTTTAATTATAACTTACATGTAACTTACGGGTTACTCACGTCCACGTACGAAGTCAGCTACTGGCCGACATGTTTCGACCTCATTCGGAGGTCTTCCTCAGGGCGAATGCTTTTATTTGGTTCAATAACATTGTTTGCATGGAAATGTTATGTATGCCTTAATAAATAAAAAATGAACGATGGATTATTCCTACTAATTTGCTTACACCAAAAAATTTATTCGATCCAATACCACGAAGGAAATACCACTGGTATTACTTTGAATTTTTCATTGTTTTCTATTCCGAACAAATAACTCTTTAAAGTAGATATTTAATTTTATGTCCGAACGAATACCAAAGCTTGAATTTGGTACAGTCATCTCAGTCATCAAATTAAAGATTTCTAATTTTTTTAAGTCATCGAAATATATTGCTAAAACATTTTCTTGATTGGTTTCTTCTTTTTGCGCGGGAGGGAAAGCTCCTGGAACATTTTAGTTGTTTTTTTATGGGATTCCTAACTAACATGGAAGAAAAAATAAATTAACGGCAGCAACTGTTGTCCAATTTGTAAGTTATTGTGTGTAATGGACGTGGAGCGAGCGAAATTGAAACTAAATTGGATTGGTCGGACGTCAATAACAGAATACTCTATTTTGAACATTTATGAAAACGGTTCTGTATGGAGTGGTTGATTAGATATAAATTACCAACTGTTTGTGTCGCAATAGTATTGCAAAGCGTGGCATTGGCTTCCATGATGTGTTGGATAATACCATAGAAATACTTCTATGGTATGGTATGGTGCAGAGAGAGACGATTTTTTTTAAATCTATGGATAATAAAATAAGTTATCCCCCTCCGTCAACCAAAACAACGTCGCCTATTGACATTATTCCGCAGATTTTCGCCCATTCCCTTGACGGCTTTTACGATCTGCGCGGGAAGAGACGCAGCTGGCACATTCTACGTTTTTTCTTTTCTCCCAGACCAGCATGGAAGAGATGATAGTAACTGATATAATACTGCCTTCAATCATGACAGCTGGTACCCAATGGCTTGACATAACTTCCGAAGCAAGGAGGAAGCCAAGATATTTTATGCCACATGCGGTCACCCATCCAGTGGAGACCCATCTGGGATTGCCTATCATACGTAAGCGTTAATAATGCCCAGACCCACCGGATCATCGGAGTTATTGGCCAGCAGGCCAAGCAATCACGGTGTACAATGTTTTGATGGCCATTTTAACATCCATTACTGTTTATACATCTAAAATTAAGAATAGTCGATTATACGAAAGCCGCAATGTATTTTAAAGTGACAATTTAATCGTTGTACAAAGTTAGCGAGTAGGCCTGCTGGTAGGATTAGCGTCAGGCAGTCAGCCGGCCGCTTAAACTTTTGCCAATTCATATTACAGTGTGAATAGTATGAAGTAACATGCTGATATTGTAATGGACCCCGGACTCCGACGGACCACACCTGAGGAAATAATGAGGTTTTTTTGTCTTGGATATTTATCTATACATATATGTATTTGTTATAAAATATAGTATCGTTGAGTTAGTATCCCATAACACAAGTCTCGAACTTACTTTGGGGCTAGCTCAATCTGTGTGATTTGTCCGTATATATTTATTTATTTTTATGACATAGGTCGGCAAACGAGCAAGCGGGTCACCTGATGGTAAGCGATCACCGCTGCCCATAGACAACTGCAACACCTGGGGTGTGACAAGAGCAATTCCGGTTAGTGTCATTTTGCATCTGAGGGATTCTGAGATGCAGACTATAAGTGATTATGAAGTTATAAATTTTAGTCGTTTTGCATATGTAGACATTTTACGATTAAGACACTGTGAAGTTATGACTATGAGCGATATCGACGTTGTGCGATGTCGTCGTTTAACATGAGCGGATATTTAATAAATAAAATAAATATATACGGACAAATCACACAGATTGAGCAGCCTCAAGGTAAGTTCGAGACTTGTGTTATGGGATACTAACTCAACGATACAATATTTTATAACAAATACATATATAGATAAACATCCAAGACCCAGGTCAATCTAAAAAAGATCGTTTTCCATCTTGACCAGGCCGGGGATGGAACGAATCAGGCTGGCGTGTTAACCACTGCGCCACGGAGCTAACCCGTCCACGCTCGGTTGAGGAATGCTGCTAAGTGCCTCTAGGTATGAGGAATTGATTTGTTTGGTATGCCTACACAAACATGCTACACCATGGCAAGGCACCGTATAACATAGGTCAACATATTGGCCGTACTCCAACATGTTCGGGTAAGGCATCCTTATCTCCAAAACGTCTTCGCCGTCCATCTCAAGGTAGCCATTAACCCAATTGTGTCAATAGTCAATACACTACGTAGTTATACAATGCCTACCAGACATGATCACTCTGCGCTGGTATTCAGAGTTAGTCCGATAAGTCGACCCTTATCAAATAACTTGACATATAAGTTGAGCTTAAAAAGGTTAACAAGTAGTGAGAGTTACAAAAAAATACCGGCCAAGTGCGAGTCGGACTCGCGCTCGAAGGGTTCCGTACCGTTATCTATAAAAACGGCAAATAAAATCATGTCTGTTGTATGGGAGCCCCCCTTTAATATTAATTTAATTTAATTTATATTATTTATTGTTAAAGTGAATATATAACTAAATATTCTGTGAATATTACAAGTGTCTACCTGTTGCCGTTATCAATAACGAGCAAAAAAAAACAAGCAAAATAATCACGTTTGTAGTGTGGGAGCCCCCTTAAATATTTATTTTATTCTATTTTTTAGTATTTGTTGTTATAGCGGCAACAGAAATACATCATCTGTGATAATTTCAACTGTCTAACTGTCACGGTTCATGAGATACAGCCTGGTGACAGACGGACAGACAGACAGACGGACAGCGGAGCGAAATTAATAGGGTCCCGTTTTTACCCTTTGGGTACGGAACCCTAAAAACTGATAGGTTCTGGTATACTTTTATGTGTAAACGTGATTTTCTAATCAAAGTTAGTACCTACAAAGTAAGAAGAATATTAACCCCGGACACAAAAACAGTAGTGTTATACGTGTCTGTAAACAGATACGTTTAACTTATACTAAAAAACTGCAATCGATAGCATCAACGTTGGCAGTTTTTTTAAAGGTAATTCAAGCGAGCGTTTTGCAAATTTTATTAATCTAAATCGGTCCAGCCAGCCGTTTACAAGACAGATCATATTTTGTGTCAGCGTTTTCTTAATTTTGAAATTTTTTTATTTTTTACTTGTTTTGTGTACAATTAGGCTAGTTTCCAAAGACAAAATAATAATATTCAAATTATTCCGTCAGTTTTTCTAAAAATATTGGACATGTATACGTATTGACACTTACTACACTCACTTTTAATATTCTATAATATATATTATTCGTGTCCGATCATGCGGGACCAGTAATAGGGAGAGAATATTCTCATTGGTAAGATATCAATGAAATAAAGTTGAATAAAACTGATATCAAAAGGCTATTGTTAAAGCCACGCATTCTTCGGTCTGCGACAAAGTCGAGAGGTTAGTCATGCGTGCAAGATTCATACCGATCAAACAGTAACTGAAATACGTAAACGAAAGTCGGTAAAGAAAGTTTTTTTACCGAGCCGAGTTTGTACAATCGGTCGCGCATTTACATGATAAAGTGCTATACATACACGGATTTACATAAACCTTTTAGCTTACGAATCTGCAATATCGTCAACTGTCTGCTTACGACGATAAAAAATCCGAGCCAAGTGCGAGTCGGGCCCACGCACTAAAAGTTTCGTACAATGTAGGTTTTTTAAGGATGTAACTACGATTAACATATTTCGGATATTGTCTTTACTTATCTATACTTCTATACTAATATTATAAAGGGGAAAGATTTGTTTGTTTCTTTGTTTTTTTGACGCGTATAGGCTCCGAAACTACTACACGGATTTGAAAAATCTTTCACAGTTGGAAAGCTACATTATCTGCGCTGAACATAGGCTATGTTTTACGAGGACGAAGTCGCGGGAAGACAGCTAGTGCTATATTAATTGCTACTTTATTCTATGTCAATGAAAGGTAGCCGTTTGGATTTGATTCAAAGTCAAAGTCAAAGTCAAAGATTTTTATTCAAAATTGGATACATGTATCTCTTTTTGAACGTCATATTTTTATTTCTTATATATTTTTTAATATATGCAAAATTGAAATACTACTAGCGTTTCGGAACGACCACTGGTGAGAAGAATACGCCCAAAGAAACTCAATCCAGAATTCACTTGTGAGTGTGCAAAATATGTGACATCATCAGCCGTATTATTAACTAAGGAAAATAATTATTGTGGCAGCAGATTTTACAATTGGGACAGCACAGAAAACATTTGGACATCTAAGCTTTGGCTTTCCACCTGGAACGACTGAGGGCAGAAAAGAAGTTAGGTTCAGGTTCTTTTTTTATGACTACCCAGAACCGCTTAGGGGAGAAAAGAAGTTTAGCTGACCAAAAGTTGCTGCCCAACTAGCTATTTTAGCTGCCCGATCACATTTTTTTGCTAACAAAAATACGAATGTTCTACTAACCGTTTAAATAACACCCTTTAACTCAGTCGATTTGAGAGGAGAGAGTGCAGAGATTAATAAATAACAACACTAGCACCAAGTACCACGATACCAAATAAGAGGACAAAAGTAACACTGTGACAATGGTTAATCTTTCAGTCCAAAAATACTAAGTTCGTATTTGCATAAGAGCGACATGAACCTATAAGGAATTATACAATCCTAAAAATGCATTGGGCAATCCAGTTTTCCTAAAGATGCCATTCACTTGATTGTAAAGGTGTTTTTTATCGCACAGGGCCATTCGGTCTGAATTGATTTAATTCGGAGAGAATCGCTTGTTGGTCCCGGCCCCAGGCCCTCATAATGCCCACATTCACGAAAGGGTTCGATCAATAGCTTGTTATAATTTCCACTGGATAGGGCTATTGAGAATTTTTAGACTTGATGCTGAATACGGGCACAGATAGGGGTGAATGCTATTTCGAAAAGATGAAAGGATGACGAACCAGTTATTGGATCAGAACCAATGTGAGATGAACTCAGGTTTGTGTTGTAACCTTCATAGATACGTCCAGTCGGGTTTTAAATTTCATAGGTACCTAATTCGGTTCATTTTACACAAGCTTTCAAACTTGCAATGTGTGTAGCTATGTAATAGTATGAGTTCATTGGGGTCAAATCTTGAATGAATTTTGAAACACTTACCAATAGAGCTAAAATGTACTTAAAATTAACTTATGTGAGTCGAACCTAGATGCATTATAGTACCATAATGCTGGTCTAATGATAGAGTTGGATGGTGGCCATAAGAACTCCTAAACTAAAGAAGGTAAACTTATCGTTTTTGCACTCATTTGATTTGTCTTTGCAAGGTCTTAACAATATGAATTCGCTCATAAGAAAAGCTTGTCAACAAATTAATACTACTTAAGTGAGATTGAGCGGCGAAACTGGCGTTGGATCGGGCACACGTTACGCCGCCCTCACGTCCATATCCCCCGAAGAGCTCTGGACTGGAATCCGCAGGGCAAGCGAAAGCGAGGACGCCCAAAACTAACGTGACGCCGCACTGTTATAGGTGAGGCAAAGAAGCTGGGACACACCTGGAGTGTAACTAAGTACGCTACTTCCCTCCTGGAGGCCCTTTGGTGATGTTGTCTATATAGGCTGAGGGCACTCTGCTCTCGCCTCAAACGCCCAGTGAAGTAGCGAAAGCTCACTTGGAGCTAGCCACATAGTCCTCCAAAAAAATAACGCTAAGTCGGATAGAACTAGATGGCGCCAACTTGTATCTACCCTTTGCCCCGATGGGGGGACATAGGAAGCCAAAAAGTGTAATTGATTTATAATTTCATAAAACATTTTAACAAAGCTATTATTAAATATTCTGCTGTCTCTAATAGTCTCTAGTTTCTAAGTAAGTACCTTGTAAACTAACAAGGTACTACTTGTAGTTTGTTAACATCACTTGGAGAAAATGTAGCAGTACTGTTGTATTTTGGAAGCGGCTAAAACCTCCGGGGGGTCGGATTATTATTTTATTTTATTAGATATTATTTTATTTTATTAGTTTAGTTTTTATAAATGACATGTGTTACTCTATGGATTTAAGTTATCTGATTTTTTTTTTATTATTATTTTTATTTAAAACGTTATTGTTCTGAGTTTAAAACACAGTTAGTAAAATATTGGCGTCAACCGTAAACGTCAACAAAATATTTATCTTACGTTGAATCAAACATTTTGAATTCAGAACAGTCCACATTCAAAGAGGAGCCGGTACTACCTGAAATTCGAGCCGTTTCAACCAGGTTAGGACAAAATCCCTTAGATTAACTCTCAAAGGGTTATCTACGACGTGTACCGAGATTAGGTTCGTAGCGAGGCCGAGCTCAAAGGCTTAGGGCATCGGGCGAGGAGAATGTCCTCGTATTTCAAGTTTTAACTTATGTAAAGGTGCAAACTCTCATGTCTTCAATTGAACTATACGTCGCTATTGTATTACACGAGTGCCAAATAAGGAGGATATTGTTTTACGAGTTGTATGTAAGTGTTTATTAGTAATAAAAAATATTACGACTGCGTTGGCAAAAAAGTTGTATAGCTTATAAAAATATTCTAACAATACCCCATACGTCCAAATCTGTTGATGCAATTTAAAATTATGGTGGAACATAGAAAATCAAATACAAATACTCCTTTTTTAGGGAGTCGTCTAACACGCCGCCACCCTTGCACCCCAACCGATCACAGTAAATTTTTAGTTCATTGTACCGTAATGATAATCATAACATTTTTTATTACAGCCTGTGTGTGCACACATGCAATTATCAGATAATGCGCGATACGGCTCTGGCGGCGACGGCTGACAGCTGACACACTTGTTTCCGAACCGTAATTTATTTGAACATTACAAGTAATATATACATACATACACACATACATAACATAACATACTCCTTTTTGGGTATTCGTGTAAAAATGCGCCCCTTCACCCGAAACGCAAATTGCAGTAAGCACAGTAATCGTCATAATAGTATAACAACTTACGCAAGATAAATTCATTAGACACCCGGTTTTACTCACGTTTATTTTGTCAGAATGGCCGACTAGTTCGGTGTGTTACAAAACAAGGACCATCATTAGGACGGGTGTTATAGTTGGCACGATACTTGAGTGCTTTGAGGGAAGCGAAATCTCCGAGATGCCACCCCTAACACTCGCCCTGATAATGGTCTTCGTAACAGACCAAAAACTAGTCGGCGATTCCGACCGAATAGACGTGAGTGAAACCGTGTTTCTATGTATAGTGACAGTAATCGTCATTATCAGTGTTTATTACTATACAGTCTGTCTGTGCGCAGAATGTGCGATACGGCTTGTTGTTTTCATTTGTAAGTAAAAGACCAAAACTGTTTTTTTTACTAAATATTGAAGCAGGCATTTATCTCCCATCTCACCAAAGATTTATTCAGAAAAGCAGGTAATACATATTAAATTATATTCAAATTATTAATTTTTGTTCAAAAGCTACAGACTACTAGAGTTTCCGAACCGACCACTGCGGAGAAGAAGACGCCGAAAGTCTTTTCAACAGTATTTGATTCTTTTCACCTGATGGAGGTGACGATGAAGACGAGGATGTCGGATTATTCACGCTGCCTAAAGGCATTTGATACAGCTTTACGACTGCCATCAATGATAATATGTGGGACTCAAAATGTCTTCCGAATGATGGTCAGGGGTTTCATCGTCAACTGCTGATCCAGTAGTCACAGGTGTGGCATCGTGTATGTGCGCCCGGCTCCCGAGCTGCTTCTTGCTTTTCCCCCATTCATCCGAGTGATCCCAATTCCTTCATTCCTTTTCCTAATCTACCAAATTCCTATCCTTTTCGAGCTTCCGATGAACGCAGCGTCGAAAGCACAGGGACCCAAAGAAACTGCGCTCGCCAACCCGCCTGCCAAGCGTAGTGAGTATGGCAATATTCTCCCATGGAACCAAGGATCCTTATGGGAGGGGCCTTCGTCTAAGCAATGGACTTGTTACAGCTGAAATGATGATGAAGATGACCTGTTTTGCATTCTACAATATAATCGCTCATTGGTTCCTTGTCCTTGTTATACAAAAATCCAATTGTCCTTTTCGTACAATTGTACTTTTAATTAGTAGGAGTTTAGCAAGATCAGATATACCTGGAATAGGTTACAGATAATCCACGCGTGTCTCTCGAAATTGCCAGCTGTTATTTCGTTATCTGTTTAATTGCATGTCCACCGTTCCGTTGCGCTGGCGTCGCAAAGTGGGCTCATTACGGAGGCCGCAATGGATACGCTATCTCTGACAGCTCGTCTCACTCTCAGCGATAATGGCCTGATAACAGGATCAATTAGACAAAGATAGTAGATTCGGTAGCCTCCACTTATACTAATTTTAGTTTATCATTAAAATATGTTTTAATTTAAAAACGTTGGTTCTTTTTTTAGCCTACTGTTGTTGAAGCTCACTGTAGAGCTAAGGCCACCCCAGTTCTTCTCCCCTTATCTCTTACTGCTGCTATCCTTTGCCTGGCAAGAAGTTAGCCAAATGTCAAAATTTGTTTTCGTATTATTATAGTATGGTACTAACATGAAGATAACCTACATGATAAACAACTTCACATACTTATTACCCACTATTCCTTTAGTAATCGAGGAGCTCGAATGCTGACTAATCGTGAGCATTTTTAACAATTACTCATGTTAAGCAATCCCGGGTACAGTCCCCACTAGGATGGGTAACCGCAAGTGGCATAATAAATAATATCTCGAGCCCCTCCGTGCTTGGGAAGGCACGTTAAACCGTTGGTCCCTGTTGTCTGTGAGTCAGTCTGTAAAGGCATCTGCCTTAAGGCGGTTTGAAAAATCTGACACCATGGTTAGCCACTAACACACGAAAAAACAAAAAACTTATAATAATATGCAAATACCTTTACAATCCTAACTAATATTATAAAAGCAAAAGTAATTTGGTTTGTTTGTCACGCCCTATCTACTGGACCGATCGTCATGAAATTTTGCTTATCCGTTGTCTGGGGTACGGAAAAGGACATAGGGTACATTTTATCCGGGAAAAAATACTGTTCCCGAAGAATCGACATTGACGCGGGCGGAGCCGCGGGTGAAAGCTACTATTAAATTATGTATACAATATCTCTTCCATTTCCGAGACCAACGTGGGAATTCCGTAAAAGACGTCGTTGCAAGTAAATTTTACATAAGAGTTGTTGTTTTCACCAGCAACTATAACTATATCCTTGTTACAGTTGCTGTAGGTATAAACTTAGCATTAAACTTAGCCATAAGTAAATTTTTGACGTCAACAATTGTTGAGAAGTGAAATATGACAATTAATAAGTGTTCAAAGAAACCTATATTGAATAAACGTTTTGAATTTGAATTTGAATTTGAAAGCTAAAACGTTTTTTTTGTTATAGTTTTAACAGTGTATGAATGACACTGTTAAAACTATAACTAACATACATAGCTAACATATAATTATGTATTTGCAGATACATATCCTACACTGTAGGACCTACAAAAATCATCCCATTTAACAGCACAGTCAAATGATATTTCAATAGCCGTATACACGGTGAAATTTTGATCGTTCTGGACTCTTAAAGGGATGATTCAGCCCGATGATATAAACAACTTTTTCTATGGGACCAATGCTAGGAACTCAAAAATTTTTTTGACGTTCCCATACAAATTGACCGTGTGGCCGAATTTTTTTATATGGAACTGCCCATTATTTTTTTGAGTTCCCAGCATTGGTCCCATAGGAAAAGTTGTTCATATCGATGGGCTGAATCACCCCTTTAAGGGTCCAAAACGATCAATATTACACCATGTATACAGTCAACTTGTATAATATTTCCTATCAACAATGAACGTGTTCACCAACTAATATTAACGCATTACGTGCACCATCAACATAATGCACGACACATGACACATTGCATTAATATTGTACAGAGCGGGCCAAGCCGGCTTATTTCGCTGTCGGCTTAACTCCGCATAAAACTCCGATGCAGAACCATCTGCTCACAAATATGAGAGCAAATATGAAAATAATCTGTAATTTTTAACAAAAAAACTGTAACAATAGATATCATTGTTATAAAATGATTTAGATCATGTCGAACTTTGAAAGGATTTGCAGTGTCATTTTGCTGGTACCGAATACTTTTTATAATAAAAATACTTGCGAAATAGAAATAAATACACTAACTGCAATGCGAAAATATTATGAGAAAGTACATGGGAAGCTTATTTTATAAAACGTTTTATTTTGAGGTTGGGTTGGTTGTTCTTTAAATAATAAAAAAAAAACAAGTAATATCATACCACTACAAATATTAATTTTGTTATACATTTACTTCAGATTGTTACGCTTGTATGTCAGTTTTCAATAAAAAAGGATTCTAAGAACTAGCCTCTTCCTTGGAAACTCGTTCAAACAAGTGATTGTGTATCGCAGACACGTCTTTTTCATAGCTCCGGTCTCATTACCGGAATTCCGGGAACCACCTCGTGTCATCACTGCGCCATTAGTTGCATCATTAATATTCTCCAAAGCATAATCATATTAACTCGATCTGATCAGTTATCTTTATCTAGAATAGGCAAAAACCCCAACCTTTTAAAACAGGGTTTCTCAAAGTGGGGTAGGAGAACCCAATTATCTCTAGGGGGTACGCAAAAAAAAGTAATGGTGACTACTTGGTGTGCTCGTTATTTCTTTTTTGCTAGAATCGAGCAAAATAAGTTTATTTTTTATACAATGACATCTATCAGAGAGACTATTATATGCAGCATGCGCTAAATTTTGCGAGGGGTTAAATATTGTGAAACCCTGCTTTAAAAAATAACTTCTAATAGAATTCATACTTTTGCTGATGTTTGATCGAGTAACCTCATAGGATGTACTCATAGAACGATTTATATTCACTATATCAAAATCACCTTCATTAAAAAATTAATAAAATAATCAAGGTCAAATACGCTCAGGAACTCTCGCTCTGTTTTAAAACAGGAAATGTGCTCAACTCGTTAATTTTATTAACCGTTTGTTCCCAGAGACTCACTCAGTAATAAAAACTTAAAGTTTCGTGATTTTGAGGTTGATCACCTCAAAACATTACTAGAATCAGTTGTTCCACTAATTATCCTGCGATGAGTATAAATTACAAGATAGAATTTATCCTGTGGTATAAGTTGTAGGCGTTGTCGCGTACATTGACCCTCAGTTGTTATGCCCACTCCTACTACTGTAGACATGTCGCCTTTTTCATTAGCAGGATTCCGGGAACTCTATCGTCATTACTACACCATTAGCCAACCATTAATATCTTAAATGAATATGTATGGCGACGGGGGGATGCCGGATGGTGCTTTTTGTAAAGGGAATTTTATATAAGATCTGTTATAGGGTTTCCGATAAGGCTATTGGGTTTGGTCCTTGTGAGTCGGATGGGTAAAAATAAACAAGTGATATTATTTTTTGTAATCCAAAACTTTTATTCCGTATTTTGATTTTTTTGCATTGCTATCATGTATGTCTAATGTTTATGCTATTAAATTAAAGCATAAGACCGAGATGGATTGTGTGCATTGAGGCCTTCACCCAGCAGTGGGATATAGAAGGCTGTCGATGATGATGATGTTTCATGCTAAAAGTTGTTCATATTGTCACGTAGGTACATCGATTATAGTTTGGCTATACACGTTACTTCTTTAGTGTACTAGTAGACACTGAGTAGACATGATGGTGTCATGTCTTCATTATGTACCGGGATTCCGGGAACTCTCGTGTCGTTACTTCGCCATTAGCCAACCATTAATTTCGTGAATGAATATGTATAAGGTACGGCTTAAATGCCTTTTTAATTAGTTGTTCATCTTAGATCTGAGATTTGGTTTCCGATTAGGCTATTGGTATATCCCACCCAGCTCACATGAGCTGCGTGGGATACAAGCTAAATATCATTTGTATTTATTATATTACCCGAAAGATATATGTTCGGTGATAATCCATTATTATTAGTAGTGTAAGTTAGGTACTTACGCTAAGTATTAAGACCTGTAAAAATAGCTGTAAAAGTGGAAATAAGTGAAATGAAACGAAAAAATATTACCAAAAAAGAATAAAGGGAAGGAATTCATGTAAACTCTTAAATCTTTTGACTGACTAGCTCCGTGGCGCAGCGGTCAACACGCCTGCCTGCGACACGGAGTGACCGGGTTCGATCCCCGGCCAGGTCAAGATGGAAAATGATCTTTTTCAGATTGGCCTGGGTCTTGGATGTGTATCTATATATGTATTTGTTATAAAATATAGTATCGTTGAGTTAGTATCCCATAACACAAGTCTCGAACTTACTTTGGGGCTAGCTCAATCTGTGTGATTTGTCCGTATATATTTATTTATTTATTTATTATCTAAATACCTTTTTCAATTCAATACATTACAAAAGAATCGATGTCAAAGCTCGTGACGAACAAAGTCAGACTAAATAATTAAAATTTATAATTTTCTTTATTTTATAAGAGGCTCAAGTCCTCCAATATACAAATACTATATTAAAGTATGTTGCCTTGAGCCTTCTGTTACTTTTTACTTAAAAAATACATTTATAATTTAAAATAATGTAAATACAGTTTGTTTTCTACAAACTATAGTACCTGTATGCTTTAAAAAGTTCCCGGGAACGCTCGTGTTAGCGCACACAGAACACTGATGGATGTGTTTTGTCGGCGCTAATTCTTGTTCAGTAAAGTGGCTGTTTTAGGGGTCTGCCGGTAAACGACAAACACGAGACCCTTATTTCACATACATTAGCTTTTTGTACGATCAGTCTTGCTAAAACTTAGAACTACTTAGAAGCCGTTATTTTTTATGACAAAAATTTCAAGAAATGTAATCTTGATTAATGTCACAGTAATTTATAAGATTTACTTGTAAGTTTTTTTATATCAGTAATAGCCGTAAGGAAAAGTGTTCTGAAATTTCCAATTTTAAAGTCAATAACAGTGTTATTAAAATGGATAAAATCCAACTTAAGTTTCGCGTCGCACGTGTCTAACAGGCGAGAACACTAATATACGAGTATAAATAAATGGATGAATATGTAACTTACTACTGACCTACATCAACTAACTAACCACAACATCTTAGATATGATTTTTTCACAAGCAGAATATCATGGGGGCCTCATTTTAAAGATGGTATAAAATAAATCTAATTGTATCATTTTTTAGTCAGAATATTCTAAATAATACTAATAATAATTTTACTTAATATTATAAATGCGAAAGTGAGTTTGTTTGTTTGTTACGCTTTCACGATGTAACTACTGAACCGATCATTGTGAAATTTTGCATACACGTTATCTGGGGCACGGAGAAGGACATAGGGTTCATTTTATCCCGGGAAAAAGTACTGCTCCCGAGGGATCGACATTAACGCGGGCGGAGCCGCGGGCGAAAGCTAGTAAATTGTATACGGAACATATGACTATAAGCCAAAGCAATTCAAGCTTAGCTCAGTTTTATTTCCCTCTTGTGCCTTCCTGCGTCGTAATGGAGTTTTGATATCTTTTTCGTTACCTGCACAACTGCACCGAATTACGGGCAGACCCGGGGCCGTGAGTCGTCTTAATGTAAAGTTGATGCGGGCGTGTGCAGGCTGATTGCACTTTGATGTAGTCGTTAGACTAATTACAGACGCAGAAAGCGTTTGTTCTTTCATGCTTACCTGATAGCAAATTAATTATATTAAATGTGCTAGCTGCTGCTCCTCGTGCAACGAACTGATTCATGATCTAATGATTCACCAATTTCAGCGAGGAGAAAGAAAACTACATTGCTTAATGTAAAATGTTAATTAAAAATCTTAATATTTCAAAAACACTCTCCCTGACTATAAAGTTAGTCATTGCTGGACTTATGATCATCTTTATATTATACTAGCTTTCGCCCGCGGCTTCGCCCGCTTCAATGTCGATTACTCGGGAATAGTACTTTTTCCCGAGATAAAAGGTATGTTCTTCTCCGTACTCCAGAGAACTTATATGCAAATTTTCATGATGATCGGTTCAGTATTTTGCGGCGTGAAAGCGAAACAAACAAACTCACTTTGTAATTTATAATATTATAGTAAGTATTGGGTGAAAATTTTAATTAATTAGTCAACATTACAATTGACAGTTAGAAATTTCTTGTCCATCGCCTATTTCGTAGTTTTCTAATCAGATTCCCTTGTTTTTCCATAGATAGACAACTTATTACTTGATGTATTCAATGTTTTATTTTTGTCCGTTTTTTTTCACTAAGTGTCCAAAATATTTCAGTCGTCGCAACAAGAAGCAAGAAATTATATCACGTCTATCACTATTAAAAGGACAAAATACTCTCAGCGAACCAATTCAGCACTATAAAGTTCAGCACACACTTATAATCCAAAAAAGAAAATTTACATTCTTTCAAACATTTAAATTCCATATTTGAATGGAACAAACAACCGACGGCGGCCGTAGGCAGCAGCGGCCATACCTTTCAAATATAAAATGAAGATACATTTTATCTCTGTATTTAGAGTAAATATGAATTGTGCCATATTATATTAGGCACATTTTTCTTACTCTATATCCGATTATGTCCAACTGCGTTACGTTAAATATTTACTTAAATTTACTTACTTATTTTTCCGTACTACTATTAAAAGTGCTTATGTAATTTTAAAATTAGATAACTTTTTGGGGATTCTAAGAAATCTTTCTATTGAACGAGCAAACCTTAATCACCAGCTTTATATTATTGTGTGAATGTGAACTGACACGACATCCCTTTGTACGGTAATCGTAAATCAGCGCATTATTCCGAAGCCAATAAGACGATAAATAAATTCCTTTATTACGATTCTATTGACGCCAGAGAAGAAAAGAAAAAACCGGCCAAGTGCGAGTCGGACTCGCTCACGGAGGGTACCATTCCGTTATCTATAAAAACGGCAAAAAAATCATGTCTGTTGTATGGTCCCTTATATATTAATTTTATTTTTATTTAATTATTTATTTTTAAAGTGAAAATATAACAAAATATTCTGTGAGTAAATATTTATGTTATTCAATTTTTTTGTATTTGTTGTTATAGCGGCAACAGAAATACATCATCTGTGAAAATTTCAACTGTCTAACTATCACAGTTCATGAGATACAGCCTGGTGACAGACGGACGGACAGACAGACAGACAGCGGAGCGATATTAATAGGGTCCCGTTTTTACCCTTTGGGTACGGAACCCTAAAAATAAACGTTAATTTTCTATATACTGAGCATAATGTTGATGAATAAAGAATAAAAAATGGGTGATCCTACAGGCAGCGTGAAAACGTGTTCATTATAGTATATTTACCTGGCTGAAACTATTTATGGAATCACATATACAGTTATACAGTACTATCAGAAATGGTTTAAACATAAACCATTTCTGATAGTACTGTATTAATAGCATAAGTATTTATGTGTATGATTTTTTTTTCTAGATTTATTAATTACTGCCATATGATGGTACTAATCATAACCTATTAAAAATGACAGCCTCCGTGGTCCAGTGGTAAAGGCGTTTGCCTGTTGATCCGGTTGAAGCATACTTTGTTTAGTTGTTTCCAGTTTGGTTAGAACATTACAGGCTTTCCAAAAATAAAATTAAGTACCGAGTACCGATAGCTGCTTGGCACTAGAAATATATCAATGCAGATGACTGTTGAATAAATTCTCTCCCTAACGTCAACGTAATCACATGACGTCATTGTCCATAAACCTGACATAATTCCGAAATAGGACATTGTACGCCATAACAATAAAATATCGAGCCAAAAACGATTTTGCATATGAAATGGCCACTTCGCAATTCACAGCCATACAAAGTATGCATTGATTTGCGTCGATGCGCGATGCAAAAAGACGCATTTATAAGCCCATGGGAGATAAACATAAATAATCTCAAAGCCGGTAAACTAAGCATTGTGCGGAGAAAAGTAGCATTCATAAAAAATGTAAAAAGAAGTACAGAAAGACGAAAAATGAATGGCTAGATCTTTGTATTTTGTGAGTAATTGCCCATTTTTATTGGTGTATTCAATAGTTTTTTTTTTTCTTATTTTTTGACGATGAGTTTACTAGTTACATTACACAATTGCTTTCATTATTTGATAGATACTCTCCGTCCTAGGGTTGTCCGTGTGGTTCATCAGCCCATCGGCTGTTAGATTTTTTTTAAATAATGATTTGTGTGTGTTTGACCCATAAGATTGACCCCTATTTTGCCTGATCGGAAGCAGCGATGAGGTCTAGAGTGGTACATGGAAAATTAATGCTAATTTACTCTTTCCTTGAAAATCTCTACATTGTAGGTAAGTATCGGGGGGAAACAGCAACGTGAGAGGGTGCAGGTGACCAAAGGCAATTACCTGGATCAAACGATAAGTATTGGCATCCAACGTTGGCAATACAGCCTGCCCGGGGTGAAGGTTACAAGGACTATAAAATTTATAAATATTGTTGAGTTGTTTTTAAGTAGTTTTAATATATATCAGTATTTATTATTGTGTGTATTTTAAATCCATAATAAATTCGGTATTATTTATTTTAATATAGGGCTCGCGGCCCCAACTGTTCGACAGTAACGCCGAATAAGCTTTTAATGTTTATGGATCTAAAATTTTTTTAATTATAATTTTATGTCTATTGATCGTCCTTAAAATCTATTTTATTCAGTTTTTGACATGATCTTCGAGTGTGGGTTTTTTACTAAGCATCCGGTTCTTAGTAGTTTAGATCCTGTAGATTGCCTATTATATTATACCATCTTTCAGCTCCAGCTTTAACCGTTAATATTCCAATTTAACCATCTTTCAATATCCTCCTATTTTAGGAAGCAATTAAACCTACATCACTTTTTTTATTTCACAGGTCTAAACTGTGGATTTTATTGACTTTACATATCATACATAATATAGATCAATCTGCTGATTATTCTTTATATGAATCAAACATCTAACCACAGCTTCAGCTCTGAGACTTCAAGTGTTATACATAATAGGTATAATATACGAGACATTCCGGTTATTTAATGGTAAAATATAGTCTTTGCCACCTTCGCGTGTCTCAAACTCAACTAAATTACTGCTTTATTCTTCGCTTTAACATGAATGACAGACAAATAAACACTCTTGCATCTAGCTATATAATATTACTACGAATACTGACATTGATCAGTGTTAATTTATGTAATGAACGCCTTTATATTAAGGCAACTTTGTAACCCACAACAGGCACATACCGCACACATTCACTGACATAAGTAAATCGGCTCCCAGCTATAGTATAATGAAACAAGTCAGCTGTCGCTTGTCGGTCTGTCCATGCCGTAATTATCGGCCTTACACTGCTTTCATATCGCCAGGGTTCCGCACACCCTTTATTAACTTAATGGAGAGTTTGGTTCAGTATTCATGTCGAGCGTTTATTAGAACACATCCGGGGTTCGTTCCACCCTTTGTTTACTTATTTTTCAATTTCTGATCGATTGTTCATGCAGTAAAGTGTTCTTAGTTACTAGTTGCTTTGTTACAATTGTTTATTCAAACTTCCTTTGTCAATTCATATTTAGTTAGAAAAACTTCTTTAAAAAATGTTTTTGTTGATTTTTGATTTTACTACTTACATCACACTACAATCTCGTCTCGTCATATACTTTCAGCGTGTAAATTGATAACCAACATTCCCTTGAAGGGGAGACTCAGCCCATCAAAATGATCAACTTCTCCTGAGGTGCCAAAGACGACATATCAAATATATTTTTTTGCTTTTTCATACAAATTGCCGGGCCGATTGCCAACACTTTTGTATGGAAATGTAGATTTAGTTTTTTTTATATAATCTATTCAATTTAGCGGGTTAAGTAACTTTTCAAGAGAATGTTGGTGATTAATTAACATGCTTTATATTTTTGGGTTTCCATGTGTTGGAACGACGAGTCTAAAATTCAGCTAATTTTGTCCACTAATTTTATTCATATATTAGATGCTTCTGAATGATTTTTTGACGTATGGAGTCGTTTTGCAAGTTAATTTATTAATTAATGTTATTAGCTGGAACAACATGAACTCACTAATATTTATTATTTACCTTCATAAAAGTTTACTTACGGAACCTGATCCTGAGCCACGAATACAGGAAATTGCTCTACGTGGGTGGCTTGTGTGCCGACTGCGGTGTGCTCCGTGTGTCCGACTGCTCAGCGAGGGGCTAGTACATACAAACATAGTACTAATCATATCTTTATACCTTCGAGGGAAGGCAGAGCCTAGGATTATAAGATAAAAGAAAGAAAACAGCGGTGGGATGCAAACTCAAAATCAAAACCGCAATCTCCGCAAAGCAGCTGATAGTATATTTCAATTAAAAATAAAATAATAAAAACCTGTCATATTTCGAAGGAGTTTTGTTACAAACACCGTGACACGAGAATTTTATATATGAGACTATAAGAGATAGATATAAGAAGATATCCTGCAAATTGCTAATTTTAATTATAATAAGAATTAGTTGATATAATACAACTCTATAGTTGATTATAGACGCGGGCGGAGCCGCGGGAGAAAGCTAGTAGTGATTAAAAAAAATCTATGGTATGCATAGATTTTTTTTAATCACTACTAGCTTTCTCCCGCGGCTCCGCCCGCGTCTATAACGATCCCTCGGGAACAGTACTTTTTCTCGGGATAAAATGTACGCTATGTCCTTTTCCGTACCCCAGATAACGTGTATGCAAAATTTTATGATGATTGGTTCAGTAGTTACAACGTGAAAGCGTAACAATCGAACAAACTCACTTTCGCATTTGTAATATTAGTAAGGATAGCTAGGATATTCCTTAGTAATTGATGCGGTAGAATAAGTTAACAAAATAACAGTTTTCACTTCCGATTAATCATTATCATCAGCTTTCTATGGCCCACTGGTGGGTATAAAGCCTCCTTTTGTCAGCGCCATTCCTCTCTATCAAATGAATACCAAGAAATTAATTTACTACATATTTGTACGCACCGGTCACATATGAGAAACATCTGAGTCGCCGGCCCGCCTTCACGTCTATCGACTTTATGATGGACTTCTCTATATCTGCTCCGTGGACTCGTCCGTCTAGTCGGCGGTGTAAGTAGGTAATCCCAAAGAAATGTTTCCTTCAAATGTATGTTTCTTGCTCAAACAAATACTAAAATGTTTCCATATCCACTTCCAGACTCGTTTTATTGACAAAGCCCCCAACAAAGTATTCCGACAATTTCATTTTCTGAAAGGGTTTCGTAGGGGTCTTACTAAGTACTTTGTACTTGTGACAATACAGGGTGTTTGAGGGAGCACCCTGTGCGTTGAGTGATCGCCGGGTGTCGGATGGTGGGACGTGACGGCGTCGGGGCGTCGTTCTCTACTGTTAGTTTTAATGATCGTCTATTTTTCTATACTTATACTTTCCATATCCTAATTCAGCAATTAAGTATCGCTAATGTCTAGTGTCTAGGTTACTATATAAAATAAGTTATCCCCATTGAGTTCGAACGCGTGTGTTAACTTAGTTTACTCAATGATAATGTCGATTTCAATAGGTGGAAGTATTTCAATAATTCGTTAACTAGTTTTTGAATTTAACCATTGCTAGATTTCACTTGAACCCGCGGCTCCGCCCGCGTCAATATCGATCCCTCAAAAACAATAAGAAAACGGTAATGCAAAATTTCATGATGATCGGTTCAGTAGATACAACGTGAAGGCGTATCAAACAAACTCACTTTATCATTTACTAGCTGTTGCCCGCGGCTCCGCCCGCGTTAGTGTCGATCCCTCGGGAACAGTAGAATTTCCCGGAATCAAACATACCCTATGTCCTTCCCCGGGCCTCACACCTCCATACCAAATTTAGCGTAAAAAAACGACAGATAGAATTACTTTCGCATTTATAATATTAGTATTAGTATAGAAGTATGGATATTATTTATACCAGTCCAGAAATGAGAAAATTTCCATAAAACCTTTACCCTCCCATTTTACCCCTTTAGGAGTGAATTCAGTCCATTTCACCCACATATATCTTTTTTAATTGTAATCGAGAACTTACATACCTTTTTATTTTCATACTTCATAGTCCAGTAATGAGAAAATTTCCAAACAAACTTTATCCCCCTTCTGGGGATTTTTTTCCAGTTAACCTACACAGATCTTTTTCAATTGTAATCGTGAATTTATTTACCTATTTTCATACTTCTAAGTCTAGAAATGAGTAAATTCCTATACAATCTTTACCCCGCTATTTTACCCCTACAGGGAAAAATATCGTCCATTTTACCTACACAGATATTTTTAATTGTAACCTAGAACTTATATACTTATTTTTATACGTCTAAGTCCAGAAATTAGAAAATTTCCATACAAAGTTTATACCACCCATCCACCCTCATTTTACCCCTTAAAGGGGGAATTTAGCAAATTTCATCTACCTACACACATCTTTTTTAATTTTAATCTAGAACTTATATACCTACTTTCATACTTCTTAGTCCAGAAATGAGAAAATTCCATATAAATTTTACCCCTTAAGAAGTTAAATTTCTTAAAAATACTTTCTTAGCGCTCACTCACATCTTTTAAAGAACCCCTGTACCAAATTTCAAGTTTCTAGGCGCAGCAGTTTAGGTTGGTTTGCCGTTTGCCCGCGGCTACGCCGCCGCCGTTAGTGTCCATCCCTCAGGAACAGTTTGGACCCTTAAAGGGGTGACTCAGGTCATCAATATGAACAACTTTTTCTATGGGACCAATGCCGGGAACTCAAAAAAAATTTCCTCATTTCCATACAAAAAATTCCCGCCGCCCGGCCAGGTTGTATGGGAATGACGAATTTTATTTTGAGGAACCATTGTTCCCATAGGAAAAGTTGTTCATTTTGTTGGTCTGAGTCACCCCTTTTAAGGGTCCGAAACGATAAAAAATTCACCGTGTATGCAAACTAATGCCTTAAGTTCATTCAAATGACGATAACTTTTTTTTTTAATGAACCGATTTTGATGAAACAAACTTTAAATGTTTTGCTGGGTTAAAACAAACCAATTGGTGAAAGTTTGAAGTAAATCGGTTCAGTATTTTCGGAGATAATCGTGATCATACATACAGACAGACAGACAGACAGACAGACAGACAGACAGACAGACAGACAGACAGACAGACAGACAGACAGACAAGAAATTTTTTTTGCTTTCTATTATTCTTTTTAAGTGTCCCTCTATCCATTTCAGTCAAAAATTCTAAATGTACAGACAAAATATTTTTACTGTTTTATTATATGTATTTCCATACAAAAAATTCCCGCCGCCCGGCCAGGTTGTATGGGAATGTCGAATTTTATTTTGAGTTCCCACCATTGTTCCCATAGTAAAAGTTGTTCATTTTGTTGGTCTGAGTCACCCCTTTTAAGGGTCCGAAACGATAAAAAATTCACCGTGTATGCAAACTAATGCCTTAAGTTCATTCAAATGACGATAACTTTTTTTTTAATGAACCGATTTTGATGAAACAAACTTTAAATGTTTTGCTGGGTTAAAACAAACCAATTGGTGAAAGTTTGAAGTAAATCGGTTCAGTATTTTCGGAGATAATCGTGATCATACATACAGACAGACAGACAGACAGACAGACAAGAAATTCAAAAAAATTTTTTTTGCTTTCTATTATTCTTTTTAAGTGTCCCTCTATCCATTTCAGTCAAAAATTCTAAATGTACAGACAAAATATTTTTACTGTTTTATTATATGTATAGATTATTAAGTGTCATTTATTATTAAGTGAGTTTCTCCTTTCATGCCCTCTGTACCCCACCAGCTGCACCAAAGATGATCTATACACTGCATCCAAGAGTGGTGTGAGAGTCGCCACATAATGGAGAGACAAAATCTAATCCCTTGAGCCATCGACACGAAAAGAAGAAGTATTTATGATATTAGTTAGGATTAGGGTTAGGATATACAAACGTAATCAAATCTTTTATATCTATAAAATTACTTTAAATTATTGTGCGGTCCGCGGTTGCGGTTACTAAATAGATTAATAACCTATTAGGAACAAATTATATTATTTATATTCTATACCTTATTTTTTGGAAATAACCTAACACTTTTCACTGAAAATAATACAACATACTCGATGTTTATTTAAAATCTGACCAAAGCAAACCCTATCAAATTACCTCGCAGGCCAACGAAAACAGAAATCCAAACGTTGTTTTAGGAATCTACCGTCATACGACACGCCAGTGCATACAATGCAGATCAAGCGCATATATTGCTTACATATCGCTTGAGCTTTGAAATAGAGTCCCTGTGACGCGGCCGTAAAGCGAGCTCCCGCTGGATGAGTGCCGTTCCGGGAACTGAGCTAGTGGGGCTTTCTGAAAAGATTAGTCTACGCCAGGGTTTCTCAAAGTTATGGCTCCACGGACTCCAATTAAAGTTTCTAGATGACAGCGAGCAAGAAAGGAAAATAACAAATTTGTCTGTTTTAGAAACTAAGGCTTTTTATTACATTTCAATAAGAGATAACGAACACAGGCAAGTTTTTTTATTGCTTGTTTTTTGTCGCAAATTGAGTAAATTGTAGGAGTAATAGTCTTACACAGTAATTGTGGCCATTATTTAGGTACGTAAATCTAGTCGCAAACCCCACTGTCGGTGGCGAACCCGGGGTAGGGGTTCGGGTATCCCATTTTGAGAAACTCTGGTCTACGCCAACAAACTCTACCCGCCCATGATCAATACTCCACTCATATGCGACTAATGAACTAACGACCCACCCCGACTTCACATGGCCATTAATTAAGTACAGATTATTTTGCGTGCGGCCCACAACGGCAGTAACTTATATAGCATACACATTAAACACGTAGAAAATAAAAATGTAAAATCATTCTACGGCAATAGGGTTACATTATTGTTACATACATTTAAAATGCGGTTGTAGGCGATCCTGCGTATTTGTGAATTTGAGCTTTGGGGTGCTCGTAAACTACCCAGCCTCTGTGGTCCAGTGGTTAAGGCATTTGCCTGTTGACCCGGGGGGTCGTGATTTCGATTCCCACCGGAAGCGTACTTTGTTTAGTTGTTTCCTATTTGGTTAGGACATTGCAGGCTTGAATCAGCTGCTTGTCTGATAATAAAGATGATTCCGTGCTTCGGAAGGCACGTTAAGCCGGTGGTCCCGGCTGCCATCGTCGTTAAAGGAACCACGTCAGGGGCCGAGAGGCGGTTCCGAAGAACTCTGACACCAGGGTGTGCATGATCGATTGACCGTGACACCTACTCGAAATGATGTAAACTACCCGCCCCGATTATGCTTCGGCTCCGAATAGCCAGAGCCATTTACAATATTAGTTCGAATAATTAGGACTAGACATATAACTTATAACTACACTACTACATGCTACTTAATATGATTTTATGACAATCGATACTTTATGAACATAATTATACCCAACATTTATGCAAACTTAGGGGTTTAACGACACTCATTAACGTTATCTTAAACTTGAATCTCCCTATTGATATTACCTATAATAAGCTTAATAATGAGACGTGTTTATATAGGGTTCCCATCTTAAAGTTTTGTTGAAATAGGTTGTTTGTTTTTAGAATTTTGTTTAAGGAAATAAGGAAACGAAACAGGTAAGGATGGATACCCTGACAAGGGAGAAAGAAATCTATAACAAATGCTAATTGTGATATGGAGGAGGTAACCTGCACATCATAATCACACTTATTCGCATACCTCTCCACTCATTCCTGGCTTATTTTTTGGAGTGCTATGATGACGTGTGAAACTTAAACGCGTAAAATTTAAATTGTATATAGTTAAGTTTCCATAACCAAATAATTCCATTTTCATGCAAAAATTAAGAAACTTGCGCAATTTTCTCAATTTTTCTTACCATAACCTTCTGCAAAGTATAAAAAAGATGAATGTTATTGGCAAAGTTGTTCTCAAGTTAGCGTGAACAAGGGTTGTAGGTTAGAGTTTCATACCCAAAGGGTAAGAAATGACACTTTATCACATCTATTGAACAATTATAGGTAGCCTTGAAATTTCCACAGAATTTTCTTTTGCCGCTATTACAAGTAATGATAAATACAAAATATAATTTAAAAAAAACCGGCCAAGTGCAAGTCGGACTCGCGCACGAAGGGTTCCGTACTATTATCTATAAAAACGACAGAAAAATCATGTCTGTTGTATGGGAGCCCCACTTTAATATTAATTTTATTTTTATTTAATTATTTATTTTTAAAGTGACTATACAACTCAATATTCTGTGAATATTTCAAGCGTCTACCTGTTGCTGTTATCAATATCGAGCAAAAACAAGCAAAAAAAAATACGTTTGTTATATGGGACCCCCCTTAAATATTTATTTTATAAAAAGTTTTAGTATTTGTTTTTATAGCGGCATCAGAAATACATCATCTGCGAAAATTTTAACTGTCTAACTATCACGGTTCATGAGATGCAGACTGGTGACAGATGGACAGACAGACAGCGGAGCGATATTAATAGAGTCCCGTTTTTACCCTTTGGGTTCGGAACCCTAACTAGTGATAGGGTTCATACAAAGACATTGAAGTTTCATTAAAACAAGAAACTTGTGTATTTGGTATTATTTCTCGATACTTTATTCTTTCAAATTATTACTGAGTTGTCAAACCACAGATGGTTTAAAAAAATGTGCCTGTCCATGCAAGAAAGAGTTTATAGTACCTAAACTCACAAGAATTTAAAAATGTATGCATAATAAGAGTCAACATACAAAATGAGTGTTTTTTGTAGTTAAATATTGCACGGAACCCTTAGTGTGTGCGACTCGCAATTTACCCGCGACTGCGCATGTTGCCCGCGACTTTGTCCGCGGCAATTTGAACCGTTTACGCATCGCACGCTTTGGATGTCCTCAACTATGAATAATTTTCCCCCGTTTTCAAAACATTTTTTATTGACGCTCCGCTCCTATTGGTCGCAGCGTGATGTTTTATAGCCTAAAGCCTTCCTCAATAAATGGACTATCCAACACAAAAAGAATTTTCCAATTTGAACCAGTAGTTCCTGAGAATAGCGCGTTCAAACATACAAATTAGTATAGAAGTATAGATATAGATAAAAATATAAATTTTAATGTGTCTTTGGTCTACAAATCCTTTGCTGGCCAGTGGGTGGCCCTATCGCCGCCGCAGTCGTTATCGGTCAGTTTACTTTCCGTTTCTGTATTTGGCGATTTGAAAGCTGCCACTGAGGCTGGTTTATTTTGGGTGGTCGTTTTTGCTACCATTCATACAAGTATTTAGGTAAAGTCAATAAAAAAGTAATTACGAAAGTTTTTAATTCCAATTTCCATTTGTTGTATTTGATTTTGATTAAATGAGAGAAAAGATCTTTCTTACTTTGTGTTAGTTAGCACTTGTCTGTATAAAATTATATTTAATTTTAATGTAACTCTGAATTTAAAGGTTGTATCGGTTGTATCCACGATATGATTCGTCAAAAATGTTACAGAAAAGTATCCGCAACATACATAAATCATATATTTATATCCTTACTTCCTTACTAATATTATAAATGCGAAAGTGAGTTTGTATATTTGTTTGTTTGTTACGCTTTCACGCCGTGACTACTAAACCGATCATCATAAAATTTTGCATACAAGTTCTCTGGAGTACGGAGAAGGACATACGCTACCTTTTATCCCGGGAAAAAGTACTATTACCAAGGGATCGACATTGACACGGGCGGAGCCGCGGGCGAAAGCTAGTTCAATCGGAGACCGGGCGCGGTCTCCGATTGGATGGGTGACCGCAAGTGGCATAAAAATATCTCGAGCTCCTCCGTGCTTCGGAACGCGCGTTAAGCCGTTAGTTCCTGTCTGTCATCATTGATGGCAGTGGATATGCCATGTCAGATTTTTCAATCTCTTACACTCACGAAAAACAAACATACAAACAATAGATTTTTTCCGAACTTATTAGTTATTTGATAAAAAGTGTGTCACATTTCAGACAAAGTAAGAATCGATATTGGATAGTAGGTATAGGTTTTCCCTTTGAATGATAATAGAAGGAATCCTTAAAAGCGATAACTTATTTTAGAAACTTACATTTATTTTCATTTTCATGTCAGCTCTATACATACTTAACTATTTTCTAGTATGATATAAAAAGTAAGATAAAGTACATTCTAAGAAAATATTATTAGTTCTATGGTAATACTAATAGGCTTTCCTTACCTAACGGCAGTTTTTCTTTCTCATTACCTGTTTTAATCATAGACCAACCACACACCCATAAGAAAGAATACTTAGCTTTACAACAAACAAAACTATTTATGCACTTGAACCACGTACCAACTATTTCAAATTAAGATTTTGGAACCTCTATCAATTTCACATTGCAGATCCAAAGATTAATATATTTTAGAAGAACCTATAATTTGTCTTGACTTACTGGACTTTAGTTCTTAGGACCCCCAGGTGGGGCAGAGGGTTTCCATAGTATTTCGCCATCGTGATCTGTCCTTGGCTACGCGCATCTCCGCTGCCGCCGTGCGCCGCCACGCCAGGTCTGATTGGGTCGGTCCCCTAGCCGCTTTTCCTGGAGTGTCCACACCAAGGCTTGCCTCGGGATGTGAGCGGGCTCTCTTCTGAGAGTATGTCTTATCCATGTCCATTTGTGGCGCATGATCTGCTTGTCAATTAGCATTTCCCGGTACGCCTCCCGCAGGCGTTCGTTGGAGATATGAGGCCGCAAGCGGCGGTTGATGAAAACCTGAATCGGCTGCGTGATCTCTCTAAGTACCTACCATGTTCTGCACTCATTTAAAAAGTTAATTTTAATGTTAGCTCGGAAGATTTTGAGTTTCACTCTGCGAGTCAACTTTTTTGATCGCCGTACGGGTTGAAGTCTCTCGAAGGCTACCCACGCTTTGCCTATACTTGACACTGTTGGAATATGGCAAAAATAAATCACATTTCTATCCCTGTCTAACTCAATAATCTTTCTCTCTCTATGTCATCAGTTGGTCATAAATATTGTATTTAATGATTGCAACTCGAACCGTCACAAGCCACTTAAAGTATCCCGACTACGTTCCCACAGCCATTGTGGATTATTCGTTGTACGGCTTTCTTTGGATAAACACACCTTCCTATTAAAAGGAAAATAAATTAGTATATGAACAATATTGTGTTTCTCTGGTATGCCCTATATAATCCAACAGGTTATGGGCCCAGATCATTAGTTCAGTGCGTGTTATTAATAAAGGCTATCAGTTGCACTTTGAAAGTAAAAACTTTTAGTGACAGGAACTAAAAAGTGATAAAAATGGACAGTGCGAAATATAAAAGGAACATTAAACAATTCGATGGTGACAAATGCGGCGTGTGGAAGTACTACATTTACAATTTATTAAGTGAACTCGTCGTTTTGAAAATTATTGATGAAACTCCTGCGGAACAAAACGCTGAATGGATGAAGAAAAATATATAGCCAAAAATAAATACTATACTGAAGTTTTAGGACTACTATACTGAAGTTAAGACTTCTTACTAAGTTTAACAACATTAGTGTTCGTGAAAATACGTTTGCTAGATTACAAAATTAAATTGAGAAATGAAGAGCGTGACTAGTTGGATGGTTTTTCTAGCCTCAGACAAAAATAATTCAATGGACCAAGTAGAAATTATGCGACGCACGAGAAACCTAATTTCGGACCACGCAGCAACTTTAAAAGGATAACATATCATTATTGCAACTAAATGGGACATAAAAATTACATTGCCATGCATAAAACAATGGACTTAAAAAGGGAGCCCGAAACAATAAATTTGTTAACTTCGGATTCGACTTCAAAACTCGAGGCTTCGGCGACAACATCTGGATTTGCTTTTATGACAGACAGTAACACTAACAATTGTACAAATAAAGGAGACTATATCGCTTTTATTTTGGATTCTGGAGCTTCTGACCACTTGATAAACCGAGAAGATTAGGCACAAAAAAAATTCAAACAGAGAATCTAATAAATATTTCTGTGGCAAGGAACAGTGCATATATAAGCGACTAAGAAAGGAAATACTTCTGTCACGAGTAATATGGGCATACAAGACACTCTGCAAGATGTACTACTCTGCGCCAATATCCCGTACAACTTACTATCTATAAAAAAAATCAAGATGCCGTGATGACAATTTTTTCGACAAAAGCGGCGGGTGGCGTCGGAGTAGGTACACAAAAATAGTGGTAAGCTGGTCATAAAGGGTAAGTCATTGAATAATCTAACTGGCATTATCTTCACTTTCTAAATGCTTTTAACACCACAAGCACTTTGAATAGAGGTATAAATAATAAATATGAATTATGGCATAATTATCTGGCTGCTCTGGCCAAGTATGGCCCTAGTAGTACAGAGAGGGTCGTGCTTCTGTAATGGAGACTAAAAATGACCTGATGATGATGGCATAAAAGACTAAGTCATATTGGAAGTCTAAGTTTTTGGAAATAAAAAGTATAGTACTATTTGAAGACATTGACAAAATTCAGAATGTCGTATCAAGTGACTTTTTGTGTGAAGCTTGTATTTATGGGAAACAAGCGAGTTTACCATTCAATAAAACAAAGATGAAATATTTAAACTAGCCTCTATTTAAAGTGCACACAGATGTTTGCGGTCCTATTACTACTTCGTCGCTAGATGGCAAAAACTATTTTGTTATTTTGTGGATAAATACAAAACATTATTGTGTAACATACTTACTGACTTGGAAGTCAGATGTGTTTGTTGTATTTAAAGAATACGTTGCCAAATGTGAAGCTCATTTTGACTTAAAGATTGATAACTTATATTGTGATAACGGAGGTGAATTTATATCTAATGAGATGAGATAAATCGTTTTGAGGTGAGGCTGTCTTAACAGCAACTTATTAATGTTAGCCCTATAAAAGCTCTGATTGTTGAAGTAACACCTTTTGAATTGTGGCATAATAAAAGGCCGAAAGTATTTAAAAGTTTTTGGTTCAACTGTATACTTTATTAACAAGAGTAAAAGAGCTAAATTAGATCAAAAATCTTTAAAGGGCATTTTGGTTGGTTCCGAACCAAATGGTTTTAAAGTATGGCATGTGGCAGAAGATAGGTTTGTGAGAGTCAGAGATGTGATAGTTGATGAAAGTTATTTCATTGACAGTAGACCGATTAATAGATTGGTTGAGCAGATTGACGAATCTGTTGAATTCCCTGAGGAAAATGTCAGGGATGTGTTAATGGATGGTAGACCGATTAAAAGGCTGTCTATATGAGCAGATTGACGAATCTGTTGAATTCCCTGAAGTTGGATCTGGTTCACCAGATGTTTCTCACAAACAAGTTTTAATGCCAGGCTCGTTAGATTTGATACCAAATAAATATATGCCAGAAACTCCGTGTCAAAATGAGAGTATCAGTTTATCAGATAAAAATAAATGTTTTGATAAGGATTTGAGACGAAGTAATAGGATCCGCAATATCCTTTCTATTTTATATAATGAAAACGATGATGAAAGTATTTCTTGCAATTATTTACTATGTGTGAGGTTGGTATTAATGATCAAAGGTGTGAGTGAATCATTGATATTTCATGTCTCTCAGTCATATAAGGTAATTCAGTCTAGAAGTGATAAAAATGCTTAGAGAGGAAATTAATGAGTTTGGAAAACCTTTGAAATATAAGGCGAGATTAGTAGCTCGTGGCTTTAGTCAAAAATATATGATCGACTATGATGAAACTTTTGCCCGTGTAGCCAGAGTCACAACTTTTAGAATAATTTTAGCTTTCGCTAATCAATTTAATTAGCATGTACATAATATGGACGTGAAAACAGCATTTTTGAACGGGATACTGGATAAGGGAATTTGTATGAAAATTCCAGAGGGTATCCCATGTGAAAATAATATGGTGTCTGTAAATTACAAACATCATTATATGGATACGATGTTGGTTTAAAATATTTGAACAAGCTTTAATAAACAAAGGTTTTCAATTCATCATCATTTCGAGTATGTGTTACGGTCAATCGACCATGCACAGGGTGTCAGAGTTCTTCGGAACTGCCTCTCGACCCGATATAACGACTACCAGATGGCAGCGGACCAACGGCTTAACGTGCCTACGTGCGTGGTTTTCAATTTTCATCAGCAGATCGATGCATTTAAATTCTCAATGAAGGGCATATTTCAAAGAATATTTATGTATTACTTTCGGTTGATGTGTAATATGTATTACAAATATAAATACTATGAATAGTTATTAAAGGAGATTATGTTTTCTAAGAAAACCAACCACTTTGGATCGAGCCAATTTTTTTTATGTTTGACTGTAATTCTGTCAAGTCACCTCTTGAAAGTAAAATTGATTACAACGCATTGAATTCGTGTGAAACTACAAATGCCCCTTGTCGAAATCTTATCTGGTGCTTTGCACAAGTTTACTGTTAACATCTTGAGTCGATATGCAAACAAAAACAATCATTCTTTATGGTTACACTTGAAAAGGGTCCTACGATATTTGAAAGGCACCATAAATCTTAAGTGAACTTAGTTACACGAAGTGATTATAGAGACATTTTAAATGTTTTTGTGGATTCTGACTGGGTTTGTAATGAGATTGACAGAAAAAGTACCTCGGGTTATTTGTTTAAATTGTATAACAATTGTACAATCTGTTGGCAAACAAAAAAGACGACAGACGGTGACAACATCATCCATTGAAGCTGAGTACATGTCTTTTTATGAAGTAGTAAAAGAAACGTTATGGTTAAAATTGATCATTTTGAATTCATTAATGAATAGTATTGAGGATAGCAATGGATGTATTAGTATTGCAAATAACCCGACTAGTCACAAGAGGTCGAAGCACATTTATACAAAGTATAATTTCTCTAGAGAACAGGTTGAGAAAAATGTAATTAAAATGGTTTATATTTCCACAGATAATCAACTGGCGGATATACTAACGACACTAGTGTCTGCAACACGATTTGATGAGACTGATTGAGATGAGACTGAAACTTGGATTAAACATATAAATTTCAGTAACTATCTATAACTTAGTTATTAACACTAGTAATGATAGATAATATTATTTATTGGCCTGATTAGGTTTTTCTGGGTTTCCCTAATCCTGTGCAACAAATGTTGGGCCATGATAATTGTTCCCCAGAAAGGAAGGTGTGTAATTTTATATTATTGTATACAGTTGTTTGATATGTACTATCTTAGGTATACTGTTGTAAAAGGGATTTATTTTGAGGGGGCGTGTTGAGTAATAATGGATTTATTTTTGAGGGGGCGTGTTGGAATATGGCAAAAATAAATCACATTTCTATCCCTGTCTAACTCAATAATCTTTCTCTCTCTATGTCATCAGTTGGTCATAAATATTGTATTTAATGATTGCAACTCGAACCGTCACAAGCCACTTAAAGTATCCCGACTACGTTCCCACAGCCATTGTGGATTATTCGTTGTACGGCTTTCTTTGGATAAACACACCTTCCTATTAAAAGGAAAATAAATTAGTATATGAACAATATTGTGTTTCTCTGGTATGCCCTATATAATCCAACAGACACCGTATCCATAAGAACCTATAATTTAGTACTCGCGTTCTTATCACAACTAAACTTAATATTTACACATAGGTAATGCTCGAACTCTCCCGGGGTTCTCTCTATAGGACGCAGGCAGACGCAGGTTATTACGCCTGAAGTTTCAGCAAATAATTCAAACTAATTACGACCAGCGCAACATTAATATACGGGTGCGAGCGTGTGTGAGATTATGATACTAGGGAGATAAATAGACTAGATGGATTTCGTGTTAAATTCGTTTCCTTTTTGTTACTTTTATAGCTGCAAATTTGTGTCTGTATTAGATTATAAGGGTATACAAGTTTACATGCACTCACAATGGTATACTATCTTAGTATTATTTATAAGCACACTTGTAATAGTGGATAGTTGAGTTGACAGAGCGTAGATCGTACAGAGACCTCAGTTCATGATGGTGACAAAAAGTATCGTTAACAATAAACAAGATAGTAATATTGTTTTTTGTCAAATGAAAATTTATCTTCAATGTAAACTAAAACAACACGCAGTTGACCTCGCATCATGCGATGTACGCCTGATAGTTGTACACTCTATCTCAAATTAAGATCTTTTTATGACTTTGTGTGACAATTGCGAAAAAGCTACAAAATTGTTTAGCCCTTTTGACCATGCATATCTTAAAATGCGGACTTGTGCTTTGATTAGACTTTAGAAAGAACTTAAAGCTAACATAAAAGTTTATGCGAATTAACAGTGACCCACGGTGACCCACATTTAAGACATGCATTAAATGCCTGGTCTATGATCCTTAGAACAGCTAGCTATTTGCTCATCTAGTGCACCGTATATCTGTGAGATACTTCTAGCCCCCGCCCCGGACCCGCCCCGCTGCGTCCTCTCGATAACCGAGTTATTTTCTTTTATGATTGCTGCTACACTTGTAGGGGTGGTATTGTATTGCTTTAGTAGCAAGTAGCCCTTTCAATAGCTATATGAAAGGAGCTAAATATTATTACTATAAATAGGAATCCACTGAAACTTTATATTTCTTGTAAAAGAGCCAGAAAATAAGAATTCACTTCATATTCTATTACAACATATGTAACTATTCTCATATACGAGTAACTACACATATTGTAGTTGTTTTTATAACTTATCTCTATTTTCAATCAGTAGTTTTATAGATCCGATGGCCCAGTGGGCTTTAGCATTATTTACGCTTACGCATATTAAGCAACACCGAGCGCGGTCTTCGCTTGGATGGGTGACCACAAGTCGCATAAAAATATCTCGAGCTCCTCCGTGCTTCGGAACGCACGTTAAGCCGTTAGTCCCTGTCTGTCATCATTGATGGCAGTGGATATGCCATGTCAGATGCCTTTAGGCAGCTTCAAAAATCTGACACCAGTGTTGGCCTCTTACACACACCAAAAACAAACACACAAACAAATATATTTCCGAACTTATTAGTTTTTCGATAAAAAGTGTGCCACATCTCAGACAAAGCAAGATATTAAAAGCACGGTTGAAAACGAATTAATAAAATTTAAATGGCTTTCCCTTTGAATGATAAAAAAAGGAATCCTTAAAAGCGATAACTTATTTTAGAAACTTACATTTATTTTCATTTTCATGCCAGCTCTATACATACTTGACTCTTTTCCTTATTTCCTGCCCTTTCATATACCGCAGCTTCCGGTTCAACATCAGAAATCCTTCCTCTATACGTCACACACACATACACACCATCACACACACACACACACACAAATTAAACCAGCTCATTATCCGCAGGCGTAGGTACTCATACAAAGCGATCTGTGTCTGCTACACATTCCGCCATTTAGGCAAAAGTACATTTACATTGACCATAATATATTTACTAGCTATTCCTGCTGCTTCACTCACACACAGTACATAACGCTGTCGCGAAACATCAATATTACTTTGCATTATTTTTATAATAACTGTTTATTTACTTTTAGATGCGGTAACGTCTTATAAATCAATGAATGCCAGCTGCAGGCAAGAATAAGGGTCACGTTCCATGTGCCAGCGAGAGCGCGGAAAGCGAAAGATATGATCGATCGGCTTAATCATTCGGCTGGTGACGTATCTATCTCTCTTCCTCCGTTATCATTTATCACGTAAATTTATCCTCCATAAACCAACTTTACAGACAACCAATTTTTATTTTTACTGACATATGATATTATATTCCCTGGCCGTTTTCGGCTACGGTGATTGGCAAAGTTTAAAATTAACATTAAAACAGGAACTGGTTGGATGTTTCCTGATTTGGGCAATGTACCGTTTCTTCACTGCAAATGTAGACACGTCAAGGTCTCGCCGTCGTAGTTATAATGAATTGTGAAGGGCTCAGGGTAGTCTATTTTTAATAGCTTCCCTCTTCAAATCAAGTTCACGCTTCCAGTGTATCAAATAAGGTAACGTTATGCTGCACTAACCGATGTAATTACTGATATCATTTATTTAAATAGGTAAACTTTTCATTTGTGTCTCAGTATGAATTATGTATTGTAGCTAAAACCGAATAAAAGTATATACGTTATTACTTTATTTTTATTTATGCAGCGCTTAAACCTTGTTCTATAAGTTTTTATATATCTACCGGCCCGATCGATTGTTATTAAACGTTCCCAGAAAACCGCATCAAATCAGCTCGGGAGAATTACGACTCGAGGGCAGATCGAGGGACTTCAATTTAAACTATGTATTGATTGATTTGTAAATATCGAATAAGGTTTTCTTTAGGGTTCCGTAACCAAACGGAACCCTTATAGATTCGTCATGTCTGGCTGTCCGTCCGTATTCCTTAGCTTAGCTTTTTCTTAAATTCTCTATGTACCTATGTACTACGTAGGTATTTACATAGGTATGTATGGTCTTATTTCCCCTTATAGCTTTTGCTTAAATAAGTTACGAAACAGTATAAATGAAGACTGTGCATCAGCAGAATGCCGTAAAACGTCTATTTTTCGTCGCGCAGTTAGCCTTATTTTTCATGGAATACCAGCATGAAAAAAATATGAAGTACAGTTCAATGATCAAAATAAATAATAAAATACAATATTTTCAAAAAATATTTTAAACTTAGCAAAATAAAATAACAAAAAAGCTATATCCAGAAAAAGTTTCGTCGCGAATTACTTGATATTATCAGCGACAACTACCAAACGTCTATAAAAAGTGTAACTGAATTAGCAAGATTGATACCTAAAAAATACAATATTTGGTTATAATTATTGAATTATTACATTTTAAGTGAAAATTAACACAGAAATAATGTCGAATAAGGTTTTTTTTAGGGTTCCGTAATAAAACGCAACCCTTATGGATTCGTCATGTCTATCTGTCCGTCCGTATTCCTTAGCTTAGCTTTTTCTTAAATGTAATGTAATGTTCGCCCGAGTCGACACGATAAGAAGAAGAAGAACACAGAAATGGCAGACACGGGTTTGAAATAAGACTGATGACAGGCCAACCGGTATCGCCACTTTCAACCTTATTTATACATGTTTATAATATATCGTGCGATGCGATGCGATGACCGCTACAAACGGTTAAAGGGATACAGCGCTATGAATAATATTGCAATAAAAATAAAAACAATCTTGTAACTCGTATATATAACTATTGACTTCAGTGTCCAGAATTTTGTAAACAACGGCAGTGGTTTGTGCCTGTTTTATATTGTTTATATATTGTTTGAATATATAGGAGTAAGTATCATTAGAAAACTTTATCAGAATCAGAATCATTTATTTGCAAAAAATATGGTACATAAAGACGTTACACAATAATATGCCAAGCTAGACAATAATTCTTATTTGTTGTGTGGCCGGAGCCATTTATTATAGTTACTTAGGTCCTATTAGGCACCTTTACAAATATATTATCTCCGCGGCGCCGCTTTGAGCCCAAGGCAATAATATGATATTTCCCGACTGTGGGCGTAGCTATACTGGCAGAGGAAGGGGGGACGTCAGTATTATTTTCTTTTGTTCGTGTGGTAATATTCTTGTCGACTTAAACTGGGTGCTATTGTTGAGCAGGTGGTTTGGTGTAGTCTTATTGAGGATGGTACCCTGGTCCTAGTCCAATGTATCGTTTGTTTTGTTGTTTTCTGTGCATTTTTCTGTGACGTCAACAAAGGGTCCAACGGAAGACCAGCGCTGGCAGTTACGTACAGCCAGCATATGCTGAGTTGGATCCTTTTTGACGGCACAGCACACAATTAGTTTAAATGAATAAATTGACGGCACAGCACGCATTATATATGTGCTCTTTCCTTTGTCCAATAAACATCTTAAAAAAAGAAAGAAAGTTTTATTTGATGTATCACAAACACAACAAAAACAATAATTAATAAAAAATATATTAGTGGACATATTTGTGTGTATCTCAGCATAATATTGTGGTGAGCACCACAACACTGGTCTTCCAACGATATCAATACAAAATTAAAATAAAAACGAAAATGAAATGAACATTATATACATTACAACAATAATCTAGGGTAACGCTACACTATGTCTCATCTCACATACACACACATATCTATTTATTAACAATTTAAAATATAAGGAAATTAAAAGCATACGCTACTCTTAAGCACTCAAAATATATTCCTTAAATTTAATTTTAAAAGTTTTAATAGATGAAGAGTATCTTATATAAGGTGGAACATTATTCCAACAACTTGTCGCAACGTATTTGAAACTGCCTCAAAATGTAGCACTTTTATGTCGTGATAAGTATTATTGTATTGTTAGGACTTTGCACCAAGCTAGAAGAATATTTTTTCTTGTTTATTGTGTAGCCGGAGCCGACCATATACTTGGGCACCTTTACAAATATTGCACCTTCAGAGCCGCTGTTCTGTAAGCCCAAAGTAACATTATGATATATCCCGACCGACCGTGGGCGTAGCTATAGCTGGTAAAAGGGGGAGTCTGTTGTATTAAATGTAGATGCTATATATTAATGTTGTAATTTATGTAAATAAAAATGATAAATGACATGCAGAGAAGGGGAATTATCTACGTTACTAAACAATAAAAATACATGGCAAGTGCTAGGCGAAATTGCAATTGGTTAATAAAATAATTATTGAGATCGGGTGTTCCGGATGCTCTTAATACATACATACGCCCATATCCCTTAGCAAGGTAAATTTACCTGCGAAATCCATCAATTCGAAGGCAACCCGATACACCGATCCATCTGTATTGACGGTAAATATCCAGTTACATACAATGCGCGTTTTTATAGCGGTGTAAAAAGTATCGCCGTTATGAAACCGACATGTTTTTTGCCGTAAAAAATAACAACCGGCGCGGTTGTTACTTTTTATAGTGATACATTTCGTAATGTAAAAAAATATCGTGCCCCATTCAGAGATCGACATGACATGCAGAAAGAAATATGATAAAGCTTTATTGGTGTCGATAATTATTTAGGCTTAGCTTTTCATTGTATATTTTTATAGGTAAGTTGGCACACGATACAATCGATGAACATGGTCGTTTGTCATGCCCTAGTGGCATTGTAGAGAATAGTTGAGAAGAGCCATTGGAAGAGCATAAATGAAAGCAAGCGACATAATGCCGCCCGACTATTAGAACACCGAACCCCCGAAGAGCAATCCAATTAATAGGAATAATACATGCATACATAGTATGACGTCTTTTTCCCCCGCGGGATAGACAGAGCCTAGGTCTGTAAGACCTTATGGCCACATTTAGCATGTCTGAGGGCGTGTGGGTGAAAACGGAATCATAATCGTGATGGGTTGCTAGCTGCATCGCCTATTGACATGATTCCGCAGATTTTCGCCCATTCCCTCGATCGGCTTTTACGATCTGCGCGGGTAGAGAAGCAGCTGGCATATTCTACGTTTACGTTACGATGGATTCCATGTTGGTATGGGAGAAAATGAAAAAAGTGAATAGGAACAAGTTTGTTCAATACATACATTTTCAAAAAGAGCTTTCCTATAAACAAACCAATTGAAACCAAGCACAACAGGTTTATCTTGTTTAATTTGAGAGTTCCTATGGTCATCTCTCGTCTCCATCATCATCAGAACAGCTTAATGATTAAGAAAAAGTATCGTTTCATTCTTCATGCTCACAATTTAAAAAAATGCTAATCTACTTACATGCTCTAAATGTAATCGAATAAGTAGATAAATACCTTATTGAAACAACCACTGTTACTTATTCATTAGCAAATAAACCATTTCATTTCATTTAGCGGAGATGTTTCGAAGCCCGGAGTCCGCTAGGCCTTTAAAAAAAAACTTATTTAATATTGACTCTTCGTCCTATACCCCCATTACCAAAGTGGGGTTGTTAATCTTTTTTTGTTACAGTGGATTCTTAAAATAAATTTCCGCTATAGTATCCCTATTCTAGCAAAGAGTTATAACAATAAAGTCATCTCAGAGTTACGCGAAAATATTGAACAAAGACGGCTCGGCGAATAATTAACATGCTCAGTTATTATGTTATTTCGCTACATACTATTTGAGATGCGATCCTTTTCACCCAATTACAAAGACTGAAATTCATAACTTCATTAAGAGAGAGACAGTTGATATAGCGCGCATACTTTTTGGACTCTGAAAAAAAACTAGCTCTACGCGGGGGTTAGAAGTTTGTTAAATACTGATCACAATGTTTGCCTGTAAAATCGCAGTATCTACAAAACTAGCTGTATCTAACCAACTCTAGCTATGAATCTATCAGCAAAGTAATAACCGAGCGGACGAGGAATTCCGAATGACTAAGCATTCCACTAATCTCCATCGAGCATGCAAGATAGCTTAATACCACATGACATTGACAAATTCCACGCCATAAATACGGCTTGGGAACAGGAATGGTTCCACTTTGTATAACAAAGTATCCTGTTGAATACTACTGCTGACATCTAGCGGCAGTCGATGTTACTATTTCGTGTGGTGTTGTTTCCGTAAACTAGCGTATGGACGGAGTAGGGTTTAGATGTTGTAAGCTTACACCAATAGGTGGTTTTCATTCGAATATTCGAAGACAAAAAGTTTATCTAATTCTAAATTATTCTTATGTCTATGATTTAAAATAATAGAACCATGATTAATAATAATGATAAAAAAATAAATACTAAGTAATTAACCTAAATAGTTAAAAAAACATTGCATGGAAATGCTGCTTGATTTATAATAAATAAATTTTAAGAAACTGATAGCAATGAACTACAAGAAAGATCATACAGGGTGGACCCGAGAGTTCAGTATTTAAAAAAAAATTAAAAAGGCAATCAAACCAATATAATATTGAATAATATTTCTTACAAAAAACTGAGTTCAATAAAACTTGTAAACTAACTTATACTAAGATGAAAATTAAATGGGACCAATTTTTCTAACATAAAAGGAACTTTTAAAATGGGTTCATAAATGACGGAGTTATCAATGCGGTAACAAACATTTAAAAAAATGTTCCCGAATTGATAACCTCCTTCTTTTTATGAAGTCGGTTAGTGTATTTTACGACAAAAATCCTCACAGGAAACGCGTAATGAGAAACGTCAAAAGTGACTTTTTATCGATGCTGTACTGTTATAATGCAAATAAACCCGCTGGGCCACCGAGCCTTGACTTCAAGTATTAAAATACATACATACATACTATCACGTCTTGTACGGTGCAGGCAAGGTATACCCTACACCATAAATGAAGAGATGATGCTGATGGGTAGCAGATGATGTTGCGGAGATACAAACCACGTCACATTGGAAACTGGTTTATTGCTTCTTGATTATAAATGTTACATCTTGGTGGTTGTGTGTGACGTGTCCTTTCTCGTTAGCTGTACGATAGTATCTCGGCAATGATAAGAATATTGATGCTAATTATAGTAACAAAACCGCTGACACGCGTCCATGAGGTAGCGTCGAGTCTTAGCATGTGCGTGTTAGTGGAAAACGGAATCAAAGTAGCAATGGGTTACCCGCTTCATCTACGAACATGATTCGTCAAATTTTCGCATATTCCGATCTACGCAGAAGAGAAGCATAAACATTCTAGGTTTATGCTTTTTATCCAGAACAGCATCAAACAGTACAGGAATAACTGTAAATTTGCCGATATCAAAGTCAAATTCAAAGAAATTTATTCAAAATTGCATTTTTTTTTTTACCAAATGTTCTACTATATTTTTGAACGTCATATTTTTATTTGTTATATTTCGTTTAATGTATGCAAAATCGAAATACTACTAGCGTTTCGGAACGACCACTGGTGAGAAGAATACGCCGAAAGAAACTCAATCCAGACTTGGTCCCTATGTGCCTGAAAGGCTCATAGGAAAAAGCATTTTTATCAATTATATAATCAGCAATGCATAAAATCACATAAAAAGCGGGATAAGGTAAAGGAGAAGAAGAAGAAGATATCATTTTTATTATACCTATTTTGTTGCACTTTGAGTGACTTTACAAGGATGTCATTAATGGTAATTTGCTGTACATTGAAATAGCTACACTATCGCATTAGGTACCAAATCCTGTAATGATAGCTGTAAGAAGTAAATAAATAAATAATCAGCAATGCACTACTCACCAGGAAGTCAATACGAGTAGAACTGCTACATTGTAACGTAATAAGAAATTATTAAACGTACGGAGTGTTGTCATAGTACACAAACTGATACTCGGATTACAGTAATCCAAGTCGTGCGAAAACTGTCACAGTCGTAATGATTCCCACGACGACCACTTTGGACAGCTGGTATCGCTTGACTGGCTTTTTTTATTTGTTTTATAGCTAACTTCCTGCCGTTATTCCAGCAGGGGATAAAAGCTTACCCATCGTCCACATTAAAAAAAACGTTTACAGTATGTATTAGAAGGTTGTGAGAAAGCATGCATGTTTTTTTGTGTGTACTTAGTAGTACCATGCTGGTCTGGGAGAAAAGAAAAACGTAGTATGTGCCAGCTGCTTCTCTACCCGCGCAGATCGTTAAAGCCGATCGAGGGATTGGGCTAAAATCTGCGGCATCATGTCAATAGGCGATGCGGCTAGCAACCCATCACTATTTGATTCCTTTTTCCATCTACACGCCATCCAACATGCTAAATTGTGGCCATAAGGTCTTACAGACCTAGACTCTGTCTACCCCGTAAGGGAAAATGACGTGATACTATGTATGTATGTACTTAATAGACAACTTTGGATCTTTAAAAACCTCTATCTATTTATTTAACTGTAATGTAAACACGTGTAAAGGTGAACTTAAACCTTCACTTATCCAGATGTTTAAATATTCGATTGTCACACCCCATAAAAAAGGGTAAATTGGAACTGAATGTAAAACTGACAACAATGTAAAAAAAGTACTATAATTAGGATGTCGAGAGAGAGAGAGAGAGAGAGAGGTTGAAACTATTTTAAATTCTGTTTTTGCTTTCCCTTCCAGACTAAAAATACAAAATAAATCGCCTTAACATTTCTACCAAACCACGGTAATGTGTTTTAAAATTTCACAACTTCCTTGGAACACTGCGCCCTTACACAGCTGTTTGAATGTCACGACCTCTGACGAATTTGTTGATGAGTTTAAACTTTTTCAAGCACGTGGGCAAAACACGTTTCCGAGAAATCCAATAACTGCTCATTCTGATTTCATGACTCACCCCGATTCTTTTTTCATTCTCCGCATTCGCCACCCCCTTAAACTGAACTCAATAAGGGCCATCTAATAGTGATAGCAATTTTCACACACGAGTGAACTAGAACCTACACCTCACTAGATCACTAGTGTGTTAAAATAACGATGTTTTCCTTAGCTGATGAAAATGACAACGATGAAAATGATGACCTTTGCGTTATAGGTTGCGCTCTTAAAGTAAAGCACTGGATCACTTATTTTGCTTTACATATTATAATAATTTGCTCTATCATTTAATCCTAAGTTATTAGTAAAAATTAGTATTATAAATAAATTAAAAGCAGTCCAAAAATATTTTTACAATTATTTACCATTTTACTCCTTTTCCTGTCAGATTAAAACTTATGGTCTTATAACCTCATAAGTATTTTTAAGTCTAATAAATAATATATAAGTTGTAATACCAATAAATAAAAATAAATATGGGTTTTAGGGCCTTCATAGGACAACCTTCCGTCCAGCCTTGGTTTGGTACTTACTACGTACGACACGATTTAAATAAATATCGGAGGAAAATATATATTTCGTAACGAAGTCGTCTGCATGCCTTGGCATTTGACGAGCGAGTACTTGTTAAAACACGACTGTAAGTTTGCTGTGTCATTATCTAACAAGTTATCAAACTTTTGTTAATTCTTACATATATGTAGAATGGCCTCCTTGTCATAAGAGTCTACTTGCGTGACAGAAGTTTAAAAATATATAAGTAATAATAATAAATCTGTTCGAGATATCGTGTTTATAAGGTATTGCACATTATTAATTAGTTTGGTAATCATAAATAATAATAAAATAATAAAACTGTATTTATTTTCCTCCAATAAAAATACAATTGAATACAAAAATATACAAGAGAGACATAAGGCTAAATATGTCATATGAAGTATATTGGCATCCGCTATATATCGCATTTTTTTAAATATGTATAGGAGCTTCCTGATTCGAGCTGAGAGTTGAATTGTATGTGACAAAATGTGTGTGGCAAAGTTAAGGTTGGAATCAATTAAGACTCCGAGATAAGTTGTGGTGTTTTTCATCTCTAGGGTTGGGCATTCGCAAGAACTACTAAAGCAATCTGATGTTGCTTGAGAGTGGGCAAACAACTTGTGTATGTTGGGATCTGGGCGATTTATGATTCTTATACTGAACGCCATGTATTTAGTTTTACCGACATTCAGTGTTAGGAAATTCTCATTCAACCACTGTTTAACATAATCCAAACCTATTTGAGCTGATTTAAATGTATCTGACCAGGTTTTGCCCGTAAATATCAGTGCAGTGTCATCAGCAAAGGACACTATTTTAAAATTTTGAAGAAGTAGATTGCACAAATCATTCACATACACCAGGAAAGTTTGGACCCAATATACTTCCTTGTTGGACTCCAAATTGTATATTTTGGTCCGAACTAGTGTAATTACCTACTTTTACACGTTGTGTTCGGCTGGTCAGATAGTCACGAAATAACTCTAGCTGTGTTCCACGAATGCCAATTTTTTCCAACTTTGAAATAAGTAGAGAAATCAAGACGGTATCGAATGCCTTACTCAGATCAAGGTAAATTACAAGACAGCGGGTGTCAGAATCGAGAGCTTTGACAACATTGTCGACAAGTACTGCAACTGCCTGAGAGGTGGATCTACCCGAACGGAAACCAAACTGATTATCCGAAAGAAGTGTGTTTTTCTCAAGGTAATTAATAAGACTTTTACTCATAATTCGTTCAATGATTTTGGATAATGCTGGCAATATTGATATGGGACGGTAGTTATTAACCTGATCGCTATCTCCAGATTTGAATATCGGATGGACAACGGCAATTTTGAACACTAGGAAAAATACCCGTTGTAATACATAGATTACAAATATGGGTGATGGCCGAACACAATTGGGATTTGTATTTTTTTAAGAATTTTGGATGAAATATTGTCCCACCCCGGGGCAGCATCAGTCTTTAAAGAGTCAATAATGCTGCTTATTTCATATTCCTCAACGGTATTGAGGACAAAGGAGTCAGGTTTAGGTAAAGGAGCAGGTAGCATGTATGTATGATTACTTCGGGTAGGCGTGATTTTATCCGCTAATATTTTTCCTACGTTTGAGAAAAACTGGTTGATGCTATCAATTGATTCTAAAGGTGTACTTTTAATAGAAAGGAGGGACTCTGATATATTAACGCATTTGTTGGTGTCAGTAACTTTTCGGATTGCCTGCCACAGTTTTTTTGGATTTAATCCCGCTTTATTTAACTCTCCTCTTTCGTATATTCTCTTTTGCTTTTTAATAGTATTACATAAATAGTTACGATAACGGGTATAAGTTACTCTAAGAATATCATTACTAGGATCTAATTTCATAAAAACCAAAGCTAGCCAAGTGCGAGTCGGACTCGCGCACTATGGGTTTCGTACCGTTAATTATAAAAACGGCACTTTTTTTTTTATTTATTATTTATTTTCAAAGTGAATATATAACTAAATATTTACAGAATATTTAGTTATATATTCACTTTGAAAATAAATAATAAATAAAAAAAAGTTGCTCAATATTGATAACGGCAACAGGTGTTGCCGTTATCAATATTGAGCAAAAACAAGCAAAAAACGTCACGTTTGTTGCGTGGGAGCCCCCTTAAATATTTATTTTATTCTATTTTTATTATTAGTATTTGTTGTTACAGCGGCAACAGAAATACATCATCTGTGAAAATTTCAACTGTCTAACTATCACGCATAGATTTAAAAAAGAATTTCGTCTATCACGGTTCATAAGATACAGCCTGGTGCCAGACGGACAGCAGCGCGATATTAATAGGGTCCCGTTTTTACCCTTTGGGTACGAAAAACTAAAATAAATAAATAAATATATATCCGGACAAATCACACAAATTGAGCTAGCCCCAAAGTAAGTTCGAGACTTGTGTTATGGGATACTAACTCAACGATACTATAAATTATAACAAATACATATATAGATACACATCCAAGACCCAGGCCAATCTGAAAAAGATCATTTTCCATCTTGACCTGGCCGAGGGTCGAACCCGGTCACTCCGTGTCGCAGGCAGGCGTGTTGAAAAAAATATAGGTAATTATAAAATGAAATATTATGCCATCTTAAACGAAATTATTTGTTTCGTTTTCTTTATTCTAGAGATCCATCGACAATTACTTGAATGCAAATAGTATTGCCGACGCGTTGGCCTTTGAATAAAACAAACTACCGACAAGAGTCACTTCCAAACCTTTATTTAACTTGCAAATATTTACACAGCGGAAGTTGCTAGCATTCAAACAAGACACCATGAATACTACAATTATTTTGATGTATCAATAACGATGAGACACTCTTCAATGAATGAAAACAATGTTCAATAACAATCAAACTTAATCCTATTATGAGAATAGATTTATAAGTAACACTTTTTTTTACATATAAGTGGCCGTTTCCGGTGTCAGATTTTTCGTGTGTGTGTGTGGCCAACATTGGTGTCAGGTTTTTCAATCTGCCTAAAGGCATCTGACATAACTCAACGACTGCCATCTGTGATGACAACTGGGACCATCGACTTGACGTGCCTTCCGTCGAGTAAACGGAGGAGCTCGAGATATTTTTATGCCACTTGCGGTGACCCATTTGCACCAGGCAAAACGCGCCCTGGGTAGATAAAAATAGGTACTTAAGCGCTAATAATCATCAGACTTCTCGATTGACAATAAAAAGTATGTTTGCATAATTTAATGTTTAAGGAAAATTTAGTTTTAGTATCATTGAAATCATGTCTATCCCTTACCAAGTAGGAGCCCTAAGCTATCTATGGCCTCATGGCCAAGTTTAGCGGTTACGGGTCAGGAACGTGAAAGAAAAAATTAAATTAGTGATGGGCTATTAGCCGCTTTTCCCATGACCGAGAAAAAGGTCTCACTGTTTAAATTTTCTTACCCAAATATTTTTTTTTTGGATATCATAGCACAGAACATGGTCCAGTTTTTCCCAAAGCAAAGTTGCCATCCAATCAAGGGTTTCGTCTGATATATCATCATCATCATCAATCAGCCTATTGCAGTCCACTGCTGGACGTAGGCCTCCCCAAGGGCAATATATATATTTTTTTTTTACTAGTTATTGAAGTAGACCTTTGTCTCCCATCTCATATATATATGTCTGATATATGAAACAACAAAAATATATTGGGGTCTATAGGATACGATCATGGTCCAGAAAAATACGAAACCAAGAGTTAACCCAAAAAAAACTACTGATTTAATCTTTTGTCTATATTCGTCACATAGCCGCCCATGCTACACCTAAAAAAATTAAAATTTTCTGTAACCATTCATTGAAAAGTATCAACTTTATAGGTCGCCGAGTTCTGTGACTGTTGGTCATGAAGCCGGAATGGTTGGTCTTCTTGCTAAGGGTTGTCCTCACTGACGGGGTCCTCCGGCGTGTCGCAGTTAGCCATTGGTGCTGGTTCTCCCACGATAGACGGAATCACCTGGCAAAGTAATTCGTTTAACTTCAGGCATTAATTAAAATAAAACTGGCCAAGTGCAGTCGGATTCGTACACTAAGCGGAGCCTACTGAACGAATTGGATTCCACCAATGAACAACAAAACTACATTTCTTGTCTTGTATGGTGACGATGTATAAGTGCTATGAAACCTCTTCTCTCTGTCTCTCGGTCCTCAGCCATTTTTTGACCTCCCTATATGAGAGAACTCCTTGATTAGATTTAAATTATTATCGAATATCATCAATCACCTGGAAAATTGTTAACTACTTCAAAATCTGTACACTTCCAAAGCTTCCTTATACTTATGAAATGAAAACATTTGTTCTTGTTTTTAACCCATTTTAAAAAGGAGGAGGTTCTATGTGGTGAACGTTTTATGACAGCCAGAACCAAGAACCAACGATTTTACTTCTCATCCAAAGCAGGGAAGAGTAAAAGATATCTTTTATGCCACTATTGGTCCGAATCCGAGCAGTAGCCACCATTGGGGTTGCTTAACATTCTTAAGAGCTAATACGCGCTAATAATACACAAACGAACAACGGATACAAAAGTAAAATAAATGATTTTGCTCACAACATAAATTTAAGCCAATTATAGCACAATGTTAATTTCTGTAAATAATTCTATAGCATGTTCGTGTTTATGACCGTTGTCAGGTTGGCTGGCTCTTATATACTATGAATATCTGATGATCTAAAATCTGAACTAAGTTATCACGCATCCTTCAAATGTATACACGTCATTCGTGAGTCACGGCATGACGCTGAATGCAAATTCAATTACAAATTGAGGAAATTACATTTTTACGGCAAATAAATGAATTAGCACATAGGTATCTGCTACAGCATATGGCGTTTGTTTTCGACGAACATAATCTGTCAGTACATTGCTTAGTTATGCAATTTTATTAAATAAAAATAACAAAATACTAGATAAATACTCGAAATCTTTTAGTGATGTTAAATCTATCTTAAATAATTGGCTATTGAATTTAACATTTTCTGATACCGAATTAATCCTATGTAATTCTTCATAAAGACACAATTACAATCTTTCACAATACAAAATAGAATTTAATTTTTTTAATTTTTATTTCTAGTTCATAATAGAATTTAATCTTAAGGAAATATCTGTAAACGAATATACCTTACAATGTAAAGATCTCAAATCTGATACTGTTAAAGAAGAGCGGAGCCTCCTGGCACAGGCATCTTTGATAGCTTAAAAGGAGACTCCAACATCTAGCTATAAGATCAAAAGTGTAAACGAAAATAAACATATTTAATTTTTTTATTCATTATTATAATATACTTGCTATTTAGTAAACGTAAATTTGCTGTACATAAGACTTTGCATTACATCTGCTGACCTAGGCCACTGGTGAATCCGCCATTGTACACAATCCATGTGTATCCACTCTTTTTAACTTTTGCTCATGAACGATCCAGATTACGCTTCTATTATTATGAATTTATTTACTGACGTGCGGCCCAAGAATGACAAGATCTGCGACAATTTCTGAATTAATCGCTTTCGGTAAACTCGAGTCTTGTATGGCCTAGAAGAGCTGTAAAAGTGCCGCCAGGAGCCATGAGCACAGTTTGAACAAGGCTATTAGTGTCATTATAGAACTCACTATGTTTACAGATTTTACAATTTGTATTTCAATTACTCACCTGTTGTCCAAGGGTGATAAGAATCTGCGCCACCTTCTTGATCGCTTCAACGTCCTGGACAGTTGGAATGGATAGCTTTGGATCCTGAATGGCCTGCACGTGCTGGGAATGCGCCGCCAGCCGCGAGCTCAACTCGGAGGCTGCAGCCAGGGGCAGCCGGGACTGCGGCTGCAATGGAGACCAGTCAGTCAGGCGGTGTAAGGCGCGCATGGCTATGGCGGTGGTCTTTGGAAGAGATACATACAATGAGGGAGTTGCTTTCTACATCAGGGTATTGATTTTTACCCGACGGACCCAACCCAGAAGGAAATGTTTTTCGCGCATATGTATGTATGTAAGTTTGTCTGTTCCATTGGCCACTCCTATAGCCTAAACGGCTTGACTGATTTTGAAGTGTAAGGTGTCATATGCCTTAACAAACGAACTTTCTTTCCTCGTTTATTTAGAACGATTCTTTTTTGCATTGATCTCTTAACAAGAGATCATTATAAGAAATAGACTTTTAGTAACAATCGCATTGTGAATTTAATAAATTAAGAAATAAGATATGGTAAAAAAAACCACGCGGGCTGGGTTTGAACCGCGACCTTAGGTCTACGTAGTTTTAACGTTTCTTTCTTCGGACATTTTAGAAATCAATGACTAAATTTCTCTCGTCTAAATAATTGGTTTTCTGGTACCTTTAAAAATAGTATTAAGTAAAGTAAATATAAAATAGTTGTTTTTTTTTTTTAATAAGAACTTTTATTTATAAAAACCATCTATTTTACAATTCATCTCGGCAAAGCTCCCTGTGTATCAACAACGACCGAACTAATATTATTTAAAAAAATTACAGAACAGATCGAATTTTGTATTGCAGTAATTATGAAAAATATAATACTCACTATAGGATCAGCCGCAACCCCCACCAGCAGTACGCCTAACAGTAACATCCAAGCCATCGGTACCGACATCTTGACAGTATGGCGCCATGTCAACCATCCTCCATATATAACCTGCTGGTAATAGACCAATTTCTCCGCAATTTGCTGCCAAGGCGGAATCGCTTACGAGATCGCCTTCTTACAAATACTTAATCTGTAGGATTTTTCCTATTCTATTATTTAAATCAGTGGTTTCTAAAGTCAAAATCAGGGTAAATTTTGTCTTATTCAATTTAGGATGTATTTTTTTTTGTTATGAATGTAGGTATATGTGTATATGTTTCTAAAAAATCATACTTTTATTCAAAGTGGTTGAGCCTCCAGGTATTCATGAATATAAACAAGGGTTTCCTATGCCACAAAAGGGGAATATTCAAGAGCTATAATTATTATCCAACATGAAAAACGTCCAATCATGTCCTTAAAACAGTTGTTTGGGGATTTCGCCTAATTTGGCAAGAGATTTTTGTATGGTTGTAAGCGCACAATACAACAACCTTTAAAAAACAGGAATACAAGAGCACCGAATATAACCACAAATTTCCAACAAAGCCCACAGCACAACAGCGCCACGCGTTAGTTTGCTACAGCAAAACTAGATGTCACTATTCTATTTACACGAATCCTGCAACGCGCTATCATAGTTTTTTCGCATTTGACGACATCTTCAATTTTCTATAAAGTAGATATCGCTTCTCGGCCTTTTGGCTAAGATCAAAGTGTAGTATCTGTTCTTTTCAGCTTAATATCTGAAAGTTCCCCCACCGGGGGACCAGTATATTAAACTGATTTTTGTAATCCGACGGGATGTTCGGGGCTCGCTCCACTCCCGTCACGGGTCGGCCCGGCATTGCAGTGCCGCCGGGATCGGCCCACTTAAACTTACTAAAACCAAGCAACAGTAATGAATGCATTTAAGACCAGAGCCGATAAGTTATGAGACATATTTAAATTATAGTAGAATGAAGAGAATACACCAAATTTACAGGAAAAATAAATTACGGGTGATCTGAGGTCGGGAAGTGGGAGGGGGTGAGCTTTTAAGGGTAAAAAAACAGTTTATCTCGATTTCCGGGAAAAATACATGTCCTGTGGAAAAACGTTATATGGTATTGTAATTATGTAGGTAATAACAAGTTCTACTCCTTTTGTATTTACACTTTTTTCACAAAATCTCAAAATGTATGTGAAAAATTCAAATAAGCAAGTTTTAGATTTTTATTTTTATCTTCTATCTATACATATAATAAAACAGTAAAAATATTTTGTCTGTACATTTAGAATTTTTGACTGAAATGGATAGAGGGACACTTAAAAAGAATAATAGAAAGCAAAAAAATTTTTTTCGAATTTCTTGTCTGTCTGTATGTATGATCACGATTATCTCCGAAAATACTGAACCGATTTACTTCAAACTTTCACCAATTGCTTTGTTTTAACCCAGCAAAACATTTAAAGTTTTTTTATTAAAAATCGGTTAATTAAAAAAAAGTTATCGTCATTTGAATGAACTCAAGGCATTAGTTTGCCTGCAAATATACACGGTGATTTTTTTATCGTTTTGGACCCTGACAGGGGTGACTCAGACCATCAAAATGAACAACTTTTCCTATGGGAACAATGGTGGGAACTCAAAATAAAATTCGACAATTCCATACAAACTGGCCGGGCGGCGGGACTCTTTTGTATGGAAATGACGAAATTTTTTTTGAGTTCCCAGCTTTGGTCCCATAGAAAAAGTTGTTCATATTCATGACCTGAGTCACCCCTTTAAGGGTCCAAACTGTTCCTGAGGGATGGACACTAACGGCGGCGGCGTAAGTGTGGGCAAACGGCAAACCAACCTAAACTGCTGCGCCTAGAAACTTGAAATTTGGTACAGGGGTTCTTTTAATGATGTAAGTGAGCGCTAAGAAAGTATTTTTAAGAAATTTAACTTCTAAAGGGGTAAAATTTATATGGAATTTTCTCATTTCTGGACTTAGAAGTATGAAAGTAGGTATATAAGTTTTAGATTAAAATTATAAAAGATGTGTGCAGGTAGATGAAATTTGCTAAATTAAGGGGTAAAATGGGGGTGGATGGGAGGAATAAACTTTTTATGAAAATTTTCTCATTTCTGGACTTAGACGTATGAAAATAAGCATATAAGTTCTAGGTTACAATTAAAAATATCTGTGTAGGTAAAATGGACGATATTTTCCCCTGTAGGGGTAAAATAGCGGGGTAAAGATTGTATAGGAATTTCCTCATTTCTAGACTTAGAAGTATGAAAATAGGTTATTAAATTCACGATTACATTTGTAAAAGATGTGTAGGTTAATTGGAAAAAATCCCCCAGAAGGGGGGTAAAGTTTGTTTGGAAATTTTCTCATTTCTGGATTATGAAGTATGAAAATAAATAGGTATGTAAGTTCTTGATTACAATTAAAAAAGATATATGTGGGTGAAATGGACTGAATTCACTCCTAAAGGGGTAAAATGGGAGGGTAAAGGTTTAATGGAAATTTTCTCATTTCTGGACTTAGAAGTATAAATAATATCCATCATCATCATCATCAGGTCCTTTTTTGTCTCCACTGTAGGAGCATGACCCTCTCTGTACTACTGAGCCATAATTGGCCAGAGCAGCTAGAGGACTTGGCCTAAATAATATCCATACTTCCATACTAATACTAATATTATAAATGCGAAAGTAATTCTATCTGTCGTTTTTTTACACTAAATTTGGTATGGAGGTGTGAGGCCCGGGGAAGGACATAGGGTATGTTTGATTCCGGGAAATTCTACTGTTCCCGAGGGATCGACACTAACGTGGGCGGAGCCGCGGGCAACAGCTAGTTTATAATAATTTATGTTTTTTTACGAAATTTGGTGAAAACTTACCTTTCTATGCCCCAAACACACTGTATATTTTTTAACCTGAATTATTATTTTTTTTCACCTTTTTTGACTTAATTATCGAAAAACCCTAATTTTAAAATCAAAATATCTGCTTTTTGTTAGTTAAAATCTCTATTTTCTGATGGTCTAATAAAAATATTACCATGGTACATGTTTTCAGAAAATGCAAAGCAAACGAAACAAAGAAACGAACACGAAATATTTTTTTTTATCATTAAGTACAATTTCGAGCTTTTTATTGAAATGTTGTACACTTTAAGTACTCGAAAAACGTATTTTTGCCATAGATGCCATATTTTTTTTATTTGCATTTTCTTTGTTATCAACAAAGAAAATGTAAATCAAGAAAATAAACTACTATATAATTAACAACCAAATTAGTTAACACGGAATCTTTTCGAGTAATTAAAGTGTAAATTTTAATAAGTAGTTCAAAATTGTACTTGAAAAATAGTAATGTTCAAATCTAAACCATAAATAAACGGAGATAATCAAAAGTGAAACCAGAATATTATTTGAATAAAATATTAACAAGTAGCATACATTAAATATTCGGACCGGTTTTTTCACGCTGCGATGTTCGGTCATTTATGCAAATTGATGATAGGTAGGAAATATGTAGGTAGTAACCAAGTATGTACGTCGAACGGAAACAAAGCGTTTCCTTAGTGTGAGTTTATAGCTCACACTAAGGAAACGCTTTGTTTTGGCTTGCCGAAGACTTTACCCTCGACCAAAAAGATGGGCGCTCTGTTGTGTAGGTCGATCTCTGTGACCCAGTTTTTATTTCAAGCTTTATAAAGGCTTTTATTTAACTTGTCCTGTAGTGTGTTATGGACACCATCATTTCGAGTAGGTGATACGGTCAATCTATCATGCGCACCCTGGTGTCAGAGTTTTTCGGAACCGCCTCTCGGCCTCTGACGTGGTTCTTTTAACGACTACCGGATGGCAGCCGGGACCAACGGCTTAACGTGCCTTCCGAAGCACGGAATTATCTTTATTATCAGACAATCAGGTGATTCAAGCCTGCATTGTCCTAACCAAACTGGAAACAACTAATCAAAGTATGCTTCCCGTGGGAATCGAACCCACGACCCCCGGGTCTACAGGCAAACGCTTTAACCACTGGACCACGGAAGCAGTTATTATTAGTGTGTTATGGTCAAATCTTGCAATTAAATTTAAAGCACTTATGCATATGCATACTATCACGACTTCTTCCCTTGCGGGGCAGACAAAGGTGGAAACCGGAATCAAAATAGTGATGGGTTGCTTGCCGCATCGCCTACTAACATGACTCCTCTGATTTTCGCCCTTTCCCTCGATCAGATTTTACAATCTGCGCAGACAGAAGCAGCTGTTACATTCTTCGTTTTATCTCCTGTACTTGAAATAATTTGCACACAGGCTGAATACTTAAAAAACTATTTTTATAATTTACTAGCTTTCGCCCGCGGCTCCGCCCGCGTCAGTGTCGATCCCTCGGGAACAGTCTTTTTCCCGGGATAAAATGTACCCTATGTCCTTCTCCGTACCCCAGATAACGTGTATGCAAAATTTCATGATGATCGGTTCAGTAGTTACAACGTGAAAGCGTAACAAACAAACAAACAAATAAACAAACAAACTCACTTTCGCATTTATAATATTAGTTAGGATTTGCATGAATATATCATACATAACAGTAATGTTGTATTCATACAAATAAATTATTAATGGATCGATATCGATTAAATATAGAAAAAAATAACGAAATCCGCGAGTTTCCTTTGTCTAGAAACACATGGTAATTGCTAACTTGTTTTGATCAAGTTATGGTAAGGAGTGGGCATCGGAACTACTTATCAGATTTATTTATCTCGGATGACAGATCGGAAGTTAGTGTTTCCGTAATACACGAAATGGAAAATACGTGGAAGGTTTTATATGTGGTTCTAATTTATTCACGTAGTGTACTGATTAATATGAACAAATTGGCGAGCTCCGTGGCGCAGTGGTCAACACGCCAGCCTGCGACACGAGGGTGCCCGGGTTCGATCCCCGGTCAGGTCATGATGGAAAACGATCTTCTTCAGATTGACCTGGGTCTTGGATGTTTATCTATATAAGTATTTATTATAAAATATAGATCGTTGAGCTAGTCCTACGACACAAGTTCACAGCTTACTGTGCGGCTAGCTCAATTTGTAGGATATGTCCCTGTATATTTAGTTATTTATTTAACTTGGATATTAATTGAGATATCTACAGCGTGTACTGTACAGTCGGAGGCAGATAAAACTGATCTCATAACAACAGATTAATTTTTTTTTCACATTTATCTGCATTGACTGTACATTTACCACCAACATTTCAAATGAGCCACTTCTTCTATGGGACCAATGCCGAAAATTCAAATATATTTCGATTTGTTTGGAAATATAAGTTGTCTCATTCTTTTCGATTTTTCAGCAATCCTATACAAAAGTTGTTAATCTTTCACCCGTCAAGGAAATTTCGGTGCTAAACATATTTACACATTGTAGATATTTCAAAAACACAAAAAGTATCAAGTTTTAAACCGACTTCAAAAAAGGAGGAGGTTATCAATTCGGTTGTATGTTTTTCCTCCTTTATGAACGAATTTAAAATCTTTTTTGTTTGAAAGTGTAAGCATTTCAAGTTAGTCCCATTTAAATTACATCGCAATCGGTCCAGTAGTTTTATTGAAGTCGTTTTTTTTTTATGAAAGAGTATCTTTTGTCTTTTCAAATCAGTTGATGTACTCCATAGATATTAGTTCCGCTCGGGAGCCACTCATCAGACCTCAAGTATGACATGTTTTCTGTAGCTCAAGTACAGTGTCGTCACGTTTACATTTCGGCGATTGTGACTACAACCAGCTTCTAAAAAATACTTACACGATTTGCCGCTGTTGTCCATTGTATAGGTACCTACCAAAGTACCAAAGATTTATGATTTTAGTCTGAAGTCTATGAAGTTTGTAAGAAGTAACAATAATTGATAAAATAGACCACATGCGAGTGGAATTCGCATTAATAAAAGATATCCTACCAAATTAAAACGTGTTGTCTTGTTTCATTGTCAATGTCAACTTATAACCAATGGTAAGTAACCAATGATTTGAACACAGATATATGTTAAAAAAATAGCTTAAAACAGATATAAACATTTATTTTTATATAAACTAAAAAAGATTATTCTTTACAATTACAATTTATAGTTATTTTGCATAGCGAAACCCTTTCCATACAAATAAATATTTTATTGAAGTGTTATTTTTGTTGTGATGTCTAACCACGAGGCAAACAGTCTTAAAAATGTGGGAAATGTTGTGCCTCCGGTAACATACAGAAGGGGATATCATGTCATCGATAAGTAAATTATGATACGGCACGGCATAAAGAAAAACAAATAACTATTACTAGATTTTGAAACTGTATTAAAAATAAGCGTTTACGCTATAAAACATCACGCTGCGACCAATAGGAGCGAAGCTTCAATAAAAATGTTTTGAAAACGGGGGAAAATTATTCATCTATACTACAATACTAATTAATCATAATAACAGAAATTGCCGCGAACGAAGTCGCGGGCAACAGCTAGTCTCTGATAAGCTGAAAGGGATCTACAACAATCTCTTCCACCTTATCACTGCAATATCATCACGTCACACAACTATCTTCTTTCTATTATCCAAATCGTGCACATATGTCTTTTGTTTCTCGCTATCATAATATCAGTTATCTTGTGCAGCACGTAGTGCGAGGGCCGTATTAGGCAATAGTCCGCTGCGCAGGCGCATACGCGTGACAATGGCAGTGGACGGACGAGCGGAATGATAAGGATTGAGGATAGCTAGATCATTTGGTCAAATACTATTTGTAGCGAAGTACAAATACGGATTCTAGTTTTATATTTACCAGGGAGCCCCACTATAAGTTCATCATTATCGTCATCAGGTCCTTTTAGTCTTCACTGCATGAACATTACCCTCTCTGTACTGCCGGAGGCATACTTGGCCAGAGCAGACAGAGGATTTGGCCTACACTCTCCTCGCTGGCAAGACGGGTTGGAGAGGTCTTCAATGAGAACTCTCCAACCCGTCTTGCCAGCGAGCCCTGTTTGTGAGCTTTGTTTAGCTTGTATTTCCTAAGTCGCCTCTTACGACCTCTATGGGAAGACTAACTAGCTAATCGCTATAATTTGAATGTTAGTAAGTTTAGTTTTAGTTGAGAAGCTTAGTGAATACATCTCAATAAGACAATGCGATACTTCCACCACGCTTGGTAGGTGGGTTTACGAGCGCAGTTTCTTTGGCTTCTTGTGCTTCTGAAACTGCTGTCTGTCGGAAGTGTTTTTAAGCTAGGGAAGGATAGGGCTTTATTGGATTTAGAAAGGCAATGATATTGAGATACTACTGTGAGGGCTCGACCGTCCCGACGCTCTAGCCGAGTTACCACATATAAGGATGTTAGGGAAAGCACAAGACGACACACAGAACACAGAGAATAACTTTATTATAACTTTGCTTTACAACTTGAATAAATTAATAACATAGACTTATGCTCCAAGATATGGTAGTAGACTCAAAGATGTTAGTAGACTGAAAGATGTTAACAGACTGAAAGGTGGTAGCAGACTGAAGAATGAGTGATGAGAGAGAGAGAGAAAGTAATCTAAAAATGGAATGGAATGGAATGGAATGAAATTTGAACTAAAAATGAAATTTGAATTAAAATAAGGAATGAAAAATGGACAGGATGAGAGAAATGAGGTTGGATGAGATGCAGCATGCAGGTGGCATGCTGCAACGTTACACTACTTACACGGATGAATGGGCGAACAGCAAGTAGAAGCTCGGAGAGCCAGGCGCGCGTACAAGATGACATACCTGCAACCACCGGACAGGCCGTGGAACATGGCGAAAGTCAGGGGCTTTTGACTGTTGATTGCCCCATCAGAATCGTGATATATTTCCCTTTATTTATTATTTTTATTTTGTGTTAAAGATTAATTTAACACAAAATAAAAAAGCTATGTCTATGTATCGCAGCCGCTTACCGCAATTTAAAACGAGGCTTTTCTATTTACAAATCCTGGCCACATCACGAAGCTATTCAGTACGTTCGCTAACAAATTCTACATAAACAAACATGCAGCCTATATAATATAATAGTGCCACGTAAACATAGCCGTTTATGTTTTGAAATGAAATGAAATGAAATAAAATGAAATGAAATGAAATAAATGAAATGAAATGAAATAGAATTTTATTCAAATTCGGATATCATGTATCTCTTTCTGAACGTCATATTATTATTTCTAATATTTGCAAAATCGATAAGCTACTAGCGTTTTACGTACGGTACCACGTTACGTTTTCGTGGTATTGTGCTTTAAATAATTTGGAACAATGAACTTGTACAAAATACAAAGACAATACAATGTAATACCGTATGCAGTATTCATTACATCATATAGCCGATAAATAAGGTAATAAAGCCTAAGGCCCAAGGATCCATGCGTGTGTCCTGCTAAGTAATGCGTAAAGTATGGAGATTACAGAACGATAGCATTTATAATATATCAAATCAATTTAAAGTAAGGTTTTTGGTAGTAATATTAAGATTTATGTAAGATATTATTTGGTGATCATTTATCCATTTTGGGAAGCAAAAAGAATATTTTTGCAAAATATGTAATTAGTCTAATGTGTGTTTATTTATTTGGGACCATATAGCCTTTATAATAAGGGCTCTAAATCATTTGGAGTCATTTATTTTATTTGGTACCAAGCCTTAGGGTCTAAAAATTATTTCTGGTGATCGTTTAAATTATACCCTTAATTATATAGAGGTTGTACACACGGTAGTAATTTACTCGTCAGCTTAGCTTCATATTCATTTTCGCATTCTTGATTGCATCGACACAGCTGTATTTCTCTGGAGCCCGGGGCTACCTTGGCTACCTTCCGAAAATTTCTTCCGCGCTTGACATAGTCTTAGGTGTCTTTGGTTCAAAGTCAATCAAAGTCAAAGATAAGTACTAAAATGAGTCAGTACTAGAATGATGAATGACGAAAGTCATTCTAACACTAGTTTATATAAGACAAATTATATGCAATCGTTCTTCCTCTAGATGCACATTTTTATGAGGAGCAAATTCTACACTCTCATTGTTTTGTAGAAGCAGCGTAAGCGGCATACTTATAGCAATAAATAAGTTTCGTAAATGCATACAAATTTGTGTTATAAAGGTATTATGTTCAGGTCCAGAGAATAATGCCAGCACACGTAATGCGATGTGTGACAAAATATTCAATAATCTATCTCATACTCGTACGTGTTTTCGCGGTTGCGGCCGCAGATGTGATGCGTTGGAGCCGGGATGCTCTGATTTGACGAAAGTTTTTCGGCTTCCTGCTTGACGCCAATCTTGGTTTTTTTTTCAGAACCACAAATATAACCTGTGGAAATGAAATACAAGTATTTTCCCACGCCGGGAATAAATATGACATTCAAAAAGAGATAATGTACTGTACATTTAATTAATTTTGAATATCTTTGACGTTAACCTAGCTTGGTTAATTTCTACAAAGTTAAGTTCGTTCGTTAAAATACATCTGCTAAAGATTCTTTCAGTAAAGACTAAGATACGACATTTATTGATTTAAACACTTTTTCAGTTGGTTTAGAGTCAACTATTCAAGATCTACCTGATTATGGTATCCATTATATAAGCTATGTGTTTCATTTGATGAGCCTGCTTGACATATTATTTAGATATCTATATTTAAAGGCCAAGGTCGTAGGATGCCTGACGACGCTGGTCTCACCTAGTTTACGACCAGTTATTTTGGAAGTTCTCGAGAAGGTTTAGGTTCACTCATAATATCCCGCTTAGAACTTGTAGATCTACTATACATATAATCTTTCATATGAAATAAGCGGCTTCAATTAAACTACGGATTTTTGATAAAATTTAATTGGGACCAACTTTAAGGCATACTCTTTCAAGTAATCAATAAAAATGATTTGACAGATTTTTTCAAATCGCAAAGACAAAGACAAAGAATATTTATTTGCATAAACATGTGTAAACTACATTAAATGGATATATTATAAAAATAATATAAAAAGAATCGCTTCATAAATAACGGAATTCTTAGTTAACTAACATAAAAAAACCTCCAGAATTGATAACTCCTCCTTTTTTTGGAGTCGGTTATAAATGATAAACGTTGAGAAGCTCAAATGGCGTAAGCATTATAAGCGCTTACGCATGTAAAGCAACCCCGGCCACGGTCCTAAATGGGATGGGCCTGATCTTCTCCGTGCTTTGGAAGGCAGTTTAAGCCGTTAGTCCTGGCATCGTTGCTGGCGGGCGTTATGGCATGTCACATAACAAATGACAATGACTTACAAGATACTGGTATTTTAACACGTCCTATAGGCAGTAAAGCAATAGAACGAGGGTCAAGGACCGCAGGACGTATCACGTTTACATGACATATACATTCATTTAAAGAATTAATACAATACCCCATTGATAAGAACTATTCATTGTTTAAAACATATCAATAAATAGCGGTCCATGTCAAACATATCGATTCACAATGGCGTAGGTATTTATTTTTCCATTTATAATGATCTTGAAATAATCTCAGTGGCGTGGTTCACATCATACGCCAGCCTGCTACCCTGTGCTGCTACTCGAGGCCAGGGAAGTACTAGTACTTATTCTGTGGTTAGGGTTAGACAGTATTTAAGTTTAAAATTATCAAAACATTTATTGAATAAAAAAAAATAGTACAGCATAATGTAAAAAAAAAAAAATTAATAAAAAAAGATTTAGGCAAAAATGCCACCCGCAACTGTACCTGGCTCAAAGGTAATTACGCTAGCGGAATTCCCTCTTTGGATAGCAATGGATATATAGCAATGGATATAATCCTTTGTGTCAGGTACCATCCGGAGCAGTGGTCATAACCTCGGTCTTTAAACCGTCGCCCTATTTCTGCAGTGAAGCGTTTTGCTTCCCGACACCACGGGCCAGCCGTTTCAACGGCGACTGGAATGAATTCATATTTATTAACTAAAGCTGAATATTTCTAACATTTATGTCCAGCCGTCGCTCGCGCAGCTGACCCATTATAATATGTTTTTAAGTTAGTTGTGATTAAAATACAAATACGTAATAGCGAGCTTGGAACAAATAAGGTCAAATATGGAATGACGAATTTCTAATGAGGTCTTTTTCATGGAAGCATATTCGACTCTTAATATAACGGACAAAAGCTCTAACTAAAATCGTCCTGAATTTAAATTAGTTACATGGATTTAAAATTTGGTTGATCTGTTATACTATCTATATTTGACCTAAAGCACATCTTACAACTTACCTAATTTAATTGCAATATGTAAGCAAAATATAGTCAAAATCGCGGGTCGATCCTAGATGAGATCAGCACAGGACCGAGACGGATGGCGGAAGTGAAGAGAAGCCTATGTTGATGATGATGTCAGCATCCTTAATAATATCCTAACTAATATTATAAATGCGAAAATGAGTTTATAATAAACAAATATATAAATTGTTTGTTTATATATACGTTTATGTTACGTTTTCAAGTTGTAACTACTGAACCGATTATCATGAAATTTTGCATACAAGTTCTCTGGACTACGGAGAAGGACATAGGCTACCTTTTATCCCGGAAAAAAGTACTATTCCCGAGGGACCGACATTGACGCGGGCGGAGCCTCGAGCGAAAGCTAGTGGAACATAAATAATTTTACTCAGCTTACAGCCCTCCCTAAAATAGCGGATCATCGACCCAGAGGCGTGGTACGGCATCGCGGTGCCAAATAAAAGCTATTGTTATGCCGTGGTTGCCGCGGACGACCTACAAGGCGAAATAACCAATTTAACTGAGGCTTCACGATTTCTCGGGCTTCGCCCAACGGTGCTTTGCCTGTCAGGTGGTTAGAGAGATACCTATTTGAAAATTATACAAAATCACTGTCACACCTTCTTCGTAGATAGGTAGTAGCGTTATTGTTACAGCAGTGTTTTGTAACCTGGGGTCCACGAGTATGTACATGGTGAAATTTTGATCGTTTTGGACCCTTAAAGGGCTGACTCAGACCATTAATATGAACAAATTTTTTTATGGGACCAAAGCTGGGAACTCAAAAAAAAATTCGTCATTTCCATACAAAAGAGTCCCGCCCGCCCGGCCAGTTTGTATGGGAATGTCGAATTGTTTTTGAGTTCCCAGCATTGGTCTGAGTCACCCCTTTAAGGGTCCAAAAAGATCAAAATTTCACCGTGTGTATGGGGGTCCGCCATCTTATCTATGAACATTTGAATTAGTAAATAAATGCGAGCTACAATACATTTACCATTATTTTCACAACTAAGTAAAAACATCAACCCAAAAAATAAGAATACTAAGAATTAATTGCTTTTATTTTTAACCATATTAAAATAAATTGTTGTAAATTTATTCCTCATAAGGGGGTCCTTAAAATTGTGTTTGATTTTCTAGGGGTCCGCGGACTGAAGAAGGTTAAGAAACGCTGTGTTACAGTGACGATTATATATCGGATCTAAGTTCCTTTACGCAATGTAGAACAATATTTTTACCGTCTATCGAAATGATAGCTCAATAGGCTTGGGTCATGATTTACGTTCAGGCCGAGAGTGCAAAACCCATATTGACAGATGTAATTTTTGACCTCTTTTTTCACTTCTCATTTTGTATTAGGTGTCAAAGAAAAATGCTAATGTTGTCTTTCGAGCTTTCACTTTTACATTTAAATAGCTAAATTAAATAAAGAAATCATTTCCAAAAACAATCGGATTTGAAAAAACACAGAAGTATCATAGTTCCTGACGGTATTCCTTTGAACATTTTTTCTTTGTTTTACTTAGTAACAATTTAATAAAAATTCCAGATTTTAAGCAACATAAAGGCATGTAACTAGTGAAGATGAAAAATCTACTCTCTCCAAGTAAAGAGACGCTGAATCGATCTGTACGTCTAACGGAAGTCTATACCAACATACTTTTGGCACAGTTTATTGTACTACCGAAAAAATAATATGTTGGTAACGTACCTATCGCTTGCTCTGTTGCCGTCCTATATTGAAAAAAAATATATATTCAAAATTTACTTATAAATATGATTGCCACTCCATATGATGACGAATTTTACTACGAGTTTTTAGTACAATATTTTTTAGTATAATAATAATTGCCATAAACATAGTAAATAGAGTAGAACCATATATATTAATAAGGTCATGTTGTTGCATGTCCTCCTGTGCCCTTCGTATCAAACACGACATTGATGGCGAACAAAACATATTCACATGACATGAACGATCAATGGTGTAGCCTACATTATGATCTGTTATTTCCATCTAAGTAGTCATTGGAGATATTACCGACAGTTCAAAAGATAAAATATAAATATTATCTTGCGTTACCTTTAATATGATGTATTAATTTAATTGAAAATAAAAATTATACACTTTCAGGTCTAGGAAGAGTAGTTTCCTAAAACGGGTGCGTATTGATTGATATAATAACAAATTATATATTTTCATTTCAATAAAGTTCAAAAGATATAATGTTAACTTGACATAATCATTACTGATTATATTTTTAAAAGCTATAACATTCATAAAATTTTCAATTCGAAAGGCATAAACCCATTTTTTATAACGTTTATGAATACTAAATATCACCTGTTATACAACTTGTGCAGTATACATGCCTAAATGTATACCATTCAAAAAGTATAGTATTTAAAATAAATATGAATCAAAATCTATAGAAATCAAAATGTATACGTATTAAAAATATATAACAGAGAAAATATACCAGGTAATAAGTAAAGACCCATGTCTGTTTTGCGAATTTGAATTATTTCAGTAATACCTACGAAATAATTCAAATTCGCGCAAGCTCATAAACTTCATTTTCTTGTTAAAAATTCGGAGTAGCCAGCAAAAGGTGCATCATTCAAACAGATTATCGAATAACTAATAATAGGTTATCGATTTTTTTTTTAGTAATGCAAACGGAAAGTATTACAAGAAGTCATTAACTTCATAGGATTACTAAAAAAAACTATAACAAATAAAAGAACTTATTACAATATTTTATTGCATGTAAATAGGGCAAAAATGTAATAAATAAAAAAAATTGTGATACATACAAAATGCGCGCGCATTTTGTATGTATCACAATTTTTTTAATAATAATAATAATAATATTTTTATTTCAAGTTACACAGACTCATATTTTTACAATATTTAATTGTATGTAAATATTAGGACAAAGTATAAAATAAAATAAAAAAATTGTGATACATAAAAAATGCGCGCGCATTTTGTATGTATCACAACTTTTTTAAAGTAGGAAAATAACTTTTACAATATTTTATTGTATGTAAATATTAGAACAAAGTTAGAAATAAATAAAAAAAATATTGTGATACATACAAAATGCGCGCGCATTTGTATGTATCACAATTTTTCTAAGTATTTTTTTAGTTTAACTTAATGTTTTATATACGACATAATATAGCTCGAAGAAATTCACACTCGTAATATTCAGAATTTCGTTTTAATATATAATCTTTCTTCTTGTTTTATTAATATTTTTTGCGTTTACGAGATCGTCTGGTGGCTAATAATTTTCGGCTAGGCGTTCTATAAAAAGAAATAAGATAATTTATTAACCGGCTTCAAAAAAAGAGGAGGTTATCAATTCGTTATCGACTGTTTTTTTTTTTTATTTATTATTATTACACGATATCTTCGCCAATTGTGAACCGATTTTGATATTTCTTTTTTATTTAAAAACCTTTACTACCAAGTTAGTCCTATTTTAATTTGGCAAAAATATGATGAAGAACTTTGGAGATATGGAAGAAACTCGTAAAATAAAATTGAGTTTTTTTTTTTTTAATTTAATTATTAGGTATGTATTGAGAATCTTCTACCAATTAATTCGTATAACCAATGATTATTATTCGTACTAATATGTATATATAAAGTTTATTATACATAACAACTAATCGATTTTTTAAAGTTTATAATAATAAAGGTTTGATATGTTGAATGATTGTTATAATGAAAGATTTTAGTTTTTTTTAACTTATTTCTTTCGATTTTTATCTTATTTGATAATTATACTGACCAAAATTATATGTTTCGTTGATATTTATCTTAAATTATATATATTTTGTGTTTATATGTTATATTACTTACCCTCCTAAAACAATATAATTACCTAGCCGTCAGTTAGATATTAAAAATATATTAGACGCGTATTTTTCTTTTGTCAATTAATCAAGAAATAAAGATAAACAACCCGTTATAATTCCGTGTGACGTCACAGTTCTCTACACTTTTCATCGATCTATGACGTCACATTATCATTGTTTAATAGACAAAATAAAAAAAGCGTATCTATCTGACGGACTAATTATAATATTATTTTTTTGACCAGGAAACTAGCCTATTAATGTCAAAAAATCTTTTGCTTTTACAATGCCAAAAAATATTTGTATATTTATTTTTGTCTACAATGTCAGACTTTGTATTCTTTATCAGATCTTGACTTTGACATACTTCTGTATCTCCCCATAGTCAAAGAATAAATACACAGTGGAGAAATGAGACAAGGTATATTTTATATATATCTTGTCTCAATAGACCAAATCTATAGGTAGATACTATGGGTAAATTGCACTTGATGATTTAAATATGAGACGATTTTAATTTAATATGTAACCATTTAGTGCATACCATCTTTTTCGGTCTTGTGCCTGCCGTACAAAACATAGTCACATTTTTTAATCTATGTAAAACATGCATGCATGCATGGTATGCATTAAGAGAGGCTTATACAAAGCAGTCGATGCTGATAATGAAACTGTTTTTTTGTTTTTAGTGTGTGTAAAAATTGGTGCCAATATTTTAAAGCTATGATGGCAGTCGCGACCAAAGGTGTAATAAAGCTACTATTTATTTTTCTCAGAGACGTAAACAGAAGAAGAAACGCAAAATAGGGTTATATGTAAACTACATCGAATCTATATCAGGTCTTTTAAGTCGCCACTACAGGAGCACGACCTTCTCTGTACTACTAGGGCCATACTTGGCCAAAGCAGCCAGAGGACTTGGCCTACACTCTCCACGCTGGCCAGACGGGTTGGAGAGGTCTCTCAGATGTTCATAAGCTTTGTTTAGCTTTTATTTCCTAAGTTGCCTTCTACGACATCCACGGGAAGACTTGGAGTGGTCCTATTCTACTCTGCCGGGTACCACACGGCGTAAACTACATCGAATAATTCTTTGTATCTGTTAAGCATAGTTATAAAGTTATTAACCATCACAGCATTGAACCTAACCCTATGATTTGATACGTTTACATAACTGCTTAAAATGACGTTTATTTCTGACTGTGGGAATCAAAATTCTGACATGAACAAATAGTTATATTTATCCGTTGGCCGGAAACGCGGTGGCATTGACGTTTTCCACACGCCACGCTAAATCCAAAGCAAACTGACGATTTATTGTTTGTGTTTTTTGTGTAGAAACTATACACTTCATATCATCTACATCTCTGCGTTGCGGAAGCAACTTAACGGAAGCAAGTTATCTTTGTTCAATAAAAAAAACACCTACATCATAGATGATTTCATCTTCAAATATCCTAGAGTTTAGTTTATGCCTAAATTTCGATATTACGGCTGTTTACAACTTTTACATTGAAAGCAAACTGACAAAAATTACAATAAATGTTGTTTGTATGTGTGTTAAATTACGTAAAATTACGTCTATATACCTATCTGTTTTCCGTGTGCAATTTAACAGAAGTTATCTAGGCAATCAAGCTTAAGGAAACATCTATTCTATTATTACATTTGGCCAATATTTATCAGCATAGAAGTATAAGCGACGCATTTATTAAATATTTGGTTATTAACAATAGTTATTTAATTAATCTATGAACACAAAAAATCCTAGATATTTAAAGAACTCAGTTGCATTTCCTTAGACGCTTAGAATTTTCTCTAATCCTGAGCTGATTCTTGCATTGCTGTTTAATTATTAAAAAATCTGAATAGTCGAATAGGCCAAAGAACGTATTTTGCGTATGAGGTACAAAGAGTGGTGCGGTTGCTCTAGTCGCCAGTCTGCCCAGGGCCGACTTATGCAGTGTGTACCCTGAACTAAAGTTTACCAAAGGACTCCTTATAAACAAATCCACCTACGTATGTGCAATGCAGGATGTCAAATTTCAAACCGTGATTGTCTTTCGCCACCTTGATCGGAACGCTTCCGAAGGACTATCTTGGTCCACAATAATCAGGGTTACGACCAGCGTTGGTAACGTTCCAAACTAAACTTCGACAAAGCTTGACGCCTACTTAGCTGTTGATTTTTTTAAATATACTCATTATTACTCAGCGACTCCTTCTTCTGGCTAGCTCCGTGGCGCAGCGTTCAACACGCCAGCCTGCGACACGAGAGTGCCCGGGTTCGATCCCCGGCAGGTCAAGATGGAAAATGATCTTTTTCAGATTGGCCTGGGTCTTGGATGTGTATCTATAATGTATTTGTTATAAAATATAGTATCGTTGAGTTAGTATCCCATAACACAAGCCTTGAACTTACTTTGGGGCTAGCTCAATCTGTGTGATTTGTCCGTATGTATTTATTATTTATTTATTTATTATTCTGAATCCAGTGAACGAAGCCTGCGCTTGTATTGGTTCATGAAGCACGCAAAGTTAATATTGGCTCGGTTACTATCGCCTATCGCCACAATGTAGATGTCGTTATACACATCAATCAAGTCTTTATGCCTTTCGGGTTTGACGAAGCCTGAGTCATATAATTCCTTGTCCCTTACTATGGGTCTCATAAGAAAGCTCAAGGTCACCCAAAGAGCTATGGAGAGGGCTATGCTCGGTGTTTCTCGAGACCGAATCAGGAATGAGGAGATCCGTAGAAGAACAAAAGTCACCGACATAGCTCAGCGGATTAGTTCTTTAAAGTGGCAGTGGGCGGGGCACATAGCGCGTAGAACCGATGGCCGACGGGGCAGAAAGGTTCTGGAATGGCGACCACGTACCGGCAAGCGCAGCGTCGGACACCCACCGACCAGGTGTTCGGAGGACCTGACAAGGGTCGCAGGTAGGCGCTGGATGCAGGCCGCTTCCAACCGGTCATTCTGGAAATCATTGGGGGAGGCCTATGTCCAGCAGTGTACTTCTTGCGGCTGATATGATGATGATGATATGATGAGTCATATAACCAAAGGCCTCGTTTAGCGTGATGGTTGGCATTTAGGTGGAAGCTAAAAGTATAGATAATATCAGGAAGTATTATTATAAGGTCAATTCATTAAAATGATTCGCACTTATGAGTGCCCAATCCTTGACGTCACAGCACTGCTAATGATCTTGTAAATACCACGACTCTTTGTTGTACTAAGAGGCTTTGATAAATCGCCGCTAATAAATCAGAATCAGAATCGGAAAACACAAATAAAACGCAAGTCATCAAATGATCAATGACATGGATGACTTAAGGCTGGCTGTACGATTGCTACTATGTTTGAGGAAATAAATTAAATTATAGTATTTTATGTTACTATTCGTATAAGCTTTATTAATGTATCCTTCTTTATCTTCATTCTCACTGTGTAGCCTAAAGTATTAGTTATCCCTTAAGAAATTATAATTGATCTAATTTCTTACACAACTAGTCAAAAAAGGATTAAATTAAGGAATCGATATTTCGTGTATTTAAATTCAGCAGCATTTTCGCAATAAACTACTCTTTTATGCAATTAATTGTTTTGAACCCAGTGTTTACAGCAGGATTAATAAATCCTTAACTGTTACAGTTATTCTTATTTAAAAAATACGTGAAGTATTGTCTGGTCTGGTAAGCGCTTCATTTAAGAAACCTCTAGACCAACTTGCAAAACTAGAATATGATAAAGGATATCGAAGAAAAGTTATATTGTTTTCTTACACGACACGATTAAATCTTGCAATTTTGACGGCCCTCGCCGTAAATGTGCGGTCAGCCTTAAGTTAGTTTATAGTAACTGCAATATTAATGGATGCGCAGTTGGCGAATTTTGCGCTGAACACGCTAACTTACTACGAAAATCGAGGTTGCTCATGAAAAGAGGAGTGAAGGCCGGTGCAGGGTCGGGCCGCGTCTAGCTGGCCACAACATTCGTAGAAACATATGATTCAATGTTCTTTGACGTTTGGGATCACCATCAAATTCTGTGAAGGAAAAATTTGCGAGGAGACATGCACCCTAGACGACCAGTGTTCACTAGTGTGTAAAATGATTGCTGTTAGTTAAAAGTGATCATAGAGCTACAAAAGATGCGTCCGAAAATCTGACACGAGTGTCAGCAGTAACACAATCGATTAAAAAAAGGTGACTCAATCAAACAAATCTCTAAAGCATTATGACCAGACCAGAAACTCTCCTCCGATTGCACATTAAATGAGCTTTCCATGTACGGCCTTTCAGACCCTAAGGCAATGTAGACAGAATACAGTTTAATTCCATTCTGTTTACGTTTTAAAGGGTTTCCAATACATATACATAGTTGAATTTAAAACATTTACGTAAGGTAATTAAATAAAATTATGATAATACCCACTGTTGCGATCCTATTTGCTGATAGGTTTGCGCGATTGAAGAACGAATGTTTGTGGTTTTGTGAAAAGAAAGGATGAATTTGCTGTCCATATTCAAAGTTGTGCAGCGCATTACTGTAAACTGTAATTTTCTACAATGTAAATGTAAATAAATAAAAATAAAATAGTAGTTTATATTATAAGTTATTATCTTCAGTAAATTTAAATATCATATACATGCTTAACAGTTATATAATTTGAGAACTTCGGAGATAAATAAACAAGGTACAAATTACAATAAGCCCCATGGGCAAACCGTTATACATGAACCTACTAAAAGGTGTCATGTATAACGGTTTGTACTATTTAGGAGTTTAGATTGTTTAAATATATTTCTGTCTGATCTTCCAAACCTACGTGTGAAAAGAAACGCCAACAATCACTATTTTTGGCAGGTTAATATGTAATCGTATGCCATTGCCTTCTCAATTTCACACACTATTGAATAATCCACTAGTGTGCAGGTAGCCTCACGATGCTTCCATTACCGGAAGCAGGCAGTGGTCGATGAAAATGACCGTAGTTAAGTTAGATTGGTCTACAAACTACAGGTCGTGCCGGGCGGGGATTGAACCTGGGATCTTCGCTTACAGGTCGCGTTCTTAAAGCTACTGCTTCAAGTTTAAAATAGACTCGTATAAAAGCTTGAATTATGTCAAGTCAAGAAAAATCGTGCCTTCTGTCCATAATGAGGCAATTTAGCTTGCTTTGTCGAAGAATCCACCGGAATGACTGGTACCGCCGACAGCCGGCAACCACAAAAATGCTAAGCGCTCTATCAAGGGTATTCTACAAATCTCATTGTTTATATTACCGTTGCGTAAGCGATGGGAGGTATATGCGATGCGCGCGCGAGACGTGCCGGTCGGCTCCTCGGGCCTTCTTCGGGCCCTAGTGCTTATCGTCCTAATCGGGCCCGCAGCGGCTGAAACCCTGGGCCCTTTGACTGCGGGGCTGCCTCCGTTCCTGGCGAGCAATTTTGAGGAACTCATCAAAACTGCTGCGGAGAGTTGTGTGTATTTAGTTTTGTGTATAGTTCTTTTCAATTTTGTATTTTTTATTACGTGTTAGTGTTACGGTGTAGTGATAACGGGCGTTTCCGTTTCCGGTGTGTAACGGACGGTCCTAGTGCATGTGTGTCGGGTCAAACACAATATAATATTACGGTACTAGGGTCAATTATTGTTTATGGCTTACACTATATCTATTTTCTTGTTTTTATTTTTATTTTTTTAAAACTATTTATTTACTTTTCTATCACAATTAAATACATAAAATAGATACATTGTGCATCTATTTTGAGTGTGTATCTATTTTCTTACATTTTTCTTGGTGAATTATTAGGAAAGTCATAAGTAGTGAGTGATCGTGAGTGCGGATGGAACGATCGTGGTCGCGGTTTATTTCATAATTCGTAGACAAAAGACGGACGATTCAAATTTTTGCAATACATCTTGCTGTGTAATTGTTCATAGTTACATGTGTTACTTTGTTGTTTACATTTACATAAAGAAAGAGGATGATAAACGAATCCTCAATTGTTTGAAAGCCTTTGAGATATCAAATCACTTTTTAAATGAAATGAATAATTGTAAATATAAATAAAACCTCGTCTTTCATCAAGATCCGATCACGAAGACATGTAAATATTTACGAAACCAATACATACAAATAATTATAGTATTCAGTACTCTTGTGAATATTATCCAACGTCTCTAGCCTTTACGGGGTATACAGCTCTGTAATAATTATAACTAGCTGTTGCCCGTGGCTCCACCCACGTTAGTGTAGATCCCTCTCGGGAACAGTAGAATTTCCCGAAATGAAAGGTACCCTATGTCCTTTCCCGGACCTCAAACTACCTCCATACCAAATTTCATCCAAATTGATTCAATGGTTTAAGCGTCAAAAGGTGACATGCATAGGTATATATCTACTGCAATAATTGCTTTATATACATATTCATTGTCCCTGGCCTTTCCTCGCGATGTATCAATTACAACATGATTAAGTTTCATCAAAATCTATCCAGCAGTTTTTCCGCACAAACATCTTCAAATCCATACAAACTTTAATATTTGTAATATTAATGAATAGAATTTTAAAGGCATTTCCAGATGTAGAGATCACGTTTATATGTTAGGGAGCGAAATCTTCTTACGGCCCATTTTACATGAAAGTGTTTCGCAATAAGTTAACACATAAAAACAAATATGTCGTCCCGTACGTGCCACACCGTCAAATACATATCCGCAAAATCGCGCGCCGTCAGTGCAGTGCGGATGAACTTCCGCTGTCGCAGACGGTTATCCATTCGCTTAAAATTGGCATTGGCATATAACCTGGCATATTTTTGTTTATCTTAATAATATTTACGCATAACATTGTTTACGCAAAATTTCTTTTATCATAAATTATAGCATAACATTTTAATGCATAAATGTATTTACGCACAATAATATTTAATAAAATTTTGAATTTAGGTAATTTAATTTAAAATAATAATTAAATGGAAGTTTAAATTTAGGTAATTTTAGAGGAGCTCGTATTTTGGTCACAGGTAACCTAACGAACGTTCCCTCTGTGTCCATGTTGCTTTTATTGTGGTGGGCTTCGCCCTAAGATAAAAGCTCTCATTCACATCGGTCGCTCGCTTCTGGGTCAGTTACAAGTAACCCTACGAACTTTACCTTCCCTCTATAGTATTTATTTTGTTATGTCAGGGGCTTCACTATAAATTAGGGACGTTCGCTCCTGTTTTGGTCACTTAACGTGAGCTCTGTAGTCAAATAATGTTTTTGTGTTGACAGCGGCTTTGACCCTTAGCCCCGCAGTAGTACCCCCGGGCGGCTTGCCTCTTCTCTCCCTTACATGATTATCTTCTTGTTTATTGAGTCCTATAAAATTAAGAAAAAATGCTGCCAATACAGAATAGCTTATAAAAAATTGTATGAGAAGTATGAAAATTAAAATGCTTCTAATTTAAAACGAGGACACTGAAAATAAACATGTCTTTTTTCACTTTGCCCAGTAATATTATTACAATTAAACATTATGGGAAAACAAATTAGAGGATATTATGTCATCAAAGTATTACTTTAACAAAGAATATGCAAAAAAATGGCCAATATGGCCAATTTATATTAAAAAAATACAAAAAGCAGACTAGTCAGACTGCTTAAATATAACTTATAAACTGATACTGTTCGAAGTGATATTTTGATTCCGCTTGCAGAACCTTAAATTGGAAAGTTACCGTAGTAACCCGAGCACACTACCGCTCTCTCCGGCACACATTGCCGAATTCGCCGTGACAGTAGAGCGTTGTTACCTCACGGGTCACGGTAGCCATGGCAATGAACCTGAACTCACTGTCTCAGTCTCCTTAGTAATCTAAACTTTCTTTCTGAGATATTGATAGACGTCTTCGCTCATGTAATAATAAAACCCTTAGTTAAATATGACTATACCTCCCCACACATCACGTACCTTCGTAATTTCGTATGCTGTTACTGCTGCAACTCTGTGGAACATATTACCTTTCGATGTAAAGACGTATACATCTCTTGAGTCTTTTAAATATCCACATAATAGATATTAAAATGTATATTTTTATGTATATATTTATTTTATCACAATATATCAAGTAGTAGTCAACTCAATAGAGTTAATTATTATTTTATATAAAATATAAGGAGATATTTCAGTAGTATTACTACATAAATATCTTCTTATTTGTCCACTCAATAAGTCTCAAAGAGTTATGGAGCAAGCAACATACATACAGAAAACATGTAAAAATCCTCGATTTACTTTTGGTATTATGTATAGAGCTTATAAACACGATATCTTTGAAAACAAAGTAACTTACTCCATGACCAACCCTTACAGATTTATTATTAGTATTGAAAATCATAAAAATATAAAAAAAAAACAGTCGTCTATCGGAAGTTCCGCTCTTGCCAGCATCAATTAGCATAATGCAGAGCTTACACGAACGTTTTGGGTAACAATTATTTTATCTCAAGCCATTGCTGCTATTATTCCAGTCTCACTACTCACTCAAACAACTTTGTAAACGAGATAGAGTGTAAAGCAGTGTTAGTTTATGAAAATCAGAGGTTATTATAAAAGTTGCATAAGACATGTAGTGCTATATCATCAGGCATTCTAGCTAGACGAACGTCTTTGAGATATCTGCCCACTAAACCATAGAGAAGAGAATATAGATCAATATTTGATACAAGTTCTGCCAGAATATTTTGGTAACAAATTAGTAATAGACTATGTAAAATATATTGACAAATATATGATACCTGTCTTAAAAGTTAGTATATACTACATACAACTACTTACAAAAGTTTTGTTTTAATCGGCGTTCGATCGAATAGAGTCTCACAAAGATACTGGAACTTTTTAAGTCTCTAAGAAAAAAACTCGAACAAAAATCTTGGAAAAAAAAAACTCAATTAATCGCTCGTATGCGGGAGCGCAGATCTGCGTAAAAAATGCATTGTTTAACTATTGTGTATTGTGTCATACAACAGGTTAAAGCAGAATAAAATTCCACGTATAAGACGAATACCTGCTATAGTTATATGAGCATACAATCAATTATTTGCACTTTTTACATTGTGCCACACGCCAAGCTCGAAATTTAACTCAGCCACAGTTCTCACCACGTGGGAGCTCGGCGTAAAGCCGCCGTTACCCAACCATGGCAGAGACAAATATAATCATGGTAATGAACTTGCGCTTGACCTGCTTTTGGTTACTTACGCTTGTATGTATATATTGGAAACCACGGCATCACTTACGACACTCGGTTATGTAGTATTTAGATTCGAATTCCTATTAACGATTATGTTAAACCGATAACTTAATGCAATCTTTTAGAAAAATATATGAGATTCTATTGAGAAATTGTTCATCCAATTGGTCTTATGAACAAAAACTAAGTAATCAGATTTTTATTTAAGTCATGAGATTCGTACGGGAGCTGAAATTGACTCTTATGCGCGGGTAAAAGGATTTTTCAAAATAGAAACTTCAAAAGAGCACAAAGTATTCTTTGCCGACTGCGTTCATCAATAGGTAGTCAGTTTAGCTCAGACCGAAAGGAAGATACGTGATGCCATCCACCCCGATTAGTCATCGCCAAATTATAACTAAACCGGCTTACACAGTTACCTATGCATTTCCTGTAATTACTGTAATTTATACTTTATTTTTTTTGCAACCAAGTTTCTTATTTATTTCAGGCGAGATCCTTCCACTAGAGGTCCTATTCTCCAGACAGTACACCTCCGAGCTGCCTCTGATCGACGTGGTGGAGTTCACTCGGACCGGCCGACGCTCGTACCGCGTCGCCAACGCCCATCTGCGGCTGCGGGAGCATCCGCGACCCACCTCGCTGATCGTCTACGTCCCCGGCTGGCTCAACTCCCCCAATGATGAGGCTGCTAAGGCCTTAGTCACAGCGTTGCTCCAAAAAAACTCAATCGTCTTAGTCATCGACACACGCCTTGCCTTCAGACGAGGCTACATCTCCTCAGCATCGAGAGTCAAAGCGTTAGCGAACTTATTATACAGCTTCGTTAAAAACGTCTACCGAGAAGGCGTGCCGTTATCTGCTGTTCATCTTATAGGATTCAGCTTAGGGGCTCATGTTGCAGGGATTACTGGAAAGCTAGTCCAGAAAGGATTAAAACAAAAGATTGGGAGAATCACAGCACTAGACCCAGCAAGACCGTGCTTTGTCAGATTAGCAGACTATAGACTGGACAAGAACGACGCTCAGTTCGTACAAGTGGTGCATTCTAGTGCTGGAGTATTAGGATTAGAGCATCCTGTGGGGCATGCTGATGTGTACGTGAATGGTGTATTAGTCAAACAGCCAGAGTGTCGTGATAGGAGTATAACTATTGAGTGCGACCACGCGCAGGCGTGGAGGCTGTATTCAGAATCAATCCAGAATGACCGCTCCCTGATGGGCCGGGAATGCCGCTCGTGGAACGAACTCATGCGAGGAGAGTGCAGCGGAAACGAGACAGTAGTAGGGTACTCCTGTAGCGACAGTTCCCGAGGGATGTTTCTGTATAAATCAGGAAAAGCTAGAAACAGAAGAAAAGAACCTAGACTTCACGTTTTCAACCCTTTTGATCCGTTTTCGTGGTTATAGTTAAAACTAGTGATCAGACTTTAAGAATATTTAGATATACTGTGAATATCTATGCATTTTATACGGGTTTTGAACAAATCTCATTACTCATAATCCAGCCAAGTTCTGTATACCTCGAGCACGTGTGATACAACTGTGATATTAGGCGTACGTTGTACATAAATAAATAATAAGTTACAATTTATTTTCATTTATTGCATGTGTACCTATACAAATTCACGTCATAGCTTCGATACCTTACAAAGCTGCAAACCTAGCCAGAAGCATTATCTGCGCAGAAAGCCCCCTTTAAATTATCCATAACCATAACGACAGAAGCTGCGCATCAAGCTTTAATTAATAATTAGGAATGTTAGGGCATTGATATTTCACACATTATTGCCACACGATTTCTTCACTTGTCTGTTTTTATAGAAACTTTCCAATTTTCCAATAATAAAAAAGAAAAACTGCTGAACTTCGAACTTGTTAACATGTTTGTCAATTTTCCCAGACGTTCATTTATTCAATCATACACCTATCGCACGGTGAGCGTGTTCGAAGATTGGCGAATATTATTAGAGTGCAAATTAGAATAGAACCGCTGAACTTTTGGTTCGTTCTAATAAGGTTCTATCCCTGTGAATTTTCTCAAACATTCGTTTTTTGCAAATGTTGTTTTTTTACCCCATTCTTGTTGGGTCGGTCTCACTGACCTTATAAAATAGTTGTCCCCTCGCGCAGTGAGGATTTACGCTAGCTCGGCAAATGTCATGAGAGTGCAAGTGAGGAGGATCCCCAGCAGTACTTTCCGTTTATTAGAAAAAAAACTGCTGAACTTTAGATTCAATAGCTTCACCATCGTTATCAGTTTTCCCAGAATTTCGTTTCTTCAAATACGGAGTAGAAACATCAACATAACCCTCTGTTTCGCTGTCGGTTGATGAGCGATAGTGCTTGGGCCGTTGCTTGTTGAGTCGACCTCGTCTCCCAAAGTGGTGCACCCATCGCAGAGTGAGCATGTGCACCAGCTCGGCGAATGTTATGAGGGTACATGTCAGTAGAAGAACCCAATGGCAGGCGATGGTCGCTACGAAATTAATAAACAGATAATTGTCAATCGTCTGCCAAATCTAACTCAAAGTAAGATTAATTTCAGCAGTGACGCAATTGAACAAACTGTATTGATACAACCTATCAGTATATTTTTACAGTTTCATCCTACGAAGTTTCATCCTTACAAAGCTATAATCCCAACTAATATTATAAATGCGAAAGTGAGTTTGTTTGTTACGTTTTCACGTATCTACTGAACCGAATTTTTCGTTTTAATAATATTAGTATAAAGGTAAAAATACTATAAATATAAATTCAGGTAGGAGTGTTCAACACTAGTATTTTTGTTGCACTTATGACTTAATACTTACGAGTATAAGCAACATAATATGGTCTTGGTCTCTACAAGACTATATTATGTTTTGCAAGACTATATTTTGTTTTAAATCTTGCCGTTGAAGGTAGCGTGGCTCTCCACGCTATTATCAAAATTCATTTTTGCTAGTAGCATGAATGGGCCGGCTCATCCGGAGAAGTACCACATTCTTACAGAAAATCGACTATAGAATAAAAACTTTGCCGCTTCTATACCTCGTTAGGTGAGCGAAAGAGCCAGTAGCCCTCCCATTTCCTCCCTCTCGTATCGTCCCCCCAACTCCTTGATAAGCCGGCAACGCTACTGTAACACCCTGGTATTGCAGTTATACATGGGCAGCGGTGATCACTTACCATCAGGTGACTCGATTGCTCGTTTGCCGTCCTAAGTCTTAAAAAACATATATAAATTTGTAATTTCATCAAGATTCATCTAGAAGATTAGTATAACTTTCACGTCTATAATATAAGCAGGATAAGATAATTGGATATAATATACAAAAGATAGAAATAAGAAACAAACCTATTCCTTCATACCAGCGCAGCGACGGCTCAACGATGTACAGTGACTGGTGGTTTGAGTTGAAAAAGAACCGCAGAACTGATGAGTTTTCCATCGTAACTTCTGATCTGCAATAATAACTAGCGATAAACCTGCTACCGTAATGCTGTAATAGAAGTACTGATCAAAGACAAAATAATATATATGTATGGTCTTGTATTTGTCATAGATGAATTGTATCATTAGACGTTACACATAATAGCTAGACGGTTTGCATATACTCGTAATAATGAACTGCTTCCCTATTTTTTTACATAAAATTTTATGTCATAATTTAATATGGCATTGTTTTACTTATCCTAATGATAATTACGCACAATATTAATTTGGCATATTTTTTTAGGCACAATATTTTTAAGCATAACTCCTATAAGCATAATAATATTTAAGCATACTATTGTGAAGCACAAATTTGTTTACGCATAATGATATAGAGCATAATATTTATAGCCATAATATTTATATGCATAAACATTATACGCCGCTTAATAAACTTCTGTTAAAACATTATTACACAATTTTACTCGTTTCTGATGGCGAATCGTTTTCTGGTGGGGTCGTAGTTTTAACTCAACCTAACCTACTTTTCTGGTAGCAAGTCGTTTCTGATCTAACTTACCTTTCTGGAATCGATTTCTAACCTATTCTAACGTATTTTATGGTTAGTTATTATAGTTTGATATTTTTTAATTAAATAATGCCATGGAAAAATACACACACTAGATCTCGAACTCCATGTATGCCTTTTGATCTTTGTGCCTTTTAACTATTAGACGAATAAATAATATGCCTTACAACTTTATGCCACTCAAAATTAAGGCAAAAAACATTAGCCTAAATAATATTTATGCCTACTGAAATAATATGACAAAAAATAATATGCCTAACTCGGTATGCCAAATTAAATTAGTACAAAAAGATTAGCGAAAACAAAGGGATCTCTCATGAACAAGAAACTTAAGTAGGACCAGCTGACTCAAAAATCTTCATTCAAATTTTACGTAAACGATAGTGGATGAGTGGTATATGAGTGCGATTCATATCCGAAAGGTCCAGGATCAAACCCCGCCCGGTCAGACCTCGGAGTTGCTAGTCCAATCTGACTCTTGCAGAGTAATTTTCATCGACTATTATTTAAATCAGACTTACTGCAACGCCAAACCTAAAAATAATTTCTGTTTCTGTGAAAATTCGTAGGACACCAAAGCGACGTCTGCGCTGTAGACCGACCGGCCGCAATCAGGGAGGCACGCACACGCCAGGGAGTCCTCGATCTCCTCTGTGAGGCCAGGACCGGCGTCTTCCCCCGGGTAAAGGTAGATGAACTTCTCTGTCAAAAGTTATGTAAATATATTTAAGCTAGACCGAGAATTCTGTATGTCTTCTGTAAGACTAGGACCGAGAGCAGAGAATCCGAAAACCGCTGAACCTCTATTGTAAACCCGACCCCTGATAAACTTGGAAAGGTAATTAGATAATTACCGCTTTAGATGACTGGGCAAAAGATACGAAACTACTACTATACCTACTCCATTTCCTACTATCACAGACCGGAAGCCTGCTGGTCCATCTCAATGAGGCGCAAACCTTACCTTTGTGTTTATTTAGACAAGGCAGTTGGTCAGGCGAGCAAATGACGTCTCCTTCCTCCGGCATCAGGGTAAAAGGCACGCAGTTACACAGAGCGGCGACGGTGCGGCGACGACACTCCAACAAGCACCAGGCGTAGCTGGACAGCTCGCTGCGAGGACCGCGGAAGCCTTGTATGCGACACTGTCTCTGCAATCATATTTTAGACAAGATATTTATTATTCTTATTATCTTTCATGCCGGTCTGCTGAGAAAAGAAACGTACCCAGCTCTTCTGTACCGTGCCAATTAAACGTTCAGTTAAAATAATGGTTCTAAAGAATGTAGTGACATTCTTTTTTTCATTCACCTAAAGGTGGAAAAGCCGCGTCACCCAAAGGTACTTCCGTTATAAAGATCAAAGCTCTCCAACCCGTCTGGCCAGCGTGGAGAGTGTAGGCCAAGTCATCTGGCTGCTCTGGCCAAGTATGGCCCTAGTAGTACAGAGAGGGTCGTGCTCCTGTAGTGGAGACTAAAAAGGACCTGATGATGATGATGATTATAAAGATCACGATGATCTCTGTGGCCTAGTGGTATCTGGCATCATGCCAGGCTGCCACACTGGAGTTCCCGAATTCGATCCCCGGTCTGGTCAAGATGATCTTTACAGATTGGGTCTTAGATGTTTATCTATAAATATATTAATATGCATTTGTTATAAAATATAGTGTCGTTGACTTAGTATTTCATAACATGAGTCTCGAACTTACTTTGGGCTAGCTCTAGCTCTACCTGAGTGATCTGATTTGTCCTTTTATATTCATTTATTATCATGCCAAGCGTAGCCTTTATATATAATTGCTCTAGACTCGGTTCCGTTAGGCTACATCGATCTACCATTACACTTAATCGTATTAATTCGAAAGTATTTATGCACTGATTGCGTAAACTAGAAGACTGCGAAAGAAAGAGGCAATGTGGTAAACGCAACGGTCTTTATACCTTAGCAGAACCAATGAGAACCCCTCGTAAGGACCAATTGATGAAGTTTACTAATTCCAGTTTCTTTATCTTTAAATATGTATGAAAAATTTTGCGCAGGGGAACTAGGTATCTAAAAATCAGTTAGTGAAAAATTATATACACAGGTACGCCCAGCGAATTTTTCCAAAATCTGTAAAATAAGTACCCAGGCTTCGCTGTAGCTCGCAAGATCCTTGCTAGTGCGGATTCGCTTCAAACTGAGCGAGAAGAACATGGTTGCATTCCGCTGAACAGGGTACAAGCGCGTTACCCCCGTCTCCAATAGAGGGTATTCGTCACCGTCGAATATCAGCACCTACGGGAAAAAATAAATATTGGCTGTAACTGACAGGCTACACAAATATACATTTCTTGATATCGCAGCAAAAATAATTTAAGACAGAAACATTAAAATGTTGTAGGCATGCAACAGATTGTCTACCGAGCGGATACTCGTATTACTGCCGACAGGCCTGCGAATAAAATGCACTATATGCAATGTGTTTAATAATTTATCATCATCTACCCAAGGAAATTAAAGTTTTACCACTCAATATGCTGCCAAACTGTCTCCGTGGTCCAGTAGTTAAGGCGTTTGCCTGTAGACCCGGGGGTCGTGGGTTTGATTCCCACGGGAAGCATACTTTGTTTAGTTGTTTCCAGTTTGGTTAGGACATTGCAGGCTTGAATCACCTGATTGTCCGATAGTAAAGATGATTCCGTGCTTCGGAAGGCACGTTAAGTTGTTGGTCCCGACTGCCATCTGATAGTCGTTAAAGGAACCACGTCAGAGGCCGAGAAGCGGTTCCGAACAACTCTGACACCAGGGTGTGCATGGTCGATTGACCGTGACACCTACACGAAATGATGATGATGATGATTTACCAGAAAATAAATAAAAGGTCAAACAAAATGATAATTCACCTCAACACCTAATGCTGGACGTCGCACATACGCCGAGTCGACATCGTTCTCCGCGTACATGACGGTGAGACCTGTACTCTGACCCACTTGCTCCAGTGACCACGGTGGCCTGGCACGGTCTTCTGGCCTGGATATATGAATAATTTTATCTGTCATCAATGTCTACAAATCAGTCACCCGAGGATGTCAGCAACACCAAAATTTGCCGACATTTTTAATCGGCTTTAAAAAGGAGGAATGGAAGCTCCTTTCCTCCATTTTTTTTTAATGTTTTTCTTTTCCTCCCCTTCCTCCCCCTTTGTTTCACTGTCATGTATGTTTTTTATGTATGGACGCCGATTTCTCAATCAATCATGGACCGGTTCCATTGTCACCAAGTCAGGATCTGATCCAATCTGAAGTCGGAAAATCGAGGGCATCCCTCAAATTTTATCGACGTATTAGGCAATAACATATGGGTCCGAAACGAGGTCCTTTGCTATGGGCCTCATAAGAAAGCCCAAGGCCGCTCAAAGAGCTATGGAGAGGACTATGCTCAGTGTTTCTCTGAATCAAGAACGAGAATATTTGTAGGAGAACAAAGGTTACCTACATAGCTTAGCGGAATAGCTCTTTCAAGTGGCAGTGGGCGGAGCACATAGTGCGTGCGTGACAGTGTCAGGCATGTATTTTTAGTAATTCCTCCATGCTGGTCTAGAAAAAAAACCGTAGAATGTTGGTGCTTATTTTTCGACACAGGCCGTAAAAGTTAGCCAAGGCAGTGAGCGATAATCCAAGGAATCATGTAAATAGCCGATGCAACTAGCGACCCAGATTCTTTTTCCATTTCGCACCTAACGCCCGCTTACACGCTAAACGTGGCTGATGGGTCTTGTGGCCTTAGGCTCTGTCTTCCACGTAAGAGATAAAGACGTGATAATATGTACTTATGAATACTCAACTGGTATCGCGAGTTGAACACGCAGCAGTAGCCAAGCGGTGTGATCCTGGTGGCGAACAGCTCGGAGCAGTTCATCAACGAACCGCCCCAAGTGCAGACCTTCAGCAGACTCGAGCACTTCGGAGATAGCTGAATGAAAGAACAGGTTAGACGGGTAGACACGTAAAAATTGTACCATGAAATAAATAATAGTTATTAATTATCTTATGATTGATAATCTTTCATATAAAAAACTGACTTCAATCAAACTGCTGAACCGATAATGATGAAATTTGAATGGGAATGACACTCGAACAAAAAAAAATTAATCATTAATCAGTTTATAAATGACGGAGTTCTGATGTTACAAACATTTTGATAACCTCCTCCTTTTTTTACTTACTGTGTGTACTTTCTCAGTACGTCAGCGTATCACTGTAAACTGAATATCTACCTAAAAAAAAAGGCCAAGGGCGAGTCAGAGTTGCGCACCAAGGGTACATTATATGTAAATATTAAAAATATTTTTATTATATATGATGTAACTCAAAATTTATGCTTTTTGCAATATTTCCTATAACTGTGTTATAAGACGTTGCTTCGTACCGAATTTCAAGATTCTGAGTTCACGGGAAGTACCTTGTAAGTTTTGATTCCACTGCGAGTGTCGAAAAACTATTAAAAATATTTTAATTTTGTAATATAACTCAAAATTTAAACTTTTCGCAACTTTTCCTTTATCTGTGCTATAAGACGTTGCTTCATACCAAATTTCAAGATTCTGAGTTCCTGGGAAGTACCCTGTAGGTTTTGACTCCTTTGCGAATATCGAAAAGACATGAAAATTTTCTTTTCGGCATAACCAGCTGTATCTTTTGATTGCGTTGGCTCAAAAGTTTTAATTTTTCACAGCTCCAAGGATCAGTAGACTTGAGTATTTGATATAAATTTTAGCTTGATACCTCTACGCGTTCCTGAGAAAAAAAGGTCTTGACAGACCAACAAACAGACAGACGGACAACCAAGTGATCCTATAAGGGTTCCGTTATTTCCTTTTGAGGTACGGAACCCTTAACGTACTTATATTCCTTTTACAAAGAGAAGCATCATCATGTACCTAAATGAAATAAAAAACAATAAACAGTGCATATTAAATAGTTTATGTTGTATAGATAGGAATTTAATATATTTAAGCAAATCAAAACTAAGTTAAATGTGAAACTTTGTAGTCACTTCACCGACAAGAGCCAGGCTCTTAAAGAGGAAGAAGGAAGAAGTAGGAAGGAAGAAGAATAAATTAATATGTAGCATACAACTAATGCTGGTAGCTTTTAGAATCTTGCCATTAGGAAACTTTGCAAATGTGTGAAATATGGGCGCCCTCGATATTGCTAAATGTGTTTGCACTTTATAATAATTATTAAGTTATTTCACGCTTTCCGCTCACGTCACGATCCCGCGGGAACAGTTCTTTTTTTCGAGATGAAAAGCCTATGTGTTAATCCATCATATGGATCTTTTATTATAAAATAATCCACACTGTAAAGTGCTTTCCAAGACAAATCAAATGATCCCAAACACGATTGGTGTACTTTGTTTAGTTTAAAAGTTCCTATTGCCACCTACCGGCTCCATCATTAGACCAGCGCAACGATCCCATAATATTGTATTGTCATTAGATTTACACATGCATCCTAAATTTCCAGCTCAATCGATAACCGAGAAGTGGATCAAATTTAACTCGTAAGATTGATAACAGACAATCATCGGAACAGGTGAAACTAAATAAAAGCTTGTAAAAAATACCTTGTTAGCCCAAAATCACCAAGATGTAGCAAAGTCACATTTTTTGTCATTGTTAACAATCCTTTGAAGACACTACAGAGAAGTGACGCAGGAAGTCAGAACTTTGTTCTGCAGCTATGTTAAGTATTGCGTTTATGGAAATAATATAAATTTTGAAGGCTAAATGTTATATAAAAATTCATTGTTTTATCTATCTTTTAAATTTGACTGAGCTAATTTTAATCAAACTCAATTAACGATATCAACACACAAGAACGTCCATACACGAGTATTTAATATATGTTTTTATAATATTAGTAAGGATTACACACAATAATAAAGTTTCAGCATCCAATTACATAGGAAAATTACATTATTGCTTGATTAAAATATTTCCTAAAACATGCCATAGCACCTGATACATGAGATCGCTGACGTTGAACCCCGGGTCCTTGCGCTGCAGCATGTGCATGAACAGCACGTCCACTGGCGGCATGGTCTTCGACACGAACGCGCCGAAGTGCAGGATATTCTTCTCCAGAGACTCCGCGCCATAGGTGCCGTTGTGGGTTCTTCTGGATAATCTACAATGTCATAAGAAAATAAAACTGTATGGCAGTGTCGTAGAATGTTTCTTCGCCAAAGGGTCTACTCAGTATGTATAATTGTGGGTTCTAGAGGATAATTTATACTATCAAAAGAAATGTATGCTATATTGTATGAGACAGTCGTCTTCGGCTCTCCGTACATGTAATTGTAAGATCTTATGACTTGTCAGGATCGGAAATTGTAAGGCTAAATTTCGGAGTGGATTTTCCGAAATTTATTATACCTATTCCGAAATATGTTCAATTAATAAAAAACAATGAAGTTAATGTCTACAGAAACATAAATATAAACTCAGGCTGTTTTGACTGGAAAAGCCTCCCTCCGGCAATCTATCAAGCTGTTTGAGTGCCTAATTATCGAAGTAAGTCTAATTCTTTTTATATATCATCATCATCATCAGGTCCTTTTTAGTCTCCACTACAGGAGTACGACCCACTCGGTACTACTAGAGTCATATTTGGCCAGAGCAGCCAGAAGACTTGACCTAGACTCTCCACGCTGGCCAGATGGGTTGGAGAGGTCTCACAGATGTTTATAAGCTTTGTTTAGCATATAAACATCTTTTCTTTATATACTTCATGGTAAAAGACTTTAATGCTGCTAAAGGGCAAAAGTAAGACGGTAAACTATCTAGACGAATATCCTTCCTCGCAAATCAAAATAGACGATCACGGAGTCGGGCAAACAGCGTACAAGAATACTTACAAAAACTTGATGTACTTCTCCAATGCTGCTTTGCTGATAACGTTATTGGAACAGAGAGCAACGGCTGGGAACCGTAGTTTTTCGAGCGAGCTCGACGATTGCGCGTTCACCTGCCAATACATACAATCACGTCTTTAAGCCAGCAGGGGACAGGCCATGTTTAGGAGAATAGTGTATCTGCCAACTGGTGACCACGCGAGCATCTGTGAATAAGGCCGGCCAGAGAGACTGCCGTGCCCAGGGTCAGTCTACTTAGTGTTCATCATCATCATCATCATCATCAGGTCCTTTTTAGTCTCCACTACAGGAGCACGACCCTCTCTGTACTACTAGAGCCATACTTGGCCAAAGCAGCCAGAGGACTTGGCCTACAATCTCCACGCTGTCCAGACGGGTTGGAGAGGTCTCACAGATGTTTAAAAGCTTTGTTTAGCTTGTATTTCCTAAGTCGCCTTCTACGACATCCACGGGAAGACTTGGAGTGGTCCTATTCTACTCTGCCGGATACCACACGGCCTGTGTGGTCACGGTCTACTTAGTGACCCGCAGGAATAAATTATCTTTAACCTTTAGTACTCTATAGTTGATTACGATCAACTCTCATAATTGTGGATTGCTAGGTGCCTAACGTGTGAGACTAGACCTTTATTGCACCCTTCCACATACATTTCGCCATCATTGAAAACCAGTTAGGCACCAAGATTGGTAGATACATTTCAATGTAGCCCTTTATATCAACGTAGCCATGGGCTGTAGCCCAAAAAGTCCTTGAGATCCGCCCCTGTCGCGAGTGTGAGTAGGCTGCACATCTTACATTATAACGCCTACATATAAATCATAGGCAATAGTGCTTTGGTACCGTAACTTTCAAAAAATATGTTTGTTTACAAAAAATAATTTATTTTATAATCTTTTATTATGAGCCTATTATAAGTGTATTCAAACTGTAAACTGCTTTAACCAGCGTTAATTGGCTGATTGGTGTTATAAATTTATATAATTAGAGTTTATCCTCACCTTCCAACTACATCATCTGGACAGCTCGTTGGCTCTATAAAATATTATATTCTATCTAACTTATGTATGCAAAATACAATGTATGTAAAATTTCAGAACAGTCAAATCAAGAATTGTTGCTAATTGAGCTTCCAAGATTTAATATTGACAGACTAACATGGTACGTTGAATAAAAACTTATGAAAAGGTATTAAAGACGACCTATCTTGCTAATCATTATGCTAGACTATTATGCTGACCTAAAGACCCACCCACCCGGGATCGAACACCGGTCAGATGCAAAATGATCTTTTTCAGATTGACCTATGGGTCTTAGATGTTTATCTATATATATTAATGTATTTGTTTTAAAATATAGTACCTATCGTTGAGTAAGTATACAAAAACAAGTCCTGAACTTACTTTCGGTTAGCTTAATCTTAGTCATTTGTCCACATACTTACATATTATTATGTTTATATATATTTATCCGTTTTATAAGTATAAGTTGTCCATAGGCAGCCATAATCACTAACCTTCAGGTGACCCGTTCGCGCGTTTGCCGTCCTATATCTTAAAAAAAGTACCGTGACAAGCAACATTTTTTTTTTTCTTTTTTAATAAATATAAATATATACGGACAAATCACACAGATTGAGCTAGCCCCAAAGTAAGTTCGAGACTTGTATTATGGGATACTAACTCAACGATACTATATTTTATAACAAATACATATATAGATACACATCCAAGACCGAGGCCAATCTGAAAAAGATCATTTTCCATCTTGACCTGGCCGGGGATCGAACCCGGTCACTCCGTGTCGCAGGCAGGCGTGTTGACCGCTGCGCCACGGAGCTAGTCAATATATTCCTGTATAGTAAATTTCACCTGTAGAGGTGGTCGAGACCGCATTTGCTGGACGTTGTACGCCACCAACACCACGGCCATGCAGATCGCTATACTCGCTGCTGTGAAGTTGCGAATGCTGGAACGAACCACATGATCACAGTTACTTTTGTCGGGATGAAAGCCTTCCCCTTCCAGGGCCTCAAACTACCTCCATATCAATTTATTGAAAGGGTAACTAACATACAGAGATTCTTACTTACGTACTTTCGTATTTATAATATGTATGGATATGTATACCACGACTACATATGAGGTACTAATGATGATGCAAAAACTTAATAAAATCCACCAGCGGTTTTTGAAAAAATATATTTAAAATTTGACATTGACGTTATTTATGAATGGAACATAAAGATCGGGGGTGCTATTTTTTTACCCTTTTATAATTCAACACACAATCTCTAGAAGTTCGTAGACAATATTTTGATTTTATTTATTTTTATAAAATTCTACTCCTTAATAGATGCCTGCCCCCGATCACTGTCTCAAATAACCATCAACATTGAGTTCAGCGAGCGTAGATCTAATAAAGCAGGTATTTTTGCTTTGCAAGTATATCTATCATAACGATACTTCGTTTTACAATCCTCTTGTTAGGATGGCTCGTCAGTGTAATGATATCACTAGAAATAATTCGGAGTTCGATATTTTTATGTTTTATAAAGATTTCCTTTATCACAGACCAGCAGACTAAAACGTAACGTGTAGTTGTGTTCTGTGTGTGTGGTAATAAATAAATAAATAAAAAATGAACGGGCGACTGCTCGAAAACGAATAAAATCGATCGTCCGGTGAATTCAATTCAATTATAATTATACTGATAATCTTATCATTTTGACAGATATTCAGTAAAAGTGCATATCTGAATAGGGTGAGTGGGGGGAAGATGAAAAACGGGGTAACACCAAAAATCATATGTAACGCCTAAATAAAGGTAATAGTGTAAGTGCTGGCAACATTGTTTAGACCGCAATTTCCTTACGTCTCGCCCCTCATTCGGCAGTTATAGCTCGGATTGCATAGTTGTGAATAATCGACGAATTTGTGCCGAACGGTTATTTTCGTGAAAAGTTGGCGAATTTTAATCTTACCCCACCTTCTATAACTTGGATTGTAAGGTACGTACAAGAGCCTAAACAGAATACTTAAGTTTTATTTTTAATTTAAAATTGTACCGATTAGTCTATATATTGCTATTATTCATATTTTAGCTTATTTTTCGACTTTTCGTCTTTCCCCAGCAAAATTTGGCGGGGAAAGATGAAAATATAAATTTTTCGGACTTGCCCCATTTTTAAAAGTCATAGAAAAATACATATGTTGTCAAACTGTAAGTTTCGAAGAAAAAATAAACGATCAAGCAAGTTGTCTTTGTTTGTCTGTTTAGAAATAAGTTTTATGTGACTGCCCGAATGACTGTGTATGTATAAAGAATTGGCTAGCTCCGTGGCGCAGCGGTCAACACGCCAGCCTGCGACTCGGGGTGCCCGGGTTCGATCACCGGCCAGGTCAAGATGGAAAATGATCTTTTTCAGATTGGCCTGGGTCTTGGATGTTTATTTATATTATATATGTCATTATGAACAATTTTATGTTATATTTAGCTTTTAAACTGTACTACTTTCAAAGCTTTTAGTCATATTTGCACATGGCTTAATAATCATAAGATAAATAATTTGATTTCTAAATTTGTGTGTATATTTTTTCATACGTTTTGTAGGAAATAAGATCGTGTATTAAGGTTTTGGAATAAAACCCATCTTATAATATTACTAACTTTGTTCCTAAATAATAGTACCTACAAAATGTCCCTAAAACAAATCTTTAATTTGTATAATTTTATTTAATGATGAATGTTTCTTGTTGACACATAATTTTCTTTATTATAGGTTGTTACTTTATTTTTAAAACATTCATGTACATGCCAGAGTTGTTACTTTTCTATAATAATAAAAAAGATTTCGTTTAGAAGTTTCTTTTACTAAAATCAATATGCAAAGTTTGAGAACCTCTGGCCGTATTACCACAATGGGGGGTAAGAGTGAAATATATAATATAAAAAATAATTCGTATCTCAGTTAATTTGAGGAAATTTTACACAAGGCAACCAATTTTGGTACGAACATTTTTTAAGCTATGGCTTATCGATTACCAACGTCATCTAGCATTAATAGAAAAGATTTTAGAAACTATTACAATCTTACCCCGCCACCTTTTCTTCTTCCCCCTGCCCCTGCTTTCTTTTTTGATAATCGTGTTTTCTATGATTTTTTTTAAACATGTTAGTGCAGCATGGAGAAGTTTTTATAGATTGGATATTAAAGGAAATTTAATGCACTTTCAAATCCTAAATTTTGTTTAAACTTAAGTTATGATGTCAATTTTTTACAAAGGTTCGAATACAATCCTACATATCTCTTCAAAAAACCATTCGATCTTGCCCCCATTGACCCTACATACATATTATCACGTCTTTACCTTTTACGGGGTAAAAGGGACCTAAAGTCATGGGACCCAAAGGTCATGTTTAGCTTGTCAGCTTACGTGTCAGTGGGTATACATACGCGAAAAATAGAATCAAAATAGTGGGTCATCATCATCATTTCGAGTAGGTGTCACGGTCAATCGACCATGCACACCCTGGTGTCAGAGTTCTTCGGAACCGCCTCTCGGCCTCTGACGTGGTTCCTTTAACGACTACAAGATGGCAGCCGGGACCATCGGCTTAACGTGCCTTCCGCAAGCTTCCGAAGCACAGAATCATCTTTATTATCAGACAATCAGGTGATTCACGCCTGCAATGTCCTAACCAAACTGGAAACAACTAAACAAAGTATGCTTCCGGTGGGAATCGAACCCGCGACCCCCGGACCACGCAGTGTAGGGTTGCTAGCGCATAGCCTACGGTCATGCTTCCTTCGATTTTCACCATTCGCCTACGGCCTTACGGGAAGAGAGGCAGCTGGCACATTTCACGTTTTTTCTTTTCTCACTGACCAGCTCTATGCTGGTCGGTGCAGATTAAGCAAAAACAAATGCCTGCCACATACCTGCCTGTCTGGCATTGCCTTATTAATTATAGCAGGCGTTTAATGACTACCTACAGATTCTTTACGCAACTGGTCAGATAGAGAATAATGTGGGTTAAATTACCATTTCTGACCAAATGCGCTGAAAAACATCAAAATCGTCGCGCCATCGTTTCCTTAGCCTATTCTGGCTAGCGGCATTCTGGTAAGGTGGTCACGCTGCCAAGCTAGGTAGATTGGCCGGGCCTAATCTTACGTCAGCTTGGGTTACTATACTATAACGTACCGATGTTGATGACCAACAGTCAGGTTAAATCATTTAACATTAATGTAACACTAAAGTCAAACTGACCCTGCCTTGATAAGACACTACTGCGACAGAACGTTCTGACAACAAACCGTTTCTACGGAGCTCAAATTCGACAAGAACAAATGTGAAAATCGATTCAACAAACATAATTGAAAAACTTACTGTGTTGATATAACTCGTTTGACAAAATTGAGATTTTGTCAAACGAAAAGCCAGCCAAAATGACCCAGGAGTAACAAAAACTCGATTTATTCGTAAATATAGTTTGAGACACTGGGACTGGCAAGGACATACGATAAAACTTCGCTTCAAACTTTCCCCTTATTTTATTTTATCTAAATCAGTTCTTTGATCTAATCGTGATAATGTAACGTAACGTAGACTGTTATGCTCTACATTTTATACATTTAATGTGAAAAGCTTTGGAACCATAGAAAATGTAATTGGGCAATAAACTGCACTGAACTTTGGGCCCTTTGACCCATGATTATCTTACAGAACTTATCGCGAAAACAGAGCGCGTCCGTTTCAGTTAGAGCAAATATTCATTCGCATGCCATCTGTCCGTCAGCCCGTCTGTCCCGCTTTGTTTTCCTTTTATACAGGTAGTATTTCTCAACCGATTCTCGTGACATTGCATGATCAAATTGGATTATAATTTAAATATTGTGTCGCTTCAGGTTTTGGCATTTTCTAAATGGCGCCATTGTGCTTAGCACTATTGTGAGTTTGCTGTGATAAAACCCGCGAGGTTTACAGCTCACAGAACTACTACTATGGAGAACTTACAGACTACAAGTAGTGTCGCATCGCCTGTCGTAGACCAGCGAGCCCCTGAGCGAGGCGTGCCTCCAGAAATCCAGCAGGGCATCCCCGAAGCTGCGTCTCAGCCTCGTCTCCAAGTTTCCATCAGTCTGTTTTCGCGCCCATTCTCTCTTCGCTGAACCTCGAAACCATAATTTGGGGTCTACGGTTCTCATTGGCTAGTAATGTTATAAAGCTGCAACATCTTGAATGTAATAGATTTTCAGAATCTGCAAAGCGAAAGTCATTAAAAATGGTCACACACGGAAATGTAAGAAAGACGCGTAAGAACATTTCAGCCACAAGATGTCCACTGCTGGACATAGGCCTATCCAGGCCTCTCTCAAGGCCGGTTGGAAGTCATATATTTGTACGGCTTTATATGAAAAGAATTGGTCTCCAAATGAATGTTACCCTAAACAAAGAATATATACACTACGCGACCCTAAACGAATCTTCTTCATATATTATCTATAAAAATGTTATGAAAAAGTTCTTATGATATATGATAGTATTCTTTGAAAATACTGGCCTGATACTGTAAGTTCTGTCCAATACCTACTCATTACCTATTTAATAAACCAAGTTGATAAAATCGTGAGTGCACTCTGTACACTGCAATTTCGTGACCAACAGTGCAATTTGATATGTCCTTGAATATTAATTTATTCATGATTTATCGTCTAGTTTACTGATTTTGTGATAATTAACTCATGACAACCAAGTTTTATCCTTATCCTTACTAATATTATATACTAATGTTTGTTTGTTTGTTTGTTTGTTTGTTTGTTTGTTTGTTATGCTTTCACGCCGTAACTACTGAACCGATCATCATGAAATTTTGCATACAAGTTCTCTGGAGTGCGGAGAAGGACATAGGCTACCTTTTATCCCGGGAAAAAGTACTATTCCCGAGGGATCGACATTGACGCGGGCGGAGCCGCGGGCGAAAGCTAGTTGTTAATAAACACATTGTTACAAAGGCAGGTCTCGGTAGTAGCCACTTACACCTCACCGGGCTGGCATCGTGCACTGCTTGCCCGGTGGTTGCAGGCATCTCCCGAGCTGGTACTTGTTTTTCTCTGATTAGTAGTGCGAGTAGTATCCCTTCAATCCCTTCCCAAATCCAACAATTTTAGTATTCTTCCCCAGCTTAAGAATGTTTCCGATAGACAATAGCGTCGGAAACACAAGATGCCAAAGAAATTGCGTTCGCCAATCCGCCTGCCAAGCGTGGTATGGCAATATCCTCCCTTGGAACGAAGAACCCCTGACCAAAGGCATCTCCCATTCATAATTTCTTAAGTCTCCGATGCCACCCAGTTCTTATCTTAAAATACAGGTGAATAAGAAAATACGGAAATTTGTCGTGGTAACTGTTTTATTTATAGACATCCATTGATAAAATAGGTACTTATTTTATATTGATCCAAAAATGTTAGTGCCATAAATCTTGGTTCTGCTCTATACATTTATTTTCATTTATTAAGAAAATAGACATCAAAATAATAGACACGTATGCTTACATTTACTTAGAGTAAGTATATAAATATGCTATCCATATATTACACAGCGCTTTCATTTGATGAAAGCTTTCAAAGAAAACACCTTTGGCGCCAAGCTCGCAACACAACGTAACAATTATCTAACTTAAAGTAAAGCATCCTTTTGGTGTACGCTTAAACATAAACATAAATAAAAAGCTCTAAACTTCATCCATAAACACAAAATTTAAGTAAAAGCTTTTTTTAGCTTTCCTTAATTCTTCTTTGAGGGTTTTATAACAAACTTTACATAAATATTTTAAGAGACAAAAAAAAACATCATATCCTGTTTTTTTTTTAATTTTACAAATGTTGCTTTTTGTACTTAAAAGATTTGATTTAATGTACTTAAAACTATTAATATAATAGTATATACTTTTTGAAATGTAATAAAAGCTTTATTAAAAGTAAATACTTAAATTTACTTTGGTGTGTCATCTGACTAAATTACTCGATAATAAATAATTAATCGACATATTTAGACAATTTCTTACAGAAAAATAAATATTGTGATACTTTTCGAGTGGTTTATGCTTTAATTTACTTATCAACTATCGCAGTGTTTCTTAACCCCTGGTCCGTGGACCCCCGCGAGTATGTGCATGCGGGTCCTCCGTTTTTTCTAAAACATTTGAATTAATAAATAAATGCCAGCTACAACAAATTTTTTACAACTAAGTTAATACATCAACCCCGAATACTAATAATTAATTGTTATAAAAATGTTAATTATTTCCAGTAGGTACTAAAATAAATTGTCCTTATTAAGAGGGTCCTTGAAATTGTGTTCGATTTTCTAGGGGTCCGTGGACTGAAAAAGGTTAAGAAACGCTGAACTATCGGATTTAATCCGTATCTACAGTGTACCTAATACAATTAATTATATAAACATTCTTGTTTGTGACTGACCGATTTTACCTTCTACTATATTTTTAATTCGTATTTAAGACCGTTTCTACTTCATACTTGATCCATGGCTTAACATTAAAATACACATACATGTAGGTTTCAAATTATTTTTTAAATGGTTTTTGATCGCCCCATTGACTTATAATCCAGGGCTCAAGCACATTAGGACCAATCCAATTGGTTCAAGGGCCTGGTTCTCACACACATAAAGCTTTACTTGTGGAGAAAGCACTTGTAGGTATATGATTTTAAGTTTAAATTACGACAAATATATGACAATTTCTCTCAAATTCAAGACCCTAAGCCGACATCGTCGAGTTTTTTAATAAGTCGTATTAAGGATGTAGTCAAAGATTAAGCCAGCCTTGGTTTCTAAAAGCGTGACAATGACAGTGATAATTACTTGGGATTCTGGTAAGCTCTCCAGCCAGATAAACTTAAATCGAATACCGAAAGAGCTTGGCGATCAATTGATGCAAAGAACCCACCGCTACACGTGACAAGAGCGAGTGTTACAAGCACAAGAGGTAAACAGTACGATTTTCGGTGTTCTTGCTAACTCATAAGCCAGCTCCACGTACGATTACTGCTTGAGCTCAGCGGACATCAGCTGCCTTGACCAAAACCCACCGATTTACGTGACTAGGGCAATGTCACATGGACAAGAGGTGTAAGCTATTATTCTTAGGATTCTGGCCAGCTCACAAGCCAGCTACACGTAGGTATACCGCTTAAGCTCGGCGGACAGCTGGCGCAACGTAAGGACCCACCGTTTTATGTGACCAGGGCAAGCGTCACAGAGGTATAAGCTATGATTCTCGGGATTCTGGCCAGCTCACAGCCAGCTACACGTAGGTATACCGCTTGAGCTCGGCGGACAGCTGGCGTGTCGCCCAGAATCCGTCGCGCCGCTAAACGTGCACCGGCGCCTGCGTCACCCGCGCGGGGGCCGCGTGTCACAGGTACACCACGAACAGCAGCATGGACAGCAGCAGTAGAGACGCGCCCGACACGCCCAGCCGGGTCGACTTCGACAGGATGCTCTTCCCTGAAAAATAAAGTGAGTTGTTAGGATTGTGGTGTTCTGTTTATATCTTATTCTCTTCTGTGCTCTGCTAGTCTAACCCTTATTAATATCACCAAATCCATAGTACGGAAGGTATTTTAGTTTCTTCGTACTGCTACTAAAAGTTGCTGTGTACCGTCCTTATCTGATGACAGTTGTTGGCTTGTCATGTTATGAAAGAAAATCTTCTTTTCTACCGTAAAATAAAGCACAACAGAAAGACAGAGGACTATTGAACAAGCAAAAACCTCCTCTTCATAGGATGAAGAGCGATGGGCAGTATAAAAGATCCCACACCAGGACCATGTATACAACCACAACCACTTTGTCAAGAGTGACCGACTAAGAAGAAATACTTTGTCGGTCGGTATTACAGGTATATTTACAGCCCTCGGCGAGTTGCCTGGCACTTGTAGCACGTATGAGGCAACCATTGGAATAATTCCGACAGGGCTTGTGGGTCGCAACAGCAAGCACTTACCTATCTAAGGAACTGTTCTGATAAACATATCGCTCGGCGAGTTTACTTGCAGAACAATAATAGTCCCTTAGCCTTTCATATTGCACATAATCCTGAGCTAATGGCTAACAGCAATGAGGGCCGATGTAGCACGTATGGGGTAGCCACAGGAACAATTCTGGTAACATCTTATAACATTTCACACGATGTGCTTACATCGCGAGAGTATCAGCGAGTTTTCTGGCACAGCAGCTGTTTCTCTCAGCCATTCATACTGTACGCACTCCTGGACCCAACCTAGGCCAATACTTGCCAGACTTGCAGCGATGAAGGCACGTAAGGAGTAACCATGGGAACGTCTCCATCATCATTTCGTGTAGGTGACACGGTCAATCGACCATGCACACCCTGGTGTCAGAGTTCTTCGGAACCGCCTCTCGGCCTCTGACGTGGTTCCTTTAACGACTACAAGATGGCTGCCGGGACCAACGGCTTAACGTGCCTTCCGAAGCACGGAATCATCTTTATTAACAGACAATCAGGTGATTCAAGCCTGCAATGCCCTAACCAAACTGGAAATAACTAAACAAAGTATACTTCCCGTGGGAATCGAACCCACGACCGCTGGATCTACAGGCAAACGCCTTAACCAATGGACCACGGAGGCAGTTGAACGGCATGTCTCCAACACTTTATGACGTCTTATGCATGAGGAGTTTAGCTTATGCTGTAGTACTGTATTAAAAGGTCGTCTCTTACATCGCTCAGCAAGTTTCCTGGTGCAGCAACAATCCCTTAGCCTTTCATACTGCGCGCAGTCGTGAGCCAAGGGTTTGCAGCGGTGAGGGCCCATGTAGCACGTGTGGGGAAGCCACGGGAAAGGCTCCGGCAGGACTTGGCGATCGCAGCAGCAGTGGTCGGCCAGGACGCGCGTCTCGCAATACTCCAGCTCACGCCGGCTGCACGTGCCGCAGCCCAGCTGGGTCACTGGAACTGAACACAGTAGACATCAGTCAAGACAGAAAGAAATCATCTTTGGGAGTCTTTGGTGATTCTTTATATGAAACATATCTTATATTAATTGATTTTTATAATTGATACCTAGTCTACCTTCGAAAACTGTAAAGTTTTTGGAAACGTTCGGTGTAGAAATAATGTAATAAACCTTATCACTTATTTGTGGAATAAACGCAATAAAACAGTATTATGTGATTTTATTCACATGTGCGAAAACATTAGAAAACAATCTATTTTCCGTTGAATTAGAATTATAAAATTTGGCACGGAATAAAGTATTCTCAATTTAGTTACTTATAATAATAAAAAAAAACCCGTGCCATTATCCGAAAGGAGCTTGGACGAAGAAAGGAGATACAAACATTAACATTAATTTTAGACTACAAGTTTTGAGTACTGTTTTTAGTTGGAGCTTACATTTTTATATGCACAAAATTGAGGATATACTGGTTTGTACTGTAGGATTTACCCAAGGAATAGATGAGCAACAGCCGATCGATATCCAATATATGTATGTAATATCTGTATGCATATGTATATTAAACACTAGATACACTGTGCAGCGCCGGCTCGGGTTTCCGCTTGTTTACGTACATATTATACGTCCATGCTTACATATTGAAATTAGCGCTGGAACATTGTTAAGTAGCCTCTTCTTCTCTAACTTGCCTCTCGCAAAACTTTATTCCTATACATGAAGTCAAAGTTTAAGTCAACATGTTTTATCTTTAATGACAACGAGAACTAAAACTTACAGCTAAATTTAGTGCCAGGTCCAAAGCGCAAGTGCACTTAATACATTTTGCAATTTCTTGCGATTTAACGTGTCTGTTTTTGTTTTTTCTGTGTTACTTTCATCAATGTACTTAGGTCTATGAACCACCCCGAGTCAGTTGAGTCCCACGCCCAATTCGTCAAATTCAGGAACTTACGGGAAGTGCGAAATTAGGTCAGAAATTTGCATCGTTCTGACAGAGTAATATTGACTATTAAGATATATAGCTTTTTTTCATATAAAATGAAAATAAAAAAAAATTAAATGTTTACAATCTTTTTTTAAAATTCTCAATTTTGCTGGGACACCTTTTAGAAACATGTAAAGTGAATGTAAGATTTAGGTCTCACTAGCTAAAGTTCCATTCCTTCTATATTATTTAATTAGATATAGCAAATGGTGGTTATGATAAACTACGCCTAAACAAACAACAAAAATCAACTCAAACATATTAAGCAGTCTAGCCACAAAAAATCATTTGATCGCAAATAATATTTCTACTTTCTAAGCAAATCTATGTCAAGCAAGACAAACAAGTACCTACCTTTTAAACGGAAAAAAAAAAACTTTGTAAGGTAAACCGCGGTCAGTTTTTGTGGTTTCTGTGACAAAGAGTCGTGACGTGACCAATCGAAGGCTGATGACAAAAAGTTTGGCTTCAGACCATGGCCTATTATAACCCTGGACTGACCAAGATTGTCAACTAGCTGCTGGATACCAGAAGAAGATACGATCAAAAGTGACATTTCTATGCTTGTCTAGAAAAAAACGTAGAATTACCAGCTGCTTCTCTTCCCGGGTAGATCATAAAACCCGATCGAGGGAATTGGCGAAAATCTGAAGAAACATGTTAGTAGGCGATGCGGTTAGCAACCCATCGCTATTTTGATTCCGTTTTCCACCTACACGCTATATGCTAAACGTGGCTTTTAGGTCTCATAGGCCTAGGCTCTGTCTACCCCGAAACGGAAAAAGACGTGATAGTATGTATGTATGTGACATTGATCTTTACATGAAAACGCTTGCATCCCAGTTCATTCTTTATTCTGCTTCGTAAAATTACGCATTCCAACACATCTTCTTATTAAATTTATGCAGGTTAAGAAATAAAATATGGTGAAAAAATTTCATGCGGGCGGGACTTGAACCAGAGGTCTATGTACGACCTACGTTCTGCCATTTGAGCTACCGCATGATTCAATCTCGGCGCCAAAATCCTCCACCATATCCCATTCCCCTTATACGTATCTTACGTCACCTAACACAACTACCCGACTTTTACAAGTGAGGTATTTAATTCAACTCATTTTACAATTCATTTGAAAATCAACTAAAATGTAGATAATGCAATATTTTTATAAGTGTTCTATTTTGCATTCACAATGCTATTTTGATATACTTTTAATAAATTAAGAAATAAAATATGGTGAAAAAATCTCATGCGGGTGGGACTTGAACCAGCGACCTAGGTCTATGCCCGCAAGAAAAAGTTTTTCACCATATTTTATTTCTTAATTTATTAAGAGTATATAAAAATAGCATTGTGAATGCAAAATAAAACACATAAAAATATTGCAGATTTCGTAACTATATTGTCGTTTTCGAAGTTCCATATGACACTCATAATACTTATACAAAAAGTATGAGTAATATAATGATATAAATAAATATAAATATAAATATATACGGACAAATCACACAGATTGAGCTAGCCCCAAAGTAAGTTCGAAACTTGTGTTATGGGATACTAACTCAACGATACTATATTTTATAACAAATACATTTATAGATAAACATCCAAGACCCAGGCCAATCTGAAAAAGATCATTTTCCATCTTGACCTGGCCGGGGATTGAACCCGGTCACTCCGTGTCGCAGGCAGGCGTGTTGACCGCTGCGCCACGGAGCTAGTCAAAAGCAACCACAGTTCCCCCTCTTAGGAATCATCAAGAAATGTCCTTGACCTAAAAAGAGCACATTAATTGACAACGAATTAACCGGAAATAGAGTTCGGGAGATTAGATAAATAAGACGACAACTGGCTGGTACCTTTTAATTTTCATAGCATCGTGATATATGCATTATTAAAATAACTATAAAAATAACACGAAAATGACATTACAATTAAAAAATAAATTTGGTGCCGTAGTAATATTTTTAGCAAATGGGGTAATAAAAATGAAATCGTTAATTTTTATTTTTGTAATGTCTTTAATAAATAAATTTATTTATGCACCATAAAAAAACTACATACGGTTATCCGCAGCATGCTTCGTCAAATGGTCACAGAGAGTCATCAGCAACATGCTTCGTCAGTCTTTATTGATGTCTACGTGAACAAAGAACTATATCTAGGTGACCACTTGACACTTGACACACACACACACACACAATTAAAAGTGAAAAAGTCGTGTCGTAACCGTAACGCTAAGCCGGATGTTTGTGCAGAAAAATAATTGACATGGTTCGTAACTATACTCTATACCCTAGTAATTTTGACAATACTGGTACCTCCTACGGACCTTGAGCCAGGGGCAGACGTCCCGCCCCTCGGCCTCCGAAACTGATGTCAAACAAAACACATGCGGACACTCCTATCACAATACGTAGGTTAGTTACTATTAGTAGAGTTGATCTACTGTTGCCACTTCCTTTGGCATGATAAAAAGACGACTGTATTATCTGTAAGAGCGAAAGTAATGTATGATAGTAATTTCGCTCAATAAAAGTAATATAAAAATCAAGCCCGAACTTCGAAAACGTCGCCAAACAAGACATTTTGATACCTTTGCTGTGATGATATTACCCTAACAATAACTCACTTTTGTAGAGTTGATTGAGTATTGGACATTTTTTCGTGTGATAGAAAAATAATTACATTTCCTGCGTGTAGTTCGATGGGTATTACTGAAAGAAAACTAAATGAAATCTGTGTAATCTGTTGTGTACACAGATGTCATCTAGTAACAAAAACCAAGGCTACTTGCAGTGGAGCTCAAGATTTTTACAGTCATTCAGACCAGCTCCAGTAAAAATCACATGGACTCTCCCATGCTGGTAAGCAGGTATATAATTACAAAGCATTTGTCACCCTCTACAATGTGGCGACCTCCAGCTCCTCATTACCAGCATGAGGCCTGCGGCCCCGCCCTCCGGCCTTCAGTCCCCGTGACCAGCTCACATTAGGCCAACCTAGTAATACCATACCTCTCGTGACTAACTGATATTGTTAGAGCCACATTATTTGGCTAGATTTATTGTCACACAAGTTTAATTAACAAATAGATGCTACCTTCATTACAGTCTCTTCCATGCTGGTCTGGGATAAAAGAAATGACATAGACTGTACTAACTCTATGTTTTTTCTCTCTTCTCTCGTCTTCTCTTCCCGCGCAGATCGTAAAATCCGACCGAGGGACTGGGCGAAAATCTGAGGAATCCTATCAGTAACAACCCAACACTACTTTGATTCCGTTTTCCATCTAATGCCCACCAACATGCTAAACGTGGCTTCTAGCTTTTAATTACCTGGGCTCTGCCTAACCCGCAAGGGAAAAAGACTTGATAGTATGTATTTATGTATGTTTTCATAACAGTTTACAATTTTGGGCACCAATCAAAAACGTTCGAAATAATATTTTTTTTTTCATCAGATGTAGATGGTCTACTACACCTACTATGATTAAACTACCATTATTTGTGGTTAAACTACCATTAATGCGGTAAGCATTGATTTTATGAGTAAAAAAATAGGAAAAGCCAGAAAAGTACCACGAGCTTTTTAACGATGAAGAGCTCAGCCATATAACCATATGGCTGAGCTATTCATCGTTAAAAAGCTCTCAATCCACAGTTCGTTCATTATGTCAAGTGTTTATGTGAGCTCGAGAAAAAACGTATGTGATCGAAGAGTAAAAACAAGGCAAGAGAATTTAAAAACTAATCTATTCGTAGCTTAAAAAGGCTGATATCACGGAAACTATTGTGAGATAAATACATCATATTCAAAAACGGCTCACATGCTATTTAGTCGGGATTGCCAACTATAGTGTATTGGAAAGGCTTGTAAAAAATAAAATTAGTAATAAATAATATTGTAAAAATATATTTACGTTTATACTCTCATCCCAGAGGCCCGCCCTAATAAGGGTAAGCCAAGCCGGGATATCCCACTGAAATCTTTTTTAAACTCATTCCATCTTATTATAAAAAGAGAACTAACTTTAGCACCTGGTTTAAACCATTATCCGACCAAAATAAGATGACATTTTCATTTTGACATTTGTCAACTGTCATTGTTAATTTGGCCGTATGGCCGTAGTAGTACAGAGAGGGTCATGCTCCTGTAGTGGAGACTAAAAAGGACCTGATGATGATGATGATGATGATTGTTAATTTGTTGTTTTGGTCGGATAATGGTTTAAATCAGGTACTAAAGTTAGTCCTGGTTTTATAATAAGACAAAATAAGTTTAAAAAACTTTTAGGGTATGAAGATAAAAAAAGGATCAGTCTTTCGCCACCTGTTAACACATTTTCACCAACTTTTACGTATGTACCTCCCTACCATAATTTACTTTAACTGACGTCATTACTTCCAGTATTTTTAGCAGTAAAAAGGCTATTAACGTACGTACCTGATTAAATCAGAGTTGCCATAAACATTCCCGTTACGTGTCAATGCCACACTGCCCCAGCGACTGGTGCGCAACCCAATCATGACGTCACTCCACCCTTCATGACGTAAAGCGGGTGATTCATCGTTTTTCTTATGGAAATCCTATTATTTGAAGTATCTTCCGATAGCCGTGTTTGTATAAAGAGTTATTAAAACAAATTACAGGTGCACTATTGAGATAAGTTGATATTGTCACTGTGACATCTGTGCCAGTATAAACTATCAAAAGTCTGTTTGATAGATTTTTGTGTACTGCCGTAAGTGATTAATGATTTGCAGGCAAAGACGGAAAAATTGATTTTGAGTAAGTCTATCTTGTTTTTTAGGGTTCCGTACCCAAAGGGTAAAAACGGGATCGTTTTTATAGATATTGGTACGTAACTCTTTGTGCGCGCGAGTCAGACTCTCGGCCGGTTTTTTTATTGATGATTTGATGGGAAGAAACCTCAATATATTGAAGAAGAAACTCGCTAACTATTGACAGAGTCGGGATATATAATCTGTTTTGCATTATCTACAGTGAGTGGCGGTCCAAAGTTATTAATCTTCAATCCAAACATTATAAATCCACTCTAGACTGTGTTCGAAAAGACAAGAGGCGTTAAATTTGAGAGCGGTCTTGCTCTCGAACAACACAATTGCTTTAAGTTTTTATCTCTTTTAACCATGATTTTATTGAAAATCACACAAACGTCGGAATCGAATTGGTATGTAAAACCACCTGATTATATACAAAAAAATATGTTAAGTGTATATTGAGCCAATTTTTTTTCATGTCTGTTGATTAAGTGACGACATTTTTATTCTGTCTACGGGCAAAGAAATTTAGGTATTTCTGTATGAGTTAGCACTTGAGAAAATACTCTTTTCTATTACTAACACTTACAACAATGCTTATGTCTTATCTAATTTGTCGGCCTTCGCAGTGCCAATTGCCACGGTGTCATTAATTCTACCTCCTAATTAAACCATTATATGACACTTGGACGACAACAAATTAAAGAGTAGCAGATGCGATACTCCCACATTAATCCTACGTTCGCTCTACAGGTCAAGGCTAAATATTTCAAGGAAGAAGAATTATGTGAATAAAAATAATAGGTATACTACAGCCTGTGCTAATTTCAGGATACAATGTAACTTTGGACAATGGTGGAAACATCAATATTTTGTTTTTTTTTTTTACCTAGCGAGCACGAAGTTCAAACTAAGTGCTTCGGCTTCAGCTTCGGCAAAAATTCTTTCGTATGTCTATCTGTACAGCTGTCTGGTTAATCTCCTCTTCAGGTCGCATTTCCCAAACGATCCTCGTGAAAATTTGGCAGCAGGCTCTATACATAAATAGGATTTTTTAGTCGATTAATTTGATGGCAATTTTTCAAAATGGCGGAATAGTTGTGACAAGACTCGCGAAATCTACAGCTCACAGAGACGCTAGTTTAAAATGTCTCTGAGGTCAAAATTTAGTTTCGCACGGGGCATAAAAAAACTTATGCAGTAATATACAAAAATATTTTATATAAAAACAAGACAAGACATAAAATGTTGGCGTTCTCAAGTCCTCCTTCTATATTGCTTTATAGTTTGTGTTGAGTGACATCGTGATTAGGCGGCGGAATGGCGGATGCATTTTTGTTGCAGCTCTGTTATTACGCGACACATTCAGCCGCTTTATAGCATTATTCTTTTAATTACAATCTACTCCAGTAATACAACGACATTGAAAAATAAAGCTTTGGCGGACATGCTTCAGTTGGTGAAAATAGGATCCATTATTTCATTGCTTGCACCTGATGGAAAGTGGTCACCGTCGCCCATGGACATCTGCAACACCAGAGGAGCTGCTGATGCGTTGCCGACTCTTAAGATACCTGTAAACACGCCTTTTGAAGGACCTCAAGTGATAGCACACAGGGAAAACCTCGGGAGGGAGTCCATTCCACAATCTTGCTGTACGAGGAAAAAAACCACGTGACGCTCTGACATTTTTGGAGACCCACGTGTCAAGGATGTGGGGATGGACTTTACTCCTGTGGCGAGCGGTGCGGTGGTAGAAAGGTGACGGTGGCACCAATTCAAAAAGTTCTTCAGAACACTCCCCATAGTATAGACGGTAAAATACACACAGAGAGCCAACGTCTCTCCGTAGACAGAGGGTGTCTAAATCGTCTGTGAGTGTGGGATCGTCGATAATACGAATTGCCCGGCGTTGGATGGAATCAAGAGGAAGGAGTTGGTATTGAGGTGCACCAGACCAGATATGAGAGCAGTACTCCATGTGGGGCCGGACTTGAGCTTTATATAACAAAAGTCTATTGTACTAGCCGCCCCTCTTGCGGCGTGGGCGCGCAGGCTTGTCAACTTTAGAATCGGGGCTCCAGGACAGTTACGACCTCTAGTGAGATTTTGCTTGAACTATTTGGCGCAACCATCATTTCCCGGCTTGAAAGAACCTACTTTCAAAACCCAACAAAAGAGGGAAGCGAAAAGAAAGAGAGAAAAAAATTATAATCAAAATAAACTAGTGAACTAGTTGTGGGTTGCACATCGTCACAAACTCTACCTGAATCTATGAGTCAGTTACGACCCTGCGGAGCGGTATAATAGCGGTAGAATAAACTAATCTAATGCACGCGTGTGCAAGCTTATGAACTATGACCTAACCTAAGATAAGCATTAATTTAACTATTGCGTCGGTAAAGGACACAGCTTTACAACTGGGCGGTTGAGTATAACCCCGCCTTTAGTCTTTAACGAGGCGACTCTAGCTATTCCGTTTTTATCCGGAAAGAGTTCGGTAATGACACCTAGAGGCCACTGCAAGGGCATGATGTTATCCTGCATAGAGACAACTACCATGCCGACCTTTACAGGAAAGGCAGGAGTGTTCCACTTCTGTCTGGATTGTAAGGTGTGCAAGTATTCTTTACGCCACCGATTCCAGAAGGAATGTACTAATTTATCCATTAATTCATATCGCGTAACAAGGTGCAAACGTGTTTCGTCTACGTCGCGAGCGGGTAAAAACACGAGAGGTTTCGTATGCACAAAATGCGCGGGGGTTAATGCGGTCGGCTCTGAAGGATCAGAACTGAGTGGGTACAACGGTCTAGAATTTAACAAGGCTTCTACTTGTGTCAGGACAGTATTAAGCTCATCAAAGCACAGTATTTGTTGACCAATAACTTTGAGTAAATGTGTCTTAACACTCTTAATTTCACTCTCCCAGCAGCCCCCGAAGTGAGGTGCTCTACAAGGAATGGTCTTTAGCGTAATTCTATGTTCAATGAGTTGCCTCTCCCATATAGATTTATATTCCTTAGTTAAAAACCGATAAAGTTCACGAAGGTAGGACCTTGCACCGATAAAATTTGTAGCGTTGTCGGTGTACAGAACTTCCACTGGGCCTCTGCGAGCCAAAAAACGCTTGAAAGCTGACAGAAAGCTCGCTGTGCTCAAGTCTGAAGCGACTTCAAGATGTAGAGCGCGAGTTGTCATGCAAGTGAATAGGCAAATATATGCCTTTCTGGTTTTTTGGTCTCTACCCCTCACCGAGGTGATGGTTAGAGGGCCTGCATAATCACAGCCACAGTGTGTGAACGCTTTAGGGGCGGTTTCCATGCGGAAATGTGGAAGTTCGGCCATGACAGGAAATGAAGGTTTCGGCTTGGCCCGAAAGCAAATATTACAGCGATAAGTAACTTGACGTGCTACACGTCTTGCGGACAAGATCCAATAGCGCTGCCTTAATACTGAGACAAGCCAGTTGGGGCCTGTATGAAAATTCGATATGTGATAATGGGAAACTAAAAGCTCTACTATGTGATCCTGACTGGGCAGGAGGAGAGGATGACGAGCGTTAAATTCTAACTCAGAATTCGGGAGTCGACCTCCAACTAGAATAAGTCCATTATGAAGAAATGGGCTCAGTCTCTGCACTTGTTTAGAACAAAGTTGTTTGCGAGACAAGTGTTGGATCTCAGATGCGAAATGAACCCCTTGTACCAGTTTCCATACGACAGTTTCGACGAAATCTAAATCAGACGCGGTAATAGGTCCTCTAGGGAGTCGTTTTGCGAATTTATAAACAAAACAAATTGTCTTTAAATATTTTTGCCAGGAAGAAAATCTAGCAGCTCTTGCGTATAATATATTCTCGGACGGAATAGTTCCGTTCGAGCTCACGTGTGAGAGCACAGGTAGAGCGACTGGCTTCATTTTGGGAAGCTCCTGTGACTCACTGGATGTGAAAGGCTTAATAGGCCATTCAGAGCGATGCGATGCCAGCCACGGCGGGCCAGTTAACCACGAGGATGCTGGACTAACTGGGCCGGGGTAAGGCCGCGTGAAAGGCAGTCACTGGGATTTTCCAATCCTCGGACATGGAAAAAGTAATCTGCTGACAAATTGTCATGTATTTTAGCGATGCGGTTGGCCACAAACGTGTGCCAGCGGTGTGGTGCTGAATGAATCCAACTCAACGCCACTGTTGAGTCGGAAAAAGCGATGACAACCTCAATGGCATGTCGAGCAGCGTAAAGCGAGTTAACTCTTTTAAGTAGAGTAGACAAGAGCAATGCAGCGCATAACTCGAGGCGGGCCAAGCTGACTACCCGTAGTGGGGACAGTTTGGACTTAGCACAGACCAGCGACACGACCACAGTGCCGTCAGGTCTAACAACGTGGGCGTAGACAACTCCACCATAAGCCTTTTCGCTGGCGTCAGCGAATCCGACTAAAGATATCTTACAGTGATCTACAACACCGACGTGACGCGGAAAGTTTAATTGCGAAATGAGGGGCAACTCACTCTGAAATTGCTCCCATAAGCGGATAATTCGAGTTGGGGGAACATCGTCCCAATCGAGTTTGAGTAGCCAAAGCTCTTTAATTAGCAGCTTGGCGTATAAAATGATAGGTGCCACAAGGCCCATAACGTCAAAAAGACGTGCGACCGATGAAAGGATATTCCGTTTAGTACAGGGGCGGTTATCAGGAGTTACTTGAAATGCAAAATAATCCTCATCTGGGTACCAACGGAGGCCTAGTATCTTTTGCGTCGGGTCCTTGCTTAAATCTACGCTCTTTGAGAGTCGTAGTAATTCTGGAATAGACTGAAGAACCTCGTCACTATTACTCGACCATTTCGTTAGTTGAAAGTCCCCTAGACCGAATATTTTAATTAACTGATGCGCTGAATCAACGGCAAGTTCATTATTAGCGATTGAACTCACGATATCGTCAACGTAAATTTCGCGTTGTAATATTTCCTTAGCAAGGGGGTACTGTTGTCCCTCGTCCATACACAATTGTTGGATGGTGCGGATAGCTATAAAGGGTGAGCACTTAAGTCCAAAAGGAAGAACCGAGAATTCAAAGACTTGAAGCTCCTCATTTTCGCTAAATCGATATAAAATTCGTTGATACGAACGATCCTCTGGACGAATACCTATACGAAGAAACATAGCCTTTACATCGGCCGACAAAGCGACAGCGAAGAGTCTGAAATTCAACAAAATGTTGAGAAGGTCCGCCTGAAGGGCGGGGCCTGCGTGTAGGACCTCATTAAGCGACGTACCGTTGTCCGTTCGTGCGCTAGCGTCTAAAACCACACGTAATTTAGTGGTTGATTTATCCTCACGAATCACAGGATGATGAGGAATATAGTAGGAAACGGATCGCTCACGAGCTTGTCCTACTTGTGACATGTCCTTTAGATCATGTTTTACTAACGAGATATAGCCGTTATTTAAATATTCTCTAATTACTTCATCGTAAAGTAATTTTACATTTGCGTGCGATTTAAATTTTCGTTCAAGACTGTAAAATCGACGGCGTGCGATATCAAAGGAATTACCTAAAACGGGTATGACAGACTTGAACGGTAAAGCGGCGACATATTTACCGGACGGTGTACGAGTTGTGGTAGAACGATAAAATTTCTCGCAATATTCGTTATCTACACTCGAAGTGGAAGGCGGCGATACTTCTTCAATTTCCCAAAATTTGCGTAAGTCACAACAATCGATACACGATGTTGAAAGAAATGAAAGCGTGTCCGTGGTGGACTCTGAGATAGGAGCCTGACCCATAAGAATATAGCCTAACACGGTTTCCAAGGCGTCAGGACAACCTGGCTTATCAGTAACATGACCCGGACGCAGCAATTTAGCAAAAAGCGTGACACCAAGTAACATGTCTATGTTACCCGGCACTCCCCAAGCGTCATCAGCCAGTAACTCAGTGTCAATGTGGTGCAATTCACTAGTGTTAATACGGCACAAAGGAATTTGACCCGTTATTTCATCGAGCACCAGCGCGTTGATACTATACTTAGGTTGTGAGCGGAGACGCGAGCTAAAAGTGAAGTCGACGGAACCTCGTACAGGTTGAGAAGTTCCCCCTATTCCTCGAACAATGCTTATGTCGTCTGCTCGAATACTCAAGCCGAGCATACGGACGCAGCGCGAAGTAATATAATTTTTCTGCGAGCCTGGGTCAAGCAGACAACGTACTAGCACATTTTTCCCCTTTTTGTTCACTACTACCACCTTAGCAGTAGCGAGAATTTCTGTCGTGCAATTAGTGCCGTAAGCTGCAGAGTGCGTGCATAAGGCTACACGATCAGAAGTGACGAGCGGAGCGGGTGGCGGGTTCGAGGAAACGTTAGATGCGGCGGGCGCGGCGACGGTTTCATTAGAAGGACTGCGCGCGGCTGAAGTCACCGTCATCGGCGATGATGACGTCTCAAAATGCAACAGAGAATGGTGCTTAGCTTGACATTCCCTACATGTACCTTTCGAATGACATTTAGAAACTGTATGTCGATGGCTCAAACAATTAAGGCACATTTTTTTGTCCTTTATGAAATTATACCTAGCTTCAGCCATCAGGGTTTTAAAGGTGTCACATTGGAATAGGTGATTATGCACCTTATTACAAAGTGAACATTTTGCATTGGTTGATATGTGCGCGTGAGTCACCTTGGGAGCAGTCGAAGAAGAAGAGGAAGGTGTTGCGGTCGAGCGCGCGGGCAAGGTCCGATACATGATCTTAACTTGTTCGCGAACAAACGTCACAAAACAATCATTATCAACATTCTGCGAGTCTTGTTGATATCGTAATGACATCTCATAATGCTTAGCCATGTCTGAATCTATTAACTTAAGACCCAAGTGCGTAAAAATAAAATTAGCTAAGTCATCGATTTTTAATTGTTTAAGTCCGGCCACCATAGCGGTAAATTTATCAAAAACTTTCTCAACATTAGCGGGTGTCGGTGCGCCGGTAAGCTTGAGCGTAAACAATTGGTTTAAATAATTAGTAGCAAGCGCGCGAGAATCTAAATATTTAGCTATGAGCGCGTCCCATACAATACGATAATTCTCAGCAGAAGGGGTGATACCGGCAGCTACATTTTTCGCCTTGCCCTTGAGACAATGAAGTAAATAATGAATTCGTTCACCGTCCGATAAGTCGGAATTAGTATGAATAACACGTTTGAAAGTTTCATAAAAATATGGAAAACTTTCAAGGTCACCTTCGAAACTAGGAAGTTCGATTCGCGGTACCTTCATATTTAAGGTTTTGTGACCTATATTTTCCGTATGAGATGACGGTTTCGTCAGCGGTTCAACCAACGAGCTAAGCTTGTATTTTATTTCACTAGCTAAATCGTCGAATGAATTTAATGAAGTATAACTGACCTCATATTTTTCGTCTAATGAAAGCGAGATAATATTAATGTTGTCCAGTATCTCGACAAACTCAATTCGCCATAAGTCTATCTGTTTAGCCTTAGCGATAAAACTATTACGTAATTTATCAGTGGTAAGCACTGACGAACTGTCGTAAGTTGCTTGAATACGGGCAAAAATCGCATTACGTTTAGCCGTAAACAACTTAAGTTGAATTTCGTCACCCATGATTACGAACGGTAAATAAAGCAAAAAGAACAATAATAGCTATAAGTGTAACAAACAAATAGCTTTATGCGAGATTGAGAAAATACCAGACTTATGTATAATGCGGTGAGCGGAGTGGACTGTTTATTACTTAAATATGCGGAAAAACTGTACAAGTAATCGAATAAAAAGCATCCGAAATAAAATGCTAATCGTTAGCACCAGGCATTAGCGCGTTACGTAACTACGATCACTAGTACAGAATTACTATAGCGAAAAGCGGAGATTAGTGTTTGAATGACATTAATTCAAACATAACAAAATTCATAACATGAATGGATACCATATACGCGAATGATATCAAACCCAGACGATTAGTTGTTCGAAATTAAAGTTGAACAAATCGCGGCCCTGGGCGTGTCTCGATCATGCGACGATGGGTTAAACTACCCGATTCTATAAAAATAAATGCTATCTCAACGAAATTAACACTTTTGCGGGAATTAACTTATTAGGCGATATAAATCAATGCATTAAATCATAGTAATGTAAAGATTACCTATGGAATATGCGAAAATAAGAAATTTTGTGAATATTTTCAAATGCGGTAGTCAATATGACAGCATGACAAATTGAACCCTAATGCATAAGCAGGATGGTCGAAAGTCGTGTGACGATGTGCAACAACGATATTATTACAATAATTTTTTATCGAGAAATTTGAATTTATTATGAATCCAAATGAAATTAAATGGTTCGAAATACCTATCCGGCTCGAAGGAGATATGGAGACGCCCCTCTTGCGGCGTGGGCGCGCAGGCTTGTCAACTTTAGAATCGGGGCTCCAGGACAGTTACGACCTCTAGTGAGATTTTGCTTGAACTATTTGGCGCAACCATCTATGACCCGGAGTGAAGTACTGCCTCGCTCTATTGAGCACCCCAAGTTTTTTAGAAGCCATTTTGGCTTTACCTTCGAGATGACTCCGGAATTGGACCTCCTTCGTAATATCGACGCCAAGGATCCCAATACTCTTAGAAATAGTAAGAGAGGTGTCCCGGAACTTTGGTGCTATGTTAAATGGGGTCTTCTTGGCGGAAAACACGCAGACTTGTGTCTTAGTAGGGTTGAATTGAACTAGGTTTAGTTTACCCCATTCAGAGACCTGCTCCAGAGAGGTCTCAATGTCAGACACAAGTCTCTTTCTGTTCTCCTCCACCTGTGTTTGAGGGATATTTGCACGACCTGAATGCTTCGCCCAGATAAGAAACTAGCGACCCACAACCATAGTCCCTCAGGAAGCCCGAAAGATGGTAACTTCGCGAGAAGAGCCTTATGCCAGACCCGGTCAAAAGCCTTTGTGACATCTAGACTAAATGCCAGTGCTTCTCCCTTGCTCTCGATGGCGGCTGCCCATCGGTGCGTTAAGTACACAAGAAGATCACCAGCACTACGCCCGTGGCGGAACCCGTATTGACGGTCACTAATTAGCTGATGATCTTCAAGGTAACCAAGGAGCTGGATGTTTATCACACGCTCCATCACCTTAGAGAGCAGGGAGGTTATCGCAATAGGCCGATAGTTAGACGGGTCTGTGCGGTCACCCTTTTTAGGAATAGGGTGAACGTAGGCTACTTTCCACGAAGACGGGACTTTTCTTGAGGTGTAAGACAGCGAGAATAGGCGTGCTAACACCGGAGCCAACTCAGGGGCGCATGTTTTGAGCACAATTGCTGGAATGCCATCAGGCCCGCTGGACTTCCTGATGTCGAGGGAAAACAGAGCACGTCGCACTGCACTTTGAGTAAAGCGAATTTCCCGCATTGAGTGCTCGCATCTCGGTAAAAAGGGCGGCGATGCTCCTCCGTCGTCAAGGGTAGAATTTGATGCAAAGAGAGTAGCCAAGAGATCGGCCTTCTCTTTTGCGGAGTGAGCCAGCGAGTCCTGACGATTGTGCAGAGATGAAAGTGAAGGGCGACAGAAATTCCCCTGCGCTGCCTTAGCAAGAGACCAGAATGCTCTACTCCCGGAGGGATAGCCAACCAGTCTCCTACCAATACGCGCAGTGTGCGCAAACTTTGCTGCAGTGATCTGCTTCTTGTAGGCTCTTAAAGCTGCGTTGAACCGCTTCTTCAAATCAGAAGTATTACGATCCTTGACATTTCGCGCAGCAACCCAGGCTTCGTAGGCTTCGCGCTTGAGGTGGGCGGCACGCAAAGACGAGCAACGAAACCAAGGTTGAGACCGCCCTCCGATACGCACCGCCGAGCTGGGAATGTAGCACTCCATGCCCAGCAGTATCGCCTCGGCTTTGTTTAGCTTGTATTCCTATGTCGCCTCTTACGGGAAGGAGTGGTCCTGTTCTACTCTGCCGGAAACCACACGGCTATATTTTAATAAATACGGACAAATCGCACCAGTCGTTCTTACTTTAAAATATTATATCATTAGTTTATTTTGCTTTTCTAAGAACACTTATAGATTCTGAAGAAGTGTGTCCTAAATATACCACAACAGAGATAAGCCCCTCCGGTGGTCCCGTCGAGGCACATCGATTGACAATAATTAAATGACTCATAATAAACAGCCCATTCGAGAACACTCGTACGCACGTGTCTCACATTGCTAATAGCAAAATATTCTCACAGGAGTCAGAGGACCAAGGGTTTTCCTGGGATGTCAAAAATGTTAGAGAAATGAAATGCCTTAGTTACTCAGCTATTTATTCCAAGATTTCTTAAAAGAGCGGATAGTAGTCTACATTTTAAAAGTTATTGAAAGTAATAGTTTTGTAACAAAAACTCATAGAAGAGGCGTTCAACTTAGGATTGACTTTGAAGTTGAGCGGCAGCTATCGCCGCGATCAACGGTACGAGTCACCAGTCGACACCAGTGTCGCTCCATTGGCTTTAGAACACGGCGACGTCAAATACCGTAGAATTCAAGTGAAAACTAGTACGAGTACCCGTCACATCAACTTTGCCTTTATTTTATTTCATCACCAAAATCTATTTCCGCGTTTAGATTTTTTTTTACAGAGGCACATCGAGGGCGACCGCTGCCGCTACCGTCAGCCGCCATGACAGGTATCGCGAGAGCGACAACTGCAGCCAGTCATCGCCGTCAAACTTTTTAAAAGTTTCCTCCGCCTGTACAGTTCTAACAACACCTTGCATTTTATTAAATTTTGAGTAAAAACATGAGATAAGGCTGTGAAATAACAAAATATTTTTTTAAAGAATACGTAGTGTAAATGATTTATGAATAAAAAACAACTTAAGACAAAACTTGTAACTTTATGGAATTTATAGGTTTTTGAGCCCTTTATCTGCAACTTCTTTAACATGCAGGCTTTATACTGTCATTGACGTAACGCAATCTGAGCCAGTAATAATTAATAACATTTTCAATTAGTGGCAGCAGCAGCTAGAAAACTCCTGACATCAAGGCAGCTTCAATTACCATTCCTCGGACACCGTGATTGGAACAATGAAAGAAATATTAATTAAGAAAGTCATAGCTATAAATAACCTTGCTAGTTCATGCTCAGTGCCGCACAGCTCTATTGGATGCTGTGAATTGTCCGCCTACTCTCTTGTCATAATGATTTACCTAGGCAACTTACAATTCTGACATTTTTCGGATCCTGCTGTCTTTCGAAGTTAGCAGTTGTTAACCTATGTCACTAACACACACAAGTAAAGAAGACAATTTTATAAGCTCACTGTTATAATAATTATGATGATGATGTTCAAAAGTAAAAGATTTCGATAGAATCGAAATCTGAAGGTAATTTTAAATTCTGGAGAATAATACTATTTTAAGTTTACGCAGTGTAAAATAAAACACCAGTGCTGGCCAGGCTCTTAATATGATAATTGTTTAGTACAAGACAGCGATGGCTGGGCCTCGTCCCAATTTGTGGATTGAGTTAATTACTCGCGACGGCTCAGTAATTGTCACAAACACTCCATGTGCCCGCAAGATCCATATGATTCTTTTAGGTGCATGCAGATCCAACGTTAAGTTGATCAAAGTTTGGTTAACGCTTGGGTCTGAGTGTCATATTAAAACAGATCTTTTTTTATAAACAAACTCACAACTAAAGTAAAATTAATGTTTTATGGAATCTGAATAGTGACAGAGTAATTGAATATCAGTTGTTGTTTGTTGTTGTTAGATAGTATATGTTACCAACTACGTCATCGGGTCTGATTCAATTTTAAAGAACCCAAATCGAACTAGCTCTTATTTTAGAAACCATCAATATAAATCAAGGCTTTCTACCAAACGATTAAGAAGTGGTTTGAAATATTTAGACAGTCTATTTACAGACATGGTTTCATTTGCAACAACATCAATTAGATAGTAAATAGATGTAATTGGCTACAGTTTGGACTTGGACAACTTCTTGCATATGTGCCATTTTATTCCTCAGACGAGTATCCAGCCCAGTGTGTAACGAGACACCAGTTTTCTACACTCATAAGTTATGAGTGTAGAAAAGGCCTAGAATCTTGTAGTCTTAGAGCTCCAGATTTAAATATTTGGACTTCAAACCGGAGCGTAGGCCAACACCTTGGAAAAAGATGGTACTGCCTCACATAGAACGTGACTGGTTTCAGGTTAAATAAAAACTGTATACAGGTAGATGGAAAAGTGCTGTGTGAAACAAAATGCAATTTGAATCCCGTTTTTCCTTTTTTTTTCTGCCAAAAATTGTCATTGATTATGATATCATATCACACATAAAAACACACAAAGTATCTGATAGCAGCTTATAGTATGTAGAGTTGTTGTGAATCCACACGAAAGAACTCGAAAGAACTGGTATTCTTTCATGTGGATTCACAACATCTGGGATGGTTCCCACATCCTCAACTTCTTAGCAACCCTCTTGGAGCAAACCGAGGAGACATCGTGTTTCATGAAGTATACGAGTACCATTGCGGACATTGGTGGAGCATATAAAGATCTGCAAAGGAAGAAAAAGAAGGAAGAAGTCAACTCACCATCCTCAATCCTCAGCGCCCTGGCAGCCCTCTTGGCGTCCACAGTAGAGACATCGTGTTCTATGAAGTACTCCTCGTAGCGGACCTCGATGAGTGCCTCGTCGGTGTGCCACTGGTCGGAGTCGTTGGCACGGGTCGCGTTGGTGCGTCTTGTGCCGACTGGTTTCGAAGCAGCTGCATGCTGAACCTGCAAATACAAAGCGGAATATTTCTTTAACTTGACAAATCTTCTTATTCTTAATGGTGATATGTTATGCAGAGCTCTTTACCTATTAAATTATATGTTTCCTCATCTGCAAAGAGTCAAAGATTTATTCAGAAAATAGGTCTTTTCAGGCATTTTTTCACGTCCATTCACATTTAAAAAAATACTTATTATATTATATTGAAATTATTAATTATTGTTCAAAAGCTACAAACTACTAGCGTTTCGGAACCGACCACTGCAGAGAAGAAGACTCCGAAAGAAACGCTTTTCAACAGTATTGGGTTAAATGGCTATGTGGCGCAGTGGTTAACATGCCAGCCTGCGACACGGGGCGCCCGGGTTCGATCCCCGGTCAGGTCAAGATGGAAAATGATCTTTTTCAGATTGCCCTGGGCCTTGGATGTATTTGTTATAAAATATACTATCGTTGAGTTAGTATCCCATAACATAACATAAGTCTCAAACTTACTTTGGGGCTAGCTCAATCTGTGTGATTTGTCCGTATATATTTATTTATTTATCAGTCGCCTACTTGCCTGAAGGACTTTGTATGATATTTGATATTTTTATCTTTTCTTTTTTCTGATGTCATTTTATATACAATTTCAATTTACATATTTTTGTGGAACACGTTATGTTAGCGATCGAGCGATCGCAGTATCCCGGCATACCTCGAGCGACTAAAGTTATAATATAAGGTAGTTATTACCGTCACTTCAGGCACCCTGAAGACGATGTCCGCGGATGCCGCCAGCGGCAGCAGAGTGGCTGCGACCGCCGCCAGCCACCATACCCTCGCTCGCGCACCCCTCCCCTTCCGCCGCATCCCATCGCACCACGACGCACCCACCGCGTCGGCTGAAACAACAAACATATTCTTCTTCTGAAAGTGCCTCTTCTTACTAAAGGTTATCCGTCAGTTTTCCGAACTCCAGGACCCTGTTATACGTAGCAAAGTCCTGCCTGACTTCCTATTCAGGATTTCCCTTAATAGGAAGTCAGCCCAACGCGTAGGGGAGGCCTCTACGCGTTGGGCCAACACGCATTGGCGATCGTGTAGCGGGGATGGTTGGTAAGTGTTGGTGTTTTGGGCGGATGTGGACCAATATATTGGCACAAGATCCGTATGATGTCGGTTTTAAACGCAGATCAAAGTGGTGTAGACTATGCCATCGCGTCCACACCTTGGCGGTTTCAAAACTATAATACCTATTGTTTTCGAAGATAGCCCGGGAAGTACCAGTCGATACCATTAACGTACGATTATTAATCGAGTTCAGAAAAGGAGGAGGTTTTCAAAACATCATAATTATTTTTTATTTGGAAGATTATACTTCTTGCTGTGTACTGTCCCATGTAAATTTAATCAAAATAGTTTCAGTAAACATTGATTCCATTTATCTCAAAGATTAAATAAAATATTATGTCTGTTATAAGTTTCCATAGAATCCTACGTGTTTTATATTTTTTCGGAAATATAACGTGTTCTTTAACGGATGGATACCTTCTTTAATCTATTAGTCATCTAACACCGTGGTTCGCGTTGCACTTGCCCGCTGCAATGCGACCGCGGACACGAAGCTCAGTAATGGCCCTTTGTGGCATTCCGACACTGGCGAATGCGGTGCATCCTCGATGTCGTTTATATGCGACCCGCGTTTATGCACCTGTTAAAGCTACCGTGTTACCCATTGGTGAAAGAGTTGGATATGTGACTTGTGTCATTGGTTCACTCGCAACTCGCAATCCTTTTGCTTAGATGCTTTGTGGCATTCCGACACACGCGAATGCGGTGCATCCTCTAATGTGCAGTTTGTATGCGGCTGGCGTCTTTGTCCACCTGCCTTAGATGTCGTGTTACCGATTGGCACGAAGCGAAATGTTTTATCGTAGGTTTGAACAGCGAAAGTTGCTCAACAGCAATTAAGCAAGTGCGAAGTCTTAGATCCTTTTTGGTATCTGGAAACCATCTGAAATGCAGTCGAGTACAAATCTCATCATCTTCTTACCACCGAACAACCGTTTGTTGGGTGTATTGGCAATAAGGAGAGGGAGTTTGCTTTTGCAGCGTGATTTTCAACCTGGGAGCTAATATATTGAACTATTTGAATCAGAACCTAATGGAATAGGTGAGCTTTTATCTATGTAGATTTATTTTAATCCCATGCCTAAACCTCAGACCTAAAGAGCTCGATGGTCGAACAGAGCACGACATTTGATGTGCGCATTATTAGCGCTAACGCATGTAAAGTGCGCGTTCCCAACTGATATGGGTGACCGCAAGTGACACAAATAACTCTCAAGCTCCTCCGTGCTTCGGTAGGTACTCCCAGCAGGAATCACTAAATGTCGATCGTTAAGCTATGTTATGTCAGCTTTTAGGCAGCTTGAAAATTGGCTAGTTACACACACGAACAGTAAGTAAATAGTCTAGGGTCTAGGGAATCATGTAAGAAGTAACTTGAATAAAATTCTTCTACGGCGTGCAGTAGTAATACACATTATCTTTGTTACCCGTCCAGTTTGTAGGCCCGTCTTGCATACCAAGCACCTAAATTGGGTATTTAAGGCCAGTGGGTCTCGAAGGGCCGGGACACGGGAGCGGGCGAACGGGCGGACACACGGATTTGCATTATAAAGCCGTTATGATTGATGGAAGGGTCACGGCTGAGCTGGTAGTACCTCCAGATGTTATTTTAACTGATAGAAACAGAAAAGAGTCTTTGGGAAATACATAATAGCCAAACCCTTTTTGAAAAGACTTTTCCTACAGACCTTACTATTTGACGATGTCTTGATGCAATAGCATCTTCATAATCATTTAAGGCATATGAAGTCCAATACGGCAAAAGCATGAAAACTATTTCAATACATCAATACAAAATCGACTATTTGTTCTGTTTACTTAATTAGCCAACTGCGCCAATAGAAGGGTTTTGTTTTTCAAGTTTATGTATGTATTTTGGTACGCTCTATTTGGTAGCCTAAACGGCTAGACAGATAAGCTCGTGTCGTAAGATTCGCGTTTTTCTAAACTGGTAGTAAACCAGATGGCAGCAATGTGTAACAGGATAGGGTCCGATAAGCCGCTGTCAAAAAGAAAAAAAGTCTTGGTTGCGTAACATCAGGGAGTGGACTGGTATCGCTAGTGCAGCCGAACTTTTTCGCCTCGATAGAGACAAGCAGAAATATGCGGAGCTCACTGCCAACCTTCACTAGTTGGAGAGGCACTGTCAGAAGAATAAGAAGCCGCTGTCATTACATCATCATCATCATCAGGTCTTTTTAGTCTCCGCTACAGGAGCACGACCCTCTCTGTACTACTAGAGCAGCCAGCGGACTTGGCCTACACTCTCCACGCTGGCCAGACGGGTTGGAGACGTCTCAGAGATGCTTATAAGCTTTGTTAAGCTTGTATTTAAGAAGTAAGTCTAGGTCGCCTTCTACGACATCCACGCATGTCATTGCATACTATTTGACAAATAGCGACAACTGACATATTGTTCCCCAATAACAACTTACCGGACCCGACGCCCCAGTACTGCCGCCACATATTTCAGAAAACCCTCATTGTGCGAATGACACTGGGTATATAAAATACTAGCTGTTTTCCCGCGACTTTGTCAGTATAAATTGTAGCCTATGTTGCCTGCTGGTATAACATGGTCGATAGGTGATTTTTAAAATCAGTTTAGTTATTTTTGAGTTTATCGATTACAAACAAACAAACGAATCTGTCCTCTAGATGATACGCAGTCGTGTTGTTAGATTTTTATACTTCTTTAACTTTATCATTGTATTCATATGGTTATTCGATGGTAAGTCGTCTATTATCGTTCTTCTTGCTATTTAAGGACCTGGCTCTTGTTGGTGGCGTGAGTTCCTATTTTTCTCTATCCTTGCCTAATCGTTTTATTACCTTAAATGATTTCACGTTTAACTTATTTTTGATCCTCGAAAAACCTTCCCATTGGTTTTCCCTTTTGTTATTTTTAAAAATTATATTTATGAATCCTTAAATAAATCCATATAACAACTGCGCATTGTCTAATCCTCTAGGGATATAAAGTCGTAAACTTGATAAAATAACCTCTCTATCATAAATCATTGTTTACTGCATTCTATCCCATCAAAGATGACTCAAGGGTGACTCAGTATTTTACAAAGAAATAGTTACCCATGAATATTATTTATGATCGGTATAAAAAAAAAACCTAAAATAATACAATAAAAATATTTTCATGCATAGAATAAGCACAAAATAGCGACACTGAAAAAATGACGCGGTGTTTTAGGATCTTTGAATTGCAGGGTCCCTGATTCGATCAGCCAGGCCTGACCAAGAGAAAGATTGTTTTCCATTGACTTGAATGTTTATCTATATAATTATTTATAATAAAATTGAGTATCGTCGAGTTCGTATCCCACGACATACTGAGAGGCTAGCTCTAACATATGTGATTACAACCGTAAGAACCTCATAGAACAACGCTTTATCATATAAAATATAGGTGGATGTGACGTCATTCATAGGTAGATTTGAATTGTGTTTTCATGCATTAAAGTAGTGAGTCATGTAGGTATCACACATACATGGTTACCTATTTAATTTACAAAGGGATGTTGGGACATTCCGTGGACGGAATCGACGGATATTTTTCTTTGATTACAACGAATTAGCGGACTACTTAGATTCTAAACCGTGATAGTGGAAATAGTAGAACCCTGGGCAGCCAGGGTATAGGTAATCTGGGTCAGTGTTTAGAATGAACGAGGAAATTCCATATTAGGTGATAAACATGTTTCATCTGTGTTTTATTTTAATTTTGTACATGTTATATTCTTTTTATACATGGTTTCTTTTCTGCACCATCCATGTTTTGTGCCCACACCAGAAATAGGTGAATCGATGTCCACTCTCGCACTCGGAGTTACTCGGTTTTATAACGAGTATAAGTTACGACGCGATAACTGGCGCTCCAGTTAAACCGCATAATGTACTGTCAAGGACGATACAAGTAGTGGGATTTTTATATCTCTTGTTCCATGCAAGGTTACGGTTGCCAAAGAGAATGAGGTTTTTACTATATTATCGGTAGCTGATGAGGAATAAGAAAAAGTAAAAAATTCAAATCTATTTTTACGATCTACGCGGGAAAAAAATATATTACAATCCATTAGACTGCGACACGGAGTGACCGGGTTCGATCCCCGGCCTGGTCAAGATAGAAAATGATCTTTTTCAGATTGGCCTGGGTCTTGGATGTTTATCTATATATGTATTTGTTATAAAATATAGTATCGTTGAGTTAGTATCCCATAACACAAGTCTTGAACTTACTTTGGGGCTAGCTCAATCTGTGTGATTTGTCCATATATACTTATTTATTTATTTTATTTATTAGAAAATATTAATCTACGGCTACATGGAGATTATTTGACCTGCGCTTTTAAAACCTCTTTATATAACATCAATTGCGCATAGATAGTTTTTGTATTTTGGAGTAGCCCCTAGTGGTCAAAGTCGTATATGGGTATTTTATGTACGTACTTAAGAAACTATGTTAAAGGTAAGTTTATACTTGAAACAAAGTACCTTTGTATGTACAAAGTACTTCGTTAAACAACGGCCGACAGGTGTTCAACTTCATTTAAAGAATAATAACAGACGAACATTTGGCAAGCGTGTTTCGACCGTTTATTTTACTTATTGGCAACTGTGGTCCAGTGGTTAAGGCGTTTGCCTATTGACCCGGAGGTCGTGGGTTCGATTCCCACCGGAAGCATACTTTGTTTAGTTGTTTCCAGTTTGGTTAAGACATTGCAGGCTTGAATCACCTCATTGCCTGATAATACAGATGATTCCGTGCTTCGGAAGGCACGTTAAGCCGGTGGTCCCGGCTGCCATCTGGTAGTCTTTAAAGGAACCACGTCAGAGGCCGAGAGGAGGTTCCGAAGAACTCAGACACCAGGGTGTGCGTGGTCGATTGACCGTGACACCTACTCGAAATGATGATGATGATTGGCAACTGTAATATTTTTATCTTTTTGCTTGAACAAGGCATGTTGGGTTTCAATATTTTAGAGAGTGCTTAATTATGTATCTAAAGTCCATATGATAATTATATGGGCATATACATAAATTGAAAAATAATTTATTACACGATGGAATATTTCTACATATTCTTAGATATACCCAAAAAAAATCAAATAAACTATAATCGTAAAAAAGTGTAAAAATATACCATGTAAAATAATTATATTTGACACCATCTAATTGATGATCTTTCAGATAAACACCGACGTCAACCAATTTTAATTAAACCAATATGGAGTACAATAAAAAAAGAAATATAGATATCGGTTCATAAATGACGAAATCATTACGTACACGTGCACACAAACATACAGTAAAATAAAAAATATACTTAGTTTAATTAAGAACCTCTTCTTTTTGAAGTCGATTAAAACGAGCTTGCCTATACTAGTTTTTAGCCGCATACTGAAAAGCTTCGTATTGATTTTCCACAAATTATTTCTACGTGCAAAATTCTTAGCGTTCAATGTAGGGTACAACCTACATTCTGCCTTTGTATGAGCCGTCCTTGGAGGTCCGAAAACAAACAAATCACATCTAATAAAGACGCGCCGATTTGTTTGTTTGTGCGAGCATAACGCAGATTTACACGAAATGTCCGCTTTTGAAATCGCAGTTGGGATAACTCAGCTTTTTTGTATGTTTACATCGTCGAGTCGAACCGATGTAGGTATTGTATATAAAGGTTTGTCCCTGGACTACTATTAATTGGAAAACCGATAAGTAATATCAAATTGTACAACTCTGTAGATGAGACTCTAAGGTTTAATACTCTTTGAAATCTCTATCTACGTGAAAGACATGTAAAAAAGTTGTATTGTAGGAACTTCCCCTCTCGACCGGTAATAAATAATACTGAACTCAACTTTAAGAGAAAGAATAGAACCCTATATTCTTAATAAATAAAGAAATAAAATATGGTGAATGCAAAATAAAAATATTGCATGGCTTCCTACATATTAGTTGATTTTCAAATTCATTGTAAAATGAGTTGAATCTAATACCTCACTTGTAAAAGTCGGCTAGTTGTGTAGGTGACGTAAGCCTTAATACGTGTAAGAGGGGAAATGGGATATGGTGGAGAATTTCGGCGCCGAGATTGAAATGTGCGGTAGGTCGTCGGTTCAAGTCCCGCCCGCATGAAAATATTTCACTATATTTTATTTCTTAATTCATTAAGAGTATATCAAAATAGCATTGTGAATGCAAAACAAAACACTTATAAAAATAATGGAACCCTATTACTACTAAAACTCTGCTATCCGTCTGTCACAAACAGAATATATAACTAAATATTCCGTGAATATTTCAAGCGTCTGTTGCCGTTATCAATACTGAGCAAAAACAACCAAAAAATCACGTTTGTTGTATGGGAGCCCCCTTAAATATGAAATTTATTTTAATTTTTAATATTTTTTGTTATAGCGGCAACAAAAATACATCATCTGTAAAAATTTCAACTATCACGGTTCATGAGATACAGCCTGGTGACAGACGGACAGACAGACGTACAGCGGAGCCATATTAATAGGGTCCCGTTTTTTACCCTTTGGTTACGGAACCCTAAAAACAATCGACGGCGCTGGAACTGGGATATCTCTGTCGTTTACATATGAATGTAGAGTCGCGCTTACATAGAGTTTCCTTTGTTCCGGCGAGATAAACTAACAACTAGCGAGACAACAGACGCCGACATGCAGCTTTTGTCCGCAACAACTATCAGATGTTGCTTCTGTAAAGTTTATTAGATACATAGATAACGGGGCTTTTGTTTGAAGCAAGTTATGAGTAGACAGACAAGACACTCAGACAGGTAGCTATGAAAGCTACCTGTCTGAGTTCCGCCTTTTTAACCAGCCAAGTGCGAGTCCGACTCGCACACGAAGGGTCCCGTACATTATATATAGTAAGTTTAAAATAATTAAAAATATTTTTATTATATGATGTAACTTAAAATTAATGCTTTTCGCATTATTTTAAAGTTACTTAATTTTAATTTCAAGCTGCAATGTAACTTAAAATTAATGCTTTTCGCATTAATTTTAAGTTACATTGCAGCATTTTTTCTTTATCTGTGCTATAAGACGTTGCCTCGTACCAAATTTTATGATTCTGAGTTCACGGGAAGTACCCGGTTTTTATTCCCTTGCGAGTGTTGAAAAATTAATAAAAATATTTTTATAATTTTTTTTGTATATGAAAGATTATTAACAAGCTTTTTTTAGGGTTCATTTCTCATGAACGGATGAAAACGGGACTCAATTTTAGAAATGGAGCCTACTATTATTGATAGAGCCGGAGCTGTATCTACTTAGTTCCGTAGTAGGGTAGTAGGTAGACACTTTAAATTTTCACATATTGCGATATGCGTATATCTGTTGTTGCTATAACAACGAATAAAAAAATTAAGGGGGCAGGGCATACATACAACGTACGTGTTTTTGAGCGTCATCATCATTATCATCCCAGCCGCCGCACCCTTTGTGTGCAATGCAAACCCGGTTTGCACTTTTTGTTTATTTAACGCCTGTTAGTTTCTTGTTTGGGTCAAATGTGGCAAGTCAATTTTGTAGCACTTAACCATGACCTATTGAGCTGAAATTTTGTATGCTTATTTAATTAAGTCGAAAGTATAACTTACTAAAGGAGAAGGATAAGCTTAGAATCAAAGTAAGAAAATATAAAAACCCTCGCGACCGTTTTGAGTTAGACATTATTAAAAAACGATGTCACAAATTGTTTTCTATATGCTATAGAAATTATATCGATAGTATCGAGACAAATATAAAGAAACACCCAAAGGCTTATTGGACTTTTGTAAAGCAGAGAAAAAGTTCATCCCGAAGCGGAATTCCCTCTGTAATGCACTCTGATGAAAAAAATACAGTTAAAACTGGGCCAGAAGTAGTCGAACTGTTCGCGTCTCATTTTCGGTCAATATATAACAATGCAAGTAAGGATCAGAATAAACCATATGAACATACAATTAAAATGAGCTCACATAATACTTGCAAAATAGGTTTGATACAATTTAGTGAACGTGACGTTCTCAAGGAACTTAAAAAAATAGATCCCAACAAAGGTGCGGGTCCTGATAATATTCCCCCGCTTTTTGTAAAGCGTTGTGCGGAGGCATTATCATATCCTCTTACATTAATATTTAACCATTCTTTGCGTAGTGGCTGCTTCCCTACCCTTTGGAAACGTGCAAGAATAGTTCCAGTACAAAAAAAAGGCGATACATCTAATGTTAAAAATTACAGACCTGTGTCGATCTTATCCACGTTCTCGAAGATATTTGAATCCCTTGTAAGTCCTGTACTCACAAATCACACAAAAACATTAATAACTCCAGATCAACATGGTTTTCAAGCAAAAAAGTCTGTTGCTACGAATCTTGTTTCGTATGTAACACCCATCATGTATGAGGTAGACCAAAACCGTCAAGTCGATGCTATCTATACAGACTTTTCGAGCGCTTTTGATCGCGTAAAACATTCTGTATTGCTGGATAAGCTACATGATCAATATGGTATATGTGCTTCACTTCTAGATTGGTTCAGTTCATATCTCGCTGACAGAGAGCAGTCTGTTGTCGTTAATGGGTATCAATCTGCACCCTACTCTGCATTGTCTGGTGTACCACAGGGTTCACATCTTGGTCCAATTTTGTTTACTTTATTCATTAATGACATAACACACTGTATACGTAATTGCAATTGCTCGTTGTTTGCGGACGATATGAAATTATACCGTGTTATAACATCATCTAATGATGAAGTACTGCTTCAAGAGGATTTGGATCGAATTTCACAGTGGTGTATGAATAATCAAATGCTTTTGAATACAGGTAAATGTCAACACATCTGTTTCACTAAGAAGGGAAAACCTATTTTAACGCGTTATTATATCAACGGCGAGAAAATATCATTTGTTTCGGAGGTTCGCGACTTGGGCATAATTCTAGATAAAAGATTAAGTTTCATTCCTCAATATAATAATATAATACAGAAAGCTTCAAAAATGTTAGGTTTTATTAAACGCAACACAAAAGACTTTAAGAACCCTTCTACTAAAATTCTGTTATTTAATGCACTGGTTCGGAGTATTCTTGAATTTGGCAGCGTAGTTTGGAATCCTGTGTATATTGTTCATTCTACACGAATCGAACGTATCCAGAGATCTTTTTCAAGGCATTTGGCTTGTACTTCTTCTGGTATATCGCACAGGTGCTCTTAGACGAGCGTCTTTCGTTTTTTGGTCTCAAAACTCTGGCTCAACGACGTCGAATGCTAGATTTAATATTTTTCCAAAAAAATAGTACAGGGTATCTCAATGTGTCCAATGTTATTAGATCATATAAAAATCTATGTACCTAGGATGAATAGCCGTCGGCGGTACAAAAAGGACTACTTTTCTGTTCCTTCTTGTAAGACCAGGTTGGGTATGCATGCGCCCGTGTCTAGATATATATCAACTTTTAATGATTGGCATAAAATTCTTGATTTAGATATATTCCACGATAAGCCTAAAATGTTTAAAGAAAAAATATTGCTTAATTTAAAATCAAAATAACTTTTTTCTTTTTTTTTTTGACTTATTATTTTTTTTTTTATACTATTTAATTTAAAAACTATTGTATCCAAGTATGGTATCAAGAATATAAAGAATGCTCTATGGATAGGCAATGCTGTGCGCATCTGTAAAAGATGTAAACATTAGAATAAGTTCTTGATATGTAAAATGTAATGTCTATGTTTATGTTGTTGATGTGCCTAATAAATAAATAAATATAACAAATAGCTGAGAATAGGGAAATCCAATTTATTCCTATTCTTTCCCAGATTAATAAAAGTTCATGTTATATTTAAGTTGATTTAATAAAAGGTAAATTGCGGTTTACGATTTATAACGTATTAAAAAAACAATTTTCGGTGGAGGTTTGCATGGTGATGCACATCATATATTTTTTTTAGTTTTATCATTATCTTATTTTAGAAGTTACAGGGGGTGCACATTTTAGATTCACCACTTTACCACTTAGGAAGTGTCTCTCGCGCAAACTATTCTGTTTAGAAAAAAAATATAATAGAAACCTCAATATCATTTTTGAAGACCTATAGGCACTCGCTACTTGACTAGCCCAATATAATAAACGCTGTTTATTACCGGGCAGCGTCGCCGATGAAGAAAAAGGTGCTATACCATCAGCACAGTACTGAGCCGTAGTGATGTGGCCGGGCGGTAGTTTAGCAAAGTTTTAACGACTTCTTCACAGATGTACGGAGAGACACACTGTATGTAGAGACCTTTATCAATATACATTTAATATTCTCAAATTGCTGTATGTTATGAACTGCCTGCGTCTATATACCCACGTACAGTCCCGGGACATTCAAAAGTAGAATAAATGGGTATCTCTTGGATAGGCATGTAATATCCTCGTCTTCATCGTCATTTACCATCAGGTGAGATGGGAGACAAATGCCTAATCCAACATTTAGTAAAAAAAAATGTTAGCCAGATAAATTGTTATGTTAGTGACAGGTTCTGCAAATACACTGAAACCAAGAATACCAACATTATGAACTTTGCAAATATTATGCTTACAGAGTTATCATAGCTGTTTATAGGTGTGGAATGGTTAAGTTTCGTCAGAACGTGGCTAGAACAATGAAAAAATTATTGGAAATCTAAAGGTTTACCGGATGAGTGTTATCTTAGCGATATGTTCTACAAATACTTTGTAAAAATTTAATGTCATCATTATGAACTTCGCAAATATTGGCGTAGCATGAGCTTACAGGGATATCATGATTGTTATCTTAGAGATATGTTCTGCAAATACATTGAAACCGTGAATGCCACCATTATGAACTTTGCGAATGTTGGCGACCAATGCTTACAGAGTTATCAGCTGTTTATAAGTGTGGTTAAAATGAAGTGAAAATTATTTAAAATTAAAATGTTCACCGGACAGGGGCGTAAACGGGGTGGGAGTAATATATGAGTGACGTATCCCCTACAAATCTTTGAAATTTCAAATACTCTGAAGTATATGGTCATTGTATGCAAACAACACTCTCGTTAGATCTGTCTCGGGTGCGATCGGCTCGTGTTGCGGTACTCGCGAACGTCTCCGGTCCTGACACGTGCCGCGGGCGTCGCGTTGTCGGGCCGAGGTCTATCAGAAGTGAAATGTCACTCGCTCCGCTCGCGTTAATGTTAAAGACACTGTTTACGTATGTGTATCGCAAAATATCGCAACCGCTTTTATCACAATCAAACAAAATAGAGTAGATTAGCCTCTGGCTGGCACTATTCATTCATCCCCTTATACAAATCCTGGGTAAAAAAACTCTACTGGATGAGTGTTGTGTTCTCGATATATTCTGCAATACATTGTAAACCCGAAATGGCATTATATTATGCGTTTCACAAATATTAGCGAAGTATTTCTTACAAAGAGATATCAGCTTTTCATAAAAATCAACAAGGGGCATAATTTTATCTGTGCAATAGACAAAGAAAATTAAATAGGAAGCTGGTATAAGCTTAGAGTATTTGCTTATTTTTTTTATCGAGTGTTTTAATAACTAACAATATATTTTTCGAGTTTCCTAAATGTAGCTGTAGCTGGTAGCACCCACCGATCAGGTGGTCGATCATGATCAAGTTCGCAGATAAACTGGACTGGACAAACTGGACGTTTTTTAAGCCTGATATGATGATTTGGTATAAGTTTTCCTTGTTGTAATACTTGGTCAGACTATTCCAGACATTTTAAACACTCGTTTATAGTAGAACGAACGAACTTTTTTCAGAGACTATCCGTGGACTATCCGCGTAATCCTTTTCTGTTATTCTGATGTGTGAGTCAAGTATTGTATTTTCAAATATCATCAAAATCTATCTTGTAGATTTTGCATAAAGAAGAAACATAGCCACATTCGTACAGTTTCACAAACTTCTACAAAAAATACAAAAGTTTTCTCGTAAAGCTCTATCTAGGTATCTACGAGTATGTGCACATATTACTTTATAATGTTCCACACTATTGTATTTGCTATTAAGTAACCCAGTACACTTCGCCGTAACCGTGAGTAACCTGGACACGCCGGGTGTGTCTGATAAGCTGTCCAAACATGGAGTTATCAGCGGCTGGGTGTCACAACCTATGGGTACAGTGATAATGGCTTTTCACCGGTACCTACTTGCACTACTTGAAAATTTTTAATTTCCCTGACACTGTTATTTATCAACAAAGACGGAACATGTATGATTTTTATCCGTGTGACTTATTTGCAGATAGTTACTCTCATTACAAACAAGTAGTCACTAAACGTAATAATTGTTAATTTTGTATTCTTTCCTTTTAAATTTATGATTATTATTTTTTTTTATTTTTGCATTATATTCATACTAGCTTAGATTAATTATTGGTATTTGCATGTATCTACTTTTCAAAAGTGTTGCGTACAATCTAGTGTAGGATATCAGAATTAAAATGAAGTATAAAAGTGTGAAAATATCTAGACTAGGTTCTGTTATCTGTGATTGTACCTGATTAAATAAAATAAAAAATAAAAATTAAAAATGATATCATTGATTTCATTTGTTTCACCCGTTTGAATCAGTTGAGAGAGGGGCATACGGTTTGTTTGTTTTTTAGTGTGTGTAAGTGGCCAACGCTAGTGTTGGTTTTTTGTTAGCCGCCTAAAAGCATCTGACTTAGCTTTACGACTGCCATCAATGATGGCAGCCGGGACCAACGGCTTAAGGTGTCTTCCGAAACACGAGGAGCTCAAAATATTTTAATACCACTTGCCATCCATGTGGGGACCGCGCCAAGGGTTGCTTAATATGCGTAAGCGCAAATAATTCTTACGCCCACTGGGCCATCGGGTTTCTCATATAGTAAAATTCTCATATAGCAGCCACTGGTACACACACATATAGTACCACCACAGCAAGGTGTGGTGGTAGAGCCATACTACCGGAAAAAACATTTTTGATAGTAGCATGAATGGTAGCATGAAAAGGTCGGCTAGTCCTGGAACGTACCACACTCTCACAGAAAATCGACAATAATGTAGATGCTTTACCGCTTCTATGCTTCGTTCATAGAGTGAGAGAGCCGGAGACCCATCCTTCCAACCATTTCCAAATTCAATTCAAATTCAAAACGTTTATTCAATATAGGTTTCTTTGAACACTTATTAATTGTCATATTGCACTTCTCAACAATTGTAGACGTCAAAAATTTACTTATGGCTAAGTTTAATGCCGCTTCCAAAGCTGAGTGCAGAAGAAGCGGTAACAAACTGCACAGCGCATTTTCTCCAAGGACGACAACTCACAATTTTTGAAAACCTTAAAAATTAGGTATGTGGACTGAGTATACATTGGTTTATTTAAATGTCATGTTCGAATTGAATTTAAAAAATAATGTCATATTATTGAAATTAATAACACCGAAATAAAAAAAAAATGTAAAATTAAGTTCCTACTAAAATTAAAATAAAAAAAGTCATCTTTAAAAATATCACGTACAGAATGTACCACACATTATAGTCATATAAATACAGAATTACGAGGCGTCCGCGCCAAGCTCAAGCCAAACATTCTTATCATTAATAAAATCTTCGGTCCTATAATATGCCTTTTTACAAAGTAATTGTTTTACATAACTTTTGAATATTCTATCAGGCATATCAAGGACCGATTTTGGCAATTTGTTGAAGTAGCGTATACAGTTTCCCATGAACGACTCGCTAACTCTGCTTAGCCGATATCGCGGAAGAAATAATTTATGATTGTTACGCAAGGGTCTATTTATTAAATCACTAACTTTTTTGAACGACAAAATATTTTTCCTTGCATACATTATATTCTCGAATATATACTGTGAAGCTACAGTTAAGATATTAATTTCTTTAAACAACTGTCTGAGTGAGTCCCTCGCGCCCAGGCCGTAGATGGCACGAATTGCTCTTTTTTGTAGAATAAAGATAGTCTGGATGTCGGCTGCATCGCCCCACAGAAGTAATCCGTACGACATTAAACAATGAAAATAACTAAAGTATACAAGCCTAGCAGTGGTGCACTTTCGTTCCCCGTGTCCTCCCTCCAACTCCTTAAAAACCCGGCAACGCTCCTGTCACACCCTCGTTGTTGCAGTTATCCATAGGCAGCGCTGATCGCTTACCATCAGGTGACTCCCTTGTCGTTTGCCGTCCTATACCATAATAAAGAGGTGAAAAAAAGATGATGAAGCTGTGTAAGTGGCAACACATTTAGCTGCAAAAGGGGCGAATGAAAATATTGATCTGATTACGCTGGCCGAGCTCAAGAGCCCGTATTTCGCAGCCAAATTGCTTTAATTAGTTACATTTTGTAGAAACTGGCCGCAGAATTGAAACGGTCATGCAATAGCCTACTAACAATGCTTTTATAAAAGTCAATAATAATGTCTTTCCACAGAAAAAGTAGTTAGTAATTTGAAAAATATTTTATGACAATTTGTGTCCTCGTAGAGTGGGTGATTTAAATATAAGTAGAAATATTGTTTGAGAATTAGCGTTCTCGAAAAAAGCTGTGATTATTATAATAAAAGTAATATTTTAGTTAACATATACAAAATCTCGCTAGTAGATCTAGCTAGATAAGTTTATAAAAAGTCTGTTTTTCTCCTTATTTGAGAGGTTCAAAATGTAACTTTTTTACTGGTAAATATGTTAACAATCACTAAACTTCACCTGTGACAGTTATCTGCAGGCGATTTTTTTTTATTTATATTGTTTTCTTTTCTATATAACTTCCATTTCATTTCTTAAAACAAATATAACAAAGTTTTTCCAGACAATAACAGCAATAACATCGTTTCGCGGAACAACAAAACTAATTTGAAACGATTACCACGCAATAGCTGACGGCGAGGCTGCCGAGGAGATGAATTTCTTTGTTTGTGTAAACGATGATTGGTTTCCGTTTTCTTTCAATAGAATCTGTTGTCAAATAGTGTTTCTATATGAAGAAAATCACGGAAAGAGTCGAACCAAAACTAGTAACCACTAGTTTAAATCTATTAAGTCGTAGTATTTAAATAAATAAATATATCATACATATCACACATATCACACAAATTTTAATATTATTAAATGAATATTTTTTCTTAAATATGCTTATTGGGGTGACTCAGACCATCAATATGAACAACTTTTACTATAGGAACAAAGCTGGGAACTTAAAAAAAAAACCACAATCCCATACAAACTGGCCGAGCGGCAGAACTCTTTTCTATGGAAATGCCAATATTTTTGAGTTCCCAGCATTGGTCCCATAGTAAAGTTGTTCATATTGATGGTCTGATTCACCCCTTTAAGGTGATACCACTGTAAATAAGGTCGTTCTGAACCTTATTTATCTCGCAAAATACTTAAATTAGGAGTTTCAAATCTAAGTAATATGATTTTTGACTATTTCATCTCCAAAAATTGAAGATGAAAACACGTTTTGATAAAATTTTCTCGATAGAAATATTTTTTGAAAAATGGTCTTCGTTGGCAGAGTTTTTGTTATTGTAGCTCAAATGCGACGAATGAAATAATGATTTTTAGACTAAAAGATAGGTTATTAGTAATTCATCAAAATGTAAATATGAAAATACAATTAACCGGTCTGATTTTATATAAAATAGAAATAACGAATTTGGCTCTTACGTTTTTTTCTTTGAGCGACTCGAGACTATCTCCTATCTCATCATTCACGGGCTAAACCGCCAAGCGCTATCCCTTGCGCGCACTTGATCAGTCCTTTGCCGAGCGAAGGTACCAAACATTTGAGGCCTCGCCTTAAGGGAACGTCGAGGGCACATTTACACGCTGTATGTACTTTATTACCCAACATACGGCGAAGCCAAAAAGAAGGGTTATGATCTTCTTCTTGTCGTGTCGTTGGCTAAGGCTATAAGTTTTCCGCTATGTATGTGCATATATATGTTCGTTTGTTACCTTTGGTCTCATAAAATAACCAACGTAACTTGACAATGCGTCTTGACCGCTGGTTACAGACCATATAACGTTGAATCCTCATCCAAACTTTTTCCGTTTGCATCTTTAGCCGTTGCATGAAGCCCAGGGCGTGTAGCGTATATATTCTTTGCCCAGGGTCCGTTATTGTGGCAACATTGGGCAAAGCTGTTATGGCCACATTTGGAGCTGCCTGCATGGGCAGCTCTAGAACCGCGGACAAATACTTACCTGTGAAAACGGAGGCCAAGTATATACCAGTGCTGTTAATCGAACTCAACAAATTCAAACCTAAGGAAGGCTAGGTTAATATAGAATTTCTGTTAAGCTTAGTTTTTTAACGTGATAACGTATTATCATTCGATGAACGCCGGCTGCACGCACGAAATAGTGTCACGTTCCGCGTGCTAGCGAGAGCACGGAACAAGCGATAAAGAGGCATGATCGGCGTAAGTGTTCGGCTTGTGACGCATCTATCTCTCTTCCACCTTTATCACGTAAAATTATCGTCTGTAAATGTTTTTATAATCTTTCACTTAAAAAGCTGACTTTAAAAACTATTAAACCGATTATTATGAAATTTAAATGGAAAATATTGAATATCCTTTCAAACAAAAAATATATTTTGAATCGCTTCATAAATGACGGAATTATAAAAAAAAAAATACAAACGAATTGATAACCTCCTCCTTTTTTTTAAGTCAGTTAATAAAACTAGGTCAGCATGATTATTTTTAAATAACACAAGGTTACTGTATATATTTTTTGTAAATAAACTAGGTAACTGTGTTTTTTTCGATTATGTAAATTGAATTGACATAAACTGCCATTGTCGCATAGTGGCCCTGTCCTTGGTGTGGCCGCTCGTGACTAGGTGATTTGAAGTTTCAGTCAGCAAAAACATTTCAATAAAACGAAGTACTACGGTGATAATTTGCCTTGTCAATATTGCCTTCAGCAAATTTACTATTCACGATCTGAACTTGGGACTTCTAACATCCCTGACAATCCACAAAGTAACCTGGAGAAAAAGAACCAAGCAATTAAAAATCGGCCCTATAAACAGATGATAGACGTAATAAAAATACAAGCTAAACAAAGCTTATAAACTTCTAAGAGACCTCTCCAACTCGTCTGGCCAGCGTGGAGAGTGTAGGCCAAGTCCTCTGACTGCTCTGGCCAAGTATGGCTTTAGTAGTACAGAGAAGGTCGTGCTCCTATAGTGGAGACTAAAAAGGGCCTGATGATGATGATGATGATGATGAAGCAGATGCTTTGTGTCGTTTCCCTTCTTATGACCACTGGATGGAAAGGAAAGTCCATACAAATCGCAACGTAGATACTTTGGTTTGATTGGACTTTTCTTAGGCAAACAACCCACGCCCGGAACTTATTACAGAACTGCCCAAAAAAATAGTGTATTTTCTTTAGATTTCATGTATTATTTTAGTATGAAATGGAGTGGAGTTATTGTATTACACCACAACTTCACATATTTGGATTTATGGGATAATATTTTAAATTCCTTGAACTCTAATTTTTACGACTTAAAAAAAAGGTGATGGCTTTCAATTCGGTTGTATGTTATTTTTTAATGTTTGTTACCTCATAACTCCGTCATTAATAAATTGATTTTAAAAATATATTTTACTAGCTATTGCCCTCGGCGCCGCCCGCATTAATGTCGATGCCTCGAGAACAGTACAATTTCCCGGAATGAAAGATACCCTATGTCCTTCTCCGGGCCTTAAACTACCTCCATACCAAATTTTATCCAAATTGAATCAATGGTTTAAGCGTGAAAAGATGACAGACAGACAAAGTTACTTTCGTATTTATAATATTAGTATGGAAGTATGGATTATTGAAAAGAGTGTGTTGATTCCATTTTAATTTCATTAAAATCGGATCAGTAGTTTGGTTAAAGTCGGTTTTTAAGTCACAAAGAAAAATATAAAATGATAATCTTTTTAAAATATTTTTTATGTTGCATAATTCCTAAGTAAATACTTTACGATATAATTTGGAAAATCTATCGTGAAGCAATGAAACAACTGATAGCCGTGAACCGTCCTCTGTGGCCGATGGAGCGTGTCCCGAACTAATCACTATCACTTTTCTGATCGGATAAATTCACACAGCGCTTGTTGGACTCTGCCTGCACGAATTTACTATTGCTCTTTAAGAAATGTATTTGATACATCCTAGGTAGGACGAAATCGTGCAAATTCATCGCAAATGGTCAAAACATAGTTCTACTTCATCTTTTTGCAACAAGTCGTATCTTGTAAACGGCTAATTTTTGTTTTCTTTTTTTTAATGTCTATGTAGCTCCAAGTGAGCTTTCGCTACTTCACCGGGCATTTGAGACGAACCTCCTTTAACCTTTTTAGACAACATTACCAAAGGATCACCACAGGGACAGACCTGGGCTTTAGGCGTTGCCTGTGTGCGCAAGGCTTGGAGAGACAGCAAACTCTCATATTGCCTGATGGACCGCGTATACGTGCATACAAGCCTAAAGAGCCAATCTGGAAAAACAATGGCAAAAAACATATTTCGATCAAATGTAGCTAAGGACACAGAAAAAACTACATCAGAATCGGTTCAAACGTTTCGAAGCTTCGGTGCCACAGGCCATAGACAGACACATAACCAAATGCAATATCAAACACGTCAAATACTCGTATAACACGCACGTTTTCGTCGCAAAAAGGGTAAACGATTCGAAATGGCAAAAAAAAATTGATGTTCTAAACAGTTTCGGTTTCGGCATAAAATCGGCCGATCATTCGGCCTCGCCGAATCTCACGGCGTCGGTCGGGCACTGGTCTGGTGTATTCGGGTTGGTCTCACGCTGCCCAGTCAAGTAGACAGTCTATACTTTATGTGAAAGTGTAGAGTTGTGACCTGATAACGTCTTATAAATCTATGAATACCGCCTGAACGCACGAAATATATCACGTTCCTGAGCAGCAGCAGCAACAGCAGCAGCAGCAGTAGTAGCAGTATCTATCACGCATCTATCTCTCACCGTTATTACTTAGAGTTATCGTCCGTAAATCGATTTTACAGACAACTATTTTAGGGGTCGGTACCTCAAAAGAAAAAAAAACGGAACCCTTATAGGATCACTTAGTTGTCTGTCTGTCTGTCGGTCTCTCAAGACCCCTTTCCTCAGGAACGCGTAGAGATATCAAGTTGAAATTCATATCAAATACTCAGGTCTACTATCGCTCGGTGCTCTAAAAAAATCAAACTTCTATGCGGTTTTACTCCAAATTTTTGTATTTTTTCGATATTCGCAAGGGAATTAAAACCTACAGTACGAAGTAACATCTTATAGCACAGATAATGGAAAAATTTTGTCAAGCATACATTTTAGTTACGTCATATAATAAAAATAATTTTAATAATTTTTCGACACTTTAAAGGGAATCAAAACTCATAGGGTACTTCCCGTGAATGCTTTTTGAGAGAGATGGGAAGACGAACTGCAATCCTATCGGAAAGACTGACCTACAGTAACCCTCGATCGAAATGGTTGGAATGATGAAAGGGAGAGCGGAGTGGGATGGGACTGATTTCTATTTAGAAATAGAATTCATTTTGAGCCTATACAGTCCCACAGCGGGGCAAAGGTCTCCCTTTCATCCAACCATTTCGATTGAGAGTTACTGAAGTCCAGTCTTTTTTATATAATAAAAATATTTTTAATAATTTCAAACTAAATATATATATTGTACGGACCCTTAGTGCGCGAGTCCGACTCAAACCTTTTTTATTATTATTATGATACCACCTCTATGTATTCATTTAAAATAAAGTGGTTGGTTTGATTTTAGTTGGGTGGATTTTAGTACATAATAATATTACTAATTGGTCTTATTTTCGGTTGCGGATTCAGCCGAAATTGATTCCCGAACAGAGGTTCGTTATCGGTCTCTGTTTTGGCAGAATATCTTGTTTCGGTCGGACTCTAAGTAACTACAACACCTAGGTCGGTACATTTAGTTTATTTAAAAAGTTTATAACCTAGAGACTAGCTCGCCAAATTACTTCTAATTAAATTATTACATTGTATGCGGGTTCGCCAATGTCACAGATAAGTAGCCCATAAAAACTGCGCAGTTTTAATGTTTATTAATTAAAACTGAGCAGTTTTTCAACTTTTATAAAAGAAACGCTTTATAAGAAACATTGTATGAAACAATGTCAGTTTTATGATTAAGTACCAAATGGTTTATGGATTTTTAGATGTTTTGAGCTACCAGTTCAAAGATTCAAAGATTTATTCAGAAAATAGGCCTTTTCAGGCACTTTTTCACGTCAACATTTTAAATACTTAATGCTTTTTAAATTATATTCAAATTATTAATTATTGTTCAAAAGCTACAAACTACTAGCTACCAGTAGTATTATTTGAAGTTTGAAGAAAGTGGAGGATGATACTGAGACTACAAAGTTATTGATCATCGCCTACAATATGGCTTTGTGCCGAAGAACCTTGTTCTCTTATAATATGTTTGTGATCCCATTGGCCGCATGTCATCCTCTACATCCTCATGACTTGACTTGACATTTAAGATGAAATAGTAGAGTAGCAGTCAGAACAATATATAATAGAGTACTTCGGGTGATCATGAGAAGCCCTCGTCGTTGCCTCACTATTAACAGTTTAGGATAACTATAAATAGTTTTATAGGATAACTGTATCTAAAAATTGTATACCAAAAGTTGTAACTATGTGAAAGTTTTAGTCGTGGTAGAGCCACGCTACCGGCAAAATGAATTGCTAATAGCATAATTGGGCCGACTCGTCCGGGGAAGTACCACCACACCACACTCTCACAGAAAAGCGACGTCTGAGTAGAAGCTTTATCGCTTCTATGCTTCGTTCGGTGAGTAAGGGGGCCGGATGCCCATCCTTCCCCCTCCCCTCCCATTTCCTTCCCCCAACTTCTCAAAAGGCCGACAACGCACCTGTCACACCCTGGTGTTGCAGTTGTCCATAAGCAGCGGTGATCACTTACCATCAGGTAACCCGCTTCGCGTTTGCCGTCCTATAAATATATTAAGCTGTTTAAGTACATATTGGCTACAGATGAGTACTAGACAGTCAAACCCATGATTAAGTAATCAGAACGTTGTAATCGAGTACTTGAGGTGATCGTGAGAAAGCTAGAAGGCGGTTGCCTCACTATCGGCAGTTTTTCCTCTATTGTGTGCTAATCAGTTGCCATTATCTCATTGTGGTAGCTATAGCCTATAATAATTCTAGCGACGCCTGCCGAGTACTAAGGAATCGATTTCAGAGCTGTCTTGAATGTCAATATACCTGGTGCAAGCAAACTGATGTCTGCTTAATACTATGCGATAAAATATTTTCTCACAAACTTTTCAATATATATATACAACCCATAATTGTAAAACAAGACATCTTCATCATCATCATCCTCATTTTAGGAACTATGTTCTTATCGGTGGAGTATTTTCCATCTTTCTCTACCCTCCGCTATCTCCTTGACCTCTCTACACGACTTAACTTTGGCCTATTCTTTCATTTCGTCTATAAAAGCTCTCCTCAGCCTTCCCTTTTCTCTCCTGACGTCGATCTTCCCTGCCAAATTAATGTTCTACAAATTGTCAATGAGAAGAAAATTAGACTTCCCTTTCCTCTTCTCACTTCGATCTTTCCTTCCAACTTGTTCATAATGACTTGTCAATGAAAAGAGAACGTTATTGAATTTGATAGGACTTAGGGGGAAAATATACGGTCATCTTTTCCCCCTCGACGGTCATCAAAATTCGATCATTGTACTTTATTGACCGAGCGAGCGCGAAGCATGATCCAACCAGAACTTGAGAAGTTCATAATATCTTTGTGTATATAGGCATCCTTTTCAGACCATGATTTACTAGAATAAATTATGGAGGATGTAAAATTAGCCAAGGCTCCAATAAACCATAGTATGTGGTGATCTTAATGTAGATTTATTAAAAAACAGTTTTATATATTATTATAATAAGCAGATTATTGGATTTGTTAATTTATTTAAATCCTTTGATTGTAAATATCTGTTTCGTCAACCAACCAGGGTTACAGAAACGACAGCCACTGGCTTATGTTTCTGTAGTTGTAAAGCTCTTGAAAGAACCGTGATGAAAAATATATAGTTAGATCATTTCGGATTATAGCGAATTCTATACTTATACCGACTTGTAAAAAGCAACATATTGACCTTCCTCAAAATTTAAAATAGTCTCAGTTTTAGCTTGGTCAAAAAATCGTTCGTATGTTCCGCTATCCGGTTGTTCTCCTCTACAGGTCGCATTTCTCAACCGATTCTCGTGAAATTTTGTGGACGGTTCAATAATTACATAGAATATTTTTGGCACAAACGACGCAAGCGCCAATTGGGGTATGTGGCGCTTAGAACCATTGTGAGTTCGCTGTGGTACGAGTAAGTCTCACGAGGTCTACAGCTCGCAGAGCCACTATTTATACTTCTAAACTTTCGCGTGGCATATTTGCTATATGCAAAATCGGGAATCAAAGCGAACATACCGTTTTTCTCCAAACGTTTCAGCCGGGTTACACCGACCGACGCATGACGACTGATGCAGCGGTGTTAGAGCTCCATCGGCGTGATGAGATCTTCATCCACGTCATATTACCGTTTTCCTAACTATCTTCACACACTACACTACTACGAAACGTCTGAAGAAAACAGTATGTTCATGTTAATACCCGATTTTGCATTCATTTATATGTTTCAAGAACCCATATCATGGAATTAGCACTCAGACAAATTTTACCGTCCAGTTGGCCCGCGTCCGTTTGCTGAAAACAAAGCGGAGTACACAATATTCAAGGTAATGCGTAATACCATTATGAAAGATCGCTCGTCTTACAACAAAGTGGAGCACACAAACAGTCCTATTTGCTTTTCAACGTTTTGGTTTTGTTTGTGGAAACTACATACTTTGCCATAATATAAAAAAAAAACAAACCTACTCTTCACGAGTAGTTATGAAAAAGCCAGTCTCCATCACGCTTACAGAAAAATCTATAAAAGTCGCAACTACAGAAAATAAATAGCGCACACAGAAACATATAGGTAAATAAAAAAAAAAATAGTTCGTTTTAGTTTGTACTTACATAACTTACTATAAAAAGCCAGGTAATAAAGGAAAGCCAAAATTGAAATTCTTATACCTTTTGGGCAAAGTCAAAGCTAAGTTTGTGGACCTATCGTTGAAACATATGCTATCACACAAGATATGAAAGATGATACTGACATAGAAGGGGAACGGCAATATGAAAGCAATGTGATTGTCAGTAGATTTTCAAAGTGCTCATTAGAAGCTAAATGTACTCTATTTAGAGCTTACCTATTGCACTTAATGCTACACATGTAGTCTATTGGAGAAATACACACAGAAAGCATACGAGACTTTAACAATCCAGGATAATAATGCTCTTAGGCTGGTGATGGGACTGTTAAGATTGAACAGTGTTTCTGGCATGTATGCCGTAATTGGATTAAATTGCCTCTAAACTATAATGCGCAAGCTTGCTACCTCCGTGGTAGTGGTAGCTAGGGTAGTGGCAGTGCCATGCCAACAGCATCCTTGTCCACATATGACCCATTGCTGAAGCTTACATGCACCGTGCAGAGCATTATATACTGACCTATTAAAAATGATTACACTAACAGTATAGAAGTATGTATTTGTAACTAGAAAATAAATGATTTTTTATTTTGGATGGAGAAAAAATGGAAGAAGTAGTTATAATGTAATAGATACAAGAAAAAACTACTTATTCGTGCTACACATTATTTTGTACGGTAATCATAGTTAGGCAGTTTGTCTCTATTTTTTGCTACATAGTTCATAGCATGCCAAAGTGGAACAATGGCTTGACAATTGCTTAACAAATACCCGCCGTCACCAAACCATATACCGCTTGCTGAGAAACTACCACCGGGTGGCGGTAGATGCACGAAAAATAGAGTTAGGTGGGGTTTCAACAATAGAGAGTGGTACAGTGGTGCTAACCAATCTATGGGTCACCTCTCGGTGGGCCCAGAAAGCCCAACCTCTTGCTCTCTGGTTACAATGCACTGGTTGAAACATATTTAATGTGAACGCTATCAAAGGTTCACAGGTAATCTGAATATGCGTTCTATGAATATAATATACAATACTGATGGGTTGCTAGACCGAATTCCTTGTGATGATTCATGATTTGAATAATTCCTTAAACTTTTTCCCATTTCCTTTGCCGACTTCTTCAGTCTGCGCAGAAAGGCAAGACGGTGGTACATTCTACGTTTTTTCTTTTCATAAAATGTCGTCATTTGTGGAAGATACGATTTCATTAAGGTAATCAAAGTCGTAGGCCGGCTTCCAGCAGCAAGTAGAATCATGATTAACACAAGTGGTTGAAGGTCCACTCCCACACTCATCACCTCATCAGGTAATGCGCCATTCCAGAAAAATCCGGACAGTTTGACCCATTCACGTAAAGAGGATTTCCTAATTTTTGTCGCCACACTTTTGTGATTACCGGTATTTTGGAAAATTTGTTTTATTCTGTCGATTATAAGATTTGATAATACGTTGATGAGATGTTTGTTCTTTTCGTAGATAATAATAATATTTCATTATATACTTGCTTTTATTATGAGCGATTTATACTTTAATATCATTCATTCATCATTATCAGGTCTTTTTAGACTCCACTACAGGAGCACGACCCTCTCTGTACTACTAGTCATACTTGGCCGGAGCAGACAGAGGATTTGGCCTACACTCTCCTTGCTGGCCAGACGGGTTGGAGAGGTCTCATTGATGTTAATGAGCTTTGTTTAGCTTGTATTTCCTAAGTCGCCTTATACGACATCCACGGGATGACTTGAAGTGGTCCTATTCTATTCTGCCGGATACCACGGCATACTTTAATATGCCAAGACAAAAAAGATACGTTTATCTTGTTTAGTTTAGAAGTTGCCATGGCTACCATCAGACCAGCTCTATGGTACATGCACACAAATATAAATTATAAAAAAACATGTTGCAATGTCATCTAGCTTATGTAGAGTCGGGGGCAGATAAGATAAAACTAACCCCTCTAACGACAGATTTTAAATTGTCCCCCACAATTTAAAATCTGTCGTTAGAGGGGTCACATTTATCTACCACAACTTAATCAACTTATAACTAAACACGAAAGTGAGTCTCTTTATAACGCTTTCAAGGTCAAACTACTTAATATTTTGAATATTCTGCCTACACATTTTTGGGTATATGGAGAAGGATATAAGCTACTTTCAATCTGGAAAAAGGTACTGTTAAAACCGTGGAGCATTGATTGAGATTGAGGTTCCTGGTAGAACGTATTGTTCTGGTGCAAGGGATCTACATTCCCGCGAGCACAGCCGTGTGTGAAAGCTAGTTATAGAATGTTTTCGTTTGTTTGTCTACCTAGTCTGGGACACAGACGTGATATTGTATCTGCGACATGTCTGCCACTAAGTAAAGACAAATTTTTTAAAGTGTAGTTTCCGATCAATTATGCCACGTTTAGCATCGTATGCATCGTCACACTCGTTGAATTTTATTAAAGCTGCGCCATTGTGTGGAAATGCGTCCCCAGGTCCCAACGTCTCCGCAACACCGTACCGAATTTTTACTAATTTTTTACTAAGCGGCCGGCAATAAACAGCCACTATAATATGCTTCCTTGAAAATATCTTGGTGACATTTTGACCTATTACGAGTAACCTTGTTTAATAAAACGGTTTTACTATTTTACAAAAAAAACTTGAGTCGCTTTTTCAATTCGTTCTCTGTGTTTGCTTAAGTCGTCCTCAAAAAAATATGACGTGTGGTTTATTGAACAAAGTTAAAATAAAATAAAATATAGTATATTTATTCAGATAATAAAATATCAATCAATTTAAATCTCTATCTAACTACACCATGAAAAATTTGGCTTGGAAGCAGTTCAAACAGAGTACACATTTGTACTTTTGTGATTAAAACATTGCATCGTTGCGCTGCATCCTCCTGCATTATGCATTAGCTTCCGCCGCGAAAGTGCACTAGTGCAGTAACGTTAGATAATCTGAATATAGCGCCAATGAATAGATTCGTTGTTTGTTAGAAATATGGAGCAAGTCGGTGATAGAAATCAGAGTCGCCTTTCCTTACGATAGATGACTTCTATTTCGATTGCCGACTACTAAGATTTACGTCATGAAGTTTAACATATTAGCAGCTTAAAAAGTGCAGTAACGTTAGTTATTCTGTATGTAGCTCCAATACAGAACAAAACATCAACTCGTTGTTCTGTTTGAAGCAAGGTGGTTATCGAAATCAGAGCCGCCTCTCACTATTGTACGAAGTTAACATATTAGCAGCAGATAGGGTCCAAGTAGGGAAACTGCTATCATGTTAGAAATCTGAAGTATCTGGGAGACCCATCTAACTCCATCAATTTTACACCCCGGAACCCCTTACTAAATTTAATCGAAACATTTGAAGACATTTTCGAGATTGAAATAATAAAAGAATTACTCGTTTAATAGCATTGGATGTAGCGCTAGTGAATTGAGTCATTGTTATGCCGAGAGTTTAGAGCAAGTTAGAGATCGAGATCTGAGAGTCCTTCCTTCTTTCCACATGTGAGAACACTGGAATCTTTCAAGCGCCTTCTGATGACAGCAGTTGGGGCCACGTTTCTCCCCAGATCAAGTTATACTTGTCCAATTGGCAATATAGTGTGTTTATATGATTGGGTTTGGGTTTCTTTACGATATCTTCCAAAACCGGTGGAAGTATTTGCCGATGAAAATTACCATAAAATGTATAAGATGTCCATGGTCTGTTCTTTGAGACGAGGTGTTTCCAAAATATTTTAGCAAATTGTTAGTGTACGATAATCAGTGGTCAAGTCCACCAACACCAACTTTATGCACTGCTAAATTTTATGAGGGCATCGTGACTACAAAAATAAAAATACGTTTTTGAGCAAGATAGGGATCTGAATATGTCAGTTGGTTCGCCCTAGACAGCTGCCCGGACATGCAGTGTTGGGCAGAGGTGACTCCCTGTTTTTTGTTATGCAAATTTTTGCAACGATGTAGTACAAATAAGTACATAAAATAAACTATGTACATGTATATACGCTTCTATTCAAATATGTTGCTTCTAAGTGTCCTATCTCGTAATATAGATTTATTGTGACAGAGAATCCACAAACAAAAGTGTTACTTGGAGTTATGAAGGTGTCAATGTATATTGTCTTTGCACGGGTGCTGCTTGCCAGTTCTTGACTTAAACTTGGCTTGTTACACTCCCGCGTGTGTCGATAAAACTACGATAATTATTAATGGAAGAAGACAGTTTCTTAAATGTACCTAGGTATGCAAACAAAGTAGCCGTGTGGTTTCCGGCAGAGTAGAATAGGACCACTCCAAGTCTTCCCGTGGATGTTGTAGAAGGTGACTTAGGAAATACAAGCTAAACAAAGCTTATAAACATCTAAGAGACTTCTCCAACTCGTCTGGCCAGCGTGGGGAGTGTAGGCCAAGTCCTCTGGCTGCTCTGGCAAAGTATGGCCCTAGAAGTACAGAGAGGGTCGTGCTCCTGTAGTGGAGACTAAAAAGGACCTGATGATGATATGCAAACTCTCAGACTAATAACCCCAGGTAGGTAACTCGGGTTTCTTATTATAAAATGGTCATTGCACAAGGCACACGATAACTCATTTACCTAACATATATGTATGATAGAACGAAAGTAAATTTGTATTTTTACGCTTTCACACTGTAATCTACTGATGTAGGTAGTCTTCACGAAACAGGTACCTTGTTCATTTATGAAAATACAAGTATAGCCAAAAGCTAATACGTAGTATAGAGGACTGTACCTTCTTTGGTAAAAATGCTGTTAGAAGTAATATCAATAACGTATGAACTCTATTACAATTAACCCAGCAGTCAATTGGCAACTAAATCAATCTGTTAGCCAACAGTTCCCACAACAGACTTCCATCACAAATCACAATCAACTTCATTATTATTAGTCAAGACGTCCATTGATCAAAGCGCTTCAGCGTGACCCAGATCCTTGCGAAGGGACACCTGCATTGGACCCTTCGTTTGAGACAAGGGTGTAGGGGTCGATGAACTCTCAAGGTCAATAAACGATATGCCGGTGACTTTATTTGATTCACGAAAATTCGCCGGTTATTCACGTAACTGTGAGTTACAAGACTACCTTCTACGATATGGGACGTAGATATCTATAAAATGGATGATGTTAGCCACCAACACCTCCATGCCAGTGGCCTTAGGTCTTATGCCCTTAGGTACTGTCTACCCCGTAAAGGATAAAAAAGTGATACTATTAATATTTGCAAGCCGTGTGTCAAATAATGGGTGAGTACCGACGCTTTAACCTAAAAATATTGAACCAAACTGAGGTGTTCGATATCAGTATAGGGTAAGGGTTATGGCAAGCATCAGCTACGTTAAGTTTCATCTTATCAATATTTTTAATTCTAATGATTGAGCATGGAAATGCACAGCCTCCGTGGTCCAGTGGTTAAGGCGTTTGCCTGTTGACCCGGGGGTCGTGGGTTCGATTCCCACCGGAAGCATACTTTGTTTAGTTGCTTCTAGGTTGGTTAGGACATTGCAGGCTTGAATCACCTAATTGTCTGATAATAAAGATGATTCCGTGCTTCGGAAGGCACGTTAAGCCGGTGGTCCCGGCTGCCATCTGGTAGTCGTTAAAGGAACCACGTCAGAGGCCGAGAGGCGGTTCCGAAGAACTCTGACACCAGGGTGTGCATGGTCGATTGACCGTGACACCTACACGAAATGATGATGATGATGAGCATGGAAATATTATCAAGCCTAGTTGTTCCATATATTGTTTATGGTCAACATGAAATTAAGTTTTATACTTCAGATGTTACTGGAAGAGTTGGTCAGGGCCGGCCTCGACGCACATACCGTGACCAGATTACGGACGTTCTTGCCAAAGGGCAACTCAGGAGTACCCGAAACCGACGAGCATGCATGAAGAGAGTAATGGATGAAGACGAAGCGAGAGAGATTTGTTAAGATAGCAAGTGGAGGTCCCTAGTCTCTGCCTACCCCCATGGGAAACAGGCGTGATAATATGTAAGTATGTATGAAATCCCAGAGCGAGCCTGGAATAAGATAGAAAGAAGGAGCTACTCTGAATATCTCTCTGAATACGATATTATCTGCTTGTCTCTTCCATACGCTGTTCACCCGTGTTCAAGCAATGCTAACAAATTGCACGAGTAATAGGCAAGTAAGTACTTAGCACTCGTTAGTAGTTGGAGCTCATGTAAAATTCTTTCCGGTAATTTAATTTAATATTCAGCGACAACACAACACTATAAGTGCCTTTCATTGCTTCTTGCTACATAGTTTATTGTTACAAATACTCCATGTATCCTGCGCTAAATTTCCTTAAAATAACCTATTTTTGGTCCCTCCGGGCAATTCTGTCCACTTCCTAACTCGAATTACGTTAACGTTCTTTCTGACTTGTTTTGCCGTTTTAATAACGCAGTACAAGTGTATATATTCTTTGGTACAAGTCCAGTCATATTTTTATCCCATACCTCCCTATTTTTTACGCAAAAGTTCCTCCTACGACCAAGACCTATGCAAGGACATATCATAGATACATTGATAGTTCCAGGAAAAGGTTCTTGCAGGAGCCTACATAATATCAACTTCTCCAAAGGCCCTCTACGTGTTGGATCTATATTCCCACGCAAACCTTCCAAAGCACCAAGGATAACATCTCTGTCCTGAAAGGTTATTTAAAGATTATACCTATTTTAGATATGATGACTGTAAACTGAGGCAGACCCAAACATTACGAATATGATTCACACCTATCGTCGCCAATGTCCTATAAGTCGGCCGCCTCGGTCCGCTGACTCTGTTCTCTCTGACACTCCTTCCTCGCTTAGCCCTGATATTTTAATTAAACACGTGTAGTCTCGTGTCCCACGGCTGGGCAAATTATTACGGGCGCATGAGTCACAGTATCTTCGACAATAAGTCGGCCGCCGCGGTCCACTGGCTCTATTCTCTGACCCTCGCCGGACACACCTTCCTCGCTCAGCCGTGATATTGTAAATAAATACGCATGTAGAGGCACTCACTATTACGTTACGATCTTGGATATTAATGACTAATACTGCTGCTTTTCATGTGTGTAAGTGGCCAATGCTGGTGTCAGATTTTTCAAGCTGCCTATAGGCATACCGACCTGACATAGCTAAAGACCGTCATCTAGTGATGAGAGCCAGGATGTCTTCCGAGGCTCAGCAGAGTATGAGACATTTTTGAACCACTTTCACCCGGGGTGGGTGAAAGTGGTTTAAGCTACCTTGAGCGGGGATCATGCTCATACTAGCTTTACAAGCGTAAGCGATAGGCTATTGAGCTCCTATCTGTATGTGTTCGTTTCCTTTATGCACACATCCCTGATCCTTGTTGCTACAAAAATACTTGAATATGATTTTAGTTTGTACAGCCAGCCTGATAGTTAGCTTCTTGAGTATCTCGAGAACCGCAGACATATCTACCTGGGAAAATAAAGTACCTATTTACCCGCGCTAGGATTAAAACTTAGAGCCTGTCGTGTAACAGTCACGGAGGCCGTCAAAGTAACTGAACTAAAACTTTTTATAACAGAAATGAAGCGTATCGACTTACAAACGTTGCAGTCGCACCGTTATTACCATCTCACTGATGCTTGAAAAACTGCAGCCGCGATCAATTTAAAAAGTAGAACTTTTGAGATGGACGGAATCTAGACCATTTAGCGGTACTAACAGTAATGGACAAAATATTTCCCTTTTACTTTTTTACGAAATCGTCAAACCTTTTGAAAACAAAAAAACCCAAATGACATGTAAACGATATGAAAAAAAGATTGTCTACAACGTCTCTCTCCATCTACTTCGAGTCATATGCTCTGCAAGAGCAACTACTTATAGGGTTCGCAATTCAAAGAGTACCTATTCAACGGGGAGTGATAAAAAAATTATGATATGATATGATATTTTTTATGATGGCAACCGAGCAAGCGGGTCTCCTGATGGTAAGTGATCAGCGCTGCCCATGGACAACTGCAACACCAGGGTGTAACTGGAACGTTGCCGGCCTTTCAAGGAAATGTTTAGAAGGATGGGCCTCCGGCTCTCTTACTCACGAACGAAGCATAGAAGCGGTAAAGCTTTTACTCAGACGTCGATTTTCTGTGAGAGGTCTTCCCCGGGCGAGCCGGCGGCCCATTCATGCTACTAGCAAAAATTAATTATGCCGGTAGCGTGGCTCTAACACAACTAAAATTTAAAGACTATTACCAAAGCAAGCTTATCGAAAGAAATTGGTCTTTGGTACCACCGTCTACATAAAACTCCAAAGTTTACCCACAGGTAATAAAGATCGTCTTCCAACTCACCATAGTTAATTAGCGTTAACAAGCTACCTATATGCATAATCAATCGTTTAACCAATTTATATCGTAGCCCAGTTCACGCGAAGTCATTATTTGGCCGAGTAAACGCGATGGTTGCCCTGATTGCCGACACGAGTGGGGATGATCTGGTGGTTTTTTTTCTTTTTGAATAGAGTAAGTTAAGAGTTTTGGCATGGAAGAGTTTTGGGCTGTATCTATTTAACCGTTAAAAGTAATCTTGAAATTCTCACATAATGTGTATATCTATGTATGACTGTTATAATAACAAACAATAAAAATACAATAAACAATTTTTAATTATTTTTTTAATAAAAAATTTAGGAAAGTCTGTGACAGGTTTTGCATTGGCCGGCAGCAGGCTACAATAGATAGGGAGGGATGAATGGAAGAAAGGAGGGGATGCCTTTGCCCAGCACTGAGACACAAATTAGGTTACAGAAAAAACACACAGGAGCACACAAAAAACTTGATTTTGGTATTTTTGAGGTTAAATATTGTATGATGGTACGGAACCCTTCGTGTGCGATTTAGAGTCGCACTTAGCTGGTTTTATTTATTGCAACGTTGATAAACATCCGTGAGAGGGAAGAGAGGTAGAGCTGTAATTTTTTTTAATTCAGTCTATAGCAACCTCACAACTTGCTATCTATAATACAATGTCTATTATATAGTTAGGTGCCACTCTGATGACTGATGCAGCTATCTATAACTTCTATTTGGCCAGGCTGTCGGCTGATGAGGAGGACGTGAGGTGATTTTTAACTGCGATGTCTCGCCTTGGTTTTCATTTGATTAAAGACATTAAATTGACACAGTAAAACTACACTTCCTTCCTCTTTTATCGACTGAAAATGGCTGATAAACAATATTCCGCCACTTCTGAAAACTTTTTAAAAATATTATAATTTACTCAAAAAATAAGATATTCAATGTAATTTTATGCCATTTTATTATCTCATAGGCACCGTAATTAAACATTAGCACGAACCTCTTCATTATTTGTTTGCGACGATGTTTTAATAGAAATACATCCATCTTAGGAACCATTTAGTACATAGGTAGAGCGGTTTTTTTTCATTCATTATAATTATGACAGCTCATACAAGTACTTATGGCTTGCTCCCACCGGTTGGAATCAGATGTGTCTATTAATCATACATTGTCTCAGGGTAAGCTAAACAAAAAATATATTTTGTTATTAGGTACATTTTTTCCTGCATAAAAAAGGGTGTAACACACCTATTTCTACTTTGTAAGGGCATAACAAGGTAAATCTCGATAAGAATCGGTACATAATTTTAAGGTTACATACCCAAAGGGCAGCAAAAAGGAACCGTTTTATTAAGCCTCCGATTTCCCTCCGACCATGCGTCCGTTCGTCACAGGGCTGTATCTATTGTAATAGGCAGGATTTCTTATTTTCACAGAAAGTGTGTATATCTATTGCCGCTATAACAACCAATAATACAAAAATTAAATGTAAATAATAATTAAAGGGGGCCCATTCAGGAACCCTGATATTTGGACATTTTTTCTGGAATTTCGAAAAACTATTAAGAATAGTGTTCGTGTTAGAGTGGACTCTGCATAATAGAGGTCGCTTAAAAGAGGGCTTTAAAGCGTTCTTATTCAGTCCTCATACAAAAAAGATTGTATGGATATGGATTTTGTAGTTAATAGTATTGTATGGTTGTACCAAAACCTTTGAGTGAGCTAATGCGACTCACATTTGGCTACTTTTTTTATTTTTTGCTAAGCGCCTTGATTTTTGGTTATATGCAATTTCTACCTATTTGTGAGTTTGAAAGTTTTTGAGACAGATATACTAAATAGGAAGAAATTGACGCATTTGTTTTTTTTTCATCGCAAGTTTGTTTCGTGTTTTTCCACGAAAGGTACCATAAAGATAAACATTTACTAACGCGAATAATTACTTCTTCAATCCTAATTTTTGTACATTCACAATTACGAAATTCAACATTGCATTATAATTACCATGCGAACAGCTGTCTTAATAAATCAATGAGCACCACAACTTAACTCACACTTACTCAAGTACTACAATACTTACATTACTTGGTCCTTCGCACCCGATTAAAGCAATCCTTAAATCCTCAACACTCACTTATCACTGGCTAGAAACAAGTTTATATTTCTGTTATATTTTTCGTGTGTCGCGGTCGGCATGGAGTTTGCGAGTGTAAACAAGAGGCGACCGGAGCGGCATGGCGCATGCGTCGCGAGGGACGGCCGGCCGCGGATTGCGGACGCGGGTGGCGGCGCCGGCTGCCGCCGAGGGGCGAGCTGGTTGGCCCTTCTGATGACCAGTGCCTACAGGAGATTGAGGGCTCAGTTAGCCCAGCAGTGCGCTTCGCTCTACGAATGTCGGATAACACCCTTTGTTACACTTGGATGGTTGTAATCGCTTTTTTTTTTTGTTTACTATAAAAATTCTGAACATTTGCATGCCTTTGTTTAGGCAAAATACAATGTACCAATGACAAAATGTAAGACATATATCATACTATATTTTGGCAAATAAACCATTCTCATTCAAAAGCAATAATAAACCTAGCTAACTTTCTTTTCTGGCAGCAGTTCGTTTCGCTCGCTCTGCTATTGCGCTTTTTAACCATAATATTAGTCCATTTCTGGCGCTTCGCCGCCCGCCTTTGCGGCAGGCTCGCTTCGCTCGCTCGGCTATTGGGGTCCCAGTTCTAACCTAACTGATATTTTGACCAAGTGAAAAAATGCGAAATATAAATTTGCTAGAGTTGCATTTCCCAAATAAATATTTGGGAAATGCAACTAGGGCGATAACTTTATCGGGAAGTAAAATTTGACGAAAAATTGCCTAAAATGAGTGAAAAAAATACTTTATGGCATTTCACATCCAAGAAAAACACTGTTGCGAAATTAAATTCATTTATTAAAGAAAACAAATAACTCAAACCATTTTACACACATTCATTTGACAATTAACATAAAATACAACAATAATTATGAACCAAGAACAGGCTGACCTTTAACTTCTGATCTTGCTAACAAATTCAAACGCAATGGGAGTTTGAATTTGTAAACAAGGACCATATTAAAACAAATTTTAAAAAGTTAATGTTTTAAACAGAAACAAATGACAAACAAATTTTCAAGGAGTAGGAGAATAAGGAATTGATATTTCAACCCAATTACTTTACATATTTTTCTTCGCTACGATGTTAGACATGTGGTGAGTACACTCGACAGTTGTTAAAGCAAGCCAACTAGCGAGAGCGTTGAACTACCCAAATTCATCGCAAGGAAATTTCTCAGTGACGACTTACCAGTTTCATTTAAAAGAAATATATATAGCTGATATTACATATACTACATAAAACGTCTCAATCCCATTCCGGGAAAACAAGGCCTGAGGCCATTAGACCCAAAGACCACGTTTAGCGTGTTAGACGTACGTTTTTTCTCTATCTCCGAGACCAGCATGGACGTTATTAACCGATCGAGCGATGCTCCGTTCGAGCTTATGTCCGTCTGTTCCGCAGTCCGGGTGTTCTCCTCTACAGACTAACGGAAATTTTCAGACTAACGTTTCCCCATTCTGGTTTAATTTCCATCATTCAGCAATATGTGCAGTGCGATGTCATACAGATAAATCTAATTCCGGATTTTACGTAAATCACTCCACCGACAAGAGCCAGGCTCTTAAATAGGAGGAAGCATGTTATGCAGAATATCATACAAAAAATGTTTTGATGCTGTATGATGCGCAGCGTCTCAGTAGAGCAGTTCCTAGCAAGGTGAGCTAAACTACACACAAACTACATATTCTTTAAACTGATAATCATACATGACCATCGTGGTGTGGGAAAATACAAAATTTTGGCCACAAAACATGATTGAATAATTGCCACAGGAAAAATTATGTCATTTTGTAGATTGTAACCATTAAATACAGGCAATCTTTGATCTTTGTGTATATTTCATTTGTAGATCTAAGAGCTTTTATTCCCAATTTCACACTATTATTTAGCTACTTAAGTTTCAGTTCACTTATAGTTAATAGATTCAGGTGTTACTTTGCGGAAGTCAAAGTTACATTTACTTTGAGACAATTTACTTTGCGTGCTTCCGCCACCAGTTAGTCCATGCAAACTATTGCTGGCCAGCGCCCACCCACTACTGTTAGTCCCTTCATACCCGCCACCAATAGTTCACCAACAGTTCACTTACTTATGTTTATTATCGCATTCATTCATCCTTACATTCTTATTCTCAGTCAGGCGTTCTTGGCATATCTTTATCATTCGTACATTATACTTCTACATTTCACATAATGACGTGCGACATCATTGCCATCTTTTTAAAGATTACTATGTTAAAGTAGTGCGTTCTCCTTTATTACTTTGACCTTATAAGGTTGACTTTGAAGTTTGATGGCAGCGGCAAGGGTCGCGCGATACCTACTTCTAGCCACTATGGGCCATCCATAAATTACGTCACAACTTCAGGGAGGGGGTCAAGGTAGTGTGACAGCGTGTGGCAATATCGGGGCAGGGATCATAAGCTTTGTGACGTTACGTATATAAAGTCGGTCACCAGCGCCCGTAACATGGCACGCGCGACAACGTTTATCGACTATCGCACCCGCGACGCGGTTTATATCGCGCGATAAACTATCCACATCTCGCTTTTTGATATAACGGTAAACAAGATGGCGATAGTCGATAAACGCTGACGCGCGTACCATGCTACGGGAGCAGGGCGTATGCATCAATCTCTATACAACTTTAAACGCTCCCGTGAGCACGTGATATTTCTATACTTAAAAAAAATACCCAAAATCATATTACCACTTATATCAAAGATGAACTTTAAGGTGCTAATAATCTTTAAAAAAAACATCTTTTGGGGGTTGAATTTCTTAAATTAAAATGAAATGTCATAGTTAGGGGGCCGTCACACAAATGTGACCATCTGTGACAAGGTCTGTGATACAGGCAAAGTTGACGAGAACAGGAGCTAGTTTCAGCGTTAATTCTGCGTTATCTGACGGAAAATAAAAGCATATGTCGCGCGGCGTCTGTCGCCTTGTTGTAAAGCCAACAGAGCGACACATGTCGCGCGACCTGCCGCCCATCACCGCGACAGCTCTTGCAACTACAAAATCATCCTTAAAGTAACACTCAATTGTTACGTTGCAGTTTTCTTGGTCGCAGGTCTAGTCGCAGACTAACTTGACATTTGTCTTGTCAAAAATAGAACTCCTGTTCGCCACCGCTCGGATATATTCTATCTAACTTTACTAATTCCCATATGGCTTAAATAGCCATGAACTTACTTTAACTATGTACTCTTATAGGACTATCAACGGACATATTTAATATTGCCATCCCTGTCATAGTTATTAAAGATAACAAGGACGGCGATATAAAAAGACCGTATTAATAGTATTCTTAGTAAAAACATACAATACTAAAAGTACCTTAAACCTGAGTTTTACACCTAAACTATATCTAAATCAGTCTGACTGAACATATCGAATGGTGAGTTCGGTTTCATTAATCTAAGTGGTTATGACATTTTCGACTTCAAATACCAAGTGAGATTCTGAGAAACAAATTAATAAAAAACCAAGTGCTTTTTGTCAATGAGAGAGTGTTTGTTTAGATCAAATCAACCGTCTGCCGTAGCTGGTTAGATAAGGTAGTGATGTGCCGCTGGGAATATTGGAAATTTACGGAAATTTACACATTGTATGTTTACGGGAATATTACCAATATTTCTGTTAACTTTCCCATTCTTTTTAATAATATAATTTAATCCTTTATACTTCATATGCATATATTTATTTATTTACGGGCGAGCAACAACGAAAGCGAAGAATAAAGTTTCTGATCACTTTTTAACACACACAAATAATAAAAAGACCAAATATTTTGTGCGGTCTGTAAAACCGTTTCCTCATCATCAAAACCGTTTACAAATATAAAAATGCAACGAAATTTTCTCTGCATATAGAAAAAAAAATCTTTTTCAGTAATATTCCCCAAAATTCCCAATTTCGGGAAAGTTTCCGGAAACTTACACGGGAATATTCCCAAAGGTTCCAATATTCCCGGGAACGGCACATCACAGATAGGGACATAACCAGTGAAATAATAACTATAGAAGTGTAACTGACAACAAATTATGGCGCCAATTTACTTACATTGACAAATTATCTCCAGTGTTCGGCTTCCGTGGCTAAGTTATGTTCTTGCCTTGACAAACATCATAATTTTCGGATTGATGGTTTTGGAGATGTGATAAAATAGGCATATTTCGTCGATTTCTACTTTGACTAGCTCCGTGGCGCAGCGGTCAACACGCCTGCCTGCGACACGGAGTGACCGGGTTCGATCCCCGGCCAGGTCAAGATGGAAAATGATCTTTTTCAGATTGGCCTGGGTCTTGGATGTTTATCTATATATGTATTTGTTATAAAATATAATATCGTTGAGTTGTACCCATAACACAAGTCTCGAACTTACTTTGGGGCTAGCTCAATCTGTGTGATTTGTCCGTATATATTTATTTATTTTTATTTTGTTGAATAGCTTCATGATTATACAATATGTAACGAAACCCTGTCCGATCTATGAAGTGGTTATTCAGCCTGTCGATATGAACAACTTTTTGTATGGTACCAATGCTGAGAACTTAATTTTTTTGAAGATCCCATTCAAATTGACCAGGCAGGCGAACATTTTTGTGTGAAAATGTCAATTTTTAAAGTTCCCTGTTTTGATTACATAGGAAAAGTTGTTCATATCAATGGGCTGAATCACCCCTTCAAGTATCGGACAGAGTTTTCTTAACATATTGTAATTTAAAAATATTTTTTTTACATTATTAAACTTTAGCGGTCACATTTGCTGTTATTTATCACTACAGGACTGACCGCCATTGAATTTGAGTTTATTCTTATGGGTCCGGCCAAGTTCTTGAACGAGCCGGGATTCTGCGTTCAAAGGCACTTGCAGTAACACTGAGCCACAAAGGTCGTCAAAGATATTTTAAGCTCAAATGTTTAATTGTTTTCCGTATTGCCCAGCTTTGAGAATTAATTAAAGTCGAAAATGACAATACGCTATAATAAAATGGGCAATTATTCTTATTCTAGTTTTTTTTTTTTACATTTTCACTGATTATTTTATAAAAAGCTTACTTCTAAGTCTGTTAATAACCACACTATTTGTCTATTTTTACTTGAATAAGTTTCTCGTGACGTAAGCAGGATATCATCGAAACATACCTCTTCATAGGCCTATTGTCTGCGTGGCTATAGAAGTTGATCAGTCTTGACAACAACAATCTTTATAATGACAATTGCGATATTTGGAAAGCGATACATATAAATACTATTTTTGCTACACTTATTAAGCGACAATATTACTTGCTTTATAATGTTCGTTATACTAATTAGGCTGATCTAGTCGGCGTTCCTTACTAAAATATGGTTATTGAAAGCTTTCATACAAGAAATATTTCAAAGTTTACTTATTTAGGTCGAATACAATCTGAATTACAACAATTTAAAAAAAAATAAAAAATGTCATAACTAAGTCCTCTTTTTCTACGTAGATGATATTTTAACTTGTTAAGATGACAATGTATTTGTATGGTATGCATGACTTCATTTTCTATCCAAGTTTGACTCCCTACATACTTAAAAAGTATTAATAGTATCTTTACAAAGAAATGCTCCTTCTTACAAAGAACTGCTCAGATTACAGTGATAACTTCCTGGCAAAAAACTATTTTATTAAAACAGTTTATATTAGAACGATTTTGACTTTTAAACTGTGTTTAGTCTGCATGCGCGCTGTGCAGGCACTCGTAGCCGTACTTGATGATGAAGTGGCAGCGGGCGTCCGACACGAGCTCGGCCAACTCAGGCGCCGTGAGGATGTCTTCAAGCGGCGGCAGCAGCAGCTCCAGATCACCGCCTGAGGCAATTATGACCATCAATCGAATACCTTTTAGCGGTGTCATATACAAAGAGTTACGTACGGTTTTCGGCTTCAGTATTACTCATTCTGTTTTCAAGAAACAACTAGAAAACAAAACCTCTAACCCAAATCTCATAGACAAAATCTGATCCAAGAAAAGTACTGACTCTTCTACACACGGTTGAAGATAATAGAGCGAGATTAGAGTCCGAAATCGGAATACATGCATTACATTAGAGAATAACAAAAATATATGTATACACTATATATATAGTATATTAAAGGGGTGTATTTAAGGAAAAGTTGTTCATATCGACGGGCTGAATCACCCCTTTAAAGGTCCAGAACGATCAAAATTTCACCGGGTATATTATCCATGACATGCACGTGGCAGTTGAACTAGTCCTCATACCTCGCTTGTAAAATATAACAAATGAACGAATATGTATACCATACACGTTTGGTAGATGGTTATACAACCTATTCAGCCATTTAGCCAACTTTTTTCCTAAAATATCATAAATAAGGGTTCCTTACCCATGACATGCACGAGGTCTATTAGCCGGAAGAACATCTTGTCCTGCATCTCGTCGGCCGGGGAGTCCACGCGGCACGCCGACCAGTCGTCGCGGAGAATGCACGCGCACCATACCTGCCCCCACACAATGGCTTACTTGAACGGATTGCACGCTACTAAAGTTTGTTGAAGTATTATAATATATTGAACTAATAATATGAATGCGAAAATGCTGGGGTACAGTGAAGGACATCGACAATGTTTCATGCCGAAAAAAGAGTATTTTAAAAGATCGACATTACCGCGAGCGGTATCATGGCTTGTATATTATATATTCCAATTAACTAAGCCGTGTCAAAGAAAGTGTTAAGGAAATGATCATTGCTACTGCTATTTTCATTCGATATACATTGGATTAATAAAAATGTAAGAAAAACCTCTGATCTATGTAATTTTCCATCTACCCACTAAAACGACTCTGACAGACAGGTATAGAATTACTCTTAATAAATTCAGGTGTTACTTTGCGGAAGTCAAAGTTACATTTACTTTGAGACAATTTACTTTGCGTGCTTCCGCCACCAGTTAGTTCATGCAAACTATTGCTGGCCAGCGCCCACCCACTACTTACTACTTACTACTTTTTTTTTTTTTTTTATTCGCGCGCGCGCTGTTAGCGGGACGACAGCTTAAACGTGTAGCTCCGTGTTGATTTGTGATTTAAAATCGAAATGTCCGCGAAATCATCTGAAATGGCTATCCGCGAGTTAACTAAAGTCGTCCAATCTCTGGTGAGCAAAGTGTCGTCGCTCGAAAAAACTGTGAACGAACAAAATATCCTTATCAAGAAATTGGTTCCTAAGGAGCAAGTCCAGTCTCGGTCGATTTTTAACGTTGAAGTTGAGGGTGATCAGAAATCTGTTGCTGACCCTCGACCAATGCGTGAGGCTCGTGTCCGTGCGTTAGCTGCCCTCTCCACTCGCAAACAACCAATGAAATCCATGACCGAGAACTCGACGTCATCTGCGGAAGGTGTCGCTACTACGAGTTCGCTACCCGCAACGACTTCGCAAGTGTCAACTGCGGCTGACTTTATCGACGTTGTGGATGTGGATTTGAGAATGTCTGAATCACATATGGCAGCAGTTGCAGTTCAACCCATACCGGCTTCTCTTCACGTTGTGAATGATGTGGTAAACTCTCACGAAAATTCTGGCGATTGGACTACGGTTAAACGTCAACGTAACCGTAACTCGTTCCGTAATGTTGTCCGTGGTACGGCCGCTTCGACTCCTAACAACATAATATTACCAGCGGAGAGAAAATTATATTTGCACCTTTTCTATGTTAAGATTGGTACTACAGCCGATCAGGTTCTGCAACATTTAAATAAATCTTTTCCGGATGACTGTTGTGCCGTGGAGTCCCTGAGGTCCCGAGGAGACTATGCGTCTTTCAAGATTTCCGTCCCAGCGGAACATGTTGATAAGTACATGGCTCCGGAGCTGTGGGCCAAGGGAGTTCACGTAAAGCCCTGGCGTAGTGGGTTTCGGAAGGAAAGTGAAAAAGTCAAGCCAGCTTAAATGTTTCTCAATTTTCTATCAGAATGTGAGGGGGCTCCGTACCAAATTAAAAGTGTGTAAAGAAGGAATAATTAGTGAGGCATCCGATATATTTGTATTTACTGAAACATTCCTCATTAGTAGTATCCGAGATTCGGAAATATTTCCGTCCGGCTATAAAGTATTACGTGTTGACCGGCCGCACGACGTCGGCTGGGGCGGCCTACTGCTAGCGGTACGTTCACGATACAAAATGGAGCAGATTGTTGACATCGACGGATATTCCGAAGACAGTGAAGTCCTTATTGCTCTAGTCCATCTAAAATATAGATCGATCTTAATTTGTGTTGTTTATATACCACCTGGTAGTTGTGATATTAGATATTTAAAAACTTTATCTTTACTTGAAAATGTAGTGTCAAAATACCCGAAACTAGACTTTTTAATTATCGGGGATTTTAATCTTAACTCCTGAGAATGTTCTTCTTCAATTTGAATATTTTTTATCTTATTGTAAACTTAATCAATTTAATTATTTAAGAAATGATCATGGCAATTTATTGGACTTGGTTTTGAGCAATCTGGGCGATGAGTATGTCAAAATGTGCTATGAAATCGAACCGGTAGTCCGGGCTGACCCGCATCACCCTGCACTAGGCGTATGGCTCCGCGTGCCGCGGACGGGCGGCGAAGCCGAACGGGAGCCGGTACCCACATCTAGTTCGTCGCAAAATAATAACTTCTTTCGTCAATGGAATTTTAAAAAAGCCAACTTTAATGATTTATATGAATCTATCAGTCACATTGATTGGCAAGATATATTGTTTTCGTCAAAAGTGGATGACGCTGTGTGTATGTTGTATAAGAAATTGTATTTTTGTTTTGAGAATCATGTCCCGGAAAAAAGGACTGAAAGTTCGCATATTCGCAAGTACAACTATGCCATTTGGTTTACATATGAAATTATATATAATATAAAACAAAAATATTTTCACTTAAAAAAATACAAACAAAATAGTAACGAGTTTAATTGGGAGATGTTTAAATATTACAGATGGTGGGTTAAGAAACTAATTACTTCGGAATATAGTCGTTACCTCGAGCGTATAGAATTAAATATTAAGAATGATCCTAAAAGTTTTTGGAAACATATCAAAGATGAGCGTTCTACTAAAAGCGTACCTAAGTCTTTTAAATTTGAAGGTGCTGCTGTTAGTGGCCAGCAGGCTGCCGCCGCCTTTGCTCAGTATTTTCAATCGGTTTTTGTCCCAGACCAGCCTGTTACCAAGGAAGTGTCACATCCGATTCATTCTTCTTCTTCTTTCCGTATATCAATTGATTGCATTTCAGCGGAGAAAGTTACATTGGCTGTTAAGCGATTAAAAAATCAGTCTTCTATAGGTCCAGACGGAATCCCATCTTATTTAGTAAAAGATTGCATACATGTATTAATAAAACCTCTCTTACATATATTTAATTTGGCGTTGCAAACTGAGTCTTATCCTTCACTGTGGAAAATCTCTAAAGTAATTCCGATACCCAAAGAAGGTGCTAATAATCGCATTGAGAACCATAGGCCCATTGCGGTACTATCAGCCTTTGGTAAGATATTTGAGTCCATATTGAACCGTGAAATAACGCAACAGGTACAGCCGCTGTTTAGTGACTGTCAGCATGGGTTCAGAGAGGGCAGGTCGACGGCTACTAATTTAATTAATTTTGACGATTATGTAGCTGATCATATGGAGAATGGTAAACAAGTTGATGTTGCGTATTTTGATTTTAAAAAAGCTTTTGACCGCGTCATAATTAGTTCACTTTTGTCAAGACTATCAAGTTTAGGATTCACACCAAAACTTCAAAATTTTTTCGAAAAATATTTTATGAATCGTTTCCAGTATGTTCAACTGTATGGTTACCAGTCTGATCTCTATTTGACCACTTCTGGTGTAAGTCAAGGTAGCACGCTCGGTCCGACCCAATTTTTGTTAATGGTCAATGATTTGCCTGAGGTTGTTAGTGAAGTGCAATGTCTTATGTTTGCGGACGATCTGAAGCTGTTTGTAGGCGTTAACGGTAGTGAGGATTGTGAGGCGTTGCAACGGGATATTAATAATGTCGTGGAATGGGCCCAACAAAATTATCTTGAATTTAACCTTGAGAAGTGCAAAACTATTACATTTACACGGTCGCACTACCCCATAAACCACTCTTACAGGATAGCCGATATCCCCTTGCAGCGGGTCACACAAATCCGAGACCTGGGAGTTCTACTCGATACTGGTTTGACGATGAACGATCACATCGCTGACCTAACTAAGCGGGCATACAGGGCTCTTGGCTTTGTTATGCGGCAGTCTTATAAGTTTAGAGATCAGGATGCCATCACGACCTTATATTTTTCCTTCGTTCGCAGTATTTTAGAGTATAATTCCTTAGTGTGGGATCCACATGAGGAAAAATACAAATTAATGCTCGAACGGGTTCAGCGGAGGTTTGCTCGAGCATTGTATAAGAAAATGTATGGGTACTATCCCTACTTATACCCTTCTTTATTTGTATCGGGCATGGTTAATTTATATACTTTGGAAGTAAGGCGCAAATGTGCCCTCCTTATCCACTATTACTTGCTTCTGAATGGTAAGATAAATAACCCACTCGCTTTATCACGGTGCAGATTTTATGCTCCGTATGTGTTGAGGCAGTTGCGTAACAGGCCGCTACTTGCGCCGGCCGCGGTGAGCTCGGACACCGCCAAATACGCACCCACCAACCAAGCTGTCACATTACTCAACGCTTTGATTGCTCGTCTGCCTAATGTAGACATTTTCTATGATAATTTTAGAATATTTCTTGCTTCTAGTATGGTCCATTTGACTATATAGGGTAATTTTATATAACTATATAATATATGTAAATAATTTAAGTTATTTTTACTTCTGTAAGCACCTGATTCACGAGTATGCGTTGGGAAACTGTTAGTACCGTGAATAACTAATTGAAATAAAGAATAAAGAATTAGGAATAAAGAATAAAGAATTACTGTTAGTCCCTTCATACCCGCCACCAATAGTTGATGCATGCAACCCTGGTCGATACTGCTGCATCCGTTGAGGCTGCAGCAATGTCGGCCGTCGTGCTGACGACGTCATTCGTTGCTTGTCATTCGAACGATCAACATCTAGGTTTCACTGCCTGAAGATGCCTCGTGTAGAGGCGAAACACGTGTCGCGAGCACGACGGCCGACATTGCTGCAGCCTCAACGGATGCAGCAGTATCGACCAGGGTTGCATGCATCAACTATTGGTGGCGGGTATGAAGGGACTAACAGTAGTGGGTGGGCGCTGGCCAGCAATAGTTTGCATGAACTAACTGGTGGCGGAAGCACGCAAAGTAAATTGTCTCAAAGTAAAAGAATTACTCTTATTAAATTAAGAAATAAAATATGGTGAAAAAATTTTCAAGCGGGCGGGATTTGAACCTGCCACCTTAAGTCTATGTACGACTTCCGCTCTACCAACTGAGCCACCGCCTGATTAATTTAATAAGAGTATATCAAAATAGCATTGTGAATGCAAAATAAAACACGAAAATAAAAGGTATAGAATAATTAAAATGAGTTGATGTAAAAATAAATTAGAACTCACCCTCAGTCTGAGTTCGTCTCGTCTCTCCATGTCGCTGATATAATCGGTGAGGTCCAGAGCTTTCTTGTAGTCGTATTCCGATAAAGCCCGGCTCTCGCTCTCAATGTACATCTGAAAAAAAGAGATGTGGATACAATGTCAAGTAAACAAAGTATTAATAGGGTCGCCTCCGAAGGCACTAAGACTCTAGCTGACGTCACATCGATTGCGTTTAGGCAGCTGACAATCGAACCCAATTGTCGTGATGGTAGATAAATACGTCGTCAAAACCACGAAATAAAGAGACTACGCCAATACGCTACAGAAGCCATCAGATAGTTAAACTTTTTCCATGTAGGACAAAAGACGTGTACATCAAAATGTAGAAAAACAAAATCAAAACGTTTATTGAGAAAATAGGCTATTGCAGGCAGTTTTTTTACATCAAATCACATTTTAAAGAAACTAGTAATATTTATATTATTAATTGATATGCAAAAGCTACAGACTACTAGCGTTTCGGAACCGACCACTGCAGCGAAGAAATGCCAAAAGAAACTCTTTTCAACATACATTATAATACATACCTGCACTAAGTCTTCAGGTGGGAGCACCTTTGTGTCTTCGGCATCTAGGCCATTGTGCACTCTGATGTCACGCGGCAATGCAGAATGTTGTTCACTCAGTGCCAAGCGATTCTCAATCTTATTCCACAGCTCCGTAGGTTGATCGTCGTCTGACGCGATGAGACACAGTTTTGCTAGCGATGCCATCGTCTGAAACAAATTAGTTTTTTTGGAAAGGAGCTCCTTATACTCAATAAACAACTATTTTATTCATCGTAAGATATTATAAAAATCATTTGGTGGAGTTAAACTTAGATTACACATTATTATTTTAAAATATTGTTATTGTTGACGTCAATAACTTACTTACAGCTAAGTTTACGCCGCTTCCGAAGGAAGAAACTGCACGGCGCATTTTCTCGATAGCAAAAACTTTCTCGGCAACTGCACAGCGGGCTTGTAAGTAGTATGACTTGAAATCGTCAAGTAACAAACTTCGCTGTGTGTGTGCATAAGAATGAAGCAACCCCTACGCTACGCAATGCAGAAAAAATATTTATTTATCGATATATCAGTTGGGAGACGTAAGTTGTCTTGAAAGTGAAGTCAGCATTGTCGGTTAATATTCGTGTTAAATTTTTCAAGCTGTATGTTTCCACACCGGCTTGTCGATGTATATTATGTATTCAGATATGTATACAGCTGCATTGTCAGTAGCGCAGGTCTTGGAGTGTCCGGGACAGTAGAATTAGACATTCTAGGTGAACTTAACTGAAAGTACTAATCGTATAACACTTATTGGCATCCTGTCTGGTGAATTAGTACTTCAGTTAGTAAGAATCATTGAATTAGAAAACTATGGAAGCAGCATTGCGCTCAAAAACTGACACCACGCAAAGTATATCAAAGCGGGAGGGGCTTAAAAAGTATATCTATTCGCGAACTAGTCTGCCACGCGCTCCGTGACAGAAGGACGCGTCGATAAAAGCATTTTTACGAGCTGCAAGCGTGCTTGTTTCCGCTATGTTGACACCATAGCGTTCCGACATCACCCCGTGACCTTAACGCGGCCAATCGTCCGTGGCGCAGTGGTTAACACGCCAGCCTGCAACACGGAGTGCCCGGGTTCGATTCCCGGCCAGGACAAGATGGAAAAGGATCTTTTTCAGATTGGCCTGGGTCTTGGATGTTTATCTATATATGTATTTGTTATAAAATATAGTATCGTTGAGTTAGTATCCCATAACACAAGTTTCGAACTTACCTTGGGGCTAGCTCAATCTGTGTGATTTGTCCGTATATATTTATTATTTATTTATTATTAATCGTAAATAAGCTTCGTTTATGAGTGGGTAAGTTTTTCGTTGTGATTTGAGTTAAGTTTGTTTGCGTAAATGGAACTGATAGTGAATCGTTATTTGTATGAGAATTACGCTTCCATAGTTTTCTAATTCAATGGTAAGAATGGTATACGCTACAGCGACTTGTCGATTTCTGTCGGTGGGAAGTTGTGTACTTGGCATGCTGGCGTGTTCACTACTGCGCCACGGAGCTCACCAATATTTTAAGGTAGTTTCCATATTGAGTTCGCCTTCTTCAATCGAAATAAAATGAAATAGATCTGTAGTGACACAACCGTGTCGTTTCCGGCAGAGTAGAATAGGACTATTCCAAGTCTTTCCATGGATGTCGTAAGAGGTGATTTAGGAAATACAAGCTAAACAAAGCTCATAAACATCAATGAGACCTCTCTAACCCGTCTGGCCAGCGAGGAGAGTGTAGGCTAAATCCTCTGTCTGCTCTGGCCAAGTATAGCTCCGGTAGTACAGAGAGGGTCATGCTCCGAGCTGATGATGGATGATATAGTGACAGTGTAGATCGCGAGACTCACCGTCATCCTGGTCAGCGAGTGAATGAAATAGATTTATAGTGAATTAAATAAAAGCCTCCGTGGTCCAGTGGTTAAGGCGTTTGCCTGTTGACCCGGGGGTCGTGGGTTCGATTCCCACCGGAAGCATATCTACTTTGTTTAGTTGTTTCCTTTTTGGTTAGGACATTGCAGGCGTGAATCACCTGATTGTTTGATAATAAAGATGATTCCGTGCTTCGGAAGGCACGTTAAGCCGGTGGTCCCGGCTGCCACCTGGTAGTCGTTAAAGGAACCACGTCAGAGGGCGAGAGGCGGTTCCGAAGAACTTTGACACCAGGGTGTGCATGGTCGATTGGCCGTGACACCTACTCGAAATGATGATGAGTGAATGGAATAGGTCGCGAGACTCACCGTCAACCTAGCCAGCGAGTGAATGAAACAGATTTGTAGTGGTACTGTAGGTCGCGAGACTCACCGTCATCCGGGCCAGCGAGTCAGTTTCTTCATCAGCCAGTGCGTCGTAGGCGGCAGCGGCGTGTGAATGCGCGCCGGTGGCCAGCCGGTGCAGCGCCAGCAGCGCGGCGCGCGGCGGCTGCTTGGCCGCGCTCAGCCAGCGCGACAGCCGCGCGCCGTACCGAGCCCCCAGCACGCGCACCACTAAGGCCAGGTGTGCGCCCGAGCGCGAGCACAGCCACGCGAAAGCCGTCTCACACATGCCCTGCGCAAACATTTTCCATATCATTGACGTAGTTATACTTTTAAAAGATGTAAAAAAATAAATTGGTAGTTGTCGCTAAAAATATCAAGTGATTCGCGACAAAACTATAATAATATTTTTTTTATATTCTGATGTTATAATTTACTTTGATCTTTGAATTGTACTTTATGTTTTTTCCTTAATAGTATTCCATAAAAAATAAGGCTAACTGTACGACGAAAAAATAGACGTTTTACGGTATTCTTCTGATGCACAACGCCTTAATGGTATCGAAGGAGCGGAGTCTACTGACACAAACTACCTTTGCTTAAAAGAGGACTCCAATTCGCCATCTGTTTTGTACATAACTTTATGTTAAAGATTAAAGATTTTTTTCATTTTTTTTTTTGACGTTTAATTAGGGTACATCCGTCGTGGTCGAGTCCCTTTTATACAAAACTAGCTATTGCCCGTGGCTCCGCCCGCTTTAATTATTTGGAAACAAAAGAATTTCCCCAAATGAAAGGTAACGTATGTCCTTCCAGCCTTACCAAATTTCATTTAAATTGGTTCAATGGTTGAAACGTGAAAGACAGACAGAGCTACTTTCGCATTTATATGAGCCACAATTTGCAACTTATAAAGTGTAGTTAAATTACTGTTATGTTGGTTTGAGTACACTTTTAGGTAATAATAACTTATAAATCAAATATCCGTGTTGACAGCTTAGAACACTGATGTCACAGGACTACATAGTTCTGTCAAATTATTAATATTTTTCAAGTAATTCATATTCATTCCTTAAACGACATCATAAATAGCGATATACCGCTGAGAATATTAGAAATTTACGAAAATTTACGCATTGTAAAATTACGAGAATGTTCCCAATGTTTCCGTAAACTTTCCCAAAGTTTCCATTCTTTTTAATAATACAATTTTATTCTTTATACTGCATATGCATATTTTACGGTTTTCTGCTTAGGATCCATACAATTAAATAATGTCAAATCTAAGGATGCAATGTCACAATGTCAGACAAACCCGGGTCGCAAAGACTGTCAATGAAAACGACGATCGAATTCGCCGAGTGCGTTTATTACACTAAAAACTAAAACATGCTCGTTTATAATGTGTTATAAAAATGTAGGTCGCGCGTAGCGCTGCGTATGTAAAATATCAATACTATGCAAATGTTCGGCTTTGCCTGAACACATATATTTATTTATTTACGTGCGTGCAACAATGAAAGCGAAGAGTAAAGTTATTGAACACTTTTTAACACACAAAAATAATGAACAGACTAAATATTCCTGTTCGTTCTGTAAAACAATTTCATCATCATCAAAACCGTTTACAAATATAAAAATGCAACGAAATTTCCTCTACATATAGAAAAAAAATCTTTAACTTTGTTACAGCAATATGCCTCAAGATTCCCAACTTCGGGAAAGTTTCAGAAAACCTACACGGGAATAGTGTCCAATATTCCCGGGAACGGTACATTACTTATAAACGAAAACGTTTGTTCTACAACTTTTGATATTTTGTTAGATTTTACTTTCATGCAAAAGAAATTATTCTATGTTTAAATATATAATATATTTAAACATAGAATAATATAGTTATAATATATCATTATATGTTTAAAGAGTAAACGTTTTTCATATTTTTATATTGCCTCTCAATATATTTAATCCTATATTAAATATATTGAGAGGCAATATAATAATATCGTGCTTCTGTAGTGGAGACTAAAGAGGACCTGATGATGATGATGATGATATTTAATATATAAAAATACGTACCTCGTTGATGTACTTGTCGATATAAGCGTAGAGCCGGTCGATCTCGCCGCTAGACACGCACATCTCGATGAGAAGCTCGAAGTCTTTGAATTTCTCCGCTAAGGCTGCTGCGCGCTCAATTTGGCCTTCTTCCACTAAAATTTACCCAAAATAGATAAAATTTGGTTGAATTACTAGAAAATATAACATATGTTTTATGGTCTAAAGAAAAATGAATCTTAGAGTTTAATAATAAAGTGAATTATGATCCACATGCGGAAGTAAAATATTATTTCATAAATAGCACTCTTGTACTGTTTACCTATTCATTTTCAAGAGCAAGTTAACGCATTCATTCGCAGTTAAAAATTAGGGCGCAGTAATAAACTAATCATTAATTCATAAAGGTCCCTAAGGTCCTAAGGCTGCACCATAGCTGAAACTACTGAATAAAACAGGGAGATACACTGAAATATATCAAGATAAAACGGCCAAGTGGGCGGTACACGCGCGTTTCAATTTTGCACGATGGAACAAGATTCGTTAAACGTCATCAGTCATCTCGCACGTCCCGGCATGAACACATGTTTTATTTTGCGGTATCGATATGACGCAGGGCTTGTTACCGATACCAAATTCCCATTATAAGTACCGGTAAGTACCGGTATTACTATTCTGTTAAAATTTTAACGGTAATATGGGGTACCGGTAATCTAGTATTTAACGGTAATAATATTGATAACAGTTAACGGTAATTTTACTAGTACCAAATTCACATTATAAGTACCGGTAAGTACCGGTACTTCTATTCTGTTAATATTTAACGGTAATCATCTAGAAAAATAACGGTAATAATAGAGTTAAAAATTCCGTTAAATTTACCGGTACCTACGCATTGATGCCGTCCCCCACATGGGACTCGCTCGACTGGAAAAGTTCCGTCCCATTGTCGGCCCCCGCCTCACGCACGCCGCACATACACAACACGACAACGACACACATTAACAAAATGATAATTCCCAATACTGTTTACCGGTATTTAGTACAGATACTTTTGTTATTACCGTTATTAAACTTATTGATACCAATTCAATTACCGGTACCATTGTTTTATTGAGGTACCGGTACCAATCCAATTACCGGTACCGTTGTATTATAGAGGTACCGGTACTTGATTTTTACCGTTACCAAATGTACCGGTACCAATCCAATTACCGGTACTGTCGTTTCATAGAGGTACCGGTAATGAATTTTACCGGTATTCCAACCCCTGATGACGCGATCTATTTCTGTGCATATCACATTACTATTTCGCTAGTAATAACGTCAAAATGGGGCCGCGGTTTATGCAAAAACTGACACGCGCGTTTCCTTGGCAAAATTCTACCTTGATATATTGCGAGCTCCAGCCTGCGACACGAAGGTGCCCGGGTTCGATCCCCGGTTAGATCAAGATTGAAAATGATCTTTTTCAGATTGGCCTGGGTCTTGGTCTTGGATGTTTATCTATAAATGTATTTGTTATAAAATATAGTATCGTTGAGTTAGTATCTCATAACATAAGTGTCGAACTTACTTTGGGGCTAGCTCAATCTGCGTGATTTGTCCGTATATATAGTTATTTATATATTTGTATATGCTCACCGAAGGGCTGTATGAGCTGCCGGCGCACGCGCTCGTACTGATGCAGCGGTAAGCCGGCACAGTCCGCCAGTAGAAGGTCGCAGAGCGCCGCCGCGGATTCCAGCAGAGACGCGCGCGCCGTAGCGTCCGGACACGCCGCCAGGTATTGCCTGGGGAGCGACGGGGCGGCTCGTTAAGTCCCCTCTCAGTCATCACCATTGAATTATAAAAATATATGGAAGCGTAACGATTCAATATCACTCCCATTCGCGGAAACATACTTAACTCAAATCACAACGAAAAACTTACGCACTTATAGACGAAGCTAGTTCGCGATTGGCCGCGTCAAAAGGCGGTGTCAACATATCTAATGAACGCTATGGTGTCAACTTATAGGTAGGTAGGATAGCAGCTCGCCTCGCTCGCTATGATAAGTTACTCCAGTGTCACTTTTCCGTCTTTCCTTGCGATTCCTGCACCACTTTACTACACAAGAAGTATATTTTTTTTTAATTCTTTAAGATTTAGTCGATGTTCACAAAAAAATATGTCGTTAAATGCTTTTATCGTCGCGTCCTTCCGTCATAGAGCACGCGGCAGACTAGTTCGCGAAAAAATATACTTTTTAAGCCCCATAGTTTTTCTAATTCAATGGTCACCACACACTGCAGACTTTCTATGGGCCGATAGTTTAATCTGACTCTCAATCGGTATGAAGATCCAACCGATGTACTGCGTACTTACGGATTAAAAGCCCGACTAAACTATCGGCCAATAAAGTCTGCAGTGTATGGGGCTTCTAATATGGTTGAGCTCAGCGATGGCTGATCCATGCGTCAACTCATGGACACGAGCTGCAGGGGGCAGGGCTGCTCGCGGGACTCGTCAAATCATATTGCAGTATGAATGCTGTCATAACTAACCCTAAAATCGACGCATCAGGAGTGAGGGTGCAACCAGGAAAACATTCTCATAAGGAGGACAAAGACACTTTGAAGAGCTCAAAGCCCAAGTGAAATAATACTTGTAAATCAAGTACAGATTACGACAGAATTGGTGTGACCTGACTCGAACTTCTCTGTGCTTTTTAAAGCATATTCCCGATTATTCCAAATCGTTACACAGTTTTTGTTAATCTTATGTGCACTAAATAGATAATATTGTTTTTCTAAAACCTGGAAACGCTGACTAAAGATGTCAAGCCATGTGATAAAAAAAACGGCTAAGTGCAAATCAGATTCGCGCACCAAGGCACCGTATAAAATGTTTGATGTCGCGATATGACTTGCTTCGTGCCAAATTCTATATCATTTAGAACTTTGACTATGACATAAAAAAAAGTTTACTGGGTAACTAAATGACATCTCGAGAATGGGGGACTGGGGATCTTCTTATGTATGCTACGAATTTTTGGGGTGAAGCCCTTGAAAGACATGGTGAGACACTTTCTACCTCACTTGACATTTCAATGGCATTCGACAGAATTTTTCATGACGGTCTAATAACGAAGCTCCCCACCTACGGTATCCCTGCCAGCCTTTGTGCTTGGATTTTTGATTTTCAGAGAGATCGGTCTGTTCGAGTAGTTGTTGACGGCTGCTCATCAAACCTAGTGACTATTAATGCTGGGGTACCTCAGGGATCTGTTCTGTCCGCGACGCTTTTTGTGCTACACATTAACGATCTGATAACCTGGTATTTTTGGGTACGCAAACGATAACACCGTTATGGAAGATATTTTACAAATGCAAGGCAAAAAACTAATGGATATGGACGATTTCAGAAAGGCAATGGTGGATCGTACCAATCTTACTCCGCAGGCTGTCTCCCAAAGGGGTGATGCCAACCTTGTAAGATAAATTGCCTCGAAGACACAGACATGTTCTTCCATCTAAGTTCCCACTTTTCAAATTGTGCCTTTTTTTGTCACGCTTTTCCGAGAAATACGGTTCCTTTTTATCTTTGCGGTACGGAACCTTAAAATGGATTTGTTAGAAATACTTACGTGAACGCCCGTTTGTGCAGGTCAAGCAACGCTGGTAAAAGGGACCGGGGACCCACGGCGGGCGCGAACGATTGTAGCTGCCACTGCGCGCGACACGCGTGCATTTCCGTCAGTACCGACTGCAAGAAGGAGTTTTAATGATATATGCTATTGGAAATTTTATTTAATACATGAAAGTTAACACAATACACTGTTACAAGAAAGAGAAGTGTGTCTTAGTGGTAACAATTGAATTCAAATTAAAGAATTATTTTCTCATTGTGATAAAAGATGTCTAAATATCATTCGGTGAATATATTACTTATAACACACGCATACTTAAATGTTGCCAACATATTGCTGGGCAGTATGTTGGCAACATTTCATCATCATCATATCTTTGCTCTCGCTCGGTGAAATGTATTGACCGAGCGAGAGCAAAGCGTCTCTGCTTCAGTTTGCTTGAAAATTCTTTCGTATGTTGAATTGTTCCGCAGTCCGGTTGTTCGCCTTAAAAGGTCGCATTTCATAACCGATTTTCCTGAAATTTTGTAGGGAGATTTTTTAATTGCCATGACAGAATCGACAAAACCATCTAGGAGTATCTGTGTCGAGACTTGCGAGGTGTACAGGTCGCAGAGCGTCACAGTCGTGTTCAAGATATTGCCGACTGACCGTGATGATGTCGAGTGAGTTGGCCTTGGCCAGCGCCCTGAGCACGCGCGCGATGGCCGACACGCGGCGGTAGCACACGTCGGCCGGGGACAGCGCGCCCGCCGCCAGCGCCGCCGCCGTCTGCGGCTCCTCCAGCGCCGCCGCACACCCGCTCACCACCTGCACCGCACCACCATTTGGTTATATCAGCTTTACCCTCGTATTCTCTACACCACTTGCTCGATTGACTAATGAACAAACCGAGGCTTTAACTCCCCTGTACGAGCCGTGCACCGTACAGTATTTGATCAGTCAGCACTTGCACAATTTCGCCTCATTACAATAAAATTGTCAGTTCGCTACCTACGGCCAACGAGAGTGCCACGCGACTCATATCATTTTTCAATCAAGTAATTTTATAGTTGTTCACAATATATCTCAGTGTTTATAAGTGACTTTAATTTGGTCAAAACTTTTAACTTCGATCTAAACCCGTACATCCCCCTTTCCACTTGTTACTGTGTATAAAGTTAAATAAATAAATCATTATCATCATATCAGGTCTTTTTAGTCTCCACTATAGGAGCACGACCCTCTCTGTACTACTAGAGCCATACTTGGCCAGAGCAGCCAGAGGACTTGGCCTACACTCTCCACGCTGGCCAGACGGGTTGGAGAGGTCTCACAGATGTTTATAAGCTTTGTTTAGCTTGTATTTCCTAAGTCGCCTTCTACGACTTTAGCCTTCTATCACACCACGCGTCCAGTATCAAATAAAGTCGCTCGCTTATACTGTTTGTTCTGTCTACGAACAGTGACAGTAAAACCGATCTTGTAAACTACTCATCGGATTTTAATGCAGTTTTCAGCAATAGATAGTGAAAAACATTTTGACATCGGATCGCTTAAGGCGATACCACTATAAATAAGGTCGTTCTGAACCTTATTTATCTCGTAAAATACTTAAATTAGGAGTTTCAAATCTAAGTAATATGATTTTTGACTATTTCATCTCCAAAAATTGAAGATGAAAACACGTTTTGATAAAATTTTCTCGATAGAAATATTTTTTGAAAAATGGTCTTCGTTTGCAGAGTTTTTGTTATTGTAGCTCAAATGCGACGAATGAAATAATGATTTTTAGACTAAAAGATAGGTTATTAGTAATTCATCAAAATGTAAATATGAAAATACAATTAACCGGTCTGATTTTATATAAAATAGAAATAACGAATTTGGCGCTTACGTTTTTTTCTTTGAGCGACTCGAGACTATCTCCTATCTCATCATTCACGGGCTAAACCGCCAAGCGCTATCCCTTGCGCGCACTTGATCAGTCCTTTGCCGAGCGAAGGTACCAAACATTTGAGTCCTCGTCTTAACTGCCCCGCGCACGAACTCCACCCGCAACGGCCCTATATATACCTGTGTGGAAGGCGTGGAGCGCTTTCGTCCGACGTGCCACTGGTACTTATCGGTACTTACGATGACAGACTTACACCGTGGCTTAGATCTCCCGTCCATCCGCGGCTATCTCAAAAACGCCTCCAAGCGTTTCTTTGAGCCGCACGCCATCCCAACCCGTTAGTGGTGCATGCCGCTAACTACTCCCCCAATCTACACGATACGACCTTACGTCGTAGACGTCCTAGAAACGTACTTGACGATCCCGATGATCCTATTGACATAGCACAAGCCCTCAAAATTACTAAATGTCCATTTTTAGGATTCCGTACCTTAAAAAGCAAAAACACGGAACAATTATAGGATCACTGTGTGTCGGTCTGTCAACACCCTTTTTCTTTTAAGTTCTCACCTATGATCACATTGAAAAAGTTGTTCATATGGACAGGCTGAATCACCCCTTCAACTTATTCTTTACATATTGTATAAGACCATATTGTAAAAGCCACGTTTAACATGTTGAGCGTGTAGATCGAAAAAGGAATCAAAATAGTGATGGGTTGCTAGTCGCATCGCCTATTTACATGATTCATCAGATTTTCGCGCATTCCCTCCAACGACTTTTACGATCTGCGCGGAAGTGAAGCAGCTAGTTTTACTTTTTTTCATTTCTCCCAGACCAGCATGGAAGATCTCTTATACATTATCAATTATGACGGTAACACCCACTTCAATATTGTAACTGCCGGCTCAAAAAGAGTTTTCTGGAATGTTTCCAACCAAATGACTGCACTGAATCGCAGGGCATAATGAACCTCTAAGCGCGCGGCTTATTGCCTTTGGCGCGATCACTAATATAGTATTTCTCACTCGCTCCTAAACATTTATATTTCTAACTAGCTGTTGCCCGCGGCTCCGCCCGCGTTAATGTCGTTCCCTTGAAAACAGTAGAAATGATAAAAATTCCATACAAACCCCTACCCCTCTGCTTTTTCCCCTTAAGGGGGAATTTAATACATTTTACCTGCATAGATCTTTAGCCCTTAAGGAGGGGATTTTGCCCATTTCACCTACACATATATTTTTTTATTGTAATGGAGAACTTCTTATTGTCATATATCTAAGTAAATAAAACCACACAAACTTTACCCCACCTATTTTACCCCTTCAAGGGGAAATTTCGTCCATTTTAACTACACAGATCTTTTCAATTGTAATGTAAACATATATACTTATATATATGTTTACATATAAATGAGAAAAAATCCATACAACCGCCCCCCCCCCCCCCCCCCTTATCCCTTAAGGGGGGAATTTATCTTTTTTAATTGTAATCTAGAACGTATATACTTATTTTCATACTTCTAAATCTAGAAATGAAAAAAATCCATACTAACTTTACTCCCCTATTTTATCCCTTCCGGCGAAAATTTCGTCGGTTTTACCTACATACATTGTAATCCAGAACGTCCAGAAATAAGAAAAATTCCATACAACCCCCCCCCCCCCTTTATCCCTTAAGGATTTTATACATTTTACCTACACAGAGCTTTTTAATTGTAATCAAGAACTTACATACCTATTTTTATATTCTAAGTCTAGAAATGGAAAAATTCCATACAAACTTTACCCCCTATTTACCCCTTCAAGGGAGAATGTTGTCTGGTTCACCTAAATAGATCTTTTTTAATTTTAATTAAGAACTTGTGTGCCTACTTTCAAACTTCTAAGTCAAAAAATGAGAAAATTCCATAAAACTTCATCCCCTTTTATTTTCTAAAAATCCTTTCTTAGTGCTCATTTACATCATAAAAAGAATCCCTGTGCTAAATTTCAGTTCCTGGGCACAGTAGTTTCAGCTGTGCGTTGATATATAAGTCAGGTTTGCTTCTGGCCCGCGGCTCCGCCCGCGTAAGTGTCGATTTCTCAGGAACAGTAGAATTACCCGGAATACATTAGTTCATGACTTTCAATAAAACACCTTAATATTGAATTTCAATTGAATAACTTCAAAAACGGAAAGTTTCATACTAACTTTGCATCTCCTTATACCCCCTTAAGGGATGATTTTTGAGAAAAATATTTTACTCGTGTTTCATGCCTTTCAGTAAAGAACCTTCATGCTGAATTTCATTCGACTAACTTCTAAAATGGCAAAGATTCATGCTTACTTTGCACCCTATTTTACCCCCTTAAGGGATGATTTTCGAGTTAAATATTTTACTCGTGTTTCATACCTTTCAGTAAAGAACCTTCATGCTGAATTTCATTCGAATTACTTCAAAAACGGCAAAGTATCATACTAACTTTGCAACCCGTTTTACCCCCTTAGGAGATGAATTTCCAAAAATCTTTTCTTAGTGCTCCCCTACGTTATAAAAGGAACCCTGTGCAAAATTTCAACTTCCTAACCCTTATAGTTTAGGCCCTGCGTTGATATGTCAGTCAGTCAGTCAGCTTCTCCTTTTTTTAGTATGGATTACTATGGATAGTATGGATAGGTATAATGCTGTCGTATAATGATGATGAATTGACTTTGGATTTTATTTTCTTATGTCACTTATTATTTTATTTTATTTTTGCTATATGTTTGCAGGCAAACTCATGCCTTGAGTTCATTCAAATGACGATAACTTTTTTTTTAATGAACCGATTTTAATGAAACAAACTTTAAATGTTTTGCTGAGTTAAAACAAAGCAATTGGTGAAAGTTTGAAGTAAATCGGTTCAGTATTTTCGGAGATAATCGTGATCATACATACAGACAGACAGACAGACAGACAGACAGACAGACAAGAAATTCCAAAAAAACTTTTTTGCTTTCTTTTATTCTTTTTAAGTGTCCCTCTATCCATTTCAGTCAAAAATTCTAAATGTACAGACAAAATATTTTTACTGTTTTATTATATGTATAGATAAATATTTTCGCGTCCTACGAGCCGTTATTTATCTATACTAATATTATAAAGCTAAAGAGTTTGTTTGTTTGATTGTTTGTTTGTTTGAACGCGCTAATCTCAGGAACTACTGGTTCAAATCGGAAAATTCTTTTTGTGTTGGATAGTCCATTTATTGAGGAAGGCTTTAGGCTATAAAACATCACGCTGCAACCAATAGGAGCGAAGCACCAATAAAAAATGTTTTGAAAACGGGGGAAAATTATTCATCTATACTAATTAATCATGATAAATAACTAAAATTGCCGCGGACGAAGTCGCGGGCAACAGCTAGTCCTAACTAATATTATAAATGCGAAAGTGAGTTTGTTTGTTTGTTACGCTTTCACGCCGTAACTACTGAACCGATCATCATGAAATTTTGCATACAAGTTCTCTGGAATACGGAGAAGGACATAGGCTACCTTTTATCCCGGGAAAAAGTACTATTTTCGAGGAAAGACATTGATGCGGACGGAGCCGCGGGCGAAAGCTAGTAAGTTTAATAATTATGTCAACCATACCATAAATGTTTGTGCACGTAGTGACGTGCACAAATATTTCTGACAGGACAACCAGTGGGTTGTTACCTGATAAATAGCAGCGTCAATAAGTTGTCCCGAGGGTCCACGATGCAACCGTCGCAGCGCAATCGCGGCCGCCAGCTGTTCAGCGAGCCGGCATAACGCCCACTCTGTGCTGATCACGGACCCGTCAGATTCTGATAAACAAATAAAACATGATTAGTCTTAATAATATTAAAAGTTACGCGAGACATAATTTATATTATAACAAACGGTTTCACTCACGTATCGTTAGTCGGTATCGCCGACAAGTTTCAGCCAATTCAGATACCGACTAACGATACGTGAGTGAAACCGTTTGTTATAATATAAAAAATGATTAGTCTTATTATAAAACACCGATTGACTTTAGCACCTAGTTTAAACCATTATCCGTCCAAAACAAATTGACAATGACAGTTGACTAATGTAGAAATGATAAGTGTACGGTGCAACCGTACAAAATGTATAGTCAGCACTTTACGCTACACACGGCGTTTATTCCCTTACCTGTTTAGTACACGTTTTGGCCAGCAGCTAACCACGCGTGCTCCCGGTAGCAATCATTTCCCGGTACATTTATCATTGTGACAGTAAATAAATATAATTTACTGTCACAATGATGACATCTTATTTTGGTCGGATAATGGTTTAAACCAGTTTTAAGACTGGATAATTTTAACAAGCACAAGATAGTATCGATGCAGATTGCCACGGACTTTGAGATAAAGATTAAGCGCTACGAAAAAAAAAGGAATTTACGTTTCGCCCGTGGCTTTGGCCCCAGCTTGTCCCTATACGTACGCATACAACATGCGTGACTCGTTTTGTTCAAAATACCATGTATGTCACAAGGAGGGAGGTCTTAGATTTTCGTCACGAGTCAATGGTAAGTAAAATTTTGCGCCTTTTCGAGCTATAAACAAATTATAGCGTGTAGCATCAATTGCTTTTTTCATACGCTTTATGTAATAAGATAAATTATTTATTTAATTTTAAATTATGATTATTTATTCACAACATTTACAACAAAGATAGAAAAAACATAATTGCTAAAACTAAACCTACCAGAAAAACCCTAAATTAGTGACAAAGTGATCATAAAAATATATCATTACTAAAACTACGTAAAAAGAAAAAAGAACAAGAGAAAAAATAAAAATAAAATTATAAAGCTAATCGAATAGCCCTCCCCGGAGAGTACCTGGCTCTAAAGTGCCCATCACACCGGCCGCGTTTTAAATTTAACTCTTTGATTTTTATTTGCAAAAAATATATTAAAACCATATTTCTTAATTACCTACTACTTGAAAACACCCATTAGCGGCCCATTATAATGGTAATATCCAACTGGTTTTTAGGTCTCAAAGACCTGCTCTGTTTATTACCACAAGGAAAAAAGACGTGATATTATGTATGTACTTCACTGATTACTATTGTTATTATAATAATAAATTAAAACTAGAACTAGATGTAACTTATAAATATAAATTAAAATATTATGTACTAAAAACGGGTCACTCACGTGTTATTTCGTCGGGATTGCCGACTATAGTTCGGGATCCTTCGCCGCGCGTCCCGCACTCGCCTTGAAAATGGGCTCCCGACGAGTCCGAAACTATAGTCGGCAATCCCGACGAAATAGCACGTGAGTGACCCGTTTTTAGTACATAATGTATATCACGTTAGTTTTAATAGACTGAAACACTACCAAACTTATTATAAAACGAGGACTAATTTTGGTATTCGGTTTAAACCATTATCCGTCCAAAATAAATTGACAATGACAGTTGAGCAAACGTTAAAGTGATAAGTGTAAACTTATTTTTTTACTTATTGACTAGCTCCGTGGCGCAGCGGTCAACACGCCAGCATGCGACACGAGAGTGGTTCGATCCCCGGCCAGGTCAAGATGGAAAATGATCTTTTTCAGATTGGTCTGGATCTTGGATGTGTATCTATTTGTGTATTTGTTATAAAATATAGTATCGTTGAGTTAGTATTCCATAACACAAGTCTCGAACTTACTTTGAGGCTAGATCAATCTGTGTGATTTGTCCGTATATATTTATTTTATTACATTTATTTATTTTGGTCGGATAATGGTTTAAAAAGGTAATAGCCGTGTGGTATCCGGCAGAGTAGAATAGGACCACTCCACGTCTTCCCGTGGATGTCGTAGAAGGCGACTAAGGAAATGCAAGCTAAACAAAGCTTATAAACATCTAAGACACCTCTCCAACCCGTCTGGCCAGCGTGGAGAGTGTAGGCCAGTCCTCTGGCTGCTCTGGCCAAGTATGGCCCTAGTAGTACAGAGAGGGTCGTGCTCCTGTAGTGGAGACTAAAAAGGACCTGATGATGATGATGAATGGCTTAAACTCGGTACTAAAGTTAGTCCTCGTTTAATAATATTTGCAGTGACTGACCGTCGGTGACCTGCTGCAGACGTGGCGCGAGGCCGGTGTGTCGCAGGAAGTCAGCGAAGAGCGAGAAGGCGCGCTGCTTGTCCCGCAGCTGCGCCGCCAGCTGCAGCGCCGCCGAGCTGCCCAGCGCGATGCTGGCTGCTTGCCCCGTCGCGCGCTGCTTCCATCTGCATCACGACACTGTTGTTTCTCGTGTGCCATCATCATCATCATATCAGCCGCAAGAAGTCCACTGCTGGACATAGGCCTCCCCCGAGGATTTCCAATACGACCGCTTGGAAGCGGCCTGCATCCAGCGTCTTCCTGCGACCTTAGTCAGGTCGTCCGACCATCTGGTCGGTGGGTGTCCGACGCTGCGCTTGCCGGTACGTGGTCGCCATTGGAGCACCTTTCTGCCCCATCGGCCATCGGTTCTGCGCGCTATGGTTCTCGTGTGTGCAAGTGGTCAACACTGGTATCACATTTTTCAAACTGCCTAAAGGCATCTGACGTAGTTTAACGACTGCTATCAATGATGACAGCCGGGACCAACGGCTTAACGTGCTTTCCGAAGCACGGAGGAGCTCCAGATATTTTTATGCCACTTGCGGTCACCCATCCAAATAAGTACCGCGCCCGGGGTTGCTTAACATGCGTAAGTACTAATAATGCTGACACCCACTGGGCCATCGGGCTCCTTATGACACTGCTGTTAGCACTCGCGGTAACCACATTCATGTTTAGGCTTCCGTACCCAAAGGGTGTATAAAGAAACGCCTCATAAAGACATACATCTGGAGTGACGCACTGTATGGTAGTGAAACGTGGACATTAACTAAAAAAGACAGGGAACGCTTGGAAGCTTTCGATATGTGGTGAAGACGAATGAAGAAGTGTTGGGACAAGTAAATGAGAAACGAGAACTACTGAAGACGATTAGAATGAGTAAAGGAAGGTCACCTTATACGGCACGATCAATTTATGAAAAATATTATAGAAGGAAAAATTGAGGCAAGGAGAGGGAAAGGAAGACCAAGAAAAGCATATTTAGATGATATAAAGGAAAAGGCTGGAGTTGTGTCATATGGAGTGGTGAAGAGAATGGCTAAGAACCGAGAGACATGGAGAGTACTCCACCGACAAGAACACAGTTCTTCAAAGGGTAAAAACGGGACCCTATTAATTTCGCTCCGCTGTCTGTCTATCTGTCTGTCCGTCTGCCACCAGGCTGTATCGCATGAACCGTGATACTTAGACAGTTGAAATTGTTACAGATGATGTATTTCTGTTGCCGCTATAACAACAAGTACAAAAAAATAGAATTAAATAAATATTAAGGGGGCTGCCATACAACAAACGTGATTTTTCCTTCAACAAGCTAACATTTACCTAATTAACATTTTGACCTGTGAAAACTTCCCGCAAACATTTGTGTGAACTTTTTAACTACTATTTTACCCATTTTTGTGGAACTATTAATAAAAACATTTATTAATTAGGAGACCTTTGCCACCCACCAGTATAGGTTAAAAAAAAAAAAAAAAACTAATACTTCGGCATTTCCCTTCCACTGCAACCTTGCAACTCAAACACCCTATGTCCTTCCCCAAACTCCTTGACAGACCGGCATCGCTCCTGTCACACCCTGGTGTTGCAGTTGTCCATGGGCAACGGTGATCGCTTACTATCAGGTGACGCTTGCTCGTTTGCCGTCCTATACCGTAAAAAAAACGGATTGCACTTCTGGAGTTCCGGTAGAAGTGAAAACTCACCTTTGCGGCGGTCAAAAGTCACGTGTCCGTCTTACGAATTTTCGATCAGGTCACGTGTGCTGACACGAGTTTAACATTTTATACCCAACCCTAAAAGTGAATAACGCCCTAAAGAAGTTTTCTCTTCAAAAATGCACACTACAGTAGGTGTCCCGGCGAACTTCATATCGCTATTATTTCTATGACGTAAATATTTTTATATCGTTATTCTGCTAACGTAACCAACAAGTCAAAGATTATTAAAATCGAATCAGTCGGCATGCCATGTAGTATCTCAGTAACACCTCAACACCATCCTATCCGAACAGCATCTACATTTCTCTCATCGTTCGGCGTTAGGTGGGGGCTGCGTGGGATCAGGTCGATGAAAACCATTGCGACTTACCTCGGATCGCCGGCTGGTATGTCGTCCAAAATCTCAGTGGCGATCTTCAGCACCGTCCTGTCCAACACCGCGTCCACGTCCCGCTCCTCCTGCGGCGACGCGGGGTCCCGGCGCTCGTGCGGGGGGGTGTGCGGGGGCGTGTGAGGGGGCGAGTGCGGGGGGGAGGGCGCGGCGGGGGGCGGCGCGGGGAACAGCTCGGCCAGGATGGCGCGGCAGGCCGCAGTGTCGCGCCGCACGTGGAACAGGAAGGCCGTCTTCAGCTTGCCGCACGCGTCCGTGGTCACTGCGCTCACCTGGTAATAACAGTTTAAATGACAACTCGAGAAATATTTTGTCATTTCATACATGATGTTGTAAAGAGCTGGCTTTTAGGACCAAGACGACTTACAGCGGACAAAAAGTTCGCGAGCGCGCTCTTATTACTATTGAAATAAGGTTGCACTTTATATATATGAAATATTGCGTGGACAAAGTGCAACCTTATTACAATCCTTACTAATATTATAAATGCGAAAGTGAGTTTGTTTGTATGTTACGCTTTCACGCCGTAACTACTGAACCGATCATTATGAAATTTTGCATACAAGTTCTCTGGTGTACGGAGAAGGACATAGGCTACCTTTTATCCCGGGAAAAAGTACTGTTCCCGAGGGATCGACATTGACGCGGGTGGAGCCGCGGGCGAAAGCTAGTATACTAATAAAAGCAGGCCCGCAGAATTTCTGCCCACTACTGTCTGTTGTCTGCGTTGGGTCTTATATGTATAAAAAAAGTCGAAATTTTATTTAGCTCATGACTATATTCTAAATTTACACCCAGTATAGTTCAAAGTACATTGAACCTTGGATCCTAAAAAAACCAACTCGAATATAGAAGGAGTTTAACCATACAATCTTTTTATATCGGGTGTTAAAACACTCGTCATAAAAGGACCTCTTAACCCTACACTTCCTGGCAAACTGTAACATCAAGAGAGAAGAAGACACTCATGAACTTGGCGTCCTTTATTTTCATTATTTAGAAACTATTATAATTTACTGTTTAATTAACAAAAGAAAATAAATGTGTCAAATATTGTTTATTATCTAAATGATGGACTATTTTTTTTTGTAATATATGTGTGTTGCTGTGTCAAATAAACGTATGCCTATGTCTATGTCTATTTCTAATGTTGTTATTTTGACCTAAGAAACCTAGCTACGACGACCTAGCTTTATTAAGCGGGTGCCGCGCGAACGAAAAACGTCGCTGCTGCGCAGAACCATTCGGCGATTAGAAAAAAAGATGAAAAGTCTTAATATTTTTATATTTATATCTTTAAACAAAAAATAAGTAAAGGGGCGAACTCCGAGACGTACATATAAATATTGTCATGTGAGAATTATTGTTTTAGACGTAAAAATTACAAAGATTTCGAAGAAAAATGCTTTTAGATATTATACCGTATATATAAAAATTTCAAATTTCATATGTATCTATTTCAAATTCCAACAAGGGGGGCGATCTTGTTCAAGGATTGATCTAAAGTATACAAATACTTTTGATGTATTTAATTAATTCAGCGTAGTACTAGTGATTTAAAAACACGTAAATTCGTGCAGTACCGTGTTAAAAGCAATGGCATTACCTCGTGCGGGTCGATTTCATACAGCGACAGGCTGTCGTCGTACATGTCCACACTGGACAGCGGGCTGTCGGGCGGCGCGGGCGGCCGTGGGCCCGCGTCCTCCGTCACCAGCCCCAACACTCCGTGTTTCCTACTGAACAGCAACGGCAGGTTGCCGCACATCTCGGCGCAGAGGATGCGGTCGTTCTCCGACGTCACGTCCAGGTACTCCGACTTGTCGTTAGCGCCCGTGGCTGCGACAATCACATATTCATTGCAATTGCTGGTACACAACGTTTTTAAGGTTCCGTAGCCAAATGGCAACAAACAGAACCCTTTTGGATTCATCATGTCTGTCTGTCCGTCCGTATATCACAGCTACTTTTCCGAAACTCATTCATTCATTTCGAGTGAGTGACTTATGAACTTTTATATTATGTTACTTGCTGCTACGGAACACTTCATGGGTGAGTCCGACTCGCACTTAGCCGCCTTTTTAATGTATTATTATTATTATTTTTATTTTTAGAACTTTGTTCTGCTCGGCAATCTGCCGGTGTTAATGATACACACGGGCCTAAGCCAAGTGGGCATCATGGGGGGAGTTCAAATTGTCATATTGTAAAAATTTCCTGACTATTCTACACGTATTTAAGATTGTTGCTTTTGAAGCTGTTTGAAAATATAAGGTGGTAAGTCAAGGGTTGATAGTGCTTGGTGAAGTTGTTTGGGGATGACTCCGGTGGTAGAAAGGACTATGGGTACTATAGTGACTTTAGATAAGTTCCACATTCTGGTTATTTCGTCTTTTAGATCGGCGTATTTACTAATTTTGTCAGAAATTGTTGATTGGAGATTGTGAGTATTCGGTATTGCTACGTCTATTATTAAAGCAGTTCGGTTAATTTTATCTACCATAGTGATGTCCGGCCTATTGTAGTGTGTGGTTCTGTCAGTCAGAATAGCCCGGTCAAAGTACATCTTAAAATTATTATTTTCAACTACTGAATCGGGTGTGTATTTGTAATATGGTGTATATGGTTTTGATGTGAGTTGGTACTTATGAGCGAGGTTTTGGTGAATGATATTTGCAACCTGATCATGGCGATGTTTATATTCGGTTTGGACTATTGCTTTGCATGCGCCTGTAATGTGTTGAATTGTCTCTGTTGAAGCGCGGCATCGTCTGCAAATATCGGCTGTAGACACTATTTTCATTATGTGTTTTCTATAATTCTGCGTTTCTACAACCTGATCTTGAATAGCGATCATAAACCCTTCGGTTTCGGGAAACAGTTCGCCGTGCTTAAGCCATTCGTTCGATGCTTCCATATCGACGTTACTTTGGCATAAGTCCAGACGATGTCTCCCGTGAAGTGATTTTTTCGTCCATTCGTCTATTTTTTCTTGTCTGTCAGTCAGTTTTTCATTACTTTGTGGCCTTCTGTCATGTAAGTTTAGTGGGGTGTATTTATTATCGTTTTGAACTATTGAGCTATGCAATTTTGAAAATTCAGTTTTACTATGGAAATATGTTCGCAAAGAATGTATTTGTTTATTATGTAAATTGGCTATATCGATAATCCCTCTACCTCCGTCGCGTCGTGAAAGTGTCATTCGTTGAAAACATGCCCTTGGGTGATGTTTTCTGTGTTTGGTCATGGTTGTATTTATTGTTCGTTGCAAATTTTTTAATTCACTCTTCGTCCAAGATATGACTCCAAATGAGTATGTTAAAATTGGTATGGCAAAGGTATTTATAGCTTTAACTGTGTTACGTGCATTTAATTGGGTATTTAGAATGGTATTTAATCTGTGTTTGAATTGTTTTGTCAGGTCGGCTTTTATTTCTTTATGATGAATTTGTTGCGACTGATGATACCCGAGGTATTTATATGTGGTATTATCATCAAGGGATTCAATTAGTGCTCCTGATTGTAGATTATGGCAATGTTCATGTCTTTGTCCATTTTTAAAAGAGTTAATTTTGCATTTATCAATTCCGAATTCCATGCGTATATCATGTGAAAAAGTTTCAGTTAAATCTGCTAGTCTATGCAAGTCTGCTTCTGATGAAGCATAGAGCTTCATATCATCCATATATAGGAGGTGGTTTAGTATAAATTTACATTTTTGAGGCTGGTTATCGGTATCAGTAGTATAGAATTCAATATTTTGACCTATATTTTGCGCATTTAAAATATCAGAGAGAGGGTTCAAGGCAAGACAAAACCACAGTGGGCTCAGTGCGTCTCCTTGGAAAATACCACGCTGGATTTTTATGGGTTCTGATTTTTCGGAATTTAAGTTTAATTTAGTATTCCAGTTAGAGCTGACGGATTCTAGAAATTTAACAATAGTTGGATGGATTTTATATATGCCTAATATTTCGATAAGCCATGAATGTGGAATACGACTCGTAAGCTTTTTTATAATCTATATACATAGTGTATAAATCTGATCTATTTTTTTGGATATGTTTGTGTACAATGGAGTCTATTGTGAGTTGCTCTTTACACCCTTGGCTATATTTTTTGCATCCTTTTTGCTGTTCTGCTAGTATTTCGTTTTTATTAACATGGCTATAAATAGTTTGGCTGATACATGCTGTCATAATTTTGTAAATTGTCTGGAGACATGTTATAGGTCTGTATTTAGCTGGGTTTGTTGTGTCGTTAGGGTCTTTTGGAAGCATGTAGGTGATGCCGTCTGTAATATAAGCTGGTAAGTTCTATGGGTTCTGAATAAAATCGTTTATGTAATTATATAAAAAGGGATGGATGAATGTAAATTTTTTGTACCAGAAATTGTGAATATGGTCCGTTCCAGGTGCTTTCCAATTATGTAACTTTTTGATAATATCCTGAAATATTTCAACAGTGATACACGTATAGTTCATTTGTTCAATACCGGCTTTATTCACTTTTTCTTTATTTATCCATTCGGCTACGCTATTATGTCCGTGATTTCATAATAACAGCGTACTATGGTCTCGTTTATGTCATTACTCCATCTCATTCTATGTCCAGTATTTTGTATATGTGTGTAATTTTGTGGGTTATGTGTATTCTGATTCAGATAGGTTTGAACTTCTAGCCGGATATTATTAATTTTATCGAGAGAAAGTAATTTGTTATTGATAATTGCCCTACGCTGACCACCAATATATTGTTTACTAACGTTAATGTCCGGGAATTGTTCACAAAAATGTTTATGTAACTCTGTCAAATAAGTTCTAGTGTTAGTTTCTAAAGATGTCAAGATGAGATATGTACGCCAGATGTATGTGTTCATTTCTTCGGTCCATCTGATTCGCGTACGGGAAGTAACCTTGGCGGGTACAGTCAAACTACTGCCATCAGACAGCTGTACAACATCCTCGGCTCTCGAATAAGTACTAATAGATGTAGTAATAGAAGAAGGAGATAAATCGCGATCTATATAGGAGGGTGGCGAGGAAGGAAGCGAAGGAAATAAGGAAGTGGTTGCGGAAGAAGGTGAGGAAGAAGGTGAATTGCTTTGTTTTTCGGCTGTAACCTCCACGCCGCGAGTCCGCCTGCTCAACTTACGGCGACTATTATTATTAAAGCTTTCATTTTTCCACATAACACATTACAAATATACATTTAAATATCATTCCTTCCTTCCATTCCATTGTTATGTGGCCCCCTATGGGTAAAAGCCTCCTCCATCCTTGTCCACCTTTCTCTGTCTTTGGCCATATGCATCCAATCATTCTGCCCATCTTTTCTTCTGTCTTCCCACTTTCCTTTTGCCTTTTGGGCCCTGCCATTTAGTTGTTTGATTTTTTAATGTATGTTACTTATTAACTTTTTTATAAACTGATTCGGAAAATTTGTGGTAGTACCCCTACCAAGACGAGCCAAATGAAACGCAAGAGCACTATTGAATTTTCTCAAAGCGCTTCGTTTATTTTTGTAGAACCCTCATAACTTCCGTTTGGATTTATACCAGATAAACAAAATTCTCGAGATATGTTCTCAATAGTTAATTAAACATAAGTTTTAATTGCATAGCTCTTATACTTTAGATTTTATTGATATCATAGACCCTAATTTTATCACTGTCTCAGTAATAATCAACTAAATTGTTAGTGTACTTCCTTATGTCCTAGAAAGCTGAAATTTGGTATATAAGCTAAAATTAATAGGTACACAAAAAAAAAATTAAACATGGACCTTTTATTTCCCCTGACATAAGAGAAGGTGTATAGTTTGTGAAGTTATGCTTTGAAGAGATACAACGTGTAAAGTCAGAAGCTTGGCTGTTGTTTGTCCTGGCATCAATTTACACCAAAAATATTTTTGGTGAGATTACTATTTTTTTGGAGTCAACATTCAACCTTATCACAACGACATAAGATCAACTTACTTGACACCAGAGCGATGTAATTGCTAGAATACAACAGCACTCGTCCATTGAGCGGCAGGAACTTGGGCAGCAGGTCGGGGTCGCTAGCCGCGCCGGCCGGGCCCACGCGCAGCGGCAGCAGTGACGTCACGCGCGGGTTGGCCGGGTCTTCCACCGACACGTGCGCTGACAAACAATGTAATGACAGTTCATAAAAAAAAACATTTTTTTTCATTTATCAGTATCAAGTATAATTGAGTTTTCCTTCTTAGTCTTGATAATACACGAAATGATGGTGTAGTTCATTTCGTTAATTCTACGGAGCCCCTGACGACAATTCCCACGAATCCACTGGCTTGATCACAGACAACGCAGCGAGGCGGACAACCACCAGCTTGCTAAGTAAACCTAACTACAGCCCTACAGCCACACCATGACAGTTTATTTTAGTTACTTATTCCACACATTGCTCATAAACATGGGCATTTATAACACCGATTTCACATAATAAAGTCCGCTAGAAACAATATGCAAAACAATCCAAAACACAAGCCGTGTAGTTCGCCAAAATTCCTGCCAAGAACTCCACAGAGTCCTTACAAATGGCTCTTGCTCCTCCTGTAGTCAACACTCACCGATGGCGTATCTCATGTCGGGCGAGCGCGCCACGTTCATGGCGGCCACCAACAACAGCAGGCCGTGGGGACCGCTCGCTCGCACATCTAACGCCATTATTTCTATGCTGTTCACGTCACCTGTTGTGAAGCAAATATTTAGATTAGTTTTCAATGTAATTAAATAACTTGCCATGCTGGTCTAAGTGACCAAAAAAAACCGTAGAATACGCCAGGTGCTGCTGTTCGCAGACCGTAGAAGTCAGCCGAGGGAATGGGCATAATGTAAGGAATAATTTCAATAGACGATGCAGTAACGCATCATTTAGATTCTGTTTTCCACCAATACGGTCACAAACACACTAAACGTGGCTTGTGGGCCCTATGCCTTTAAATTCTGTATATCTTGAAAGGGATAAACGAATAATATGTGTTAAATAACTTTTGCTTTTTAGGAAAATGTCATTGTTACAAACTTTTATTCATATTATAAAATTCGAGACAAATCAAATGAGCCATCGGTTTATGTCCTTTAGTTTAGGAGTACCTTTGGGTATCTTCTGCAACCATCATCACCAATTTTATGTCCTTTAGTTTAGGAGTACCTATGGGTATCTTCTGCAACCATCATCAGCTATCTTATGATTCTGTTTAATAATAATAAATAAATATATACGGAAAATCACACAGATTGAGCTAGCCCCAAAGTAAGTTCAAGACTTGTGTTATGGGATACTAACTCAACGATACTATATTTTATAACAAATAAATATATAAATAAACATCCAGACCCAGGCCAATGTGAAAAAGATTCTCCATCTTGACCTGACCGGGGATCGAAACCGGGCACCCAGGTGTCGCAGGCTAGTTAACCACTGCGCCACGGAGCTCGCCAATGATGGAGTGGCGGCGTAGAATAGACAAGAGGTGCTTACCCTGCGCCGGCAGCTGCTGCGTGGCGGCGAGCGCGCGGCGCAGGCTGTGTCCGTGCAGCTCCGCGCCGCGCCACAGCTGCAGCAGCGGGCCCCCGCCCCCGCCCCCGCCCCCGCCCCCGCCCGCCACCAGCGCCACGCAGCCCTCCGCCCCCGACCCCTCCAGCACCACCACGCCCACCAGCTTCTGCGGCGGGACATCCCTCACTTCTTATGGACTAATACTGTATTAACGCGGCTATGCTCAAGCAGTCATCGGTGACCGCATTTAGTGTCAAAAAGTTGTTTGCGACATGACTTGATGGATTAAAATACACTTCCTGTGCCCGTGACATGGCACCCGCGACGCCGTTTATATCGCGCGATAAACTATCGACATCTCGCTCTTCAATAATACGTAAGACAACACGGCGATAGTCGATAAATGTTGTCGCGCGTGCCATGCTACGGGGCTAGAGGATGTCTCTTCAACCTCAATAATAGTCTAGACGAGTGGTTGAGTACAAATAAAATGTTGTTACTGCAAAAATAAACATTGAAAGTGAACAGTCGTTATTAGTAAATAAACTATTTCCACAGACATAACACGCATTAAACACTGCCGGACATAGACACATCAGCTAAAAAACAGCTCGTCTATAATTAAATATATAATAGAATATAAAATTCCCTAGTGCTGTGCAGTGGCGGTACTAGTACTAGCAGAGAGCCCATGGAAAATGATTCCGGAAGGGTTTTTGTTAGATATTATCGGCCCTGGTCGGTATACCACGGTGTGGAAGGCAAGTGGAGAAACCACCACACTATATTTTCTAAAAAAGGAGCTTATGAAGATGCAAGTAACAAGTAATGACGTTCTTGACAACGGGCTTCCACGATGTAACATGCCGTGGCGGTCCGAGTCCGGCAGGGGCAGGCGCAAGGCTGAACCGGTCGTCATCCAGCGAAATCCTTGCCAAATCAGTACATGGAATGTGAATACGTTGTTAACACCAGGAAAAGTTGAAGGAGTTTTAGAAGAAATGGGAAGATTAAAAATAGACATTTTAGGATTATGTGAAATCAGATGGGAAGGAAGCGGTGATTTTTGGAAGGAAGATTATAGAATAATATATACAGGGGCAGAAACACAGGGTTCGAATGGTACAGCTATAATTTTAAACAAAAAATGGGGGTCTCTAGTCGAAAATACAATCCATAACAGTGACCGAATTACAGCTGTTAAAATTCAGGGAAAACCAGAAAATTTAGTACTAATTCAAGTTTACATGCCTACTAGTAGACATCCGGATGAAGAAATTGAAGAAATGTACAACCAAATAGACTCAATAATAGACTCAATAGATAAAAGAGATAATCTTATTGTAATGGGTGATTTCAATGCAGTTATTGGGGAAGGAGCTGAAGAAAATATTGTAGGGAAATTTGGACTAGGAGATAGAAATGAAAGAGGCAATAGATTAGTTCAATTTTGCAAAGAAAACGGAATGTGTATAGCAAATACTTATTTCAAACTACCCAAAAGAAGACTGTATACGTGGAAGATGCCGGGAGATATTGGAAGGTACCAAATAGATTTTATATTAATAAGAAGCAAAAACCGGTACCAACTCACTTCATGTAAAACACAACCAGGGGCTGATATTAAAAGTGATCATAATCTTCTAACTAGCAGACACAATTTTACATTGAAGAAAAACAGAAGAAGCCATAAATGTAAGCGTATAGATCTCAGTAAAATTAAGGATAACAATAACAATAAGTACAATGTGCAATATAGTAATAAGTAAGGTGATAAATTAGCACTATATAAAGGTAAAGAAATAAATAATAACATTGATGAAAAGTGGAATAAAATTAATAATATAATAAAAACAAGTGCGGAAGAAACTATTCATAAGGAAAAAATCAAACCTAGAAAGAAATGGCTAAATAAAGAAATTATAGATCTAATGTTAGAGAGAAGAAAACTAAGAAATAAAAGAGATCAGGAAAGCATAGTTAAATATAAGAAATTAACCAATAAAATAACACTTAAATGTAGGGAACAGAAAGAAAAAGACATAATAAAGACTTGTGACAATATAGATTATTATTTGAAAAAAGGACTTGTAGATAAAGCATATAATAGTATAAGAGAAATGAACAAGAAACCAAAACCAAAGAGTTCAGCAATATTAGATGAAGATAATAAATTATTAATAAATAACAAAGATATCACGAAACGTTGGAAAAGATATATAGAAGAACTTTATGACGGAAGAGGCTTGCAAGTAGACGATATTGAAAAGGAAGAAGCAGTAGACGCTCATAAAATAGGTCCTAATATTCTAAGAGAAGAGTTTGATCAAGCCTTAAGAGGTATTCAAAACGGTAAAGCAGCAGGAAAAGATGGTATTTATATAGAATTAATAAAATACGCGAAATGTAATCCAATGCTTGACGAAATATACCAATTAATTTGCGAAATGTACGAAACTGGTAACCTACCTAATGATTTTGTCATAAGTAAAACCGTAACATTACCAAAAAAGACTAACACACAAAAATGTGAAGAACACAGAACATTATCTTTAATTTCCCACGCATCAAAATATTAATTAAAATAATCCAGAATAGATTAAGACCTATAGCGGAAACAATATTAGGGCCAGACCAATACGGCTTTCGACAAAATAAAGGCACAAGAGAAGCAATTTTAGCGCTAAGAATTATAATTGATAGAAGAATGGAACTAGGTTTGGATACTTGCATAGCTTTCATCGATTTAGAAAAGGCCTTCGACAATGTGGACTGGAAAAGTATGATGGGGATATTAAAAGACGCAGGATTGGATTACAGGGATAGGAGAATTATTTATCAATTGTATAAACATCAAGAAATGATAGTAGAAATAGGCGAAGAAACAGAAAATGCAAAGATCAACAAAGGGGTTAGACAGGGATGTCCACTCTCACCGCTGATATTTAATATATTCATAGAAGGTGCTATTAGAAAGATAACTGAAGAAAACAAGGGCGGTGTGAAAATAAATGGAGAAATTATTTACTTTATACGATTCGCGGATGATATTGCAGCTATAGCCGAAGATTCAATACAGTTAGAAAACCTACTACAAACAATGGACCAAATTTTTAATACATACAACCTCAAAATTAATTGTAAAAAAACTAAAATTATGCTGGCATCAAAAGACAATGATATAAAGAAAAAGATAATAAAGAAAATCAATAACACTATTAAAATCAATAACATCAAACTAGAACAAGTCAATACCTTTAAATACCTAGGGAGTATTATCACAAGCGAGTCCAGGTGTACCCAAGATATAGTAGCAAGAATAGCAATGGCAAAAACCGCATTTAATAGCAAAAAACATCTACTAACATCACATATTTCAAAAAATACGCGAAAACGGCTTATCAAGGTGTACATCTGGAGCATTGCTCTTTACAGCTGCGAGACGTGGACCTTAACACAGAAGGAAAGGAAAAAGTTGGAAGCGTTTGAAATGTGGTGTTGGAGAAGAACGGAGAAAATTAGCTGGATAGATAGGATAACTAACGAAGAAGTTTTAAATAGAGTAGGAGAAAAAAGGTCTATTTTAACTGCAATAGAAAATCGAAGAGGTAATATGATAGGACACTTGTTGCGACACGATCAGTTTATGAAAACTATTATAGAAGGTAAAATAGAGGGAGAGGAAAGCCCAGGCACAGCTATTTTAAACAGATAAAGGAAAAAGTGGAAAGGGTTTCGTACCAGGATGTGAAAAGACTTGCAGAGAATAGACCAAGATGGAGGGAGCTCCACCGACAAGAGCGTTGCTCTTAAATTTTGATGATGATAATTAAATAAATAAAAATAATAGTACAATTACCATTCAGAATCGAAAAAATTAGTATAGTAGTTTTGTTTCTCAACAATTACCAAAAATAGAAAATAATATTTAAATAAATATATACTATTCATTTGATTGAGCTAGCCCCAAAGTAAATTCAAAACTTGTGGAATAGGATACTGACTCAATGATGATGAGAGGTTGTCAGACTCTTTAAAAATAAATATAATTTATTCGTTTGTAAACAATTACCAAAAACAATAAAGCTAAGTTTCAATGAGTTGAACATGTAGATGTGGTGGATGAAAAAAGTATAACTAAAAATGTTTATGAGGCAGATATCATTAAAAGATCTCAGGCTCAATAAATGACAGTGAAGAAACTGCAGACTTTCTTGGGGAAAGCCACAATGCCAAAGGAAATCCAAGAATGAAAATATGATGATTGTAGATGACATGGTAGAGGTTTTTAAGCGTCATAACAAGATGGAAGTTTATCTACTTACTGTGTCGGCCTGTGCGGGCATAGATCCAAAGAATAGTAAGGACACCCGGCGTCCTATCCCGCCCAACCAACCACTCGGTGGCCGCAGTGTTTTGCAGTTGACTGTAGCTCTGCCCTCTAGAGTAAAAATTTTTGAGATCATTAATTGAAATGTTTGGTTAATGCCTTTAGTGCCATTCAAATTAAACAGCAAATGAGAAGAGGGAACAATCTTTTCTTATTTTTGCTGACAAATCAGGGGAGTAAAAATTAGCTTATATAGCTTAAACATCCCCTTTGGACCTGCTAAAAGCTATTGCTAAAAAACATATCTCTCTGTCTGAAGACGCTTGTTTTAAAAAGTTTTATTAGGAACTAGTTTTCGCCCGCGGCTCCGCCCGCGCCAATGTCGATTCCTCGGGAATAGTATTTTTCCCGGAATGAAAGGTAGCATTATTTTATTTTATTATGATCGGCTCAGTAGTTACGGCGTGAAAGTGTAACAAACTCACTTTCGCATTTATAATATAAGTTTAAGTAAGGATAAGGATTTTCATGAAAGTTTATTAACAAAAATAAATAGGCAACAAAGGACATTATTGCTTGGAAATTCAGCAAAAGCTTTCAAGAATATCTTTGTTAGTTAAATCAAACTAAACTAACTGTAAATTCTTACCAATAACAGCGGGATTCAACAACACAACAGTGCATGTGGTAGTAGCCAACACGAGACCAGCACTGGAGTATTCTCCTAGCTTCTCGCATTCTTGCCCAGCCAGTTCTGCTGAGACATCAGCATATACTCCTTCCTGGCCCACTGAAGGCCAGTAGCGGACAATGCCTTCAGGGGATACACCAATGCATGATGGCATCTATGACAGATATGAAAGTAATGATCACTGAACCAGACACAAAAGAAATAACAATAGAATTACGTCTACAGGCGGGCAGTGTCAGCTTTAATAACTATTATTAATCCCTCCTTAGGTAGCTCCTTAACCGCAGACAAATACCTGTGAAAATGGAGTACAATATGCTCGTGCCGAAAATCAAAACCGATGCTGGTTTAAAATGGTTTTTACTGCTGTAATCTTATACAGTGAAATAGTAATTTTGAGAAAAAATACCCTGGGATTAATTTTTACTTGAAAATTAAACAAGTCTCGAAGGGTGAAATAGACTGTATTATAAAACCAAAACCCTAGCAGACTAAATCAGTGTCAGTGAATTAACTAACTACTGGGTGGCGCAAAAGTAAAGACCCTATTTGGTTCAGCTATAACATTTTTTCTAAATTAGAAAACTAGATTTAGGTTTTTTTAAATGTATATTTGTGCCATTAAATTTCGTACCATTAGGATTTAAAGATGATGTCTTTTAAATGGTGACCTCCAGAGTTGATACACATTTGAGCCCTATTTATGACATTTTGCATAACTTGCCGTAACACTTCCTGCGATATGTTCGTTATTTCTTGACGAATGTTTTCTTTTAGAGCTGCGAGAGTCTGTGGCTTGTTCACATACACCCGAGATTTCAAAAAACCCCAAAGAAAGAAGTCTGGACTGGTCAGATCGGGCAATCGGTGCCGGACGGTGGTGAAATCGTCGACGAAATTCACGTTGTGTTCTTATCACTGATGAATTATTCCGTAAGAACATTGACACAATTATTCCACGTTCTTGGGGAGTAAAACGGTCCATGTTTATTTTCAGTGTATTTTACATTTGTTCACTACACAATTTTCAAAAACAGAATGACAGAAAATTTCATATAAAAAAAATAAAAGTATTTTCTTTAGTGTCAGTACTTTTGCGCCACCCAGTATATTAAAAGACATTACACATATTCAACACTATCTGACAGAAAAATAAAATATGAGTATGAATCAGCTAATTAAAACAGAAGGTGTCAGTTACTAAATTATTAACTTATAGGTTCAAGTATATGGAAATGCACATAAAGTGATAATGTTAACCTTTGTACCTACCTACTTTTCTGGACTAACAACAGGAAGATGTATGACAATGGAACTAACTCTTTCAAGTCAAGGATATTGACTAGTACATAAAACTTGAATTCAGATACTAACTTGAAATAAAAAAAATCCAGTACATACCTGAGCACCATCCTCATAAAAAATTACAACTAAATCTGCCTTATGCGCCAGGTCTGTCTGTGGCAATGTTAACTCCCTGGCGGCAGCTGGAGCAGCCTGTGCGGGCGATGATATCCCAGATGAGGCCAAGGGTTCCCGAGGCCAGGCCAGGATCCGCCGGCCAGCCACCAGCCAGCACCACCCACATGCCGAAATGCGCACGCTCACATCCCCACTTGCTGCAATAAAAATTACATATTGACTAAGTACAAACAATCTTTATAAATGTCAAGAAAGAAACTTTAAACCATTAAATGCATTTCTGAATAATATCTAATATTCAAAAGGCAAAATGTAGAATTTATGAATTGTTTAAGGTAAATACATACCAAATGTTAGCGTTTCTGTGACCATAACAGGCAGAGGCATCCCATAAGTTTCCACCGAACATAGCGGCGTTTTGTAGATAACATCCCCGCTGGGAGCATCTTGAGACTGTAGGAACTTGCTGTAATAAAACTGTTTACTTACAAACACAAGGATATAATAAACAATATTTGTAGGTTAGAAATAGTTAGAATACCTTTGGGTCTTTTTAGCAGAGCCGATTGGTCTTCTCCCTGTAATTGATTGCCTAACTCTTGGTGAAAATGGGCTTCTTATTCCACTAGTATTACCGAACTCCATTTTAAATAGATAATAATCAATTAAAACAAAATTAAATAACGGCCACCGCCTGGCAAAAACATAAAATCAACAAAAAAATTGACAAAGTTCTGTCAACAAAATGTCAATAAAAATATGTTTCGTATTACGCTCAGAACAGTCCTTGTTCTTAGGTATTACGCAACGGAATGAGATCTTTACTATTTCTACATTAGAAATGAATTCTAATCTAAAATGTTAGAAATCTAGCAAGTAATATACCTACTATCTAGTTTGAGCTAGTTTGAGCCATCTAGGCATTTTAGGTGACAGCTAAAATGGCTAACTTTACCAACTAGATATTATATTTATTTTACTACATTATGGAACTACCTAGGAGCCTAATTATGTTTTTATTTATGTATTTTTTGTAACGGAATATCTTCACATGAAGCGGTATAAGAACACGCGAGTCAAGCGAGAGGATCTCCATGTGGATGGTACTGTTTTTAAGGGAGTGGTGAAGTTTAAGTACCTAGGATGCACGGTTACAGACACAAACACGAGAGAAGACGAAATTAACATCCGCATTCAAAATGCCCTACGGTGTAATGCAGCCTTACATAAGGTGCTGACGTCCAAACTTCTTAGCAGAAGAACTAAAATACGGATCTATAAGACGATCATCCGTCCTATACTAATGTATGGTTGTGAGGCGTGGACGCTAACTTTAAAAGAGGAAAGAAGGCTGCTCGTAGCGGAAAGAAAGGTACTTCGTAAGATCCTGGGACCAGTGAAAGGAGAGGATGGTATTTGGAGAAGGAGAAGCAACGGCGAAGTACAAGACCTAGTGGGCGAGCCTAACATTATGGGCGAAGTTAAAGCACACCGTCTTCGCTGGCTTGGCCACGTCGAAAGAATGGAGGAGGATCGGTGGGTGAAGAGAGCATATCTAGGCCGGCCGATCGGTCGCAGGCCGGTGGGCCGTCCCAGGTATTTGGCTGTTATGCAGTGTAGTGCAGGTAGTTGGCTGAATATGGTTAACTATTCGGCCGAATACCGAATAGCAATTTATTTATATATTTTTTTATTACTAGCTTTTTTACCGCGACTTCGTCCGCGTAAATTATAATTATTTTTGAACAAACGGGGATATTTCTTATGGTAATCAATCACATTAAATGTTACCTATATTTGAGTATACAGTACGTAACGTACGATGCAACAACGATCCCCAAATAAGCAAGACCGTGACTAAACACAAATGAAAGAAAACCGCCCTCGCCTATCAAACGTATTACTTCAGCGTAGGAGTTTAAACTTGCATAGTTTAAACTCGTACGATGTCGAGTTATGACTTGTCGCCCGCGGAAAGTACTAAGTGTGGCTGAATATTTGGCTGCCGAATGTTCGGCGCTTCGGCCAAGAACCTTGCCCAATCGATATTCGGCCAATTTACTATTCATGTCATATCTAGGTAGTTCATATTCAATCATAGATTATTTTGCGGTTTCCAAGCGAGGCATTACTACTAAGTACGTTTTATTTCTTAAAATAATGATCCACACTCCGCAGCGAAAGTAAGTACTAAGCACGGAATTCCGTGGTACTAAGTAGTGTGGTGTGCTTAAAATATATGCAGTGTTGCGTGGCGTGTCATCAAATGCACGAGTGCCATGGGTTCGCCACCCATGGACTAGGGCATCAATTTTGTGCTCTGTGCGTGCCATTGTGCGTGCTGTAGTCAGACATTATCTAAAAAGGTGACAGGAGTGGTATTCCCATTTTCTTTCGATATGAAATAAGTTTGGCTTTCAACAAGTAATCGAGAGGCACGATCGGTCTAAACGTTCAGCTTGTGATTTGTGTGATGCATCTATCTCTCTCTCTTCGTAACTGACTTTACATACAACCTATTTTTTTTTTATCAAGACTATGGCTTTCTTTAAGAAACAACATGTGATGATAAGTAGGACTAGGATAGGACCACGATAGGACATAGGATAAGATAATCCCGAACACTATGGACTGGTAACATCGCACCATAAAAGCGGTTTCTTTCTTCCATGAACGCACCGACAAACAGAACGCATTCTTTAATTTAGTTGACATTGACATTTGTCGCAGTAACAGACATTTGACAATTTTATTTGACATTTCATACGAAAATACCAAACATCAACGGTTCCCGCTTCAGGAAATTTGAAGATATTTTTCTTATTTTTCGCGTGTTTTCGTTACTGCAGAGAGATTATTTAGATCTTTACAATATTTCAATGATTTCCTCGCTTCCAATATGTACATTAAGTCTATAGTGTTGGACGGTTTCAAGTCCTACGGTAACAGAGTGGAAATCACCGGGTTCGACCCAGAATTCAATGCCATTACTGGTCTGAATGGCACGGGGAAGTCTAATATCTTGGATTCGATATGTTTTGTGTTAGGAATTACCAATTTGTCGAACGTGAGTTTGTGTTTTATTCGTTTTTGTGACTTGTGTATACTGTGAATTGTTCCCGCCAATCCGTGTGTTATTGTAGGTGCGTGCGGGAAGTCTTCAGGAGTTGATCTACAAGCATGGGCAGGCCGGGATCACGAAGGCTACGGTCAGCATTACGTTCGACAACAAAGATAAGCGACAGTGTCCTATTGGTTATGAGAACCATGATGAAATTACTGTGACTCGACAGGTAAAAACAGTCATTCTAATTTTGTTTAGTGCCTTTTCTTTCTTTGTTTATTTATTATATTGAATTGATGTTTCATTGTGATATGTTGCCTACTAGAGACATGTATAGAGAAATATGTTTTACAGTCTTTAAGTTTTTAGGATGTGAACTTTCAAATTTAATTAATACCTACTCGTGGCATGCATATGTCCAAAAATTTATGGCACCTAAATTTTTTAGAGGGGACTCAGTGTCCTTTGGTGTGAGTAAGCAAACTTATATTTAATTTTATTTTTAAATCGTCGATGACGAATTGTTTTAATCCTAGAATATTATTAGTTGTTGGTTTATTACTCAAGGAATATCCGTTACACCTTTCAGGTGGTGATGGGAGGTAAGAACAAGTACCTGATTAATGGCATCAATGTGCAAAACAAGCGTGTCAGTGACCTATTCTGTTCGGTGCAGCTTAATGTGAACAACCCTCACTTTCTGATCATGCAAGGCCGCATCACCAAAGTGCTCAATATGAAGCCACCAGAGGTTAGTAATGGTGCATGAAAAGTTAGACAATAAAGAGACACGCCAAGTATAGATTGGAGTTGCGCACAGCCTGTTCTGCAGGGTGCAGCTCAATGTGAACAAATTTCATAATGCTAGGTCTCCTCACCAATGTTGATAAAAACAATAGAGCTGAATTTTTTTTAGTCTCAAAAACTTCGCGTCTAAGCATTCTCACACTTATGCATACAATGCTCTTTCTTCACAAAGTGCATTTTCAACCTGCACATTTTAAAAATCCATATGCTCTGTGTTATTTTTGCCTATTGCTTTATGGAAAGCTCCACTTAAGCATCCATTAAAGTATCCTGAATTCAGTCACTGGTGAGATGCCGCAATAGGTTAGATATGAATGGAAATATATCTTATTGTGTCTCACATATAATGGCATCTCTCATCTGTGACTGAATTCAAGGTAGTTTAGTAGGCGCTTTAGCTTAAGCCTATTATCAAGATGTTTTAAATGATGTAATTTTTTTTCAGATATTATCTATGGTTGAAGAAGCTGCAGGGACTAGGATGTATGAAGCTAAGAAGCAAGCAGCTCAGAAAACTATAGAAAAGAAAGATGCCAAACTTAGAGAGCTCAATGATGTGAGTACCTATCTATTTATTCAAAGAAGTACTAGCAATCCAACTTCCATTGATGCACTTTTTACCTATCTATTTATTAAATGAAGTACTAGCAATCCAACTTCCATTGATGCACTTTTTATGCCACTAGTTTTTGAGATTAGCCTGTAAAGTCTGACAGATATCAACTCTTTTGTTTAGTACTTTAGTTATTGTGAATAAAGATAAAAAGTGATTTTTACAGTTTTATTCATCATAGAAGGGATAAGTTTCCACAAGTAATGTGTAGGCTCTGAAATTAAAAGGTTAGCTACTCTTAAGAAGTAATTGAGTGCTAAAAACTGTTGAATTTTCCAGATGTATTTTATTTTGAGACTAGCTGTTGCCCGCGACTTTGTCCTCGGTAATTTCTGTTATTATGATTAATTAGTTTTATTATTAATATACATGAATAATTTTCCCCAAAACATTTTTTATTGATGCTTCGCTCTTATTGGTCGCAGCCTGATGTTTTATAGCCTAAAGTCTTCCTCAGTAAATGGACTATCAAACACAAATAAAAATCTAATCTGAACTAGTAGTTCTTCGGATTAGCGCGTTCAAACAAACAAACTCTTCGGCTTTATAATATTAGTATAGATAGAAGGGATAAGTTTCCACATGTAATGTGTAGGCTCTGAAATTAAAAGGTTAACTACTCATCACAAAGTAATTATTTGATAAAAACTTGAATTTTCCAGTTTTTTTTTTTTAGTGAGTATATCAGACTTTTACTGCTACAACAAATAAAAAAAAACCAAGTACTCATTGACAGTATCTTACTACTCTAATATTCTTTATTTTAACAAATAAATAAGAATATGTAGTATGCGTTCCTCCTTTCAGATTATAAGAGAAGACATAGCTCCAAAACTGCAGAAACTTCAGGACGAGAGATCTCAGTTCCAAGAGTATCAAAAAGTGGTACGAGAGCTGGAGAACCTTACACGCCTTTATATTGCCTACAAGTGAGTAGCAAATATTTACTTACATACAAATATGTTTAACATTTTACTTCTATTTTGTAAAGAGGCTGGTGATTAAACTTGTTTCTGGTCCCCAAACGTTTCTATATTCACTCTCTATTTCAGTGTTTGGAATATTGTGTACCGGTCAGCCAATAAATGTGTAATGGAATTGTCTTTAGTATTGGAGAACAATCCACAAAGATTTTGCTCTGTCTGAAAATGCTCCTAAATTTTATTTTTGACCCGCAGGTATGTGTCAGCTGAAGACAGTGCCAAAGAAGCGGAAGCCAAGGTGACGGAAGTACAGGACGACATCCGCAGCAAGAAGGACAAGATTGAAAGCAATAAGAAGGAGGCTAAAGACTTGGACAAGCAGGTGGCTGAACTTAATAAAAAGCTGGATGAGGTAAGGTAGTCATAGATCACGTTTCTTTTTTCTTTTGTTATTTCGTCTACATAAATTTCAATTTAAGTCAGGATATTGTCTTATGTGCCAATGTATTCAAAGCTGATATGCTATTATTCTTAAAGGAAAGCGGCAGCATTTTGAAGCAATTGGAAGTGGAACTACAAGGCGTAGAGAAGACCGAGGCCACTACAAACGCCGCGCTGCGTGCGGCCAAGGAGGCCGTGACGTCACATGACAAGAAGGCGCGGCTGCTGCAGCGCGCGCTGAAGGAAGACGAGGCCGCGCTGGCGGCCAAGGCCACAGTGCTGGCCAATGTGAGACACTTACTTTACTAGCAGCGGACGTCTCACGACGAGGCCGCGCTGGCGGCCAAGGCCACAGTGCTGGCCAATGTGAGACACTTACTTTACTAGCAGCGGACGTCTCACGACGAGGCCGCGCTGGCGGCCAAGGCCACAGTGCTGGCCAATGTGAGACACTTACTTTACTAGCAGCGGACGTCTCACGACGAGGCCGCGCTGGCGGCCAAGGCCACAGTGCTGGCCAATGTGAGACACTTACTTTACTAGCAGCGGACGTCTCACGACGAGGCCGCGCTGGCGGCCAAGGCCACAGTGCTGGCCAATGTGAGACACTTACTTTACTAGCAGCGGACGTCTCACGACGAGGCCGCGCTGGCTGCCAAGGCCACAGTGCTGGCCAATGTGAGACACTTACTTTACTAGTATACGACTATTATATTATTCTTAGAAGTAACATATTTTACTCGTCTGTTGTATGTTCCTAGAATACTCGTACATGTTTTGTAAGAGAAAGTTCGTTACAGGTATCATCCACATTTGAAAGCCTTCGTTCAGCGAGTGAAGCCAGCGAAAAAGTTTTAGAAGAAGCTAAACAAAAGTTCCTCGCTGTCAGCTCAGGACTGGAAGGAGGTTCAGAGTCGCTACAGGACCAACTTATGGGTACGCTAAGCTTTTCAAGATTATTCGATTTGTGGCGATTGATTTTTGGCTGTTGCAATTTTTGCTAGTAGCATAAATGGGCTGGCTTGTCCAGGGAAGTACCACACTCTCATAGAACGTCGATGTTTGAGTACAAGTTTTACTGCTTCTTTGTTCTTCGTTCGATGAGTAAAAAGAGCGGGAAGCCCATCCTCCTTCCCCATTTCCTCCTCCCCATGTCCTCTGAAAGGCCAGCAACGTTCCTGTCACATCCTGGTTTTTCAGTTATTCATGGGCGGGCAGGGGTGATCACTTACCATCAGGTGACTCGCTTGCTCGTTTGTCGTACTATATCATAAAAAATAAAGATCTTTACACAGGCCAGGAACTACAGCATTACTTACAAGATGACGCTGAGCGATTCTGAAACGCTTCAATGGACATTTATTGATCTAGAGCATACATCTCCTCTCTTACTCTGGTTAAGTAACTGGAACTAGAAATGTTCTACAAGTTTAAGCCGGTCTTTATTTCCTATGAATGACACTCTACATATGCATATAATCTGTGGCCAAAGTCGTACGGTTCCCTAGGCAAATACGTAAGTGCCTTGGAATTGCAGGGTGCTGGGCTCGGCTCCTGGTCATATGATGGAAAAACGATCTTTTTTTTTAGATTGGCCTGGGACTAAGATGTTTGTCTATATTTTTAAATATATCTATTATAAAAATATTATATCGTTAAGTGACATAGTCAACGATTGATCGCAGATAAAACAAACAATCCAAGTAATACATAACTTACTGTAGGGCTAGCTTAATCTGTGTTAATCGTTCCTATATATTTATTGAATGGGCTCAGTGAGGAAAATAAACAAGAATTATTTACAATAGATATGTGACCGTCTTGTCTGGTCATAGCTAGTGAACTGTGTCGATGTCTAAATTCTCAGTAAAAAAATTGTATTTTGTCGTGTTCCATGCCATTTTGTCAGTCTATTATGCTCTACCTTTTTGTAAAAAATTTGCATGCCTTGATAGGTTAAGAGTGAGATTAAAATGTTTTTATATCATCTAAAATTGTAACCACTTTTACTGCAAATAAATGAATTATTATTATTATTATTACGAGTCATAGAGCAAAATAGGTCCTTCATTGTGTCTGAAAGGAATCAAGAACGCCCCAACATTTATATATTCTTTATTTATATACTGTAATCTTCAAAGGATCATAGTGCAGTCTAAATGAAGATTCTGGTACAGAATAATAATAAATTTAGATTTATCGAAATATTTTTGTGTCTTCTAGCCGCCAAAGCGGAAGCGTCAGAAGCGTCAACCCGCATCTCGCAGAGCATGATGGAGAAGAAGCACGCAGAAGATCGCCTGAAGACGCTGGAAAGAGAGTTCAAGTCCAGCAGCGCGCAGTTCCAAAAAGACCAGGAGGCCATAGGCCGGCAGCAAGCGCAAGTGGACAGATTACAGGTAAGCGGCTTTAATATCTACTTCTAGTAGTTTTAGCAAGTACCCTCCATATCATCCTCTGCGCCCAGAAATAGATGGATATTTGGGACAGTGTTAAAAACCCTTAACCATGTTATGTATGATGTTAGGAGTTACCAAGAATACAGAACATTCCCAAGTGAGGTGGGGTTGAGGCAATTAAACAAGGTAAGTAGGGTTTATCTATCTATAGACCCATCTCCGTACTAACCTGTATGTCCAAAATACTTGAGAAGCTCCTTAATAAGCGGCTCTTACAGTTTTTAATGAAACAACATTTTGTCGGACCGTCAATATGGCTTCCGCAGAGGTGTGTCAACTGAGGACGCCGTAGTTGATTTAGTCACACACATCACAACAAAATTTGAAAAGGGATAGAAATGTATGGGAGTTTTCCATGATTTTCAAAGGGCATTTGACACCGTCGATATACGTATACTTTTGTCTAAACTCCAAAATCTCGAGATTAGAGGAATCGCGCATGATATTTTTCGTAACTATCTCTCCAATCGGCGTCAAAGTCTAATAATAAGCGGACATGTTAGTGATGAAGAGCCTATTGAATATGGCGTCCCTCAGGGATCGAATATAGGAACTACACTCTTCCTGATTTATGTTAAGCAATTATGCAATATTAACTTGCCAAACTGTAAAGTTTTTGCATAGGCGGACGACACCGCTTTAGTTTTTCACGGTTCGGACTGGAAGCAGATAAAAGCAACAGCAGAATTTTATTTGAGTATAATCAATAACTGTCATTGATAAATCAATATCACAGAATCTTCTAACTCTGAACCTCTCCAAAACATATCTCATTCCGTTTACCCTCCGAAATAACTCGTAACCACCTGCTAATTATAGCATATTCATCCACACGAACTGTAATCCGATTGATAGATGTGACTGTCTTCCTATATCTCAAGTAACTTCTTTTAAATATCTTGGCGTTCTTATTGACTGCAACCTAAAATGGAACCCCCATATAAATGCACTTACTGCTCGAGTAAGACGTCTTATCCATTTATTTAAAACTCTTAGACAGTCAGCCTATAAGGAAACCTTGAATTTAGTGTTCTCAGCGCTCTGTGTTTCTGTATTAACCTACTGCATCCCAGCTTGGGGATGTGCAGCCAAGACTCATTTCATTAAGCTTGAAAGGGCACAGAAAGCTGTGCTCCAAGTCATGCAATACAAGCCGTTCAGGTTTCCCACCACTCAACTTTACACTATTGCCTCTGTATTGACTCTGAGGCAACTCTTTGTGCTCAGAGGTATACTTCGCAAACACAATACGGTACCACTACCTAACCCCTTAAAAAGAAGTCAGAATATGTCCTATCCCCCGCCACAGAACTACCTTCGCGTCCCGACAGTTTTGTGTCGCCAGGTCGATTATCTATAATACCATAAATACTTTTACTATTCATAATCTTAATAAGTACGAAGTAAAGACAAAACTTACTACTTGTTTGTTACAACAGGATTATGACAACACAGAAAATCTGCTGCTCAGCAATACCATACCGTGAAAGCCATAAATATATAAACTAGCTGTTCGCGACTCCGTTCGAGTTCGTTTGTATGGGCCTCGTCTTATTATGTCCTGTACGTCTAAATGTTTATCTAACAAGTTTCATAGAATTCGGTTAGTTTGTTTAGGAGTTTTACAGGAACACACACATACTTAGAAACTGTTTTTTTTTTCTTTTTATTGAAAATCCTCAATCTAGTTTCAGTGTCGTATATTTATAGACCTTATAAACACGATATCTCTTAAGACAAAGTTACTTACACCATTACCAACCCTTACAGATTTATTATCAGTATTGATGAAAAAGAAAGGGAAAGGGTTAAAGAAAAAAAACCATATCCAAATGCAGACAAAAAAAAAAATCCGCTCCTAATTGCACACAGATTCCTCACACACAAATTAGTTTCCTTCTTCTCTCGTACCATTTATCTGTTTTGTATTTAATTATAGTTTTTTTGAAGGGAGAAACCTAAGTGGAACCCCTTTGGTGTACCTAAGTGACACGGTCAATTGACCAGTTGTATTCCACAAACTTCATAATACAGTCGAACACTGACTACCAAAATACAGGTAAATCAGGGTTTAACGCTTAATTTGTACTACTTGTAACAACATGTATGTTTGTGATACTATCAACTTGTTAAAATTATGTACAAATCCAAAAGTGAATAAAGAACATTTTTATTTATTTATTATTTACATTCCCAAGTGAGGTGGGGTTTCTCTATCAATAATTGTGTGACTATGGTCTCGTGTTCTAGCTGTCCCACTACTTTCACAGTTCAGGAACTTAATGAGGCCAGGGCCGATCTCGTTGAATAAAGAAGATGTAAGAAGTATCTGAAACCGCAGAGCATGCATGAGGAGAGTGATGAGTGTAGACGAAGCTGGAGAGAGTCATGATCGTAGCAAGTAGAGATTTGATAGTCTCTGCTTACCCCCATGGGAAATAGGTGTAATAACGTGTGGCGTGCAAAACAGGCTCTGTTCATTAAGTTTGTTCTTTGTGATATGTTAAATTTCTCTGTAATATATGTGTAGGGACACATTGTTATGTCAGCGTTTTGTATAGCGGCGGGCTAGTGTGTATTTGGCCGCCAGACGCCACCCGCCCGTCTTTCGTGTAACTTGTGTACCTCCGCATATACATATTTGTTATAGTGACTTTCGTAACTCTGCATAACTGTGATTTTGACTGTGTGTAACTGTGGACATAAAAATATACTCATCGTCCTGGAACTTGTCTTTAATTTACAAGGACCTTCTGAATCTCTTGACGTTAGGTCAAGCTAGTGGAGTGCATAGACATTTATCAGACAATCAGTGATCAGACATAGTGACCTACATATGTATGTATGTCAGCCTGTCAGGATCCGGTTTATGACATAAATCTCTGTAGAGCAGCTTAAGATACTATTAGGTTTAAAGGGGTAAAGGTAGCTAGTCCTGTTCAATGCCATCAACAATAATGATGTTGTCCCAGACGGAGCTGTCCCAAATGAAGTTCAGCGAGGAACGCAACGGGCAGCTGAAGCAGTCCGTGCGCGCCCTGCAGGCCGCGGCGCGCACGCAGCGGGACACAGTGGACGCGCTGGCGGCCAGGTTACAGCGCGCGGCCTTCCGCTACAGCGACCCGCAACCTAACTTCGACCGCTCCAGGGTCTCAGGTGTGTGTAACAGCTGAAGCAGGCGCACGCAGCTGCCGCCGTGGACGCGCTGGCGGCCAGGTTACAGCGCGCGGCCTTCCGCTACAGCGACCCGCAACCTAACTTCGACCGCTCCAGGGTCTCAGGTGTGTGTAACAGCTGAAGCAGGCGCACGCAGCTGCCGCCGTGGACGCGCTGGCGGCCAGGTTACAGCGCGCGGCCTTCCGCTACAGCGACCCGCAACCTAACTTCGACCGCTCCAGGGTCTCAGGTGTGTGTAACAGCTGAAGCAGGCGCACGCAGCTGCCGCCGTGGACGCGCTGGCGGCCAGGTTACAGCGCGCGGCCTTCCGCTACAGCGACCCGCAACCTAACTTCGACCGCTCCAGGGTCTCAGGTGTGTGTAACAGCTGAAGCAGGCGCACGCAGCTGCCGCCGTGGACGCGCTGGCGGCCAGGTTACAGCGCGCGGCCTTCCGCTACAGCGACCCGCAACCTAACTTCGACCGCTCCAGGGTCTCAGGTGTGTGTAACAGCTGAAGCAGGCGCACGCAGCTGCCGCCGTGGACGCGCTGGCGGCCAGGTTACAGCGCGCGGCCTTCCGCTACAGCGACCCGCAACCTAACTTCGACCGCTCCAGGGTCTCAGGTGTGTGTAACAGCTGAAGCAGGCGCACGCAGCTGCCGCCGTGGACGCGCTGGCGGCCAGGTTACAGCGCGCGGCCTTCCGCTACAGCGACCCGCAACCTAACTTCGACCGCTCCAGGGTCTCAGGTGTGTGTAACAGCTGAAGCAGGCGCACGCAGCTGCCGCCGTGGACGCGCTGGCGGCCAGGTTACAGCGCGCGGCCTTCCGCTACAGCGACCCGCAACCTAACTTCGACCGCTCCAGGGTCTCAGGTGTGTGTAACAGCTGAAGCAGGCGCACGCAGCTGCCGCCGTGGACGCGCTGGCGGCCAGGTTACAGCGCGCGGCCTTCCGCTACAGCGACCCGCAACCTAACTTCGACCGCTCCAGGGTCTCAGGTGCTAGTTATAAATCGCTAAAGCGAATAATACCACTCCCAAAAAAATGTGTGTCCGTACGCCTGGCGTAGATATCCTGGCAGGGTCGCCATGTATTGTTGGGCGATATGACGTGTCAATGAAACCATGGTTGAGATGGTACTACTGTTTATTTAGGATTAAACACTTTTATATTACTATGCCTTATATGCACTATAGCTTCCTTGCTATTGTTACGTGGTTAGGGTTTTGGATTTGGAGTAAAACACCAAACTCTTCAGAGGGAATAAATTCACTACGGAATCGAAACACTCACACCTGAATGGTCTTCCAATACGTCGAATATCCAAAACGCAAAGCACTCGTAGTCCTGGTCTGTTACTGTGGTCGTAGAAATTATTACTGTTATCAGTCGCTCACAAATCACTCGTTGACCGAGCGAGCGAAGCGTCTCAGTTTCCACTGGCCCAAAATTCTTTTGTCCGTCTGTCTGTCTGTCTGTCTGTCTGTCTGTTCTCGCCTACAGGTCGCATTTCTCAACCGATTCTCATGAAATTTTGTGAGCAGGTTCGGTAATTATATAGAATTTTTTTGTCGTGCCAGTTTTTCGAAATTTTAAAAAATGGCGGGTATATGGGGGTCTGAAACTTAAAAAAACTCATAGCACAGCTATTTGAAAAATAAAACAAAAATGTCATTAGACTTTTTTGTTATTCTCATTAAGACGCAACTTTTTTGTCTGAACAACTTTTTTATACGATAAACTGAACGTGTTTATAGTCAATTTGCCCAAAAGTTGTCTGAAATCGATTTTCTGTATATTTATGAAAGAAGTTGAAGTACGTGAAGTGGGAGAGTGATGAAATTGAACAACTTTCCCTAAGGAACAAAAATCAAAATATGAAAAATATTTTTTGGCTTAAAGCATGATACTGCGTATTACTTTTATAATTGAAAACACTGAATAAACTTAGAATCCTGAAATTAAAAATAAATAAAAAAGATTCACATGCTATCCTGTGACTTGAACCCGGGGCTTATAGATGCCGGCCACTTCTTAACGTAAAGTTCGCATGTTTGTCTGCCATAATAGTTGAAAATTAGCTTCCTATTAAAATTTTGACTAATTGGTAACATAACAACTATGAAACCGGGTACTTAAACTTTGCCTCCCATTCACCCATGCCAAGTTCGCTATTCCGATATTTCCGATCTTGAAGAGGATCACTCCAACTTAAATAATGTGTATAAAAGCATACTAAACATGGTGCTCAAGGGCCGTGTTTCCATACAAGAGTAGTCCCCAATTCCTCGCCGGATAGTACCAATAGATAATGATTTTTTACTAAAAAAATCCGTATCTAAATTTTTTTCATAATTGAATTATATAAAGAGATATGAACCTTCAAAAACATGAAAAATTGGTACGAATTTCCGTTGTATTCAAACATCAAGAAAACAAATTTGGGCAATTATATTTGGGATTGGGAAATAGTAACTGAAGGAAATCATCCTTTAGTCAATTAGCATATCAGTAACAGATATATTTTAGAGCACTGGAGGGCAAATGTGGATGTCGGTTGTAAGGGCTCGCGAGGTCTACTGTTCTCGCAGAACCACTAGTATTAGTATAGCTCACTAAGAACACTCGCGGTCAACTAAATAACGATCGCTCTGTCCGTTCTCTTATATACATACAGTCTTATAGGTCTCTAGAAACTTCCATACACTTCTGGTTCCGACAGCCGACAGTTAGAAATATTCGAGACTGTGTGTGAGCGGGATAACATATATATGTGTGAGCAGGATGGAAGATGTATGAGCGCGACAGACGATGTTCGAAAAGTTCTAGACTATTCTGTTCTGGGAGCTTCGCGACACTATTTAATAACATAGAAGTTTTGATAAATATGCTTCAAGCGTTTTGAAAACTCGTAATAAGTAATTTAACCGGTCAACTACCGAACGCCCCAATCGGGAAACATAACAATAGATATTCAATTGTGTCTGCGTTTCTGGCGATTGATGAGTTAAATTATATTATCTTTTTGAGCTGATATATTTATGTATTTGACTCGAAGAGTGGGTCAATATTTTTGTAATGATTTAACTGTAATCCATAGGTACAATCTGCAGGCTGATTGATGTGCAAGATCCAATATACTGCACAGCGTTGGAAACTGCTGCAGGCGGCAGGGTATGTTCGAATGTTTTTATTAACATCCGCTAAGGCAACAGTAAAGTTTTTTCGAATGAAAGGTACCCTATGTCTTTGCTTGGGATTCAAACTACCTCCATACTAAATTTCATCCAAATTGGATCAATGGTTGAAGTGTGAAAATGTGACAGACAGACGGAGTTACTTTCGCATTTATAATATCAGCATGGATATGGATTATATCTTTAACTCTTTTAACGCCAGAACAATACATACAATAATTTTTCAATTGTTCATTACAGCTGGTATCTATTTTAACGCGAAGGTATTTGCCTCCCACAGCTGTACAACGTGGTGGTGGACACTGAGGTGACCAGCAAGCTGCTTCTCCAACGCGGCAACCTGCAGTCTCGGACCACCATCATCCCCCTGAACAAGATCAGCGGCCAAGTCATAGACAGGAACACGCTGCGACTGGCGCAGGACGTGGCCGGGGGCCCCGAAAATGTGCAGCTGGCGCTGGATCTCATCTCCTTCCCGCCACACGTCAGGTCAGATTCAGATTCAGATTTTTAATGCAAGTCACAAGTTATTACATAAATGTGTTACATAATAGTTTTAGGATACAAGTGACGCCCTGCAAGGGCACTGCATACAGTTAAGGCACATAGTTGCACCACTTTACTTAAATATTAAATACAACGGTGTAGCCGAACATTATCAAAATTAGAAAATAAATATGGTTAAGAAATTGCTAATATAAATAGATTAAAATTTATATTGCATTTTTAAGCCTGCTGCGTAAAGAAATGGAAGCGATCTTTAGATAAAATTATCATCGAATAATTCAGATAATTTGTAGTAAAAAATTTTTTTGTACCTTGCTTTGGTGGCTCCTCAACTACAGTAGATGCACTTTGTGTGCTTCTGCTTTCAGTTGGTTCATGCAAACTATTGCCCTCGCACTACTGTTAGTAATATTTATGCCCACCACCAATATTTGGTGCTTACAACCCTTGCCAATATTACTGCATATGTGGATTTCCATCTATACACCCAGCCTCAGATGCTGGGTCTGGGCCCATCCAATGTATCGGTCACATATTGGGCCTGGTATATTTTGTTGAGTTTTTTTTAAGATAGATCGCAAACGAGCGAGCGATTTACCTGATGGTACGTGATCACCACTGCCTATGGACAACTGCAACTGTGACAAAAGCGTTGCCGGCCTGCCTAGTTGGGAGAGGAAAATAGAGGATGACCCTCCGGCTCTCTCACTCACCGAACGAAGAATAGAAGGTAAAGCTTCGACTCAAACGAGGATTTTGTGTGACATTGTGTTAAATCTCCGGACGAGCTGGCCCGGTTGGTTTGTAGTAGCATGAATATGCTACTACAAACATAAAATAAAAATATTTTAAACTGAAAATATCTTTAGGATATAAAAAACGTCTGTTTCTCTATTATAGGAGAGCCATGGAATGGGTGTTCGGCAATACATTAGTGTGCAAAGACATGGACACAGCTAGAAAAGTCACCTTTCATCCGGGAATCAAAAGACGGTCAGTGACATTAGACGGAGACGTGTTCGATCCGTCGGGAACGCTGTCTGGAGGTGCTAGAATAAAGGTAATTATTTCAGTTTAGGTTACGTGAGTAGTGGCCGTCAGTTTTCTGAGGCGTCGTTATCCTGACAGCGGGGGAACAGCAGCAAATTTTTCTGCATTGTGAGGCGTCGGTGTCGCGTGTTGAGACTGTTGTTTTAGGCTTCCTTTTTAAAAGTAATTGACTGCGGGTAAAGCTATGGGCGAGCTCTTTTCATGGGGTTTAACACTGTGATGAATTGTTATTTTTGAAGTGATAACGTCTTATAAACCGATAAGCACCAGCTGCATGCACGAAAAAATGTCACGTGCCGTCATTATCATTGTCATCGTTATCATCATGATCGACCACTCTTCTATCGTTCGTAAACCTAAGTTAACAGACAAGCAATGTTTTTCCTAACTGCAGGGTGGGTCAGTGCTGGTGCAGATGCAGCAGTTGCGCGGTGGCGAGCAGCAGCTGCTGGCGGCGGAGCAGCAACTAGCGCGCGACTCGGCGGAACTCGCCGCCATGCAGGCCGATGCCGACAAATACGCCGCCACGCAACAGAAGTATATTTACCTCCAATGTTACCAAACTTTAATCCTGAACCTTTTTTGAGTTCAACATCACGGCAAATCACCACTTCGTGGAGTATTCTGTCGTGTCAGATCTTGCCATCGTGCGCGCGCTGAAGTCTTTAAGAGGCAATGGACGTCCGATTTGCTTCTGATCCGTGGTTAGTGTGCCTTCAAAAATAGGAACCTCCCTAGATCTGCATAAAAAATTCTAGATTTTAAAGAAATTGCAATAACAATACTTCTAGATATTCTTTATTACTTTTAATTTATAAATTTAATTATACTTTAAAGAAATAATATCGTGTTTAAAACGTCTGCTTAACTTTATTTATACATTGCTGTAAATTGAAAAAAAAATACATCATCGTGTATGATTTAATCTTATTCACATTACACTTGTTTATCGGCGACAAAATATTACGAAAGAAAAGTTCCCCCTTAGTTCAATGGGGAAAATCAGTAGCAGCTCGGGAGGCTAGGCGCGCGTACTCCATGCTATAACAGCAACCACCGCACAATCAGTAAAGAATGAAACCTCTGAACATAAATCTTCAGTTATGACCTAAGATTATTGACATAGACTTAAGTCATATGTCCTTCTCCACTCGTCACTTCCCCTAGCTAGGTTAACTTCTCAGTAGTGTAATCTAAAACTTTATTTATCTTCCAGATACGAGATGATGCGTCACGAGCTAGATGTTATAAAGGCTCGTCTAGCAACCACCTCCCACGCACAAACTCACAACGAAATAGAATCTCTAAGAAAACAAGTGGCAGATCTCACTGCCAAAGTGGCAGAAGACCAACAGTTGCAGAAGGAAACGGCTGCTAAGGCCAGGGAGCTGGAAGCCAAGGTCAAGGATATTAAAGGCCACAGAGATAGGTTAGTACTAATAAATGCCAAATTTTATTGCTTAAATGGCTGAAGACCAACAGCTTCAGAAAGAGGCCAAGGTCAAGGACATTAAAGGTCACAGAGAGAGGTAAGTACGCAAGTAACAGATCTGCCTGTCAAAGTGGCTGAAGATCAACAGCTACAGAAATAGACCACTGTTTATCTTCAGCCACTTAGCAGAGGCTAAGGATCTTTTTTTTTTTTTTTTTTTTTATACTACTTAGTAGGCAAGCAGGCATACGGCCCACCTGATGGAAAGTGGTTACCGTAGCTCTGGCTCTCTGGAGCTGGAATCCAAGGTTAATGACATCAAAAGTCACAGAAAGAGTGGCACAAGTGGCAGATCTATCTGCCAACGTGGCTCAAGAACTATAGCTACAGAAACAGACCACTGCTAAAGCCAGGGAGCTGGAAGCTAAGGTCAAGGACACCAAGGGTCACAGAAAAGGGTCAGAATGCAAGCGAAATCTCTCCTCTAACCCAATTTCCTTCTTATCCTTCTTCCCAATGTTACAAACAATCGGTGTCCTGGAGGCCTGAAATACAGGTCTAACCTAGTTTAGGCTTCAGTCCACTTTATTATATGTATCCCAGAAAATTGTACATCAAATTTAGTGTGGAAAATAAACAATTTCAAATTATCTACGAGTCATTTACTGAACCGCCCAAAAAGCATAATATAGCTTTCGGTCTGTTGTCATGCTGTTTATTATTACCACAACCCATGATACATTTTAGCTTAATATTACAAAGGCTTCATGGTCAAAGGCAATCCTAAGTGTTTTTGTTTGCATGAAACCATAAAAGGCAAATTAACTGTAGTAAAAGGCTATAGTGATTGTGATTTCATATGCTTTTATTAGCGACGATATACGTTAGGTTGCTGGCAGTGGTTGGAGAAGAAAAGCTCAAGACCGAGCACAGTGGCGTGCCATGGGAGAGACCTATGTCCAGCAGTGGACGAGTGTAGGTGGATGATGATGATATTACTTTAATTTCAGAGAGTTCAAAAAAGCCGAAGAGGCGTTAAAGAAAGCGAAGAAGGACGCAGAACAACACAGCAGCTCGTGGAAGCAACGCGAGCAGGAGTTCGAGACTCTGCGGCTAGAAGTGGCCGAGTTGGAACTAGCCGTGGCCAACAGCAAGGCAGCGCTGCACGAAACTAGCGACAGCGCTGCAGCGCTGCAGGACACGCTGCGGGACTGCGCCGGCCAACACGGCGCCGCCGAGGTAGCTCGTGATGCCTGCATCTCATTTATTTTTGATCCTTAAACGTACAAGACACAGGCTAATCTGAACCTGGCAGGAGATCGAACCCGGGAACTCCGATGTGTCTGCCTGGCATGCTGACTACTAGACTATGCCACATGACAGAGCACGTCACTTACCACTACATTAACACAGTTTTACCACTGCATAAAAAAAAACTCGTTAATTCCGCTATTGGGGCGTTCTAGACTTCTTTCAGACACAATAACGGACCTATTTTGCACTATGACTCGACGAGCAAAATAGACTGACAAATTGACATAGAACACGACAAAAGACTACTTTTTTACTGAAACTTTAGACATCGAGACAGTCCACTAGCTAAGACCAGACTAGACGGTCACCACATCCTCTATTGTAAATAATTCCTCTTTTTCTTTCCTCGCCGAGCCCATTCATCCGCGATCCAACCAAAAGTCGTAAATTGTTTGACGTGACATAATCTTAGGGCGCCCGTTGATGTCTATTTCGAAAATCGATATTCTTAGTAACTTAATGTTCTATGTTTATAATAAAAAAAAAGAACATAAATATGCAGTCCAAGTTAGCAAAAATACTATCACGAATGACGTCACAAAACTTGTCAAAATTTTTATAAATACGCAAAACATATTTTATCATCGTTACTTCGCGCGTCCTTCTGAGAGAGCGCATCCGCTGCGAAGTAACCACCAGCTAAATTCTTTTATGTCCGGAAACAAAACTAATCTTATATTTAAGTTTTTGAAATCTAGTGAATTTTGTCAACAGAAAGCAGTAAAAGAAATGCAGTCCCGCATCAAGAAGCAAAAGGCTGAGATCGCAGGTCGCAGCAGCGAGATCGCGAAGTTACACCAGAAGAAGGAACAGCTGGGCAAAGCAAGCTCAGACCTGGAGCTGAAGATTGAGGAGCTGGACTACAAGATCAAGGAGCTGCAGACTGAAGCTGCCGACTGTGCCAAGAGGGTAAGTTTTGTCTTTGTTCTAAGAAGCAGCAGTAAGATCGCCAACACCGGAACAAGGAACAGCTATTACACCATTTTATGTAGTCATACCAGCTACAGTTCAATCTAGAAAACTATTTATTGACAAGCTCGTATACCAGAGAGACTGAAGAGAAGGCGGGTTAATTTTAACTCGAAGTGACGTAAAATGTAAAGAACGTAAGGATATTGTTAGCTTTTCGGTAGAGTCAAATATTGAGTTGTCATGTATCGAACTAAGAAATTATATTATAGTAAGCGTATACAGACCCCCAAGATCAGATTATAATACTTTAAAATCGTTGAAAAAATTTTGTCTTCGCAAAAATATATAGTGTGCGGTGACTTTAAATGTTGATTTGTTAGAACAACCACTGAAAGTGTTAAATTTGTTTTTGGAACCAAGTAGAGTTACTGAAGATTCTGCAACGTGTATAGATAATGTTTTCGGCAATTGCACTGCTGTTGACAAATATATTACTGAAAATCTAAATTTGGATCACTTTGTTCAGTTTGTAAAACTTATAAATGATGTAGAAGTAGACTTACGAAAAGTAGTAACCTTTAGGTCTATAACCAAAGCAAAAACAATGTATTTAAGAAAAAAAATCCGAAGATATGCCCCTAATTTAAGAAAGTAGAGATGACCCGGATGCTTTGTATAACAAAATGTTTGATTTTTTGATTAAATAAAGTAATACGCATATTATTATAGCGTATGGTGTTGTTGACTCAGAAAACAACAATGAATTCAAAATGTAAAAAATATGGTTTTCTGCCAATTCCGTTTACGGATTCATTTTTTGTGGTAACGGTGGAAAAAAAATAGATGCGTCATAAGTCGAACGCTAAGGCCGATCATGGCTCTCTATTGTTTATTTTGCGCTCTCGCTTGCACATGGAACGAGACCACTACGTATCCGTAAAAAATGGCTTTTACGTTAGTAAAAACAGGTTATACGAATTATTACCTATGAAAGCTTACAATAAAAATCCGGAATTTATAAATTATGTTAGAACTTATTCTAAGGTTTTTAAAAAGGCATGCCTGAGCGCAAAATCTTTATATACCAGAAAAACTGTTCTAGTTTCTCATGATAAGATAAAGACAACTTGGAAAATTATGAATACGGAAACCGTCAAAACTAAAAAAACGTGATAATGAAATCGAATAAAAAGTTGATAATAAGATCCTCAATATTAATGAAGACGTCGCAAAATATTTTAAAGATTTCCTTACTAACATTCCCGTAAACACTACCACCTCCTTATGTTCATTATTTGCAGAATCTAAAAAACTATGTTCAATTTGTATACCAGAATGGATTTAAGAGTTTGAACAATAAGAATCCTGAGAACCCTAAGAACAATAAGAAAGAAAAAAATTGCTGGAGATTTGTGGGATATCTCTGTATCTGTAATTAGTAACATCATTGTAGTAATTGCACTATATTTTGCTTCTATATTTGATAAATATCGGGACTTGGTTTTTCTTTTATGTGATCTTTCTAAGGCTTTTGATCGCGTAGACCACAATACCCCTATCTCCAAGCTGGACTACTATGAAATTAAAAAGGTAAATCTCCTGATTTAATTGAATTTTACTTAGATACCCGCACTCAAAAAGTTAGTTTAGGTGGGGTTCAATCCTCCTTATCATCGGTTTAGATGAGCGTACCCCAGGGCTCTATTCTAGGGCTTCATCTTTTTTACTGACATGTAAGGCTGTAATTATTCGCTAAAGACTCTTGTTTTTAAAATTGATAGACAAACTGTTTCTTTTGACATGATTATTCATACTTTAGCTCAGGTGTTTGATAGGTTCACAGCAAACAATCTATTGTTGAACTCTAAGAAAACAAAATGTATTAAATTCTGCTTACCAATTGGATTATGAACCACTAAATTTGACGCTCAACCACCAAGCGGGCCAATCCGTCCGCATAACAATAGAAAATCCATTGTGTCTTCGTTCTCGCTCTTGACGTTTTGCGACGCAATAAAATAAATTTTTCTTTAATGTGGTTTTCATATAAACGTTAGCGGGTAAACTTAGTTCTGCAGCTTATGCTGCTATGAGAATTAGACCACTGACCGATGTTGTTACTGCGCGTTTGGTATATTTTAGTTATTTTCATAGTGTTATGTTTTATGGGATTTTATTATGGGGTAACGCTGCCGAAGTAATCACCATATTTGCCTTCAGAAAAGCCCTATCAGATCTATTTACGCAATACCGCATTGATGGACTTACGTGTGTGTGCATAATGAGGATCATTATTACGTTCGTTTATCAATGCCTGTTTTGCCAGGCGCAATGCCTGTTCTATAATTCCCACTGTGTGCATCGTGACGTCCTGCCCCCGCAGATAAAGTCGCTGGAGGCGGAGCACCCGTGGATCTCGTCGGAGCGGCAGTACTTCGGGTGCGCGGGCGGGCTGTACGACTTCCAGGCGCGGCAGGCCGCCGTGGCCGGCCAGCGGCTGGCGCAGCTGGCCGAGCGCCGACACAAGCTGGCGCGGGGCCTCAACGCGCGGGCGCACACGCTGCTGGGCAAGGAGGAGGAACAGGTACGGCATTATATCATTTTTGCTAGACGATGTAACCTAACGTGTCAACAAATTATTATTTAGTGTTGCGTTAAAAAACGGATCTGTATAAATCGCATTGTAAAACTAGATCAACCAGTAGTCATTAATACAAAGCCGAAGGATCTACACGTTGTTTCATTTACCTAGTCAGGCCATTCGCGACTCTAAGCTCATTACTATAACGTTCATAATTGGCCTCGCGAGCCGGATCGCTGGCTGCCGTGCCGAGCGATAAGAGAACAAAAGGCGACCCTTTTTTTGCATCGAAGTCGAGACAACTGGTTATAAGTACCTAGTTATTTGTGCATATTGTGAATAAAACTTATTGAACTGGCGTAAACAACTTTAACACGGTGAACTATTTTGTGTAATTTGGACAGTTTTTCTTCGAAATTTCATTTCGCGAATATTTGAACTTTGTTGCTGGGTGTTTAAGCTACACAATGAACATAGTTTTACGCGTAAGGATTCATAAACAGCCATGGAAATCGCCGAACAATTATTAAGTGAACTAGAAGACTTATACAGAGTTATTGAGCGAACTTATGACACTTATAAGAAATGCCCGAAGGCGCGTTTGACCCGTGGTTACGTAACAGTAAAACTGCAAGCTGTCGAAGAATATTGGAATCAGTTTCGTACTTCACATAACGCATTGCTGAAGAGTGTGAACAAAGAACATCGTAAATCAATGCCTTATTTCGTTCAAAATCAATATTATGTTTGTGAAGATGTGGTTGTACAAGCGAAGGCGGACATGACAGATTTATTGTTTTCATTACAATCTCAACAAAAAAATGTCGAGCAAGAACAGCATACAACACAAGCTACTCAAGCACATAAGGCAAATATTTCGCAGGTGAAGTTGCCTCGGATTTATATACCTAAATTTTTTGGGAATTACGATTCATGGCCTACATTTCGCGACTTGTTTGTGTCGCTAGTGGATGGAAACAATTCAATTAGCAACGTGGAGAAATTGCACTATTTAAAGACGAGTGTTGGCGGTGAAGCGGAGTTATTGTTACGTCACATACAAATTAATGATGCTAATTACGCTTTAGCTTGGAAAACTCTAAAGGAGCGGTATAGTAACAAACGACTTATCGTCACATCCTTATTGAAGCGCATGGTTAACCAAAGAAAATTAAGTAACCAAAATTCTATTCAATTAAAGTCGCTGATCGACACTACATCCGAATGTCTGAACAGTCTCAAAAATATGGATGTTAAGATAGAAGATTGGGATCCACTTGTCAACTTTCTTGTGGTTCAAAAATTGGACGCTGTCACACATAAGGAGTGGGAAGAGCATGTGAGCAACGAAAATGGCAACGAGTTACCTACATTTGAAATGTTAAAGTCGTTCCTAGAAAGCAAGTTTAGAACCCTTGAGCTTATACAACCAACTGCTCCGCCGCGCGAGAAGATAGTGAAAACCCACCACATTTCTGACACAGTTGCTGAGAGAACGTGCCCAATGTGCAATGAGAAACACGCACTCTGTCACTGTAAAGAATTCGGCAAAATGGAACCTGAGCAGCGATCCGAATATGTTAAAACAAATAAAATTTGTTACAACTGCTTAGTTCCTGGACATGGAGTTAGAACCTGCAGACTACTCACCACATGTAGATTATGCAAGCGACGTCACCACACTCTCCTACATTCCAAACAAGTCAAGGAGTCCTGCGGCCTAACCGAAAATGATAAAATACAGCCAAAGGTGTTACATTCAAATGTAGAAGAAGAGTCATCATCACAAGAAGAACTCAATCTAACAGTTATGACGTCACAAACACATACAGCTCACAATACAGCTGTTGCTTTACTGGCAACGGCCCTGGTGGAATGCAAAAGTGAACATGGACACACCACAGTTTTGCGAGCCCTCATAGATCCTGGATCTCAAGGATGTTTTATAAGCCAGAGAGCAGCACAAACCATAAAAACGAGAAGGTATCCGGTCAAGGGAACTATTGTTGGAGTTGGAGAAGTCAAAACAAGAATAAATCAAGCTGTTCACATTGAAATTACATCTAGAAGTGAATTATTCAGCCTTAAGGTCAAGGCCTATGTAATTTCAAGACAACTCACTACACAGATACCATCTCAAAGAATATCGTCAAATAGTTGGAATCATTTGGAGGGGTTAATCCTTGCTGACCCTCATTACAACCAACCATCTAACATCGACTTGCTTCTTGGAGTTAATGAATACGCACAAATCATACAGAACGATATCGTCAAGGGTCCGCCGGGGTCTCCAATTGCACAAAAAACAACCCTAGGCTGGATTTTGTTTGGTAAAGTCAACGATAGTTCTGTAGAAGATGAATCACTGGTAGTAATGCATCACCAAGTAGAAGTCGAAGACATGCTGAAAGCATTATGGGAGATAGACGTAGACACAAAAAGGAAACTAACAAAAGACGAAGAAAATTGTGAAAGAACGTATAAAGAAAATTACACGAGAACAGAAGAAGGAAGATACGTTGTTAAATTACCTTTTAAAACAGAAAATCCACAATCACCAGAAGGAAATACATTTAATATAGCAATGAAAAGACTAGAAATGCTTGAAAGAAGATTTGATAGACAGCCACAATTAAAAGAGAATTATTCAGAAGTAATAGAAGAATACATTAGATTGAACCATATGCAAGAAATACCAAGGGAAGAATTAAACAAAAGATCTGTTTACCTGCCACACCATGCAGTAGTGCGCTCTGAAAAAGAAACATCAAAAACACGAGTGGTTTTTGACGCGTCGTGTAAAGGCACAAACGGCATATCACTAAATGATGAACTGATGAATGGACCCATCCTCCAAGAAGACCTCAGAAGTATAATCATGAGATGGAGAATGCACAAAATTTGTCTCGTAAGTGACATAGAGAAGATGTACAGGATGATTCTTGTTAAAAAAGATGACGCTGACTTCCAGAGAGTATTGTGGAGGAATAATACTTCAAGGTCTGATGAGGTCAAGCATTACAAGCTATTGACAGTCACATTTGGGACCGCATCGGCGCCATATCTTGCTGTAAAAACACTTATGCAGCTAGTAGAAGATGAAGGCCAAAATTTTCCTATCGCTGCGCGCATGATACGAGAAGATTTCTATGTTGATGACATTATGTCCGGCTGTGACTCTGTTGATGAAGCTATCGAAGCGAGTAGACAACTTAAAACTGTACTAAATCGGGGCAAGTTTAAACTACAAAAATGGTGTTCTAATAATTCAGATTTTCTAAGATCCCTAGAGAAGACAGAAAGAACTGTAAAAGCGCACATGGATATGAAACTAGATGGAGAAGTAAAGGCTCTTGGGGTGACATGGAGTTTGGCAGAAGATGAATTCAAATACAAACTTACCTTGCAACCACAACCAATCGACATAACAAAAAGAAATGTTCTGTCAGACTTACAAAAGCTTTTTGACCCATTAGGCTGGATCGCGCCAGCAATTGTGTTGGCCAAGATATTTGTACAAAAATTATGGTTACAAGGTGTAGGATGGGACGATATCCTTGACGATGACTTACAAGATGAGTGGAAATCCTTAAGAGATGATTTGAGAAATGTAAACGAAATCACAATTCCACGATGGCTCAACACCTTGCATGCCTTAAAAACCAACATATCATTACACGGTTATAGTGACGCATCGATGCACGCGATGGCTGCAGTTGTGTATTGCAGAGTAGTCCAACAAGATGGAACTGTAGACGTCAAGATCGTGGCTGCCAGAACAAAGGTAGCTCCTGTCAAGACTATATCAATACCACGGCTTGAACTGTGCGCTGCTGTGCTCCTGTCGAAACTACTCAGTCAAACTGCACAAGCAATGAGAATGTCGATGGACAACGTATTTGCATATACTGACTCGTCGGTAGTTCTATCCTGGCTGTTTGGTAAACCGAGCCGCTGGAAACAATTTGTAGCAAATCGAGTAGTCGAGATTTCCAACAACATTCCTAACAGCAGATGGTATCACGTTCGAACTGATAAAAATCCAGCTGACATCGCATCACGAGGCGCAAAATTGACTGAACTGAAATTAAACAAACTTTGGTGGTATGGACCACATTGGTTACATGATGAGACAATAACACTTTCAAGACCTAATATAGCACAGACTGACATTGAAAAAAGGAAAACTCAAATATTGGGCATGAATATAGTGGAAGATGACACACAACATAATAGAACATTAAATTTTGAAAACTTTTATACTTTAGACGAGTTATTAAAGATTATAATTTACATGAGAAGATTTCTAAATTACAAAAGATCATCAGAAAATACTATGGCTATTACTACAATGGAATTAGACAAAGCGTTAAAAACATGCATAAAAAAGGCTCAAACAGATGATTTTAAAGAAGATATAGAAGACATACGGAAATACAAAAGAGTAAAAAGGAATAGTAATCTAAAATCATTAAATCCTTACCTGGACGATGAACTGATCCTCAGGGTGGGCGGAAGACTGCGAAACGCGAACCTGGAAAGAGATGCAAAAAATCCTATGATATTAAGTAATAAAAACAAACTTACCTTGTTGATAGTTGCAGACGCACACCAGAAGACTCTTCACGGTGGTCTTCAGTTAATGTTATGCCATTTAAGGACACGATTCTGGATTCTGAAAGCTAAAGGCATTGTTAAAAGACACATTCATAAATGTATAATCTGTGCAAGGGCAAATGCTAAGGCCAGAACCCAAATAATGGGCATTTTACCTGAAATGAGGGTGAACGTAGCACGTCCATTCTTGTACAGTGGTGTAGATTTTGCAGGACCTTTTAACGTACTTGTCCAAAGGTCGTGGTGCTAAAACGAATAAGGCATACATTTCGATCTTTATTTGCATGTGTACAAAGGCATTACACTTAGAGTTGGTAGGAGATATGACGACTGACGCTTTTCTCGCTGCATTCCGTCGTTTTGTCGCGCGGAGAGGACGATGCGCACATATCTACAGTGACCAAGGCCGTAATTTTGTGGGAGCAAATAAAGAATTAGTTGAAGCTTGGAAGATCGCTCAGCTAGAACTCAAAGATGATGTTGCTCAAACTTTAGCACTTGATGGCACGCAGTGGCATTTTATTCCACCATATAGCCCAAATTTCGGGGGCCTATGGGAGGCCGGTGTTAAATCTGTGAAGTCACACCTGAAAAAGATTCTAACTTCCAATCTTACGTTTGAGGAATTCACCACGCTGTTGTGTCAAATTGAATCTTGTCTCAACTCGAGACCTATGACACCTATTGACGACACTGATGCGAGCGATTTGAGTCCACTGACACCATCTCACTTCTTGGTTGGTGAAACAGCCATTGAAGTACCTACTCCTGACTTAACAAAGCTGAATATAAACTATTTATCAAGATGGCAACACATTCAAAGATTACTACAAACCTTTTGGAAGAGATGGCAGGCAGAATACTTAACACGCCTACAAGAACGACCCAAATGGTTGAGACGGCAAGCTGAATTCAATATAAACGATATTGTGTTGATCAAGCAAGATGGATTGCCTCCAGGCAAATGGCTGATGGGTCGTATTGTGTCAAAGCATCCCGGACCTGATGGAGCTACGCGCGTATACAGTGTGAAATCAGGTGACAATATCACCAAAAGATGTATTACTAAATTGTGCCCACTGATTGACACTAAAGATAATTGTGACTAGTAATTCAGATAAAATAATTGCATGTCTGTCATTAGAACGATAAATTACTTTGTTGTTAATGTTTAAGTTAATCTTGCAAATTTGTATAATTGTTGAAATTTTGATTGTTGAAAGGCATCCGCCTTTGGTGGGCGGTGTATGTTGCGTTAAAAAACGGATCTGTATAAATCGCATTGTAAAACTAGATCAACCAGTAGTCATTAATACAAAGCCGAAGGATCTACACGTTGTTTCATTTACCTAGTCAGGCCATTCGCGACTCTAAGCTCATTACTATAACGTTCATTTAGTAATATAAACAATTCAATATAAAACTCTACTTTTAGTGCTGATTATGCAATACGGCGTCAAGACAAAAAAGTACATAAGTGTTTATGCTGGTTTCCACTATAATGAGCAAGTGCCTCATATAAAATTAAGGGAAATATGGAAGGCAACCCATTTAACAGGAGCGCGCTGATGCGTCGCAGTCCTCCACCCTCGCCTACGTGCCGTAGTCCTCCGCCCACGGCCCCAACCATACCACCTGAACCTAACCCCAGACGACAGGATGACGAGCCCCGAGAACTTCTGTCCACCCCCGAAATACAAAGCTGGATGACTTCTATTGAGCAGTGCCTGCGTGACGTATGTAGTATGTCATCCGAGGGAAAACTAAATTCTGACCAAAAATTAAGAATACATAGTCTATGCGGAAAAGTGGTTGTAGAGTCATCTATTAAGCAAAACGCGGAAGAGTCATCCATACCTATCACGGGATTCACGGGGACATCTTTCGCTGATATGCTTAAAAAGAGGGCACATAATATAAAAAAAAATAAGCTCTGTAGTAATCTACCCTACTGATAAATTCTAAGATTCGCGCAGCTGGCCGAGGTCCGCGACAAGCTGGTCTTCCTAGTATCTAAGGTTTTTACCTTTTTTTTATAATCGATTGCTGTTGCTTATTAATAAATTAAATAAAATAGCACATAAGCTACAACTATACGAGAACAAAGTTAGTTGCCCATATTTATCGACATTGGTTTTTCTTTTTAGTAAATGTTTCTTATTTTAATTCTCTATCTTTAGTACCAAGACGTGATGCGCAAGAAGAAAATCGTAGAAGCAGATCGCGCGAAACTCGTGCAAGTGATGGCGGAACTCGACGAGAAAAAGCGACAGACCCTCATCATAGCGTGCGAACAAGTCAACAAGGACTTCGGGTCTATCTTCAGCACGCTGTTACCCGGGGCCCAAGCCAGGCTGTCTCCACCACCGGGATGTTCAGTATTGGATGGACTAGAGGTGAGATATTAAGTCACTTTAAAAAGAATTGATTGACTCTTATCGTAGCGTGCGAACAATTAACAGAGACTTCAGATAATAACTTGCTGAAAAAGGACCATCTTTAGCACGTTAGAAATATCGCCAAAAAGAGGAACCCCAGACATTCCAGGGGCGTCTTCCTCAACTGCCTGCCCGGTAGTTGAAGGTATGGCATCGGGTACCCGCACTCAACGTCTCGAGATGCTACTTGCTTTTCCGGTTCATCTGGATGAGTAGTATCCCAATACCTTCATTCCCTTCTCATATCCAACAAATTCCTTTCCTTCTCCAGCTTAAAACGCTTCCGACACCTTCATTCCCTTCCCAAGTCCAACAAATTCCTATCCTTCTCCAGCTTAAAATGCTTCCGATGGGCAGCGGCGTCACACAAGAAGCCAAAGAAACTGCGCTCGCCAACCCGCCTGCCAAGCGAGGTGAGTTAGGCAATATCCTCCCATGGAACGAACAATTCTTGGGAGAGGCCTTTGTCCAGCAGTGGACTTCTAACGGCTGAAATGATAATGATGCTGACATTCCAGAAAGTATTGATTGGATGACTGTTTCTACGCAACAATACGTAAAAGATGCGCATCCCTGGTGCGCTGAGTGTGGGGGAGCACTAACAGCATACTGAGCATTTTTATGAGCAGATTAGACAGCTCGTACGTAAATCGTTGTCGTGTCATATCTAGTGGGGTGATCCGGATGTGACATGACAACCGATTTTTACTTTTAAATTAATTGTATAACTAACATAGCGTCTAAGTATTTTACTAACAAACTTTGTGAGTTTTAATTACTTGAATAAAAGTTATTATTATTGTTACCTAAGACGTGAAAATGGAATGACAAACGCAATGCAAAAACAAATTGTTTCTGTCCAACACTAGTTAAATCGTACCCTTTGATAGTGAGCTTGAATCGTTGAATGTATATGTATTCGGCTATAAAACTATATAATAAACTACCTAAACACATTATGAGTGAGGTAAAAAAATCTATATTTAGTAAAAAGATAAAGACTTTCTTTACAAACATGTGCTTTTACTCAATAGATGAATACATGGAAAATATTTAGCCGTGTGGTATCCGGCAGAGTAGAATAGGACCACTCCAAGTCTTCCCGTGGATGTCGTAGAAGGCGACTTAGGAAATACAAGCTAAACAAAGCTTATAAACATCTAAGACACCTTTCCAACCCGTCTGGCCAGCGTGGAGAGTGTAGGCCAAGTCCTCTGGCTGCTCTGGCCAAGTATGGCCCTAGTAGTACAGAGAGGGTCGTGCTCCTGTAGTGGAGACTAAGAAAGAACCTGATGATGATTATGTGGTCCTGTGTCAGGTGAAGGTGGGGTTCAACAACACGTGGAAGGAGTCGCTGGGCGAGCTGTCTGGCGGGCAGCGGTCGCTGGTGGCGCTGTCGCTGGTGCTGGCCATGCTGCTGTTCAAGCCCGCGCCGCTGTACATCCTCGACGAGGTGGACGCGGCACTGGACCTCTCGCACACGCAAAACATCGGCAACATGCTCAAGGACCACTTCAAACATTCCCAGGTACTATCGTTTGCGTTTAGTTAAAATTTCAAAAACGAAGGCTTGAATCACATTCCCGTCGACGTCTTATGCGACGCGTGAGCATTGATTATCTATACTAATATTATAAATACGATAGTAACTCTGTCTGTCTGTCACCTTTTCACGCTTCAACCGATGTGGATGACATCTGCTATGCAGGTAGTTTGAAGCCCGGGGAAGGACATAAGGTACCTTTCATGACGTCACGGACGTTCGTTCGACGGTATACGTTCGTACTTTCTGACTGTCTTAATATTATCTTGTCGCGTCGTATCGACTTAAATGCACCGCCGTGTAGTAGCTTAGTCCCGTGGATACTAGTGTGAGTGTGCGCAGACAGAGCCATTATCGCTGTAGTGCCCTGGAGTGCGATCTAGACTGGGTGACTGGAAGCTAACATTTTTCCTATGTGGGTAACTGTAATTGTTGTGTATGTGAATAAAAAGTAGTGGCAGAATTTTTATGACTTTAATTTGCAACTTTAAAATAAATAGGTATATGAGACATTAAACAAATATCATTATTTACATTATAATTCACTGGACAATTTAAAACATAAACAAAATTACGACACTTGTGACGCCATCTATTGCTACTCGTTGGTACTTTCTCATACCACTTACAATACTTGACCCTAAACACTGAAGAATTAATCATTAAAATGGCTAAATGCGGAGCTTGCGGAAAATTTTTGTCTTCTTCGGCAATCTTTCACAAAGCATGCGTCATCATTCCGGAGGCCGCTAATGTCCCCAAAGACTGGATATGCCCAGAATGTAAGAAAAAGCTGCATAAAGGGGACAACAGTAACACTCCTGTTAAGGGACTGTGTGGGAGCCAATTGCCTCCTCCTGCTACTCTGGATACTGTGTGCTCGCTCGTTCCTACCTCATCACAGCTCGCAACTGGCTCACCTGCTATAGCGGTGGGTGACACGGAAACTCGTGAAATGCGTCTGGAACTGGCTGGTTACATGGCAGAAATACGGGAAATACGCAGGGAACTGGCAGAGATTAGGGAATTAAGGAATGACGTGTCTGGGATACAGGACACACTGAATGTGAATCTCTTGCGTATTAACGATCAATTGGAGGGCTTTGACTTGCGTCTTGGTGCTTTGGAGGCTAAAGTGGACAGCGCCCCACCCCCCGCCAAACAGGTGACGGACTTGGAGACTACAGTTATCCAGCTGAGGACAGAATTAAATGACCGTGAACAGGAGGCATTACTTTCTGATTTGGACATTGGGCATCTACCCGAAGTGAAAGGCGAAAACATTCAGCACACGGTGACTGTGCTGGCGGCCAAACTTGGTGTCACATTAGAAGAGCGAGACATTATCTTTGCTGAGCGTGTGGGGCCGGCGGAGCGTGCTGGAGGAGCGCCGCCCGGCGACAACAACGGAGGCGCAGGCAGTGAGGCGCGGGGCCGGCGCGTGGTCGTCCGGCTCGCTCGCCGGCAGACTCGCGACGAGCTGCTGCGGGCCGCGCGCGTCCGTCGTAACTTCACCTCTGCTGATCTCGGCCACGGGGGAACGCCTCGTAAGGTGTACATTAATGAGCGGCTGACGCGAGTCAACCGTCTACTTTTCCATCGTGTACGTGAGGAATGTCGGAAGATGAACTGGCGGTACTCCTGGACCAAAAGAGGCCGTATTTATGCAAGGCAGGGCGACGGGAAGCAGGCATACCTCATTCGTACGGAGGCTGACCTGACCCGTGTTTTTGGTAGCTCCCCCGTTTGAAGCTGTGCCTTATCTATTCTTTGATTTGTACACATACTCGTATTTCTCTAGCCACGCATATAATATAGTTACCATGTACCCTTCTTGTAATAGTGTATTTATATCGACTGATGTGCTATTTTCCGACATAACAATACCTGTATGCTATCATATAACCTCTTCTTTAAAATATAATACAATGCCTCCTTTAATTTCATTATACTTTTTTCTTACTATTATTACAATTATTAACTGCAGCAATAAATATTTATTTTATAATAAACATAAAAATGATTGTATTCTTTACTTTTATACAAGTCTTGACATTATAAAACATTATATATAATCAACCTGTACGTCTTATTCTGGTAGTGAAATAAGGATTACGTTATAATAGAGGTATAAAAATTGGTTTGTTCAATCCGGGCTCTCTGGGTGCTAATCACGACAACTTTATTACGGCTGTGAACAAATACGATTTGGATATTTTAGCTATAAACGAAACCTGGCTTTTTGCTGGGGAGGAGGGTCGCGCGCCACAGCTTTCCGGCTATCGACTGCGTCATACGCCGCGGCCGCACCCGCGTAATGGAAATCGCGGGGGCGGCGTAGGATTTTATCTTAGGCGTAATATTGTTGTGCGCTCCTGTCCTTATCCTGCAGATCCCTCAAACGCGTCCGTGGAGCAAATTTGGATTAGCACTAGGATTAAGCAAAAGAAGATTATTATAGGTACAGCATACCGTCCGGACTGGATAGGGGTGGACATGTTCATTGATGCTATTACCGATTCAATAAATTCATTTCGCAACTACGATCACATAATTCTGCTGGGAGATTTTAACATCAATCTTTTAGTAAATGACAGTGATGCTACTAAACTTAATGCCTTTCTAAGATACTGCTTCACGGACACACTTCACTGACCACTCCCAGAAACTTCTAGATGTAATCTGTACAGACTTGCCAGCAAAAAATCTCACTTTGGATAATGTGGGAAAAATAAACGGCCACTGTTTAATTATCTGTGAATTTAATATAAAATGTAATAAACTGAAACCATATAAGATAAGATACAGGCCTAAAAAACATATCAATTTAGAAAACTTCAATAAAGACTTACAGAGTATACAATGGGATAGTCTGTCCACACTTGCGGACGTTAACAAAATGGTTAACGCTTTTAATCAGTGTGTGTTAACTTTGTTTGACCTCCATGCGCCCCTCACTACTATCACTATCAAAGACCATCTCATATCCATGGATAACTGACACTGTGAAATTAATGATGAAGTTGCGGGATGAAGCCTTAGATGAATATCGTAAAACTGGCTCAGATATTAAAAAACAGTACTACAAATCCTTAAAATCTACTGTAACACAGGCATTATTTAATGAAAAATCAGCATACTTTAAGCACAACATCAATAACTTAATTCATAACCCTAAATTACTCTGGCGTAATTTAAAAAATACTTTACTACCTAAGAATAATTTAGAACTACCTTACTATTTTAATGATCCAAGTATAATAAACTCTCACTTTTTAGACATTCCTGGGCCATCTTGTGTTTCCATATCACTGTTAACATTTTTTGAATTTCATCGGCACAACGAAAATATTCAGTTTGAACTGAAACCTATTGACACCTATGATTTAATCAGCATTCTTAAAAGTTTGAAATCCAATGCAGAGGGATGCGACTCCATCACTATGGATATGCTGTACATGACATTTCCTGACTCCTTAGATTTTATTAGGGACCTAATTAATATGTCTATCGAGACATCAACTTTTCCTGATATATGGAAGGTAGCAAGAGTCTGTCCTCTGCCCAAGACTTCTAATCCTGCTGAACTGAAAGATCTTAGACCAATTAGTATTTTACCTTTTTTGTCCAAGATACAGGAAAATGCTGTTAGTTTACAATTAACTCACTATCTTGAGAACAATAACATATTTCCAGAAGTGCAGTCTGGCTTTAGAAGGAAGCGTAGTACAATGACCGCCTTGTTGGATGTAACTGACAATATACTAGTTTCACAGGACCAGGGTATGTGTACTCTTGTGGTGATGCTTGACTATTCCCGTGCATTTGATTCCTTAAATTTAAATCTATTATTATCCAAAATGCAATACTATGGTTTCAACCCTAAAACTATAAAATGGTTTAGTAGTTACCTTCATAACCGTCACCAGCAGGTGAAACTCAATAGTGCTGATGGATCCACTGTGCTTTCAGACTTGTTGGAAATAAAAAGAGGCATTCCACAGGGCTCATTACTAGGTCCTATTCTCTTTATCCTTTATACAGCTGATATCCAGATGCATATCAAGCATTGCAAGTTTCACATGTACGCTGATGACATTCAGCTATTTATTTCCTGTATACCATCTGATGTTGATAACGCTATCACTAAACTAAACGAAGACCTACAAAGTATAGCCAAGTGGTCTACTGATAACTGTCTCGTACTGAATCCTTCTAAAACAAAACTGATTATGTTTGGTAGTCGGCAACAACTTGCTAAAATCCAGCCAACTAATAGAGTCATCTTATTGGGAGAGTTTGTGGAGCAGGTGCATATGGTTAGGAATTTAGGTCTTCTAATGGATTCTGAACTGCGGTTTGAACAGCATGTAACTAATTCAGTAAGAGACTGTTTCTTTAAACTGAAAATCCTCTATAAAACCAGACCTTATCTGAGTGAAACCTTAAGAATTCAGTTGGTAGAAACTCTTATTTTATCCAAATTAAATTATGCTGATGCAGTTGTTGGCCCTCGTTTAAAAAAGAAAACTACTAGACTTTTACAGCGTGTTCAAAATTCTTGTGCGCGGTTTTGTTTCAATATCCCTAGACGTGCCCATGTGACCCCATATTTAAATAAACACTCCCTTTTGAAAATGAGACATAGACACAAACTCCATCTGGCCAGTCTTATGTTTGGAGTTGTTAAATGTAAAGTCCCCTTATATCTTTTTGAGAAGCTGACTTGGGCAACTAAGATGAGAGGTCATAGGAAATGTGTTCCACAGCTTAGGACCCAACGTCATCACTCCGCTGCCTTTAGGGGAAGCTTTCGTTATGCAGCGTCTAGGTGTTGGAATAACATCCCTCCGCCAATACGAGACCTAAAAACAATAAGTAGTTTTAAAATTAGACTTAAGAAGTTCCTGCTGGAACACCAAGCCAGGCAGGAATTGCTCAAGCAAGACATAAGTGTAATATAGTGTATTCCATAAATATTCATACTTACAATAGGTTTTTCTCACAGCGATAAATTTGTGTATGGTATGGTTTAGCGCATCAGTCGGTATGTTTGTGTTTGTTCTTACGCAGATATCTTTATATTGAGCCATTGTTTATTTGCTTTGCTATTTTCTTTTTGGTTAGATACATGTTTATATTGTTTTAAAATTTACTAAATATTGTTATTATGAAGGCAGGTTGTGTACTGTTATCACTTACATCATACCTGTCACTGTCACTGATTGTATGAATGACAGATGACAGTGGGGTTGCCCGGTATAAGTTACCTTTTGAACCAGTGTTGGTATCTATTTTTATTTTATAATTAATTTTTTTTTTTTTTCTTATCATATTTCATTTATTTGTTGTTCCATGTTCACTCACTTAGATGTGTAACTACTAGTATATTATCTATACATCATATTTGTTACTTATTTATATTATTATTTTTACAATTATTTTAAAGGACGTGTGCACGCTGTACGAGCGTCCGAGATAGCACCGTATGTGGTCCCAACGGAAGACCAGTGCTGGATTTAAACATCCAGCAAATGCTGAGTTGGGTCCATATTTGGAGAACCCTATATAGTATTTTTTATTTTTGGTGTCTTTTTATATAGCTACCTAATAAGTGGTTTCTCCAAATAAAGAAAATCTTTATCTTTATCTTTATCTTCATTCCGGAAAATTCTACTGTTTTCCAGGGATCGACATTGACGCGGACGGAGCCGTAGGCGAAAGCTAGTATTAAATAATTACCCTAAAGATTACACCTGTATTATTTGTAACAAATAATCTTAATTATAAAAACCGACTTCAATCAACGAATTAATCGATTTTAATAAAATTTGAATGGGACCAATTGGAAAGCCTTTCTTACCTAATTCGAATACCCTTTCAAATAAGAATTTTTCAAATGGGTTCATAAATGAAGTAGTTAACGTTATTATAAACGTTTGTTAATAACTCTGGCATTATTATTTAAAAAATACAATCGAATATATCGATAAACTCCAACTTTTGAAAATTCGGTTTCATCATCATCAGGTCCTTTTTAGTCTCCACTACAGGAGTACGACCCCCTCTGTACTACTAAGGCCATACTTGGCCAGAGCAGCCAGAGGACTTGGCCTACACTCTCCACGCTGGCCAGACGGGTAGGAGAGGTGTCTTAGATGTTTATAAGCTTTGTTTAGCTTGTATTTCCTAAGTCGCCTTCTACGACATCCACGGGAAGACTCGGAGTCGTCCTATTCTACTCTGGCGAATACCACACGGCTAAAATTCGGTTTAAAAATACTTAATTGTTGTTTTTTAAATCTAGTAATGTTATCTGTTCCTGGAATTATTAGCAATAATAGTATTTTATTATATTTATCAGTAGATTCCAAGACACAGGATCCCAAACGCCTTTGTTCTTACTTTCACAACTCGACTATGTATAATTCCTACAACCAAACACATTGTTTAACTTTATCAAACAGAAATGCCACACAAACGGGGACTATTTTTATCACTAGATTCTCTTGGAAATCTCCAATTAAACATAATACCATTATTTGGATTAGGATAAATACCATTTTTTTAAGGATCGCGACTGCTTTTATGTTTTAAAACTTACTGAACGTATTGTTAATTTATCATAGAAAGAGATGCGATCAATGGGATTATTTCTATTACTAAATATTCCTGGAATATTTTGATAAAAACAAATACCATTGTTTAAAGGTGTATTGGATCCGTAACTCCTTCGTTCTTAAACTTCTTACAACAAACGCGACTACGCATATTTCTAACAAACTAATTAACGTATTGTGACGTTATCAATGAAAGAGATGCGATTTTTGAGATTATTTTTATCACTAAGTTATCCTGGAATATTGGATTCCTAGGTCCTTTGCTCTTTAATTTCTCACAAAAATTGCGACTGCGCGTATTTCGAACAACCGACTAAACGTATTGTTTATTTATCAATGAAAGAAATGTGGATTTCGTGGAATATTCTGTAAAATAACACCATCTTTTAGGGAGGTATTGGATTCCTATTGCCTGGCAGTGGGCGGGGCATAGTGTCGCGTAGAACCGATGGCCGATGTGGCAGATTTTGTAGTGTATTGAATGCCTTTCTTTTTATATTTCATACAAAGGTTATATCTATACTAATATTATAAAGCTGAAGAGGTTGTTTGTTTGTTTGTTTGTTTGTTTGAACGCGCTAATCTCAGGAACTACTGGTTCAAATTGAAAAATTCTTTTTGTGTTGGATAGTCCATTTATTGAGGAAGGCTTTAGGCTATAAAACATTACGCTACGACCAATAGGAGCGAAGTATCAATAAAAAATGTTTTTAACACGGGGGAAAATTATTCATCTATACCTTATAACAGAAATTGCGGCGGACGAAGTCGCGGGCAACAGCTAGTTATACAATTATTTCTTACTACAGGCTAAATACATATTTATAATATATGTATAAATATAAATAAACATATACAGGGTAAGTGGTATCTAACGCATAACCTCGTAAAGGTGACTAAGGTACATCAAGATTAACTACGTTTGTTCTATGACTTTTTGTAATTCGATGTTTGCTTTTTTGATACAAAAAATTGTAGTTTTGCAATTCTACCCGTTTTAACTCTATGGCAATCAGCGCTAAGAGTAAGAGGTAATAATAGTAAGTACCTACGCTCACGTGGCACGCGGCCGGCTGCATAGACTTAACGTTTGATAGAAATCCACATTAAAGTTTATGTTTGTAAAATCTTACTATGTATTGCGTTTAGGTTAAAGTCATGGAACAAACGTTGTTTGTCATGATGTACCTAAGTCGTCTTTAGTAAGTTTTGCGTTAGATAACTATAACCCTGTATATAAACATCCAAGACTTAGGCCGATCCGAAATCATTTTCCGTTTTGACCTGACCAACTCAGTCAGATCCAACACAGGCACCCTCGTGTCGCAGCCTGGCGTGTTAACCACTGCGCCACGGACCTCGCCGAATAAGCGAAATAAGCAAAGGAAGAAAAATTTTTGCCATTTCGAATTATTATAAATCAGACCTTTGATAATAATCCTTCCCTTCCTTCTGATAGCATTATTTCTGCTATGCTGCCTTCGTGGTAGCATTATTTCGGAGCAAACTGGTCGTTACATTTTTGGGTTCCGTACCGAAAGGAACCCTATTACTAAGCCTCCGATGTCTGTCACAGCACATATCTATTGAACTTGACATTTTCATAGAATGTGTATATCTGTTGCCGCTATTACAACAACAATAAAAACAAAAAAAAAATATGTTTAAAGGACCCTTTGATGACAATACAACAAGAAAGAAACCTCAAAAGAAACGTGTTCTCTTGGCGAGCCTGTCAAAATTTTGACTTTTTTTTTTAAATAAATGAGGTTTCCCCCGTGCTTATTCTAAGTCTTGTTGAACAACGAAATGATTGTGTAGTTCATTTCGTTGATTCTACGGAGCCCCTGGCGACAATTCCCACGAACCCACTGGCTTGATCACAGACCCAGGCCGCTAAGAAAAACTCACTAAAGCCGCACCATGACAGTTTATTTTAGTTATTCCACAAATTGTTCATAAACATGGATATTTAACACCAAATTTCACCGATCCGCATTATAAAGTCTTGTTTATTACTGGGATATCAAAACACAGATTATAAGTGTTTGTGCTTAAAAGAGAGATCGCTTGGAAAAGGTTTTATGCGTACTAATACATCAGAATCCCCATTCAAGAAACGTGAATTTTGTAGTAAAATATTGTACGAAGCTTAACCATTGGTTTTGCGCTAATTTATGAGGATTAGGGTAATTAAAATATCGAAATAGTCCCAAAAAACGTATATTTAGCTTTCTTAATTATTACAAGAACATTAATTGCGAAAAATAATATTTTCTACATATCTACAGTGTGAAACTGGTACATAAGTGAAAAATATAAAGAAAAAAGTGCTAAATAAATCAAAGCCTTTATTTTTCTTATAAATAGAATATGTCTAGTACGATTGTAACATCCTAATGTACAGTCGGGGGCAATTAAAACTGACCCCTCAAATACTTTTTATAAATTGTAGCGGGGTCATATTTATCTGCCCCCGTGTACTCTGTAGTCATCGGTCGTTGAGTGAATCGAGGCCTAGGCACATTTCTGCCCAGCAGTAACAGGTCGCTGAATGACGAGATCTCATTCCGGCGAAGATGTGTCCGAAAGTGGGTGTTGAGAAGCCCGAACACTATGTCCAACTGAGCTTTCTCCGTCAAGTCTTCTTGCGGAAGTTTTGCAAAAAGCGCGCGGCATCTAGAAACGAATTGGCCGATGCTTTCGTCTTGTTGCTCTAATTTGAAGAGCTTTTTGTAGATTTGGTGCGTCGGCTGGTTACGCCGTTTTTTGGTGACTTTGGCCATGGGAGTGGGGGTGGCATTGTGACGCTGCGTATGAGACGTCGGCGAGACGACCGATACCGGCGGCGATGTTCTGGTGCCGAGTACCGGAGCGGTTGGTGACACTCCGATATTGCGAGGTTTTGGCAAATTTTGAGATTCGAATTCACATGCAGGTAGTTTTTCCTTTACTGTAAATACCTCGTCAAGATCAGAATAGGTTGAAGACACTGAGGTGACGTCCACTGGTAATGATAACTCCGTAGTATCCATGACCGATTCGGACAGAACATCTTCACAGTCGTCAATTTCCATTGATAGTGTTGGCACATTTGCGGCGTTTTTGGCTTTGACGGGGTAGGTGGCATGCTGGTATGGCGTATGTGATGTTGTCGACGGGATAAACGATTCTGACGATGGTTTTCTGGTTTTGGCGACTGGCGTTGGCGATGGCTCTTCGGTGTTGACAAGCTCTGGCTTGGATGATGAGAGTGTGACATGTGTCTCTTTGGTTTTGAAGTTTGGCGTCCACTCAGGGATTTTTAGGAAACATGCTGACGACGGCGATGACTGTTTCAAGGATTTTGACTTTCTGACAATCCACGTTATCAATGATTTGGAGTCTTCGACGACCCATTGTACACCACACGAATCATTCACTAAAGTTTCTTTGTCAGATGCCGTTGAAAGCGGAGGTGTTTCAATAGCCATCGTTGGCGCTGGTGTTGGGGCGTCGCCGAATGTGCTCGTTTCTTCCATCGATGCTAGTAATAATCCTTCATCTTGAATAGTCTCCATTGGCGGGGATAAAGGACTTTTAATCGCTGGCAATCTTTCCCCATCATGAGTTTCTTCATCAGAGTCTGATAATTTTTCTGTCACTGTCTCTGAGGTATTGATATCCATTTCTGGCATTGATTCCAAGGTCGCATTAGCAGACACTGTCGACAACGCTGTTGTTTTCAGTACGGATGCTGATAAAACTTCCGTTTTGTCATTTTCCATTGGCATTGATGCCACAATTGCTACAGCCGAAGCTGTTGAAGACATAGTTGTTTTTACCGCAGATGATGTCGATAAGACTGAAGTTTTGACTGGGGTACTTACGACAGATGTCGTGGATAATGTAGGAGGTTTGACAATTACTTCTGGTAATGAAGCTGGAGTAGTGACTGCCGATACTGGCGATGACTTAGTTTCCACAACCGAGGCTGGCAATAATGCCACCGATTCAGTATGAATTGGCAAAGATGCTGTGGTTTCTAAAAGCGATGTTGTAGAAGACAGTGGGATATTTACATCAGTTGTAGTTAATTCTGGGACAACCATTGTTTGCATTGACTCTTTTGTTTCTACAACTGATGTTGTCGAAGGAGCTACAGTCTCGACAATTTCCATTGGAGTGGAAGCAGCAGTAGCTACAGTCGAAGTTGTTGAAAACAGTGAGGATTGTGCGATTGACACCGATAACAACTTTGCAGTTTGGACAGTCATTGCTGGCAGTGACGCTGGAGTAGCGACAATCGACGCTGGAGACGTGGTCGTGATGTCCATAAGTGATTGAGGCAGCAATGCTGTGGATCTGACTACATCCATTGATGAAGTTGTTGGTCCAACAGTCGTTATTGATGATGTCACTACAGTTGCAATTTCCGTCGTTGTCACAGCACTTTCGCGGACACTGTTCAGCAAAGCCGTGAAGGCGTCTAACTGCGCGCGCTGCAGGTTCACCATCAGCGTGGCGATGTCCATGGCCGAGAAAGTCGGAGAGCTTGCACGTGGCATTTTTATGTTTTCACTATTATTGTTTTACACACGAACTTTTTCACTGGCTTTGCTTTTAAAAAGTTTTCTTTGGTAGTATGTTCGTTAGTATCTTAACTGTCCAATGCTATACGAACACTTCGTTGTCTAACTATCCAACGTGGGCAGATAGTTTGTGGCACTAAACTGTCAGTTACACGACAGTTTAAAAAATAAGAAAATAAAACAAATCTTTAATAGATCAACACAAACACATCGATGTTAATAGTCTTTGTACTTCGAAATAACGCGGAGTGACAAATTTTGTTGTCGTATACGTGCGGCCTCGACCGTAGTGTTTGGAAGACTGAAATGTGGTGTCGACTACCCATGCGGTGCGCGTGCGCCGGTGGTTCCCGCGCAAGTTGCAGACCGGTTATTGGCCATCTAGTGCCAGGGGCGTGGCATCTTTACTACACCTGGTGTTTTATGAATAGGAATGAATTGTCCGTTAAGACTGAAAATATAATGCGTATAATTTTATGTATTATATTTTGCTTTCGCAATGCTATTTTTGATATACTTATGGTGAAAAAATGTAAGGTGGAAACATGTAATTTAATAAGAATAATGCCTTTAATTACCAGATATTGTAAGTCGATAAAGTAAAAGTTGTAAGCGGCTTATTACTTGTTACGAGTATTTTAGATGGCTTTTGTTATTTAAAGCTTTTCATTTTGCGTTATTGATAAGAAATAACAAATTACATTGTATGTTCTGCAATAAGGTAAATTATTTTCATTACTTGCTAATATAGAAGAAAACTATGCTGGGTTAGTAACTTTTGTCCCAATAAAATATTTACGATGATCATTCGACGGTCGAATAATTAAGATGTGAAAGTCTATTCGCATTATTTATAATAGTAATGCGAAACGAATAAGTTACTTAATCAAGCAATGTAGTCAAGAATCATGCCAACCATCATGTACAATATGCTCGTTAGAGTTAAGCCTAGGCTAACCCGCATTCCGAGAAAAATAAGCATTGACCTTGAGGGTCCAGCGAAATAATAACATGTGCGGTGCGCCAGACTGAACAGACACAACCGAAAGATTTCTGTGCCATGTGAGTATTTGAGTTGAGTAATGATAATGAGCCATATAGCGCTATATATAGTATTTTGGTAGTACATTACATTACTGCAAATTGGATAAATTAAGAGAATTGTCACGGGCAAAGTAGAGGGGAAAAGACCAAGAGGCAAAAGTCCAACAAGATGGTCAGACCAAATAAAGCAACAACTGGGGACATCTATTACAACGGCGGTCCGATATGCAGCAGACCGAGACCAATGGCGAGAACTTATCTACAGCCATGTTCAGAGGGGCCACGATCCTAATCAGTGAGGGCACGCATTAGAAAGAGAAGAGAATTGTTGAAAAGAATGAAAAAAAGATATAAAATACTTTTATTTGTTTTACTAGGGAAGTAAACTTACATATTATTCATTTATTTTGATCTTTTTTACGAGTAAAATAATTATAATGATGGTTGGCGCTAGTTAGCTCATGTAATCCTCTTAATAATATTTTGAAAACGCGTTTCGAAAATGATATATGTGGACTATCATCGATGGAGAGTTGTGAACCATATTTTAAATCTTTAAAAATATTAACATTGCCCAGTCTCTATATTTTAGAAATATGTCTATTTGTAAAACGAAATCCTGATCTATTTAAACAAAAGCAGACAGTACAAGGTTTCAATCTCCGTCCCAGAAAAACACAAATCTGTAACAATTTATGTAAAACGGCTTTAATGAAAAAAAGTGTACTGGAGATGGCCCCAAGTATATACAATAAATTACCAGAAGATTTAAAACATGTAAGCGTTTGTAAGTTAAAATCTTTATTGACGAAAATACTAATTGATAAATGTTATTATAATATTAGAGCTTATTTTACTGACACTAACATAAGATGTGAATACAATTGCCAAGCTTATTAGATATTATTACATTATTAAATTTTAATTTTGTAAATTTAATTATATTTAGTCTTACTTTTAGGGTATTTTATTTTTGCATGCCTCTGAACTGTGGCTAAACATGTGAACAACATTATTATTATAACATCATTGTATCTACCATGTTTAAAGCAAATAAATTTGATTGATTGATTGATTGATTGATTGATAGGTTCCGTTTAAAAAAAATTGTACATATTAATCGCGTTTCCTTACAGAGTAGACATTCAGAGCCACGTTTGGCGGGTTGCTGATGTAGGTTAACAAAAAACGTTTTAAATATCTCTACTATATTTTTTTAGTTTTTACAATGTAATTTTACAATGTTATAGCTTTTTCGACAAAATAGAACGTCTTATATATGTATTTTTTACGGGTATCACACGACACGATAAAAATACAATGAATTATTGTAGTTTATACATCAGACAGAATATGCTGTCTTTGATCAAATGATTGAAGTATAATGAACATTACGCGGATGAAATTGTGCAAAAAGGTCGTCTATTGAAACTGTAACAAAATAAGGTCTGTGTATGTGTGCATGGTATTTTACGAGTCTTTATTTTGACCTTTGTAGATGATGTAGAGCTTAATATTGTTTTTGTGCTTGTGCACTAGTTGTTTAATGTTGTGCACGCAAAAAAATACTGGCCGATTGAAACAGAACTTTTTTAGTTAGATAGTCAAAAAGTTAATTTTTTTTGTAAATGTTTTATTTTGCATTTACAATGCTATTTTGATATACTCTTATTAAAGTAAGAAATAAAATACCTATGGTGAAAAAAATTCATGCGGGCGATGCTTCAAGCAGCGAAGTAGATTTATTTAATAGGAGACTAATCTTCAATTGTTTAGTTTATATCCGGAAAGTCTTAAACTTTCTTAAGATATGAACAAAAACCTGCCCCTGCATGGTTTAGACAGTAGCCATGCCCCTGCAGGTTATATGCGATTAGGTAAAATTCATTCAGTTTTTCCCATACAATCGTAGTCGTTCACCTGTATTATATTGAATATTATTGTTGTCTTGTTTTGGTTGCGATCTGTTTTATGTGCCGTATTAAATAAATAAATAAACTACGTTGCACGTATGATGCAACCATAAATACAATTAATAATTCAAACAATATAATTTAATGATAAACACCACGTGTGATTATGCAAAACAATCTTTTTAGATATAAAATACTTTAAATATATAACCAACAAGGTAATACTATCTTCTCGTTATTTTTATTTTATTTGTATTTATTTAAAATCTAATAAAAGATCTGAATCTCTCAGAATAAAATGTGACAATCAAATGCGAAAAATTACTTTACTCACGCACGTGTAGTTTTCCTGTTCTCGTATTATTTTCGAGCAGATAATTCAGTGTGAATTGATTTATTTGTGTACCCTAAATAAAAATTATATGGTTCATAAGTAAATAAAATACTTCATTATTATATTGTCTAAAAATTTGAAACGCTCAGGTATATTTGTTTCTAGGTAATCCCCTCTTTGCGATACCTTTTTGCTAATCATTGTTCAGTCTGTCTTTGTCTGCAGCCCCGCGGTGGGAAAAGTGGGGTAGCAGACCCTACGACAGTCTGGCAAACACTATCGACGAGGCCACACGCATATTAATATTTTTGTTCACTGTGTCTCTCCGTATTATTCTGAAGTAAACTATTGAAGTGTAAGATTGAGGATTCGCTGCGTTCTCCAATTTTTTTAACTGTTGTGTAAATTACAGTTTAGTGATTCTAATTGAAGGTCGTGTCGCGTATTTGGGAAACGAATAGTTAATTCGTATAGGAATTGATTTTAGTGACTTAACGAGCTACACCTATCGGTACAAACATTTTCGACAGAGCCAGTGGAAAAGTGCGCATATTAAACAATAGTGAAAATAATAATAAAAATGCCACGTGAAAGCTCTCCGACCTTCTCGGTCATGGATATCGCCACGCTGATGGTGAACCTGCAGCGCGCGCAGTTGGAGGTCTTCACGGAGCTGCTCAACAGCGTCCGCAGCACTGCCGCCACACCGGCGGCAAGAGCTGAAGCAACCATGACGGCAATGGCCACTGCTGAAACTGCAATGTCTTCGGCAATGGATATTGTTAAATCTGCAGCTTTAGCTATGGATACCACGGCTACATCTCCAGCGCCGATTATCCCTTCGCCAGCATCTACGACTGTCACCGCAGCGTTGTCAACTGCGCCAATCGTTCACACCCCAATGTCTTCGTTAGCGGCGACGGTGCCAATTACTAAACCAATTGCTGCACCTACGCCGATGGAAACTGTCGAAACAGTGGCTCCTTTGTTAATAAAAGATATGCCAGAAACCGTTGTCAAAACTTCACTCTTGCCTACATGTGTTGAAAATAGCTTAGTGTCAACCCCAGAAACCGCAGCGTCTTGGCCAGTGGCAGCAGTGACAACCCCGGCTTCGTCGCCAGCGTTGGTTTCCAGTACCCCAGCACTATCCACCACATCAGTCGTAAAAACCCATGTAAAGTCATCAGTCACAATGACATTATCAGTCGTTAAAACCCCATTACCTGCACCAGTTTCGTCTGTTGCAACTATGACATCATTGACAACGTCGGCTATTACGGCTCTTAAATCATTACCAGAAGTGAATAAAAAAACATCAGTATTCGTTTTCGGTGCTCTACCAGATACAGTTGAGAAAACTACTGCATGGAAAGCACCTGCGATGGTCGTTAAAACTCCAGCTTCGATGACTACGTGTATCGCAAAAACCACAGTATCTTCACAAGCTTCTGCTAAAGCCGCTGCATCTTCTTTGTCAGTGGAGACAAGCGATGTCCAAGCTTCTTTATCAGAATCAGATGAGGAAATTGGTGATTGGGAAATGTTGCCAGCAAATTTTGACAACACCCCATCGCCGATCATGGAAAGCTCAGTACCAGCCGAGAAAATGTCAACACCGACGTCATTGAGAATGTACATTATCATCACATTAGCGCTCCAATTTATGGCCCCCGATCCGGTTGGCAAAATGTTATTTGCCAAGAACCGTCGCAACAAGAATGACAAAAGGCTATTGCGGAAGCAGCGACGAGGCGAAAGCATGAAGGTGTTCTTTTCAAGATTCCGCTCGCTATGGAAAAAATTACCACGAGGCGGCGCCAATGCTCATTTGGACAAAATACTCGACATCAACGTTCGGTTAAATACGAGTACTAGCCGGAGTGTACTGCCGCTTTTAGACGAATATGACGAATATGAAGAATAACGTGGCGATACCAGACCTGCGCAGGACTCTTCGCCTAAGCCCAAAGCTATGGGCGGTATTTACTGTTTGCTTGAACTGATTTGTTATTAGTTAGAAATTTTAATAAGTTGTAAAATAATTATATTGTATTTATAATTAAATATTTTTAATAAATAATCTTTTGTTTTTTTTCTCCCTATATATATATATATATTAAATAGTTTCATTCTTCGAACTGTACCTATACACACTAACTTTCTAAATATTTTTTAAGTCAATAGTATTTTTGTTATTTAAAGTGTTTTTTTTATGTTATTTAAAGTTTTTTTTTTGCATTCATTTATTTATTTAATTAAGAATTAAGTATGGTGAAAATAAATCACGCGCGTGAGGTTTGCACCAGCGACCTCAGCCGGTCTATTTGCTAACTTGGTGTACAACGTGTTAAGGCGATACCACTGTAAATAAGGTCGTTCTGAACCTTATTTATCTCGCAAAATACTTAAATTAGGAGTTTCAAATCTAAGTAATATGATTTTTGACTATTTCATCTCCAAAAATTGAAGATGAAAACACGTTTTGATAAAATTTTCTCGATAGAAATATTTTTTGAAAAATGGTCTTCGTTCGCAGAGTTTTTGTTATTGTAGCTCAAATGCGACGAATCAAATAATGATTTTTAGACTAAAAGATAGGTTATTAGTAATTCATCAAAATTTAAATATGAAAATACAATTAACCGGTCTGATTTTATATAAAATAGAAATAACGAATTTGGCGCTTACGTTTTTTTCTTTGAGCGACTCGAGACTATCTCCTATCTCATCATTCACGGGCTAAACCGCCAAGCGCTATCCCTTGCGCGCACTTGATCAGTCCTTTGCCGAGCGAAGGTACCAAACATTTGAGGCCTCGCCTTAAGTTCAAAGTACATGACGTTTTATATATCTTAAATGAAAAAAGTCAATCATACGAAATTTTAAAGTGACTATCAAAGTTAGCAAATAGGCCGGTAGCTGGTCTCTACGACTGTAGGTTTTACAGAGACAAAAGTTACGTAAAGTTTAAACCCCGCTCGCGTGGATTGTTTTCTCCATATTTATTATTTTTTTCTTTAATAAGAGTATATTAAGAATTTTATTTCTTTAATAAGAGTATATGAGAGTAATTTTTTGCATTAAAACTTGCGTCATATAATGGATACAACATTGAGCTAAGGACATAGTTTAAAAATAAAATTGCTTGGATTGGCCATACAAATGAGCCATCATCGATCAAGTTTTTATGGGAAGACACAATATTATTTTAGTCTTACTACTAACACGCGAAGAAAATTCTGTCCTATCCTAAAATTGGGCACTCGTCCCCTCAATATAAACAACTTTTGGTATAGGACCAATGCTTAATAAGAAAAACAAGTTTCCCATTAAGTGATCAACCGGCCGGAAAATATTTATATATTTATTTTTATAGTTTTTTGGACCCACTGAACTGGTCATCGTGAAGTATGCGATATAAATAAACTACAGAGGCCTTATAATAAATTACTTAGGAAGATATGATAGCATGATACAATATCTATAGGTGATAGCGGCTCTGTGAGCTATAGACCACGCGACACTTTCACAGCAAACTCACAATGGTTTAAGCGCCATTGTCCCCAACGGCGTTGAGCTCTTTGTGTTAATTCCGCCGAGGGTCACGAACCATGTCAGATGAGGATACAACCGGGAACTCTCAGCTGACAGCGACATTTAAGACAATTTTTGATATCTTGGGCTACTTGCTTAATGTAGCTACCTAGGTGAAAGAATGTAAAGATTGGTAGAATAGTTTTTCGTTTATCCATTACAAACAAGCACACAAATCTTTTCACTTTGTAACATTAGTCTAAATAAAAAATAAATATGTCCCTAATTTCGGCATAAACCGCATAACAAAGTGGGAATGCAGGGGAGCATACATCTAGCAGAACCACCGTGAAATTCTTAACAAGCTACTGTGGTAGTTACGTAGTACCTAAGTTCCAGGCTTAGATTCCAGGAAAAGCAATAACAAAAACTCCATTAGGGTCGCATCTTGATAAAGATAAAGTTCACAATGCGTCAATTGTAAGTAATATGCGCAGTCGCTATTTTACTAAGAAATGTATAAACAAAAGAACTGTTGATCCACTTCACACTTCTAAATAATTGTATTGTTCAATCTAGTGAAAACATAATCTCCATAGTGTCGGATCTTTTCCATACTTACTAATATTGTAAGAAATATGTGCAGTCGCGATATTTTGCTAAGAAATGTTAGAATAAAAGATCATTGATCCAGTCACACCTAAATAAGGGTAACTTATGCTCTTTTTAGTATAGCATCTTTTATTGATAAAGCTCGTATTACCATTGTAAGTAGTATGCGCAGTCGCTATTTTACTAAGAAATGTTAGAACAAAAGAGCTGTTGATCCACTACCGACTCCTAAATAATAGTATCGTTGAAATCAGCGATAAACAATCTCTATTAGTGTCGGGTCTTATTTATTGATAAAGTTAACAAAGGTAAGCTCGTACCACCATTGTAAGAAATATGCACAGTCGCTATTTTTCTAAGAAATGTTAGAACAAAAGAGCTGTTGATCCACTTCACACTCCTAAATAATGGTATCGTTTAAATCAGTGATAAATTTAATCTGTATTAGTGTCGGATCTTATTTGTTGATAAAGTTAACAAAGGTAAGCTCGTACTACCATTGTGAGAAATATGCGCATTCGCTATTTTTCTAAGAAATGTTAGAACAAAAGAGCTGTTGATCCACTTCACACTCCTAAATAATGGTATCGTTTAAATCAGCGATAAACATAATCTCTATTAGTGTCGGATCTTATTTATTGATAAAGTTAACAAAGGTAAGCTCGTACTACCATTGTGAGAAATATGCGCAGTCGCTATTTTTTTAAGAAATGTTAGAACAAAAGAGCTGTTGATCCACTTCACACTCCTAAATAATGGTATCGTTTAAATCAGTGATAAACATAATCTCTATTAGTGTCGGATCTTTTTCATTGATAAAGTTAACATAGTTAAGCTCCTACTAATATTGTAAGAAATATGCGCAGTCGCTATTTTTCTAAGAAATGTTAGAACAAAAGAGCTGTTGATCCACTTCACACTCCTAAATAATGGTATCGTTTAAATCAGTGATAAATTTAATCTGTATTAGTGTCGGATCTTATTTGTTGATAAAGTTAACAAAGGTAAGCTCGTACTACCATTGTGAGAAATATGCGCATTCGCTATTTTTCTAAGAAATGTTAGAACAAAAGAGCTGTTGATCCACTTCACACTCCTAAATAATGGTATCGTTTAAATCAGCGATAAACATAATCTCTATTAGTGTCGGGTCTTATTTATTGATAAAGTTAACAAAGGTAAGCTCGTACTACCATTGTGAGAAATATGCGCAGTCGCTATTTTTTTAAGAAATGTTAGAACAAAAGAGCTGTTGATCCACTTCACACTCCTAAATAATGGTATCGTTTAAATCAGTGATAAACATAATCTCTATTAGTGTCGGATATTTTCATTGATAAAGTTAACATAGTTAAGCTCCTACTAATATTGTAAGAAATATGCGCAGTCGCTATTTTCCTAAGAAATGTTAATATAAATAAGGTACTGTTTAATCTAATGATAACATTATGCTCCATTCGTTTCGCATCTTTGTCATTAAAATAAAGTTAACAAAGCTCGCACTACTATTGTAAGAAATATCCGCAGTCGTTATTATACTTAGAAATTTTAGAACAAAAGAGCTATTAGAAAATGGTATATAATATATTACAGTGATAACATAATCTACATTATTGTTGGATCTTTCTCATTGATAGACAATGAGTTTAGGATATGTAAGAACCACAACCGCTCCATAGTTACACCAATTAACCACACCAGTGTGGCTAAGGTTAATTTTAATCAAGGAAGTTTGAGCCCCAATATCCCAGCATCCACTGATAAAAATAATACATTCTTACCGTCACTAATAGCTCTATAAACAGAAAACACGGCAAGAATCTATGAACAATAAATAAATTTTGTCTATTTTAATTAGATATGGAATATCAAAGCCTGAGTCGCAACATTTAAAAGGGTCCTAAGAACAACGGAGACATCTAAGACTGTACCGATAAGGTAATGTCATTCAAAGGATCATATCTGATTTCCTTTCGACTTGGACGTTTTTCAAAGTGGGAATGAAATATAAAAAATCCATTCGAAAAAAGTTGAAAATAAAAAACTCTTCGCCATTAGTTTTGGCTGACTTCACTTTAGACTAGCATTTTACGGTTGCGGCCACAGCTGTGGTGCGTCGATATCCGTGGTCAAAGCTCAAAGACAATTTAATATTGACGTATAAAGTGCCAACCTAAAAGCATGTCAAAGCAAACATATAATATAAAGGGGACCTTTCTATTATTTGTTACGTCCATTGTGGTCCAACGAGTCTCGTTGCGGCCACGATGAATGTAACTCCATTGAAACGTCAACGGAAACAAATAATAAAAAGGTTCGTGCTAAGTCCCGTTTATATACATAATTATGTGTTTTAAGCGCGGAAGTCAAAAAAGCGTTGCGAAACGCTATTAGTATTTCGATTTTGCATAAATTGAACAAAATATAACAAATACAAATATGACGTTCAAAAAGAGATACATGTATCCAATTTTGAATAAAAATCTTCGACCTTTGACTTCTTTTGACTTTTGGAAGTTTAAAAAAAAACCTGGCAAACATGTCTTAATTCAATAAATTTGTTTTAAATTTTACTTAATTCAATAATTGGCAAAATAATCTAATAGAAGATATTTTGTGTGATACTGATTTTATTTTCTCATAATATGGTGGATACATATGTATGACAGCATTCATGCTGTAATATGTCCGGCCGCCTGCCTGACGTCAACACTCTTTGAGTATCTTCAGAACTTCAGACTGAGTTTGAACAGGGTACTGAGTTTGCCCGTGCCGGGGCAAATACTTGTACTTCAAACTCAATACCCGACGAGTAGCAGGCTGGCATGTTTAGCACCATACCACGGGGCCCGTCCAGCACCTGTTTAGACTGCAACTAAATATAATTTTATTTCTTGTTTCCAGTTCATCATCGTGTCCCTGAAAGACGGCATGTTCAACAACGCGAACGTGCTATTTCGCACGAAGTTCGTGGACGGCATGTCCTCGGTGCAGCGCACGGTGAACGCGCGGAGGTGATGCCCGCTGCCGGCCGTAGGCGAGTGAAGCCCACTGCTGGGCGTGGGCAAGCGACGCCCACTCTTACTGTTAATTAGTATTAAAGCTATTAAAGTACAATATTTTTAAATACCTGTTGTTTTAATGGTTCTTCTTTCGTTGCATTTACTACTGATATGCTATAAAATGTACATGGTGATTTTTTTATCGTTTTGGACCCTTGTGACTCAGACCATCAAAATGAACAAGTTTTCCTATGGGAACAATGTTGAGAACTTTAAAAAAATTCGACATTTCCATACAAACTGGCCGGGCGGCGGAATTCCTTTGTATGGAAAGACGAATTTTTTTTGGAGTTCTCAGCATTGGTCCCATAGAAAAAGTTGTTCATTTTGATGGTCTGAGTTACCCCTTTAAGGGTCCAAACGATCAAAATTTCACACTGTATAATCATTATTACAGTCGGAAAAAACCCACTACTGGACAAAGGCTTCTCCCAATGACAGCTCGTCCCATGGGAGGATATTACCATACTCACCACGCTTGGCAAGCGGCTTGATGAACGCGTTGATGAACGCTGCTGTCCATCGAAAGTATTTTAAAGCAAAAAAAAGTATAGGAATTTGTTGGATTTGACCAGGGAATAAGTATTGGAATACTACTCACTCGGATGTATGGGGCAAAAGCAAGTTGCAGCTCTGGAGGCTGTGTGCCGTATCCGATGCTATACCTGCAACCGTCAGACAGGCAGGAGTGGAGGACGACAGCCCCTTTCCCCTGATCAGATTAATCGTTCCTCATCATTCCGACTATTCATACAATATGAAACGTATCAACCCGTTCAGGTACACGATTAAAATAACCATGTAACCTTAGTATACAGCATGATTTTGAAACCCCTAGCTATATTGCAATCTGGGAATCAGAATCCCTAATGGAATACAGAACTGCAAGAAAAAAAGGTAAAAATCGAAAAAAAAATTTGACTTTCCATAGAATTCATCCAGCTGATCGGCGACTTTGTATGGGAAACCCTAATTTTTTTTTCTTTTTTTCTTGCAGTTCTATATTTCATTAGGGATTCTGATTCTGAGATTCCAATTAAGCTAGGAGGTTCAAAATCACGTTGTATAGTAATAGGCTAATGCTGTGCATAAAGCACTTAATTGAGATACTTTCCTGAATTTTCTGAGTAATGAACATTGTACTACAGAAGCCGATTGCGACACTGAACGTAATTCTATACTCGTATTCATCATCAGCATCCTCATCTCAGCCGCAAGAAGTCCCCAGCTGGACATAGGCCTCCCCAAAGGGTTTCCAATACGACCGGTTGGAAGCGGCCTGCATCCAGCGTCTTCCTTTGTTAGAACCTTGGTTAGATTGTCCGATCACCTGGTCGGTTGGTGTCCAACGCTGCGCTTGCCAGTACGTGGACGCCATTCGAGAACATTTCTGCCCCTTTCGGCCATCGGTTCTACGCGTTATGTGCCTCGCCCACTGCCACTTAAACCGTTCGAGATTAGGATTGCCCTCAAACAGCTGAAGAACAACAAGGCGCAGGGCGAGGACGGAATTACAGAAGAGCTTCTGAAAGCGGGCGGAACGCCGGTACTGAAAGTCTTTCAAAGGCTCTTTCCGTTCTGTTCGAGAGCATAACATCAAAGGTGTCCAACGCTGCGCTTGCCGTATATAAATAATAAATAAATAAATATATACGGACAAATCACACAGATTGAGCTAGCCCCAAAGTAAGTTCGAGACTTGTGTTATGGGATACTAACTCAACAATACTATATTTTATAACAAATACATATATACATAGATTCACATCCAAGACCCAGGCTAATCTGAAAAAGATCATTTTCCATCTTGACCTGGCCGGGGATCGAACCCGGTTACTCCGTGTCGCAGGCTGGCGTGTTGACCGCTGCGCCACGGAGCTAGTCAAATATATATAGTCGTATTATAGAGAGAAGAAAAGTTAGTTTGTTTTTCCTTACTACTTACTAATATTATAGTCGCGAATGTTTGTGAGTCTGTAGGGATGGACAACCAAATTTTTGCGCACAGATTATTACTAGAATTATTACTTAGGCGACCTTTCATCCCGGAAGAAATACTGTTCTCGCGGGATCGCCATTTAAGTGAGCGGAGCCGCGGGGGAAAAATAGTAACTGACTTTACTTAGAAAAAAAAGTAATTGTGTGTCATGCAATTTATAATACTACTGGGATGGGTGACCGCAAGTGGCATAAAAATTTCTCGAGCTCGTGCTTTGGAAGGTACGTTAAATCTTTGGTCCCGACTGTCATCATTGATGGCAGTCAGATGCCTTTAGGCAGCTTGAAAAATCTGACACCAGTGTTGGCCAGTTACACAGGAAAAAGAAATATTTTTGATAAATCTGTAGTGTGAAATTGCTACTCAAAATTTATACTATATAGGTATAAAGAAAAATGCAATATTTCAGTCATATGTTTTATTTTTATTACAAATATATTAATAATACAAGCATATATTCATAATCAAAATTTAAACACACTCATTGACTCATGGATCTACTCCACGCATTTTCGATGTTCCTGCCAATCTGCAATAGGTCGTCGAGCGACGATATCTCATGCCGGCGAAAATGTGTCTGATATTTAGTGTTGAGAAGCGCAACCACTAAGTCCAATTGATTTTTCTCTGGCATGTAATCTTGCGGCAATTCTGACAAACACGCGCGGCAATTAGAAACGTATACGTCGATGCTTTCCTCACGCTGCTTGCACTCGAAGAGTTTTTTGAAGACTTTCTGCGCCGGCAGGTTACGTTGTTTCCAGGAGTACTTGGGTTCCGCGGCATGGGTAGTATTGCGGTGCGGTGTGTGTGACAATGGCGGTGCGACGACCGATATTGGCCGTGGCACTTTGGTTTTGAGAACCGGTAATGGTGATGGCGCTTCGGAAAATGCTGGACTCGAAGGAATTGTGATTTTTTCTCTGTATGCGAATTCTGCTAAATCGCATATCCATGCAGGAAATTCGTCCAATGACTCATATTTGCGTGGTTTAGCTGAAATACTCGAAGATACCGGGGTACTGACATCTACTTTTGGTAGAGCTTCAAGGGTCGCATCAGCCGCCTCCCGTAATAACGCCGTTGTATCAATTACTGATGCAGACAATAAATCCTCTGTTTCGACAACTTCCATTGGTGGAGGTGGCATAGTTGTTACAGGCGAAGCTGTTGAAGACATTGGAGGTTTTACGGCAGATGATGCCGACAAGGCTGAAGTAATGATTGGGGTATTTACGACAGATGCTGTGTAAAATGCTGAAGTTTTGACAACCACTACTGGTATTGAAGCTAGCGTAGAAACTGCCGTCACTGGTGATGGCGTAGTTTGCACAACTGAGGCTGGCAATAATGCTGCAGATTCAGTATCTATTCCTGAAGATACTGAGGTTTCTACAACCGACGGCCTTGAAGACACTGGAGTATTTATGGCAGATATTACTGCTGTTTTGTCAACCATTGTTTGAATTGACTCTCTTGTTTCTGTAGGAGCTATGGTCTCGATAGCTTCCATTGGCGACGAAGCAGCAATTTCCGCATCTGAAGTATTTGAAGATAATGGTTTTACTATTGGCGCCGTTGGCAATGCCGCGGTTTCGACAGTCATCTGGGGCATTGACGCCGGGGTAGCAATAATCGACGCTGGAGAAGTAGCCGTTATCTCCATAACTGATTGAGGCAGTAATGCTGCGGAACTGAAAATATCCATTGACGAAGTCGAAACATTTGTGATTGATGATGTCACAGTAGTTGACACAACCGTCGGGGCTGTAGTGTCGCGGACGCTGTTTAGCAAAGCTGTGAAAGCTTCCAACTGCGCGCGCTGGAGGTTCACCATCAGCGTGGCGATGTCCGTGGCCGAGAAGGTCGGAGAGCTTGCACGTGGCATTTTTAGTTTCACTTTGATTGTTTAATACACACACTGCTTTTGAAAACGTTTACACTGGCAGCTGATGTTTGTTAGTCTATTAAATGTCACTGTCTATCCTTTACGAACACTTGGTTGTTTAAATACGCACTGTGACTTAATAATCAGTACTAATCTGTTATAAGTTAAATAACAGTATAGAAAAAAGAGAAAGCAGCGAATTCTCTATCTAACACTATGATAGTTTAACTTCAGAATAACATGGTAAGACAAAGTTAGTTGTAATAAACGTGCAACCTCGTCTGTGGTATTTGGCAGACTGTTCAGTCGGCTACCCTTGCGGTGCGCGCGCGCCGATGTTCCCCGCCAAGGCCGCCGGGACCCGCGCGAATCATAAACCGGTTATAGCTACCTGATGCAAAGGGCGTGGCTTCTGACTACACCTGGTGTTTTATGAATGAACGTCTTGATGTGTTAGGCCAAATGCAATTTTCCGTATAATTGACAATAAAAATACAGAGTCCAAAATTGGGATTATCTAACTTACGGACTAATTTTATTCTTTGGGAAACTAGCCTATTGGAAGATAACCTAGTGGGTGTCGTTTTAATTGTTTTACTATTGTGTCTGGTATGGCGACAGTCAAAGGGTTAATAAAATATCTATTAATCTATTGGCCCTGTGAGCTAGGCATATGTGTATACGTCGTTTTACTTCGGCTTGAATACTGTGACAAGCTATAAAATTTAAGCTGTGACAGAATTTGTTCACTTGTTCGAGCTGAGTACGGTCCGGGTTGGTAGGTATATTTGACTAAATTAAGTAAGTAGCTTTTAAGTTAGGTACTTTTTATCTTCTTTTTCTTCTTTTCGTGTCGATGGCTTTAGGGATTAGATTTTGTATCTCCAGTATGTGGCGACTCTGACACCACTCTCGTTTTTATTATCTTATGTATGTATAATGACTAAATTCTGTTTAATCAAAGTGTATATGTGAAGTTGTCTTTAAGTTAGGAATATAGTTAAAAAGGTACAAATATTCCCCTAGTTGTTACAACAAATACACACGAAAGCAATGCCTATTATTTAGACTAAACAAATGAAAGAACAAAGGACCTAGATATCCAATACCCACTCCTAAAAATAGAAATACTTATTTATTTTATTAAACAGTGGATTCTATGAAAAGTGATAAAAATAAGCCCTCTTAGTGGCCGCATCTTTTCCATTGAAAACGTTAACGAAGTTGTATATTGTAAGAAATGCGCAGTTGCTATTGTTCTAAAAATGTAACAACGAGGTGCTAGGGATCCATTAGTCCATTTCATGGAATTATTTTTATCAATGGAATCCCGGATAATCAGGTGATAAAAATATTGACATTAGTGACGCATCTTTCTCTTTAAGTTAAACAATAAGTTAAGTCTGTTGTAATAAATATAGATACGGACAAAGTCGCAATTGTAAGAATTAAAGATTTTCAGTCCCAATCCCAGAGTCTAGGTACTGATAAAAATAATATATTCCGTAAACAAGAATCAGTGCAAGATTCCATAAACATCATCTTAGTTTTGTCAGTTATATTACGATAAAAAAGAACATAGCATCAACCCGCAGCACCAACCGCATTTTTTGTATAACTAACCTAGGAATTAATAGTGTCATAATTACAATACAAATGGTCAAATTTTTCAAAATTGAAATCCGTGTGCCAAGTTAGTCACATTATAAAAGACAACCTATTATCTACACATCTTGCTATATACAGTATTTTAATAAACAATGCAATAAGCAAGAATAATTCTCATACATACCTACATAATATGTAGTGAAGTGAATATTATTATCACTTCATTTACTCATGACTTCGTACGTGAGTAACCCGTTGTTAGGTACATAAGTATTTTAATAGAAGACAATTAGGTTTGATATAAGGTTTAAGTTGTGGCATTGTTCGTTATTAAAACACACTCATAATTTGTACTCCTGTTGTTTATTGTACAATAGGAATGTTATTATGTTCAGATGAAAACAAAAATGGGATTATTTTATTTTCTGGCGGTTGGTACATTAAAACATGAACAGTAATAAGTTATTTTTCAACATATTTTATTTCTTAATTGAATTAGAGTAATTTTGTTTATATAAGCATGCTAATCGGAGAGACTGAGTTTCGGGCGAAAGTAGAGTAGCCTTGCGCATGCAAAAGCTAATAAGCAAGTATGTTGATATCGAAAAATATCAAATAGTCTGCTTGATTTTGTCATGACTGAATGGGCAGCAGACATGTTTGGAGATCGCTTTACGCTAAAAAATATCGGTTATCGTAATGCAATCTGCCAGAAATTTGGGAGCCCATTTCGACCTCGGGGCCCTGGGCACGTGCCCAGAGTGAAAGAGCAGAGACAGCTTTTAAGGTAAATAGATGAAAAAACTTCGATTACTTACTTTACACTTTCTTTTCAATTCTAAATAACATTCTCCTGATTACTTAAAATGTAAATTCAAGTTTCTGTCTAACACGCATGGTCGGCAGCTTCGTTCTACTTATACTCGTCTTACTCTTTACTCCCTTCTTTCGGACAAATTTTATGTCAAATTCTTTCAGTCTTTACGCTTCACAACTCTGGAATGCTTTGCCCGTTGACATAAAAGAAACTTCTAAGTTTGCCTTCATAAGGCAAGTTAACTATCCCTTACTAAACTCACAATACTTTCTCTCTGTATTCACCAATTTCATCATCAATATTCCGAAGATCTTGACACCAGGGTGTGCATGGTCGATTGACGGTGACACCTACTCGAAATGATGATGATGATCATCAATATGTATTTATATGTACGAATTATAAAAATTTGTTATTAACACGATGAAATTATGCCTTAATGACGATTATTTGTATATTTAAGTATATATTTATATGTACATGGTGTGTGTGTGTATTACTACTTACTATATATCGTAAAATGCGCCGAACAAGCTTCTCAGGTGATCTCTATGGTTGAATATGAGATAATCCTATTGTAAAAAGTGTTTTGCGTTGGTACAATAAACTTAAATAAATAAATGAAATGAAACAAAGTGATGTTTCAATGATTTTTATGTCAAGCTTTTTCGAATCTCTTAGCAATACTGGCGTCTCTATTCCTGTTAATTCCTCGCAGCAGCCATCCTTGGCCCGGCCTCATAGGCTGCTCTCCCAGGGGGACATCCTCCGCATCCGCTAGCTGCATCAGAAACATCCTGCGAGGGTTGGTCGAGTTGTTCACGGAGCTGCCGTGGACCAGCAGGTAGGAGAAGATGACGATGTCCCCGCGCTCAGCGATCACGGGCGTCGCCTTCTCCAGGGGAAATTTTGACTGTAAAAAAGAAACTAGGTTTTAACTCTGCACTGACACAGCGCGCAACGCCCGGTGAAGTAGCGAAAGCTTACTTGGAGCTAGCGACATAGTCATTTCAAAAAAAAAAATCACAGCGAGCGCAGTGAGCCGCCGCCCGCGCCGCCTGTGGATCGGGACATCGGACGCGCGTCTCGATCCACATTCGCCCCGAGGAAGACCTCCGGATGAGGTCGAAACATGTCGGCCAGTAGCTGACTTCATACGTGAGTAACCCGTTGTTACATATTTTAATAATCAAACTAGGTTTGCTTTTATAAAAAAAAATATTGACGAATGAAAGGAGACTTGAAGGTTTTTGTAACACCGTTAAGTTGAATGGAACGGCCTATTAATCGGTTTGGCTGCGACATATAGCATGTACATTAACTCTTGACATAACAAAATGAACAACTTTTTCCTTTGAAGAGCCCTATAGTCCAGTGGGTCTGAGCATTGTTATCGCTTACGTATGTTAACACTTTCGCTGACACTGCCCGCCTGTAGACGTAATTCTATTGTTATTTATTTTGTGTGTTAAGCAACCCCGGACGCTGTCCCCATTGGGATGGGTGACCATAAGAGGCATAAAAATATCTCTGGCTCCTCCTGGCTTCGAAAGGTATGTTGACGGCTGTCATTAGGCAGCTTGAAAAATCTGACAATAGCGTTGGCCACACACACGAAAAACAAACAAAAAACTACTTTTCCTAGAGGACCCATGGTAGGAACTAAAAAATTCGCCATTCCCATACAAATTGGTTGGGCGGCTGAACACTTGTTTTTAAATGGCGAAAGTTTTTTCTTGTTCCCGACATTGGTCCCGTAGGAAAAGTTGTTCATATTAATGGGCTGAGTCACCCCTTCATCTATGATGCGCAAAAGTATCCTCGGTATGGCATCTTCAATTTACAACAAAGTGCCTAAGTCCTTGAGAGGACTGTCATGTTCGATGTTTCGAAGCAAATTGAGGTTAATATTGTTGAAGAAATGTTATTATGCCTTAAGCGAATTTCTCAATTACGAACATTTTTATAAATTGTAAACATAATCTTTAATTAACTCAAATTGACATAGTATAATCGTACTAACATTAAAAAATCTTGCTTTTTACATAATTCATTATTTGACGAAGGCTGGTCTATACCTTGATCAAAAGATCATTGCCATCTAACGTGGCAATGCTGCCAGCCTTCTGGGCACGCTACCGCGAGGCAACGATTTACCCGGACTATGTTATTTGTAAATATATATTCATTTTAATTTTTTTTTAGTTGCAGCATTAATTATTTTACATTTAAATTGTATTATTTGACAAGTTATGTTGTTTTTATATTGTTGTGTCATTATTGGTAGGGGGGCTATCCTTACGGGTAGTGAGTGTGCATTGATACTATCGAATTTGTAACAACTTTAAACATGCATTAGGAACAATAAAGAAACTTTGACTTTTACAGATGTTCTCCATTGCAATAGCATACTTAATGTATAAGGAAGGAAGGTATGGTTAGAACTGGTGAGAACCTGAGGTTAGAACCATAACAAATAATTCTTTATTCCTAATGACGTCAGCGGTACAATTTTCAGCTAGCGGACTAGGATTGTATAAAAACAATATTTGAACAAACCTGGTCTACAAAGTGGAACTCTCCCTCCCTGGCCCCGAAGTCCTCCTGGGGGCCTAGTTTATGGGACCCCGGGTACACGAAGAGCCCCCCGTTGTCAGGGTTGGCTGCATCCAGGTGCAGGAACGCCGCGACCATGGAGTCTTTCTCGTACGGGAAATAATGGTAGTCCTGAATTACAAATTTATCTTTCAAATCGTGTAAAATTATTTCGTATGTCCGTCTGTCATGCTGCACTCTTTTTTACTTTTGTACTTCTGGAGAAAAATAAATACGTTTTTACTTCCAATGTACTAGGTGCTGCGCAGGGCGCATTTCATCAGAAATAGGTTTGTTTCCTAAAACAATACCTAACATTTAAAATAATTAGTCCGTCTTGTGTTTACTGTAAGCAAAGGCAATAAATGACTTTTTTATTTTATTTATTCTTATAGATTATATATTAGGCTAGCTCCGTGGCGCAGCGTACAACACGCGAGGACGCCCTACGACACGAGAGTGCCCGGGTTCGATCCCCGGCCAGGTCAAGATGCAAAACGATCTTTTTCAGATTGGCTTGGGTCTTGGATGTGTATCTATGCATGTATTTGTTATAAAATATTGTATCGTTGATATCACGGAGTACATACAGAGTGGAGATGGCGTTAGCTACTGTGCACTGTGATTCCAACTAGGTCCTGACGTCATCACGTTAACATCGAGAGTAGGCGTGGCCTATTAGTCTGCTGTTGTAGCTGACAATGTTCGTACGTGGTTCGTTCTGTGCACACAGTGAGATTTTCGGACTTATCTTGTTTTTTACGAAGAAAATCATGAAGTGTTGAATTATATCATGTAAAAACTACTCAGATAAACGTTCAGATGCTATGGAAGGAATCACATTTCATTTGTAAGTATATTTATTCGTAATTTACTAAAATGATTCTAGAAAAATCTTTTGGCGACGTTCCGTGCTACTCATCGTTAGATGGCACCACTTTGCGTAATGGGACGTATGAACTATAAAAATATATTAAAGCTAATTATCGTAATAAATAATAACCATAAGAACTGAAATTTGTTCTAAATTTATACCTAAAGACTTTTACCTTGACAAAAAGATTATGTTTATGTTGTTTCATAATTCTCTTTTCAGCAATGCGCCACCTGTCGTCAACGTTGAATAATAGTGAACGTCAAGATGACGGGACTCCGCCCGGTTTTGCGAATATGATGTGATTAGGATGTAGTACCATATTAGTGCTATTTTATACTTACATAATAAAATTTTATTATGGAGACAGTTTTATTATGGAGGTTAGGCTCTCTCTACCCCGTAAGGGAAATAGACGTGATAATATGTATGTATGTTTTAACATTTTGGTTTTGCACTTAATTTTTAGGCAAAGGTAAATTAAAACAAATTCAATGTAGAATAACCTCCATAATAAAACTGTCAAACAAACGCCTAAGCAAATTGTAAGAGCAGTATAATGCTACTTGGCTTTGAAATTCACTTTTTCCTCAGGAGCTTATTCGTTTATTTATTTGTCAAACGTGTTACAATGTGTTAAATAATATAAAAGTAGGAATCAACATGCTTACCGTTAGGGTGTACAAATATTGAATCAGATGAGCTACTGTTAGTACCACATAAAATAAACAATAAATAATATTAAATTACAAAATAAGTCAATATATGTACAATAAGCACAAAAAGTATATAAATGGAGAGATAAAAAAAAACCACTAAATTTCATCATTAAAAAACGCACTAATATCATAGTAACACTTCTGGTTTAGGAATGATTTCAGTATTTTCTTAAATAAATTTATATTTAATATTTTATATTCCTTAGGGATTTTATTATAAATTTTCAAAACAGTCTATCGCCATTTCTTCTGTTTCTTGCACACACATCCGATATACGTTTGAATAAATGGGGATTATTTTGAACAAATACAGCTATCTCAAATATATACAGTGATGGCAGTGTTAGTATTTTATATTGTTTAAAATAAGATTGACAGCTATCAGTGCTTTGTAGACCAAACATAGAGCGGATACACCGTTTTTGCATTTTAAAAACCATTTTTTTATCTGTAGAATTTCCCCATAAAAATCGTTGAAAATATTTTTTATTTTTACAATTGAAGTGTTTTTTAAGAACTGAATTGTGGTCCCGCCATTTTGATATTATAATAGCGGGACCACTTTCTTTGTTGAATATCTTGAAATCATTTGAGTGTACAATTTTATTATAGCACGTATGTAAGTATAAAATAGCACTAATATTAAACGAGAACTATTAATTATCACGAGTAAACTATGTACATATCATGCATCTGTGTACTTGTAATTTTCTTTTTGGCAAATAAACATTTTTCTATTTTCTATTTCTATTCTATTACTACGTACGTAATGGTACTACATCATATTCACAAAACCGGGCGGGGTCCCGTCATCTTGACGTTCACGAATAATAGCCAAAACATGGCAAAATGTCTAGGGTTGCCAACCACCTAGTTTTCGCTAGTTAATACTTTTTACTGTTTTATCAAAAGTCAGTATACAAAATACTGTTTTCTCAACCGCTGATAAAACTACGATTGGATTTTGAAATTTTATAAAAAGTTACATGGAAGAATAATGATGTTTCTGAGCACCCCGAGAGCATTTTTCATCAAAGAAACCTACTTTCAGTGAGTGCTCACCCCCACAATTCTTACATAGGTTTTTTCCAAATCTACGAATACGCAGTACATTTTTTGACCTTTGGCCAAAAATTTCTCCAAAATGAAAAAGACATGGAAAAGACCTGCCAGTCTATTTGCTAACCTAGTGTACAACGTTTTGATGGTCACTTCAAAATACATTTTGATGGTCACATCAAATACATCTTATATAAAAAGTAACAATATCATACGAAAGCCGCAATGTTTTTTGAAGTGTCTATCAAAACGTTGTACACCGAGTTAGCAAATAGACCGGCTGATCTGTACATCCCATTCCTTTTCTGATCCCGCTTGTTAGTTAAGTTAGTAGTAAATAAAACTTTTGTACATGTTGTATCATTTTTTGACATTCATACAAATCGAATATTGCACTTTGGCGATACGTGATACTTTTTCAATTGATTGAGATTATGTCTGTTAATGTAGATTTTTCATGGTAAGAAACAAAAAAATGGTTATTCTTAAGCTTATTTACACTCCATGCTATGATTATTGTACGTGATGTACATATACGAACGGGGGGCTGGTTGGAACCCACGTTTAGCCGCTATGTGGGCCTGTAACTTAATACTATGACGAACGCGACGCGGGTGGTCGTCTGCCACAATGGGGAGTTCCAAAGAAACAGGAAACGTAGAAGAAAAGAAACAAATAGTTGTAGAAGAAACAGTATGGTCCCATGTGGCAGAGAACGGTGGCACGATACGACGCGTCGGAACGAACTAAACTGGAGCTGGAACTGTCTGGAACTAACTAGTCGCGTTTTTTTTTTTTTTTTTTGAAAGGACTATGTAGCTAGCTCCAAGTGAGCTTTCGCTACTTCACCGGGCGTTTGAGGTGAGGGCAGAGTGCCCTCAACCTTTATAGACAACATCACCAAAGGGCCCCCAGGAGGGACGGACCTCGGCTTTGGGCGTTGCCTGTGTGCGCAAGGCTTGGAGAGACAGCAAACTCTCGTATTGCCTGATGGGCCGCGTATGCGTGCATGCAAGCCTGAAGGGCCAATCTGAGAAACAATGGCAAAAGCCTTTAGAGAGCAGCAACTCTCATCTTTTGCCTTATGGGCCGAAAGCTACGTTGCCAGAAGGGCCTATCCTGGGTGCAAGTCACCCGGGACCGCCGGGCGGTCACCAGTAATCGGAGCTAATCCTACTCTACGCACTCTATTCCGGTGGCGAGTGCGACGGGGTCGGATAGTGGGATTCCTCTGGCTGTTCGGAGCCGAAGAGGGGTCGGGGCGGGCTTGTGCGATGTCAATAGGATCATCGGGATCGTCTAGTACGTTCCTAGGACGTCTACGACGTAAGGTCGTATCGTGTAAGTTGGGGGAGTAGTTAGCAGCTTGCACTACTAACGGGTTGGGGTGGCGTGCGGCTTTCTCAAAGTAACGCTTGGAGGCGTTTTTGAGATAGCCGCGAATGGATGGGAGATCTAGGTCACGGTGTAAGTCTGTCATGCGCAAGTACCGGTGGTGACTCGTATTCGTGGCACGGGTGACGAAACGGTTCTGCAATCGTTGCAGCCGATCGATGTGGGAGGGCGCGATATGGGAGAAGACTACGCCGGCGTAGGTCATGATAGGGCGGACGCAAAGCTTATAGAGTGTCAACTTATTTCTAAGTGACATCTTAGCATTGCCTATCATGGGGTGGAGACGGCCTAATACGAAGGCGGCATGGTTGCGGACTTTGGTGATGTGGGGGCCGAAGGTCATCGCGCTATCGAGTACGACTCCAAGGTATTTAGCCTTGCCTGCCCACTGAATGGGCTTTCCGTACAACGATACTGATCCTAACGAGGGGAGTTCTGCTCCGGACATGGTGATTTTTCGACGTGTCACAGCTTGGTTATCCTTTGAGAAAAACACAGCTGTGCTTTTCTCCGGATTAACTTCGATGCGCCACCTCTTGAACCACCCGCCGAGAGCGTCCACGGCGGACTGAAGACGATTCACGATGACCGTTTTAAGGTGATGGGACGTGTAGAGGGCCGTATCGTCGGCGAATAGTGCCACTTCTACATCTGGGGTCTTTGGGATATCGCTTGTGTACAGCGAATAAAGGAGGGGCGAGAGAACAGCGCCTTGCGGGACGCCGGCTCTAATGGGACGGGGCCTCGAGAGGCATCCCTCTACTCTGTACCGAAAAGACCGATTCGACAAAAAGTCTCGTATGATGTGCACGAGACTATCCGGCAGGCCCAAGTTGGTCAACTTGGATATCAAGCCCGAATGCCAGACTTTGTCGAAGGCTTTCGCTACATCGAAGAAGAGTGCTCCCGTAGGACGTCCCCAATTTCTCAACTTGAGAATATGCTCCGTGAGGCGGTGCAGTTGGTGGTGACACGCGTGTTTGGCCCGGAATCCAAACTGTTCGTCGGGGATGAGACTTTTGGACTCTACGTAGTCCTTGAGTCTTTTGAGGATGATCCGTTCGTAGATCTTGCCTATACAGTTCAAAAGACTGATAGGCCGGTAGGAGGAGGGGTTCTTCAGGTCTTTGCCTGGTTTAGGGATCCCGATCACGATTGCTTCTTTCCAGGCGGCTGGAAAAGTGCAATTTGCAAGACAAGCATTGAAGATGCTTACGAGCAGGAGGAGGAGGGTCTGTGGGAGGCATTTGAGCACTCCGTTCGAGAGTCCGTCAGCGCCGGGCGCTTTCCGGGGTTTGAGATCGCGGATGATTGACTTCACTTCGTCAAGTGTCGTCGGGGCAAGGGGGGTATTCGGTGGGATCGTCTTAGAAGCCACGAAGCGTTCTACGTGCGATTCCACCTCGCGAAGGTGATCGGGGTCTACTGGCTCACGACTAGGGGAGCATTGGCTCTCCAGGCTGTCTGCTAGGCATTCAGCTTTTTCATCATCATCGAAGGCGATGGAGCCGTCTGGACGTGTGAGGGGGGGAGTGGCCGCAACCGTGTCGGTCTTGAGGCTTCTGGCTAGTCGCCAGTATGCCTGGTGGGAGGGCGTCATCTCGGCAAGGAGATCGCCCCAGCGTTCGTTCCTAATTTCCGCGATGCGTTCCTTGACTCGCCGTTGTAACTAGTCGCGGCTAGGAGCGCTAATTATATGCTCGTTAACCGCGCTTTGTTTCGGTGCTATACGAGCGAGGCGGACGGCCAATCAGAACGCCGCGTTAATTACTTCCTACCCCGCTTCCCCGCGCCCCTCGATCGTGCCTGCCGTTTGCTACCTAGGACTTTATTTTATTATTTTCTATAACAAATTATAAATTATATATACAAACTTACTATAAGTCCTTACTATAAACTATATCTATTTTGGGAATGAAACGATGATAATACAAATTATTTATTGAAGCCCTATTCTATGCCTACCTATGTTAAGGACTTGTAGGGAAGTAAAACAACGAACAAACAAATATTTATTAAGACCTATACCTAACTTACAATAACTAATTAACTATATATTTTATACCTAACTATCTATTTACATTGTGGTTGCTATTTGCTGTCCCGTACAATTATTAAATCATAATACTTCAAGAAATATATGATCGAAGCAGAATAGTATTTGATTTTTACTATTGGAAACAATATATCCCTATGTCCTTTATTATTAATGATGGAAAAATGTCATGCGATCGATGTAATTTCTTGATAAGATCAACGATCAACAAAAGATCAATCCACCAGTTTGTATATTTTTTTGACATGTGGGTCGAGCATGTGGGTCAAAAAATATACAAACTTGTGGCGGCGTCGAAGGCAGGCTAGTACTACTACTAGCTCAAGTCACCTCTAGTATGGCTAAGTTTTGGGTGGCCCGTGCGTCAACTCGTATGCTGCCTGGATTTTAACTACTCTTTTACATGATATGGTCACTGACACTATGGTTTTTTTATGGAATTTGATTAATTATCTATGACAAAAAACAGAAAGGAAATAATTTACATGAAACATATTGATTCTTTGTTTTTGTGGCTGTGAAGATGTAGTCTCCAAATAAACGATTGCTTTGAACAGGTACAGAACTATACTATATACAACAATATTATGTTATTAAAAATATTTTTATAGAAATATTAATTTGTGGAAAATTTTAAATTTATATGTTTCTAACCATAGTTTTACCAGCAGTCGTGAAAACAGTGTTTTGCAAACTCTCTTATAATAGAACAGTAAAAAGCATTAACTAGCAAAAACAGTATTATACTGTTTTTAACAGTCTGGTTGGCAACCCTAATTACTCAGCTATCCGACAGTAGATGTCAGTAGGTGTTAGGGACATCTAGTGACGGATAGATAAACTAAAAAGAAAAATCAACATCGAACTTATTAAGTAGTTGGGCTATTCGCCGCTAGATGGATATAAAGGAGGGAGTGAGACAGAGCAAGTAGAGTGAGACAGATAATACTCCCCTCACCCCCTGTAAGTGCCACGCATTGTTTCATAGAAAATATTCCTTAGGGCAACTCCTCTTCGTATGTACTCCGTGGTTGATATAGTATCCCATACATAACACAAGTCTTGAACTTACTTTGGGGCTAGCTAAAAGTGTGTGATTTGTCCGTATATATTTATTTATTTATAGATTATCGAAAAATATTAGATAGGTACGTATTTTTTTCATTTTTCAATCAAACAAAAATTGGTAAATATATAGCCCGTTAAAGTTCCGCGTGACATCACTAACCGGTACACTTTTTACCGGCCTGATGCGTCATGAGCCCCCACTCCTGAACTTTAATGCGCTTTATCTTTATCATCTTTTATTTGATTGAAAAAAGAAAAAATACGTATGTAATATTTTTCAATAATCTATAAGACGGATTAACTATTATAGATGGTATTTTTGCAGGAAAACAAGCCTATTCTTGTGGAATTTCCGCGCAGGTTCGATAATGACATACATTGTTTTCCAAATTAGCGAAAATTGGCACGAAGGGCCTAAACGCCATAGACCCCAATGGCAGGCCCTTCGTGCCAGAGACAGAGACATTGCATTTAGCAATAAGGTCGCCTGTTACTTGTCTAAATCTGTAACATACCTATTAATGTTTAATTTTCAAAAAAAGGTGCGATATAGAGTTAAATAAATAATATATCCATAGAGACCTGGTGCATGGGGTAAGCTGCTCCCTTCTCTGGCGGCTTGAAGTGCGCCTTGGTGTGGTGAAGGGCGATGTTCCTGGTCTCCATGATGTCTTCAAGGGCATCCAGCAGGCTCTGGTTGTACAGGAACTGGCCAAACACTGCCGAGTGATACTGAAGGTGGTGGATACCTTTCACCTGTGATTGAAACCATAATTAGATTATGAATGGCTCGAGGTGAGAAAAAGAAAACATAGAGATAGCCTTGAAATGCTTTGGGAATGTGAATGGTCGGTGGTTCCAATTACGTGGTGAGTGCAAACTTTGAAATAGATATCATTACAGATGATTGCTAAATTAACAGAGATTTAAAAAGTTAATAATTTTACTTAATTTACATATTTAATGTAAGTGGTCATGCATGGTTCCGGTTCATCATATTAGCCGCAAGAACGTTACTGATGGACATAGATGGTATAATACATAGGATGACATAGGCATCCCCCAAGGATTTCCAGAATGACCCGTTGGAAGCGGCCTGCATTTAGTGCTTCCTTGCGACCTTGGTCATGTTGTCCGACCGAGTTTGTATGGAAATTTTCTAATTTTTGGACTTAGAAGTATAAAAACAGGTATATAAGTTCACGATAGCAATTAAAAAAGACCTGTGTAGGTGAACTCTGTCTGTCAGTCTGTCGTCTTTTCATAATTCAACCATTTAACTAATTTGGATGAAATTATAGATATGCCTTTAAAAATTTTGTATGGAGGCCCGGGGAAGGACATAGGTTACCATTCATTCCGAGAAATTCTACTGTTTAAGTTGACTTATAAGTTTATTTTTTCAAAATTGGTATAGACCGCTAACCTGAGTAGCTAGGTATTTGATATTCATTTGAACTTGAAATTATTCCGCATTCCTGAGACTTCAAGTTCCTTTATTTGAGATAAGGACCCCTAATAGCAATAAAACACTGTGATCAGTTGAATAACATCATACATTATTGATAAGAAAAGTATATATAAATAAAATAAGACTACATTTGGTTATCAACTTGGTCAATAGATAATTTTATGTAATACTTGAAGATTTATTTAATACCTGATTATTTGGCGTGGTTATTTTTGTAATTGATTCCTAGTAATGACCTCTAGAATTAATTTTGAAAATAAATAAAATAGAAGGGGTGACTCAGCCCAGCTAAATTAACAAATTCCTATGTATACATCGCTATTGGAGATGCCAATTGTTACCACGCTTAACACTTTCGCTGACACTGAACCTGACACAAAAGAAATAACAATAGAATTACGTCTACAGGCGGGTAGTGTCAGCGAGCAAAAGTGTTAATACCAAACCGTATACAAATATACTAATCACGACTTTATCCCTTACAAAAAGTAAAAAGTCAAAGATTTTTATTCAAAATTGAATACATATCTTTTTTTTGAAAAACATATTTTTATTTCTTTTTTTTTTAATACCGTGTGATTTTGAACCTCTGAACTGTATTGAAATCTTGGAATACAGAATTGCAAGAAAAAAAGCTGAGAATCGAAAAAAAATTAGGCATCCCATAGAAAGTCGCCGATCAGCTGGACGAATTTCTATGGAAGGACTTCTTTTTTTACATTTTATTCTTGCAATTCTGTATTCCACTAGGGATTCTGATTAAAGGAATTCAATATAGTTCACAGGTTCAATCATGCGGCAAAATCGAAATACTACTAGCGTTTCGGAACAACCACTGGTGCGACAGACGAAGCAGACAGAGGCTAGATCCAAAAGATGTACAGGAATAAACATAATGGTGGGCGTGTAGGTGTAAAGGGAATCAAAACAGTGATAAGTTGCTAGCCGCATTACCTATTGACATGATTCTATTCTAGGAAGCAAAATAGCCCAAATGGCAGAGAGAAGATGGTACGTAGACTCGAGGTTTAAGACCTGATCGAGTGGATTTTTTCCAAACTATCTTATTTATGGAGTCTATATTAATATTAATTCGTTTATTTGCATGGAATACAGGTATTACAGATGTTAAGGTATTACATGTGTCTAGGATACTCACGGTAAAGGCACTGTCACTCTTCCTATCATTAGCGTCACTCCCCACCCAGGAGCTCTCCATCTTTTCCTGGTTCTTCCTACGGAACAGGTCGTCATACTTCTCGGAGATCAGCTCCAACTCCTCTTGTGACAGCACGTTCTTCAGAACGATGTAGCCGTTCTCTTTGTAGAACTTCTTTTGCTGTGGAGTTAATCGCACCATTGTATATTTTTGTCACGACTTAGTGCAACCACAGACTTCATTCGACTGAGTGATGTTTGCCTAGTTATGATATTTACTTCGTTAGTTTTATCGACAGATGTGCTGTGGTATCGGTCGAGGTCATGATGTTCTATGTAACTAGCGGTCCCGGTTGTGTCCGGATATGTATTTTATACACTTAAATTACTTTAGTTTAACAAAATGGGACTGACATAGATAAAGAAATTTAGGTATTAAGTAAAACACAACAACATTGTATTTTTATCTAAAACTAGCTGTTGCCCGCAACTTCGTCCGCGGCAATATCTGTTATTGTACTGTCACGGACATTTCTTAGTTCGTTTGAAGAGGAATAATTCTTTAATACACATTTTTTTGGGTAACTTGTACCGTTCACGCATCGCACGTGTCGGATGTCCTCAACTATGAATAATTTTCCCCGTTTTCAAAACATTTTTTATTGATTCTTCGCTCCTATTGGTCGCAGCGTGATGTTTCATAGCCTAAAGCCTTCCTCAATAAATGGACTATCCAACACAAAAATAATTTTCCAATTTGAACCAGTAGTACCTGAGATTAGCGCGTTCAAACAAACTAACAAACAACTGAAGAGTTTGTTTGTTTGCTTTATAATATTAGTATAGAATATAGATTTACACACTTAAATAACTGTTCACACTGTTTTAATATTTATACAATTTAAATATAAATATAACTTGACTGTTCTCCTGAACGTATGCCCAGCTTTGCGGTACAATTAGTCAAGATTCAAATCATGACGGTAACATGATGTGCGTATAATTTAAATCATCGAGGACAAAGCCCCTCCAACACAAAAAACTAAATGTCAATTTGGTAACTGAACACTAATAACTGCTTACTTTTTTTTTCCAGGCGTGTACTATAAGTTTTTCGGAACTATAAATAAATAAATAAATATATACGGACAAATCACACAGATTGAGCTAGCCCCAAAGTAAGTTCGAGACTTGTGTTATGGGATACTAACTCAACGATACTACATTTTATAACAAATACATATATAGATACACATCCAAGACCCAGGCCAATCTGAAAAAGATCATTTTCCATCTTGACCTGGCCGGGGATCGAACCCGGTCATTCCGTGTCGCAGGCTGGCGTGTTGACGGCTGCGCCACGGAGCTAGTCGATACTATACTCAACAGTAGCGCCAAATAGTGAGAACAAACGAACGAAACGAAAGAAAAAAACCGGCCAAGTGCGAGTCGGGACTCGCGCACGAGGGGTTCCGTATCTATAAAAACGGCAAAAAGTCATGTCTGTTGTATGGTCCCCTTAAATATTACTTTTATTTTTATTTAATTTTAAAGTAATATATACCTAAATATTCTGTGAATATTTCCAGCGTCTACCTGTTGCCGTTATCAATATCGAGCAAAAACAAGAAAACATTATGTTTGTTGTATGGCCCCTTAAAATTTTTTTTTTTTTTTTTAGTATTTGTTGTTATAGCGGCAACAGAAATACATCATCTATGAACATTTCAACTGTATAACTATCACGGTTCATGAGATACAGCCTGGTGACAGACAGACAGAAGGACAGGCAGACAGATGGATAGTGGAGCGATATAATAGGGTCCCGTTTTTTACCCTTTGGGTATGGAACCCTAAACATAAATGGTAGCCCTCTTTTTTATCCTAAAAAATAGATTTCCAACGGTTGCACGCGGTTGAAGTTCCGGGTAAGAGCTACAATTCCGGATATATTTTGCAGATAAATATTAAGTGCCTGCTTAGTTCAGGGACCTTTGATCTTTGCCGTTGTCCCATTAAGGAATGACGGAAGAGGGTCCGTCGACGAGACGTCGAAATTAATAAGAAGAGATTAAGTACCTCGTCAAAATTAAACGAATTTTCAAAGTGAAATTGTAATGACACAAGATCTGTGCTTCGGGTTATTTCGCTTTATTTTTAGGGTTCCGTACCCAAAGGGTAAAAATGGGACCCTATTAATTTTGCTTCGCTGTCCGTTTGTCTATCTGTCTGTCCGTCTGTCACCAGGCTGTAACTCATGAACCATGGTAGCTAGACAGTTGAAATTTTAACAGATGATGTATTACTGTTGTCGCAATAACAACAAATACTCAAAAATAGAATAAAATAAATATTTAAGGGGGCTCCCATACAACAAACGTATTGTTTTCTTGTTTTTGCTCGATATTGATAACGACAACAGGTAGACGCTTGAAATATTCACAGTATATTTAGTTTATATTCACTTTAAAAATAAATAATTAACTAAAAATAAAATTAATATTAAAGGGGGGCTCCCATATAACAGACATGATTTTTTGCCGTTTTTATAGATAACGGTACGGAACCCTTAGTGCGCGAGTCCGATTCGCACTTGGCCGGTTTTTTGGATGATAATAATATTACACGCAATAGACTAACCCGATAAAGCAAGGGTTCTTATTTAGGGTTCTGTACCCAAAGGGTAACGGAACCCTAAATAAGAACCGAAAAAAGACGTGATATGTATGTATATATATACACTTTAAAAATAAGTACTTAATAAAATTTAAATAAAATTAATATTTAAGGGAGGCTGCCTTACAAAGTACATATTATATAGTTCAGTTTTATGTTTCGCCCATTGTGCATATAATCTTTTATTTTTATAAGACCATTCACTTTTGGCTTGTAGTTTCCGGCATAGAAAAACACTACTCTTCTTATGTATGTCTATTTGGTCGTCGTTCGTGAAAAGAAGAGGATAAAAGTAGAAACATCTCGAACGAAAGCATACACTAAAGAGGGTCGACACCGCCAATAAATATCATATTAGGGCCTTGTATCACGGCTCTACCGAATGCGGATCGTTTGATAAGTGCGGGCCAATATATTACATTGAAAACAGACGCGCTACCACGGAGCCAAGTTCCGGCTGCTGGAAAACATGGGCTTGTACCGCGTTGAACCTGTGCTATAACTTAAGTCGTTAAAGGAACCACGTCAGAGGCCGAGAGGCGGTTCCGAAGAACTCCGAAGGTCGATTGACTGTGTCACACCTACTCGAAATGATGACGATGATTACTTAAGAGCAAGTTACATTCGAAGCAATTGCTGCTGAACTGTGAAGTTACGTTTTACGAGTAAGGTATACGTATTTATTGTTTTATTAATATAACATCAACGAATGAACACTTTAATTGTAGCTCAGCAGGAATATGTCAAATTAGTATGTGACGTCGAGCTACACTTCCTCCCGCGATCCTGTCTGTAAGGATCTACTTAGCTTCAAGGGCGGGCAGCCAGCCCTTGAAGCTAAGTAGATCCTTCTAGGCTTCTACATTGCGCAACGGACCACGAGTTCTAACCCTCGAACCCTAAGATCTGTGACCCTAAATGTAATAGTGAGCAAATAAATTATATATTCGGCTATCTAGCTAGTTTGTTAACTTGTATCGCCTCGACGTCACAAGTAGTAAGAGTAAAACCTTTGTCAGTTAATTTGTACTGTGTGGGACCAGATTGTATATTACTAACTTACACAAATATTAAGGACGTTTAAGAATAATTTTCTAACTAAAGAATAAGCCAAAATAGTAAGCCGTGATTTACTCGAGATAATTTTTTTTAATTGAATAAGTAGTTACTTTTTTAAAAGGAGTATATTATTTCTAAAAGATCTACAACATGCGCGAGACTTGTGCGCGGCATACACTAATGTTGTAGGGTTTTCATTTGATTTTTATAAAGTAGGCTGTACGTACAGAGTGTCTGTTGGCTTACATAGTGGAATAAAACAAAATCCAATTGCTTCAACATGTGCATCGAAACTTGGCGCTACTATCAGGACGTGTGATTCGAGGGTACTTTGCATAAATTTCCGTTATGGCGCGCATTTGTCAGTGAGACCCGCCGATATTCATGCTCGACCGATTTGTAATGTATCGTCTGAAAACTCTAACTTCAGCATACTTGGGAAATTTTCGCCGGTTTTCTGGGAGATGCGGTCGACACGACCAAAGATATTGAATGAGTAGAGCAGACATTGAAACCGGACTTACTTGTTCAAAGACAGAACCGGGCCTGATAGTTAGTTACGGTGAAAGTCACCTGAATATTTTGAGATCAATTTTCCGAACCATTTAATAAACGTAGAATCAAACCATGGACCCCGAATGTATTAAATGCCGCATTCATTGGCCCACCCACATTATATTGATAAGTTTCTAAAATAAAACATTAACACCTTGATATTTCATTTTATTAGTATGTTTGTATTTATCTTGAGAAATAACAATTAGAATGAAATGCAGTTTTCACTTATCTGCAGTAATCTGTATTTTATCAAGAATGTACGAATTTCTATAAAATACTAGGTAGGTACTCTTGTCTTCTAAAATATTTAATTTCCTATTTTTATTTAAATCACTCGTTCTCGCGGTCATTATATTTCAATGGTTTATTAAAAAAATTACATAGATATTTTAAAAAGAAAAAGAATACTAATAATAGGTACAATAAGGCTCTGTGAGAAAGGCGCTGGATACACTGGACAGTGTTTTCTGTACTGGGTTAAAATCACCCTGCCACGATAGAGTTCGTAATAAATACCAGTATTGGTTTAAGAGGAAATCGATTCCTCGCGGGATATTGCCAGTAGAGCAATGATTTTCTCCCAAAAAACTATCGATATAAGCATGAACCTATGTTTAGACTTTTTCATAATTTAGGTAGTTATTTAAAGAGATATGAACCTTCAAAAACCTGAAAAATTGGTAAGAATTTTCGTTTTGTTCAAACATCAAGAAAACAAAATTGACGCGATTATATTTGAAAAAGAAAACATAGAAACACAGCCATAGCTTATTCTAAATTATTGATGAAATTAAATCAGTTGATGATGATGATGATGAAGTTTTGGAGAAGAAATCAGGGGACTACGAAGCGATAATTTTGTGTAATTTTCATAGGTATTTTCCGTCCGAGCTGCAGTTGTCTTTATCGCACTCTGCGGGGTTTGTTTGGATACACAGCGCGACAGCAATACATTTTACAAATACCTATTATTCAATTCTCTCGAGCGCAGTGTTTCCTCTTAAGGTTAGTCTGTTCTATTTGTATTTGTATTAGATGTCATTGCGCGGGTCACACTTGCCTAGTTTTATGGTGGTCGTACGTCTTCACTGAATTATTATGTAGTCGGCAGTTATTACCATACATCTGAGAGAGCCTTTATGGTTAACACTTATATTAAGATGATGTTATCACTTCAAGCTCAGGTAGTCTATAATATTAAGAAGAAATTAAGGTAACTATATATTTTAGTACTTAATTTAATTTGATTGTAATCTTAGACTGTATGTACCTTTTAGTGCAGTCAATGAAGGTTTTCACCTCTGTTTTCGTTGAATCTCCATCGATTTTCATAAAAATTGGTGAGGAGGTGGGGGATACCTTAAGAAACAAAAGTGACATAGTGCCAACTTGCGCTATTGCCCTGGGGATAGATGCCACCCCTTCCCAGGAATCGATAAAGAGATAAATTCTAAGCAACATTTGTTATATAAAGTTTTTGGAATAAATCAATACTTTCTGAGTTATTAAAGATCAAAGATTGTGATTTTTCGTCATAAAAATACATGTTTTAAAGCGGTTTTTCATAAATAACTCAAAAACTATGAGTTTTACAAAAATGTGTAACTAATAAAATTGAAGCTAATAAAAAAACAAACAAATCCCTATTTTGAAAAACCTTCTAATATTAATTCAAATTGAGCTATAGGTAATTTTATGTATATTATTTTTCGGCGAGTACGTCAATCTTAGTATTCAAACTTAAATAACGGGAAACCGGGAATTTTTATGCCATATACTTCCTGAACACTTTTTAAAGTATCTTAAAATACCTTTCTAATGAGCACTGTAAAAAGTTAATAGCATCAAAATTGAGCAAGTTATGATAAAAATAAGATGACATTTTCAATTTTTTTTGGAAAAAACGAAATTAAAACCTTCACCATTTCTACAAAAATTCAAATTTATGAATATCCCTAAAGGACTTTCTTTTTTTTAGCATAAGTGATAACCTCAAAACTTTTTCCCGATTTAGAGTGCTTATTTTCGAAAAAAAAAGTATGATTTAATAAAATATAAATTTTTAAAATTTTCGTAAATTTCATTTTCGTTTGAAAATAACTTTAAAAATATTGGATATTCGTAAAAAATGATAAGAAACGAAATTTGAGTTGTTTTCAAAGAAAGACTTTGGTTTCTTTTTTATTTTTATAGGATGAAAAATAACCGAGATAGAGATGTTCAAAGCCTAACTTTTACTGCGAGAACCATGTAACCGCCACCCTTTAACCCTTTATCTTTTAAAAAAATAAGGGCTTTAAATTTTTTTTTATTTATAATGATCTTATAGCTCTTAAAATTACCTTTCAAATGGTTTTTGGATGAACCTGATATCTTAAAAATTAACGGAGTTATGGTAAAAAAACAAATTATACTTATTTGGAAAAAATAATTGGAGCTGAGATTTGGTATGCATTTATTATAGGGAAACTACATTTATGGGTATTTGTATATGTATTTTGAAGGTAGAGAAAGTGAAAGAAAAGTTTTAAATAAATTAATAAAAGCTAGCTGTTGCCCGCGACTTCGTCCGAGGCAATTTCTGTTATTGTGATGAATTAGTATGGATGAATAATTTTCCTCATTTTTTATTGATGCTTCGCTCCTATTACTTGCAGCGTGATGTTTTATAGCTTAAAGCCTTCCTCAATAAATGGACTATATGTGCTATGAGAGGTCCTTTAATATGTGACATTTAAGCAACTTTTTAGATGTGAAAAGTGATTTTGCTTCTTTTATATCTTTTGGCAATTTATTGTAAAGCTGTGCCCCTTCATACATAATATTTTTTTTGCCATAGTTGGACCTAGGAGCAATTAAATGTATGTTGATGTATGACAAGCTAGAAATCTGAGCTTTGAACTTTGCGTTTTCAGCAATCAATTGTTGAGTTGTGTTTTTAATGTCAGTTAATTGGTCTTTTATCGACGAAATATTCAAGCCAATCGTATCAATTTTTTCATTATGAGATTTGACAGAATCTTTTAAAATTGCCAGAAATTCTTTTCTAAATTCGATAAGTTGAAATGAGAAACTATCATCCGGTACTTTTCTTTTTCGAGAAGAGACGTTGTTTGTCTCTACGTCACGTTCGCCCATTTTTGACAAGTCAAGTTGCGAGCTACTATTGCCTTCGGAAAAACTCATGTTGTAAGTGTATTATTTTGTTAAAACGCTCGGCTCGTCGCTCCGCTTTTTACTATGCACGTACCTCAATAAAACTGCATGCAGAGTGTCGGCGGGTGGGTGTATCCAAAATGTAGTGTGTCCCTTTCTTACTTAGTTCGCTCGACGTCCGCTTGTCCGTGCAGGTAAGCAAAGTTGTATGTGCCCGATGAGCGCTATGCACCTTATGAATTCACACTTGAGTTCATAATAGTATGTCAGCGTAATTAAAATTTTGAGTTTATTAAATGACACGTCCGTTCACTTCGACTGTCGCTCCGCCAAGTATAGATTTATCTTACCTATTAAAAACGATTCTAATTAAAGCTGATAAAAAAATTATTCCTTTATTATTATGATAAGGGGTAGTTTTTAAGGGTAAAAAATGATGTAATAAATAAATAAATATTTTAATTCTCAGTTAATAAGATTTCACTTCAGTAATGTACTATTTAATAGGTTAAAGTTTTTGAAACCAATTTTTACACTCATTCTGCAGTATGGGGGTAGTTTTTAAGGGATGAAATTTCACGATCTACCAAAACTTATATCATATAAACAAACTGTTTGTGTAATGTTAATATGCGATTTTAGAACTCAGAAATACAAAAAAAAAAATTCGGTTTAAGGGGTGGTTGCTAAAAGCGTTGAAAAATTAATTAAAAGCAGGTATATAAATATTAAAACACATGTATTTTATCTAATTAAACACAATTTTTTAAGTCGGAATGGTTAAATATTCATTTTTCCAATTTTTTACCATAGGGGTAAATTTCACTCCTAAAATGCAAAAAGCGCAAGACGAGCATATGTCACTTTTGAAGTAGAGGGTAAAACATACTCAATCCCAAATTTTTATCCAAATCTATGGAGGTTCAACGAAATCGGAGGTTGTGGCTGATTTTTGCCTTCATTGACTGTACTATTTGTTTGTGGAGAAAAATAAACAATATTATTATTATATATAATATATCCATGTGGTTTTCGGCAGAGTAGAATAGTACCACTCCAAATCTTCCGGTGGATATCGTAAGAGGCGACTTAGGAAATACAAGCTAAACAAAGCTCATAAACATCAATGAGACCTCTCCAAACCGTCTGGCCAGCGAGGAGAGTGTAGGCCAAATCCTCTGTCTGCTCTGGCCTGGTATGGCTCCGGTAGTACAGAGAGGGTCATGCTCTTGCAGTGGAGGCTAAAAAGACCTGATGATGATGATAATTATGCCGTGATATTTTGTGTTTTGTGGAAAAATGAGAAAACGCCAGCAAATCATAATCAACCAAAATAATCAACTTTCCAGTAATAACTTGGTTTTATAGGTTTTAAAGGCGTCAGGTAAAGGTAAAGGAACTTCAATGTGACTGACGTAAAGCACATTGAAGTTCCTAAGGACTCTGTTGTCGGTGAGCATAAGATGGCAATGCAACATTCATAAGGCTTGTCAAGTGATACACGAAACTGCCTCCAGTGTCGTGGTCCAGTGGTTAAGGCGTTTCCCTGTAGACCTGGAGGTCGTGGGTTCGATCCCCACGGAAAGCATACTTTGTTCAGTTGTTTCCAGTTTGGTTAGGACATTGCGTGCTTGACTCACCTGATTGTCTGATAATAAAGACGATTCCGTAAAGCCTTTGGTCCCGGCTACCATCTGGTAGTCGTTAAAGGAACCACGTCAGAGGCCGAGATGTGGTCCCGAAGAACTCTGACACCAGGGTGTGCATTGTCGATTGACCGTGTCACCTACTCGATATGATGTGATGACACGAAAGATTACTGAATCGAAATCCCATCTAATAAACTTGACTGTAAATAAAAACCTACCTATTTCCATTTTCGCCAGCCTGCGACATGATGGCCCCGGGTTCGATCCCCAGTCAGGTCAAGATGGAAAATGATCATTTTCAGATTGGCCTGCGTCTTTGATGTTTATCTATATATGTATTTGCTATAAAATAGTATCGTATCGTTGAGTTAGTATCCCATAACACAAGTCTCGAACTTACTTTGGGGCTAGCTTAATCTGTCCGTATATATTTATTAACTTACCTATACATATAAAATTACATACAGCTTATTGCTCTGCGGTAAAGTGCACAGAAGATTGGCAGCATTGGCACGTTAAGAAGCGGACGGCAAGAAATGAGTGCTTACAGGTTCAAACCAGCTCGGTGAGTTTTGTTTTTTTTTTTTATATATTCAAGTTTTTATATTTTTCTTTTATTGTTTTTCAGACAAGTTTAAAAAATGTAGTTAATGTTTTAGATAACAATATATATTTATCATAAATATAGATTATCATCTTAACACCTTATATAGTAATAACCGAGCGAAGCTCGGTCGTCTAGGTACAAATGTAATAAACGCGATAAAACCGTAAGATAAGATAATTTATTTGTGATTTAATTTAAATGGTACAGGTACCTTTAAACTAAAAATAAAGTTACATAAAACAAGAAGAGGAAAGCAGCAAACTTAAAGAATCTGTTTCATTCACTCTTCAGTTTAAATAGTCATGATCTAAGCAAGCCCTTCAAATTTATTGCGCCACTCCGAATATTTATTTATATTTATACATCCAGTATAATTAGGGATTAAACTAAGTACTATCCAACAATCTGTTATTCCGCCCATCCAATCACGAACGTAATAAAACGCGAAAATCTGAGACTTAATTCTAAAGGTTTCGAGAAACGAAAATTAATCCTCAGTCAGGAGCTAAACAGGTCGGGATTTGATAAGAAAATGTAAAACAAACAAACCCACTCATAGTAACAAGGCTCTTAAAAATCGCGGCTAAAGCTGCCGCCGTTTTGGGGGCGCTGAGCCGGATTACCGGGTTTCAGGGAATAATGAGACTCACCTTCAATTGCCCAGTTGAATCCCTTTGTGCTTATGAAAGAAAATATTTTAAAAAGTATTTTTTTAAATATTCACTGCTAGCTATAGTTTCTTTTTTTTAGTTGAGATAACTCAACGGATGCTACAGTATCGACCAGGGGGGCATGCATCAACTATTGATGGCGGGCTTGAAGGGACTAACAGTGGTGGGTGGGCGTTGGCCAGCAATAAATAAATATAAATATATACGGACAAATCACACAGATTGAGCTAGCCCCAAAGTAAGTTCGACACTTGTGTTATGGGATACTAGCTCAACGATACTATATTTTATAACAAATACATATATAGATAAACATCCAAGACCCAGGCCAATCTGAAAAAGATCGTTTTCCATCATGATATGACCCCCCGTTCAGGTTCGGATCAGATCGAATTCGGGCACCCTCGTTTCGCAGGCTGGCAAGTTGGCCACGGAGCCAAGAAAGAACATTCCTGATCCTAATCCTTATCCTTATCCTTACTATCCTTACTAATATCCTTAATAATATTTTAAATGCGTAAGTGAGTTTGTTTGTTTGTTTGTTTGTTACGCTTTCACGCCGTAACTATTGAACCGATTATCATGAAATTTTGCATACAAGTTCTCTGGAGTACGGAGAAGGACATAGGCTACCTTTTATCCCGGGAAAAAGTACTATTCCCGAGGGATCGACATTGACGCGGGCGGAGCCGCGGGCGAAAGCTAGTCCTTACTAATATTATAAATGCGAAAGTGAGTTTGTTTGTTACGCTTTCACGCCGTAACTACTGAACCGATCATCATGAAATTTTGCATACAAGTTATCTGGAGTACGGAGAAGGACATAGGGTACTTTTTATCTCGGGAAAAAGTACTGTTCCCGAGGGATCGAAATAGTACAACCGTGCTTCAACTTCCGTCAGTATATCCTTAATATTTATGAACTTACCAAACTTCTGTTTTCTGGCTCACAGAGTGCGAAAGTGTCCGCGAGCGTTACCTAGTGCTTTGTCCCTTAAATTTATTCCCAAACAACTTTGTAGAAATAAAGGTAAGTTATTTTGTACACGTCGCGAGGGTTCGTCGCTTTTGGGGCCTTTTTAATTTAATCCAATTACCCGACTGCCTAAAAAAGTGTGTAATGTCTTCAGGAAATGTATATGTAGGGAGGGACATTCTACAGCGTGTAACATAAACAAAGAGCGTTATAAAAATAACCAACGACGTCCCGTGAAGGGGTTACTCAGCCTTTTTGCATAAATTAAACAATATATAACAAATATGACGTCCAAAAAGAGATACGTGTATCCAACATCGAATAAAAATCTTCTTAAGATCCCACGTTTTCAAAACATTTTGTATTGATGCTTCGCTCCTTATTGGTCGCAGCGTGATGTTTTATAGCCTAAAGCCTGCTTCAATAAATGGACTATCCAACACAAAAATAATTTTCCAATTTAAACCAGTAGTTCGTGAGATTAGCGCGTTCAAACAAACAAACAAACAATCAAACAAACAAACTCTTCAGCTTTATAATATTAGTATAGATATAACCCGTTAAAGTTCCGCGTCGACGTTACTATCCAGTACACTTCTTACTACTTGTAATGAGCCCTACCCCACCCTAACTTTGATGCGCTTTATCTTTATCTACTTTTGTTTGATTGAAAAAAGAAAAAAATACTTAAATAATATTTTTCGTAATCTATAAGACGGGTTAATTACTTATTTTAAATGGTATGTTGCCTATTCCGTTGATGAGAGCGGATGGCTAGCGAAGCCAAATTTTGTTTTGAAGGTGCGGTTGCAGGGCGCACAATGCAACTGACCTGACGAATTGAAGGTGCAATAATCATCAACTTCTAACAAAATAAGACCTACATGATGGCGAAATTTTTCAGAGGCTTTTAGGCAAGATTCAAAGTAATAAATACTTTATTATACGATTCAAGAATGAAATAAGATGGAGACAATAATTTCTGCTGGCAGACTTTCCTAACTCTATTCATAATTCACAAGAAGCGAAAACCAGTCGAACAATAAACAACACAGGACATAAATTGCGTGCATTGCTTTTTACGAATTCACGAATAAACGAATTTCGCGCGTTGTTTCGTATAAATCAAAATCGGGCATTCCAAACCAATTGCGTAATCCTATCAATTTTCAAGCGATTTTAGACCTTGTATCTTATGTAATTTTGGTCGGAAATTGGGGTTTTGGCGGGTGTTGTAGACTTCTAACATGTTAAGACATGGCAAAGTAATGTTTAGTAAATAAACTCACGAGGATTTTCATTTAGATATTGATCTCGTTAAATTTCATCAAATGTCAAAAGCGTTGGTGGCTCAGCGGACTAGTATTGGTTTCCTAAATTGCGGTGCATTTGTTCGTCCGTCCATCCGAACAGGACAAATCTATGCAACGTGAAAGGCAATGTAATACTTTCGTATATATATATACCTAGTAGACTGCCAACCTCATACAAAATATTGGTGTAACTTAACGGGTTATAACAGACGAACGGCATGGTGTCTATAAATATTTATATTGAAATAAAGGTAATAAAAGTGTTTCCTCATCGGAATCCATTTTGCAATTAGCTCCTGTACTGAATGTGCCGACCACCAGAGCTATTATAAATTTACGCGGCAGGCCACAACTGCAAGCGTCGCCACCCATCGACGGCAGCCGTCGACAATTTGCCGGCTGACGTCGACATTTCGACCGCAGCTGTCGACAGGTGTTAATGGCTGACGACGCCGTCGACACCATGCCGTTCGTCTGTATGAGCTCTAAGATCTGTTAAAAGCAGCAGACCGGTTAACGGCAGTCTGTGGTAGTTAGTTCCACTAACTGCCACTATAAGCGGCGGAGAGGGCGCTGCAGTGCAATGGAAAACTGTAACTATTCTAGTTACAGTTTTCCATCCATCACTAGATGGCGTTGGCTTTCTTGGTGAAATCAAGTAATACTGAAAGATATTGTTTTAATATTAGCCAAAATATATTTTCACCTGAAATAAGATATTTCTCGTGAATACTAATTTTATTTTCGTATAATATGGTGGATACATAGTTGTGAATAAACTTGTGGCGCCATCTATGTGATAAGTCTGACAAAAATCGTATGTAATAGGCGTTGGGACCACATGGCAGTGTGAAAATTGAACCTTTCTCGTATATCTAATCATTTAATATTATTTCATGATATTTGATTATATTAACACATATTATTTTGTGGATAATAGTTTTATAAAATAAATCTTGCACGCCTTACAGAGGCAAAATGTACTGGCACTTTCATGTGTTATGTCTACCTACATTTATGTAAATAAATAATTTTTAATTTTTTGTAACAAATAAATTGACTTGGCAATTACACTAAATAATCTAATTAATTATAATATGTATTTGTGAGATACATTGTTTTCATGCCATGGCCAAATCAATCTATTTATTTAAAACATAAAAGATTTTTAATATTGATATGGTCAATATAAGCTAGAAGCACACGACTTGTTTGGTTGGAATGACGGGTCCATGCGTTTACAAGTCTACGGAGGATATAAACAATATCTTCTTCGGAAACAAATCGTCCGGATTCAATTACCGGAATGGGCGCGAATCGGACGTGTTGCGGCTCTCGTGATTGATGCTGTGATGCCTTCCCAATATTATAAACGAGAGCGGGATAGCCATGCCATTTCTAAAATATTCATAAGTCGTTTAACTGGGTAAGGTATTGCATTTTTCAATTGTTCTAAAGCACAGATTCTGAAGGTATTGATAAAAAAATGGCTGTCGGTAAAGTCTGTTTACGGAATTTAACGTGATAGATAACGTTGGAAGAGAGATAGATGCGTCAAAAGCCGAACGCTTCCGAAAGATGCGTTACAAGGCGAAGGCTTACGCTAGTCGTGCCTCTCTATCGTTCGTTCCTCGCTCTCGCTTGCACGCGGAACGTGACATTTTTTCGTGCGTGCAGCCGGCCTTCATTGATTTATAAGACGTTACCTCGTCAAAAAAGATAAAAGGCTTGAAAACGTTTAATGCAATCGGCGTACTATTTCGGGATACTATATTATTGCGTCCTCAATTTGTAACGGGGTAGACAGAGCCAAAACTTGTTAAATTAATAAAGCTTATTAGCGAGATAAAAATATAAATATTAGGTAGGTCGTGTAAAGATCGGTAATAAAAGGATCTAATGCCAAAAAAGATCGGCCAACCCGCCTGCCTAGGGTAATGTATGGCAATATCCTCCCATCGAACGAAGAATCCTTTGGCAGAGGCTTTTGTCCAGCAGTGGACTTCCAACGGCTGGAATGATGAATGAAAGATGCTATTCGCATGATATATTTTACGATCTACGTGAAAGCAGAAGCGGCTAGCATATACATGCTGAATGCAGCTTATGGAGAATATTTATATCCTCACACAGGTGAGCCACGACCTGCGATATTTTTGTATTGTGCAGACATGACTACATCGCAAATTAGTTGATCAAAGATTTAAAAGCTTTGATCAACTAATTTACGATGTAGTCAATGTCTAATCAGTATAAAAATATGTCCAGAATATCCACGATATAGGATAATAATAAATAAATGAATTCCGTGCTTCGGAAGGCACGTTAAGCCGGTGGTCCGGGCTGCCATCTGGTAGTCGTTAAAAGATCCATGTCAGAGGCCGAGAGTCGGTTCCGAAGAACCCTGACACCAGGGTGCGCATTGTCGATTGACCGTGACACCTACTCGAAATGATGAATAAATAAATAATAATAATAATAAATAAATATATACGGACAAATCACACAGATTGAGCTAGCCCCAAAGTAAGTTCGAGACTTGTGTTCATCATCATCATCATCAGGTCCTTTTTAGTCTCCACTACAGGAGCACGACCCTCTCTGTACTACTAGAGCCATACTTGGCTAGAGCAGCCAGAGGACTTGGCCTACACTCTCCACGCTGGCCAGACGGGTTGGAGAGGAGACTTGTGTTATGGGATACTAACTCAACGATAATGAAACACTTTTTTAAAAATAAGACATTTTTTTTATTAACTGTAAAAATGTTTGATTGTACCAAGTGTGAAAGGCCTCTTGACTCGTTCACTGACACTGAACCGTACACAAAAGAAATAAAAATAGAATTACGTCTACAAGCGGGCAGTGTCAGCGAAAGTGTTAATAGCTGAAAAGATAGCGAACTTTCACTAATTAATTTATTTTTACTTTGGATTTTGATTTCTATCTTCCCCGTACCAAATAAAGACGTGATACTGTATAAATGTGAAGGCCTAACACCAAGACAGCGGAAAGTAAACAAAGTCCATGAAATGCAAATGCAGGCACGCCATAATGAAGCGACCAGCACTCTCTTATTCATGAACCTAACTTTATCTCTAGAATATATTTCACATATTTTGTTAAAACAGTAACAGCTTTATAATAGTGCATTTGCTTACGTAATTCATTATAATGATAAGTACGCCAATTTTCTTATTAAATTAATATTTTGCTTTGCAATAATTTACGTAAATTACTGCAAAGCAAAATATTATTTTAATCCACGTGGATTAAACATAATAAAAAAATTTTACTATCTTCTATCTATGTAAAGTACTGCAAAACAAAATATTATTTTTAATAAGAAAATTTGGCTTCCTTATCTTAAAATCAAATCAATCAAATCAAAATCATTTTTATTCAGTAAAACACATTTTACAATGCAAGTTGTAGAGGCCCTTTAATAGGTATAGCAATACCTGTGACAGAAAACCTCGCTCTTCCATTACATATCATATATTATGTATTTTACCGACTAATTGAGAGAAAAGAAAAAATAATTACTTTTTTAGTAATAATCTCTAAAGAAAATTTAAACAATCTACAATCCAAACAAGAGAATTTCCTTATTACTCCAAACGATGAAAGAGGTTCTCAAACTCGTCGTAAGTAAGTTTCCTGAGCCAGTCTGTCACCAATCTTTTACAGTCATGTATTGGTTTAGAGTAAATTGATAGTTTTTTATTGATAACTTTATAAAGGTAAGTACTTTGCGAATTGTACTGTCTTATTGCAGTAGTAGTTTTTATGATACTCGTTATTACAATAGGATTTTTTCTTCTAGTAGTTAAGATATTAGGGTCAATAGCCTTTTCATTCAAGCAATTATTTATTTCCATTTAGTCCGGTCCTGCGTTATTTCCTTCCAATCATTCTTAAATTCATCAAGCTCATCGCGCCAACGCGGTCTTGGTCTACCGAGTCTTCTAGTATTGGTAGAGATCTAGCCGGAGGTGGATGGTGGACCTTTGCCCAGAAATCATTTGGCCTGCGGTATAAACAAATGTAATATCACCATTATACTATACCCCCGGCGGCTGGCATCCGATTCTGCGGGTAATTCTATTAAAACGTCGAATAACTTGCTAGATAATTGGGAACGCTGGGAATTCTAAGTTTCCAATCGGAGGTAGCCTAGCCAGGGTTATCATCAACTTATCAAATTCTTTCTCATTGAAATTAAATCACCTTACACGGTTTAATCGCTTTTATTACATTATTTTTACAACTACCAATTTTAAAACTTTACAGTTTTCAAGTTCGCAGGTAGACTAAGTTGACTTGTCTATTGTGTATGCGAAAGTACCGCCTACAATATTTATTAATCCCGGACGTACGCAGTATTGGCTCACAAGCGAAAACAGAAAATGAGAGTCAATTTTTAAAAATTTGCTACTATAGATTTTATTTGACCTTATAATTATCAACGTGATTTGGAACTTTGTTCTCTTAAATATTTTTTAATGTGATACTTGATTATTTCTAAAAGGGTTAAAAACATGATACATGATAATGTAAATTGTCATATATTTTGTTGAATATATTTAAACGTTATTTAGTAAAATTGTAAAATTTATAGGAAAGACCCTTGCAGAGTTGTACCCTTTTAGGTCTTAGAAACCTGGGTTCTGTCTACCCTGCAAGGGATACAGAAGTGATACTATATTTGTATTTATAATATACTAGCTTTTGCCCGCGGCTCCGCCCGCGTCAATGTCGATCCCTCGGAAATAGTAGTTCCCGGGATATAAAGTAGCCTATGTCCTTCTCGGTACTCTAGAGAACTTGTATGCAAAATTTCATTATGATCGGTTCAGTAGTTACGGCGTAAAAGCGTAACAAACAAACTCACTTTCGCATTTATAATATTAAGTAAGGATATGCAACAAAGCTTTTGATTCGATATGTCAAAAGGTCTGCAAAACTTATTTTAAAATTTTCCTTATTGTGACCCCGAAAAGTGCCAACTAACTATTTAGTTGACGTGATACGTCTCATAATGCTGCACATACGAAAAAGTGTCATGTTTCGTGTGCTAACGTGAGCGTGGAACAAACCATAGACAGGCACGATTGGCCTAAGCGTTCGGCTTGTAACGCATCTATCACTCTTCCACCGCTATCACGTAAAATTATCGTCCGTAAACCGATTTTACAGACAATCAATCAATCAATCAATCAGCCTATTGCAGTCCACTGCTGGACGTAGGCCTCCCCAAGGGCACGCCACACTGCACGATCTCCCGCTTTCCTCATCCAGCCACTACCAGCGACCCTCCTCAGGTCATCGGTCCATCTGGCAGGGGGGCGTCCAACACTACGTTTGCCGAGACGTGGTCTCCATTCGAGAACCCTTCTACTCCAACGCTCGTCGGTTCTGCGACAAATGTGGCCAGCCCACTGCCACTTCAGCTTGCTACACTTCTGGACAATGTCTAAAACTTTGGTCCTCTGCCGGATGATTACGTTACGGATTTTACAGACAACCAATTTTAAATAACGCAACGTGTTCGTTCACATATGGGTCTCATTAATCTATATGTGTTTCTAACCTAATTTAAATGTAATCGGTCCAGAAGAATCGGCTGTGACAAACAGACACGAGGTTTTGTTTTGCCACTTGGTCATACGCTCATACGGTACCCTGAAAGTAAATGACAAAGTTTTTTACCACGGACGAAGTTGCAAATAGGGCTGTCAAAATACAGTTTAACTGTATTTTGTAAAGTTGCAAATAGGGCTGTCAAAATACAGTTTAACTGTATTTTGACAGCCCTATTTGCTACTTTACACTCGGCTCGGTTCCTTTGGGAGCTATACAAACTCGGGTTTAGTTCCAGACTTGTTCAAATCGGGTTTAGACTCTTCGGGCGTCTAGATTGTTGTACAGTCAGCCACCGAGATACCTGACCGCGCCCTCTACCTATATCTTGAATTTGTTCTTAAAATAAAAATAATACTGGCATGAAAATGTATATTCAGAAAGTCTTATTTAAAATCTCTCTGAATATACATTTTCATGTGAATATTATTTTTAATTTACGAGAAAATTCAAGATATAGTTAGAGGGCGGGGTCAGGTATCTCGCTGGCTGATTGTACATGTTTAAGACTAAGATCTAACTTATTCCGTCTTATTATCAAACGGGGATTAAACTTGTAATAGTACTAGTACAATTATCCTGCGAAAATAAAAACCCTCCTGATCATTATGCTATTTTTTCTGTAGTCATAAAAAGGCATATCTAAGGGTCCACAAGGTGTCACATTGGAGGTCGATCGCAAAAACTTTGTTAATAGTATAGTATGATTCAAGTGTGTTAAGTTGATCACAACATGAAGTAAAAGCACTAGCAAGCGAAGCGAGCGAGGTGAATAAAAAGGTGAGTGTTGTAATTATCAAAACATCTCACAAGAAATCATACGACGTTATCAACTCACTACTTAGTATAAATAACGAAAAAGAAGATTACAAAACCTTGTTTTATCATTATACTAGCTTTCGCCCGCGGCTCCGCCCGCGTCAATGTCGATCCCTCGGGAATAATTCTTTTTCCCGGGATAAAGGCTTGTATGCAAAATTTTATGATAATCGGTTCAGTAGTTACGGCGTGAAAGCTAACAAACAAACAAACTCACTTTCGCATTTATAATATTAGTAAGGATAAATTTTAATGGCCAAACATTTGCAAACGTGTTTTGTGTCCTAATTTTACGAGTTTAAAATCGGTGTATCAGAATCATTGTACAGCATCAGAGACGATTAAGAAACTGATATGCTTCAGTGGACGCTTGGTTCGGAGACTTCATAGCTGATGACGTAACCGGAATCACGTTGACGAGAGTAAATGTATAGGTAACTGTACCTCAATATGGTTTGCTGCGACTAACAGAACTGTTTTAAGAGGGTGTTTTACATACAAACATAGTATCACGTCTTTTTCCTTTGCGGGGTAGACAGAGCTCAGGTCTTTAAAACCTAAAAGCTTCGTTTAGTATGATGTTGGGAGTTAGATGGAAAATGGAATCAAAGTAGTGATGGATTCCTAGCTGCATCGCCTACTTATATGACTCGTCAGATTGGCCCATTCCCTCAATCGGCTTTTACAATCTGCACGGGAAGAGAAGCAGATGGTATACTCTAGGCTTTTCTCTTTTCTCCAGAACAGCACGGGATGTTTAAAAAAAATAATGACTGTTTACACAAGTGACAACTTCAAACAATGGTGCAACGCGTTCGCTCATGAGCATGATGGCCCCGTGTTCATGAGCATTATTATCGCTTTCGCATGTTAAGCAACCTCCGGCGCAGTCCCCACTGGGATGGGCGACAGCAAGTTGCATGAAAATATCTCGAGCTCCTCCGTGCTTCGGAAGTCACGTTAAGCCGTTGGTCCCGGCTGTCATCATTGATGGCACTCGTTAAGCTATGTTGGATGCCTTCAGGCAGTTTGAAAAATCTGACACTAGTGTTGGCCACTGCAACTGAAATCCTATCGGAATGACTGGACTTCAGTAGCCCTCGACCGGAATAGTTGGAATGATGATAGGGAGGCCTTTGCCCTGCAGTGGGACAGTATAGGCTAGAAATAGAAATAAATAAAAATAGGTGTTGGCCATTTACACACACGAAAAACAAATATATATGAACTTAAGAAATAGTTTGATATTTCACTGTATTCCTATAGTTAATGGTCTTTTCTTAGAGTTCCGTACCCAAAGGGTGCCAAAAGAGCTGATGAGCCCTACTGGTCAGCTTTCGATGTCCGTCCGTCCATCCATCTGTCAGAGTGCTATATCTATTGAACCGTAATAAATACATAACAGAGTCTTGAAATTTTATCAGGATATGTATACCTCTTGCCGCTATAGCACATAATAAAACAAAATAAGATATGTAATTAAATGAAAGTAGATAATTCGGCGTTTTTTCTCTATTTTGTCTAAGTTGCTGCATATTTATTATTGAGACGTCAAACACACAGATAATTAAGACCAATAGTGTTCGTGTTTCAAGGGTTTGGTTAACCTCACAAGAAAAGTAGCTTGGAAGCGTTCTTATACATCAGATTTCCCATGCAAGAAACGTGAACGAAAAGTTGGGTCAATCCTTATTTATTCGTAGGGTCAATCTAAATATATATAACTCAAAGGTGACTGTGATCTATCAACGCACATCCCAAACCACTGGACGGATCGGGCTGAAATTTGGCATGCAGATAAATGTTATGACGTAGGCATCCGCTAAGAAAGGATTTTGATCAATTCTACCCCCAAGGGGATAAAATAGGGGATGAAAGTTTGTATGAAACTACTTCTTAACGCAAGCGAAGCCGCGGGCAAAAGCTAGTATTTTTATATGAGCTTGGCAGTCTATGGGTCAGTATTATATTGTCGTTGGTGCAGGTGTGCCTGAGATTGCGGATAAACAGACGGGTCCGATAAAACTTTATGTTATTAGTATTACCTGACGTCGGGTGTGTATTGTTATTGGGTATAGATTTCAGGGCTTTTCATTACGTAAGTGTCTGGAACACTTACGTAATGAAGTCCAGATATGGAATATCTATTGGCAGGCTCTGGCAGTAACACTACTTGAGTTCTGCGCCGGCTAATGGCGTAACGTGACTATCACGCCACGGCTTTAATGTTTTATTTCGCATCTAACTAACGTCCCGTCACGACCAATTTTCACGACCCTCTTCCATGCTGGTCTGGGAGAAAAGAAAAAACGTAGAATGTACTAGCTGCTTCATTTCCCGCGTAGATCGTAAAAGCCTATCAAGGGAACGGGTAAACTTCCGAGGTATCATGTTAATAGGCGATGCGGCTAACAACCCATCACTATTTTGATTCCGTTTTCGACCTAATGCCCACCAACACGCTAAACGTACCGTGGCCTTTCGGTCTTAAAACCTTAGGCTCTGTCTACTCCGTAAGGGATAAAGACGTAATAATATGTAGATATGTATGTATAAACGACCAATTTGTTGAATAATTTTATATAGAAAATAACAGCCTCCGTGGTCCAGTGGTTAAGGCGTTTGCCTGTTGACCCGGGGGTCGTGGGTTCGATTCCCACCGGAAGCATACTTTGTTTAGTTGTTTCCAGTTTGGTTAGGACATTGCAGGCTTGAATCACCTGATTGTCTGATAATAAAGATGATTCCGTGCTTCGGAAGGCACGTTAAGCCGGTGGTCCCGGCTGCCATCTGGTAGTCGTTAAAGGAACCACGTCAGAGGCCGAGAGGCGGTTCCAAAGAACTCTGACACCAGGGTGTGCATGGTCGATTGACCGTGACACCTACTCGAAATGAATGAATGAATATAGAAAAAAATCTCTCGTTGGAAGATTCATGTATAGGGACACATACTTGTAACAGCTTTACCATCATCATTTAATTTAACTAGGTCATAAGCCATAAGGTCTTATTATTATTATTTTTTTTTAAATATATACGGACAAATCACACAGATTGAGCTAGCCCCAAAGTAAGCTCAAGACTTGTGTTATGGGATACTAACTCAACGATACTATATTTTATAACAAATACATACATATATAGATAAACATCCAAGACCCAGGCCAATCTGAAAAAGATCATTTTCCATCTTGACCTGGCCGGGGATCGAACCCGGTCACTCCGTGTTGCAGGCAGGCGTGTTGACCGCTGCGCCACGGAGCTAGTATTAGACAAAGGCTCTGTCTACTCCGCAAGGAAAAAAGACGATATACTATGTATTATGTTTATCCTCATTCCAGCCGTAAAATGTTGCTGGACAAAGGTCTCTTTCAAGGATTCTTCTTTCCATGGGAGGATATTGTCGAACTCACCACGCTTGGCAGGCGAGTTGGCCAGCGCAGTTTCTTTGGCTTCTTGTGCTTCCGACGCTGCTGTCGCAAGTCATTTTTAAGCTGGCGAAGGTTAGGAATTGTTGGATTTGGGGATGGAATGAAGATATAGGGATACTACACACTGGGTTGAATGGGGGTAAAGCAAGTTGTAGGTCGGGCTACGGAACACCTTCATAATAACATATAATTTCGTGCTCGGTAGGTCGGAACACAGCCACTCAAACTAATGATACTCATTGTTGCCTTTTTCTTTGTTCCTAGCTTTAATGCTCTCTATGGAATAAAACTGCATTCGCAATAATGTGTTACGTGAACTTACATCATCTGAAATTTTATGATAGTTTTAGAAATTATATGGTGGCATGGAATACTTCGTGTGTGATTCTAAACTTAGTCGGCCGGTTAGTATTAGTTATTTCAAGAGAAACGCCTACATAAATTTCATTTTGGTGCCTTATTTTTTCATTGATTTGTCCTCTTTTTATTTTTAAGCTATTGCACAGCTTCTATCACGGGCCTTGAGCGTGGAGACCGAATCCAGAAATTCCGTAACGAAAAATCCTAACACCTGTCACGATGTCTCCACTCCGACCGGTACAGCGGTGATACTTCAGCTTGGGTATCGCGACAGGCTCGACGGAGTTACTGTTAAAGTGAGTTAACTTAGTAACAGTAAGTTAACTTAGTAAGTTAAGTTAAGTTTTTCTTTTTTTTGACAGTGTTTGAACAATCTACCAATAGATACTGTATCAGCGCAGAACACAAGCTGGATTTACTGCCAGAGCTTGCCAATAGGCGTGAAATGAATCAAATGAAATGAAATGAAATAGAATTTTATTCAAATTTGGATATCATGTATCTCTTTCTGAACGTCATATTATTATTTTTAATATTTGCAAAATCGATAAGCTACTAGCGTTTCGAAACGACCACTGCTGAGAAGAATACGCCGAAAGAAACTCAGTCCAGTATTGGTCCCTACGTGCCTGAAGGGCTACACTTTCACATATTTATAACAAATTGAATTATTTTACATTAAGTAATCACTGATGTATATTTATTAACAATTTATTGAATATATTACTTTCATGGAGTTTTATCTGTTAAATAGTCATTAATACAATAGTAGGCATTTTTAAGTAATTGATTTTTAACAGCAGTCTTAAACTTACCTAATGACAGAGCCAATATTTCTTCAGGAATTCTATTATAGAAGCGTATACTAAGTCCCAAAAATGAATTCATTGTTTTCTGTAATCGCAAAGTTGGTGTCGCTAATTTATTTTTATTTCTCGTATTCCCGTTGTGGATATCACTATTTTTCGCGTAAAGATGAAGATTATTACGAACAAACATAATATTTGCAAATATGTATTGCGCGGGGAATGTCAAAATATTTATATTTTTAAACAATTCTCTAAGAGATTCTCTAGCACCTAGTTTATATATAGATCTGATAGCGCGTTTTTGAAGGACGAATATGGTATTAACTTCCGCTGCGTTACCCCATAGTAATATCCCATACGACATGACACTATGAAAGTAGCTGAAGTATACCAAACGCGCAGTATCAACGTCAGTCAACTGTCTTATTCTTCTAACAGCGTAAGCAGCAGAACTAAGTTTACCCGCTAAGGATGTGATATGGGCACCCCATTGAAGTCCCGAGTCAACTGTCATCCCAAGAAATACTGTTTTATCTACCAAATCTATCGTTTCGTTTTCGACCACTATGCGTGTTGGTACTTTTGTAACATTCGGTAAACAAAATTTAATACACTTCGTTTTTTTATAGCGTTCAACAGCAAATTGTTTGCTGTAAACCACTCTAACACTTGAGCTAATGTACTATTGACCTCGTCAAAATTGTCTGTTGTCCTATCAACAGGGAAAATAAGAGAAGTATCATCGGCAAATAGTACAGCTTTACATGTGTTAACATAGTATGGCAGATCATTAATATATATAAGAAACAACAAGGGGCCTAGTATAGAGCCCTGGGGTACGCTCATCCTAACAGATGATCCCGAGGATTGAACCCTATCAACGCTAACTTTTTGAATTCGGCTACTCAAATAAGATTTGATTAATGCAATAGATTTACCTTTAATCCCATAGTGTTCCAATTTGGACAGCAGGGTATCGTGGTCTACACAATTAAATGCTTTGGAGTGATCACAAAAAACACCAATAGCATTTTGTTTTCTTTCCCAAGCATAATATATATGTTTTAAAAGCGCAACACCCGCATCCGTAGTTGATCGACCCTTCGTAAATCCGTATTGTTCACTATGAAATAGACCATTTAGATTAAAAAAAGAAAGTAACTGATTAAAAATTAACTTTTCAAATAATTTACTTAACGCTGGCAGAATAGAAATGGGACGGTAATTTGTTGAATCATTTTTATCACCCGATTTGTACAACGGTATAACTTTACTTAATTTCATTAGATCAGGAAAAGTCCCTGTATCTACACATTTATTAAAAATAAGGAGCAATTATTTCTATAATATTACTTATGACTGATACTGAGATGTCCCACAGGTCTCCAGTTTTTTTATTATTCAAAGTCTTGAACGTATCAATGATTTTTTGAGGGGTTACATGTTCAAATATTAGAAGACTGTTACATTCCGGTATACAACTAGTTAATAACTTTTTATATTCTACAGATGATGAAAGTAAGGAGGCAGTAGTATTCACGGGAATATTTGTAAAGAAGTCTTCAAAATATTGAGTAATCTCCTCGCTAGTACTGAGGACCTTATTATCTATTTTTAATTCAATTGGAATGGCGCGTTTTTCGGTTTTCCTGTTTCTGTATTAATAATTTTCCACGTTGTTTTCACTTTGTCACTAGAATTTAAAATAGTCTGTCTGGTATATAAAGATTTTGCACACGCACATACCCTTTTAAAAATTTTTGAATAATTTCTAACAAATTTAACAAAATCAGGATTCTGATTATAGGCTTTCATGGCTAGTAATTCATATAATCTATTTCTACTGACGTAAATGCCTGGAGTAGCCCATTCACTAAACCTTTTACGATTACGTTTAATGTTTGTTTTAATTTTAAACGTATTGTTAAATTCCGATTCAATAACATTAAACATTCTGTTATACAGTATATCTGGATCATCCCTAGTTCCCTCAATAAGGGGCATTTTTTTTGATATTTTATCTTTAAAAACTTTGATTTTGTCTTTTGTAATAGATCTAAAGGTGATCTGTTGTAAATCTACTTCGACGTGGTTTGCGAATTGTACGAACTGACCAAAGTGATCATAGGTAAGGTTTTTAATAATAACTTTGTCAACACGAGTGCAATTACAGAAAACATTATCTATGCACGTTGCAGAATTACCTTGAACTCTGGTTGGCTCCAAAAATAAATTAAATAAATCAAAAGACTTAAATAAATTTAAAAATCTTACACTTTCAGTACTAGTTACTAGTAAGTCTACATTAAAGTCGCCACAAACTATGACGTTTTTACGACTACAGCATAATTTCCTTAAAACATCTTCAATCACAAGTTCTAATGTATTATAATCTGAATCAGGTGGACTGTATACACATACTATAATAGAATTCTCTAACTCGATACATGCTAATTCAACACTACACTCTATAGAAAGACTTACAATATCCTTACGTTCTTTGTATTTCAAGTCATTTTGCGTTAGAATTAAACTGCCTCCTTTCTCTTTTGTCCTTCTGGTATATGAGCTAGCCCTAGAGTAGTTTTCAATATTAAATTGTAGTTGATGTGACTGCATAAAATGTTCGGTTAGACAAACTACATGTAAATCTTTACTATTTATAAATAACTCTAATTCTAATAATTTGCTAGTCAGGCCTTGGATATTCTGGTGAATAATATTTAATTCTTTGGCTTTGACTGTTGTCTTATTTCTTAGTTTAAATTACACTTACTATTATTAACTACTACATTTTTAGAAATACAGTTTTCTATGTCACAGTTGGAGATTGCAGTTGTACTCTTACAATTTGCAACACAATGTTGTATATTATAAGCTACAACTGTAGCAATTTGTCGCCTAAAACTAAATGGAAGATACATAGTATCCTGTGTCAACTTAAATGTATATATAAATTTATTAATATCTAAATAAAAAATAAAGTCGCTATGACGACAAGTCATATTGTACAAATGTACATTCAAGTCATGTATATGTCTATTTGTAAAGTTGTCTAACGATTCCGAATACGGAAAGGTACTTATCATAAATTTACAACGAGTTTTTAAATTTAAACTAATCAATTTGTCAACATTTTGCTTTAAGTTCCTTTTTGTAACAGAGGAACTGTCACCACATAAAAATAGTATTGTTGTGTCCTCATTTATAGTATCAGTATTGATACTGCTAATTAGGTGTGAAAAAGAGGCACCGGGTGTACAAGAGTTTAAAACCGTACAGTCATTGTTTAAATGATTAGAGATTATGCTACTAAAGCCTTGACCCAGTTCATCAGAATAAACTAACAGTTTATTACAAATTACTTTTTTATTTAAATTACTATTGACAGTACTTATTTTTGTGAGCATATTTCTATCACACTCTCTTGTGGGGGCCTGCTGAGAGATTTTACTGCTGAATTGAAATGCTGAAAACTGATGTTTGTGTGAGAGAGTGTCATGCTGAGCATTGTCATGGTGGACTAACTCGACTACTGTATTATCTGACAAAGTATATTCACTTAGTTGTTTCTGAGATGTTTTATAATTTTTAGACAAGGTTTTTAAGGACTGATGTAATTCAGATATTTGTGATTGTAATCCATGTGTCTCAGTGTCATAAATGCGGCTAGCCATGTGAAGATCATCTTCACATGATTTAAATTGCTTAAAAAGACATAATTTTTCTTTACGTAACTGAGTCAAGCTTTTACATTTTTTTTGCTTAGAAATAATTTATTTTTGTACGCTTGATCATTTTGTTAATTTTGACATATTTTTTTATTTTAATATGAGAGTTTAATATAAAATATTGTGACTGTGGAGTAGTCGCAGGTATCTCCACGACCGGACCCGGGCCACATTCCATGAGTTCATTGTAAAGATGCAGGGTGTTGTTGCATAATTCATCCTCTTTTTGTTTCTGTATTTCTTGAGCAGATTTCTGTGCCTCATACAAGCTATGTTCTAACTCTGAAATGCGACTAAGGGCCCGTTCATGCACCATACTGCACTCCGCGGTTTGTGCTAAACATTCCTTTAATTTATTATTTTCATCTAATAATTCGGTAATTTGTATATGAAGGCTAGTGCATTCATTTTTTATTAATGTATTTTTATTCATTATTTTGTTAAATTCTTCTTCAGTTTCCTCCCGTTCACGAAGAAGATGTAATTTTTCCTCTCGGCATTCCTTTAGCTCATTTAGTGCCAGCTTCAACTTCATGGTTAGGTCTTTAATTGTGGCCTTCCGAGTCATCATCGTGAATGGGGAGGTGGTTGCAACTGAAAATATTTTTAATGTGTTAGTATTGGTACAGATTTTATTACTGTGTAGGTTTGTGGGATATTTTTTATTATTACTATTTAAATTATTAGGCAACAAAACGAAAACTTCTAAACTTAACAGGTAAATTTTAGTTAAAACTTAAAACAAACTACGCAAAACAATGATTGTGCCAGGGACTTTTGTTGTTATAACCATCAACTAAGCTTTTTACAAATTAAGCGAAGTGAGATCATACAACAATGGCAGATAGGGATTCAATACATTAAATTACTAAGTAAAAATTATTCATGTGTTTCTGTTATAGTGTTATTTATAGCTGAGAACTCAGTTTATGCAAATTACAGCTGTTTTTGTATATTTCAAATTATTAATTTTGTAAGGAGGTAGTTGATTTCCTCACACAAAAAACAAACAACAAGATGAATAACCAGACTTTATGGGGCAGTCTATTGATTTCTTATAAATAATTATGCCTTCAGCTCTAGTTTTTGTTCATCAACTCCGATTTCACTAGGTAAACGGAGCGAGAATCAAACTGAGCTCGATGGGCAAAATATAGGAATTCTCCGATTAAAAGTGATATGTAATCGCTAATATTTATAAGTTAAACGGTGTTTGAGGATACACTGCCTATTTTGGAAGGATAAAACTGTATACTCCCCCGGTTTTTGTGATCCTGTTTCGAAATTCCTTTGTTGTTAGTTTGACAGCTTCTCGGTCTAACCGCCTGCGCCGGTCGTCAGGTTTTTAGCGTGAAATACGGTATAACTTCACAATAAATAAATAAAAATAAATAAAAAATAATAAATACGTTTATACTATTTACTTGAGCTTAATTCACTTATATAAGACAATATTAACATGAAAATGTACACAAAACACAATTTAAATTATTTAAATTACGGAACAGATGATTTTAAATTTACAGCGTTCCTTATCAATAATAATAGAACCACTTACGTAATGAAAAACACTGAAATCTGTATCCAACAATACACGGAACATCCACACCCGATACCTGGTTATACTTATAACATTAGGTCTGTGTCTCGATCACGTCTGTGTTTCACAATCTCAGCACACCTAAACATCACTTTCACCAGTTTTTAGGGTTCCGTACCCAAAGGGTAAAAACGGGACCCTATTAGTTTCGCTCCGCTGTCCGTCTGTCTGTCTGTCTGTCTGTCTGTCTGTCTGTCCGTCTGTCACCAGGCTGTATCTCATGAACCGCGATAACTAGACTGTTGAATTTTTCACAAATGGTGTATTACTGTTGCCGCTTTAACAAAAAATACAAAAAAATAGAATTAAATGAATATTTAAGGGGGCTCCCATACAACAAAAGTGTTTTGTTTGCTTGATTTTGCTCGATATTGATAACGGCGACAGGTAGACGCTTGAAATATTATCAGAATATTAGGTTATATATTAACTTTATTTTATTTTATTTTTATTTAATAAGTAATTAAATAAAAATAAAATTTACATTAAAGGGGGGCTCCCATACAATAGACATGATTTTTTTGCCGTTTTTATAGATAACGGTACGGAACCCTTCGTGCGCGAGTCCGACTCGTACTTGGCCGGTTTTTATTTCTTTTCAGCTATTTAATGGCAACCTAATAAAATAGTTATTTTATTAGGAAACACTGCCTATTTTCTTTTTAGTTAAAAAAAAAACAAAAATGATAAACACGAATTCAATTTTGGAAGCCATATGTAACAATTGTAGAAAAAACTATGGATACTTAACAATTTATAACGGTCGGTGAGTTGAAGCTACGGAAGCTCAGTGGTTGAGAGCGCTGACGAGCCAGAAATTTCTCACATATTTCTAATTTTAATATTGCAACGAGCAATGTGATGATATATAAAATAAATAATATAAACTTAAGTTATTTTGATTTTCAGCAATCGATATTCAAATCTTCGATGTTGTGTACATCGACATTTTATACGTAATTATTTTCAGTTGTACATATAAACCTATGATTCCAATATCTATAGAAGCGGTTGAGAAGAGTTCGGAGAAATTTCTAAGGGTGTTAGTACTTCTAAATATTTACATACACGGTGCGACTAGCTGTCACTAGTTAGTCGCTTGAGATAGTCTATTATTTCTTCTAAATGTTGAGTGTGTTAGAATTTCGAGTTGCCTGATATCTTTATCAAACGTAGTTCAAAGATTCCCATCGAACGACAACATATACCCCGGAACTTCGTGCCGTTTCGCTGAGGGTTGCGCCCTTAGAGAACTAGACCACTAACATTTCATCACTATACTTTATGATAAGGGCGGCCCCGCTTGGCTGAGGGTCGAGCCTTTAGATAACTGGACCATTAACGTTTCTTCACTATACTTTAACGATAAGGACCTTATTCTTTTTGACTGCATCTTAAACTCTTAACCCATTGCCCAGCGAAAGGTTCCTCGGCGTATAAATGCCATTGTTTATGGTCGTCTCTTGCATCAAAATTAGTTTAACGATGCTGATTCAGAAACGTTGATTAAATACAGTAGCAACACGTTTATAACAGAAGAACACTGAGAAACAATATTTTTATTTTATTAAGTATAATTGTTAAAATTGAAAATATGTGATGAAAAAGAACTCGACTACAGGTAGGATTCGAACCCACGTCTCTTAGGTTAACGCCCTAAGTGTGATACCATTACACCACCGTGACTTCGAATCACCGCGTCGAATTCTGTAATTTTTTATCACATATTTTAAAATTTTAATAATATACCGAGCATTGTAATGCTATTTAAAAACAATTTATGTATATAATTGTTAATTACATAAACTTTTTTAATATAAAAGTGTTAATTTAATTGCTAGTTAACTATCATCGTACAATGCGACATGCAAAGCGAGTGAAAAGCGGTATGCGGGCCTCTCTCAATGCTACGAAATGCAATAATTCCATCGTAGCAGCGTCTACGAGGTGTCTACAAGATGAAGTTTTACCTGTTTCTGTAAAGTGCAGGTAAATTAGTATCTTGTACTACAAAAGCGGGTGCAAAGCGCTTTGCGGGTCTCAGTGCTACGAAATGCATTAATTCATCGTAGCGGCTCGTAGCACCGTGCCAGAGTCTACGCGATGTCTACGAGATTAAGTTTTATCTGTTTGAGAAATACACCTCTAGCAATGAAAGCTGTCGCGTGTGAATATTCCGCTAGGGGTGTTGGTGTAGCGGGAGACCTCCAATATGAAATTTAATAGGACTTATACCTGGGCAACCGATATTTAAACGTATTTTCCTAGATATGACACCCAGCTACATCAATTTTATCGAACTAATTTTTTACAAAATCCTTAGAAAAATTTCATTTAATATTTTTTTTGTATGTTATAGGACGGCTAACGAGCTAGCGGGTCACCTGATGGTAAGTGATCATGTCGGCCTTGCAAGGAGTTGGGGGAAGCAAATGGGCAGGGGAGGGGAAAGGATGGCCTCCGGCTCTCTCACTCCCCGAACGAAGCATAAAGCTAATTAATCAGACCCACTGGACCCTCAGATTCCTATACTGATAATAATAAGCTAGAAAAGGTAAGAGGAGTTTTTGATTGGACTATTTAATAACCATACTTCTGGAAGATAAACTGCATATAAAGGATATACTCGTACAAGTACACAAGCTGAATTCTGGGGTAAAAAATGCTTGATTGATGTTGATCTATGATGCATCGACATTAATTGATACTGATGGCTTGAGTGTGGTTCTCTGTTTATTTCGCAACGCAAAAATTTTGCTGTGTTACGTCGACGTCATAAGCAATTTAAGCTGCCTGTTTTTAATGCCATCATTATCTATAACCGAATCTATATTCTTGAGACCATACACATTTTTTTTATAAAATAGGCCTTTTTAGGCACTTTTTCACGTCAATTCAATTTTAAATAATACATTAAATTATATTCAACTTATAAATTATTCAAAAGCTACAAACTACTAGCGTTTCGGAACCGACCACTGCAGAGAAGAAGACGCCGAAAGTAACTCTTTTCAACAGTATTGGTCGCCTACTTGCCTGAAGGGCTTTGTATGATTTTTTATATTTTTATCTTTTCTTTTTTTTCTGATTTCATGTTATATACAATTTCAAGTTACATAATCGAACACATTATGTTAGCGATCAAGCGTGAAACAATAGATAAGATAAAAGATAGAAGTCTCAAAGAGGTCGAGCAGACCTCTCCCCTCCGGCAGCACCCGTTCACGAGTTGACGCATGGATCAGACATCGCTAAGCTCAACCATATTTAGAGGGAACTCGACGACCCACACAACGCCCTCACCAGTTTGAACATTTTAGTGAGCATAACTTACTCGAACATTATAGATTTACCACTGAGAATTCGCCTACACTAGCAATCCACTACCAAACCCAAATCTTATCGATTAGCAAATAACTGTGCAAAAGAGACCATTGGAGAGAGTTTTAAAGATCAGATATTTTTTTATGGCATAGGACGGCTAACGAGCAATCGAGTCACCTGATGGTGAGCGACCACCGCTGCCCATGGCCAACTGCAACTGCAACACCAGTGTGTAACAGGAGAGTTGCCGGTCTTTCAAGGAGTTGGGATAGGACATGGGGGGAAGAATAGACCTCCGGCTCTCTCACTCACCGAACGAAGTAAAGAAGCGGTAAAGCTTCTACTCACCTCGATTTTCTGTGAGATGGTCTTTTCCCAGACGAGCCGGCCCATTCATGATACTACCAAAAATGAATTTTGGCAGTAGCTTAACAACAAAATAAAACATAGGAAAATATTAAATATCATATAAAGCCCTTCTGGCGAGTAGGCGACGAGAGACGAATCTTAAAATGTTTTGAATCCAGGGTCCGTTAGTTAATTGTATTCATACTACAATATGATTTGGCAAAGTTTGACGGCCGGTCGCCTTCTTGACGCGAACCGTACTTGTCTGGGTCCAGAGCCGTAGATTAATACCTGAGGCCTTTGAAACTGACCAGTCTATGAAAATTAAATTACAGCATTAGTGATTGATCAATTAAAAGTCACATCACTACACCCACAATCAATTACTCTAGTTAAGCAACCTCCGCCATCGTAATCTCATTAGTGTTCCATTACTGGACTCCGGTTAATGCGGACAATTAGGCGGTTGCGTGTCGGCCTTTTTCTGATGTCGAGTTGGACTCTGAAGGACGCAAGGGCAATGAGGTAGCATGAATTGTGGGATAAGATTTGGCGAGCTCCGTGGTGCAGTGGTTAACACGCCTGCCTGTGACAAGAGAGTGCCCGGGTATCGAACCCGGTCAGGTCGAGATGGAGATCTATAACAGATTAGCCTGTGTCATGGGTGTTTATCTATATATGTATTTGTTATAAAAAATAGTATCGTTGAGTTAGTATCCCATAACCACAGAATTAATATAAGTACTAATAACACAAGTTTCGAACTTACTTTAGGGCTAGCTTAATCTGTGCGATTTGTCAACTAAAATTTACTGTAGAACATCTCACATCGGAAGCGGTAGTGATTTAAGACCGCGAGATAGGTGCGCGACCTATGAGTGCAAGGTCCCCGGTCCAAACCCCGCCCGGTCCAACCTATAACCTCTGAGTTTGTAGACCAATCTGACTCAAGTACGGTAATTTCCATCGACCACTAACTGCTTCCGGTGATGGAAAACATCGTGAGGCTACCAGTACACTAATGGATTGTTCACTTGTATGTGATATGGAGAAGGCAATGCCAAACCACTTATTTCCTGCCAAAAAAATATAAAAATGTATAATAGGTCACAGAGAACACAGCGAGCCGCGGAACGCTCTGCCCGAGCCGCCCACGCATGCCGCGTCGCTCATCACAAGTGTCAGTGCGAATCGGAACGACTCCGTGCGCGCGTCTCGGTTCACATTCGCCCTGAGGAAGACCTCCGGATGAGGTTGAAACATGTCGGCCTGTAGCTGACTTCGTACGTGAGTAACCCGTAATTCACATATAAATATTAAAAATATTAATTGTGTGCGTTTTTTTCCACACAATGACACCAACAAGAGCCAAGCTCTTAAATGTCAGAGAGCTTTCAGACTAACATCAGTTCTAGTTATTTTCGTTACGGCTAATGACGGCTCCGGCCACGGTGACGTCACAACACACATGTTACGGTAATAAGCAAGCAGGCTACTTATAAAAAACGGCCAAGTGCGAGTCGGACTCGCGCACCAAGGGTTCCGTACCGTAAAAATTATGCCTGTTGTATGGGAGCTCCCCTTTAATATTCATTTTATTTTTATTTTATTATTTATTTTTTAAAGTGAATATACAACTAAATATTTTGTGAATATTTCAAGCGTCTACCTGTTGCCGTTATCAATATCGAGCAAAACAAGAAAAAAAACACGTTTGTTGTATGGGAGCCCCCTAAATATTGTTTTTTTCATTTTTTTTTGTGTTTATCTTTATACCGGCAACAGAAATACATCATCTGTCAAAATTTCAACTGTGTAACTATCACGGTTCATGGGATACAGCCCGGTGACAGACGGACAGACAGGCAGACAGATATATAGACAGACAGACAGCGGAGCGTTATTAATTGGGTCCCGTTTTTACACTTTGGGTACAGAACTTAAAAAAAACACGGTTTTACGTTTATTCAGTTGGAATCGCTAACTAGTTTCGGTCTGCTACGACGACCAGTTTCACTTCCTTCAAAGCACTGTCAGTGAGAACTAGATATCCCGGCGAACTTCGTTCCGCATTTTTTTTAGTCGTTTGAGTTTTCTCATTTATTTTTATTTTTCGCGCAAGTATTTCTCCCATATGAACCTTCTACTGAGAAAAACAAACTCGACAAAAAAGAATTAGCCAAATCGGTCCAGGTTCACACGTAATGCCGTGACCAAGGGAAATAGGGATTCATTTTTATATACTCGGTGAAATTTTGTTGAGCGTCGATATGAATAACTTTTAGATAGGGACAAATCACACAGATTAAGATAGCCCTACAGTAAATTGCGAACTTGTGTTGTGGGATACTAACTCAACAGTAGTATATTTTATAACAAATACTTATATCGATTAAAATCCAAGACCGAGGCCAATATAAAAGAGATCGTTTTCCATCACCAGGGATCGACCCAGGACCCTGTAATTCAAAGACACTGCTGAGCCACAGGGGTCATCATGAAAAAAATTATGGAAAAGAGGCGTGATAATATGTATGTATGTTTCTTTCAAGTTAGTACGCTTTCGTGATAACGTTTGGCTTAAAATCTCTTTGAAAACTTAAGACGATTCTCTCATAAGTAAGTACAAAATCTGCCTGCTCATGGAAACTCACAAGTTAATAAAATCAGTTCGCCGTGAGGCACCCGAGCAGCTTGCCGAGTAATAAAGATTTCATTTTCCAGTTATTACGACTGTAATCTACTCCGACGTATTCAAATGTGCACATCATGATACGGAACCTGGCTCTCAAGTACTCACAATATAGTAATGAGCATGGTATGGTAATGTGTGACCTCGAAAATATGTCTGTCAGTATAACAGTTTTCTTTTCGTGTGCCTCTTCTTTCCGAGATTACTTTTACCCGAAAATTAATATCATAATTTCTAAAGAACGTTATTTATTTATTTTTAGCCGTGTGGTTTCCGGCAGAGTAGAATAGGACCACTCCTAGTCTTCCCATGGAGGTCGTAAGAGGCGACTTAGCAAATACAAGCTAAACAAAGCTCATAAACATCAATGAGACCTCTCCAACCCTGGCCAGCGAGGAGAGTGTAGCCAAATCCTCTATCTGCTCTGGCCAAGTATAGCTCCGGTAGTACAGGGAGAGTCATACTAAAAACACCTGATATAACGATGATTATTTATTTATTTAACTTTATACACAGTTACAAGTGTAAATGGGGACTTAAAACCTTTTCTATCAGTAAATTGAGCAAGTGGTGTAGAGAATACGAACGTAGTACAAAAACAATATTAACTCTTCGGACACTGTATAAAACTTCTGTTATGCTTCGTTTAGTGTCCTTTAAAGTGTTAGATAGGATATAACAATGTATCTAACTAAAATAGAAAATACACTACACAAAAAAGAAATACTATAACATCTTAATAAAGTTAACTATACATATATGTACTACATAAATATTAGCTGAGTAATGGCGTAAAAATATAAAAAAATACAATCGAAACAAACTTAAATCACACCGAAAAACTTACGCACTCATACACGAAGCTAGTTTGCGATTGGCCGCGTCAAGGTCATGGGGCGGTGTCAACATACCTAATGAACGCTATGGTGTTACCATAGCGGTAGGAAGGCTAGTAGTTTGCCTCGCTCGCTATTGTAAGTTACTCCAGTGTCACTTTTCCGTCTTTCCTTGCGTTTCCTACACCACGGATTAAGACTGACTGAAACTGAAAATGACTTCTTGCGTTTACTACACAAGAAGTTTTTTTTTTATTCGTTAAAAATTTCGCCGATATTCACAAAAAATATGTCATTAAATGCTTTTATCGACGTGTCCTTCTGTCACGGAGTGCGTGGCAGACTAGTTCGCGAAAAGACATACTTTTTAAGTCTCGTCCGCTTTAATCTATTTTGCGTGGTGTCAGTTTTTGAGCGCAATGCTGCTTCCATAGTCTTTCCAATTCAATGTTGTTAATAAAGTAGACTACAACTAGAACTCGTTTCTCACCTACACGACCATCTAAAATGCTAAACGTGCAATCCAGGTGTTAAAGACTAGGGCACTGTCTGTCTAATTTGAACGCACGATCGGCTTTAGAAATGCTGCTTATATTGTCAAAGTTGGTTTAATGCACAAATCGAGATCCCCATAACATTCAATCCTCCCTCCTGTCACATTTATGACCGAATTCAATATCTAATTCGGTGACATCACGCTGGAGCTGAGGGAACCTTTATTGCTCGTTTGATATGCGACGTATGATAGCCACATATGCTGAGCCCAAAGTAAAGATAGAAACAGAAGAATAACCACTTTACCTCTTGATGAGAATTTGTTAAATAAATTTCTAAATATTCACGGCAGTATTATTCTTATTTTTTTGCTCATAATGTTGTCAAATAACTTCTTTAGATCTCATAGTTAGACGAGATAAAGTTTTAGACTATCTTATATTATGACGTCAAATTAATTTAGATCATGAGTGATTTCGACAAGTTGCTACTGTAGACATTTTCTATATATAATCACTAGCTTTCGCTCTTAGCTCCACTATATACCTTATGTCCTTCTCCGTACCTAAGATAACGTGTATGAAAAATTTCATGATGATCGGTTCAGTAGTTACAATGTGAAAGCGTAAAAAACAGTTTTAGGATTATAATATTGCTAAAAATGTACTAAAATCTTGTGTAATAAATCTTCATACCTTTTATCTTAATTGGTTCATTGTTAATTGGTTGTGTACAATTGCGACCATTCGATACTAACTCGTTTTGTTGACGTCTGTAATTTATTTTAATTTACGCTCGTACCAGTACGGATTCGTAGTAGATTTGTAGGCGTTCGTAGCTCTTCCTCGTAGTAGACATAGCTACGAATACTAAAGGTCACGAATGGCTACGATGTTGGGTTGCTGCCAGTGGCCGTAACAAGACAACTGTTCTTCTTTTGATATCAAATTTTGAATTAGGTGACTTTGATCTGAAAAAGGCTTTCGAATATGAAACGTCACCTGTTTAAATTAGTAGCGGTCGCGAATACTTTGTCCTACTTCATTCTAATATTATAACTGTAAAAGTTTGTAACAATAACGATATCTGTAAAAGACTAACATATATTCAATAAGTTACTTATCTTGATGACCCTTTACTTATATTGTTTTTACTAAGATGTAGAATAGCACTTCCATGCTTCCATGCTGGTCTGGGAGAAAAGAAAAAACGTAGAATGTACCAACTGCTTCCTTTCCCGAGCAGATAGTAAAAGGCGATCGAGGGATTGGGCTAAAATCTGCGGAATCATGTCAACAGGTGATGCAACACATCACTATTTTGATTCAGTTTTCCATCTACACGCCCTCACACATGCTAGATGTGGCCATAAGGTCTTATATACCTAGGCTCTGTCTACCCCGCAAGGGAAATAGACATGATACTATGTATGTATGTATTAGAATAGCATACATGATGAAATTTTGATCGTTCTGAACCCTTAAAGGGGTGATTCAGCCCGTCGATATGAACAACTTTTCCTATGGGACCAATGCTAGAATCTAAAAAAAATTTTTGACGCTCCCATACAAACCGAGCGGCCGAACATTTTTGTATGAAACAGTCAATTTTTTTTTTAGTTCCCTGCTTTTGTCCCATAGGGAAAGTTGTTCATATCGACGGGCTGAATCACCCCTTTAAGGGTTCAGAACGATCAAAATTTAACTATGTATAAATACTATAATATACGTAGTCGAAGTCAAAAGGAAAAACTAGTAAAATATAGGTTTTAGAGCACAAGTCAAAGAAAAATTCGGCAATAGAAATCTTACAAGGACCTTATTATAGTGGCCCACTTCCAAAATATACCCCAATACAGTTCGCGGCATATTCGTATGACGTACATTTTAGTATTATTTTGACGAGCAACATCCAACTTTATGCTAGAAGATTTAAGACCTTGTTTGCAATGACGGTAGGCTGTGTATTTGGAATTCTTATCGAGATTTAGCGGAGCACTTGAGTGGTGACGTTGCGGTAATAGAAAGTAGCCCGCGGATATTATTTATTTTTTCAGGCTTTCACTACGATTATGTTGGTATTATTTTTATGATGTACTAGCTTGTTTCACTATGGCGATAACTTTGAAAATATGGCTAAAATGGCTATATTTTGGTTTTTCCACGTGATTACTACGAGTATTGTGATATTTAACAACGTCTTTTATTTAAAAACATGATTTTCGGTTATCAAATTAAAAAAAAAGTGAAGAAGTTTATAATTATGATTGATGGCAGAACAAACACAAAACATATAATATATTTGGGCTCTGAACATAATGTAAACTCACTGATTTTTAGTTTGATTAAATCGTATGTAACATGTCAACTCCATCATATATTCCAGGTAAATCGAACGCCAGAAAGTGGTTCATTTAGCTTCCAAGATTCGACACACATAAACTGTTTGAACGCACACTTTTTAACCGACTTCAAAAAAAAGAGGGGATTATATTTGCCGAATTATTTAATTCAGCAATTTGGACCTTGGGAGAGACTATTGCGTCTCTTCTAAGGTTTGTTTGCTTCATGGAAGGATGTTGCCTGCCAAGCGCGATGAGTTGGTACCACGTTTTGCAGGCGGGTTGGCGAGCGCAGTTTCTTTATCTTCTTGTGCTTCCGACGCTGCTGCCCATCAGAAGCATTTTCTAAGCTTGAGAAGGATAACAACTGGTTGGATTTGGGAAGGGGATTAAGACATTGATACCATTCAGTCAGGTGGGGAAAGAGTAAGAAGAAGTTCGGGAGGCCGGGTATCCGATGCCATACCTGCAACCCGGTGGTTGCAGGCCAGTTGAAGATGATACCCCTGACATGCTTAACGTCAGGCCATTGTAACAAATGACGCTCATTTCGCAACTTATTCAACAAATGCCCTCGCAATCAACCCCTTTTTCATCCCCTTTAAGAATAATTTCTCGGATGGAACCTATATTATATGCAAGGTCTAAAAAACCTTCATACCTGCTAACTGGTTCATTAATAGATAGATGGAGTCCTAGGATATAAACAATTCATCAACCCATCATTCCATTCTGATAAACGAGGCTCATTTCGCAACTCAGTCTAACAAATGCTTCCTCCTTCTACCACTCCAGAAAATATTGCTGGGAAAAGAAAGAACAAACGATGTTTTATTCTTTCCAGGGTCTCCAAAAATCTTCAGTACTTTCCATCTTAATTGGTTCATTGGTGAAGTCTTAGAAACAGATAGATGGAATTCTATGATATGATCAACTCATCATTATAATCGGCATTCTGACAAACGAGTCTCATCTCGCAACTCAGTCTAATAAATGCTTCCTCCTTTCACCTCCAGGAAATATTGCTCGGATAAAAACTATCGCGTGTTCTTTCCAGGGTCTCAAAAAACCTTTATTACTTTTCATCTTAGTTCGTTCACATGTTATGTTAAGCCTTATTATAAGATAGATAGAGTTCTAGAAGGTGATCAAGTCATCAACTCATCATTATCATCGGACATTCCATTCTAACAAACGAGGCTCATTTTACAACTCATTCTAACAAATGCTTCCTCCTTCCAACTCTCCAAGAACTATTGCACGGATAGAATCTGTCGTTTGTTTTTCAAGGGTCTCAAAAAAGGTTCATTACTTTTCATCTTCATTAGTTCATTGGTTAAGCCGTAGTAACAGATACAAGGAGTTCTTGGATACCTATAATTTTTTTTTTTCAAGTTACACAGACTCATAATTATATTGTTAGTATAATTATCTTAAGAACTAATGTTAGTGTATAAAAACTCTGCACGGTGCATGCTCCGGCAGTGAGACATGTAAGGACTGTCCAATCTTGTACTTATTAATTTTAGGATGCTGTTGGCACTGCCATTTACCCTGGCTACGATGGAGGTATAAGCAATACATCAACGCATAACATCGGACAGTCTATTCTGACAAACGAGGCTCATTTCGCAACTCATCTAAAGAACGCCTCCGAGCCCCTTTAATTGGCAGCCCATTATGGCCGATTTGTTCCAATCCTTCCATTCTGGTCCGGGAGCAAAGACAACATTTAGGATTATGGTTATCTGTTCTATCCTACGAGTATGTAAAATTTCATCTCGTAGGAAAGACGTCCGTCCGTCTGTCACCAGGCTGTATTTCATGAATCGTGATAGTTAGACAATGGTGCAATAAAGAGTTATTATTATTGTTATTAGACAGTAGAAATTTTCACACATGATGTATTTTTGTTACCGCTATTACAACAAATACTAAAACAGAATATATACTAGAATACAAAATATTTAAGGGTGGGTCGTATACAACAAACGTGATTTTTTGCTCGATATTGATAACGGCAACAGGTAGACGGTTAAAATATGCACATAATATTTCAATATATATTCATTTTAAATATAAATATTTAAATGAAAATAAAATTACTATTTAAGGGGGCTCCCATACAGCAGACATATTTTTTTTTTCGTTTTTATAGATAACTAGCTTTCGCCCGCGGTTCCGCCCGCGTTAATGTCGATCCCTCGGGAATAGTACTTTTTCCCGGGATAAAAGGTAGCCTATGTCCTTCTCCGTACTCCAGAGAACTTGTATGCAAAATTTCATGATGATCGGTTCAGTAGTTACGGTGTGAAAGAGTAACAAACAAACAAATAAACAAACTCACTTTCGCATTTATAATATTAGTAAGGATAGTACGGCTTGTTACTTTTTCTTTCGTTTCGATATATCTATGATTTCTTTGTCACCAATTTAGGTTTTCTAGTTCTTTTTCAAGTAAGTTTAGTTTTAGAGATTATGTTTTTTTATCTTCTATCTGAGTTAAATAAAATATTGAAATCACTACCAAAATAGAGTTTTAGTTTATTATAAAACAGTTTCATTAAAGATATTATTTCGAAATAAGCTTATATTTGATAGTCGCTTAAGTGACCCCCATTCTCCTTTTCCCTCTAAGCATAAATTGCAACAGACAGACAAACAGGCAAGGTTACCTTCGTTTGAACTTTAAACTTTAGGGTTTTGAGTTGGATTATTCTCGCGACTAATTGAAATTTGATTAATTTAGCAAATTGTGTAAGGTTGCATTGTAGGTGCATTGAGAAATAATTAATAATTTGGAGAGATTTGTTTAAAAATGCTGTGTCATTCAAATTAATTATTTCATTAAGAAAGAGAAGGTCGACAGCCCAATGGGAGTGCGCCTAATTGACGAATATACAGGTTATGCAACCCCAGGCGCGGTCCCCATTGAGATGGGTGCGGTGACAAGGGCGTAACATATCTCGAGGACGGATACCTTTCTGCAGCTTGATCTTGATGAAATCTAAGATCAGTGTTGGCCACATACACATAAAAACCAACCAACATGGAGAAGGAATTTACGTCTTTATTCTCTTGCGAAGTGGGTAGAGCCTGCATAATATCAAGTACATACATACATACATATTATCACGCCTCTTTACCATGGGGGTAGGCAGAGACTAGGGACCTCCAATTGCTACGATCCTTATAAACCTCTTTTGATTAATCTACATCACTCTCTTCATGCATGTTCGTCGGTTTCGGGTTCTCCCGACTTGCCTTTTGGAAAGAATGTCCGTAATCTGGTCACGGTATGAGCGTCGAGGCCGGCCCTGAACAACTCTTCCAGTAACATCTAAATACTAATATCAAATATGTCAAACATTTCGTTTCCTATTGGTCTTATGCTAATTTTGAAAGAAAAGGTTTAGGTAGTTTAAGCAACCCGTGATACAATAGTTAACACGCAATGGTTTGATTCTCAGCCCGGGATAATACTTGTACTTAATTTTCACAAGTAGATATTCAAACTTCAAACTTCAAAATATTTATTTGTATACCACAGGTAACATGGTTCTTAAATTAATTGGAATATGTACAAGCTGCGATTCGCCATTCAGGCATACTAATTTAAAATAGGTACATGTCATTTTTATTAAATTTATGTCGTCTGCGGTTTTTGGAGCAACAATGTTAAAGGCAGGCGAGTGGCTGTAAACACTTTACCAAATCATATTAGCGTGAGTTGTATGAAATCACAAAAATTCTCATTTTTTTGGTGGTGGTTTTTTTTTAACATAATAGACAAATATCAACTTAGTCTACCTGCGTACATTAAAACTAAAGTTTTTGAAACATTAGGTGTAAAAATAATGTAATAAACGCGATAAAACCGTATTAACTCATTACTGGACAGTGAACTGCTACAGAATACATAACAATAAAACTTGTATTGTGTCTCGTTCAGTGTCCGTCAAATTGTTAGGTGATTTTATTTAAAAAAGAAACACCTTTTGTTATTATAGTGAAACCCGGGGTCCAACTCACTGCTGAGGATGCAACCCGGAACATTAAAAAGGAATTCGATAGTTTTGTCAATAAACTATGTATTTACAGATGTAACAAACTCGTTTGCTTGCCGCGATCCAGAGGGCTATTTTAAAATGGCGCGTCACACAAACGTAAAGCGAATGCGTCTACAACACATAGTTATCTTCCAAGTCACGAGATACCATCCTGCAGTATTTTCGAAATCGCTTGAGATGTAGTGCAGTCAACCTTGAGCGAAAAATATTTTGGTATCTCCTCGTTTCAGATGGGAAACATTTAGAACCTTTCTACAGTTATTAAAGACCATAATGCTTTAGTATGAAAGGTAGTGTCTGGAATGTAAAGTCGTGACAAGTTTTGTACAAATCGCAGTCAGTGACTTTGCCGTAAAGGGAAACGAGCGGTCTAAACCGCTTGTTGTGTAGTAATCAGGCGTCAACTAACGATTCAAGAATAAGGCTTTTTGAAAACGCTTGCGTAAATTACTGTAATAAGAGAGTCGCGCATTTTAAAATAGAACCCCTGATATTTACATGCCCGTTCCGTTGCACTTGACGCAGATCCTTCGGGAACTAGTTCCGAATTTGTCTATCGTCCAATAGTTTTGACAAAGTAACTTTGGAATTTGAATAACTTTGTTTCAAGTTAGCATCGCCTACTATAAATAAATTTAATGTTTGGACAAGCTTATTTAACGAGTGCATTCATTAATAATAATAATAATATATTGAATTTTTTATTTATATACTTAGGGGTGCAAGTGCTGAATAAGTTATAAAACATTCCAGTAATTACTGCAAACCACGTTTTGATTTATTAACTAAATCTACTAAGTAAATATTTTCAATAAAGTTTTTTGTTATTATTGTAATATGACATATTATTCAATGATTTCCATTACTTTTCATTCACAACCCTAACTTTAAACATCTACACGTAATATGTATTTATCGAAAGACGAGCAGCTAGTATAATTATAAGATTAAACGAACTTACCTAAGTGAAGTTCTATCTTAATTATACGAAGCTGCTCGTCCGAGATAAATACACCCATATCCCTCCCATCAATACTGAGGTATTAACCTAGTCATAGGGTTGTTCATGTATGGACATGAAGTATTGGGATATACCACTTCAGGTCCATTTATTACTACTATACAAACATAACTTCCAACGATATGACAAGTTGACAGGTACGAGTCAAACGACAGACGTCTGTGGTCTTTTGTTTTTTTGTTTCAGCTATAAAAGACGAGTGAATTGGCACAGTACGTGAGACGTACTAATACCTACCTTCTTTCCTTACGACAGGACTCACCTTCCTGCTCTATAAATCCGGTAGTACCACGGATCCCAAGAATTTTAGACCTATCACATGCTTGCCAACTCTTTACAAGCTCCTTACATCCATCTTGAGAGCGAAAATTAACCAGCACATAGTTGTGAACAAAATCATGGCTTCCTCTCAAAATGGATGTAGGGTTGGGTCCCCTGGTACTAAAGAGCTCCTCCTCATAGACATGACCATCTGCAAGCAAGTTCAACGGAAAAAGACAGCCCTTTCAACTGCCTGGATTGACTATAAAAAGGCCTATGATTCAGTGCCTCATTCATGGCTAGAGAGGGTCTTAGAGTTGTATAAAGTTAATACAACTTTAAGATCCTTTCTTGGCACGTGTATGAGACAATGGACCACGGTCCTTTGTCAGCCAGGTAGAGGAAATGGCTCTTCGGATCCGATGGACTTGATAAGGATCGAGCGAGGCATTTTCCAGGGCGACAGTTTGAGTCCATTATGGTTTTGTCTGGCTTTGAACCCCCTCAGCAACCTACTGAGGGATTCAAGACTAGGCTGCCGCCTCCGAAGTGACGGGGAGATTGTTTCTCACCTGTTATACATGGATGACTTAAAATTATTTGCACCGAATCCCTCTGACCTGGTGGAGCTATTGAAAATCACAAGAGATTTCAGTAGTTCTATCAGGATGGAGTTTGGTGTAGATAAATGTGCTGTCATGCATGTCCAACGGGGAAAAGTTGTAAATTCAACAAATTTACAACTTTCTGAGATAATGTCCCTCAGATCTCTCGCGGAGGAGGAAACTTACAAATATCTTGGTATGTCACAGTGTTTGAGTATTGTGGATGGGGACATAAAGCAGGCGATGAAAGAGCGTTTCTTTTCTCGACTGACAAAAGTACTTAAAAGTCTTTTGTCAGGTGGTAATAAGGCACGCGCTTTCAATGCCTGGGTAATGCCCCTACTCACTTACTCCTTTGGCATACTAAGATGGACCCAAACTGAGTTAGATGCCCTGGATAGGAAGGTCCGTCAACAGCTGACAGCGCATCGCATGCTTCACCCACGCTCATCCGTTATGAGACTGTACATCCCACGTAAGTGTGGAGGTCGTGGATTTTTGAACGCCAAGACTCTCCATAACCGCGAGGTGTACAGTCTTAGGGATTATTTCCTTAAAAATGAGTGTGGGATGCATCGCGACGTTGTTGCAGTAGATAGGAGCTTTACATCGCTCTCCTTAGCAAGCGAGAACTGGCACAGACCAACGGTGCTGAGCACCGAAGACCACAGGGACATATGGAAGAGCAAGGAGCTGCCCGGGCGGTTCTACCGGGCCTTAACAGGGCCTGATGTAGATCTGCTCGCGTCGGTAAACTGGCTACGATTTGGTGACCTCTTTGGAGAAACCGAGGGTTTTGCTTGTGCAATTGCAGACGAAGTCATGATGACGAACAACTATCGGAGATATATCCTGAAGGACGGTACGGTCGACATTTGTCGAGCATGCCGCCGTCCTGGCGAATCACTCAGGCATATTATCTCCGGTTGTTCTCATCTGGCTAACGGAGAGTACTTGCACAGACATAACCTTGTAGCCAGAATTATCCACCAGCAACTTGCTCTTCGTTATGAGCTTGTGGATTCCGAAGTGCCGTACTATAAGTACATACCAATGCCGGTTCTCGAAAATGGTCGTGCCACGCTCTATTGGGATCGCTCTGTTATCACGGATAGGACTATTGTTGCCAATAAGCCTGACATCGTGCTGACAGATCGATCGACGCGCCAGGCAATGCTCATCGATATCACCATCCCGCATGACGAGAACCTTGTGAAGGCCGAGAAGGATAAACTTACTAAGTACCTAGACTTGGCCCACGAGGTGACCGCTATGTGGGATGTGGATTCGACGATCATTGTCCCGATAGTCGTTTCAGCGAACGGTCTTATAGCGAAGAGCCTCGATCAACACCTCAAGAGGCTCTCGCTAGATGGCTGGATCAAGGGTCAGATACAGAAGGCAGTACTCCTGGACACTGCGCGCATCGTTAGGAGGTTTCTCTCTCTGTAGCCTTAACTGTCGGTAGCTTGAGCCCTGCCCCGCTGCTGGCAGCCCTCTAGGATTAGGTTTTTATAAAGGTTGTATTTTTTGTATGATATTTTTTTATATTTTACTTTTTATATAAGTTTTATAAAAACCTAGACCTAAGAAATTAAATAAATAAAGAGAATAATAATAAAATAGATTACAAATATAAGGGCTGCTTTTTATAAAATCAACTATATTTTTATAATAACTGAATCAATTTATACAAAGCAGTTTAAATTCAATTAATAAATCTCAAATTCAACTAATAATTCAATTTACTAATATTTTTTTTTGTTATTTATTAAGGACCTCTTTAGAGTAAAGGCCTCCTCCAGTTTTCTCCATTTAGATCTGTCACTTGCTTTTTCAATCCAATTTTTTCCCGCTACTTTTTGAATTTCGAGTGCATTCATTAATGGAATAAAATTACCGGGATCATCAACATTGTGAAGTTCTTCATAATCAGATTCATTATCCGCTGCTGGACAAAGGTTTCTCCCAAAAATTCTTCGTTCCATGCGAGGATATTGCCATACTCATCACGCTTAGTAGGTAGATTGGCGATAGCAGTTTCTTTAGCTTGTTGTGCTTCCGACGCTGCTGCACATCAGAAATTTTAAGCTGGAGAAGGACAGGGATTTGTTGAATTTGGGATGAGAATGAAGGTATTGGGATACTTATAACTCAGAGGACTTATAAAAGCAAGACTTTGCCTTTCCCAGATGTATCCGAGTTTTTGTTAAGTAATATGATTCCTCAGATTTCATCCATTCCCTCGTTCGGCTTTACAATCTCTGCGGAAAGAGGTTTTTCAGTATGGAAGACAGTGTTATATCCTGTGACAAATTTATAAATTACTTAAAAATATTTGTGATTTTTGCGAGCGGCCCTTTGTGTGCCCGCATTTATTCCGAGCACGTAGGGACTGAGTTTAAAATACACAGATAAAACGCGAAAACGACGATCTTTACCGAGGATTAACTTTAGATTATACGTTATTGCGGACTTATTTTATTAGGGACAATCTGGGGAAAAAAATATTTATATTATAATTTCAGACTCCAAATTTTCTACTCAGAATGTTAGAGTCTAAAATAACAAGACAAAAAGAAAAACTCAGGCAAGAACTGAAATGTAATAAATAGAAGATTGTGACGCAAGGGTAAGGGGCAATATTAGATTGTAATAAATAATAATAAATAAATATATAAGGACAAATTACACAGATTGAGCTAGCCCCAAAGTAAGTTCGAGACTTGTGTTATGGGATACTAAGTCAACGATACTATATTTTATAACAAATACGTATATAGAAACACATCCAAGACCCAGGCCAATCTGAAAAAGATCATTTTCCATCTTGACCTGGCCGGGGATCGAACCCGGTCACTCCGTGTCGCAGGCTGGCGTGTTGACCACTGCGCCACGGAGCTAGTCAAGACGGATCTAGACAGATTGTAACATAATCCTTTTTAGAGCTCCATACTAAACGGGTGAAAACGGGGCCCTATTACTTAGCCTTCTCTGTCCGTCTGTCGATTAGTATACCTACAGTCACTAATAAATAAAAATAAAAAGGAATCCTATACAAAAAACTCTTTCTTTTGGCGTTTATTATCAATCCTGCCAAAGTTGCTGCTTATTTCTTACCAAGACCACAGATAATTAAGAACAATAGAGTTTGTGCAAGATAGTTTGGTTAACCTCACAAGAGTGGTCGCATGAAAGAGGTTTCATGCGTACTTATATGTCGTCCTCAAATCATCATCATCAGGTCTTTTAGTCTTTACTGCAGGAGCATGACCCTCTCTGTACTACTGAAGCCATACTTGGCCAGAGTAGACAGAGGATTTGGCCTACACTTTCCTCGTCCTCAAATAAGAAATGTAATTTTTGCAGTCAAATGGTGGTAAGGAACCCTTTTGCATATACAAATATCAGTTGTATTAAGTGAGGCCATTATTTTAAATTCGTGGAATAAAAAGTATATAACAGAATCCTGTCTCCGGATATGACAACAAAAAATATTTTGTTTATTCTTTCCAACGTAAATCTCAAAACATTTTCGTTCAAAAAATGTTTTATTTATTCAACATTCATTACTCTCAATAACATTGTAAAAAAACATTCTATAAATAAAAAACTTCATCCAGCGCGCCGCATCAAGGCAAGGTACCCAAAATACTGGCAATAGATCCTCGCTGTATTGCAAGGTTGATCCGCTGAGCAAAATAACTGCCAGCCCTCGGGTCTCCTGTAGCCTCGAAGAGGCGCGCTATGATATCAGTTAGTTTTTTTCTGGCTTATGGGCCCCAGGGACCCATCTATCTATCAAAATGATTTATAAATATACATAACTAATGCGATGCATCAGTAAATAAACATACAATATGCATGTTTGAAACATCTGTGAACATCTGCCGAGTTGTATTATTTGATCCCCTTGTCGACTAAGTCTAAGCAAACTGCTAACTTGAGTATCTTGATTACTTAGGACAATTTGAAAGTTATCTAAGCGTTAAACCTAGAATCTAGAGCAGACATTGCAGAATGAACTACACGTCGGCTGTGTTATTGGGAAGGGAAATACACCAAAATATCGTGGTCTGACGTGGTTTTCCACGCTGGTCTGGGAGAAATTCACCAGCTTTTTCACTTGCTTTGAAGACCGTAGAAGCCGGCCGAGGGAATGAGCTAAAATCAAAGGATTTCTTTTTTTAAATTAATAATTTGAGTTCGTTTGACCTCTATCTTGCCTGGTGGGAAGCAACGATGAGGTCTAGGGTGGTACACGCAAACTCAAATAATGCCTATTCACTCTTGCCTTGAAAATCCCTAAATTGTACGAGTCGGGAAACAGTGACGCGGGGAGGGAATTCCATTCCTTTGCGGTTCGCATAATGAAGAAGCGTTTTTTTAAATTATATTATTTTATGGCATGTATTTGCACACCAATAATGATAAACATGTTTGAGCTATTGTTGTTAAATTGTAGCTTACGCATTCATGTAATTAACACATGTTTACGCAAATAACAATATTTATCTTTGATGTGTTTCAGTACCACATACAAATACAAGTTGTCTCTGAACCTTCTGGGGATATTTTTATATCTGAATACAGATCTTTATTTTATTAGAACTTGAATAAATCTAACATTTACCTACGAATTTAAACAAACATAAAAAACTACTTATAATTAATTATATTAATAGCATTACAATGCTCGGTTTAATATTAAAATCGAAAATATGTGATGAAAAAATTTCTCCACAGGTAGCATTTGAACCCACAACCTTCGACATATAGCCCGTCGATGCTCTCAACCACTGAGCTGCCGTAGCTTCAAATCACCGCGGCGAATTTGTTCATCACATATTATAGGTACACGCATTCGAAGCATGCGTAATCTCCATTACTACCCACTATTTAGAAGTGTGGTATCCAACTTAATTCATATCAGATGAATTGAAAGTTACTACTTATAAATAAACCTAACTGTATTCATACTAAAAATACTAAAAGAACACTAGCTGCATTGCCCCGCTGAATAGCAATTGCAATTCTTTGCGCATTTCTATTACTTATAACAATTTGTATTCTGTTGATCCTAATTCTATAAATAAAAATTGTGGCAGGGATTCAAAATCCTTCTGGATAGCGACAATTTTTCGATCTTATTGCTTCATAATAGGTAATATAGATCCTTGGGCATATAATGTTCTTGTTTTATAATTAATGTCATATAGAGGTATAAATGCAGACGAGAATAAATTAGAACTTCGAATGAAGCCGCGTCATCCCTTATGAATTGAATTTCAAATTATGCAACATTTCGGTGGAGACACGTGGAGCTAAGAGTATAACTCATTCAATGCTAAGACACTGTTCCGAATAACGTCTTCATTTTCATAACCTGCTTCTGTATAAGGAGGGTTGTGTATTCATATTGTACAGTCAGCCACCGAAATACCAGGACCCCGCTCTATCTTGCATTTTCTCTTAAAGTAGAAATAATATTGTCATGAATATGTTTATTCAGAGAGATATTAATTAAAACTTTTTTAATATACATTTTTATGGTCAATATTATTTTTAGTTTATGAGAAAATTCAAGGTGTAGGTTGGTAGATTGCGCGGTCAAGTATCTCTGATTGATGAGGTGATTCACGTGGGTCAGAAGATTCATTCAATGCTAAGGACGAGGAGCCCTGTGGCATAATAGACGTGAGCATAATTGACGCTTACGCATGTTAAGCAACCCCGGGACCAGTCCGCTCTGGATGTGTGACCGCAACGCATAAAAATATCTCGAGCTCTTCCGTGCTTTCGGAGGCACGTTAAGACATTAGTCCCGGCTGTCATCTGGTAGTCGATAAAGGAACCACGTCAGAGGCCGAGAGGCGTTTCGAAGAACTCTGACACCAGGGTGTTGTCACCTACACGAAATGATGTCATCATTGATGGCAGTCATCAAGCTATGTTAGATGCCTTTGGGCAGCTTGAAAAATGTGACACCAGTGTTGGCCACTTACACACACGAAAAAGAAACAAATATTAAATGCTAAGATACTGTTTGGTTTGCCTTGAATCTTGATGACCAGCTGCTACAGAAAGAACGTTATCTTTAAAAGGTACATCATGTTGTTGGCAGAGCCACTTGTAGTAGATTTAATTCATACTCTGATACGACACTATTTGGTATAATGTCCTGAATTTTGATAACTTCTTAGGAGGTTTATGCTTTCAAATTATGTATTATTTCGGAGGAGCCACCTGCAGCAGCTGATATAATTTAACTCAAAGTAAAGACACCGTTAGTTGGGAAGACTGTTTTGATTCTTATTAACCTACTGCTGTAGTGAGATTGTTTTCAATTATAACCTACTACTAAGAGAAATTAATTTATCCTTACTATCCTTACTAATAATATTATAAATGCGAAAGTGAGTTTGTTTGTTTGTTTGTTACGCTTTCACGCCGTAACTACTGAACCGATCATCATGAAATTTGGCATACAAGTTCTCTAGAGTGCGGAGAAGGACATAGGCTACCTTTTATCCCGGGAAAAAGCATTATTCCCGAGGGATCGAAATTGACGCGGGCGGAGCCTCGGGCGAAAACTAGTTATAAATAAATGGTTGCCTGTAAAGTCGGATTACGGTTGATTATTTTACATAATAACGATGGTAGAGAGATAAATAAATAAATATATACGGACGAATCACACAGACTGAGCTAGCCCCAAAATAAGTTACAAAGTACAAAGCTTTGCCTGAGCTAAGATGAAAAACACCCTGTATTTCAGGCCTTACTTAACCGATCATCATGAAATTTTGCATACAAGTTTTCTGGAGTACGGAGTAGGACATAGGCTACCTTTTACTGTTCCCGAGGGAACGACGTTGACGCGAGCGGAGTTCCGGGCGAAAGCCAGTGTTTTATATTTGCTTTCAGTTTCATTGTTTTCACTAGTTCGATTCATGAGATCGAACTAGATCATTAGAGAACAAAGGAGACAAGATGAATTGCTAAATCTATGGTAGAAGTGAACACATACACTTAACATTATACGACCTACATACGAACCGTAACAGATCGGATCACCGACGACGTGAAGAAAATGTATGGTTTGAATTAAGGGGCTGGGGCGGCGGCGTGTGGAGGAAGGGAAATATTCATAAGCCTCTGAGTGACACCATCGATTATTGTAATGTGGCAGTTCTGCGGTACAGACGCAGGGAGAACTGTTCCCACGGGTATTACATACAAAACTAGTTCTTGTCTGTGACTTCGCTCGTATAATACATACATATAATCATGACTTTATATCTTACGGGGTAGCAGAATAATTAGGGCCCGTACTACCTCACACTGCTTTGCATGATTGTCTGTAATATCAATAATAATGAAATACTCAAGAGGACTAAGTCTGGTAACTATCTGACTCCAAAACACGATAGCGTTAAATTTTCTCGATAGAAAAAAATTGCAAAGTTGCCTCCAAATCACGTCTAATTTACTCGGTAAACAGAATTATTCACAAAATACATTAAAATTAACCTCTTTTTCGAATAACCCTTGAATATTGATAAAAAAACTAAAATATCCAAAGTAGCCAACGCGTTTAGACCATCATCCGCAAAAGTAAAATTTCTAAGGATTTAAAACTTGTATGAAAATAAAATATAGTACATATATTATATATATTTATAGTATATTTATATATAATAGTATAAATATAAAATATAAATATATACGGACAAATCACACAGATTGAGCTAGCCCCAAAGTAAGTTCGAGACTTGTGTTATGGGATACTAACTCAACGATACTATATTTTATAACAAATACATATATAGATAAACATCCAAGACCCAGGCCAATCTGAAAAAGATCATTTTCCATCTTGACCTGGCCGGGGATCGAACCCGGTCACTCCGTGTCTCAGGCAGGCGTGTTGACCGCTGCGCCACGGAGCTAGTCAAATAGTGATTGGTTGCTAGCTCACTTTAACCATAAAAACGGCACAAAACTATGTTTATTGTATAGGGATTAGGGACACTGATATATTGTAGTACACACGAAACCTGTATGCTTCGTCTGGTAAGCAAGAGACCCAAAGGCCCATACTTCCCCTCCCCCATGTCCTCCCCCACTCCTTAAAAGGCTGGCAACGCTCCTGTCACACCCTGGTGTTGCAGTTGTCCATGGGCCTGATCGCTTACCATCAGGTGACTCGCTTGCTCGGTTGCCGTCCTATACTAGTAACATAAGAAGAAACCTATTGCATACGAAATACATATTTAATTATTTCAACACAGCTATAATAGTAGAATAAGCATAACATAGTAAGTCGTAAGATTTTCCGTGTGTCCAATTGAATGCGACTGTCCATAATTTTCATTTCCCTCGCCGAAGCCGCGTCGCAAAAAGGGTCATCAGCCGCTTCTTTTGATTTCCTCCACAATTCATCCTGCAGCTTCATTACCCTCCAATCTCGGCTCTGAATACCCGGCAAGGAGCCGCTACAAATAAGGAACAACCGCAAAAAAGGAAAGTCTCTCGAATATTATGCGACAAATCATTTAATATTAGGAATTCCTATTCCTAATCTTGACAGAAATACACAAAAAGGAAGTGTAACGATCATCATTCGTCAGGTATTTTGTCATACTGAACGACACTGGCCACTTTTTGTAGTAAAAACTTTTTTGTAACGTTGTGCTCTTTTCGGGATGGGTAAAAAGTTAAACTCGCCTCAGTGCACGTGACTTGATTAAAAATTCGTAAGACAGACACATGACCTGAGACCACCGGCGCGGCGTAGGAGAGGAAGTGATATCCTCCTTTCTACCGCGCGGAGTTTTCACTTCTGCTGGAACCCCGGAGTGTGGCAGAAGTGAAAACGTGAAAAGAAATTAAGCGCAAATATTTTAAGGGCTAGTACCCGAACGTCAGAGAAATGTTTTAGTAGCAAATTTTAAGAAATCGACACTCTAGATTATGTTTTAGCTTTATCATAAAAATTATATTTTTTTATATAATAGATTTAGGTTTACTTTAAGACAATTTACTTTTCGTGCTTCCGCCACCAGTTAGTTCATGCAAACTATTGCTGGCCAGTGCCGTTGAGGCTGCTTCCGACATTGCTGCAGCCTTAACGGATGCAGCAGTATCGATGCTCAACGATGCGAAGTGACTATCTAAACGTTGTACACCAAGTTAGCAAATAGGCCAGCAGGGCTCTGTCTGACCAGCAAGGAAAAAGATGTGATATTATATATGTATGTGGGATGAATGAATGATGTGAAACGGAACGGTGACAGGAAGTATGAGAAAGGAACACTTCCTTTCTCATACTTCCTGTCACCGTTCCGTTTCACAGCGTGAGAGAGAGAGAAGATGAATGGCGGAGTTCTGAACTTGAGATTTGGCCGCGTAGACGTTACATTGTGAAGATTGTAAAAGTGAGAAATAAAGAAGAAGTTTTTGCCTGAATTTGGGTTCTTTCTAATTACCGCCACTTCCACATGTATTTATGTTTACATAAAAATATATACTTACATAAAGTGTAGACCCTACAGATCTTCTAACTGGCAACCAATTTAGGCGACGTGCTCAAAAGACACCAACCCAGATGTCTGAACTTAAGAGCAAACACTGATAGCTGTTAACTAAACGACGTTCGCTCCGCCCATTAGAAGTCTAGCCGCTACTTGACTCGACTCTACTAACTACTCGACTCGACCGCCTACTTGGCTAACTGCTGGGCAAACATTTGAAATCCGTTCAACAGATGGGGCTGGCGATAATGAGCACAAGCTGCTTTTGTTGTAATTCACACGTACGACTAAATATGCAAAATATGTATAAACACTTAAAAATACAGCATTATACGAGTACGTAATAGCTCAGTGAGATATTTATGCTTTTGTAGCAATCGGTTGTGTTTATTGGGGCCGTTAACGTTATATGTTTATGAGTTATGTTATTTTGTTATAAACGGGATAATGATGCGTTTCTGTATATATATATATATCTGTTTTTATTGCCCGGAACAAAAATGTTGAACAATTTCAAATGCCGTATATGTATATGGCATTGGCTTTCATCCTTACTATAATCGTTGCTAATATTATAAATGCGTTTGTTAGTTTGTTACGCTTTCGCGGGCGGAGTCGCGGGCGAAAGCTAATCCTTATCCTTACGAATATTATAAATGCGCAAGTGAGTTTGTTTGTTTGTTACGCTTTCACGCCGTAACTACTGAACCGATCATCATGAAATCTTGCATACAAGTTCTCTGCAGTACTGAGAAGGACATAGGCTACCTTTTATCCCGGGAAAAAGTACTATTCCCGAGGGATCGACATTGACGCGGGCGGAGCTGCGGGCGAAAGCTAGTATCATCATAAATGCGAAAGTGAGTTTGTTTGTTATGCTTTCACGCCGTAACTACAGAACCGATCATCATGAAATTTTGCATACAAGTTCTCTGGATTACGGAGAAGGACATAGGCTACCTTTAATCCCGGGGAAAAGTACGATTCCCGAGGGATCGACATTGATGCGGGCGGAGCCGCGGGCGAAAGCTAGTAATATCATAAATGCGAAAGTGAGTTTGTTTTGTTATGCTTTCACGCCGTAACTACTGAACCGATCATCATGAAATTTTGCATACAAGTTCTTTGGAGTACGGAGAAGGACATAGACTACCTTTATCCCAGTTGACTAGCTCCGTGGCGCAGCGTTCAACACGCCAGCCTGCGACACGGAGTGACCGGGTTCGATCCCCGGCCAGGTCAAGATGGAAAATGATCTTTTTCAGATTGGCCTGGGTCTTGGATGTGTATCTATATATGTATTTGTTATAAAATATAGTATGGATGAGTTAGTATCCCATAACACAAGTCTCGAACTCACTTTGGGGCTAGCTCAATCTGTGTGATTGGTCCGTATATATTTATTTATCCCGAAACTGTTCCCGAGGGAACGACGTTGACGCGTGCGAAAGCTAGTATTTCATACTTTAATATCGAAGCGAATTCGAATTGCGAATATAGCAAAAACTATATTGTTTTTCTTGCATCAAGATCCATAGGAATACAGGAAATTGTTTTCCCTGTATCCATTTTTCATTATTTGTGGGAACCAGCGGGTCGCGGTTCAATCATGCTTGTTCGGCCGCCATGAATAAGCAACGAGCTTAGTTATCAGAGCCAAGTATTTGTGTTAGTGATCCATATAACACTGATAACAAATGTATTTTTCTCTCACTTATAGATTATTTTTTTCTAACTTCATATGGCGACTTTATATAGACATTATGAATTATATAATTTCGAATGTATACAGGGTTCGTATTCAACAGCCTTCGTGGTCCAGTGGTTAAGGCGTTTGCCTGTTGACCTGGGGGTCGTGGGTTCGATTCCCACTGGAAGCATACTTTGTTTAGTTGTTTCCAGTTTGGTTAGGACATTGCAGGCTTGAATCACCTGATTGTCTGATAATAAAGATGATTCCGTGCTTCGGAAGGCACGTTAAGCCGGTGGTCCCGGCTGCCATCTGGTAGTCGTTAAAGGAACCACGTCAGAGGCCGAGATTAGGCGGTTCCGAAGAACTCTGACACCAGGGTGTGCATGGTCGATTGACCGTGACACCTACTCGAAATGATGATGAGGGTGAAATTGAAGTCATTAGCAAACGTTTTAGGAGTGTCTCAGACCACGAATTTGAACAACTTTCATTGTGGGACCAACTTCGAAATTGCAAAAAAATCAGCTGTTCCATAGATTTTGTCCAAATATGAAAGAGCAGATAATTTTTTCACGATGTCGAAGTTGGTCCCATAATGAAAGTTGTTCAGATTCGTGGTCTGAGTCACTTCTAAAACGTTTGCTAATAAATTTTATTTCACCCTGTATTATTCCATGCCAACCCGCTTGTCAAGCGTGGTGAGTATGGCAATATCCTCCCATGGAACGAAGAATCTATGGGAGAGGCCTTTGTCCAGCAGTGGACTTCTTACGGCTGAAATAATGATGATGATGATGAGATGAAGGCGAGCTCCGTGGCGCAGTGGTCAACACGCTAGCCTGTGACACGAGGGTGCCCGGGTTTTATCCCCGGTCAGGTCATGATGGAAAACGATCTTTTTCAGATTGAACTGTGTCTTGGATGTTTATCTATAAACCTAAGTATCTATAAAATATAGTATCGTTGAGTTAGTATTCTACGACACAAGTTCAAACTTACTGTGGGGCTAGCTTAATTTGTGTGATATGTCCCAGTGTCTCTAAATATTTATTTATTACTAGCTGTTGCCCGCGGCTCCGCGCGCGTTAATGTCGTTCCCTTGGGAACAGTAGAAATGATAAAAATTCCATACAAACCCCTCCTCCTCTGGTTTTTTCCCCTTAAGGGGGAATTTAATACAATTCACCTGCATAGATCTTTAACCCTTAAGGAGGGGATTTTGCCCATTTCACCTACACAGATGTTTTTTTATTGTAATGGGGAACTTCTTATTGTCATATATCTAAGTAAATAAAAAAATCCATACAAGCTTTACCCCACCTATTTTACCCCTTCAAGGGGAAATTTCGTCCATTTTAACTACACAGATCTTTTTAATTGTAATGTAAACATATATACTTATTTTTATACTTCTATGTCCAGAAATGTGAAAATTTCCATACAATCCCCCCCCCCCTTTATCCCTTAAGGGGGGAATTTTGTACATTTTACCTATACAGATCTTTTTTTAATGTAATCTAGAACGTATATACTTATTTTCATACTTCTAAGTCTAAATTAAAAAAATCCCCCCCATTTACCCCTTCAAGGGAGAAAGTTGTCTGGTTCACCTAAACAGATCTTTATTAATTTTAATTGAGAACTTGTGTACCTACTTTTAAACTTCTAAGTCCAGAAATGAGAAAATTCCATAAAACTTCACCCCCTTTGATTTTCTAAAAATCCTTTCATAGTGCTCATTTACATGATAAAAAGAATCCCTGTACCAAATTTCAGTTTCTGGGCACAGTAGTTTCGGCTGTGCATTGATATATAAGTCAGGTTTGCCTTTGGCCCGCGGCTCCGCCCGCGTATGTGTCGATTTCTCAGGAACAGTAGAATTACCCGGAATACATTAGTTCATGATTTTCAATGAAACACCTTAATATTGAATTTCAATTGAATAACTTCAAAAACGGAAAGTTTCATACAAACTTTGCATCCCCGTTATACCCACTTAAAGGATGATTTTTGAGAAAAATATTTTACTCAAATGTATAATGTATAATGTTTCATGCCTTTCAGTAAAGAACCTTCATGCTGAATTTCATTCGACTAACTTCAAAAATGGCAAAGTTTCATGCTTACTTTGCACCCCTATTTTACCCCCTTAAGGGATGATTTTTGAGTAAAATATTTTACTCGTGTTTCATACCTTTCAGTAAAGAACCTTCATGCTGAATTTCATTCTAATAACTTCAAAAACGACAAAGTTTCATACTAACTTTGCAACCCGTTTTACCCCCTTAGGAGATGAATTTCCAAAAATCCTTTCTTAGTGCTCCCCTACGTTATAAAAGAAACCCCTGTGCAAAATTTCAAGTTACTAACTAACCCTTATAGTTTAGGCCCTGCGTTGATATGTCAGTCAGTCAGCTTCTCCTTTTTTTTGTATGGATTACTATGGATAGTATGGATAGGTATAATGCTGTCGTATAATGATGATGAATTGACTTTGGATTTTAATTTTCTTATGTCACTTATTATTTTATTTTATTTTTGCTATATGTTTGCAGGCAAACTCATGCCTTGAGTTCATTCAAATGACGATAACTTTTTTTTATGAATAGATTTTGATGAAACAAGCTTTAAATGTTTTGCTGAGTTAAAACAAAGCAATTGGTGAAAGTTTGAAGTAAATCGGTTCAGTATGTTTGGAGATAATCGTGATCATACATACATACAGACAGACAGACAGACAGACAAGAAATTTGAAAAATTTTTTTTTGCTTTCTATTATTCTTTTTAAGTGTCCCTCTATCCATTTCAGTCAAAAATTCTAAATGTACAGACAAAATATTTTTACTGTTTTATTATATGTATAGATTATATGTATAGATGATGATTGTGTTTTAAAACTAGTCATTCACGCCCAATTCGTCGGGATTGCCGACTATAATTTTAGACTCGTCAGAAACTATGATGAAATAGAACATTAGAGGTTGCTAGGTATATAATTTAAAAATGATATATTGTAAAATTATTTAAAAAAATATTGATATGCCACAAATTTTTTTTTTCAATTTTTCATTTGTGACCCCCAAAAGGGCCTTCCTTTTTTATTAATGCTATTGTACCAGTTTGGGTTACATAATTCTATATATGTACCAAATTTCATTGGGTCTAGTCTATTCGGAACAAATTGGGCGTAGCAGACGGACAGACACGCGCGACGAGTAGTGTTTCCGAGGGATCTACACCAACGCCGCGGAGCCTTGGGCTAAAGTAGTATTACTGTTCGTAGTAGCCTACGAATAATAATTCTATAGAAGTGTAACTAATTCTGAAATATCATTCCACGCGATATGTACCGGAGCGGGCGGGGCGTAAAATATGAACAGAGCGGCGCGCCAGTTCGCCGTGATAACTTGAGTCGTACGGTTGTGTCGCGAGAAGGTTTTATTGTGGATATTGTTGCGTTCTTGAGCTAATTTGCCAAATCTAATTTATCAAAAATGCCATCATGTGCTGTGAAGTGGTGTAGAAGTCATACAGACATAAAAAAAAACACAGGAGAAATTGAATAAAAAAAATTACATGTTAATAAACTTTTTTATTTTAGCGTTAACTGCATCTACGCGTCGTACCTCACCGCTCGATCACCGGGCGGGGCCAGCTACGCGTGACCTTGTCGCGACCAATTGCATGTAGCTTTGTTTATGAAATAGTCTGTTTCGTTGTAATTACTGTGATGTCGTTTGCGTAAATAGAATTCGAATCGAAGCAGCAAATGTAGGAGAGTTACATTTCTATAGAATTATTATTCGTAGGTAGCAAGCAGCCTTTAGAAACTGATATCGGTGATAAAGTGCGTTGCCATTAAATACCTAATCCGGGCTAGATTAGAGCTGTCTCAATATTAATTTGTAAAGTTCGTTAACTCGGAGGGTCGGCCATCAATTGCGCGTTAACACGAGTATTGGAAGTCGTTAATACCATTTTGGGCACAGAAAAGATAGATAGATAGATAAAATAGTTAATAGACTCAGGTGTTACTTTGCGGAAGTCAAAGCTACATTTACTTTGAGACAATTTACTTTGCGTGCTTCCGCCACCAGTTAGTTCATGCAAACTATTGCTGGCCAGCGCCCACCCACTACTGTTAGTCCCTTCATACCCGCCACCAATAGTTGATGCATGCAACCCTGGTCGATACTGCTGCATCCGTTGAGGCTGCAGCAATGTCGGCCGTCTTGCTCGCGACACGTGTTTCGCCTCTACACGAGGCATCTTCAGGCAGTGAACCCTAGATGTTGATCCTTCGAATGACAAGCAACGAATGACAAAAATTACTTTTTTTTTTTTTTTTGAAATGACTGTGTAGCTAGCTCCAAGTGAGCTTTCGCTACTTCACCGGGCGTTTGAGGCGAGGGCAGAGTGCCCTCAACCTTTATAGACAACATCACCAAAGGGCCCCCAGTAGGGACGGACCTCGGCTTTGGGCGTTGCCTGTGTGCGCAAGGCTTGGAGAGACAGCAAACTCTCATATTGCCTGATGGGCCGCGTATGCGTGCATGCAAGCCTGAAGGGCCAATCTGAGAAACAATGGCAAAAGCCTTTAGAGAGCAGCAACTCTCATCTTTTGCCTTATGGACCGAAAGCTACGTTGCCAGAAGGGCCTATCCTGGGTGCAAGTCACCCGGGACCGCCGGGCGGTCACCAGTAATCGGAGCTAATCCTACTCTACGCACTCTATTCCGGTGGCGAGTGCGACGGGGTCGGATAGTGGGATTCCTCTGGCTATTCGGAGCCGAAGAGGGGTCGGGGCGGACTTGTGCGATGTCAATAGGATCATCGGGATCGTCAAGTACGTTCCTAGGACGTCTATGACGTAAGGTCGTATCGTGTAAGTTGGGGGAGTAGTTAGCAGCTTGCACTACTAACGGGTTGGGGTGGCGTGCGGCTTTCTCAAAGTAACGCTTGGAGGCGTTTTTGAGATAGCCGCGAATGGATGGGAGGTCTAGGTCACGGTGTAAGTCTGTCTTGCGCAAGTACCGTTGGTGACTCGTATTCGTGGCTCGGGTGACGAAGCGGTTCTGCAAGCGTTGCAGCCGATCGATGTGGGAGGGCGCGATATGGGAGAAGACTACGCCGGCGTAGGTCATGATAGGGCGGACGCAAAGCTTATAGAGTGTCAACTTATTTCTAAGTGACATCTTAGCATTGCCTATCATGGGGTGGAGACGGCCTAATACGAAGGCGGCATGGTTGCGGACTTTGGTGATGTGGGGGCCGAAGGTCATCGCGCTATCGAGTACGACTCCAAGGTATTTAGCCTTGCCTGCCCACTGAATGGGCTTTCCGTACAACGATACTAATCCTAACGAGGGGAGTTCGGCTCCGGACATGGTGATTTTTCGACGTGACACAGCTTGGTTATCCTTTGAGAAAAACACAGCTGTGCTTTTCTCCGGATTAACTTCGATGCGCCACCTCTTGAACCACCCGCCGAGAGCGTCCACGGCGGACTGAAGACGATTCACGATGACCGTTTTAAGGTGATGGGACGTGTAGAGGGCCGTATCGTCGGCGAATAGTGCCACTTCTACATTTGGGGTCTTTGGGATATCGCTTGTGTACAGCGAATAAAGGAGGGGCGAGAGAACAGCTCCTTGCGGGACGCCGGCTCTAATGGGACGGGGCCTCGAGAGGCATCCCTCTACTCTGTACCGAAAAGACCGATTCGACAAAAAGTCTCGTATGATGTGCACGAGACTATCCGGCAGGCCCAAGTTGGTCAACTTGGATATCAAGCCCGAATGCCAGACTTTGTCGAAGGCTTTCGCTACATCGAAGAAAAGTGCTCCCGTAGGACGTCCCCAATTTCTCAACTTGAGAATATGCTCCGTGAGGCGGTGCAGTTGGTGGTGACACGCGTGTTTGGCCCGGAATCCAAACTGTTCGTCGGGGATGAGACTTTTGGACTCTACGTAGTCCTTGAGTCTTTTGAGGATGATCCGTTCGTAGATCTTGCCTATACAGTTCAAAAGACTGATAGGCCGGTAGGAGGAGGGGTTCTTCAGGTCTTTGCCTGGTTTAGGGATCCCGATCACGATTGCTTCTTTCCAGGCGGCTGGAAAAGTGCAATTTGCAAGACAAGCATTGAAGATGCTTACGAGCAGGAGGAGGAGGGTCTGTGGGAGGCATTTGAGCACTCCGTTCGAGAGTCCGTCAGCGCCGGGCGCTTTTCGGGGTTTGAGATCGCGGATGATTGACTTCACTTCGTCAAGTGTCGTCGGGGCAAGGAGGGTATTCGGTGGGATCGTCTTAGAAGCCACGAAGCGTTCTACGTGCGATTCCACCTCGCGAAGGTGATCGGGGTCTACTGGCTCACGACTAGGGGAGCATTGGCTCTTCAGGCTGTCTGCTAGGCATTCAGCTTTTTCGTCATCATCGAAGGCGATGAAGCCGTCTGGACGCGTGAGGGGGGGAGTGGCCGCAACCGTGTCGGTCTTGAAGCTTCTGGCTAGTCGCCAGTATGCCTGATGGGAGGGCGTCATCTCGGCAAGGAGATCGCCCCAGCGTTCGTTCCTAATTTCCGCGATGCGTTCCTTGACTCGCCGTTGCAAGAAACGAAGGTGGGCACGGGCCTCTGCGGTGGGATAATTGTCATGTAAGCGTGAAGCGCGATTCTTCTCTGTCAACAGCTGCCGCATATCCTCGGGGAGTTCCATTCTGTGGGTGGGATCCACAGAAGGGACTTCCCGAGAGCATTCCTTGTAGGAAGCTTGCAGGTGGTTGGTGAGAGAGGAGATTGCGCTGTCAGTGTCGTCAGTCGTGGTGATTATGTCAGTCAGTCACCGTCCTTGTATGCACTATACGTCCGTTGTCTGTCGGTCCTAGTTGTAACACTACAGGTCGGTGGTCGGAGGAGATGTCAGGGTGGACCTCTACTGAACACACCTGAAGGGTGATGTTCTTAAGGAGGGCAATGTCAAGAACGCTGGGGTTTTGTCCCTCTTGAGTGGGGTAACGCGTGGGAGCTAACGTGGCCACAACGTCGAAATCTAGTTCGTCATGGAGACTCTCTAGGATAAGACCGTTGGGCGAGTCCGTGACAGAGTGCCAGCGAATTGCTTTTAAAATCTCCAGCTAAAATGGTAGAATTTGACAGCGAGAAGAGGGATTCGAGGTCGCTACGGAGCAACGTCTTTTTGCAGGGGAGGTAAATCGAGGCGATGTTGATAGGCGCATGACCGGTCATGGCTATCCGGAGGAGGGAGCACTCGATATTTGTAAGGGCTGGGGGGTCTAGCTGGGTGCAGTGAAGTGACCTTTTGTAGTAGATTACTGTGCCACCCTTTTGGGTGCGTAATCTGTCATTACGGATGATGTTGTAATTTGCAATCCGAGGATTGCGACGTGGGGCTTCAAAAAGGTCTCTTGTGCAAGGAAAATGTCCACCTGATGTGTTGTAAGAAACTCCTGGATGAGGGGTTTCACATCGGTGAATACAAAAATTACGCCGTATTGCCGCTTTTTATACTATCTGGGAGGGGGGAGGGGATTGATCGCTAGAAGGTTAGTTACTTCTTGTTTATATTGTATATTTATAATTATAATCAGTGTAATTTTAAATATATTATTTGTTCTACATTATATGTTTGGTAGGTAATGAAAAATAAGTTCAACTTCATGTTTATAATTTGTTTAATTATGGAAATAGCAAATTTGCAGTGAAAAATATTCATCATCATCAGGTCCTTTTTAGTCTCCACTACAGGAGCACGACCCTCTCTGTACTACTAGGGCCATACTTGGCCAGAGCAGCCAGAGGGCTTGGCCTACACTCTCCACGCTGGCCAGACGGGTTGGAGAGGTCTCTTAGATGTTTATAAGCTTTGTTTAGCTTGAATTTCCTAAGTCGCCTTCTACAACATCCACGGGAAGACTTGGAGTGGTCCTATTCTACTCTGCCGGATACCACACGGCTAACTCTGCCGGATACCACATGGCTAACTCTGCCGGATACCACACGGCTAAAACGCGGCCGGCACGGCCACGCGGAAAAATATTACTTTTTGTGAAATATGATTCATAATCGTATGTCAAGCCAAGCCAGAAAAAAGTTCATTGAAATAAATAAAAAGGATACATTTTAAACATTATCATCATGTCAGCCGTAAAAAGTGTACTCTCCTCTAGTTACTCCTGGAAGGCGGGTTGGCGAGCGCAGTTTCTTGTGCAACCTAAACGCGTCACAATTACAACACCCTTCCTTTCTTTCAATCGAGGGTTAACAAAAGACAGAGTGAAAGGAAATGTGACGCAACTTTTACTTTTACTTGTGCTCGTTTATATCTTAAATCAATGTTGTAAAGGCATAAAGGCGAACAATGTGTATTGTTTGCCTTTATACCTTTATTTTTTACTTAGTAATTAGCTTATAGTATGTTCATTTGCATTGACGGACTCACTTTCTCTTACTTACCGGGTAATGGCTGAAAATCAGCTATCACTGAGTAGTTACCTTTTTGTATCACTGCGACACATTTTTTGATTTGATGTATCAATCGTGACAGTTTGTTTATTATATAATTCCTAGTTGTGTTTATTATATATTCCTAGTATCTTTCAATACCTCCCTGTATGTTTGTAGGTGTCTCAGCTGATGCAAATAAAGTTTTTATCTATCTTTACTTTGAGACAATTTACTTTGCGTGCTTCCGCCACCAGTTAGTTCATGCAAACTATTGCTGGCCAGCGCCCACCCACTACTGTTAGTCCCTTCATACCCGCCACCAATAGTTGATGCATGCAACCCTGGTCGATACTGCTGCATCCGTTGAGGCTGCAGCAATGTCGGCCGTCGTGCTCGCGACACGTGTTTCGCCTCTACACGAGGCATCTTCAGGCAGTGAACCCTAGATGTTGATCCTTCGAATGACAAGCAACGAATGACAAAAATTACGCCGTATTGCCGCCTTTTATACTATCTGGGAGGGGGGAGGGGATTGATCGTTATTTTGGTTTTGTATTGAAAATATATTTAATAATGGGGAATTATTCAAATCTATTTGTTTATTTATCAAAGTAATATTTGACCTTTTATGTTTATTTATATTTATATATACCGGATTTTTTTGATTGATGAAATTAACTTGCGATGATTGTCAACAAGTTTATATTGGACAAACAGGACGTAATTTTAAAATTCGTTATAACGAACATATCAACGCGTTTAAAAATAATCACCCCGATCGATCACATTTTGCAGAACATCTATTGGAAAATAATCACACATTATTAAATAATCACACATACAAAATATTACATACAGCGGAGAAGGGATTAAAAATGAGTATATGGGAGCAATTAGAAATTGTCAATCGAAAGTGTCAATCCCTTCCTCCTTAACCCACCCCCCCCCTAAATTGCCCCCAATTCTCAACTTTACCCGATTTGACTCAAAATCGAAATCTGGGGCACCGTCACCGCCCTTAACTCGAATCTGCACTTCTTTTTTGGATCCAAGATGGCGGCGATTTTTTTACTAATATTTATAATACATGACCATGTAAGGATTTCCTTTCTGTTCCACTTTTACGGTGCTGGGTTTCGACCCCTAATCTTTTTTAACCCCTTATGCTAAGTCCTTCAAAATCCTAGAACGTCTCAAGATTATTTATTTATTTGATACAGCACAGATGTAAAATACGTACCGAGATTTTAAAACATCCATTTTTAAAAAATAGAAAAATCCTACGAAGATTTTTTAATTTAAGCAGCACAAAGCAGAACTCTAAGCCAACTTGGTAGGAACTGTTCCAAAGTTAATCATAGTTGTGACAACCACCTGTCGCGGAGTTTGTCACAATTAATTTGGCCTGACGAAGATCAATTGTTATTAAATATTACTGAGACCGGTGTCGCTAGTAAATAACTTGTGATACTTCGTCTCGTGTGTACTTATTGCGTCGTGTGTACTAAACGCGAAAGTAATTTTGTCTATCTTTAGGAATCAATCACTGAACCAGTGTCGATGAAATTCTGTATGAAGATAGTTAAAGGGATGATGGATGGATAGATGATCATCATCATCATCAGGTCTTTTTAGTCTCAACTGCAGGAGCATGACCCTCTCTGTACTACCGGAGCCATACTTGGCCAGAGAAGACAGAGGATTTGGTCTACAGTCTCCCTGCTGGCCAGACGGGTTGGAGAGGTCTCATTGATGTTTATGAGTTTGTATTTCCTAAGTCGTCTCTTACGACATCCACGGAAAGTCTTGGAGTGGTCCTGTTCTACTGTGCCGGAAACCACATGGCTGCGAAACCACACGGCTTTGGAAACCACAGAGCTGATGGATGATGGCAGTCATTGTTTTGATATATGAAATTGATAATACGTCAAGCATGTTCAACAAATGCGACATAAACAGAAAAGTAACTCGAGCAAGAATAAATGTTATATGAGCCGCGCGTAATGATTATAGAAGAGCGTACATAAACTCATGAACATTAAATAGATGGCGGACATTTATCACGGTTACAAAGCTAGGTGAATACAGTTCTAATTTCAGACTTAATTAAGTCGACAGGAAAGCCGGGTAAAAGGTAAGACACTTCTGTCAAAAAAAAAACGAAACCAAGAATGCTTGATAAAAATAAAATAAATACGACTGTGTTGTCTTAGTCATGGTAGGGCCACGCTACCGGCAAAATTCATTTTTGCTTGTAGCATGAATGGGCCGGCTCGTTCCGGAAGGTACTATTAGCCTCACAGAAAATCGACGTTTGAGTTTCTACTCTGACCGAAAGTGGTAAAGCTTCTGCTTCTATGCTTCGTTCGGTAAGTGAGTGAGAGAACAAGAGGCCCATCCTTCTGTCCTCCTCCCCCATTTCCTCCTCACATGTCCTCCCCTTAACTCCTTGACAGGTCGGCTACGCTCCTGTCACATCCTGGCGTGCAGTTGTCCATGGGCAGCGGTGGTCGTTTACCATCAGGTGACTCACTTGCTCGTTTGCCGTCCTATATCATAAAACAAAAAGACGTGTGCCACTGCCGCGGTAAAGCTATTGCATACAACGTGATTTTGAACCCCCTAGCTATATTGAAATCTGGAAATTGGAATCCCTAATGGAAGACAGAATAGCAAGAAAAAAAGGTTAAAAATTAAAAAGAAAATTAGGTTTCCCATATAAAGTCAGCCAATCAGCATGACGAATTTCTATGAAAGGTTAAATTTATTTTTTTAGTTTTTCACCTTTTTTTCTTGCAATTCTGTGTTCCATTAGGGATTCCGATTCCCAGATTTCAATATAGATAGGGAGTTCAAAATCACGCTGTTATATTTTTTATCAACTTATGCAATTATAATTATTTATTTATTTTATTTATGCAGTAACTTCGTTACTATAACTTTCTGTTAACTTACTGTAACAGTAAGTGTAACTTACTGTAACTTAGTAACTTAACTTAAGTTAACTTAACTTACTAAGTTAACTTACTGTTACTAAGTTAACTCACTGTAACAGTAACTCCGTTACTGTAACACTCTAACAGTAACTCCGTCGAGCCAGTCGCGACTCCCAAGTCAAAATATCACCGCTGTGCCGGTCGGAGTGGAGGGTGTTAGGTTTTTTTTGTTACGGAATTTCTGGATTCGGTCTCCACGCTCAAGACCCGCGATAGAAGCTATGAAATAGCTTATATAAAAATATTATAGCGCCAGCTAAGGATTGCCACAAACATCAAATTACAATGATTTGAAAACTAAAAGAAGATTTGAAATGGAGTGTAAATAGTAGTGTGAGATTAAACAGTCGTTTGAAAAGAAAATGTAGATTTGTCTTTGTTAGTCAAAACGCCGAGGAAAATTAGAAGAGTTTACAGTTTTAATCGCTTATTTGCTTAAAAATGTATCACTAGGATACAAAACGATAAATAGGAATATGACACAATAACTGAAACCATACATAACAAATGTAAAACGACTTAATTGTTATTCTCTGTACATTGCGTATTTTGACTGGCATGATTCTAATGAACGTAAAGGCATGCCTCGATGAATTGCTTCAAAAAAAAATTCAATTATGTTTATTTAATATAGGTCATTTGGACACTTATTATTGTCATATATTTTCAACTGAGAATTGTTGATGTCAGTAATTTACTTATGGCTAAGTTTAATGCCGCTTCCAAAGCGGAGTGCAGAAGAAGCGGCAACAAACTGCACAGCGCATTTTCTCCAAAAGACGTCAACTTACAATTTTAGTTTATCTTATAAACTAGACATGTGGACTGAGTATACATTGTAGGTTGTAATGAATGTTATCATATTGTTAGTAGTGTGACAAGGTGATATGGCTGCAAACACGCCGTGTGCAAGCGAGAGCGCAGAACAAGCGATAGAGAGGTGCGAACGGCCTAAGCGTTCGGCTTGTGTGTGACGCATCTATCTCTCTTCCACCGTTATCTTGTAAAATAATCGTCAGTAAACCGGCTTTATAGACAACCAATTTTTTTAAAATAAAATATAGCCTATGTCCTTTTTCTGTGTCGGAAACTTTTAAAATCGGTCCTATAGTTTTTGAGTTCATCCATTTAAGACATACACATAAACAATCAATCCTTTCTTCTTTATAATATTAGTCTAGATAACTAATGTTGTTAATAGGTATATTATACAGTTCCTGAACAAAAGGTGCGAGCTAATATATACCACTAGAACCGAGTTATAATGTACTATACTTATAAATGATGGTAAGGTACTCTGTTCATTAGGAGCCTCATGCAATATGTATCTGAGAACTGTTGCCTGCTCAGCGTGTGTCGGCGTGAAGCGTTATTTTAGAAGTCTGCAAGATGCTACTTATGTATCCATGAGATCCACATTTTTCTTTATTGATATTTACTTATATTTTGGGTTGTGTATTTGTTTCTTTGGACCATTCCAATAGCCCATGCTAGCAACCCGCCCCGGCTTCGCGCGGGTGCAATGTAGATATGTATAATCCTTTCTTTTGAATCACTCTATCTATTAAAAAAACTGGCCAAGTGCGAGTCGGACTCGCGCACGAAGAGTACATTATATATACCTATAAAGTTTGAGATTATTAAAAATATTTTTATTAAATGATGTAACACAAAATTAATGCTTTTCGCAATTTTTCCTTTATCTGTGCTATATATAAGATGTTGATTCGTAACAAATTTCAAGATTGTGAGTTCAAGGGAAGTACACTGTAGGGTAAAAAAAATTCCTTTGCGAGTGTCGAAAAATTTTTTAAAATATTTTTATTATATGATGTTAATTAATGCTATTTACAATTTTTCCTTCTGTGCTATAAGACGTTGCTTCGTACCAAATTTCAAGATTCTGAGTTCACGGGAAGTACCCTGTAGGTTTTGATTCCATTGCGAATGTCGAAAAAACACGAAAAATTGCGGCATAACCAGCTGTGTGTTTTGATACGCAATCAAATGGCTTAGTAGTTTGAATTTTTCACAGCTCTAAGGAACAGTAGACCTGAGTATTTGATATGAATTTTAGCTTGATACCTCTATGCGTTCCTGAGAAAACGATTCTTGACAGACAGACGGACAACAAAGTGATCCTATACGGGCTCTATTTCTTCCTTTTGAGGTACGGAACCCTTAAAATCGTATCGAAATCTGTTACTTAGTTTTAAAGATCTATACTTAAATAGGAGCAGACACGGGAACCGACTTTGTTTTATACTATTTTTATAAGTTGGTTGACTATAACTCTTTAATACTTAGCTCTGATAGTTTTCCTTTAAACTTCGTTATATACACTACTGTTATTTTTTCATATACCTACAATAATTTAGTAAATCGTAAAATGTTGTTTCTCACAATATTTTTAAAAGACATATTCAACAAGACACCACATGTTGGGTTAGCCAAGAAAAAAGAATATACTCCCACATTACTTGAATAGGAGCTACTATAAATAAAATGTTTCATCCAGATTTTATTTAACAACTTTTTCGGCTTGATTATTATACATATCCATACTAAATTACAGCTTTCTAGTACTTATAGTTTCTGAGTAAAATCGCGGACGTACAGACATGGCGCAACTAATAAGGGTTCCTTGACTACGGAACCCTAAAAAGCTATACTTAAAATTATGTATTATAATAACCTTATTTGTGGTAGAGTAATTATATGATACCCATAAGGACAACGCAAAAATGTCGTGAAATATGGCCATAAAATTATAGCAGTGTATAATACTAGAGTTATCTTATTCTACCGCGAATATAAATCAAACGTAATAATAGTTATTCCTTATTCAGCTTGTTCCTTATTCGCTACAATTATTATGTTGGTTCGTTGTGATTATTAAGTTTAAAAAAAATCCTACAACTAAAATTTTATTGACATATAATAATACACACAGGAGGCCATAAAATAAAACGTACTATATTTTCTCAACTAGCCGTGTGGTTTACGGCAGAGTAGAAAGGACCACTCCTAGTATTCCCATGGAGGTCGTAAGATGCGACTTAGGAAATACAAGTTAAACAAAGTTCATAAACATCAATGAGTCACCTCTCCAACCCGTCTGGCCAGCGAGGAGAGTGTGGGCCAAATCCTCTGTCTGCTCTGGCCAAGTATGGGGCTTCGGTAGTACAGAGAGGGTCATGCTCCTGTAGTGGAGACTATAAAGACCTGATGATGATGATGATGATAGTATAAAAAGAGCTGACACATGACCTACATGATATAGGGCACGGGTCGCCCAAATGTGCGAGGTAAGCTCGTTTAACACTTGATCTTCTGCGGTTTAGGTACTAAGAATTTAGTGTAGTGAATCAAGACCGTAGTAAACAGGTACAAGCCGGTAATATGTGTAGTTATTCATGGTCCTTGCTAAGTCTGAAAACGCAAATATTTTAGTGCCAACTGCTTTATACCGGTAATTAGTGAAATACCAAGTATTTACTTAGTTGCGAAATAGTATGGTAAGCACTCATTAAATCTTAATAAAATACCATTAAATGGCTTGTTCTGTTGAAGAACTTGCCATAGCTAAATTTTTTTTTGTTTTGATTTGATTATATAGTATACGTATAGCGCAGTGTATTTCTGTTCGTATTTACGGGACATAGATAGAGAGGCACGATCGCCCTAAACTTTCGGGTTGTGACGCATCTATCTCTCTTCCACCGTGAAATTATCGTCCAGAAACCGACTTTACAAACAACCAATTGTTTTAAATGATATAGTTTATCAGACAAGCAAGCGAGTCACCTGGTGGTAAGTGATCACCGCTGATCATGGACTACTGCAACACCAGGGTGTAACGGGAGCGCCGCCGGTCTTTCAAGGAGTTGGGGGAGAAGAAGATGGGCCTCCATCTCTCTTACTCCCCGAACAAAGCATAAAAGCCGAAAAGTTTCTACTCATTCGTCGATTTTCTGTAAACGTGGTACTTCCAGGGCCGGCCCATTAAAACCACTAGCAATGACTTTTACCGGTAGCGTGGCTCTATCACGACTAAACTCTATACTGTTAATTAATTTACAAGTTATTGTTTTGAAATGACACGTACACTTACAGGTCTATCCCACAAAATGTGTAGGCATTGCAAGCAGCTGCATAAACAAATAATCTGAAGTATTGTGCTATCCTGAACAGAAAATAGATTTTTTTAAAATAAGCGATATTTGTTTTACTGTCTACTCACTTTTTTATAGTTTTTGTAGAAGCAGAAGTGGCAATCACTTTGGCTAATGAAAAAATATCATAATTGTCACGTCTTTTTGGTCTCCACTGCAGGAGCATGACCCTCTCTGTACTACCGAAGCCATACTTGGCCAGAGCAGACCGAGGATTTGGCCTACACTCTCCTCGCTGGCCAGACGGGTTGAAGAGGTCTCATTGATGTTTATGAACTTTGTTTAACTTGTATTTGCTAAGTCGTATCTTACGACCTCCATGGGAATACTAGGAGTGGTCCTATTCTACTCTGCCGTAAACCACACGCATTTTCGTCATTTGATCCAGGTTGGAAGTTCCAGCTTTGAGGACGAGGTCTTTCGTCGAATCCGACTCGGCTGGGCAGCGTTCGGGAAGCTCCGTGGTGTCTTCTCGACCAAAATACCTCAGTGCCTAAAGACGAAAGTCTATAATCAATGTGTGTTACCAGTGATGACGTACGGGTCCGAAACGTGGTCCCTTACTATGGGCTTGATAAGAAAGCTCAAAGTTGCTCAAAGAGCTATGGAGGGAGCTATGCTCGGTGTTTCTCTGCGAGATCGAATCAAAAACGAGGAGATTCGTAAAAGAACGAAGGTCACCGACATAGATCAGCGGATTAGCTCTTTGAAGTGGCAGTGGGCGGGGTACATAGCGCGTAGAACCGATGGCCGATGGGGCAGAAGGGTTCTCGAATGGCGACCACGTATCGGCAAGCGCAGCGTCGGACATCCACCCACCAGATGGTCGGATGACCTCACTAAGGTCGCAACAGCCTCCGTGGTCCAGTGGTTAAGGCGTTTGCCTGTTGACCCGGGGGTCGTGGGTTCGATTCCCACCGGAAGCATACTTTGTTTAGTTGTTTCCAGTTTGGTTAGGACATTGCAGGCTTGAATCACCTGATTGTCCGATAATAAAGATGATTCCGTGCTTCGGAAGGCACGTTAAGCCGGTGGTCCCGGCTGCCATCTGGTAGTCGTTAAAGGAACCACGTCAGAGGCCGAGAGGCGGTTCCGAAGAACTTTGACACCAGGGTGTGCATGGTCGATTGACCGTGTCACCTACTCGAAATGATGATGACTAAGGTCGCAGGAAGACGCTGGATGCAGGCCGCTTCCAACCGGTCGTATTGGAAATCCTTGGGGGAGGCCTATGTCCAGCAGTGGACTTCTTGCGGCTGATATGATGATGATGATGATACATACATACATCATATCGTACGTACGTACAGAAAAGAATCTATAAATCCTTAATTTCGTTTCAGTATCATGTGTATAGCTTATAAACACGATATCTCTAAAACAAATTAACTTACCTCAATACCGACCCTTACGGATTTATTATTAGTATTAATAATTTTTAATCCTATCGTTTTAAAAACATTAAAGTTGATATAAATTAAAGTTCCTAACGTTGTTACAACTTAATTTATATAAGAAAAATAATTAAATTAGTAGCAGAAACACGAGAAATAAAAATAGAATATTTCTATCGGCATCGCGATAGCAGAAATTAATTCTTTTTTGGGACTTGGAGTACGCTTCTATAATAGGATTTCCGCGAAAAAATTAGGTCTGCTATTACTTAAAATGTCTGCAAAATTTATTTACTTACTAAATAGGCTTATTATTGAATATACGATTGTTTATAAGATTAAAATGCTTGGAATCATATTATGTACATTTTAATGTTATCAATTTATTGTAAAACATATTGTTATATCCGGGCACATTAGTCTCGTAGGGACCAAGATTAGGATGAGTTTTTTTTCGGCGTATTCTTCTCAGCAGTGGTCATTCCGAAACGTTAGACAGTAGTTTGTGATAGGGAGAAAAAAAGAAATGGTTTGAAGTGGCACAAAATAGGGATGTTTGGAAGAAAATGGGGAGCCCTTTGCCCAGCAGTGGTACAATATAGATTTCCAACTTAAAAAATATATATTACGTTCGAAAAGATACATGTATCCCATTTTGTATAAAAAATCCATTATATTTTCAGATGATTTTAAACAATTACATAAAAAACAAAATAAACATAGATGCTCCTTATTATACAGAACCTTTTTTCAGAGGAAAGGAGAAAAGACCCCAAATGATCACACAACATATTTTAATCACATAACATATTTCATTTAATAGGCCACGATTACACAAAGGAAGTGCGGTATGCAAGATATTTGATGTGATAACGTCATATAAATCGATGAATGTAGGCTGCACGCATGAAAAACTGTCACGTTCCATGTGCAAGCGAGAGCGCGGACCAAGCGATAGAGCGGCACGATCTGCCTAAGCATTCGGCTTGTGGCGCATCCCTTGTACTGTTATCAGGTAAAACATGTCCGTAAACCGACTTTACAGACAACCAATTTCATCAATAATATATACTAGTATAGACTATATTCGCCCGCGGCTCCGCTCGCGTCAATGTCGTTCCTTGGGAGCAGTATGTCTTTCTTCTTTACTCCAAAGAATCTTTATGAAATTTTATGAACAATGGTTCAATAGTTAAGACGTGAAATAATGACAGCCGGGACCAACGACTTAGCGCACTTTCCTAAGCACGGAGGAGCTCTAGATATTTTTAAGCCACTTGCAGACATCCCAGTGAGGACCGCAAATGTCTAACGGTCTAGTGAAAAAAATATTTGTGACATCTGACAGACAAACAACTTCATTCTGAAGAACTCGCTATGCATCCTCGCTACATTTATCATAGCTTCACCATACACCTATTTTCGTATGGCTCTAACTTGGTGGTAACAGCCCAGCAATGCATCTTCGTACCACTACGCTTGTTTCCGCGTCCGTTCTTCAATCTGCTCTTCGTTTCACTCTCCGCTTCGCTCTCCACTCCGCTCTCAGTTCCGCTCTCCCTCGCTCTTCATCTTCGATGAAAACGCACCGTACTAAACACAGGCATTGGTCTTCGGACCTATCTCGTAAGGGATAAAAGGCCAACTTAAAATTAAAGCTAAACAGAAATTAAGATCTACGACTTTGAAATTGTTTGAAGGCAGAGTTTGGAAAAGTTTGTTGCCCTTCCGAAACAATGAAAGTCGAGGCTAACGCAAGCTTAACTTAAATTTACGGAAAAAATAACAATGCTTATTTTCAGTCCACGGATAAGCCCATAAGCCAGGAAAATCTGGAATGAAATAGTTTCAAAAACACGCATGTGACTGCTTTCCAGGGTATCAGGGTAGATAAAACCTTTTACGCTAAGTTAATTTGCAAATTTTATGCTCTTTAACCTGACGTGATGATTTCAATACTAACTGGCTGTATTGGTGAAGGAATTAAAAATGAATTGAATTTTTCAGTTTTTAAATTTGGAATCCTGGAACGCGTTGGCTTGTTGGACTTGAATAGGATTCCGATCGGGCGATCAGTGCGCCTCGGGACTTTGGTAAGCACGCACGTTCGCGTCGCCGACTTGCCGGGTTGTTTACTTCCGAGCAACACGTGTTTGCGCTTCGACTTTGAGTGAAATAAAACAGATGTGATTTTTTGGAATGTGTTGATTTCTTTTGTGGTAAAAGTGAAGTGAAATGGGGATGCTGAGTGGTGTGAGTGGCATTTTTGCCTCGCCGGAGACGGCTGAACTGTCAGTGATACTTATCTTGGGAGTGATGAGCAGAGTATGGGGTTTCGTGGAACCTGAAGAGTTTATTAGTGACCTAGACAAACCGGGTAAGTTCACAATATATATTTTATCGAATTTGATATAAAAACAAATAATTTAAGGATTTTTTAAGATTATTCTACGTCTTTTCGTTAAATCCCCAGCTATTCAAAGATAAAAAATATAATGTAAATTTCTTGTTATTTTCTAAATTTTGTAAATTGTTGCGTGGTTCTAGTATGCTTTTGGTTGGTGCCAAAACGGCTTAATAAGATTTCATAAATAAAATAAAAGATACGCTATTTTTATTTGAAATACCAAACTTAGCGATAAAAATCGATTTACGTTAAGTTTTTAAATTAATATTACTATTACTTCAATTATGAACTAGCTATTGCCCGCAGCTTCAGGAACAACAGTCTTAACTTTTCAGACTGTGACCAACTTGACAAACTCCCAAAGGTCGCCTTACCAGCTTTCCGTGAAATTGCTTGCTTTTCGTGTGTGTAAGTGACCAACACTTGTCAGTTTGTTCAAGCTGCCTAAGGCATCTGACAAAGCTTGACGACCGCCATCTAGTGATAACAGCTGGCCAACGGCTTAACGTGTCTTCAGAAGGACGGAAATCCGTGAAATTATATCAGCGGATTCGTTATTTAAGTACGTACATACAATTTTCATGTCTATATTTTTTTTGGAAATTGGACAAATTTGCGGCAATTGACACAAAGGACCTCTGGAATTAATCGCCTTTGGGGTCTAGGAGCTAAAGCCTCCGGTACACGCGTATAATAAACGGTAGAGTAGACGGTAGAGTGCTAACTTTCCTACTTTACCAACCTAAACATTATTGGTAGAAATAAAATAAAATAAATAAATATATACGGACAAATCACACAGATTGAGCTAGCCCCAAAGTAAGTTCGAGACTTGTGTTATGGGATACTAACTCAACGATACTATATTTTATAATAAATACATATAGACACACATCTAGGACCCAGGCCAATCTGAAAAAGATCATTTTCCATCTTGACCTGGCCGGGGATCGAACCCGGTCACTCCGTATCGCAGGCTGGCGTGTTGACCGCTGCGCCACGGAGCTAGTCAGTAGAGTAAAGTACTACAGTGCATAGGGAAGTTTATGTAGGGAATTATATTAGGAAGAACTAAAACGGGCGCATGTGTTGACCGTGCTATAATGCGGCGCAGTGCCAACTGAAGTTTATAAAGGAAATTCATAATACGAGTAAGGCTACACATATGCATCGTACCTTACTCATTGACAATGTATTCCTACAAGTGAATAGCAATTTGGGCAAGCCCTAGTACTACTTGCCTACCCCCAACACTACACTCTACCAATATTTGTTTATCTACCCACGTAGACTCACGTACCCTCTCTTTTCCATGCTAGTCTGGGAGAAAAGAAAAAAAAAACCGGCCAAGTGCGAGTCGGACTCGCGCACGTAGGGTTCCGTACCGTTATCTATAAAAACGGCAAAAAAATAAGGTCTTTTCTATGGGAGCCTCCTTTTATATTAATTAAATTTTTATATAATTATTTATTTTTAAAGTGAATATATAACTAAATATTCTGTGAATATTTTAAGCATCTACCTGTAGCCGTTATCAATATCCAGCAAAAACTAGCAAAAAAATCACGTTTGTTGTATGGAAGCCCCCTTAAATATTTATTTTATTCTAGTTTTTAGTATTTGTTGTTATAGCGACAACAGAAATACATCACCTGTGAAAATTTCAACTGTCTGACTACCACGGTTCATGCATGAGATACAGCCTGGTGACAGACGAACAGATAGACAGACAGACAGACGGACAGTGAAGCGATATTAATAGGGTCCCGTTTTTACCCTTTGGGTACGGAAACCTAAAAACGAAGAATGTACCAGCTGCTTCTCTTCCCGCGCAGATCGTAAAAGCCGATCGAGGGAATGGGTAACATCTGACTGAGGAATCATGCCATAGGCGATGCGGCTAACAACCCATCACTATTTTGATTCCGCTTTCCACCTAATGCCCAACAACATGCTAAACGTGGCCTTCAGGTCTTATAGATCTAGGCTCTGTCTACCCCGTAAGGGAAAAGACGTGATTCTATGTATGTATATGTACAGTCCCACGTATATGTTACAGTCAAAACTCATAATCGGTTAACCACTTTTGACTTCAAAAATCAGTCAAAACTATTTTTAACTAAAGGCAGCAGTCAAAAACACTTTTGCCTGATATTTGCAGTCAATAGTGATTTAGATAGACCGGTTATGAGTTCTGACTGTAAAATATACACTACAGTCATCATCATTCATTTCGAGTAGGTGTCACGGTCAATCGACCATGCACACCCTGGCGTCAGAGTTCTTCGGGACCGCCTCTCAGCCTCTGACGAGGTTCCTTTAACGACTACCAGATGGCAGCCGGGACCACCGGCTTAACGTGCCTTCCGAAGCACGGAATCATCTTTATTATCAGACAATCAGGTGATTCAAGCCTGCAATATCCTAACCAAAATGGAAACAACTAAACAAAGTATGCTTCCGGTGGGAATCGAACCCACGACCCCCGGTCTACAGGCAAACGCCCTAACCACTGGATCACGGAGGTAGTTAATACACTACAGTAAAGAGGGAGTACAGCTGTCGTTCGCTTCTAACTCTAACAAATACGAAATTTATTTATTTATTTATTTATTTACCATCTTAGCTTAATTCCATCATAACAGTTTGTACCAATGCGATAGACAAAGCCTTACTTATTTACTATTATACAGTATAAAACATAATATGTGCAATGCTACCTTTGTGAATTCGTTCAGAGAACACGAAAATATATCCAGTCTGTCGGCTATAAGGTTGAGCGTGCGCAGCGTACGCGTCAGCGGTGCACTTTGGCGCAGCGCGGTGCGGGCGCGGGGCAGCGCCAGAAGCGGCGGGCACATATACACTCACCAGAGACAGCAACTCTGGATTAAAAACTTTTCCGCGAATTAACTTAAATATATATAAAGAAAGTGCAAACTCCCGTCGCACTCTCAATTCTGTGTATCCCACCATACCGAGAACAAAAAGGGTAGGATACATCAAGGGATATAACGGATACACCCCATAAAACCTCATATATAAGTATCTTGTAAATTTATTTTGGATACGCTCCAGCATGAGATTATATTTAGCTTCATGTGGTGCCCAGATAACTGCATTACATTACTTGTCGACATCTACTTTACCAAAACTGGTAGAGTAACCCAATGAGTAGATTAGTAGGCTAGTGTAATCTACTACTTACTCCACCCACGTACCCAAGGCTGATTTTTGTTTTTGGCATTATATGATCGTTGTGGCTTCTTGGTTATCATCCCAGGCTCTAACCCCGGTCTGGTCCTGTACCATTATTTATAAATGCGGTAAAAAAATCATGTGTGTTGTATGGGAATAAATATAGTTTAATTTTACTATTTATTTTTAAAGTCAATATATAACGAAATATTCTGTGAATATCAATAACGAGCAAAAAGGAGCAATAAAATCACGTTTGTTGTATGGAAGCCCTTTTTAAAGTGAATTTATAACTTATTATTCTGTGAATATTTCAAGCGTCTACCTGTTGCCGTTATTAATATTGAGAAAAATCGAGCAAAAATATTACGTTTCGTGTATGGGAGCACCCCTAATTATTTATTTTATTCTGTTTTTTAGTATTTGTTGTTATAACGGCAAAAGAAATACATCATTTTTGAAAATGTCAACTGTTTAACTATCACGGTTCAATAACCGTGATAGTTAAACATTTACTTTTATTTATTTCTGTTTTCGTTATAACAACAAATATCTCAATAAATACAGGCTGGTGACAGACGGACAGACAAACAGACGGAAAGCGGAGCCATACTAATAGCGTCCCGTTTTTACTCTTAGTACACATACGGAACCCCAAAAATGTATTTTACGAGTAGTCATGGTAAACCAACACGCTCGAAAATCTGTGCGGCTTCCCTTCGACAAAAAAGATAAGAGAAAACGTGCAAAATCTTTCAAGCCGTACATTATTCAGTAATTACCGACATGCGGTATACTGGAGGAACAAATATATTGTATATTTATTCAAGTAAGATAGAGACAGACACGTCTGTGTCTATCTCTGTCTTACTTGAATAAATATGGTGAAGATGTAGGACATAACCACAGTTTAACTAACATTACTTTCAGGTCTGTATGTTTCGATAGTGAAGCAGGCAAATATTGATATTAATTATCTACTACGACTGTGTAAAATTGAGAGTACAATCTAGACTTCTAGACTTACATATAATATATTACTAGCTATGCCCGCGACTCCATTCGCGTACATTTGTATGGGGGCCACGCCACGACTTATCATAACTGGAGAATACAATTAAGTAGCCTATCCTGTGTTCTGTACGTCTAAATGTTTCTACCAAGTTTCATAAAATTCAGTTAATTCGGAGTAACATACATTCATACAGTAAAAATTCTAAAAATCGTCAATTTAGTTTCAGCATCATATATAGAGCTTATAAACACGATATATCTGAAAACAAAGTAACTTACTCCATGAGCAACACTTACAGATTGGTTGTTAGTATTGATAAAGAAATCTTTCTATGTTTGTGTGATAGCTTGCTTGGTAATGGATCAAACAAAAACTATTGTATCGAATTTCGTTATTTTAGACATTTCCTAATTCGGTGTGTGGCAAGCTCAATCGGTATAATTCGTATTCGTTCGAAAATTGCAAATAGAGATAGGGGGTATTTCTGTTTGCAATTTTCGAGCGTATCAATATTTTCTTTAAATAAAATATAACCGTTGATAATGTGTTTTTTCAGTTTATTTTTACAAACAAATCTCTCTTTAAAATACTTGTAAGGTATAATATAATACTATAGAAATAAAGGTTATTAAAGATAAATGCAAAACCAACTTTAGTCTGTTCGTCACACGAACCATTAGACAGATTGTCATGTTTGGCATAGATACCTATAAGTAGTCAGGAAGTACGAAGTACGAAGAAAGACATGGGGTAACCTACCTTCTAACTCTGAAAAAAGTACTTACCCTAAGTAAAGAAATTACTTAATATTTAATTAGCATTTCTTGGCATTAAGATTATGCGGTTTCAACCACTCTTTAAGTTTTTCCATTGCTTGTGTATTAGCGGTTTAGAGATTCTGAATAAAATAACATTCATAAAATCCCAGCCGTAAGAAGTCACCTGCTAGACATAGGCCTCAAGGATTTTTCATTCCGTGGGAGGATATTGCCATATTCACCACGCTTGGCAGGCGGTTTGGGAAGCTCAGTTTCTTTGGCTTCTTGTGATTGCAATGCTACGGCCATCGCAAGATTATTTTTATAAGGATAGGATTAATTGGATCTGGGAAGTTAAGGGATACTACTTACTCGGATGAAGAAGATAGAAGGTGGGCATTTATATGTATGATGACCCTTGCAAATAAACATTTAATTTAATTTCATTTAAAAAAAAAAACAGAAATTGCCGCGGACGAAAAACGAAACGTTTAAGAAAAATTGCGAGTTACCAAGTGAAATAGGATAATACATGGCCTCCTACTCCGGTGTCATGATAATTTATGGGGATGTGTTAAGTTGACATACTGTGATATAAGGGGCCTTGAATACTGTTACTTCAGCATTTCACGCTACGCTTACGATTAATTTCTTTTTGTGAAACTATTTTTGTTAGTCTCCTTTATCCTTGAAGTGTGATGTCAAGGACTGCAATATTCCTCTCTTTCCCATCCATAAATCTTAACCGTAATCCTGAATACATTTGCCCTAATGCAGCACTAAAATGAAGTAACGAAATCGGCCAAGTGCGAATCTGACTTGCGCACGAAGGGTTCCATACGTGCGAGTCGGACTCGCGTACTCTGGATTCCGTACCATTTATCTATAATCAGTTAAAAATTATTAAAAATATTTATTATATGACTAGCCTCGCCCGCGGCTCCGCCCGCGTCAATGTTGATTCCTCGGGAACTGTCCTTTTTTCCGGGATAAAATGTACCCTATGTCCTTCTCCGTACCCCAGATAACGTGTCAAAATTACATGATGATCGGTTCAGTGGTTACAACGTGAAAACGTAACAAACAAACAAACTCACATTCGCATTTATAATATTAGTTAGGATGTAACTGAAAATTTATGCTTTTCGTATTCTGTGCTATATGACGTTGCTTCGTACCAAACTTATCTGTGCTATATGACGTTTTTTCGTACCAAATTGCAAGATTCTAAGTTCACGGGAAGTACCCTGCAGGTTTTGATTTCCTTGCGAATCTGAAAATTTGCGGCATAAACGGCTATATCTTTTATTCGTGTTGGCTTCACAGCTCTAAAGGATCTGAGTATTTGCTATGAATTTCAGCTTGATACCTCCACGTGTTCCTGAGAAAAAGGATCTTGACAGACCGACAGACAGACGGACAACAAAGTGATCCTATAAGGGTTCCGTTTTTTCTTTATAAGTTACGGAACCCTAAAAAATTTAAACATCATCATTACGAGTAGGTAGTCACGGTCAATCGACCATGCACTACACCATATTCACCATATACACCAGTTCTTCGGAACCACCTCTCGGCCTCTGACGTGGTTCCGCCGGGACCATCGGCTTAACGTGCCATCCGAAGCACGGAATCATCTTTATTATCAGACAATCAGGTGATTCATGCCTGCAATGTCGTAACCAAACTGGAAACAACTAAACAAAGTATGCTTCCGGTGGGAATCGAACCCACGACCCCCGGGTCAACAGGCAAACCCCTTAACCACTGGACCACGGAGGTTGTTTAGTAAAAAATTTAGAAAAATAGCGAGTTACCAAGTGAAATAGGATTATACAGGGCGTCCTTCGCCGGTCCAATGATAATTTATGAGGGTGTGTGTTTAGTTGACATGCTGTGATATGGGGGCCATTGAATAATGTCATTTCAGCGGTTAACGCCGAAATATCCCGTTTATGAGTTTCTTTTTATTTGTGAAATAATTTTTGGTTACCGGAATCGGTTTACTTTATTCCTTTTTTAAACTTTCGCACTTTAAACATATAATCTATACTAATATTATAAAGCTAAAGAGTTTGTTTGTTTGAACGCGCTAATCTCAGGAACTACTGGTTCAGATTGGAAAATTATTTTTGTGTTGGATAGTCCATTTATTGAGGAAGGCTTTAGACTTTATTCATCTATGCTAATAAAAAAGTAATTACGAGTAATCATAATTACAGAAATTGCCGCGGACGAAGTCGTGGGCCACAGCTAGTTATGTATATAAACGGGACTTAACACCTTTTTGTATTATTTATTTATAATAATAAAAAGAATCGAGCTATGTCCCGTTTATACCCATAACTAGCTTTCACCCGCGGCTCCGCCCGCGTCACTGTCGATCCCTAGGGTAGCCTATGTCCTTCTCCGTACTCCAGAGAACTTGTATGGAAAATTACATGATGATCGGATTCAGTAGTTACGGCGAGAAAGCGTAACTAACAAATAAACTCACTTTCGCATTTATAATATTAATAAGGATTACTTTATCCTTGAAGAACGTAAATCAATTTAGGTTGTACCTACTTGCAATTCTAGTGACTTTTCTTATTTATTTTATGTCATATATTTTGTGTAATTTATCGCTTACTGTAGGTATTTTATTACTGTAGGTATCAATATCAAGTGATATTATTCACTCTAAAGATTTCACACAGGGGTTTAAACACATAAAATACATGTAAGTATGTTTAAATAACTTTGAGCCAGATGCATAGTCAGTTTAATTAAATTCGTATCGTATTTTCCGACATTCCGGCAAATTTCAATCCTATGTAAATAATCTATTTGGAAACTATACAGTCAAATATTTACTCTATTTCCTTTAGAATTTACTGAAATCTTGACCCTTATCAAAGATAATACAATACTATGTTTGTAATATGTATGGACTCACGTCATGCGAAGACTGTTTGTGGATAACAAATGAAGGAATTAATTACAATGGTATCAAAAATATTACAAATATATGGCTTAAACAATGGTAATAATTCATAGATTAAAAAAAAAAATTGCGTATAAGTACTATATTTTACATCAACGACAGGTTGAGAGGAAGTTCTCACTAGATATATTTTTTCAACTCATCTACTCGAAAAGAAAATAACAGTTGCCCGAAAACAGGGTCTATAATAAGCTTTTATTTCCAATGTTTTATTCTTATTTGGATTACAAATATTTTTCCAAATTGATTATGTAGTTGCCAAAAATGTATTGGCAACGAAAATGAAAAACGAAACATAATTTGACGTGATGTAACATAATCGGTTCAGTAGTTTAATCATGAAAGTGTTACAAACAATTTGTTTGTAAATAAACAAACTCACTTTCGCATTAAGAATATTATTAGTTATAAGTATAATAAAAATAAGGTAAAAAAAACCTTTTTAAAAACAAGCTTTTATTTTAAATGCGCTAAAAAGAAAAAAATAAACTTTTACACTAAAATTTTTACTGTTAACTTATAACGTCATTTCAAATTTAACACATTTGACACAATTTATATGTTATAAAAGCTTGTCGCGAGATTTAAGTGCTTTTACGAAAATTTTAAAACTAAGAAAGTAAATTCGATTATTTTAGAATGGTAATTTTTTAGATTGGCCTGGGTCTTGGATGTATATCTATTTATGTATTTGTTATAAAATATAGTATCGTTGAGTTAGTATCCCTTAACACAAGTCTCGAACTTAATTTGGGGCTAGCTCAATCTGTGTGATTTGTCCGTATATATATATTTTTTTATTTATGTCGACGGTAATAAGTTGTATATTTTTAAGTTGATTTGAGTCACTGAAAGACTGAATTTTAGAAGGGCAACTTAGTAAGTTGCCCTTAGAACAAAATCAATATAAGATATTCATACTTTGCCAATATCAAGACAATAGATACACCATACGAGTACGCACTAAATACAGATCTGAGTATTCCGATTTCAGAGCCTAGGGTTCTAACACTTCAAGGCCTCGCAATATGAGTTCAATGTCTTACGTAGGTAATCTAATTTCGCCCTTACGAACAAATATGAACCCAACATCGATCGCCCATTAAATCGATCGTTACAAAGGCTATATTTGCTCGCAGACACGTGGCGAAGCAAAGGTCAAGCTACTTATCTAAATGCCTAGGCAAGGGCATAAAGCCTAGCACACATCCGGGACGACAGTAAAGTGAGACATAATTTTACGGAGTGAAATCTTAACCCATATCATAGGGTATAATTTATTTATTTATTTAGGAAAACCACCAGCTTTTACACAGAAGAGTAGACAATGGTTATAGTCATTTATACAGCCAATAATAGGTTTTCACTGTTATACTAAGTGTTAAGTTGTACAATTATTTTGTGACTATTTTTTAAATGAGAAAATAAAGAACTATCAAAAATCAGCAGATGATTAATTAGATTGAAACAATCAGTGTTGATGAAAAATAGATTAAATTAATGTTCATTGACAAAAAGGTCTCATTTTTGCAGAGCAAAAGTGGACCAGTTCACAGTTCAAGCATACAATAAGTAGTTTTTTAATATGAACAATGATGTGCAAAAATATTCTTATCTAATGAGTCTTATAATAGAAATAATAATTATAACTATATAATAAAAATAAAAAAATTGAGGCTATCGCTGGTGATTCTACCTATTTTTTATTGTTAGGCCGTTCTAGGTGCCTCTTAGAAGCAAGGGTGAGTCATGCACCACCCCCCGAGACATTGCATCCTATACCAAGTTTATTGAGAAGTTTTAACTTTAATGACTTTTTATTATAGTGGAAAATATCAATTTCTGAGAACATTTTATTGTAAGTTCTGCATATTCGTGCAAAAACTGGGTTTGTTCCGTAATTTGTACAGTACACGGGAATGTGAAACAGGGCAGTCTTCCTACCTCGACGCCTCGGGACATTAAGGGTAATGGAGCTGAGCATGTGAGTGAAGTCAATCATGTAGTTAGCAAGGTATCTAATACTATGCGTCGCTGCTCCAAGGTCAATAAGCCATTATTTAAACAGTTACGTTCGTAATTATCATGTTCCATTTAATGTCTATAATTTAAAAATTTTAAGAAACGTTATTGCATATTTTCTATTCTGTCTTTATATATTTGATAATAGGGCGCCCATATAGAGCTTGCATACTCTAGGATACTACGTACATATGCGTAATAGATGGATTTAATGCAGAGATTGCTTTTCAAATTATGACATACTCGTTTAACATCGTATAATGCAGTGATCGGAACACGCGGGGTATTTTTACCTAATTTCGAACAATAAATCTTCTTCCTCTCCTTATTCTACTTACGTGGGATCGAGACAGCATGTAAGCTCATCTTTTTGTTTGTTACTTTATTCTTCCCTATACAGCGTGTAACGTGTAAATGATGGGGTGACTCAGCCCGGTAAAATGAACAACTTTTCCTATGGGACCAATGCTGGGAAGTCAAAGAAGTTTTTATATGTTCATACAAAAGTGTTCCGGGCTGGCAATTAGTATGAAAATGTAAAAAAAAATTGAGATCCCGGCATTGGTCCCAAAGGAGAAGTTGTTCATTTCGACGGGCTGAGACACCCCTTCTGTTGCGTCATGAGCCCCCACTCCTGAACTTAGATGCGCTTTATCTTTATCATCTTTTGTTTGATTGAAAAAAGAAAAAATATGTATCTAGTATTTTTAATTATCTATAAGACTGACGAATTATTTTAAATGATTTTAATTTAGGAAACAAGACTATTGACCTCTTTATACGACAAGTCTATGAAAGCCTCGGCCTTCCCTTTCCTCTCCTGACAGGTCGACCTTTCCTTCCAAAATGGTGTTGATAAAATCATCGTGTCGTTTTAGGTGACCAAACATCTTTCCCTGCCTTATACCTATTGAATATAGTAATGTCTTCTCATTGACAATTTGTAGAACTTCTTTGTTCCTCTTTCTCTCTGTCCAGCCCATCTTTGCCATGCGCCTCGAATACCACTTCTCAATACTTTTAACCGTTCTTTTTAGGGTTCCGTACCTAAAGGATAAAAACGGGACCCAATTATATTAATATCACTCTGCTGTCCCTCTGTCTGTCTGTGTGTCTGTCTGTCTGTCTGTGTGTATGTCTGTCTGTCCGTCTGTCTGTCCGTGATAGAGAGTCAGTTGAAATTTTCGCAGATGATGTATTTCTGTTGCCGCTATAACAGCAAATACAAAAAAAATAAAATAAATAATTAAGGGGCTCCCGTACAACAAACGTGATTTTTTTGCTTGATTTTCCTCGTTATTGATAACGGCAACAGGCAGACGCTTTAAATATTCGCAGAATATTTGTTATATATATATTCAAACTATTCACTTTAAAAAAACATAATAAAATAAAAAAAAATATTTAAGTGGGGCTCCCATACAACAAACATTATTTTTTTGCCTTTTTTTAGATAATAGTACGGATCTCTTCGTGCGCGAAACTGACTCGCACTTGGCCGGACTTTTTTTATTCATGGTCTTAGCCTCACAACCATAAAGAGCTAAACTCCAAACATCACTTCTTTAGTTTGCCTTTATTCTGATTACCAGTAATTTTTATATTTATACCTTTCTTAGTAATGTGACTCTCTTCCCTTCGCAAAATATGCTACCATCCCTCATCTACTACTTCTCATTATTCTCGATATTGCACCTACTTTCGCGCTTTCTCTCACATACTCGTTACTTATCCTATCCTTCCTAGTTACTCCACTCATCAATCTTAGTATTCTCATCTCCGCTGCATGCAGTCGAATGATAAATAGCATAGTGACTAGCTCCGTGGCGCAGCGGTCAACACGCCAGCCTGCGACACGGAGTGACCGGGTTCGATCCCCGGCCAGGTCAAAATGGAAAATGATCTTTTTCAGATTGGCCTGGGTCTTGGATGTGTATCTATATATGTATTTGTTATAAAATATAGTATCGTTGAGTTAGTATCCCATAACAAGTCTCGAACTTACTTTGGGGCTAGCTCAATCTGTGTGATTTGTCCGTATATATTTATTTATTTATAGCAAGAGTGGATAATACCATAGCGGATAGCCGCAAAATGCGGGCTCGTTTACGTAGCGTAAGTAACATACAAGCCTCCTGAGCTGTTACTCACTCATTTCAATTTATCCGAGCGAGTAGTATCCCAATACTTTAATTTCCTTCCAAAATCCAACAAATTCCTACCTTTCCCCAGCTTAAAAATGCTTCCGATGCACAGCAGCGTCGGAAGCGCAAAAAGTCAAAGAAACTGCGCTCGCCAACTTGCCTGTGAGTATGGCAATATCCTTCCATGGAACGAAAAATCCTCGGAAGAGGCTGGACAGAGGTCCAGCAGTGGACATACGCGGCATATACTCAGTTTCGTTCGATCTCTGTTTGTAACAGATCATAAAGAGCAAAATCAAAGGTTAAGCTACTCATCTAAATGCCTAGGCTAGGACATAAAACATAGTATACAACCGGGACGACAGTAAAGTGAGACATAAATAATTTTACGGTGGGATTTGATAGCCGTGGGACTCGGTTTTCACCGAATACAGTTCATACGTGTGGTTGAACCTGTAAGGTATAGCCCTTGAACACATAAGTATGTAGGTCATCAGTATATTTATGCGTGCTTATCTCAGCAAAAAGTAAAAATAATCATGAAAAGAAGGGAGAAAGTAAAGGACAACCGCTCCTTATCGTATCTGTCTCAACAGATTTCAATAGCTATTCAGCGTGGTAATGCAGCCAGTATAATGGGAACATTTGAGCCGGGTACGATAAGAGTCGGTCTTTTAGACTAATATTTTGACGAAGCATGTTGCGGATACACTCTTGTAACTATTTTGACGAAGCGTGTTGCGGATACACTCCTGTAACTATTTTGACGAAGCGTGTTGCGGATACACTCCTGTAACTATTTTGACGAAGCGTGTGGCGGATACACTCCTGTAACTGTTTTGACGAAGCGTGTTGCGGATACACTCCTGTAACTATTTTGACGAAGCGTGTTGCGGATGCACTCCTGTAACTATTTTGAGGAAGCGTGTGGCGGATACACTCCTGTAACTATTTTGTCGAAGCGTGTTGCGGATACACCCCTTAACTATTTTGACGAAGCGTGCTGCGGATACAATACAATACAATACAATTATTCTTTATTGCACCATAAATAATAAACAGAAAAAAAACAAGAGAACATTTAAAACAAATCATGCTACAAAGGCGGACTTATTGCTAGGCAATCTCTTCCAGCCAACCTTTGGGTAGAAGGAGATGTAAGCGGTAGAAATATTGGCGGCGCAGAAAATTAATAAATACATAAACATTACATAAATAAAAATATAATAAGATACATAACCATTACTACATATCTTATACAATATACTTACACAAATAACAATACATTAATAATAAAAGGAAAACATGATGAGCAGCTAATCTCAGTTAAATGGAATTCCAATAATTAAATTTAACGATTATTATTATAACAGAGAAAGATAATGAGCTTTTAAGCGATTCTTAAAGCTTGACAAAGTTTGGGCAGTGTGAATTTCATGGGGCAAAGAGTTCCAAAGTCTTAAGCTTGTACGGAGAAGGATTTTGAATAATATTTTGTTGAATGAGTAGGTATTTTAAGGCGAAAGGTAGAGGAACTGCGCAGGTGTCGATTAGAGACCTCACCGAGAAAAGTGAAACGCTCTTTTAGATAATTCGGAGAAGAGGGGATAAAGAGTATCGTATACAGAAGCCACTTGAGTTGGGCGCGAAAGTTAGAGACATGATCATTTTTGCGTAAACCAAATATGAATCTAATACAAAGGTTTTGTAGGCGCTCAAGTTTATTTAATTGCTCTTCAGTGAGGTCGAAATAACATGTGTCGGCATAATCAAGTATGGAAAGGAGTAAAGATTGGGAGAGCGAAATTTTAGTCTTTGTAGGAAGGAAATTCCTAAGTCTTTTAAGGGATCCTGCAGCACCGAATAGTTTCTTGCTAACTTCAGTTATTTGATGGGACCATGATAAAGTTCTGTCTAACATGACACCCAGATTCTTTACCTTCTCACTAAATTCTATCACGACATTATTAAAAGTAATGGGAGGAATAGTAGACCAGTCAATTCTCGATATAAGCCAAGGACTACCTATGATAATTGCTTGGGTTTTCTTTGGGTTAATAATGAGCCCATGAGATCTAGCCCATTCCGAAATACGGCACAGATCTTTGTTGATAATACTAATCCCATTGGACAGGTCATCAAAAGACGTATGACAGTATATTTGTAAGTCATCAGCATAGAGATGATAGGAAGTACAGAGTTGAAAAGTAATGGAGTTAATGAACAAAGCAAAAAGTAATGGAGATAGCACACCACGTTGTGGGACGCCGGAAGTAGTGTGACACCAAGATGAAAAATGATTTTCCATCCGAACTCGTTGCCGGCGTCCATGAAGATATGATGCGAACCAGTCTATAACTGAAGGAGATATGTTCAGTGTCCGCATCATACCCAGAAGCACACTCCTGTAACTTTATACTTTTCAAATGCATAATAAATATTCAAGATATTAGGAATAAAAAAAAATCTTGAAATATGTTAGACATTATCTTTGGAATTCTTGGCGGGAAATTCCACAAACAGCACGGTTTTTGTTTTGGTATGTTTTGCCAATTGCTTCTAGTGGACTTTAAAGCGTGAAATAGGTGACATTTGGTCAGAAAAATAATATTTCGCTGTATTTGGTGTTATAAATGCCCTTGTATAAGAACAATGTGTCGAATAACTAAAAGAAACTGTTATGGCTTTATTGAGACTTAGCGGGCTCGTGGTGGGTGCTGCGTTGTCTTGATCAAACCACTGGATCCTAGGGAATTGCCAGAGGCTTTGTCGAATCATCAAAATGAATTATGCCATCATTTCATTGATATTCAAGAATAACTCAAAGAATGAATAAATGGCTCCATTATTGGCTAACTAGACATTTAACCACTGGCTAAATTTTGAACGAAGTTTGATGGCTACAAGAAAAAATAAATTGGTTGTGTGTGCAGTCGATTTACGGACGATAATTTTACGAGATAACAGTGGTTGAGATATAGATGAGTCACACACAAGCCGAACGCTTTAGGCCGATCGTACCCCTTTATCGCTTTTTCTGCGCTCTCGCTTACACACGAACGTGACACTTTTTTGTGCGTGCAGCCGGCATTCATCGGTTTATAAGACGTTATCACGTAAAAAATTATCATTAATTATGTTAGAGATTATCGAATCTAAAACTAAATGCCCATCCAGTGTAAATATGCTAACTTACAAAATAGGTTGACATTAGTACACATAAAAATAGATTTTCGGTTTTGGATGGCCAGATATTCTGCTGTATTTTAAGAATTTCTACTAATAAAGTCGAGCCGAATCGGATACACAGTGAAACAAAGGAATTTGGAGCAGAAACATTTTAAGATACATTTCATATCTGAGCGTAGTGGCAGCCGGCCCTGTCCGTTTTATGCAGACTTTTAAATTTATTCAATTAAAGTATGGAATTTAATTGCTGAGAAGAAATGCCAATTTTATTTTTGAAGTTAAAACTGCTTCAGCGGCGTTGTGCACTTTTTGGGATGGGTAAAAAGTGTTAAACTCGCGTCAGGGCACGTGACCTAATCGAAAATTCGTAAGACGGACACGTGACCTAAAACCGTTGGTGCGGCGTAGGAGAGGAAGTAATATCCCCCTCTCTTTCTACCGCGCAGAGCTTTTACTTCTGTCGACAATCCCGGAGCAACCCATTGTTTTTCTGCAATGCACGCCAACCCGGGCCTTTTAGTGTATTTTATTCATAGGGTGGTAGTGCATCAGGAATGTTCGCAGAGGCCCGCGTAGATTGCTTTTTTGCTACTATGCGAAAAAGGTGTGCTTTTAAATTTATTCAATTAAAGTACGGGACAGCCCCAACAGCATCCTGAAAATGGTGGCCAGCAGACTGGACTGCCCATATGTAAATCACTGTTGTGCCAACTCACATGGGATGGTGCAGCAGTGATTGGCAATAAATATTATTACTAACAATAGGTAAGATTAATTGTACTACTAAGAAAAATGGACAGAAAGTCTGAATAAACAATTATTATTATACTCTCTGACAGTAAAGAGCTAGAAGACTCTTGTTGGTATCACTGTGTGGAAAGAAACGCAGCAAAAAGCTATTTTTGGCAGGAAATAATAGAGTGGTTTGTCATTGACTTTTCCATATCACACAGTAGTGAACACTCTACAAGTGTGCAGGTTGCCGCATGATGTTTTCCTTCATCGGAACGCCTTTAACAAGTAAAATAAGGTATTTTCGAATAATTTGTTTCGAGTTATAAGCTTGGATATTTAACTTTTTAAGTGATATAAATCAGTCCCATAAAGTTTACTTAATATTAGCGGACCGACCGAGAGGGCCTGTATAATAAGCCTCTTTGTCTTGGCAGCTCGCACTTCTCAAAATTCAATTACATATACACTTTTCGTGTTATGAATATCTCTTCAAGCTTGAGGCCGGCCCTGTTACTATCTTCAATGTAAAAAATTAAATAACGTGTAACTAAGTACCTTTATTTTACACTAGCTGTTGCCCGCGACTTCGTCCGCGGCAATTTCTGTTATTATGATTAATTAGTATAGATGAATAATTTTCAGTTCAATAAATGGACTATCCAACACAAAAAGAATTTTCCAATTTGAACCAATAGTTCTTAAGATTAGCGCGTTCAAACAAACAAACAAAGAAACAAACAAACAATCAAACAAACAAAGTCTTCAGCTTTATAATATTAGTATAGATAATTAGTATAGATAATATTAGTACAGATAGATGAATAATTTTCCCCCGTTTTCAAAACATTTTTTATTGATGCTTCGCTTCTATTGGTCTCACCGTGATGTTTGATAGCCTAAAGCTTTCCTCAATAAATGGACTATCCAACACAAAAATAATTTTTCAATTTGAACCAATAGTTCCTGAGATTAGCGCGTTCAAACAAACAAACTCTTCAGCTTTATAATATTAGTATAGATTTATAATATTAGTATAGATTAGTATAGATGTAAGTCGCATTCGCATATACAGGATGTATTTGAATTAATTGGCATCCTTTTAAATATAGACTGTACCCTAGATCATACAGTCAGTAGTGCTTATCTTTGTCTCATGTTGTCGCATCATAATAAATAACCACAATTCAAGTATCGCCGCTACCTGTGTCTAGTGAGCCGTCCTTTTGCAATGACCCTTTGCTAACCTACATATTTTTTATTAATGTATTTGCTTATTTGGTAAGTAAATTTAGTTAATTACCAAAACATCCAAAAATAAATTTTCGATTCAAATTATTTCATTCAATATATTTACACTTTTTTCTGATAAGAAGTTATTTTATTCATATAAATTACTAGCTTTCGCCCGCGGCTCCGCCCGCGTCAATGTCGATCCCTCAGGAACAGTACTTTTTCCCGGGATAAAATGTACCCTATGTCCTTCTCCATATCCCAGATAACGTGTATGCAAAATTTCATGATGATCGGTTCAGTAGTTATATCGTGAAACCGTAACAAACAAACAAAATCACTTTCGCATTTATAATATAGTTAGGATTAGGATACTAGCGACCCGCCCCGGCTTCGCACGGGTGCAATGCTGATACTAAAATTGTGGGTTATCCTTAAGATATAGACATATACCATCGCGGACTTTCTTGTTGACCTTTTTAAGGTGTACAATACTGTAGTACATTAATTTGATTTATCTCGTGGAGTTCAGCCAGCGCTTGCAATGTAACCGCAAAAAAATGTGTTTATTTACTACATCACATTAGAAACCTCTAAATTTATAAGTGTTTCTCTACTATATTATGCAAAGTCAAAGTCAAAGTCAAAGATTTTTTTTCGAAATTGGATACATGTAGGTATCTCTTTTTGAACGTCATTTTTGTATTTGTTATATTTGTTTAATTTATGCAAAATCGAAATAATACTAGCGTATTATACATATAGACCTTCCTTTTGAATCACTCTATCTATTAAAGAAAACCGTTTCAAAATCTGTTGCGTATTTTTAGAGATTTAAACCACCATGGTCCAGTGGTTAAGGCGTTTGTCTGTTGACCTGGGGATCGTGGGTTCGATTCTCACCGGAAGCATACTTTGTTTAGTTGTTTCCAGTCTGGTTAGGAGATTGCAAGCTTGATTCACCTGATTGCCTAATAATAAAGATGATTCCGTGCATCGGAAGGCACGTTTAGCCGGTGGTCCCGGCTGCCATCTGGTAGTCGTTAAAGGACCCACGTCAGAGGCCGAGAGGCGGTTCCGAAGAACTCTGACACCAGGGTGTGCATGGTCGATTGACCGTGACACCTCGAAATGATGATGATGAGAGATTTAAGCATACATAGGGACGGACAGACAGCGACATCGACTTTGTTTTATACTATGTAGTGAATATAATTGAAAATATTCACAGTAAATTTGTTCTATGCGAAGTCCTCTATCCTGGTCTGAAGGAAAAAGGAAAAAGAATTTTAATCTCGCTACTTCTCGCAGAGAACGGGCGAATACCTTTCCTTAGGAATCATGTCATAAGCGGCTAGCAACTCCAATTTCTTAAGGGTCGGCCACGCGTTGGCTACGCGCGGATATCTCCCCTGGTGTTGTAGGCTACTTTAGGCTACGGTAACCGCTTTCCATAAGGTAGGCCGTATGCCTATTTTCCTACATGGTAGTATAAAAAAGAGGCACTATTATGATCCCCTTTTCAACTATACAACTACCGTTAGGCTAAGCGAGACCTTAGCAAAGTCTGTTGACTTTAACGAAGTTAACACTTTACACTACCACTTAAAAAAAGTCGGATGTGTGTTTTTAAAAAGGCGATTTATGTCGAAGCTAAACCTGCGCCAAAACTCTATTTTTGACGTGATAAAGTCTAATAAATCGATGAACGCACGAAAAAGTGTCATGTTCCGTGTGCAAGCGAGAGCGGGGCACAAGCGATAGAGAGGCATGATAAGCGTACGGCTTGTGTCGCATGTATCTAACTTCCACCGTTATCACGTAAAATTATGTTCCGTAAACCGACTTTCATCATCATCAGGTCATTATAGTGTCCACTGCAGAAGCATAACCCTATCTGTACTACCGGAGCCATACTTGGCCAGAGCAGACAAAGGATTAGGCCTACACTCTCCTCGCTGGCCAGACGAGTTGGAGAGGTCTCATTGATGTTTATGAGTTTTGTTTAGCTTGAATTTCCTAAGTCGCCTCTTACGACCTCCATGGGAAGACTAGGAGTGGTCCTATTCTACTCTGCCGGAAACCACACGGCTAAAACCGACATTACAACCAAGATTTTTGGTATAACGAAACCTGCCAAAACTGAACCTTCAGCTGGACTATAATGATCATAGCTAGTAGATGCTAAAATAGCAGTTTTGCCTAAGCCCCAGAAGCTCCGTGACCTTTATAACTTCATTCTTGTCGGAGGCTCGAAGTTTTCTCAGCCAGCTTAGCTTAATGACCGCTGTATTAAGCTTCTCGAAGATGTCTCGTAAAGTTCCGATCCAGAGCTTTATTGGAGATAATAAATTGAAATAGTTTATGTAGTGAAATATAGCAAGTTTATAAATTTCTAAATGTATTGAAACTAAGTATTACGTGATAAAATAAAATGAAATTAAACGAGCAGAGTTCGTACATTGCCACCCCTTAAATATAGGCAAAGTTATATTTAACGAGTAAAAAACAAATACTATATCATACTATTTGCATCAAAAGAGTTTATTAACAGAATCTATTTACTTGAACTTGGTCCGAGTAAAGCTGCCACGCTTAGCTAGTCTTATAATAAATGCAATGTTATCGTGTAACAGGCAAAGTTCCGAACGCCAAAGAATTTGAAATATCGTACCTCTTAAATATGGGCAAGGATTCTTCATAATAAACAAATATGTTTCATGAAAACTTTTAGTAAATAATATGTACTCATTTACTTAAAGTTTTTCCAAGCAATGATACAAGGCTAAGCTAGATTTATTAAAAACGCAGTTTTATTTACCAACGACAAAGTTTATAGGTACGCTACGAGCTCGTCACATCGCACCTCTTAAAATGGGCAAAGTTACTTCAAGTTTTTCCGAGAAAAGCTCCGAGGCTTAGTATAAACGCAGTGTCATCTACCGACGGTAAAGTTTGAACGCTACAATTTCCTAACATCGCACTTCATAAATATTGGCATAGTTATTTTATATAATGACAGTTTTTAAACAGTAGGTATTTATTTACTCAAAGTATGCCCAAGTAAAGCTACGAGACTTAGTTACTTTTATTATAAACGCAGTCTAATCTTCTGGCAATGTTTGAGCGCCAGAGAGTTTGTAACATGTCATAAATATGCGCAAAGATATCACTCGCAGAGGTTACTTTCATTTTAAAGAAATTAAAAATCTAAAATAAAATTTATTAATATTTGCAAAATGAGTATTGTGGTTCTAAAAATACTTGCCTCGAAAGGCATACGGCACGGCAACTTTGCCCGATGATAACCTCTCCGTCCTCCGCAGTCTGCGACCCGCGTTCACCTAGTTTCAAGGCGACCGTGTTGTCTATCGTTGTCGGTACTTTTTGTACCAAAATAGGAGAGAAATGTTTTCTGTCTTTTTTTTTAAGAACGCTCATAATTCATTTATTCGTCGCTTACATGTTGCATAAAGTTGACAATAATATGTAAGTGCATACATGTACCCAGTCAGGGCTTTGCGTCTGCGACAGATTTTATAAGAAAATTAAATATAATAATATTAAAATTGGCACGAAATTTAAAACTTGATATATTAGAGCTCTTGATCATCCATAGAACATCAGGCCATAGTGTTAAAAAAAAAAAATAACGAAAATTTTCAAGAAAATAATAATAAAACAGGCCTGCTATCGCATTAAATAAGTGAATGAATCCAGAACCTCTGTGTTGGCGATTAGCGTGTTAATCACGAAGCCGTCAGAGTGATATTAACTAGATACACGAGAATATATATTTTTTTTTATTAATCACGAAAATCACTATGTCTTGTAACCGACTGAACCTATTTTCATAAAACACGTCTAAAAATTTTCGTTAAAACACTTTTTTTTAATGAGAATGGCAATTGAGCAGCCTTATCACCCGCCGATACTAAGTGATCACAGCTGCCCACGGACAACTACAACACCCACGGTTTGACAAGACTTGCTTGATGATGATGATGATTTTTTTTATTTTTTTTATTAGCCATTTAGGTCCCACCGCTGGGCAAAAGCCTCCCCTTCTGATGATGATGATTATGATGATCAAATAAAGGAAGCCGTATTCAAATCGAGTCACTCGTTTATGAACTACGGTGCCACAGACAGATCCCACACACACCCCAAGCGGTCAAACTTATTACACCCCTCTTTTGCGTCGGCGGTTAAAAACACATACACACGTTAACAATACAATTGGCTCCTAGTAAATAACTAAAGAGACGTTTAACTGTCGGGCTTCTTCAATGCACTCGTTGAGACATTGAGGTCATTTCCTGATTGCGGAGGTAGTACTGACCTGACACAATGATGCTCACTCGATTGGGCCGCTATCTTCTGTTGATAGTTCCAAAATACGGATTTTGTTCTTTGTTCACACATCGCGGGCGTGGTGAACCATTTTGGTTATGTAACGACATGGTGTCGTGAATTTGATGTGAAAGAAATTAGGAATTTCTATAAGATTGATATATTGGGTGCAAGCCGTGTGGTTTCCAAAGAGTCGTGTGGTTTCCGGTAGAGTAGAATAAGACCATTCCAAGTTGTCCCATGGATGTCGTAAGAGGCGACTTAGGAAACAAAATAAATAAATATAAATCCTCGCATAATATATCTCTCGCAATAATAAGGCCAAATCCTCTGTCTGCTCTTGCCAAGTATCTGGTCTTCTCACCAGTGGTCGATCCGAAACGCTAGTAGTATTTCGATTTTGCATATATATTTTTTTTTTCCCTAGCCTGTAGTTGTTATGTCCCACTGCTGGGCAAAGGCCTCCCTCTTGAGGTAGACCGAGAAGGAGGTGGAGAGATGATCTCGACAAGTTTATGAATGGATGGGCGGAAGTTGCGATGGACAGACATGAGTGGAAAAAAAATATATAAATTAAAAATATGACGTTCAAAAAGAGATACATGATGATGATGATTGGGTTCAATCAATTATTGTAAAACTCGCGAAGAGTGCTAATGATTACGTAAACGGACAGAACAGTGTGTTTGTCGGCACGTGGACTGGTGACGCTTCCATTGAGATCGTAATATTTTGTTATATGTTAAAAATTGCTGATGTGATGGAAAATACTTTGATTGGTTAATGAACGCTTAATTGTATTACCAAAAGCTACTTGAAACTGTCTACAGTGAATTCGGCTAAGTATCCGACGATAAAATTATAGGAAACAACCTTTAGGGGGCTTTCTGGCCAGACTTGGGGGTAGTGGGTCTAATAGGGAATCAGAACATCATCAGTGCCTCAAGAAACCGGCTACCGGATTCTACAGGTGTCTGAGTGGAACTCAGGAGGTCCCCGTGACCAGGTGACGGAATTTGGTGATATTGGAGGACAAACGGTGAGTTATTACTAAGAGTTTGTATCTTCGATCATTAATACCAACTAGATGTCGGGTCAGCGCATAAAAAACGGCTCGGCAAATAGCCCCTCACTCAAGCAGTGTGGGGCTATTTTATTTAGTTCGGTCCAAACACAGCCAACGTAACGAAGTGTCACGATGCCGCAGTGTGCACTAAAAACTTGTCGAAATAATGGCCGAAAAAAGAATTTTTCGTCCGGAGTATCTTATTTTCGGTAGGTAAATTAACTATTTTATACATTTTACCTTTTAACTAATAATAAACATTTTAAATAAATGTTGCCGATTTTCAACCACGGCAAGAAATGTTTGGCCAAGCTAGCCAACATCCGCACAAACATTTGAAGAAGCAAACAGAAACGAAACAAAACGACGTAACTCGCAATGTAATCAACGAGAAAAGTACTTTATGATTAGTGCAATAAGGTTGTCATCACAATGGATGTTCTTAGACAAAATGATTCTTCGTTTCTAAGTGACAGGTGTTATTTATTACTTTGCTAGTCTTCGTGACGAATAATCGTAAGCATAAGGTAATAGTCATAAAAAAAGCGACTTTATTGTAAGGTGATATGGTCTGAAATATCTTGATATTAAAATGGTTTTAAAACTTTAGTCTCTGTTTATTAGTAAGTCAATGTAGATGTATAGCTATATGTTCGAGCGGACAGAATTTTGCTACGATTTTGTAGGTAATGCGTTATCTAGTTGGTATTAATGATCGAAGGTTTGTATAGCAAAGTATGGAATATGAAATTTGGTGAACAAATCATAGCATAACTTGTGAACTGAATTGAAGACTAGGGAAAATCATCATCATTTCGATTAGGTGTCACGGTCAATCGACCATGCACACCTTGGTGTCAGAGTTCTCTTAAGACTACCAGATGGCAGCCGGGACCAATTGCTTAACGTGCCTTCCGAAGCACGGAATCATCTTAATTATCAGACAATTAGGTGATTCAAGCCTGCAATATCTTAACCAAACTGGTAACAACTAAAGAAAGTATGCTTCCCGTCGGAATTGAACCAATGATCCCCGGGTCTACAGGCAAACGCCTTAACCACTGGACCACGGAGGCAGTTATAGGGTTTCTCATAGAATGTAGGGTACTTTATATTGTTTAATCGACCGCAGAGCGGGTAGTAAGTACCTAATTGTTTGTCGAAGAAAGTTTATTTTGATGTATGGGCAATTTTGTTCAACACTTTGAAAGAAAGAAAGAAAGAAAAATAATTTATTTGGAACCAAATTAAACAGACAATACTTATTTCTAATATTTTACAATACAAGGCACCAAAAGGGGTCACTCAGCATTAGGCGGTGATGTACCTGAGTAACATCACGCCGCTGGTCTTCCGTGACACCTGTTCATAAAATTAAGCAGTAAAACTATAGGTATTTACTATGTTGCGGTTCTACTTTTACAGAGTTTCGTTCGAAGAAAAGTATTTATAGATAGCAATATATACTTTAATACATAAAAAAGTAGGTGTCAAATAGAAACACAGAACTACTGTTGGTTAATTATTTGGGTGTTCAGAAGATGCCTCATATAGTTTTTCTTAAAAGTACAAATAGAGCTTTGTCATTTGTTCAATGTTGTTGATGGTTCAACGACATTGCTTTATGTGTAATATCAGCCGGAGTACTGTTGGAGTCTGATGTACAAAGTTAATGATAGCAGAACGTGACTATAAATTTATACAAAATTATATATAGTCAATTTTGGTGGCAGAACGTGTTTTAAAGCTATGCCAAGCACAGAAGTTGGTTTGTTTGATATATTCTGAACAACTTTGTATATAAGAGATTAATTTTAATGTTCATCATCATCATCATTTCGAGTAGGTCTCACGGTCAATTGACCATGCACACCCTGGTGTCAGAGTTCTTCGGAATCGCCTCTCGGCCTCTGACGTAGTTCCTTTAACGACTACCAGATGGCAGCCGGGACCACCGGCTTAACGTGCCTTCCGAAGCACGGAATCATCTTTATTATCAGACAATCAGGTGATTAAAGCCTGCAATGTCCTAACCAAACTGGAAACAACTTAACAAAGTATGCTTCCGGTGGGAATCGAACCCACGACCCCCGGGTCAACAGGCAAACGTCTTAACCACTGGACCACGGAGGCTGTTATTTTAATGTTCGGAACATTTAGTAGCAGACTGCAGTTGATATAAACGGCGGGATTCAAACTCACGTTACATGAAAAGGTTCAAATGATATTAAAAATATCAAGATAAACAACGTTATTCAAGAAACTCTAAAATGCCAAAGCGAGTTTGTTTGTTTGTTACGCTTTCTCGCCGTAAGTACTGAACCGATCATTATGATATTTTGTATACCCGTCGTGTGAGGTATGGAGAAGGACATAGGGTATATTTTGTCCCAGGACAAAGTACTGCTCCCGAAGAATCGACATTGATGTGAGCGGAGCCGCGGGAGAAAGCTAATAATTTACAAAAGTAACCTAAACTAGTATTTCACTAAGTTTTTTTATTCATTTATGAATATAATAATAAAAAGTAATGCTAAATTGCGACGTCCTCGAGTTTATCTACAAATACAAAAATGAGAGCAGTAAGTAACAAAGCGTTGGCAAAACCTACGGTACCAGCGTTCGAGACAATTTTCTTATTTATTTTCCTTTCATCTTTCAGCATCCGGTGGCAAATTAAATTACTAAGAGCAAAACAAAATATGATTTTCTTTTCGTGGGATTTTCTTCAGGTTTAAGATATTTGTTATCATATAATGCTCAAGTCAGAGGCTGTTACACAACGGTTTTTGGGCAGCATCTCAGGGCCCGTGGATATAAAGGCCTATGGTTAATTAATCATCTAATGTTGCCGCCGCTGGTACCTTCTATTGTGGCGGCATGGAATGGAAGAACATTGTTTCTCAGCCGACAAAATAATATCTCTCCGTCGTTGTTGCACGTGAAATGGTTGATGGGGGGCGGAAAATCTGTAGATCCGCCTTTGAGGAAGTGACAATATGATCATGTTGTGATGTATGTACTTAGGTCGACTAGGTTAGGTAGTGTTGGTATGTTTCAAGTACGCTAACGTTGTCTGGAAATACACCTAATCGAATCCGGGAACTCCGAAGTGGCAGCCTGGCATGATAACCACTAGGCCAAAGAAGCTCGTCAAGGGTATTGTTTTTGTGTAAATATGTATGTGGGCTTTTGTGGCTGATACAAATTGTTCGATATTTATTTGTAATAAAGGAGTGACATGAAGTGCCATGATAAAAATCACGACTTTATCTCCTTAGGTCCCAAGGCCCAAAGGTCACCTAGCTTCATGGTGGGTGTGTAGGTGGAATACCGGAGTAAAAATAATATGAACTGCTAGCTGCATCGCTTATTAACGTGATTCCTTAGATTCTCGACCATTCCTTCGATCAGCTTTTACGATCTGCGCGTAAAGAGAAGTGCTGATACATTCGGCTTTCATTTATCAAGGACCATAAAAAGACGTGATTTTTTTCGTTGTTCAGAGTTTAATGTAAATTAAATGGTCCCCGTAGAACAAGTCCTGTTGCATAATAGTCTTAGGAATTGTTTATTTACCTTGATAAGGAAGCAGGCAGGGAGGTAATTAGAAGATTCAGAATTCACGAGGCTAGTTCAGCAGGCTTAGTGAGAGCGGGTTCGTTTTAATTATGAAAATTCAATGCTGTTTTGGCTGCGTTTATTACTCGTGTTGAAAAAGGAGTACCTACTATCTTTTCAGGAGTTTATAAACGTACAGTCAGGGACAGAGAAAACTGACCAGGCCCTTTACGTATATCTTGATTTTTCTATTAAACTATAATAAATAAATAAATAAATATATACGGACAAATCACACAGATTGAGCTAGCCCCAAAGTAAGTTCAAGACTTGTGTTATGGGATACTAACTCAACGATACTATATTTTATAACAAATACTTATATAGATAAACATCCAAGACCCAGGCTAATCTGAAAAAGATCATTTTCCATCTTGACCTGGCCGGGGATGGCAGGCGTGTTGACCGTCACCGCTCTCCAAGGTACCAATTCAAGTTTACGTTGGTTTATTCGAGGTTAAGTTTATTGCTTTGTGTACATTTGGTGGTTATTTCGGTCCGTCTGTTTATGTTGCGATGCTTCGCTGATTAAATGTTCAGATTGTTGTTTTTATTAAAGTACCTAATGATTATCGTAGTAGTTCGCCTCAAACTTGAAATACATACAAAATATTTTTTTAACTTACCTATTTTGTCCCAACGACTAAAACAAAATTAATTAAAACAAAAATTTTGGAAAAGAAAAAAATAATTTATTTTCTCCTAAATGTTATTATTTTAAAGTTAATGTTTATTTAATTAGGTATATCTGTAGGTAGTTTCACACTCTGTGAACATTTCAAGTATATACTAATAACTATAAGTATTTTGATTGTTTTTTTTATTACTAATACTCTATGGATCATGATCTGAAATAAAGAACTTATTATTATATTATTATTATAACGGTTCAATAGATACGGCCCCCTGACAGACCTACAGAGAGGTTGCGGAAGCTTAGTAATAAAGTTACCTTCTCCTTATTTGGGTATGGAACCCTATAAATATGTAATCATTCAAGTAGCAGTGGGCATGACCAACATTTTTAGAACATATCATTAAAACAAATGTGAGATAAATACATTATATTTTGAAAACGGGTCACATACTCACGTGCTATTTTGTCGGGATTGCCGGCTATAGTTTATTTTAGTGAGAATAGTCGGCAATCTTGACAAAATAGCACGTGAATGTGGGACCAGTTTTCAAAATATAATTTCTAGAACTTAATGTTTCGAAATTGAATTTCCCTGCAAATTATACTTTACTAGCTTTCGTCCGCGGCTCCGCCCGCGTCAATGTCGATCCCTAGGGAATAGTACTTTTTCCTGGGATAAAAGGTAGCCTATGTCCTTCTCTGTACTCCAGAGAACTTGTATGCAAAATTTCATGATGATTGGTTCAGTAGTTACGGCGTGAAAGCGTAACAAACAAACAAACTCACTTTCGCATTTATAATATTAGTAAGGATTAATAAAAAAAAATTTACAGTCTCCAAGACTACAACCATCGAAACAGTTTATACCTACGTGAGACCAATTACACATATGACCGAAAAAGAATAAAAGCAAGCGAGCGAGGAATTTTGTAAACCTTTGTAAGACTATTACGCTGCTCGACCTACGCTTAAATGATAAATAATAATACATAGTATCACGTCTCGCCCTTGCGGGTCAGACAGAGCCTTAGGTCTATAAGACCTTATCGCCACGTTTAGCATGTTGGAGGCGTGTAGATGGAAAACGGAATCAAATAGTGATGGGTTGCTAGCCGCATTACATGATAGCTCCATCCCTCGATCGTCTTTTACGATCTGCGCAGGAGGAGGAGCAGCTGGCACAATTTACGTTTTTTCTTTTTTCCCAGACCAGCATGGAAGAACTGATTTATTATTAAATAAATAAATATATACGGACAAATCACACAGATTGAGCTAGCCCCAAAGTAAGTTCGAGACTTGTGTTATGGGATACTAACTCAACGATACTATATTTTATAACAAATACATATATAGATACACATCCTAGACGCAGGCCAATCTGAAAAAGATCATTTTTCCATCTTGACCTGGCCGGGGATCGAACCCGGTCACTCCGTGTCGCAGGCTGGCGTGTTGACCGCTGCGCCACGGAGCTAGTCCGTAGTTATTATTATTATTATTATCAGGTTTTTTTAGTCTCCACTACAGGAGCACGACCCTCTCTGTACTACTAGAGCAATGCTTGGCACAGAGCAGCCAGAGGACTTGGCCTACACTCTCCAAGCCGGCCAGACGGGTTGGAGATGATTACTAGACAAACCTAACATTGTTTGTGTAGCTACAATGTCGTATGATAACTGATAGTCGTAACTCGAGAGTTCTAAACTCGGGAGTTGTGCTTTACGGAGCATAATTTACGGATTATGTCTGCAATTTTAATATCATGTCTGCTGTAATTGAATTACAGAACTCCTTCCAGCTGGTGAACATTTTTGTGAATTTTATGACTAAATCTCAAAGTAAAAGTGGCAGTGGGCGGGAACATATTTCTAGATCTTTTATATTTATTTTAGACGTTTCTTTACTGTAATTTTGTAGTCTATGCAAAACTAATCACTGCTTACGTAGAAATGATAAATTATAATTACAATGCAGTAAAACTTTTCGTAAAAATCTCTAAAATTGAATGTGTCGTCTTGCTTGCTTTGCGTGTTAGTAAGTGACCAATACTGATGTCAGATTTTTAGGGTACCCAAAGGGTAAAAACGGGACCCTATTAATATCGCTCCGCTGTCCGTCTGTCCGTCTGTCTGTCTGTCCGTCTGTCACCAGGCTGTATTTCATGAACCGTGATTGTTAGTTGAAATTTTAACAAATGACCTATTTCTGATGCCGCTATAACAACAAATACAAAAAAAAAATAATGAAATGAAATGAAATAAAATAAATGAAATGAAATAGAATTTTATTCAAATTTGGATATCATGTATCTCTTTCTGAACGTCATATTATTATTTTTAATATTTGCAAAATCGATAAGCTACTAGCGTTTCGAAACGACCACTGCTGAGAAGAATACGCCGAAAGAAACTCAGTCCAGTATTGGTCCCTACGTGCCTGAAGGGCTACACTTTCACATATTTATAACAAATTGAATTATTTTACATTAAGTAATCACCGATGTACAATTTATTGAATATATTACTTCCATGGAATTTTATCTGATAAATAGTCATTAATACAATAATAGGCATTTTTAAGCAATTGATTTTTAACAGCAGTCTTAAACTTACCTAATGACAGAGCCAATATTTCTTCAGGAATTCTATTATAGAAGCGTATACTAAGTCCCAAAAATGAATTCATTGTTTTCTGTAATCGCAAAGTTGGTGTCGCTAATTTATTTTTATTTCTCGTATTCCTGTTGTGGATATCACTATTTTTCGCGTAAAGATGAAGATTATTACGAACAAATATAATATTTGCAAATATGTATTGCGCGGGGAATGTCAAAATATTTATATTTTTAAACAATTCTCTAAGAGATTCTCTAGCACCTAGTTTATATATAGATCTGATAGCGCGTTTTTGAAGGACGAATATGGTATTAACTTCTGCTGCGTTACCCCATAGTAATATCCCATACGACATGACACTATGAAAGTAGCTGAAGTATACCAAACGCGCAGTATCAACGTCAGTCAACTGTCTTATTCTTCTAACAGCGTAAGCAGCAGAACTAAGTTTACCCGCTAAGGATGTGATATGGGCACCCCATTGAAGTCCCGAGTCAACTGTCATCCCAAGAAATACTGTTTTATCTACCAAATCTATCGTTTCGTTTTCGACCACTATGCGTGTTGGTACTTTTGTAACATTCGGTAAACTATAATAAAATAAATATTTAAGTGGGCTCCCATACAACAAACGTGATTTTTTGCTTGTTTACGCTCGATATTGATAATAGCAACAGATAGACGCTTAAAATATTCACAAAATGTTTAGTTATATATTCACTTAAAAAATATATTAAAGGGGGGCTCCCATACAACAGACATGATTTGTTTGCCGTTGTTACAGATAACTGTACGGAACCCTTTGTGTGCGAGTCCGGCTCACACTTGGCCGGTTTTTTTAGCTTAACTACCCGATGAACGTAGGCTATATAATTAAATACCTACATATCACAGAAAATCGACGTCTGATTAGAAGCTTTACCTCTTCTTTTGGTGAGTGGGAGAGCCGGAGGTCCATCCTTTCCCCCTCTCCTCCCCATTTCCTTCTCCCAACTCCTTAAAAGGCTGACAACGCACCTGTCACACCCTGGTGTTGCAGTTGTCCATGGGCAGCGGTGATCACTTACCGTCAGGTGACAAGCTTGCTCGTTTACCGTCTATAACATAAAAAAAACCTGCAAAACCGGGGCGGGTCGCTAGTTTAAAAATTGGTAGATTGTTTGAGTCAATATTAATTTACTTGTGTACATAAATGGTAACCATGGTTCATAATGACTTTAATGACGATTCAATCCTTCTTCATCCTACATGTAGGAAGAGCGAACATACGTAAATTGAGGCTGGAAAAAACGGCACATAAATAATTAATTTACGTACTTCCTACGTTTCGTTTCGGGGAAGTTTCTTCAGTGCATTGCTTATGCTAAAATGATGAATGAACATGACTAAACAGTATTCTCTAAGTCGACTATCTCTAAGTCAACTAGTGAACGGGTGCTGCCGGGGGGGACAGGTCTGCTCGGCCTCTTTGAAACTTCTATCTATCTTAGAGACTTTTATTATATCTTTTGTTGTTGCACGCTCGATCGCTAACATAACGTGTTCCACAAAAATATGTAAATTGAAATTGTATATAACATGACATCAGAAAAAAAAGAAAAGATAAAAATATTAAATATCAAACAAAGCCCTTCAGGCAAGTAGGCGACCAATACTGTTGAAAAGAGTTTCTTTCGGCGTCTTCTTCTCTGCAGTGGTCGGTTCCGAAACGCTAGTAGTTTGTAGCTCTTGAATAATCCTAATCCTAATCCTAACTAATATTATAATTGCGAAAGTGAGTTTGTTTGTATGTATGTTTGTTTGTTTGTTACGCTTTCACGCCGTAACTACTGAACTGATCATCATGAAATTTTACATACAAGTTCTCTGGAGTATAGAGAAGGACATCCCGGGAAAAGTACTATTCCCGAGAGATCGACATTGACGCGGGCAGAGCCGCGAGCGAAAGCTAGTAATTAATAATTTGAATATTATATAATAACTGTTATTTAAATGTAAATTGACGTGAAAAAGTGCCTGAAAAGGCCTATTTTCGGAATAAATCTTTGTATCTTTGAGTAAAGCTTTCCCCAACATGTTGCACAGTGTAAAGTGTCGCTACAATGTCGTATTTTAACTCATGGTCGTAACTCAAGTGTTCTAAACTTCGGAGTTTCGTTTCGCCGAGCATAATTGTAAGGATTATGTCTGCTAATTGAATAAGACGATGTTTGCCCTAAGTAGACGCAAACTTTGTGAAATTAATTACTAAAATATTCAAACATTTTAAATATTTAATATTGTTTATTTTATAACTACATGATACTACTTATAAATGAAACAAACTAAAAATAAAATAACCTAACCTACTTAACTAAAAAAAAAAAAAAAAACATTATATATAAAAAATGTCCCGCAGTTCGTTGTCACGCGGAGGGATACCTAGAAGGCTGACAGCATTGCCACGTTGGATGGCAATGCTTATTCTTTGTCCTAGAAAATAGAAAATTTAATATTAAAACGTTTTATCACGCAGATATTTAACATACTGTTAGTTTACTTGCTCTTCCATCCTGGTCTGGGAGAAAAGGAAAAACGTAGAATGTACAGTCAGCCACCGATCTCGGTGAGGTGAGGTGAGGTAGAGGGCGGGGTCAGGTATATACCTGACCCCGACCTCTACCTTAAACTAAAAATAATGACATGAAAATGTATAATTCAGAGAGATTTTTATAAGAATTTCTTAATATTACATTTTAATGTCAATATTATTTTTAGTTTAAGAGCAAATTCAAGATATAGGTAGAGGACGGGGTCAGGTATCTTGGTGGATGACTGTACCAGCTTCTCTTCCCGCGCAGGTCGTAAAAGCCGATGAGGGAATGGGCAAAATCTGAGGGATCATGTTAGTAGGCGATGCGGCTAGCAACCCATCACTATTTTTATTCCGTTATCCAACTTCACGCCTGCCATGCTAACGTGGCTTTAACGTCTCATAAACCTAAACTCTGTCTATCCCGTATGGGAAAAAGACGTGATAATATATAATAGTTTACTTACTACTTTGTTTAACCCCGGGCGTGGGAAACACTTGGATTTGTGGTCTCAGGTAGCTGAAAATGTGTCAATTACCTTCGTGTTTCAAAAGGGTCTGCCGAAGCCGTTGGATCGATCAGCTTGTTATTAGATGATTGGTACAGAATGGAAGTAAATACTTTCTCTATGTAATTTATTCGCCTTCGTGTTAAGTCATAGGGTTCTAGCATCAAAGATATTAAATTTTATGCCATATATAAACAAATATATAGGGACATATCACACAAATTGAGCTAGCCCCACAGTAAGCTGTGAACTTGTCGTAGGATACTAACTCAACGATACTATATTTTATAACAAATACATATATAGATACACATCCACGACCCAGGCCAATCTGAAAAAGATCATTTTCCATCTTGACCTGGCCGGGGATCGAACCCGGTCACTCCGTGTCGCAGGCTGGCGTGTTGACCGCTGCATCACGGAGCTAGTCGAAATTTATCCCACTATATATGTGGGGTCGGCACAGCATGTAGGCTTTTTCCATTTCGTTCTATCTCTAGGCACCTCGTCCATCACTCTTCCTTCCTAGTCATATCCTCCTTTACACATTCCACCCAAGGTTTTTTTGGTTTAAAAAAGTGTTAGTGTAGAAATTTTTATAAATTCTACACTAAAACTTTTTCTACTGATTGTACCATTTATAAACATGGGACGAGTTGAAAAAGGAAATTTAAATTAACCTTTAACTGGTGACAAGCGGTCTCACAGGCCGAGCGGCCTCGGTGAATTGTCATTTCACCCCCTTCCCCGCACGTAATTCATTTGTGCGCCTGAGTACCTTTGATTTTAGTTGCGTCCACGCTGTGGAAGAGATAGCTACGTCGGACAGGCCCAAATTGGTAAGTTATATCTATGTTAAGTTTGTTAGCGGCCTCTCAGACCGTATGTCACCACTTACGTTACTTTTTGTAAGTAATATTTTGTATTGTATTTTTTGTTTTTTTTAGCTATTATTTGCAATTAATAATTCCGAACCTCCAAAAAAGAAGTGTAGGGAGTCGGGTGCATGGAATGCAGTGCCAAACACTGGTATACAGATTCCTTTGGCATCCGAAAATCATCAAAGAATAAATTTGTTGCGTATTTTGGGTCCTGATTTGTCACCTGAACCACAAAACCCCGAAAATAAGACAATAACACGGAAAGAGGTGCCAGTTGTCCTTCTAAACTTAATCTTAAATCAAATTACCAATGTTATTCGTGTGGAAAACATGTGTGCTTGCAGTGTGCGAAACAGTTATACCCCAACTGCCATTAAAAATAACCAAAGTTTACCCATTGTCAATTTCGTGATTATAGACTTCTGATAAGAGCTTTAATTGTTTTTTAGTTAATTTGTATGTTAACTTCAAGGAAATACAGTATTTTTGTTAAAATTTGTTAATTTACTTTTTTTAACTAATAATTGTTTTTCTTATGTCTAGTTTTTTAATTTTAGTGCCTACAGACTTTCTGATGGAAAGTTCCTAATTAAAAATTATATTTATAGAATACTACATTGTTTAATTTTATTACTTAATATTCCATTAAACATTTTTAAACAACAGCGATCTGCAAACAAACACAGTTTTCATGTTATTGACCAAATACGGCAGCGGTCTCTCAGGCCGCTCGTCACCAGTTAAGTTACAAAAAAACCATGTCACCAGTCAAAGGTTAATATCGAATTTCAACAATTCGTCCCAAATGGGCCTTAGGCATATGGGACGAGTTGTGGAATTACTCAAAAATAAAACAGAATTGCAAAACCTCCTCTTTTTTTTTGAAGTCGGTTAAAAAGCATTCGAAGTTTACAGCCGTATCAAGACAATGTTCATCTCGCAAGTGCAAAATATCTAATTTCCTTATTACTTCAGAGCGTGTGTACTCGTAACTCTTCATAATTTACTTTATGTCCTGCGGCAACTTGGGGCAGGTTGTAAACTCGACATACTTAATTGAAACAAAGCATCGTTCCCATGAAGTTTTCTGATGAAATCAAGACTTTAAATAAGATTCGGAGTATTTGATCATTCTTTTGTGTGTGTCGTGGCCAAGATAACTAACTGTCTGTCTAGATGCATCATCTCTTACATTGATTAGTGATGATTGATTAGATAATATTTTACAGAATAATTAGTTAATCGTCAAAAGTTAAAAATCTCCCTTTTTTTACGTGTCCAGTGCAGACTGTGAAGTGTAAGATTGGCTTCAGGTCGGCAACAGGCCGTCAAAATTTTCGCCACATTGGCGAGCTCCGTGGCGCAGTGGTTAACTCGCCAGCCTGCGGCACGAGAGTGCCCGGATTCGATCCCCGGTCAGGTCAAGATGGAAAATGATCTTTTTCAGATTAGCTTGGGTCTTGGATGTTTATCTATACATATATGTATTTGTTATAAAATATAGTATTGTTGAGTTAGTATCCCATAACAGTCTTGAACTTACTTTGGGTCTAGCTCAATCTGTGTGATTTGTACGTTTATATTTTTTATTTATTTATAATATTACGGCATGATTGCTGTCATAATAGCAGAGACCGGACTTCAAAGCATCATAACTTTTTTTTCTGTAAGAAATAGAGAGAGAGAGCAAGTAAGAGAATTAATTTTGAGATGGTTTTATCGCCTTTATTACATTATTTTTACACCTTACGTTTTGTAAACTTTACGGTTTTCATGTTCGCAGGTAGACTAAGTTGACATTTATCTATTGTTTTATAATATAAGAACTATGCAAAACTACAATTATTAAAATGAGGATTTTTTTAATTCAATAGCCTCACGAAGCTTTCCTTGAATGTATCTGTTTTCTTTCACAATGACTTGATTATCGAAACTCATAATGGTGGTTGTGTTTGTCCAGAGCATGAGCAACCCGAAACTCATCTACGTAAATAGAATCGTTTAGTTGACATTTGACAGATTCTACTTTGGACATCATAGCCAAATAATAATTCCAAATAAAACAGATTCTGTATTGGACAGCTTATATATTGAACAGATTCTACATAAGACAGATTCTATATTGGACAGATTTTGAAAAAGTGTGCGATTTGTAAGTGACTTTGTGGAGACAAAAATAAAACTGTTTTGTACTGATCACTTTATATTTATTGACATAATTTGTTTCTATAACGAGTAACGTAAGTCGTTGCTACAGAAACCAATGAGAGTGAGGCGCCCAATCAGAAGACCTTAGAGTGAATATGACTCATGTCGCATAACTAATGCTGTAGTCGTTCGATGCCGCATTTACCAGATCGGATGACATTGACTTAGAACTAATTGGTATAATTAATGGTAGCTACTTAATGCCTAATGAGACTAATCGGAAGGAACAGTTTCCTCATCCAAGCGTGGTCCTCGATGCATTTAGCTGTGATAAATCGGAGCACGTGTTTGCTATCTGAATAATTTTTCATCCCTTCGCAAGGTCTTTTAAGTCCTTCTAGTCAAATCATATTTGACTATATCAAGTCAGCATATCTCGAGTTTGCTCTTTCTGTCAGGGACCCGTAATACATGCGGCATAGTCAAATATTTCTAAATGATAAATTCATTTCAATTTGAGGAAATCATAATGTCCTTTGGTCTCGACTTCACAAGATATCTCGATCAGTCTATTTGACGACGGCGGTATTTAGGCATCTTTCAGATCCCTTTTGACAAGCCCCGTCTAAGTAAGTGTGGGTCTTCCAGGGCCTCTGGGGTGGTCACTCATCTCCAGCATGTTTCTACTTATGTGCTCAGGTGGCCGTCGCATGACATGACTAAACCATCTGATTTTCCTTTATTGGTCTGACTTTAAAGCTGCCACGGACGTGAGGGACTAAAAACATACATTAACTGAAATGTTTGTAATGTATTATGATCCTAAGATGGTCGAAATAAATGAATTTATTATTATTATTATTATGTTGTCTCTTAAGTAACCACGGGCCGAAGCCCGGTCTTTTGAGGCTTGCATGGGGACACATGTCCAACATGTAGAGGCCTTGTGAGACGTTTGCTATAAAATGGGGTGGGGCACTATCCAGGTCATGACAGTAAACACACTATAGAAATGTGCTCACAGACAATCCCCAGAAGGTGCAAACCTATTGATATAAAGGAACACTACTCTTGGGCTATTGGGATGAATGGCTAATGGTTAGTATCTGGGCTATGGGAATAACTATGGCACCTGCCTGACCAATGTTGATACACACGGAAAAATAGGCAGGTGGTGACTCGCCGACTCAGTCAATGGGCCCCAGAAACGGCTGCACGACGCAAAAATGTGCAGCAACATTAGTTGAGCGGCTAAAGGGCGGAGAGGTGTCACTGGACTTTAAACGTACGATCACTTGCATCCTTAGAGGGTCCCATCACGCACGCCCACTCGCCACTTATGTTTCACATCCACCCTTTGAGCATATAGCTCTCGCGACTCCACTCTGACCGGCCGATTAAGGCAAGTCAGAGGTAGGGGTTCCTGTTACCTCTTCGGTGTCCACTCCGATCGGCCATCTAAGGCAAGTCGGAGGCGAGGAACAGGGGCCTCCCCTGGGAGCACTCAGGTCCGTGGGGTCGCTACTCCCCAACAGCTCGCCACAAGCTGCCCTGCGGGCTTATTATTATTATTATAAACTAAAATTGTATCATCATCATCAGGTCCTTTTTAGTCTCCACTGCAGGAGCACGACCCTCTCTGTACTACCGGAGCCATACTTGGCCAGAGCACATAGAGGATTTGGCCTACACTCTCCTCGCTGGCCAGACGGGTTGGTAAAATTGTATGAACACTATAATTTATTTATTTCATTTATCTGCTCAGATACAATAGGTAGTTTAATTTGTGGCTGAATTGTATTTATGTAGATAAATAAAGCTTAGGTGGCCATTTGGCCATGGTTTTACTTTAATCTTTATTATAATAGAAAAATAAAAAAAAGTACCAAAAAATCAAAATAAAAATCTGAGAACTTTGACAATAAATATCTGTTTTTGGAATGTGGGATTGAGTAGGACTCATACACTTTATTTATTCAAAGTGGCCAATTATTTTTAGACTTTTAGGACACTAGCTGTGCCGGCGACTCCGTGCGAGTAAATTTTTATGGAGACCAAGTTTTATCATAACTGGAGAAAAAAATAAGTAACCTATCGTGTCCTGCACATCTTTATGTTTATTTATCAAATTGCATAAAATTCAGTTATTTTGGAAGAGATAAATACAAAAAAATACTCAATTCAATTTAGTATCACATATAGAGCTTATAAAAACGATATCTCTGAAAACAAGGTAACTTCCTCCATGGCCAACCCTTATGGATTTATTTTTAGTATATATTGGTTATTGTGACTCTGGGCAAAAAGGAAAAGGCGGAGCGTGAAAAGGAACTACAAGGACGATTCTACATAACAACCCGATTTGGACGTTTTTCCGATCAGATATTATATTATGTAGAATCTCATGAAGAATGGAGTTTTCTTTTTGTATGTTTCCTTTGGACATTGTCCGAGCAGAACAAACAATGTTCAAAAAGAGTAAAAATGGGGATTTTTTGTAGTAAATATTTTTTATTTTTATTATTCTGCTATTTTTATTTTATTTATTTAACTTCATACACAATAAAAAAGTGTATAGGCGGACTTCAAGCCTACGGCTTTTTCTACCAGTCAACCGAACAAGTGGTGTTGAGAATATAGTGTAGCTATTCGGGGTGATAACAAAACCAAAAACTCAAAGATTATAAAAATCTGTTCAGCCGTTCCTTAGCTTTAAGTGTTTGAACAAACCAGTACAATGCAGTAGGTCACAATTATAGTTTCAATTACATTTCTTTTTTATTATTACACTAGCAACCCGGACCCTGGCTTTGCACAGGTGCAACTTACATATAAAGCTTCCTCTTGAATCACTCTATCTATTAAAATAAATCGCATCAAAATCCGTTGCGTAGTTTTAAAGATCTAAGCTAATAGGGACGGAAAGACAAGATTCAAAGATTTATTCAGAAAATAGGCCTTTTCAGGCACTTTTTCACGTCAATTCACATTTTAAATAATACATATCATATTATATTCAAATTATTAATTATTGTTCATAAGTTACAAACTACTAGCGTTTCGGAACCGACCACTGCAGAGAAGAAGACGCCGAAAGAAACTCTTTTCAACAGTATTGGTCGCCTACTTGCCTGAAGGGCTTTGTATGATATTTAATATTTTTATCTTTAAATTTTTTTTCTGATGTCATGTTACATATATATACAATTTTAATTTACATATTTTTGTGGAACACGTTATGTTAGCGATCGAGCGTGCAACAACAACAGATATGATAAAAGTCTCAAAGATAGATAGAAGTCTCAAAGAGGCCGAGCAGACCTGTCCCCCCTGGCAGCACCCGTTCACGAGTTGACGCATGGATCAGCCATCGCTGAGCTCAACCATATTAGAGGGAACAGGGAGACAGCGGAAAGCGACGTTGTTTAATACTATGTAATGATGATTTTAAAATCGTGTACACATACAACAGAAGAATTTAGAAAAATACACGGAGGTTTGTAATAAAATGCAACAACTTAAATATAAACATCTTCAAAGTGATTCAGTAGCAAACAATTTCTCACTGTTGTTTGACTATACAACTAAATACATTAAAAAAATTAAAAAACAGTTTAAAAGGGACAAGAACTACGGCAAGAGTCAATACTATCCAAGAAATAATTCTTAAGTATATTTCTTACAGTTTGTATGTAACAAACTTAACGAAACAAACGAATTCACATTCGTGTTTGATTTTATAATATACGCTGAATAGTCTTTCGCTTTATTCGCTAGTATTTCGTTTATTTCTGTCTATTTAGACACATTTAGGCTCAGAACACCATAACTTAGAGTAGATTAATATGCCAAACAATAACTATTGAAACATATGTGAAAGGCCAGATTTGTCAAGCAGTCAGAACCCATTCATATAAAGTGTACGACGACGCGTGGCGGCTACGATAAGCCTTGGCCACAAAATAACGGATTTACGGAACGAACGCTTCGTATTTTTTTTTATGAAAATTTAAAATCATTTTGGCCAGTATTAGCTCAATACCGTAAGGGTTCTATTGACACTATATTTAAAAAAAAAGGCCGAGTGCGAGTCGGACTCGCGCACGAATGGTTCGAAACCATTAAGTATAAAAACAGCAAAAAAAATATGTCTATTATATGGAGGCCCTTTAAATTTTTGTTTTAATTTATTATTTTTCTAAACCGAATAATATAACTCATTTTTCTTTAAATATTTAAGCCTCTACCTGTTGCCAGTATAATTAATATCTAAGCAAAAACGAGCAAAAAAATCACGTGATAGTTTTCCACGAGATCGACACCCGACAACAAGGAATTGACGAGAAAAAATAATGTTCCCACTTCTCATGTTGGGGTGGAATCAGTTTTTTTTTTATAAATTGAATTTCATAATTTTTTCGACCAACAAATTTATAAGTTTTAAGTAATAATAGAGCTGAGCTAAATCACGAACAGATCAACACAAAACTATCAGGGTTCCGGGTAATAAAAAAAAATAACTATAAGAATATAAAAAAGTAACGACAAAAGAAAAGAACTGTTCAAGATTTTTACCCATATTTAAACATTGTTTGCTCGTTTTAAAATGTTCAAAATAAACAAACAAACAAAAAATCTCGACACTTCAAGAGATTCTTCACCTGATCGGAAAAACGTCCGAATCGGGTTATGTAGAATCGTCCTTGTAGTTCCTTTTCACGCTCCGCCTTTTCCTTTCTGCACAGAGTCTACTATATACCGCTTTTAATAATAACTACCACCGTGGTCCAGTGGTTAAGGCGTTTGCCTGTTGACCCAGGGGTCATGGGTTCGATTCTCACGGGACGCATACTTTGTATAGTTGTTTCTAGTTTGGTAAGGACATTGCAGGCTCGAATCACCTGATTGTCTGATAATAAAGGTGATTCCGTGCTTCGTAAGTCACGTTAAGCAACGGCTGACAAACGGGTCCCGGCTGCCATCTGGTAGTCATTAATGGAACCACGTCAGAAGCCGAGAGGCTGTTCCGAAGAACTCGGACACCAGAGTGTGCATGGTCGATTGACCGTGACACCTACACAAAATGATGATGACCGCTTGAAATAAGCTAGTACCTGGGCGACCGAGCTTCGCTCGGTTATTGCTATTTATTGTAATATTTAGATTTAGCCCCGAAAATCCCCATATACCAAATTTCAGCGAAATCGTTAGAGCCGTTTCCGAGATCATAGAAATAAATTTATATAGATTAAATAAATAATAAATCAATAAATATACAAGAATTGCTCGTTTAAGGTATAAGATACTTCTGTGTTCTCCCTATTCTGTACTCTCGTCGAGTGAATGTTGCAAAGTTTGAACCTTTCTATGAGCACAGCGTGTTGCTCGTTTATGTAGGCCAGTGTTCGTCATTTTATCCCAGCTCTGCTGCCCATTTTCCACGGTTACAATAAACTTACTAAATTGCAAAAAAAAATTGTGTTGCTAAATAGTCAAGGATAAAAGTTCGCTTATCTTTCATAAAAATGCTGTAATAAATTATAGAATTAACAATATCTATTACGGTTCAAAAGATACAGCCCTGTGACAGACAGACGGACAGCGCAGGCTTAGTTATAGGATCCCGTTGCCATCTTTTAGGAATCCAATCCTGAGGGAATTGGTAACGAAATCCTGAAAATTATGATTATCATTTCGAATAAGACTTGTCACGGTCAATTGACCCATGCACACCCTGGTGTCAGATTTGTTCGGAACCGCCTCTCGGCCTCTGACGTGGTTCCTTTAACAGATGGCAGCCGGGACCAACGGCTTAACGTGCCTTCCGAAGCACGGAATCATCTTCATTATCAGACAATCAGGTGATTCAAGCCTGCAATGTCCTAACTAAAACAACTAAACAAAGTATGCTTCCCGTGGGAATGAACCCACGACCCCCGAGTATACAGGCAAACGCCTTAACCACTGGACCTCGGAGACAGTGTAAAATACGATACGAAACTATCTTCATCTTTTTGTTTACAAGATTAGATCAAGGCTTTGTTTAATTATATACTGGAGATGCTTCTATAACAAATGGGTAATAAAGGCCGTGGTGGCATTTATTGAATCTTAATAATTTTTACTTCTCAAATTATAAATTAAGAACTTGTTAATAAAGCTCCTCGACATAATAATATGTATCTTGCTTATATTTATCTACGGCTCACATTCGCAGGATACATTTCAAGTCTCTACCCCTTACGGTTCAAAAGATCCTGTGTAGACATAAGAGACAAGGATAGACAACGGAGGCTTAGTAATAGTTTTAACCCTTTGGTTACTGAACCATAGAAAAGCTTATAAGAAATGAGACATTTTTGAAAAAATGTATTTTTTTTAAATACGAAAATCTAAAGAACCCTATTTGCATCGTTCACCAAATTCCACGAACATTATCAGTATTAAAATACTGTTTATTACTTATAATAAATATTGTAAATCCTTTTACAGAATACTCGGTTTAATATACAAAGCTCTATATGGACCTGACAAAGCTTTTAAAACATTTAATTCCATTTCCTTTGATAAATAGGCTTTTGAATTCCATTATGCAGTATTTATGCTGATATAATTATTCAGTACCTGGGCGACCGAGCTTTCTATTTATTAATATGGTGGTGTTTAGGTGATAATCTACATAAACTTAAAAAGTAAAATGTGAACTGACAATTATTATTATTTACAACTAGCTGTTGCCCACGGCTCCGCCCGCGTAAGTGTCGATCCCTCGGGAACAGGAGAATTTCCCGGAATCAAACATACCCTATGTCCTTTCCTGGGCCTCAAACTACCTCCGTACCAAATTTCATCTAAATCAGTTCAATGGTTGAAGCGTAAAAAGACAACAGACGCTCCTTTCTTAGCGCTCACTCACATCATTATAAAAACCCCTGTACCAAATTTCACGTTTCTAGGCGCAGCAGTTTCGGTTGCGTTGATATATAAGTCAGATTTGCCCGCGGCTACGTCGCCGCCGTTAGTGTCCATCCCTCAGGAACTGTAGAATTTCCCGGAATAAAAGATACCCTATGTCCTTCCCCGGGTCTCAAACTACCCCCATACCAAATGTCATCCAAATTGGTTCAATGGTTGAAGCGTGAAAAGAAGACTATACATACATAGTATCACGTCTTTTTTCCTTACGGGGTAGACAGAGCCTAGGTCTATAAGACCTGAAGGCCACGTTTAGCATGTAATTTTCCTATGTCACTTATAATATATAAGTAAGTGCTATATATTTGCAGGCAAGGCAAACTAATGGCTTAAATTCATTCAAATGACGATAACTTTTTTTTTAACTAACCGATTTTTATGAAACAAACTTTAAATGTTAATCTGAGTTAAAATAAAGCAATTGGTGAAAGTTTGAAGTAAATCGGTTCAGTATTTTCGGAGATAATCGTGATCATACATACAGACAGACAGACAGACAGACAGACAGACAGACAGACAGACAGACAAAAAATTCTAAAAAAATTTTTTGCTTTCTATTATTCTTTTTAAGTGTCCCTCTATCCATTTCAGTCAAAAATTCTAAATGTACAGACAAAATATTTTTACTGTTTTATTATATGTATAGATTAATTTCTGTGTACATCAGGTGTTTGATTTCAGTCATCCTAATGAGAAATTATATTGGTTTCTCAAACATTAACTACATTTTTACTTAAACTTGTCTATAAACAATAAAAATTTAAAAGTTATATAATTAAACTTGAACATATAAAAAAAAACAAAAGTAAGTCACCGAGCCGCATTCGAACCCGTAACACTCGTTTCTTGTCGTCAGCGTCTTAACCCGCTGGACCAGACGGACAATCGCCGGCAGAACGAAATTAGCGACCATATTCTGTGTGGAAAGAAAAACGCATGAAAACTCGAAAATACGCGTTTTTCCAAACATAAGACTAATCTAGATCAATTGTTTATCCCCGAAAACTCCCATATACCAAATTTCAGCAAAATCGTTAGAGCCGTTTCCGAGATCACAAATTTATATACATATAAATATACAAGACTTGCTTGTTTAAAGGTGTAAGTTACAAGGATAATAAATAAATAAAAGATGCATATTTATGAAATACTAGCTTTCACCCGCGGCTCCACTCGCGTTAATGTGGATCCCTGGTGAACAATACTTTCTAGATGTAGGTCCTCTATATCCTTCTTCGTAACGTGTATGAAAATTTCATGATGATCTATCTGTTCGTGAAACAATATGTTAAGAAAACCCTTTCCGACCTTTGAAGGGTGATTCAGCCCGTCGATATGAACAACTTATTCTATGGAACCAATGTTAGAAACTCATTTTTTTTTGAGGTTATCATACAATTTGACCGGGCGGACAAACACTTTTACATACATATTATCACGCCTCTTTCCCATGGGGGTAGGCAGAGACTATAGATCTCCGCTTCCTTACAAACCTCTTTTGCTTCATCTACATCCATCACTCTTTTCATGCATGCTCGCCGGTTTCGGGTACTCCTTATTTCTCATTTTGCAAGAACCTTTGCAATTTGGTCACGATACGTTCGTCGAGGCCGGCCCTGACCGACTGTCCCAACCACATGTGCCGTATATATACCTTTCGTAAGTCTCTTTTCATCTATCCTCTCTACATGTCCAAACCATCTCAACATTCCTTTCTCAATTTTTGTCACTATATCGTCTTTCACATTTACACCACAAACACTTTTGTCAAAGTCAAAGTCAAAGATTTTTATTCAAAATTGGATACATGTATCTCTTTTTGAACGTCATATTTGTATTTGTTATATTTGTTTAATTTATGCAAAATCGAAATACTACTAGCGTTTCGCAACGACCACTGGTGAGAAGAATACGCCGAAAGAAACTCAATCCAGACTTGGTCCCTATGTGCCTGAAGGGCTCCGATTACATTGTTTACATGTATTATATCATCAAATAAATTTATATTAATTGCCAAGCATTTTTATCAATTATATAATCAGCAATGCAATAATATGCCTTTTTTTACATTATATTTATATTTTTTACAGGTATTTTACAGTCGCTTTAAACTTAAGTATAGGCAGACCTAATATTTCTGCAGGAATTTTATTATAGAAGTGATTGTGGTGTAAATGTCGATTTTTTTTATTGCCCAGCCTTGGTTCCATAGAAAAAGTTCTTCTTATATTGTATAGACGGTCTGATTCACCCCTATAAGATAGGACAGGGTTTTTTGAAACATATTATATGAGGCGTAAAAGCTTAACAAAGAAATTTGTATTATTTGTTCGGAGTGTCTTTTGTATACGAAAAAGTCTGCTTATGTGTATGCAATATTGTGTTTAATTTTCGTAACTGAGTACAAATAGTGTCGCCTTTGTGAATTCAGTCAACGGACAGTTGAAAATGTCAGTCTTATTTGCAACCGTGTTGAGAGACTGTAAGGATTGGACAATAAGCGTATGTTAGAACATTTATCTCGAATGGGATGGGGAGCGTCAGTAGGAGGTATCATATTTTATCACTTAGAAAGGACTTTGCCAGTTAACATAACAGGTCATCGAACACGACGCAATGCCAACAAACTTGAACAAAAGACCGCCGGGCGCTGCCTCTGCCCTCCAGTACAATCGGTCTACTATCCCGATCGGTCAACTTTCACAAACGGTCTGTATTCTCAAATTGTAAACGTCCTTTTTCCAATCGGTCTTCTTTATCCCTCCGGTACAATTGGTCTACTATCCCGACAGGCCAAGTTTCGCAAACGGTTGTACTATGCTCTCGTATTTGAGTGTTTGTTACCGCTGTCCCAGATAATCTTATTCTTGGCGGTCTCTATCGTCATATAAGTCATAAGAAGTCTCTATCAGTCGGGTTGCTCTCCGGGCCGGTAGAAGTGAAAACTCGCCTTTACCTCGGTCTCTGGTCACGTGTCCGTCTTACGAATTTTCAATCAGGTCACGTGTCTTGACGCGAGTTTACGTTTTTTATCCATCCCAAAAAGTGTGCAACGCAACTAAAGAAGTTTTCACTTCAAAAATGTAATCTGTTGCGGGACGGCTGGCAGATGAGAAATATCGAAATTATTTTGTACATACTACATAACGACTTACATACTATCATATAGCGTGGCGACGCATCGCCACGGCAAAGGTTGGTCTAAACTAAACCACCGCTATAGACTAGCTCTGTGGCGCAGCGGTCAACACGCCAGCCTGCAACACGAGAGTGCCCGGGTTCGATCGCCGGCCAGATCAAGATGGAAAATGATCTTTTTCAGATTGGCCTGGGTCTTGGATGTGTATCTATATATGTATTTGTTATAAAATATAGTAACGTTGAGCTAGTATCCCATAACACAAATCTCGAACTTACTTTGGGGCTAGCTCAATCTGTGTGATTTGTCCGTATATATTTATATTTATTTATTTATAGACTCTTATAATATGATGAAAAATATTTATATTTCAAGAGAGTATATCAAAATAGCATTGTGAATGCAAAATAAAACACTTATAGAAACACCGCTATAGATGCGTCACATCAAAAAGTTTGCAGACTTTCAGCCGAATTGGTTGAGAAGGAAAAAGGCATACTATTCCTAAGGGACTTACATTATATTTTTTACATGTAACTGTTTTATCTTTTTTATTTAGTGTTAAGAATCTTGTACAATAAAGAAATAACAAACAAACAAACGCCAGCGGGTAAGAAAACTAACAATGGAGTAATGTTACAAGTGTTCTAATAAAACAAACTCCTAAATAAACAAACCCAAATATGAAATCCGGAAGACGATCAAACGCTGGTTGTGTAAAAGCATCAAAAATGTAGTTAATTGCTTCTAAAACGGTTACTGAATAGTTAACGAGGCAGTTAAAGTAATCGCAGTTTGTTGAAGATGGATTATTAGTACACATAAAATATTCTAGATGTTTTATAAAACAACTGCCATAAAAAGGAAAGTCAAAGATTTTTATTCTTTTAAAACTATTTTTTTTTAATTTGCTTCTAAAGCTTTTTTCTAGCTTATGGTTGCAAGTCCTTAAAATATTTCCGCTTCATTTAAATGAATGAATGAATTGCGCTGGACCTTGCAGCATTCAGTCATATACCAGGTTATCTGACTATAATAAGTATGTATTCCCTTAAATAGATAAATTTACTGCACTGTGCTGATTTTTTTCTGTATCAATCTATTGTTTCAATGGTAGTTTGGATTGCCGTTGATCGTTTCTCAGGTTATGGCAGAATACCAGTGCTTTGCTCGCATAACTGTGAGTAAAGATTACACTGAGCCTATAACCTTTTTGGATGGCTGCAGCGCACATAGGCTGTTACATGTTTATGTAAATTATATGATTTTTGAGTGTATATTTAATTGTATTGTAATGGTATATGTGTGTTTAAGTTTGTCCAAATAAAGATCTATTCTATTCTATTCTATTCTATAAATGCTCTAAGTGCTCTAACGCCTCAATAACTTATTCCCCGTTAAGTTCCGGTCGAACAGACAAAATTTATAAGTATTTTTATATCAGGTTTTTGAACCATTTCCATGTCTGTTCAAAGCGGTAATGCAGCTAGCATCATGGGTACCTTTGAACCGGGCACGATTAGGGGTGGAATATGTGACTGATTTTCTTTTTCTTGACTTTTGTTTTTTTATTGTATTGTATGTATGGATTACATGAATCCTTACTAATATTATAAATGCGAAAGTGAGTTTGTTTGTTTGTTACGCTTTCACGCCGTAACTACTGAACAGATCAATATGAAATTTTGCATACAAGGTCTCTAGAGTACGGAGAAGGACATAGGCTACTATTTCCGAGGGACCGATATTGACGTGGGCGGAGCCGCGAGCGAAAGCTAGTAAATAGTATAAATGAAAAAAGAGATTTCTTATTATCTTTGGTTTCGGCATACAATTTTGAGTAATACAAATGTGAGTGTGAGAAGTGTGAGTCGAATTCGCACACAGTGTTCCGTACCACCACTTAATTACTTTAACCTCGTTTCTTGTAATGGGACGATGTAAGTACACATGAAACCTCTTCCTACGACCTCTCATTGAGGTTAACCAAATTATATCTTGCCTTGATTATCGTGATTATCTGATGTTTGGCGTCTATCAGTTATATATTAGTAATATTCGCCAAAGAAACACGTTTCTTGTATAAATAAGATCCCCTCTTTAATTAGATTTACATATTCTGTGAAAATTTCATATGTCTTACTATTACGTTTCCAAAGATACAGCCCTGAGACAGACAGACGGATGGAGAGCCATCGCAAGCTTAGTAGTAGGGTCGAGTTTTCACCCCTTGGGGATGGAACTATAATAAAACAACCCTTATAACGCACGGTTAACAACACGTTAATCGATATTCTTATTCGCTAGCCTAGGGGTTCAATTGCTATCTCGCACTTAATTAAGTACCTATATAAACGGGACATAGCACGAACCTTTGTTTGTTCTAAACCGTTTATATACATAATTATATCTGAAAAGCGCAAAATTTTAAAATCTTATGTATTTGCACTTGATTTTAGCAGGTATTGGATTGCGGTTCAGAAACTACAGGATGGTTGGAATTAGGCCGGCAGCTGGCTGTCAAAACTTTGACAAATCGCATTACTTAGTATGAACTGAACAGTATAGCTAACATACTGTCAGATTAACGGACCCGGTGGAGTCCGATTGTTTAGTACTAAGCATTATTAGCGCTTACATATGTTTAGCAACCCTGGGCGCGGTCCCCATTGGGATGGGTGACCGCAAGTGGCATGAAATATCTCGGGCTCATCCATGCTTCGAAAGGCACGCTAAGCCGTTACATGCCTTAGGCAGCTTAAAAAATCTGACACTAGTGTTGGCCACTTACAAATACAAAAAACAAATAAACAAACGGATCCTGGGCTCTTACGCACCACATGAGGATGCAGCCGGGAATACGATGGGATGAGAAGAAGTTTCGGTAAGCAATCGTGTTGAAGATCACCGCCAGAACTTCCGTGTATAATATCATAAAAGTTACGCCGCGAGCTTCCGCAACTTTAGGCTTCGCGAAAGCACACGTGACTGAAATTACACCGAAGTTCTCTAAACTTTTAAATCTTTCTGCTTGAAATATGACAAGTATTGTACTAGCTTTAAGTAGTTCGAACGAGTTTTTTAGATCGGTGATTTAACGTTCAGAAACTCGTGTAGTCTGTGTTTTATGTTTGTATTTTTATGTTTTGTTTTTGCATTCACAATCCTATTCTGATATTTAAGATATGGTAAAAAGAAACCACGGCAGGGCTTGAATGTTAAGTCTATGTACATTCTACGCTATGCCAATTGAGCTACCGCACTTCAATCCTGGCTGTCGAAAATGTCCACCATATCCTATTTATTCCCATTATATGCATTGATATGCAATTTTATTGTCATTGGAAGGTGACAAAAATTACTGGTGACAATATGTTTTTTTTTAATAGACAGGTGTCATGGAAGACCAATGTCGTGATAAATAAAATAAATAAATAAATATATAGGGACAAATCACACAGATTGAGCTAGCCATAAGGTAAGTTCGAGACTTGTGTTATGGGATACTAACTCAACGATACTATATTTTATAATAAATACATATATAGATAAACATCCAAGACCCAGGCCAATCTTAAAAAGATAATTTTCCATCTTGACCTGGCCAGGGATCGAACCCGGGCACTCCGTGTCGCAGGCTGGCGTGTTGACCGCTGCGCCACGGAGCTGTCATTCAGGATGAAGCACGGAGCTGTGATGTTACTCAGGTACATCACCGCCTAATGTTGAGTGACCCCCTTCTGGGACCTTTTTTGGGTTCCGTAGCCAAATGGCAAAAAACGGAACCCTTAGGGATTCGTCATGTCTGTCTGTCCGTCCGTATGTCACTGCTACTTTTTTTCGAAACTATACTGTTGAAACTTGGTAAGTAGTTTAATTTTGTGAACCGCATTAAGATTTTTATACAAAAATAGAAAAAGAAAAACAATTAATTTTGGGTGTTCCCCATACTTAAAACTGAAACCATATGTGTGGAGTGGGGTTCATTATTAACATAGCCTAGTAAATTTTGTAACCAACAGCTTTTTATATTGACACAAGTACAAACATTTGTAGAATAAATAGCATAAAACAACTTTAATCTTATTTTGTCAGACCATAATTACACGTTTAGGCGAATCGGCGACGCAAACAGACCAAACAAGCGAGGATGTAACATGGGGACAATTTATGTGTCGTCCCGCCATTTTTTATACGGAAGAGGGTCGCTCGAGGTTTGAAAAGGTAGCTTTTATTTTGATTAATAATTGCGATTTACCGTATTTTATGAATGAGGCTATTTTCGAAAGTAGTGGCAAAACATAGAAGCAATACAAATTAATTTATTACATAAAGGGTAAATAAGATTGTCGTAGCAGTTCTCTACGTAGGTATATAAGTCGCGAGCATTAATAATAAATAAATAAATATAAATATATACGGACAAATCACACAGATTGAGCTAGCCCCAAGGTAAGTTCGAGACTTGTGTTGTGGGATACTAACTCAACGATACTATATTTTATAACAAATACATATATAGATAAACATCCAAGACCCAGGCCAATCTGAAAAATATCATTTTCCATCTTGACCTGGCCGGGGATCGAACCCCACCCCCATGGAGTGCCCCATGTCGCAGGCTGGCGTGTTAACCACTGCGCCACGGAGCTGTCATTATAAATATCATTAATAAGTACAAAATTGGTTTATAGGTTGTCTACGCCAAATTAACATTATTACATTTTTATATATATATATATATATATATATATATTGTAATTTCCTGCTGAAATTACGCACACTCTTCCTCACACACTCATTCCCTCTCTTTCTCATCTACCTACTCACCCCACTTTTCCTCAAGATGGCGGTTTGTTCGTCTAATGCAAAAAATAAACATAGGGAAAACGATAACTAATATTAGATACTCTCCCGGTGTTGAAAGTGTTAGTGCTTCAACCCCAAAAATCCAGTGATCGAGCGTGGAGAAGACCAGCGCGCAAGGGGACTTGGACCACGCCTGCGGCCCGAGGTAATAATCCTTTCGGTCTCCCGCCCCATCATAGGTATTTTAGACATTATCACTAATCAATACATGCGGCATTTCAGCTTCTAACATTTTGAAGCGTAATAAATAGAGGCACAAGGTTGGATCGCAGTAAGCTTCCAAAATAATTAATTAGCAAACCCCAAGACATTACTAACAGTTTACAAATCTATTACTCAGTCTGTTATCATATATTGTATTCGGTTCTGGGGGCTGCAGCGAAATCTACTATGATTGAACCTGAGAGAACACCGCGCGGTTCTAAAAGTTATGATGTGTAAACCCCACAGATACCCCACTAATGAAATTTACAGGGATAGCCAAGTGTGAAGAGTTCGCCAGCAGTTCATACTAAGTGCAACAATAGCCACATACACACACATACTTTGAACTCACCTGAATATGAATTGCTTCTTAGAAATAGAGTATACAAAATCCCAGTCCCTATAGTAAACACAACTTTCGCAAAACATCATGCTTACTTTTTATTTCCTCGCATCAACAACACAATTTGTCAATCAATTACCATTAAGGAGCTCCTAGTGCCTACTTATAGAGCAAAGCGGGCTGTTCCGACCTGGCTAATACGCTTGGGCTACCAGCAAACAGAAGATATACTAGCAAGATATATTAATAACTAGCTGTTGCCCGCGACTTCGTCTGCGGCAATTTCTGTTATTGTACTGTCGCGGACATTTTTTTAGTTCGTTTGAAGGGGAATAATTCTTCAATACACATTTTTTGGGTAACTTGTACCGTTCACGCATCGCACGCGTCGGATGTCCTCAACTATGAATAATTTTTCCCCGTTTTCAAAACATTTTTTATTGATGCTTCGCTCTTATTGGTTGCAGCGTGATGTTTTATAGCCTAAAGCCTTCCTCAATAAATGGACTATCCAACACAAAAATAATTTTCCGATTTGAACCAGCAGTTCCTGAGATTAGCGCGTTCAAACAAACAAACAAACAAACAAGCTCTTCAGCTTTATAATATTAAGTATAGATTGAAACCTCCGTAATAATAATATCTTTATTGTGGTACACAGGTTAAAAAAATATTATAGTTATAGATAATGTGTGTGTCACTGTGACCTGTCTACATAAGACGTACAATAATAAAAAGGAAGTACCCTAACAAACTAAAACTTCAAAACAATGTTAAAATTAATAAAATGAAAAAATACTATCCTTCTAATATATCTAATAATACTCTACTATCCTAATAAAATATTCGTCCAAATCTATATAATTCTAATCAATTAAATTGTCATTTAAGTAATCATTAATATTATAGTAGCATTTCTTTGTCAAAATTGATTTTAATTTATTTTTAAATGTCACAAAATCTAAAATTTTTATACTATCTGGCAATTTATTACAAATAATTGGAGCCATACCAATTACATTTTTGTCCATCATTGCTGTTTTAAAACCACCAGTTACCAACTTATGTTTATATTGCTGTCTGATATGATCTACCCTTTTCCTTGCGTCAATCAATTTTACAAATAAATTTGGATTTAATTTTACATATATGCATATTTCAAGAATATAATTACATACTTATGTCAATAATTTTAGGGACTGTACCGTATAAACACTCCCACAACACATACACGTATTACCTCTAAACAAACTCTCATTTTCGACACACATACTCCCATACAGATACATATACTAATACATATAAATAAATATATACGGACAAATCACACAGATTGAGTAAGCCCCAAAGTAAGTTCGAGACTTGTGTTATGGGATACTCGACGATACTATATTTTATAAAAAATACATATATAGATACACATCCAAGACCCAGGCCAATCTGAAAAAGATCATTTTCCATCTTGACCTGGCCGGGGATCGAACCCGGGCACTCTCGTGTCGCAGGCTGGCGTGTTAAATCACATATAAAAGCGTTTCATTTAAAAAATAGTAGAACTTTTAAATGAAATCACTTTAATACGGTATTATCGCGTATATTATATTATTTTTTACACCTAACGTTTCGAAAACTTTACAGTTTTCATGGTCGCAGCTAGACTAAGTAGACATTTGTCTTTGTGTTATAAGAACTAGTGTAAGTAAAACATTAATGTGTGCTTTTTAAGACTTCAAACTGATTTGACACAAGTTTTACGCCCGACAGCCTGAAGTTGCTGAAATAACTTTCACCCTTTTATCGTTGGTGTCCCAAAAAATCGAACTAAACGCTTGGCAGTTCCTTTTTGGTTCAAAATTCAAAATTCAAAAACATTTATTTAACATAGGTCATTTGGACACTTATTAATTGTCATATATTTTCAACTGAGAATTGTTGACGTCAATAATTTACTTATGGCTAAGTTTAATGCCGCTTCCAAAGCGGAGTGCAGAAGAAGCGGCAACAAACTGCACAGCGCATTTTCTCCAATCGACGTCAACTTACAATTTTAGTTTATCTTAAAAACTAGGTATGTGGACTGAGTATACATTGTCCTTATTATAGTCATTGTAAATTTAATTTTAAAAAATGATGTTTAAGAAAATAATATATGAATATAAAAAAATATGTCAAAATATTGAAATTATATAAATGTCATCTTTAAAAATATTTTGTACCGAATGTACCAAATATATAGTCATATATACAAAACTACGAGGTGTCTGCGCCAAGCTCAAGCCCAATATTGGTATATGGTTCGAGTAGCTAAGGTGTGGAATGAATTGCCTGCGTTTATATTCCCAGACAAGTACAATCCCGGGACATTCAAAAGTAGAATAAATGCGTATCTCTTGAATATGCATGTAACATCCTCGTCTTCATCGTCACTTACCATCAGGTGAGATGGGAGACAAATGCCTATTTCAATAATTAGTAAAAAAATTAAATAAATAAAGAGATTCTTCTACTTCAGACAAGTATACTTTAGTTTTAATCACACGCCTTTCCTCACATGGCAACCCTATCCCTAGTTTCATAATAAGATTCAAACAATGTGGCAAGCTTATATATTGAGTACTAGCTTTCGCCCGCGGCTCCGCCCGCGTTAATGTCGATCCCTCGGGAATAGTACTTTTTCCCGGGATAAAAGGTAGCCTATGTCCTTCTCCGTACTCCAGAGAACTTGTATGCAAAATTTCATGATGATCGGTTCAGTAGTTACGGCGTGAGAGCGTAACAAACAAACAAACAAACAATCAAATAAACAAACAAACAAACTCACTTTAGCATTTATAATATTAGTAAGGATAAGGATGAAACTGTAAAATGCTGTGCAAGGCAAACAATTCACACACAGAATGGTTTTATTTTGTTTATTTTAGGGATTGTTATGTCCACCTTCCGGCTTCATCATCAAAACAGACAATTGACTTCTTAATATTGTATTTTTATCTCCTTTGATCAAATATAATGTTATCACATTAACATATTATTATTACTAGCCAATTACATCCAACTGCTGAGAAAAGGCCTCTCCGCTTTCCACTCTTACATAGTATCATATCACGTCTTTTTTCATTTGCGGGATTAACAGAGCCTAGGTCTATACGACCTTATGGCGACATTTAGTATGTTGGAGAGCGTAGATGGAAAACGGAATCAAATAGTAATGGGTTGGTAGCTACATCGCCTATTGACATGATTACGCAGATTTCAGCCCACTCTTCTCTGTTATAAGCTTTGGTTGCTCATCAGTCTTTATAGTCGCCGAGGTCTATCAGGACACCGATGTCCATTTGTTGGTGTTCATGCTAACTGAAAACCAGCGCAATGCTGTACTAACATAAGTATGCAAGATTTCAGCTTGAAAGAATGTCTAATTTATGTCCAATATTTTCACTTTTTATGTTATACGACTCTGGAACTCCTTATTCGAAGACATCAAGTCTCAAATCATTTCCTATTTAAGATAAAAGTCCACTCTTTTCTTTACGAATAATTTACTAACAAATTCATCAGTTGTCGTATCACTATGTGTATAACTTTCCTTATATATCTTTCCGATCAGTGACACTTATTTATTGTGTACTATTTATACTTTCCATAAGGGTGACTGGGAGATACTGTTTTAAGCATGCAGCTTAATAAAATCCTAACTAATATTATAAATGCGAAAGTGAGTTTGTTTGTTAAGCTTTCACGCTGTAACTAATGAACCGATCATCACGAAATTTTGCATACACGTTATCTGGGGTACGGAGAAGGGCATAGGGAATATTTTATCCCGGGAAAAAGTCTATCTACTGTTCCTGAGGGATAGACGCGGGCGGAGCCGCGGGCGAAAGCTAGTGTTTAAATAAAATAAAAAATGTTCCGCCCGCATGAAATTTTTTCACCATTTTTTATTTCTTAATTTATTAAAAGTAAAAAAAGTTAAGAAAAGAAAAGAAATTTATTTTCCAAGATTTGACCTACACATACAGATGGACAGAATAACACGGCAAGTAAAAATAAGCTAGAGTAAAAACTCCTAAAGCACATTTGAAAGTCCGGTTGGCATTAGATGACTGGCAGAAAATATCAAAGCCATTCAAAAGGAAGGCTTATTGCATGTTACAGCACTTGTATAGACATAAAGCTGATCGGAAGCGCTGATATAGTTTATGCCCCGGCGTTGCCCGCCGTCGATAGCGGGCACGCGAAGCTCTAGTAATGCCTGTCATAACGTAATTATCAAAGGCCAACCTTTGTGTGAAAGTTTAAACATAAAAAATAGGAGTTGAAAAATCTCTTTTTTTAATTCTTATCAGTTCACTTTTGATTCAGCAATTATTGTACCACTAGCTTTTGCCCGCGGCTTCGCTCACGTTAAGAAGTATAGAAGTTTCATACAAACTTTCATCCCCTATTTTATCCCCTTAGGGATAGAATTGATCAAAATCCTTTCTTAGCGGATGCCTACGTCATAACATCTGCCTGCATGCCAAATTTCAGCCCGATCCGTTCAGTGGTGCGTGCTATTCTAACGTGTAAAGTGAGAAGTCCCAGTGAAACTTTGACCAAAGGAGGAGTTTCCACTCAATTGTGTCGCGTTAGCAGTATGTTTGAAATGAGGTGATGCTGGTTAGATAATACAAAAAAATATAAGATTCGTATTTTCTAAAAAGATAAGGCACTAAATTTAAGGAGTGGGAGATCTCTTGTCGCGTTTGTACAAAATAAACTGAACTGTGACGTCAGGCGACATTTGACTCATGCACGAAGGGTTCCGTTTACCACTATTATCTTTAAAAACGGCAAAAAATCATGTCTGCTGTATGGGAGTCCCCTTTAAATATTTGTTTTTTTAATTTAATTATTTATTTTTAAAGTGATTATATAACTAAATATTCTGTTAATATTGCAAGCTGCAAGATCAATATCGAGCAAAAACGAAAAAAAAGGTTTTGTATGGGAGCCCCCTTAAACCCCATAAATATTTATTTTATTCTGGTTTTAGTATGTGTTATTATAGCGGCAACAGAAATACATCATCTCTGAAAATTTCAACTCTATAGCTATACACGGTTCATGAGGTACAGCCTTGTGACAGACGGACGGACAGACAGACGGACTGATAGACGGACAGCGGAGACATATTAATAGTCCCATTTTACCCTTTTTGGTACAGAACCCTAATAATCTATGTATCGTCGTTAGTTTTTTATTAAGAAAATAAGGCTAAATCAACATTTGTTTCGTAAACCCGTGTATACAATTTTTCATTAATCTATCTGCCAGACATCAAAAAATCAGTCGATATCTGTAATCGGTACCTGGAATAACATTTTTGGCTCCCGTAACTGAATTTCTTGGAATCCATTTGGGACCAAATATAAATTCTCCACGAACATCCCACGCTAATGCCACAGTTTACTAAATAATGTTTCTTGTACTCCATTTTGAAATATATACTGTCAATATCTATGTAATCTTCTATAACATGTATATCCCTTTATAATGTGGTGAAAAGAAAAACCATAGAATGTACCAGCTGTTTTTCTTCCAGCGCAAACTAAAAGCCTATCGAGTCGGCTTCGCACGGGAATATAAGTATATTTTTTATTTGCTATTTGTGTCCGTCTGCTGGGCAAACATCTCCCCTGCTTTCTTCTATATAATATGACCGAGAAAGAGAAGACTTGCGAGCATTCAACAAGCATTGGATGGAAAAGTCCAAGGATAGAGCTAGGTATACATTTTAACACTCTCATGGCAGACTTTCCATGCTTAGAACACTTGATCAAGTCTGCTTTTGACAAAACAAACAATCAAAATCATATCTGTTTGAGAGCTATGCAGTTTCTTAAATTTTAAATTTGTTAATTTTAACACACGTGATAACTTTTGAATGGTATGCCTAATTTATATAATTCAAAAAGCAATTTATAGGTACTGATATAGCCTTGAATAGGAAAGAGATTTATTAGGATAAAGATTAATACCAAGGTACAAATAATGTAGCCTAGTTTGTACCGGCGTTACTATTGCATATTTTAACATGAAAAAGTTATTGTGACGTATGTAATAGATAAACATATGGTATTGCGTTTTTTTTGTAGATATTGATATTCTTAATCCTCTAATAAAAATCACTTCGCTCTAATTGTTAATAGTTTCCGCGCCTAAGCGACATAAGTTTTTTTTGGTACCTTTTAACGGCTTGGATTACACATAACCGGCTTGGACACTAGGTATGGAAGTTTTTATATGGTTTCCTTACATTTTGAAAATATTGTATAACTTATGTTCAACAGGGATAATGTAATCCACTGTAATCATAGTCTCTTAGTATGTAGAATTTTAATGGTGAAAGATGAGAAACAAACAAACAAACAAATCCCGAGTAATTTCCTAATTATATAGCTTTTAATAGGCGACAGAATTTTTAAAATAGATTTTTTTAAACCTAGTTTTGGTGTTTGTTTAAAATAATTCCATATTTTATTCAAAATAATTCCACATTTTAATAACATTTTGGATAACATAATTACAGTATACATATACCATAATAACATTTTCCAAATGAAATAAACCAGCGTAGGTAAAAGCCACACATTGCGATACAGAAATTTAATTTATGAATGTCGGAAAAAGTAAATAATGGCTCTGTGGTATCATTAGTATTATAATTCAACTTGGAAATAGTATATTGTGTAGGACGGGCGGTAAAGAAGACATTAACAGACGAGTGACTTTCTTAGTGGTCACTCGCTAAACAACTTCGTCTCGTCTTTTTAGGGATCAGAGTTTCTAATGTCTATATCGACTGTGAAACAGACAATGGTTTTCATCAACTTCTTCTTCTTCTATGTCTATGGAACTGTTTGATAGAACTAGTGAGAATGATCCATTCTTCTGTGGAGTAAAAATATTTTTTCTGGAAAATAAATAGCGGCAAATGATCATTTGCCGTTCCGTACTTTACTTAATAAGTTTTAGAAATTATTAAAATATTTTTATTATATGATGTTACTCAAAATTAATGTTTTTCGCGATTTTTCCTTTATCTGTGCTGTAAGACGTTGCTTCGTACTGAATTTCAAGATTCTGAGTTCACGGGAACCTGTAGGTTTGATTGCCGAATATAAAAAAAAAAAAAACGAAAATTCGCGGCATAACCAGCTATATCTTTTGATTGCGTTGGCTTAAAAAAATTATTTCTTCTTACCTCCAAGGGACAGTAGACCTGACCTGAGTTACCCTCAGTTGTGATTCGAACTGCCAAACATTGGATTATCGGAATCATGATGTTTATTTGCTTGACCAGAATTATCAACGAAGGGAATCTCCCCTTCAAGGATTGTGGGAATTTCGGTTTGTAATCTTATGAATGGGGCTTTTTATAGCGCTCATATTTTCTTTGTCGCAAGTAAATACAGGCTTGTAGTTTTCTCTCGACATTTCCTTGAAGGGGCGACACAGGCCGTCAATATGAACAACTTTTCATTATGGGTCAATGTTGAACAGTTTTGAAAGGGAATGTCCATTTTTAGGGTTCCGTACTCAAAGGGTTAAAATGGGACGCTATTAATATCGTCCGCTGTCCGTCTGTCTGTCGCTCTGTCACCAGGCTGTATCTCATGAACCGTGATAGTTAGACAGTTTAAATTTACAGAGATGATGTATTTCTATTGCGGCTATAACAACAAGTAGTAAAAAATAAATATTTAAGGAGGCTCCCATACATTCAACGTGTTTTTTTTTTGCTTGATTTTGATAACGGCAACATGTAGACGCTTGAAATATTCACATAATATTTAGTTATATATTCACATTAAAAATAAATAATGAAATAAAATTATTATTAAATGGGGGTCCATATAATAGAAATGTTTTTTTTTTTGCCGTTTTATAGATAACGGTACTAAACCGTTCATGCGCAAGTCCGACTGTTATTTGGCCGGTTTTTTTGAGTTGCCATTGTTGGTCCCATAGAAAACGTTGTTCATATTGGCGGGGTGAGTTACCCTTGCATGAGAATGTCGAGAGTAAATTAACACCCTAATGTAGTTGTAGCAGAGCCACGCTACGGCACGGCAAGATTCATTTTTGCTAGTAGCATGAATGGGCCGGCTCGTCCGGGGAAGTACCACACTCTTACAGAAAATCGACGTTTGATTAGAAGCTTTACCGCTTCCATGCTTCGTTTGTTGAGTAAGAGAGCCGGAGGCCCATCCTTCCCCCATTTCCTCCCCCCATGTCCTTTCCCCAACTTCTTGAAAGGCCGGCAACGCTCTTGCTCGCTTGCTCGTTTGCCGTTCTATATCATAAAAAAAAACACCCAGTATACTCGTATTATATTTTTTTATAAGACGCAACTTATTTATTTATCTGTGTCCCATATAAATTCGTTTTACCGATTTTGAGTAATAATTAATAAACGTTTAGAACGAATAGAAAGAAGTCGGGTCTTAAAGACCTTAAAGCCAAATCGTGCTAAAAGGTGATGCGGCTAGCAACCCATAATCACTATTCTGATTCCGTTTTCCACCTTGTGTTACCGCAATAGCAGAGCTAATAAAATATTCGGTACAAAGCCTGAATATTTGATTGGTCGTAGTTCTAACCATCGATGCGAAACAAGGATGTTTTGTAGGAACTTGAGTACCTTTGGTCATTATGAGCACATTTGTATTATCACGACTCTTGCTCGCGATCTCCATTTGCTATGATCCTTTCAAACCACTTTCGCTTAATTGACATCAATCACTCTTTTCGCATCATAATCAACCTAACATCGTCTACTGCTGGACATAGGTCTCTCGCATGGCACGCCACAAAGCTCGGTCTTAAGCTTTTCTTCTCCAATCACTGCCAGCAACCTTACCTATATCGTCGCTCCATCTAGCCCAAGGGCATCCCTCACTACCAAGACGTGGTCTCCACTCAAGAACACATTTTACCCAGCAGTCCTCGGTTCTGCGGCATATATGACCACAGCCCATTGCCACTTCAGTTTACTAATTTATAATAATAACTAGCTTTCGCTCGCGGTTTCCCGATGTCGATCCCTCAAGAATAGTACTTTTTTACTTTTTCCCGGGATAAAAGGTAGCCTATGTCCTTCTCCGTACTCCAAAGAACTTGTGTGCAAAATATCATGATAATTGGTTCAGTAGCTACGGCGTGAAAGCGTAACAAACAAACAAATAAACAAACTCACTTTCGCATTTATAATATTAGTTAGGATAATGAATCGTTTATTTTCCTCGCTACTAAGATTAAACAAATGTTTCTTAAAAGCTAATCGTAAAAACTATGTTGACATATCTCTGTGGGAAGCCTAGTTCCTGAAATAGGTTCATAAGAATTCTTTGGACAATGTCAGTAACTTTGGTTTTCTGCCGGATTACTTAATTCCTGATTCCATCCTTTAGAGATACTCCTAGCGTAGCCCAATTCGCAAGTTCGTAATTTGGTCAAAATACGTCCATCTTAATGCGTACGCTTCGCTCATAGTGCGAACGGAGTGACCGGGTTCGATCCCCGGCCAGGTCAAGATGGAAAATGATCTTTTTCAGATTGGCCTGGGTCTTGGATGTGTATCTATATATGTATTTGTTATAAAATATTGTATCGTTGAGTTAGTATCCCATAACACAAGTCTCGAACTTACTTTGGGGCTAGCTCAATCTGTGTGATTTGTCCGTATATATTTATTTATTTATTTATAGTAGGGGAGCCCAAGAGGGGGATTTTGGGATTTACTCGAGCGCGTCTGATTAAGATATGAGGGATACCTCGGACACCGTATAAATACCTCCGCCACATATCCGACTTTCATAATGGGGTGTTATGTTTTTTGTTATTTTTTTGCTTCTACATATGCATATTGTCAGATTATATGTTCCTAGTTATTCTTGAATTATTTCGTTCCTAATAAAATAACAGCCGACTATGCCCGAGGATACATTGGTGATATTTTTCCACTTTTTTTGTCTGCACTTTTGTTACCCTCCTACCCCATGACGTCGGTCAAATCATCAGATTATTGCTAAAATATAATTTTTGCCGTGTGATAAAGCCAGCTTATTACTTATTAGACTATTATTTTTGTTTGGAATTTTTCTTTGGAAAATTTCAAATTGATTTTGAAATGAAAAATATCATATAACCTTTTTTCCTTTCTACCACCTAATCTTTAAAGTCCAGTGAGTCCCCACGACGCTCGAGTAAATCCACATTTAGCATCATGGTCTATCATATCTATATCTATCATGACAACGTGCGGTCTAAACTATTATATTATCTCTATGGTCTAAACTCTAAACCACTCACTGCAATCGTACCTCAAAGAATGATTAAACAATTAGAAGTTCTGGAAACGTACGTAAACGTCACTGATATAAGTGAGTCACGCATTCAAAAAATGGCACTCTATTCGGCACCAAACCGTAAAATATATGGGCTAAAACTTTTCTCCTTCACGGATAGAGACAATTTGTCAACAAATCACAAAGTACAAGGTATCTTAAGCTCGCGATCACGTTGTTATCGCTGGATATCAATTCTGATCTTGATAGGGTCTCCCGAACTTCAACAATTAAGTAGCTATAAGAGGAAAACTTTCCAAATTAAGGCCAAATTGTTTTCCGAGCTCATCTGGTTTGATTGTCGGAGTTCTGTGTACTCCTTGTTATGCATATTTGATCAGCCTGCTTGTTGTTTTAGGTGGTTGGGGTTTGAGATATAGTTAATTTATAAAGGAAATAATAATTATATTAATAGCATTACAATGCTCGGTTTAATATTAAAATCGAAAATATGTGATGAAAAAATTTAACCACAGGTAGGATTTGAACCCACAAACCTTCGACATCTAGCCCGTCGATGCTCTCAACCACTGAGCTGCCGTAGCTTCAAATCACCGCGGCAAATTTGTTAATCACATATTATAAGGTACACGCATTCGAATGTGAAGATGTCGAAGGTTTGTGGGTTCAAATCCTACCTGTAGCGAAATTTTTTCATTACATATTTTCGATTTTAAAGAAATAATAGTTTATCCTTATCCTTACTAATATTATAAATGCGATGCGAAAGTGAGTTTGTTTGTTTATTTGTTTGTTTGTTACGCTTTCACGTCGTAACTACTGAACCAATCATCATGAAATTTTGCATTCAAGTTCTCTGGAGTACGGAGAAAAACATAGGCTACCATTTATCCCGGGAAAAAGTACTAATCCCGAGGAATCGACATTGACGCGGGCGGAGCCGCGGGCGAAATCTAGTTATTCTATAAAATGCTATTGTTGTCTCCATAGCACACCGTTTAATACGCCATGCTACACGGCCTTGTGCTTCATCCTCATTTGTTTGCTTGTTGTTTGTTTTTCGTGTGTGTAAGCCAACACTGATGTGAGATTTTCCAAGCTGTCTAAAGGTATCTGACATAGCTTAATGACTGCCATCAATGATGACAGCCGGGGGCAACGGCTTAACGTCCTTCCGAAGCACGGAGGAGCTCTAGAATTGTTTATGCCACTTGCGGTCACCCATCACAGCGGGGACTGCGCCCAAGGGTGCTTAACTTACGTGAGCGCTATTAATGTTCACGACCATTGGAACGGAAGCTCTTTTTTTTTGTTTGCCTCTTTCTCTTTGTTTGTTGTTCTGGAACTACCCAATGACTGGTGCTAGGTCGGATGTCAAACGCAATAATTTGCCAAATATTACAGCATTCAAGCTTTCCGGCTCTCACACTCACTGAACGAAGCAAAGATGTGGTAAAGCTTCTACTCAAACGTCAATTTTCTGTGAGAGTGTGGTACTTCCCCGGGCGAGCCGGCCCATTCATTCAATTACAGGATATTTAGGACACTCCAATAATTAACAGCTAGTACATCCTGGAGGTACATACCAGCATTTTTTGTAGTTGGAGTTAAGGCGCTGTGCTTTAGAAGAATACCATAAAACGTCTATTTTTCGTCGCGCATTTAGATTTATTTTTCATGGAATACGAGCATGAAAAAAATATGAAGTACAGTTCAAAGATCAAAATAAATGATAAACTACATCAAAATATTTTCAAAAATTATTTAAAACCTAGTAAAATAAAATAGCAAAAAGCTATATCCAAAAAAAAATTTTGTTGCGAATCACTTGATATTTTCAGCGACGACTACCAACTTTTTTACGTCTGTAAAAAGTATAACTAAATGAGCCAGATACATACCTATAAAAATACAATATTTGGTTATAATTAGTTATGTAGTAATTATAGAATAACTAAATTAAAATTGAAAAATAATACGGTAATGGCAGACACGGATTAGAACTGAGACTAGAGACAGGCCAACCGGTATCGCCACTTCCAACCTTATATCATTACACGTACCGGTACGTAATATATCGCGCGAAGGTTATTTATAATATAAGTAAGTCGGCAATTGAGAAAAATTCATGAGCTCTACCTACAGCTATGCCACTAGTAGTAAAATGCTTTTTTTTATAAGTGTTTTATTTTGCATTCACAATGCTGTTTTGATATACTTTAATAAATTAAGAAATAAAATACGGTGAAAAAATTTCATGCGGGCGGGACTTGAACCGGCGACCTAGGTGGTACGACCTATGCTCTGCCATCTGATATTTTATTTCTTAATTTATTAAGAGTAGTAAAATGGTGTCACGCTAAACATTTTGTTTTTAAATTAACATATTTTACAGTCCGTATTCTCTTAACGCGCGCGACAGTAGTCAAAACATGCGTAAATTATCAAATTCACATAATACTGTGATGTTTATTCCATTAACCCTCTTAGCCTATCGTCATTAAGCAAGATCCCAGTGGGCCAACTAATCCCGCACGAGCCGTTGAACGGCTTTACCGGACAATGGATGAGACGGCAGTTGTCTTGAAGGGTTAGGCTAACCGTAAGCGGGTCTTGATCTGACAGGATCACGATTAAGTACTGTAGAAAACAGTTAAAAACAGATTTTTCCTATTTCCCAAACCAGCATTGAAGCGAACATACGAAAAAATGCAAATTTGTGAACGAATATGTTTTGAAAGTCCAGGATTTTTAGGAAACTTCAACAGTAGAGGCAGAATGACTTGGGGAAACAATTTAGCCTTGATTTGGAAAGTTCTTATCGCTTAATAATTTGTAGGCATCGGGATCCCCTTATCAAGATTGGATCAGAAATTTTAGTATAATATCAGGTAGACACAGGAAGTTTTGATGCTACGTGATATTTCAAAAGAAAGTTGGAACGACCCAGGTCAATTTAAAAAAATCTCACGAATTTATATACTCCTCAGATTTTCGCCCATTCTACCGATCGGCTTTTACGATTTCGCGGGAGAAGCAGCTGGTACATACGTTTTTAGGGTTCCGTAGCCAAATGGCAAAAAACGGAACCCTTTTAGATTCGTCATGTCTGTTTGAAAAAAGCTGGCGGTGACATACGGAGGGACATTCGTATGTCACAGCCACTTTTAATTTCATTAGCAAATCGAATGTAAAATATATTAATTAGAAAAAAAAATGAAAATTTCCCTCAATTCAGGCAGCAGTGGATTTTAAAAGCGACTGGTTAGATGCATCAGTTATCCGACCCATTGATATAAGTGGTTAATATCGCGCTTGATGGTATGTGGCCGTTTCTATCCCATCAGCCATTGGTTATACCCCACTCCAATGGCAGTCCGATAGATGTATTTATGTCATGTAAGATGCCTGTAGGTAGTTTCAAAATGTCCTTTTTTTTACTAGCCTATTTTATTCCACTGCTAGGCTTAAGCGTCCCCTCTTGTATGCCATTCGTCTGTCAAATCAGATCATAACCATCTTTTTCACTGTCAACTTAAGTATACAAAAAACAATAACGATAGTTTTTTCCAAGTTTTACTATTTAAATATAATAATATAATATACTAAATTATTTACTAATCTACATAAATACCAATTACAAAGATCTTTAAAAAACTACAGTTACAGCATTCATCTTTAATTTCACTTTGGACCCTGCACTAAGCGAAGCTTGTATGGCAGGAGTCCAATTTATATTTACATTTTCATCTTTATCATCGGCTCTAATAACACAGATTTTCTCTCAGAGGGTTGGGATTGTATGGTGTATAGGATGGATGTGAGTAAATGGGTAAGTGTTAGATGTCTTTGGATGGTAAGATGTCTTCGGATTGTGAGTAAACCAGCATCTTTAACCATTCCTCAATGGCTCATCATATCAGGGATTGCGCGACAGGCTTGGTTATAAACATATGTAAAGACTAGCTTTCGCCCGCGGCTCCGCCCGCGTCAATGTCGATCCCTCGGGAATAGTACTTTTTCCTTTATCTTTATATCCTTCTCCGCACTCCAGAGAACTTGTATGCAAAATTTCATGATGATCGGTTCAGTAGTTACGACGTGAAAGCGTAATAAACAAACAAACAAACTCACTTTCACATTTATAATATTAGTTAGGATGAAGGGTGGAAGACGCTGTGTAAAAGTAGTATTCACAGATAGGATTTTTAGTCTAGGTACTCTCCTGCTTGTGAGCATGTTGTAATCGCTAGATTTAAGTACAGATTTATGCAATGCATTAGAAGCTCTCAGAATGAATAACTGTCGAACTCTCGAGACGTTACATTTGACAGTAAAGTTCAATCACGGAGAGTTCAACCGACAAAATCCAGTTGTACATTTCGTTTTACACAATCTTTGTTATTAAGATTCCAGTTAAAGTAATTAACGCGCTTTCAAGTTACCGCTAAAGCTCACTCGAAAGCTTGACCAGCAGCTGGCAGTCTTCACGACTGAATAAATAGCCCCAGGGCCAACTGTGCTTATAAGAAATGGGGCTGTTTGCTTAGATCATTGTGGCGTAAGTTGAAAGATCAGGCGAGAGTATGTATTCTGAGAAGTAACATTCAGTCGGGATAAATATTTGCCACGACAGCACTGCTGTCAGAAACTCTCACTAAAGGTATGTTTTTATTTCAATATGAGGCAATTGTTAACTTGTGCCTCAATGATACCGCAAATACCTTTAAATCGCAGGTCCTGGATTTGATTTCCAGCCAGGTTAAGATTATCTTTATAACAATAAATATAGTATCGTTGATATTTTTATTAGATTTTTTTTGCATTCGCAATGCTAAATTTAAAAACATAAGAGTATTGGTAGTATCGTTGAGTTAGTATCCCACGACACAGGTTCACAACTATCTGTAGGGACAAATCTGTGTTCCATATATTTATCCCTATAATTAGCCAAAAATATTATCGTACTCGCTTTCACCAGTGTCAATGTCGATCCGTCGGGATCTGTACTTTTCCCGGGATAAAATGTACACTATGTGCTTCTATTCTTCTAAATTTTATGACGATATTCAGTGGAGGCGTCACAGACAAACAAACAAACTCACTTTCGCATCTATAATATTACTAACGATTAGGATTTCATTTGGTTCGAAAATTATCACGAATCTAAGGTAAAGAACAGGATAAGCAGTGGCCGTATCCATTTCGAATCATAATCATAAAAATTTCAAACATACAGTACATGAATTAGATTTATTAAAATTTCTTGATATTTGGATCTGTCTTTGGATCCAAAATATCAATTTTGGACTGTTGATATTTTGAATGTTCTTATTTTATTGATATTTTAAAAGTGGATTTAAACTTAAGTTTATGATAACAGTTTCTTCCGCTCATGACTTGGGCCAGTAAATACAGCATTGTTTACATGTGCGACCCCCAACCACAAGAATACATTACTCGATGCGAGAACGGACGGTTCCAGTGTATTCTCGGTAAAATAATTAATGTTTGCGCTAGGAAATTGGTTTTTCTTTTAATAAGACCATTTATTATTTCAAAGTGACGATAAACAGCTCCTTGCCGCCAGGAAAATTGGTTATGTCTTTTCTTTTATAGGCTAGAAATTTTTAAGCAAGCAGAACAGACTCGAAGAATTTTTTTATTAAATACACTTGCTCTTTCACGGAAATGCCCAACAAGGTTTTTTGTCTACCAGAAAATATGTGTCGTAAACAATAAGCTGCCACTCATCCGCTATCATTGAATAATATGTCACAATAGAAATAGTTAATCACAATAGTTCTAACTGTTATTTAAAGGAAAGTAATTAGTTGGGCCGCTAAATAATTATTTGGGCAGCAGATTTTACAAGTGGGGCAGCAGAGAAAATATTTGGATAAGCTTTGGCTTTCCGCCTGGAATAACTGAGCGCAGAAAAGATGTTAGTTTCAAGTTATTTTTTTATGACCACCCGGAACGACTGAGGGCAGAAAAGAAGTTTTGCTGACCATAAGTTTCTGCCCAACTAGCTATTTAAGCTGACCGATTACATTTTTTTGGTAACAAAAATACGAATATTCCACTAACCGTTTAAATAATACCCTTATTTAAACGTCAGCGATATTATTACGATCAGTTTTAAAAAATAATGGGCAGTTATTAAGTTTTCTAGTGGATGATAATTTACTACATTAGTTAAATATGATCAGTAATAAAAATAAATTTCAACCTACAATTCCGGTTCAAAAACTATTCAAGCAGTAATAAATGAATGGACATTAAAATAATGGTATGGGCAGTTAAGTAAATAGTTCGGCAGTTCACGGTGGGCGGTAACAACAGAATATCACGTCGATTGAGCTAAATGTCCAAAATAACAATAACAACTTGACCACTAAGGATAGGTTAGGTTTCCTTGCGACCAAAACAGGAGTAAGTAAGTGTCTCCTAACTTTGATGAAATCCGAAATATAACAAAAAAACCGACCAAGTACGAGTCAGACTCGCGCACGAAGGGTTCCGTACCGTTATCTATAAACGGCAAAAAAATCATGTCTGTTATATGGGGGCTCCCTTAATATAAATTTTATATTTATTTAATTTATTTGTTAATTTTTAGAATATATAACTAAATATTCTGTGAATATTTCAAGCGTCTATCTGTTGCCGCTATCAACATCGAGCAAAAACAAGCAAAAAAAATCACGTTTGTTGTATGGGAGCCCCCATAAATAATTATTTAATTCTATTTTTTTAGTTTGTTATAACGGCAACAAAAAAAAATCATCTGTGAAAATTTCAACTGTCTAACTATCACGGTTCATAAGTTACAGCCTGGTGACAGACGGACAGACAGACGGACAGCGGAGCAATATTAATACCCTTTGGGTACGGAACCCGAAAAATGGTTACAGGCAGTTTAGTTTCGTTAGGTTTCCTTGTGAATAAAACAGGAGAGCCAGCGTCCCCAACTTAGGGCAAAACTCCCGAATAGAATCAAGCGGCTACAACCCGCAAGATTTTATAAAGTGACCTTGCTTTCTGCGATCATCCTCATTATTTCGTGTAGGTGTCACGGTCAATCGACCATGCACACCCTGGAGTCAGAGTTCTTCGGAACCGCCTCTCGGCCTCTGACGTGGTTCCTTTAACGACTACCAGATGATGGCTGCCGGGACCAACGGTTTAACGTGCCTTTCGAATCCCGGAATCATCTTTATTATCAGACAATCAGGTGAGTCAAGCCTGCAATGTCCTAACCAAAATCGAGCCCACGACCCCCTGGTCTACAGGCAAACGCCTTAACCACTGGACCACGGAGGCTTTCCGTGATAAAAGAAGCAAGTATGCGGTTATACACTCCTATATCTATGGGGTGTACATTTTCCTTAAACATAAAATTATCATATTTCTTACCGACTTATTCTGTTTTGTCAACTGAGTACTAATAACTGCCCAATTAGTCATATTACAGCTCAATATTTATTTAACTGCCCAATTAAATATCTCTTACGATCATTTCTATTTATTTTACTGCTCATTTTTTACTGCTGAACTTGGAAAAAAATGCGTTTTGTAATAATTTTTAATCTACCAATTCTACATTATACAACGGCCGCTTTAAATTAATTCCAAATTAATCAAACCGATTGTATTTTCCTCTTCGTGTAAATATGTAAATACTTAGTTGTTTAATATTATTTTAATACAGACAATATCTGAGTAGAAACTATTTAAAATGTATTATAAATTATAATATATGGGATAGACGCAACGTCAGTGTTCTTTGTGGCTTTAACCATACTACTGAACTAATTTTAGATGAAATTGATTTGTGTTGACCAGAACTCTGCCACTGACACAGCGTTGTCAGTGGCATTGTATGAGTTCTCGCGTGTGCAGGTAGTAGGACACGCAGGGCAAGACAACAGGTGTGCCATGGTCTGAGGATTAGCACCACATGGGCAGGAAATGTCAGAGCTGTAACCCCACCTATTCATGTTCTCCTTGCTTCGGCCGACTTGTTTTTCTTCTAAACAAAACATAACCAAAGAAAGTTTAATAGAAATGCAACAGAAAATCTAGAAATAATTCCATCAGAAATCTAATTTGCGTAAAGCTAATGCAGCGAAGAAAACTGCTCCCTGCAGCGAAGAAGGAAAGTGAAATAACTTGTATTAACATTAGCTTACTTTTTATACTTAATATTAGAAATCATCTTTTGGCCCGATCCAGATTACTAACAAATTAACTCAGTTTACGACCACTATAGTTTCCTAATTGACTTAGTTGTAGTGCTATGATACACGAACTTGTTGAGCTAACAAATTAGTTTTGTTGTTGTTGTGGGAGAATCATGGTACGTGAACATGTTATAATGCTGATTTTATCCTATCTTATCATGGTTTGTTTGGTGCAATAAATGCAACCAAACACTTTTCTTTGTGCATATATAAGAAAAATATAAGATATGAAATGTCGATTCCTCGGGAACAGTAGAATTTCCCGGAATTAAAGGTACCCTGTGTCCTTCCCTGGGCCTCAAACTACCTCCATACTAAATTGGTTCAATGGTTGAAGCCTGAAAAGAGGACAAACAGACAGACAGTTTTTTTTTCATTTATAATATTAGTATGGATGACGTTCAGAAAAAGATACAGGTATCCAATTTTGAATAAAAATCTTTGACCTTTGGCTTTCTTAGGCTGATTTCAGAGTGACGCCGGCGATACGCGCCGTTAACCAGCGCGTTTTAACAGCGCGCGCTTGACCGGAGTGCACAGTAAAACGAGTTTTAGTATCGCGCATTTCATTACGATGTACATTTGTGTATAGTCGTCATCATTGAGACAAATATAATAACAGTATTAGCTGTTTTATTGTCTTTGGAAAAGAGTGTAACAGCGACGTTGTAAAACATTGCAAATTGATTATTCAGCGCTCGCTTTGGCAGCGCTGGCCGGCGGCAGGCGGCACGCGTTTCCCGAGCGGTACGTAATTGTCATAGATTTTTTTTAAACAATTCGTCGTCATTATACCTACTAGTGTAATTGTAAGCGCGCGCGTCTGGACGGCGCTGTTTAAACGCGTCTCTCTGAAATCAGTCTTATTTTACCTAATTCGCACACCGCTAGCCTTTGCAATTAATAGACAGTGCACAACTAAACGTCTTGGCTTGTCCGGATCATCATCATCATCATCAGGTCTTTTTAGTCTCCACTGCAGGAGCATGACCCTCTCTGTACTACTGGAGCCATACTTGGCCAGAGCAGACAAAGGATTTGGCCTACACTCTCCTCGCTGGCCAGGCGGGTAGGAAAGGTCTCTTTGATGTTTATGAGCTTTGTTTAGCTTGTATTTCCTAAGTCGCTTCTTACGACCTCCATGGGAAGACTAGGAGTAGTCCTATTCTACTCTGCCGCAAACCACACGGCTGTCCGGATGCATCCTAAAAATAAACATATCATTTAAATATTGCTTTAACAACCCAACATGCACACATTTCAAATTGTAAAAACTACTTGCGAACATTTGTGTGAACTTTTTGACCACTATTTTGAGTACTTTTATGGTATTACTAGCTTTCGCCCGCGGCTCCGCCCGCGTCAATGCCGATCCCTCGGGAATAGTACTTTTCCCGGGATAAAAGGTAGCCTATGTCCTTCTACGTATTCCAGAGAACTTGTATGCAAAATTTCATGATGATCGGTTCAGTAGTTACGGCGTGAAAGCGTAACAAACAAACAAACAAACAAACAAACAAACAAACAAACTCACTTTCGCATTTATAATATTAGTAAGGATAAGGATATTATTAAAACTTACGCGAGACATCATTAAACTCTAAAACAACACATAATAAAGATGGCCTTCTGTATAGGCTGAAACATATCGGTGATACTGACTAATAATACGTGAGTAAACCGTTGTTTTAGAGTTTACTTTTGTGGTAGTTTAATAAAATCATTTATTATTTAACACTTCAGCATTTCCCTTCTAATTTCCTAAACACGTTTAAAATTGTTCATAGACATAGCAATAATGTACTTGCTATCGACCGCTGCCTCTCGCATTCCTTAAATTCTCCGGGAACAGTGTTTTCACCTGGTTTAAAGGGTATGTCCGTTCCGGTGTTTCTGTTACAATATATGCGAAATTTCAAAGCGATTAATATTTTTGAAAGGATAAAACCATTAACCCCAGCAAATCATATCCATGGAGGATTATTTTTTGTCTTGGTAGAGCCACGCTACCGGCAAAATGAATTGCTAGTAGCATGAATGGGCCAGCTCGTCCGGGGAAGTACCACACTCTCACAGGAAATCGACGTCTGAGTAAAAGCTTTACCGCTTGCGCGAACGGACAGCGGTCACTGGTCATGGTACCTGTTACTCCCTTTTTAGGGTTCCGTAACCAAAGGATAAAAACGGGACCCTATTAATTTCGCTCCGCTGTCCGTCTGTCCGTCTGTCACCAGGCTGTACCTATCTCATGAACCGTGATAGTTAGACAGTTGAAATTTTCACAGATGATGTATTTCTTTTGCCGCTATAACAACAAATACAAAAAAAATAATTAAGTAAATATTTAAGGCTTACAACAAACTTGTTTTTTTTTTTGCTTGTTTTTGCTCGAAATTGATAACGGCAACAGGTCGACGCTTAAAATATTCATACAATATTTAGTTATATATTTACTTTAAAAAGATATAATCAATTAAAAATAAATATAATAATATATAATATATAATATAATATATATAAATATTTTTGCCGTTTTTATAGATAACTAGCTTTCGCCCGCGGCTCCGCCCGCGTCAATGTTGATCCCTCGGGAATAGTACTTTTTCTCGGGATAAAAGGTAGCCTATGTCCTTCTACGTACTCCAGAGAACTTGTATGCAAAATTTCATGATGATCGGTTCAGTAGTTACGGCGTGAAAGCGTAACAAACAAATAAACAAACAAACTCACTTTCGCATTTATAATATTAGTAAGGATGGTATGGTACTCTTCGTGCGCGAGCCCGACTCGCACCTGGCCGGGTTTTTTTTACTTATGTCGTTTCTTTCGCACAAAAATTCCTTATTGCATCATATAAGAATACAACTATGTAATTTAATTAAATTGTATACAATAAGGCAACCTTATCACTAATAGCAATCCCTTCTAGGCGACTTAATATTTGATGGAGAAAAAGTCGGATATTCTTGCTGTCCATATTACTACGACCTCTTACTTCCATTCTTAAAATTAATTCAGCTTACGGTCTATTAAAAGTTTCCTAATAGACTTACTGTAGTGTTATATATGATACATTAAACTTGTTAAACTAACAAATTAGTTTTGTTGTTGTTGAAAGACAATCATAAACGTGTATGTATATAAACATCTTATTATGTTGCCTCTATCTTATTAAAACTACATTGAAAATTATTGGCTGAAACTACATATTTATTCACATAACATATAGTATAACGGAATTAAAACTAACAAATAACCGTTTTTTCCGTACCCAAAGGGTAAAAACGGGACCCGATTACCTAATATGGCTCCGCTGTCCGTGTCTCATGAATTGTGGTAGTTAGACAGCAGAACTTTTCCCAGATGATGTATTACTGTTGCCGCAATAACAACAAATACTATATGCAACATACATGATTTTTTGCCGCTTTTATAGATAGTGGCACGAAAATCGCGAATTCGTGCGCGAGTCCGACTTGACTTTTTCAAATTTTATACAAAAATTAAATTAGTTGCAATATACCTACCTGATTGACCTGGGTCTTGGATTTTTTTTATGTTATAGGGCGGCAAACGAGCAAGCGAGTCACTTGATCGTATGCGACTAGCACTGCCCATGGACAACCGCAACACCAGGGTGTAACAGGAGCGTTGCTAGCCTTTCAAGGAGTTGGGGAAAGGACATGGGGGGAGGAAGTGGGGGAAGGATGGGCCTCCGGTTCTCTAACTCACCGAGCGAAGCATAGAAGCGGTAAAGCTCCTACTCAAACGTCGATTTTAAATGTTTATCTATTGAAAATGTTTATCTATTAAGTATCGTATATATTATACGAGTATCGTTGAGTTAGTATCCTACGACACACGTTATTGTAGCGCTAACTGAATTTGTGTGATATGTCTATATATATTTATTTATTTATATTGATTATATATAACATAGCGAGGGAAACATTAAAAAAATGCGAAGCTTTCTAATGGAATAGGCCAGACATTGCTTTAAGAATAAATGAATTAAATTGGAGAGACCTTTGTTCAACAGTGGGACTATATGAGAAAATAGAGAAAAAAGAATATATAAACTTAAGTCTGGCTAGCATAAAACCTAATCTCAATAAATACAAACTCAGGACAGAAGCCATCTGTACCACTATTAATTGTGCGAGTTATCGGGGTCTGGGCGTCTTCGGGGGGTAGTTTCGCGTAATACACTGTTTTTTGTCTCGTCTATAGGGCTGGCGATTATTTGTTTTTTGAGAAAAAAATTGATTGTGTGATGTGAGTCGGTTACGGACGTTACACCTTGTTAATACTTTATCTCCTTTGAACTATAATCAGTAATTATTTCTCTATTTTCATCATTCTAATCAATTATATTTTCATCATTCAATATAGTTGTTATGTTTATTTAATAAATAGTTGAAAGTTGAAAGTCTATAGGGCTGACGATTAACTGTTTTCTGAGAAAAATAAAATTGGTTGTGTGAGTCGGTGTACGGATAATAATTTTACGTGATAACGGTGGCAGAGTGATAGATGCGTTAAAGCCGAATGCTTAGGCCAATCTTGCCTCTCTATTGCTCGTTTCGCACTTTCCCTTGCACACGGAACATGACACTTTTTCGTGTGTGCAGCTACGGTTTTCGTGTGTGCAGAAATGTGTTTTGTGTGCAGATATGTGTTTTTATAATTTGTTATACTTAAATGTCATCAATATTATCTATTCTATTGCCTTGGATTCAAGTCGGTAATGATAGAATAAGTTCAGGAAATAAATGTATAAATGTTTAATTCAAAATTCCTAAAAATTGCCTATAAAACGGTTATAAAAAATGGGTAGCATACTTCATTTTCAAATAAAATATATGGCTAATAATCATGACCATTTTCATTCCGATCGTTGGTAAGAAAGCCACTGCTGAACAAAGGTCTCTCCCAAAGATTTTTGTTTCATGGGAGGATATTGCCATATCCACGCTTGGCAGGTGGGTTGGCGAGCGCAGTATTTTCGCTTTTTGTGCCTCCGGTAAGTTGAATAGAAATTTGTAAAATTTGGGAAGGGAATGAAGATATTTGGAAAGTACCCACTCGGATGCACGAGGGAACAGCAAGTAGCAGTTCGGGAGACCGGTTGCATATAATTGATGCCATACTTGCAACCAAAACGGTGAGGATGACACCCCTGAGCTTACTAAAATAATCTTATCAAAAATATTTTTTTTTTTCACTTTTTGACATATGGAATATTCGTTTCAGCAATCCAATCATATAATTTATTCACTGAATTGAAGAATAAAGTGAATAATTGTTAAATTAATTAAACAAACATATTTTCAGTTTATTTTCTTATTTACATAACGCTTCGCAGTGACAACCCTAATTGTTTCTCTTCTAACAAATCCGTACACATTGCACAACATCTTACTTTATTCGGATCTCATTTATCTCCTCCATACGGACTACACCACCCTTCATTACACTTATACAAGTCATTACCTATTTTTAAATAAAAAATGATTGTCTGTAAGGTCGGTTTATCTAAATATATAACTCGAAGGTGACTGACTGACATAGTGATTTATCAACGCACAGCCCAAACCACTGGACGGATCGGGCTGAACTTTGGCATGCAGATTATGACGTAGGCTTCCGCTAAGAAAGGATTTTGATCAATTATAATAATAATAAATATATAAATAAATATATACGGACAAATCACACAGATTGAGCTAGCCCCAAGGTAAGTTCGAGACTTGTGTTATGGGATACTAACTCAACGATACTATATTTTATAACAAATACATATATAGATAAACATCCAATACCCAGGCCAATCTGAAAAAGATCATTTTCCATCTTGACCTGGCCGGGGATCGAACCCGGGCACTCCGTGTCGCAGGCTGGCGTGTTAACCACTTCGCCACGGAGCTGTCGAAATTCTACCCCCAAAGGGATAAAAAAGGGGATGAAAGAAGCCGCGGGCAAAAGCTAGTAGACTATAATTTTACTTGATTCTGGTGGAAGAGAGATAATATATGAATACGTCACAAGCCGAATGTTTAGGCCGATCGTACTTGCACACGGTACGTGACACTTTTTCGTGCGTGCAGCCGGTGCTTATCGATTTACAAGACGTCATTACGTAAAAAAATATATTATATTTTAACCATTTAACCATTAAATTCAATAGGTATCGTATTTCAAAATTGGTAGATACTTATAATAATTTATACTACACGTTGCAATCAATCTTATTTTATTGGTCGTAACCACCGACTTTTTAACTTTTTTAGGGTGTTTGTTTACCTAAGCTAACTTCTACAATAGGGCTTAAGCATTATTCTAAATATTACATATACATACATATTATAACGTCTTTATCCCTTACGGGGTAGATAGAGCCTAAAATCATAAGACCAAAAGGCCACGTTCAGCGTGTTGGTGGGCGTAAAGGTGGAAAACGGAATCAAAATAGTGATGGTTTGCTAGCCGCATCGCCTATTGTCATGATTCTAAATAAAACGTTGCGGATCATCATTATATTCCAAGTATTTTACTTATACATTAAAATTTTATAGCTTGTTATATAAAAAAGATTAATTTAGTTATTTATATTATATCAAGCAGGCAGTAGCGTCGGAAGCATGAGAAGCCAAAGAAATTGCGCTCGCCAACCTGCCTGCCAAGAGTGAGTATGGCAATATCCTCCCTTGGACCGAAGTATCATTTAGAGAGGCTTTTGTCTATCAGCAGTGGAATTTTTGCGGCTATAAAGATGATGATGATGATTGATATTACACAAATACTAGGATGTATGTTGATGATGTTCGTGTTAAACAATATACGTAAGATTAAAACTAAAACTGATAGAGTAAAAATGTCTATATTTTTGTCTGTCTGTTACGATTTTATCACTGCAGTGTTGAGAAAGATATTTAAATTAACTGGCTTGTGGAAGATGTTCATAAAGTTAACCTCAAGATGGCATAATTGGATATAAGTAGCGTAGCGTAGAGTATAACATATAATATCTTAATCATATTATGAGGAATACGTCTTATTGCGACTTTAGTCGACGCTAGTTCAAGATTTAGCTTCATTTGTATTACTAAATAGTCAATTTTCTTTTTTGTGTAGCCAACACTTGTGTCTGAATCCTAATTCTAATTGACCAGTCCTAACTAATATTGTAAATGAAAGTACTAATAAAACTTGATTAGTATCAATCATCATGAAATTTTGTAAAATCTGTCTTTTTTTTATACGGAGCAGAAGGGGCTACCTCTCATGCCAGAAAGAGTACTGTTCTCGAGGGATGGACATAAAAAGTGCGAGAGGACTCGAACGAAATCGAGTAAACTGTATAAAGGTTTTTCCCCTCTCTATAACTAGTCTGGTCATAAATACTGTTACATAAAATTGTGTTGTTGAAAAATAAGCACATCTAATTTTTCAACTTTTTTATTATATAAAATTTGGAACGCGTTTATTATTTTAAAAAGTTCTTTCGATTTTGCGCCTTTTCACATATTTTATCGTGGTCATTATTAAATTACAATATAGAATGAGGTCGTAAAGAAAACAGAATTGCGCTAACACAAAGTGGGTATGGAGCCGTCGGTCATATTTCAGACACTTCAAAAGCTTGGTATCAGCCGTATGCTCGTATATCATACTACCAACAGATACAATAACACTTCCTCTGTCACAGACCGTAAAAGATCGGGGTAGCCGCGTGCTGTTAGAAGTACAAAGGCTGTTAATGCTCCTAAAGCCAGAATTCATTGAAATCCCATTAAGAAGCAAAAAATATTAACTCGGGAAATGAAGATCCCGCTAAGATCCTGTCGCGTATTATAAAACAAAACCTGAAGCTCGGTGCTTATCGTTGATATACAGGACATAAATCAATTTTGTCCTAAATCAATTTTGCAATTAAAGAGAGTGGTTCGATCAAAACACCTTCTATCACGATACGCAGGTGAAGGTCACAGAAATATACCCTTTACCGATGAAAACATTTTCACAATTGAAGAGCACTACAATAAGCAAAAATATAAAGTGTACGCTCACAGTTCTAAAGAAGCTGCTCAAGTGTCGGAAAGGTACGACGTGGTCATCATTCTGCGTCAGTGATAATTTTGTGGGGCGAGTCTTATCAAGGCATCACAAAGCTACATTTTTTTGTTAAATTTGTGAAAACTTCAGCCAAAGTGTATCAAGAGACAGTCTTGGATTGTGTTATGATATCGCTCAGCAACATACTTTTATAAAATATACCATGGTTTTCCCATCAGGATTCTGTACCTGGTCACAAGGCACGGACTACCTAAGCCTGGTTTAAAACCAACGTTCCGCCCAGAGGTTAGATAAGGGCCAGTCTTCAGCTCTTATAAAGTCCGGAACGTTGGTTTTAAACCAGGCTTGGGAAGTAAGTGCCTTGTGACCAGGTACAGAGTACATGTACCTCAACCCTTTAGATTACAAATTATGGTCAGATTTAAAAGTCATGGCTTGCTCTAAACATTAAGACATTGAATCTCTTAAAAAATCTCTGGAGCAAGCAGTGGCGAAATTTCCAATGTTTATTAACAAGTGGCTGAGGAGTAAGAATTATATTGAGACGGAACGCTTAATACAGATACTATGTAAGTTAAATTAAATAGTAAACTTTAAATTTACTTGCCTAATGGACGGTTTGCCGATTGTAAACAATTAAATACATTTATATACCTTTTATAATTAAATATATATAATACAACCTATACATGTACTTATATACGTGAATATATATTTATCAGTATACATACATATATATCTTATTGAAGTACTTGTTTAAATATTATTATTGATATTAAGAAAATATACACAATATATACACACAAATCTTATTTGCACATTTGGGAAGACACTGGTCGCCACGACACAGGGAATCCTAGTGTGGCGGACAGTGCCACTGTTGTATTTTCTGTACTAAATAAATAATTATGTCTTATTTTATTCTTATGGAATCAATGCGTAAATCCATAGGTGGCCATTTTGAATAGAATATTGTTTTTATTATTTGCTTATTATTAAATATGTACATATAAGTTTTAGTAATACGTATTACATTACTTCAGTCATAAATGCGTTTTAATTTGTAATAGAACTTATGGCCAGACAAGATATACCACTACGTATACGTATACATGCTTATAGCATGTATCCAGTTGTATTCTCAGCTGGAGTGCTTCGGAGCCCAGGGTCCGCTTTTCGGCTTTTTCTTCTTCATTCCGGCCCAGCGGAGGAGGCATACCCAGACATTTGTTCCCTATATAAAATATTCGACATAATTTAGTGCCTGCTGTCCAATGATGGCTAAGACCAATGGTTCGCGTGGCTTCCGGAGCAGGGTGGAGCTTGAGATATAATATGCCACTTGTAGTCGTCAATCCCATTCAATCACGCCCGAGGTCGCTTAACATTTCATTCAGTTGTGGTAGAGCCACGCTACCGACAAAAGTAATTTTTGCTAGTAGCATGAATGGGCCGGCTCGTCCGCGGAAGTACCACATTCTCACAGAAAATCGACGTTTGAGTAGAAGCTTTACCGCTTCTATGTTTCGTTTGGTGAGTGAGAGAGCCGGAGGCCCGTCCTTTCCTCATTTCCTCCCCCCGTATCCTTTCTCCAACTCCTTTAAAGGCCGGTAATGCTCCTGTTACACCTTGGTGTTGCAATTGTCCATGGGTAGCGCTGATCGCTTATCATCTGGTGACTCGCTTGCTCGTTTGCCATCCTATAACATAAAAAAAAAACATGCATAAACCGTTATAATTATGGGTTTCTCCAGCAATAGTCTATGTGACTGTGGTGCTACTCAGTCTATGGCTCACCTTTTGTCATGTCCCAACTGCCCCACTTCTTGTACAAATAAAGATCTTAACGAAGCCAATGACAAGGCTGTCAGCGTGGCCAAATATTGGTCAACATACATACATATGATAATAGCCATCTCCGACTCGATAAGAAGGAGAAGCACAAGTAGGTACATCCGAGCCACCGACCTCCCTAATTCTCAAATCTTCATCCAGTTCTCCAGAATCCCCTTCGATTATAATAAAAATAGATGCAAATAATATTAAATCCCCGAGTGAACGTTCGGTGTTGTGAAGCGTGACGTCCATTCGCGTTCGCACGGTGTCGGGTGTCAGCAGGTTGTCGAAACTTGGTATTCATTACAGGTCGCCGACATCGGTTCCGTACCATCGTACAATTTTTTCCTTGAATTATCGTATACGCTAATAAAGGCTAATAATATTACGATCTAGCCTTAATTCAGACTAATGAGTAATTTTACATTCACCTAGTTTTATAATGTATCGTTTAAGAATATGTCCATTGGCACTTTTCTTACTGTCTCTATTAAGGGGCCTTCCCCTTAATAGAGTCAGTAAGAAACGTAAAAAAAAAAACACTCTTTTCATGTGTTTGTGTACGCACTATTACTGCACTATAATCGTGTTACTGTCACTTACACTACACTAATTCAAAGAATTTAGTTCTTTTGAGCCGCCTCACTACGAGTAAGTCCGTGTTGTCGAGGAGCTGGATCGCCTCGACGTTCACATGATGAAGCAGCCTGTATTTATGTGCTTCGGCATACTGCTTAATAACCATACAATACAATACTTAACTACAAAAACACATTTCTTGAAAAGGGACTCTGCTGTATAAGTACGCTTAAAACCAAGAGCCCTTGTTATAATTATAAAGATAATAAGGGCCTCTACGTGTTGGATCTATAGCCCACGCAAGCCTCTCAAAGGACCGGGGTAACAGCCTTGAACCGAAAGGTGATACAAATAATAATAATCACAATATTTTCTGGTTTTATACTAATTTCTTAAACTCTTTAAATTTATCCAGAACTTGAGACTTGGAATGCATAAAATAAACAAATACTTTTCTTGAAAAATCATCAATGAATGTTACATAATACTGGGCACCACCAAGTGACTTTTCTTCCATCTTGCCACATACATCTGAGTGTATTACCTCTAGAAGATCCAAAGCCCTGGTGCCAACATTCTTGAATGGTTGCCTGGTTTGTTTACCCTGCAGGCAAGTACTACATATAACATTCCTGTCTTGGTTAATTTCCATATCAGTTCCATCAGCAGACTCCTTGAGTTTATAAAGATCTTGATAATTCAGGTGACCCATCCTTTGGTGCCATAAGTGAGCTGAAGTGAGTAAAGCAAAAGTTTCATTATGTATCACATATAAATTATTCTGACTATATCCAGTCATCACTAGTTTGGATTGATGGTAAATCTTACAACAATCTTTGTTAAATTTTACTTCACAGTTGTTTCGAGTTATTTGAGTGATTGACAATAAATTCACAGCTAAGTCGGGAACATAAAGTACATTATTAACCTGTATTGTTCCAATTAATGTTTTGTTATCCTCGCTGTAACTTTTTATATTTACTTTACCACATCCTTTTACTGATGAAGCAGCCTGTATTTATGGGCTTCGGCATACTGCTTAATAACCATACAATACAATACTTAACTACAAAAACACATTTCTTGAAAAGGGACTCTGCTGTATAAGTACGCTTAAAACCAAGAGCCCTTTGTTATAATTATAAAGATAATAAGGGCCTCTACGTGTTGGATCTATAGCCCACGCAAGCCTCTCAAAGGACCGGGGTAACAGCCTTGAACCGAAAGGTGATACAAATAATAATAATCACAATATTTTCTGTGGTTTGACGTCTTAGAAATTAATGAAAACTGTTGTTAATGATTAGCTGACTAACTAGAGATAATAGGAAAATAAAAAGCGGAGCGTCGTGACAATGCAACTTGTATTTGGAGAACGTAATGGCAGACAGGAACCGGAAGGTTCAACGTCACATACATAGACAAAAATTAAAAAGTTATAAAGGGTGCGTTCACATTCCAACAGAAATAAATAAGCAGCAACTTTGACAGAATTGAGGAAAAGCACCAAAAGAACACGACTCTTTTATGAGACCTCCTTTTATTATAAACTTTTATAATCATCATTCAATATTTCTTGTTATAGAGAAAATTTGATATACCTCCACATTCCGTGATATATTTTTTATGTTTTCTTTTTTTTTGCATTCATGGATAATCTAGCAGATTTGGATGATGAAATCTAGTATTGATATCGTTGGGGACTCAAAATCGGAAAAATAAATAATAAATAAATAAATATATACGGACAAATCACACAGATTGAGCTAGCCCCAAAGTAAGTTCGAGACTTGTGTTATGGGATACTAACTCAACGATACTATATTTTATTACATATACATATATAGATAAACATCCAAGACCCAGGCCAATCTGAAAAAGATCTTTTTCCATCTTGATTCTTGACCTATGTAAAGAATAATTTTACTTCTATGCTGGTCTGAGAGAATAGAAAAAACCGGTCAAGTGCCAGTCGAACTCGCGCTCGAAGGGTTCCGGAACGTTATCCATGAAAACGGCAAAAATATCAGGTATGGGAGCCCCTCTTTAATATTAATTTTATTTAGTTATTTATTTTTAAAGTGACTATACAGGAAGTACCAATTCTACGTAATCGAAATCGCGAGCAAAAAATTACTACATATTAGCTTCATAGTATGGTTCTAAATTTGTAAGTAACTGTCAAAACTTAGAATTGATTGCACAAGTTCGCTGACATTTAAAGAAAATCCCTATATCAAGTTGGTGACCTGCCAATAAAGTTTTGCGTGGTCTGTAGGGGTCGTTGTAACCTTTCAATGTTGGGTTTCTGTAACCAACCCACGAACTTTTCTATGCCGAGGGACAAATTAATAACAAGCTTTTCAATGAAAATTAACAAGTTTATTCAAAGGCGAATTAAACTTGACTGCCTCGTCATAATATATCTTCTATCTATCTATTGTATATATTATTATTATATATATTATAGTTCCCACTGACTGACTGACATATAGACGCACGCACAGCCATAACCGGCAAAAATGGAAAAGCAAAGTTAGGACACCTATTTTAATTCAAAATGCGGATGCACACTAAGAAGGGATTTAAAAAACTTTAAGGGTGATATAAGGGTTGAAAATTTGTATGGAACATCTTTAAATCAGGAACAATTTTAATAAAATTTGAGATAAATGCTCTTACATTTTATTAAACACGTGTTTCATGGTTTATTAGAATTCACCCTCTAATGGTGCAAAATAGGGGTTAAAAGTTTCTTTGGAAAATTATTAAAACCTGCTCCAATTTCCATTAAATTTATTATCCGAGCTCCTAAATACAAAAAATATATCAAATTTTCCGGTTTTTTTGAAAATTCATCCCAGAGGTTGTAAAAAAGGAGTTGATAGTTTGTGTGAAAAATATTTAAAATCTGCTCCAGTTTCCATTAAATTTATTATCCGAACTCCTAAATACAAATAGTGGAACACGTATTTTCCGGTTTTTTGAAATTCTGTTCCAGAGGTTGTAAAATATTGTATGCTTGTAAAATTTATGAAGCCTGTTCATGTGTACACACCCAGCAGCTTACGAGCAGTAATTTCAGCGCCACCCGAGAAGGTAAAATATATTATAATAATAATTTTAATTACGCGGCAAACTTAATCCATACTAATATTATGAATTCGAAAGTAACTCTGTCTGCCTTGTACCTTTTCACGCTGAAACGGCTGGACAGAAATTTGGCATGGGGATAATTTGAATCATGAGAATGGACATAGGCTACTTTTGGTCGCGATACTGCCATCCACGCAGGCGAAGTTGCGGACGGAAGCTTAACCTTAGAAGAATAACCTATACAACTCAGGATGTAAGAATTCTAACGATGTAGCATATATACGTCGAAACCCGTAGTATTTTACGCATTTAGAACATACATACATACATAGTATCACGTCTTTTCCCTTGCGGGGTAGACAAAGCCTAGTTCCTGACCTGACGGCCTGACCTGGGAACACGTTTAGCATTTTGGTGGGCATAAGGTGGAAAACGGGATCAAAACAGTAATGGGTTGCTAGCTGCATCGCCTATTAACATGATTCCTCAGATATTACCCATTCCCTCGATCGGCTTTTACGATATGCGCAGGAAGAGAAGCAGCTGGTATATTCTAAGTTTTTCTTTTCTCCCAGACCAGCATGGAAGAAAAATTGTTCTAATCGATGATGATGAGAACCATAGCTAACCAGAAAATCTATTGTTGCAGCCCCCATGGCGCATATGCAGGGTGTGCTTGGGAAGAAGGCTGTCCTGCCTTGCGACATCCAGCCACTGGCTGCCGATGACCTCGTCTCCATGGTGTTATGGTTCAAGGAGGGAGATGGAGGGGAGCCAATATACAGGTAAGATTTTTTGTTCCATGTTAGATCGAAATATCGACTTCGAATATACATCTGCAAGAAAAGGAAGGTACCTAATTTGTGAAAAGAAATAGACTATATGGATAGATAGAAATTTACCACACACATTAGAGTTTGCAAAGAAATACATACCTTTAAACGACTACTGTTTCAATTTCTAATTGAAAGAACTTACTATAGTGTGGATGAATACCTTTCTGACAATTTTAATCACATTTAATTTTAATTGAAAAATCAATGACTAACTATCATCAATTAAATTATTCTTAAACTGACACTTAGCCTCGTCAGAGAAAAAAAATTCTATGCCCTAAGCACTAATAATTGTAAATTTGTGACGTAACGGTACCTTTATTGTAAATGTAAGACGTACTAGAATAACAATCAAATTTTATATGCCTGACGGCGCAGCATGGTGCACTATGTAATCAGACTAACACCTATTTGTAACCTATGTCTGACAAAAATAAACGAATTATGAATTATAGAAATGTAACCAGCTTATTAGTGAATTGTTTAAGGGGCATTCATCATCATCATCATCATCATCAGGTCATTTTTAGTCTCCACTACAGGAGCACGACTTCTTCTTCTTCCTCGCCTTTTCCCTATTTGGGGTCGGTTCTGTATGTCGACTCTCTCCATAATTTTCTATCCTTAACCATATCAATATTTACCTCCCATTCCCTCATATCCTCTCTGACACATTCAAGCCACGTCTTTCTTGGCTTCCCTCGTCACTAAGTCAGTCTACTTCTAAATGGGACATTCTTTTTGCCAGATTTTCGGCATCTCTCCTTTCTACATGTCCATACCATGTTAGACGTTGGCTTTTTAATTTGTTCACTACCGGTGCGACGTTCAGGCTCAATCTTATGTACTGGTTCCGAATCTTATCCAGCTTTTAGAGACTGATTTAAAAATTGCCAAGGATTTCAAAAACACCCTTTATTATATATTTTAGGTAGTACTCGTAAAAAAATGCCCTGTATTTTAGGAATCGTGTAAAATACCAACAAGCTAAACATGACTTTTGGTTTAAGTCTTATTAACCTAGGCTCTGTGTGGATATTGCTATACTCACCACGCTTGGCAAGCGGGTATGCGAGTGCAGCTTCTTGTGCTTCCGACGCTGTTGCCCATCGGAAGTATTTTTAAGCTGGGGAAGGATTAGGATTTGGGAAGGGAATTGATGTCATCATCATTAATCATTTAGAGTAGGTGACACGAGACGAAATTTTTTTTTTAAATCTCTGGGTGACACGGTCAATCAACCATGCACATCTTGGTGTCAGAGTTCTTCGGAACCGCCTCTCGGCCTCTGACGTAGTTCCTTTAACGACTACCAGATGGCAGCCGGGACCAACGGCTTAACGTGCCTTCCGAAGCACGGAATCATCTTTATTATCAGTTTATTGTGTAAAATGTATTATAACTGGAAACAACTTTACAAAGTATGACTCCCGGGTCAACAGGCAAACGCCTTAACCATTGGACCACGGCGGTAGGAAATAAAGGTATTGGGATACTACACACTACTCCGGAGGCTGGGCCCGTATCTGATGACATACCTGCAACCACCGGACAGGCAGTGGACGATAACATCTCTGACTTTTTAACAATAAAACATAATAACAAAATAAAAACGAGTCTATATTTTCTTGCATCGCTCCTGTCACACTCCGGTTGTTGCAGTTCTCCATAGGCAGCGGTGATCACTTACCATCAGGTGACTTGATAGGTCGTTTGCCACCTTATATAAAAAAAAATTGGTTATGTTCAATATACTCTGATGCTCTTAGTGTGTACACATCCGACACACACATGGTCAATTTTATTTCAATTCTCTTTGCTCAATTACCTGCTTTGTCTTAATTTACCACAGTTTATTCATTGGTTACGTTTTATAAGTGATTTAGGCAGTAATTTCTTCATAATATCCAATATCTAGACCTCCCGAGTTGCCTCAAATAGGATCAGGTTAAATAATTGATTTGCCCACTTCCACAAAAAGGTCGTGTTCATATTTATAGGCTGTAAAGGCCCCACTTTATTACTGTTCAAATATTCATTTGGGTCACTAAAGATTAAAAAGAAATGCTCACGATGTGCTAAAATGTTTATGTGTTATAACGGATAAACTATTTTATATGTGGACGTTTCGTAGTTGTTTGATTCCCTCCGTGGACTGTGTTTCTTGAAGGCAAAACCTCATTATACATTTTAATAATAAAATTTGCTTTGGAATGAGTTAAGGATAAGAACTACAAAACCATGGGATGAGTAAAGATAGAATGAGTAAGGAATTAAAATTTGGGATGAGTGAAGAATTTTAAAACACATGGGATGAGAATACGGGGGATGAATACGGAATGAAAAATAAGAAAAACATCACGGGAGAATAATTGGCGGAAAGATAATAAAAGTTAATAGTTATATTATTATTATTAGCCTATTAGGCTAGTTTTCTGGGTCGTAATAATAACATAACAATTAGTCCGTCTGTTAGATAATCAAAAAATACACGACACGTATTTTTTCTTTTGTCAAATAAACAATAAATAATTAAGATAAAGCGCGTCAAAGTTCAGGAGTGGGGGCTCGCGACGTCAAAGTTTGCTTAAAATTGTAGCAAACTATGACGTCAAACGGAACTTCAAAGGGCTATATCTTTATCATTTTTTGTTTAATCGACAAAAGAAAAAATACGTGTCCAATATTTTTTATACAAGTATATTGTCAATTATATAACGTATCAACTTAAAAAATAATACTTACTAACAACTAGAACTAGTATAACTGTATAATATGTACACTAAATAAAAGTTATCTATAAATAAAAAATGTCACGCAGATCATTGCCTTCCGGTAGAGTGCCTAAAAGGCTGGCCGCATTGCCACGTTGGATGGCAATGCTAATGCGTTGTGCAAAAAAATTGCCAGCCCTTTGGTCACCAGATACCTCGACCAGTCGCTTATTTATGGTTTTAAATAATTTATGAGCTGAAGGGCCCCACGGACCCATAGTCTCCACCCCAAACGGCTCAAATATGTAGCCATTGCCAAGGCATGCATATTTGTGACGTTTGAGGGACTCGGCGGTGGCCGCAGCTGCGCCAGCCTTAGAACTAGTGCCATGGAGGTGGGAAGGCGCGAGTGTGTCAACACACGTGGCGTCCCACACTAATGGCCTCCCCAATCTCCAGGGCACAAGAGTCATGCCATCTGGTCTCTTGCCATCATCTCGCGCCAGGCCATTTGGTTCCAAAACAGCTGGTAGCTCGATGGTGACAAGAGCACGGTGGATAATGTTGTTCAGGTTGGCATGGCGAGCTATGCGGCCAGCGCTCCTGGAGCATGAAAGTCCGTGGCGTCCAAACTGGTCGACAGCATCACCGCAGAGGCAATGATGCGGGACATTAGTGACGGCTCCTAAACGTAGACACGTCGCTAAGCGGAAGGTGTGGTCATCTAGGAATGTACCCAGGTTATAAGATGGTAAAGCCTGCAACCATAAACCAGACTCCCACTCAGCAGTTGCAAGGAGACGAGCGCACTCAGCAGGGTTGCTGTCAGAAGATTTAAGGAGATTACTCTGAACAACCCTGCATAACGGCTCGTCCCACTGCCTCTGCGAAGAAGGAATGTCGGGAAATTTTGAATTTAGACTTACCTCTGACCAAACTATTTTGGCCTCCGCCACATAGGGAATTTCATATGTAGGTTGTTTAAGGATATTTTGAAAGAGGTTTTCTACACTATGAACAGAGGACAAAAAAGCAGGAAGGGCAACACTGGAAATTTTGCGTATTCCAAGCCCCCCTAACCTGACGGGTAAGGAGGCTTGGTCCCAAATACGTTGGTTACTTAAATCAATATTCAGAATTGATGATAACGAATTTCTTATAACATCATCTAATTTTGAAAGGAGGTCCGGGTATTTCCACAGATGACTGCATCGGAGATTATATGTAAAATTGGGCACGAACAGACAATATTTTAATATCGTGAAAGCAAAATGAGAATGTATACTCGCAAGGCGGTCGGCGGCCAGTTGAAAATTTTGAATTTTGTCCTGAATGAAATTTGGAAACGAGTCGTCAAATACGGGGGATCCTAAGAGACGGAGTGTGGACTTGTCAATAATTTTAATATTGGGGGCTAATGAATTAAATTGTGAGATAATTTTGATTTTTGATAGCAGTGGCAGGTCCTCATCTAAATATAGTTCGCACTTGGAAAAATTTAGGGATAGTCCAATGGATTTAAATTCGGTTTTAATGATCATTAAATCTGTTAAAACTGTGGCCGCACTTGAACCTAGCGTTGCGTCATCCAAAAACCATGCGTTATATTTCGACTTTAATTTTTCAAGTATGGGATGGATGGCGAGGCTGAAAATAACCGGACCCAGAGGATCACCTTGCTGGCATCCAACTTCTGAGTAAAGAAGATTGTCCTGGTACATTAATTTAGAATTTTGACTGTAGCACTGCCAGAGGAAATTGTAAACGGAAGGAATTTTGTGAAGTACCTGTGTCAGCATGGCACCTCTATCTACCGAATTGAAGGCGTTTTTTATATCCACCTTCAGCAGGACTTCTGGTTTTTCAGCTGTTAAGTATGCGCGTAGAGAATGGACGGCGGCTTCACAACCACACTTAGATCCGAAACCTAGCTGAATAGGCTGAAAATAATCACTAAGAGTGGTTGCGACGACTCTGCAACATATTTTGGCTGAAAGTCGACGATAAGTCGTACCTACAGCAATAGGTCTAATACCACCGTCCTTTTTTTTAAGGGCACATAAATTTGCTCCATATAAAATTCCTGTAATTCTGCTATTCACCTTACCCAATAGCATGAAGTTTACTAGAGCTGTGAGCTCCCGCAAAAGTGCCCCGCCAGCGATGCCACGGTCACTGTTTAACAAATCTTTCAAATGTTGTGGCGATAGCCCATCTAAACCGCCAGCGGAGCCACTCTTGAAGGACATGACAGACCTATATACCTCGTCTTCAGTGGCTCTTAAAGTATTTTCATTGCTATTGGGCGGGTCAGGGAAGTTTGGGTCAACTGCGGAAGGTGGATGTTTTTCCCGTAAGGCAGCGAGGGTGTCCGGGTTATTGGGGGCGACTGCGTCATCCGAGAACAAAATTCTTGCGGCTCCTTTTATATCACCATCACTGATTTTGCCCTCTACATAATGAAGTGAATTCTTTTTGGTTTTAAAGGTCGAACATGGGTGAAATATATTAGGCTGTGGATTAGTACAATTTAGTTTAATTTTGGTTGTTAAATTTTGATTTCCATTATCTCGGTTTACATGAAGGGTTCGAAACGCAAAGGTAAGTAGGTCTTCCCAGGCCTGCTCAGTATTTTTTAAAACTGTTTGGTGAATAAGTTTTGCAAGGGTTCGTGATACAGTCCTACGCGCACCTTTAGGTATACGCTTTATAATTGGCCTTGTTCTTTTTAAATGCGATAGGTGAATATGAAATGAATTATGGTGAGGAGGGTCGGAGCTTGTTGTAGAGGTAGAGAGGGGGACTGTAGTAGCCGATAAGGCGGAAACTTGTGATGTTGAAGGGCAAAGAGGTTCTTCGTGTAGAGGTGCTTTATGAGCTCTAGACGCGTGAATTTTTAAACCTCTCTGCCCTTTAAAAAATCGTATTTGGGAGCACTGGGTACACTGAATAAGGTCTCTGGATGACGCAGATTGGCTGAGTTCTACACTACTAGACGATACCCTTTCGCGAAGCGACATTTACAAATTTATAAGAATAAAAATAGGTACTTACATGTGATACATGATTATCAATAATAAAAAGAATAATTAATAAATATTTCAATAAACTAAATTAGTAACTAAAAATTTTCAAAATATACACAATTTGACACTTCATTGACTGACGGGCAAACGTCCTGCGCGAGCTGCGGGGCGCAGTCCGAGATGAAGAAAACCTCGTCTGAGGCAAGCAAAAGTTTTTTATGGTTCAAGCAATAATAGTGTTGTGATTACGATGTGATCGTTCAGCGACAGGGTTGCGATATAGTTGATAAATCCGCACCAATGTATCTTATTTATATGGAAATATATTATTATTGTAATATTATTGACTTCGGTATCAAATGTCAAATGTCAGCATTAATTTCTCCCGTACCATCCTTTTAGGAGCCAAGGTACGAGTATTCCATAAAATTATACATAATATATTTCGGCGCTAAGGCTTCTTTGTTGAGGAGATATGTATATAAAAAGGGCAGAATTTATATATGGTTATTATAATTTAATTTAGTAGCAGTAAAGTCATTGGGGTTGATTTGTTTTATGCAAATCAACCCCAATCATATTTTTTGAATATCTAACTGACGGACTAATAATATTTTTTTAGGAAACTAGCCTGGAACGTTCCGGGTTCAAACCCCGTCTAGCCCGACGTTTACCTCTGAGTTTGTAGACCAATCTGACTCAAGTACGGTCATTTTCATCGACCTCTATCTGTTTGCATTGAAGGAAAATATCGTGAGGCAACCTGCACTCTTTGGCGAGCTCCGTGGCGCAATGGTTAACACGAAGCCTGCGACACGCGAGTGCATGGTTCGATCCCCGGTCAGGTCATGATGTAAAAACGATCTTTTTCTGATTGACCTGGGCCTTGGACGTACATAAGTATATATTATAAAATATAGTATCGTTTAGAGTTTCGAATTAGTATTCTACGACACAAGTTCACAACTTACTGTGGGGCTAGCTCAGTTTGTGTGATATGTCCCTATATGTTTATTTATTTTACTCTCGTCGATTGTACTCTCGTCGATTGTTGGCTAGTGTGTATAATGGGGTAGGCAAGGGCAAAGCACCCCATAATTCCTGCCAAAAATTGTCGTTGTGAGCGTTTCTTTCCACCCAGTGAGACCGATAAGAGCCCAGCTCAATATTAACCCATTATTATTTTTACTCTTACAATTTCTAACAAATAAAATGTGTTTTTCCAGCATATTATAACAATATTATCCCAATATTATTTTTACCCTTACAATTTCCAATAAATAAAATATGTTTTTACAGCTATACTATGTAACTATTCATGAACGACCGATGTTACTTTTTCCCCGCAATTTCGTCAATAAATACAATTTTTGATTAAAACTTACGTGAGGTAGGTATAGACATTATTAAAATACTAGCCGACATGTTTCGACCTCATCCGCATTCGCCCTGAGGAAGACCTCCGGATGAGGTCGAAACATGTCGGCCAGTAGCTGACTTCTTACATGAGTAACTCGTTGTTACATATTTTAATAATAAATGTCTTATTTTAAGTGCTTCGACCTTTCGTCGGAAATCATTAATTCCCGTGATCTTTGATTGTACGCTCGGATATTGAACTATTAAAGGCCTTTGATATTTAAGCTTCTTTTCGCTCAGTACTAGGTAAATATTACGTTTAAGTAAAACATCTCGATATTTTCTTTATTATAAATAAATAAAATAAATAAATAAATATATACGGACAAATCACACAGATTGAGCTAGCCCCAAAGTAAGTTCAAGACTTGTGTTATGGGATACTAACTCAACGATACTATATTTTATAACAAATACATATATAGATACACATCCAAGACCCAGGCCAATCTGAAAAAGATCATTTTCCATCTTGACCTGGCCGGGGATCGAACCCGGTCACTCCGTGTCGCAGGCAGGCGTGTTGACCGCTGCGCCACGGAGCTAGATTATATAGGACGGAAAATGAGCAAGCGAGTTACCTGATGGTAAGAAATCATCGCTGTCTATGATCACAACTGCAACATCAGGGAGTGACGGGTGCGTTGCCGGCCTTTTAAGGAGTTGGGGGAGGACAATGAGGGTAGGAAATGGAGGAAGGATGGGTCTCCGGCTCCCTCACTCACCAAAGAAGCGTAGAAGCGGTAAAGCTTCTATTTTCAAAGAACTCAAAAGTCATTTTTCTATGAGAGTGCGGTACTTCCCCGGATGAGCCACCTAAACATCACTATTTATCGGCCCTGGCTCTGACAAACCCGTTAAACTGTATCACAAGAACGAAATACCTAGTTTTGCAATATGGTCAAAAGAAAATTCTTGACATGAAGTGTAACGCCATTTTCGTTAACAGGAAAACTATTACCGATTTATTAGATCCCGCTCAAATGATTTCCCGTCGTGATTGATTCTGTTACCAAGTAACAGGGACACGCTTTGTAGGTAAAGATCTCAAGTAAAGAGGGTGGTCCCCCTTAAAATGTTTTGACCTCCGAAAATACTTACGATTACATCGAATATTTGGGAAATTTAATAAAGGGTTCGCTTTTCTAATTATTTTAGCTTTATTGCTTAGTTGCTCCATCAGCTGGGGTGATTCGGAGGCTGTAGTTTATTCTGTTTAAGCTATCAAATAAGTATTCATTTAGATAACATCTAATTAATATTTAGTTCGGGACTCCGGACATGAACATGATTGATTGTGTGCATACAACTCAACTTTCTCATGTATAATATTAACAGATATACGTCTAAAACCATCATCATCATCATTACAGCCGTAAGAAGTCTACTGCTGGACAAAGGCCTCTCTCAAGGATTCTTTGTTCATCATCATCATCAGGTCTTTTTAGTCTCCACTGCAGGAGCATGACCCTCTCTGCACTACACACTATTCTTTGTTCTATGGGAGGATCATGCCATACTCACCACTCTTTGGCGAAGCCAAAGAAACTTGGCTTCTCGTGCTTCCGACGCTGCGGCTCATCGAAAGCATTTTAAGCTGGGGAAGGATAGAAATTCGTTAGCTTTAGGAAGGGAATGAAGGTATTGGGGTACTACCACTCGGATTTTGAAAAAGTAAGTAGGAGCTGGGGAAGCCTGCGCGCGTGCCTGGTGCCAAACCGCCAACCACTGGCCAAGCAGTTGAGGATGACATCCCTGCCCTGACCTTGGAGTCTGACGTCTGAAATGTACTATTTAAAAAGTGCCATAGATAGGAATTTATAACGGTGTTGATGAGAGACTGTTGCGTTATTATTTGTTGTTATATCAGCAAAAGCCTCCGTGGTTCAGTGGTTAAGGCGTTTGCCTGTTGACCCGGGGGTCGTGTCGGGTTCTCGGGTTCGATTCCCACCGGAAGCATACTTTGTTAGGATGTTTCCAGTTTTTCAGTGGTTAAGGCGTTTGCCTGTTGACCCGGGGTCGTGTCGGGTTTTCGGGTTCGATTCCCACCGGAAACATACTTTGTTTAGATGTTTCCAGTTTGGTTAGGACATTGCAGGCTTAAATCACCTGATTGTCTGATAATAAAGATGATTCCGTGCTTCGGAAGGCACGTTAAGCCGGTGGTCCCGGCTGCCATCTGGTAGTCGTTAAAGGAACCACGTCAGAGGTCGAGAGGTGGTTCCGAAGAACTCTGACACCAGGGTGTGCATGGTCGATTGACCGTGACACCTACTCGAAATGATGAGCAAAAGATATACACATTCTGTAAAAATCACAAAGCTCTACCTATTATTTTCAATAGATACAGTCTTTAGACATACGGCTCTAAAAATTGACAGTCATAAAGACTTTTTTTTAAATTAATTTTGGTAGTATCAGTGCGGATCGGGACATCGGATGCGCGTCTTGATCTACATTCTTCGCCCTGAGGAAGACCTCCGGATGAGGTCGAAACATGTCGGCCAGTAGCTGACTTCGTACATGAGTAACCCGTTGTTACATAGTCATAAAGACTGCCGTCTTACATACAAGTTAAAGCTCAAAACAATGAAGTATGTCTCGCATTTTGGTGATGTGAACTCATAAGCTCTTCCCCTACTAAAAAATCGCTCAACGACACTGTCTTTAGAGTTTTTCTTGTCTAGGAGATCCTGGTGAACTGTGGAGTTCAGGGGGTCCCCTGGGTGATCGGGCTGGGGATCTTGTTGGACTCACTCTAAATAAAAGGTTTATAAAATAAGGAGAAAACCAACGAGTATATTTCTCCAGTCTCACTAGTGCCTCCGTCGTTGACATCCACGGAGTTACATTTACTTTGAGATAATGTACTTTTCGTGCTTTCGCCACCGGTTAGTTCATGCAAACTATGGCTCGCCAGCGCCTACCCATTACTGTTAGTCCCTTCATGCCCACCACCAATAGTTGATGCATGCAACCCTGGTCTATGACTGGTTAGCCGTGTGGTTTCCAGCAGAGTAGAATAGGACCACTCCTGGTCTTTCCATGGAGGTCGTAAGAGGCGACCTAGGAAATACAAGCTAAACAAATCTCATAAACATCAATGAGACCTCTCCAACCCGTCTGGCCAGCGAGGAAAGTGTAGGCCAAATCCTCTGTCTGCTCTGGCTACGTATGATATATCCGGTAGTACACAGAGGGTCATGCTCCTGCAGTGGAGACTAAAAGACCTGATGATGATGATGATGAACTACCTGGTGGCGAAAGCACGCGAAGTAAATTATCTCAAAGTTAATATAGCTTTGACTTCCACAAAGTAACACCTGAATCTATTAACTATCCACGGAGGTCTAACTTGAGTTCTGTTCACAGTTATGACGTCCGCCGCCGCCTTGCCACCCAACCGAAGCTGTGGTCTGCCACCTCGGGGTTTGGTCCCCGAGCCTTCTTTAGAGCGGCGGCCAGCCCAGCACAGCTTTTCGTCGACGGAGTGCTTGCGACTGATGCTGGGTTGTACCGATGTCGTGTTGACTTTAGAAATTCGCCCACCAGGAACCTGCGGATCAACTTTACTGTGATAAGTAAGTGCTCATTTTGTTTATCTTTCAACTATTGCCAGTTATTTGTATTTTGATGTATTTATTTATATAGCACACCAAACAGATTACAAACAAAAAACAAAACGTATACACAATGAGTCAATCAAGTTTATAATCCTAAAACAGGCATGCCTAAATGCTCAATTATTTGTTAAATTAAGATAAAATTATTCGCTAAAGCGCGCTCTAATAAGTAGGTAAGAAAATGAAACCTAAGACACAAGTATTAAGTTATAGTGTGAGAATAAGCTAGATAACTATATTTTAAGATGAGCCAATAGTTGCCGCCTGAAATTACAAAGGGAGAAATGATAGATATCTATGCCTCTATTATAGACTAGGACTTCATTGTATTGGCACATTCTGACCACAGGATTATAATAAGACTAGCTTTCGCCCGCGGCTCCGCCCGCGTTAATGTCGATCCCTCGGGAATAGTACTTTTTCCCGGGATAAAAGGTAGCCTATGTCCTTCTCCGTACTCCAGAGAACTTGCATGCAAAATTTCATGATGATCGGGTCAGTAGTTACGGCGTGAAAGCGTAACAAACAAACAAACTCACTTTCGCATTTATAATATTAGTTAGGATGTGTTAGAGTAAACCTGTAGGGTGAATGCATTATAGTTACGATTTGACTATGTATTTGACCATGTACGATGATCAATGTGGCCTAAAAATTCTCGGGTTCGGCTCGGTTTCTTGATACCCCGTCAAGTCAAGATGGTAAATTATATTTTTCAAAATTATGCTGGATGCTTCTCCCATATCACGGGCCTCGAAATCACGTTTTTGTAGTTTAACTAAATTATTAACTGTTTTTTCGCCGACAAGCAGTCTCTAGCTTGGCGATGTTAAAATATATGCAGTGCTTGTTAAATACTTTTTAACTATTAAAAAATATTATTTACTATAAACAGGTCACTCACGTGCTATTTCGTCGGGATTGCCGACCATAGTTTCGGACTCGTCAGGAGCCCATTTTTAAGGCGAGTGCGAGACGCGCGGCGGAGGGTCCCGAACTAACTGCTCTCGACGCACTGCTCTCAGTATTAAAAAATTTTGTGGCTAGCTCAGTATGTGGAATTTGTCCGTACCCTATACAGTATGAAAAAAGCCCTGTCCGATCCTTGAAGGGGTGATTCAGCCCGTCGATATGAACAATATTTTCCTACGGAACCACTGGTGCTCAAAAATGTTTCGACATTCTCATACAATTTGACCGGGCGGCCGAATTTTTGTTTTAAAATGCCTATTTTTTTGAGTTCCCTGCTTTGATCCTATAGGAAAAGTTGTTTAAACCGGCGGGGTAAATCATCCCTTAAAAGATCGAATAGGGTTTTCTTTACAGATTGTATAGATCAATCAAAATTTCAATATACGTAAGTCAACATGAGTCGTCTAGGATGGGGAGCGTTTGGTAAACTGTCTGATGTGCTCAAGGACAGCAGCATACCAACCAACCCAAAGCGCAGAGTCTTCGAGCAATGTGTCCTTCCCGTGATGGTGTACGGCGAAGAAACTTGGACGCTCACAAAGAAGTTTGTGAGCATGCTGCAAGTCGCTCAGAGAGCTATGGAGCGGACAATGCTTGGTGTTTCTAATTTTTTTTTTTATTTTGAATAGGCTTACACTTGACCTTAGACTAACCCTGGGGGTAAAGACAAGATCTACGATGGAGCGAGCTTGCCTAGAAGATGCCTGTTCACTCTAGCCTTAAAGGCTGTCGGGTTATATGTACTCGGAAAAACTGACGCGGGCAATGAATTCCACTCGTTGGCGGTGCGTATAATAAAAGACCTTGAAAAACGGTTCGTGCGAATGGGTGGAATATCCACCAAGAAGGGGTGTAGACCTGCCGTGCGCCTGGAAGTCCGATGGTAAAAAGGGGAAGGTGGGATTAATTCGTGCAGTTCTTGTGCACACTCCCCGAAGTGTAGTCTGTAAAATACTGACAGACTGGCAACTTTACGCCGATGGGCTAACGGTTGCAGCCCTACTATCAGCCTTTCGTCACCAATTATTCTCCTTGCCCTACGTTCCACCGAGTCTAATGTGGCAAGTTGGTATTTAGCTGAGCCATCCCAAAGGTGGCTGCAGTACTCCATACAGGATCGGACTTGAGCTTTGTAAAGTGTTAGAAGCTGTCCAGGTGTAAAGTACCGCTTAACCTTATTAAGGATGCCCAGTTTTTTTGCCTCAGTTTGTGCACTAGACTCAATGAAGGTACCGAAGTTGAGGTTTGAACTCAGCTCCATGCCAAGGAGTTCCAGGCTGCCAGTAAGAGATACAGGTGCACCCTGGAAAGTAGGTGCTAGGTCAAACAGAGTTCGTTTAGCTGAAAACAAACAAGCCTGCGTTTTGATGGTATTGAATGAGACCAAGTTGGCCTCTCCCCATATTGATACCCGACTTAAGGCCAAGTCTGTACGCTCAACCATGGCTTCCCTCTTTGACCGTATATCATCCCTGCTGCTTTTTGTGCTGGCCGAATACCTCTCAACAACCGTACTGTCATCTGCGTAACCAACAACGCCAGATTGTAACATGTCATTGATGTGGAGCAGGAAAAGGGTTGCAGAGAGAACAGACCCCTGAGGAACACCGGCGTCAATGGTCATGTAGTCCGAAGAGCATCCATCAATGATCACCCTGATCGATCGTTCTCTCAGAAAGTCTGAAATCCAGCTACAAAAATCAGCAGGGATGCCATAAACTGGAAGCTTGTTAAGGAGACTTGCGTGCCAAACCCTGTCGAACGCTTTCGAGATGTCAAGGGAAACTGCAAGCGCTTCCCCGTTTTTCTCAATGGCTTCGCCACAGCAGTGCGTGATATATACTAGAAGATCTCCAGTAGACCGCCCACGGCGAAAGCCATATTGACGGTCACTGAGTAGATCGTTTTCTTCTAAGTATGCCAGCAACTTACTGTTGAGAACCTTCTCCATGACCTTGCAGAGCATAGAGGTGATGGCAATGGGTCGGTAATTACAGGGATCAGCACGGTTACCTTTCTTGGGTACTGGTAGCACATTTGCAAGCTTCCAGGTTCCGGGCACCGTTTCTATCCGAGATAAGATCAGAAACACTGAGATCCGAAGACGGACAGGACTTACCGACATTGCCCAGGAAGTAGCTCAAAGAAAGTGGCGATGGGCGGGCCATATATGTCGCACCACAGATGAACGCTGGGGAAAAATAGTACTGGAATGGAGACCCAGAACAGGTCGCCAAAGTGTGGGTAAACCGACTACTAGATGGACCGACGATCTGGTCAAAATTGCTGGAAAAAGATGGATGAGAAAAGCGCAAGACTGAAGAGAATGGCGTGCATTATTAGAGGCCTACGCTCAACATTGGGTGACAATGGGCTGAAGAAGAAGAAGAAGTCAACATAAATACAATGAACAAAGAATTTGTTACCAAGCCGCGGCCCCTATATTAATATTTATACCTATAAATATTAACATAGGGGCCTTATTTTAAATATAAGTTCCTTCAAATAAATCTCTTGGTTACCTAACCATTAAAATATATTAACCATTCGTATTATTTTCTTGAATTTTATTGTACCTAATGCCCTTTAAGTAATTTTCTGAATAAATATTTTAGCGGCCTTGGATCATCATCATCATCAGGTCCTTTTAGTCTCCACTGCAGAAGCATGACCCTCTCTGTACTACCGGAGCCATACTTGGCCAGAACAGACAGATGATTTGGTCTACACGCTCCTCGCTGGCCAGACGGGTTGGAGAGGTTTCATTGATGTTTATGAGCTTTGTTTAGCTTGTATTTCCTAAGTCGCCTCTTACGACCTCCATGGGAAGACTAGGAGTGGTCCTATTCTACTTTGCCGGAAACCACACGGCGGCCGTGGATAACGAACTCCTTTGTTGATTGTATTAGTTTATTGAACTGCCTCCGTGGTCCAGTGGTTAAGGCGTTTGCCTGTAGACCCGGGGGTCGTGGGTTCGATTCCCACGGGAAGCACACTTTGTTAAGTTGCTTTCAGTTTGGTTAGGACATTGCAGGCGTGAATCACCTGATTGTCTGATAATAAAGATGATTCCGTGCTTCGGAAGGCACGTTAAGCCGGTGGTCCCGGCTGCCATCTGGTAGTCGTTAAAGGAACCACGTCAGAGGCCGAGAGGCGGTTCCGAAGAACTCTGACACCAGGGTGTGCATGGTCGATTGACCGTGACACCTACTCGAAATGATGATGACTAAGGTTGATTTCAAAAAAAAATTTAAATCCTTCTCATGTGAATCGCGTTGGCATATACGCCAAGGGTTCCGTACCACCACAATATTTAAGGCGATACCACTGTAAATAAGGTCGTTCTGAACCTTATTTATCTCGCAAAATACTTAAATTAGGAGTTTCAAATCTAAGTAATATGATTTTTGACTATTTCATCTCCAAAAATTGAAGATGAAAACACGTTTTGATAAAATTTTCTCGATTGAAATATTTTTTGAAAAATGGTCTTCGTTCGCAGAGTTTTTGTTATTGTAACTCAAATGCGAAGAATTAAATAATGATTTTTAGACTAAAAGATAGGTTATTAGTAATTCATCAAAATGTAAATATGAAAATACAATTAACCGGAGGTTATTAGTAATTCATCAAAATGTAAATATGAAAATACAATTAACCGGTCTGATTTTATATAAAATAGAAATAACGAATTTGGCGCTTACGTTTTTTTCTTTGAGCGACTCGAGACTATCTCCTATCTCATCATTCACGGGCTAAACCGCCAAGCGCTATCCCTTGCGCGCACTTGATCAGTCCTTTGCCGAGCGAAGGTACCAAACATTTGAGTCCTCGTCTTAAGTACAAAAACACGTTTCATGAATAGGGACTCTGGTGTATAAGTACGCTTAAAAGCTCTTCTAAGCGACCTATGCGGTTGAGCACGAACGCTATTGTTACGCTATTGTGGTTTGACGTCTCGGTAATTAATAGGCAGCTACTTTGACAATACTACGAAAAAACACCAAAAGAACATACAAGGGTACATACAAGAAATGTGTCCTTTACTTATTAATTTTATTTTTTTATTATTTTTTGTTATAGCGTTGTTGTGTTGTGTGTATGTTTCAACTGCCTTTGTGGTCCAGTGGTTAAGGCGTTTGCTTGAGACCCGGGGTTCGTGGGTTTGATTCCCACGGGAAACATACTTTGATTAGTTGTTTCCAGTATAGTCAGGGCATTGCAGGCTTGAATCACCTGATTGTCTGATAATAAAGATGATTCCGTGCTTCGGAAGGCACGTTAAGCCGTTGGTCCCAACTGCCATCTGGTAGTCGTTAAAGAAACTACGTCAGATGCCGAGACGCGGTTCCGAAGAACTCTGACACCAGGGTGTGCATGGTCGACTGACCGTGTCGCCTACACGATATGATGATGAGACGGACGGACATCAAAGACTTAGTTATTACTGTGGAAGAAAAGAAAAAAACGTAGAATTTTATGTAAATAGGCGAATTGCTTGCAATGTATTATTATTTTGATTCCTTTTTTAGGGTTCCGCACCCAAAGTACCACCTTTGGGTACGGTACGGAACTCTACAAGAAGGCCACACTTCAATTTTGAGCTGGTTTTCTGTTCAAAACCATTTATTAAAGAAAATACTTGTAACAAATTTTAATAGGTACAGTCAGCAACAGCAATACCTTGCCAGGCCCTGTATCTATATCTTGAATTTTCTCTTAAACTATAAAAAATATAAACGTGAAAATTTATATTAAAAAAGGCTTCATTAAAATCTTTGTGTATATAATTTTTTATGTTATTATTATTTATAGTTTAAGAGAAAATTCAAGATATAGATACAGGGCCGTTGCTGACTGTACCTTTTATGTTATATGTCAATAGGGACAAAGTATCAATTTGTCCTATGAGTAAGGCAATATCACTTTTACAATAAAATATTTCCCAAGATGATAATATATTCGTGAAACGTCCATTACAGAGTCCGATATCCATCGAAATTTAGGTATCACTTTACTCCGCATAAATAGGCCAAAAGGTTTCTGTTTCCTTTTTATACTTTAACCTTTTAAAGTAACATTTAAAAGGTGAAAATAAATTTAAAACGATGTCCAGAGGGATTAAGGATTTATAAATGTAAACAGGAAAATTAATCAAAAATACCGACCAGAAACAGGCACTGCTTACGAAGCAATATATCTTCCTTTGAAATTGTAAATACAGACTTTTCTTAGGATGATAATTGATAATCTCTCAGAGGAAAAACGTCTTTAACCAAAGCACCGCACTGATTTTAATGAAATTGAAATGAATACCCTTTAAAAGAGAATTGGATCAGTTATTAAATAGAAAGAAAAGAAAGGAAGGATTAATGTTTATCTATACATACAAATATTATAAAGCTGAACAGTTTGTTTGTTTGAACGCGCTAATCTCAGGAACTACTGGTTCGAAATGAAAAATTCTTTTTGTGTTGGATAGTCCATTTATTGAGTAAGGATTTAGGTTATAAAACATCACGCTGCGATCAATAGGAGCGAAGCATCAATTAAAAATGTTTTGAAAAGAGGGAAAGTTATTTATTTATACTAATTAATCATAATAACATAAATTGCCGCGAACGTAGTCGCGGGAAACAGCTAGTTTGATATAATTATCACAAAAACAATGATAATTTCAAATTGTATAAGCGGAAATATTTGTGTCTATATCAACAAGGCCTCCTCTCACCATAAAATTCTGGTGTACACCACAACGCTGGTCTTCCGAGGACACCATTACATTACAATTAAATGCTGGGATTATGAGGTAATATAATATACATATAAACATATTATCACGTCGTTATCCCTTACGGAGTACACAGAGCCTATAAGACCAAAGATCACGTTTAGCCTATATTTGTGGGCGCATAGTTGGAAAAAACCGGCCAAATGCGAGTCGGACTCGCGCACGAAGCGTTCCGTACCGTTATCTATAAAAACGGCAAGAAATCATGTTAGTTGTATGGGAGCCCCCCTTTAATATTCTTTTATTTATTTATAAAGTGAATATATAACTAGATATTCTGTGAATATTTCAAGCGTCTACCTGTTGCCGTTATCAATATCGAGCAAAAACAAGCAAAAAAAAAAATCACTTTTGATGTATGGGAGCCCCTTTAAATATTTATTTTATTTCGTGTTTTAGTATTTGTTGTTATAGCGGTAACAGAAATACATCATCTGTGAAAATTTCAACTATCTAACTATCACGGTTCATGAGATACAGCCTGGTGACAGACGGACAGCAAAGCGATATTAATAGGGTCCCGTTTTTACACTTTGGGTACGGAACCCTAAAAAAAATAAATCAACATAGTGATAGATTGCTAGCCACATCGCCTATTTACACGATTTCTCAAATTGTCGCACATCCCATGGCCAGCTTTTACGATTTGCGCGTGGGAAGAAACAGAGGTAGAGTCTACTTTTTTTTTACTTTTCTTCCACAGTTTGTATGTATGTAATAAAACAGACAAATAACCAAACTCTCATTATCAACAAACTTTATCATTATTTTAAGACGTGCAAATAAAATCCAATAGCCATACCAAAAAGAAAAGAGCTATATTTTTTTATTATCCGCGTATCGGAACGGGAACTAATTTCTGGATATTATTGAGGACGATTGTAAAGCTGCACGGGAGAGCTGGGAATAACAACGGTGTAAAGGTAAAACTAAGAGACGTCATGGAAAAAATATAAATATAATAAATGCCGCTTAAAAAATAATAAAAATTAAATGGATTTAAAAATTAAAGCTCGTACTAGAAACGGGTTTTTTGCACATAATAGCACATTTAACACAACCTTGAGTACTGTTACCGAGACGTAAAATCACTCAGTCATCAGTCAGATGACTGAGAGAGGCGGTTCTGAATAACTCTGACACCAGGGTGTGCAAGGTCGATTGACCGTGACACCTACTCGAAATGATGATCATCAGTCAGATTTGTTCGCATTGACTACCGGCAACTTGCTAAAAATACTTTACAAAAACCTCAAACATCGATAAACGTGCATGAACTAGGCTGGCAACGCTCCTGTTACACCCTGGTGTTGCAGTTGTCCATGGGCAGCGCTAGTCGCTTACCATCAGGGGACCCGCTTGCTCGTTTGCCGTACTAAAACATAAAAAAAAACAAAAAAAAAACTAGGACGGATACATTTCTATACTCCTATTTTTTGTGGAAGAGGGCAAAAATTGGAAACCAATTGGAACTTGTTTTGATCCAACATTTTAATGAAATAAAAACGTGTCGACGAAGCCTTCAATACTAAATAAATGGTGATTGGATTTTTGCGAATGAAATTAAAATACGAGTAGCTTTACGCGGTAAGTAAAAAAATACGCTATTCAAAACCGTACTGTTAAAACAACCTGTTTCATATCAGTACATATAATAAAAGAGTAAAAATAAATGTGTCTGTACATTGAATATATTTACAAAAAATTATATAAGGCGAAGGAGACATAATAACAGAGGAAGAATTAAAAAAAAATATCTGTCTGTTTGTTTGTCTATTTATACACGCTAATCTCCGAAAATACTGGACGGATTCGAATGAAACTTTTTTCATTGTATAGCTATTAAGCCTGAGCAACATGTAGGGTATAATTTATTTTGAAAACTAGAACACCTGACGCAGAACTATAATGGTCCAGCTGAACTATAAGAAGTATAAAAATGACGCCTTAATAAAATTTTCTGCGGAGTCATAAAGTCAACGCGAACGAAGTTGCGGGTTGCATCAGCTAGTAATTAAAATACCGAATGCAAAATATGATGTTACTTCTTCTTCGTCTTCTCATTTCACTTTATGTAGGGTCGGGACATGATGTATGTTTTTTTCATTCTTTCTTTCTTCTTCTTTTCCTCATATCCTTCTACACACATCCATCTTTTACTTGGCAAACCTCTATCCTGATTCTCAGTAACTTTAATATTCAAGAGCTTTCTAGCAATATTCTCGCCGCTTAACAAGCCTGTTGACTTAAATCCATGACAACTCCGTGGCGCAGTGGTTAACACGCCAGCCTGCAACACGGAGTGCCCGGGTTCGATCCCAGGCCAGGTCAAGATGGAAAATGATCTTTTTCAGATTGACCTGGGTCTTGGATGTGTATCTATATATGTATTTGTTATAAAATATAGCTACGTTGAGTTACTATCCCATAACACAAGTCTCGAACTTACTTTGGGGCTGGCTCAATCTGTGTGATTTATCCGTATATATTTATTTATTAAAAAAGCTTTCTAGTAATATTCTCACCGCATAACAAGCCTGTTGACTTAAATCCATAGGTCGCTGGTTCAGAGTTTTCTGGTTGAGAGTTCAAAGATTTCCTAACCTCTGAATTTTTAAATATCTTAAAAACAGTTCTCATGGGAGGCTAAAGAGTCACAGAAATAATTAACTCTCAGACCGATACCAAAAATAAACAAGAGGTACTTGTGAATATTTTATCAGTAGCTGTAGCCTTTAGCTAAGTACTCTTAAATCTCTAAAGGTAGTCGTCAAGAACGTTGTTTACAATTTATTATTAGAAGAAGGATTTTGACTTTCGACGAAGTTAATCAAAAGATTGTGGAATTCGAGTTTACGTAGCTAAAATATTGTAAATTTGAGTGGTGATGGTTAAGTGGACAAAGTACTCTACTGTGTCTAGAAGGTTTGGGTTGCAATCCCATACCTTATTTATCTATACAGCGTGTAAATGTATTCTTGATGTTCCCTTAAAGGGGTGACTCAGCCCACCCCGTTAAGACGGTACTGCACGAAAATGTGAAAATTGACGTGTTTTCAAATCACTAGTGCTTTGCGCTGAATTAATTAAATACATCAAAAGTACTTGTATAATTCTCGATCCTTGAACAAGATCGTCCCCTTGTTGGAATTTGAAACAATTACAAATGAAATTTAAAAATGATATATATGTATATATTATGATATCTAAACACATTTTTCTTCGAAATCTTCGTAATTTTTACGTCTAAAACAATAATTCTCATATGACAATATTTATATTTACATCTCGAAGGTCGCCCCTTTTCTTATTTTTTTTATAAAACTATAAATATGAAAATATAAGGACTTTTCGTCTTTTTTCCTAATCGCCTAATAGTTCTGCGTAGCCTAATGGCTTGCGCAGTAGCGACGTTTTTCGTTCGCGCGGCACCCGCTTAAGGGAACGTCGAGAGTACATTTACACGCAGTTACTGATTTTATAATCTTTGATTTGGTGGTTTTTATATCACACCAAATATCACAAATAGCAGAATTACTATATTAAAATGAAAGAGATATATAGCGGCAAAAAAATGCGAAAGGACGGTCGTCGGAACAGCTATTTATTATTTATATAAATAAGGTTAGTCACACCATTCATCACCAGGCGAGTTCCGTGGCACGCCAGCCTGCGACACGAGAGTGCCCGGGTTCTATCCCCGGTCAGGTCATGATGGAAAACGATCTTTTTTTGGATATCTATATAAGTATTTATTATAAAATATGATATCATTGAGTTAGTATCCTAGGACATAAGTTCACAACTTACTGTGGGGCTAGATCAATTTGTGTGATATGTCCCTATATATTTATTCATAACTTAAGAATGGCTGAACAGATTTTGATGAAAATCAGTATGAAGGCAGTTGACACCCTGGATTCACATATAGACTACCTTTTACCCGACTACCCAAAAAAGAGGTGGTATAAAGCCGTGCCAGCATAAATAGGATTAAAATACAGTATTCTGATTGTCGCAGTACATTTCATCTTCCTCGGTATGTTGGTAAACTGCTAAAAATATAAATTAAATTTTCATAATCCCATCATAATGGCCCCATTTTCCAAGGCAACTCATAGCGAAGCTGCAATATGAATTTTTAACAGGCCGATCCCAGTGAATTCTAAATGGCTGAATAACTTATTTTATTGTCTCTGTTATAATGCGGCAATACAACCTTGACAAGTTTGGAACTGTCGAGGAATGAATGCCCTTATGGCACTTGAAATAGTCGTTTTAGAGAAGTAATTAACGCTTGTTTATTCTAAGCAATTATTTACCGGGAGTGAGAGAATCTTTCTTATATAAAAATACTTATATCAAACTACTGAACCGATTGTGATAAAATTTAAATGGACCAACTTGAAAGCCTACTCTTTCAAACAAAAAAGATATTTTAAAATCGGTTCATGTATGACGGAGTTCTGAGGTATTTTTTTTATGATATAAGAAGACAAACGAGCAAGCGGGTCCACCTCATGGTAAGTGATCACCGCTGCCCATGGACAACTGCAACACCAGGGTGTGACAGATGCGTTATCGGCCTTTCAAGGAGTTGCGGGAAGGAAATGGGAAGGGGAGAGGGGCGGATGGGCCTCCGGCTCTCTCACTCACCGAACGAAGCATAGAAGCGGTAAAGCTTCTACTCAGACGTCGTTTTTCTGTGAGAGTGTGGCTCTTCTGCCATTTTGCCGGTAGCGTGGCTCGACCACGACAAAAAGATAACAAATATTTAAAAAAAAGTACAACTTACACTTTTTTTGTATTGTGCCTGAAATAAACAAATTATTATTATTTTTTTTTAAGTCGTTTAAAAATATATTTAGACAAGTATACCGACTTAAGGCTCAAGAACGATAACCGTTTGACCGATGGCCTGGATACCCGAAGTCATTAGCTCGAGTGTCCGGTTGACCGAAGTACCAGATCATTGATGTACTACAATTTCGACTAGCCATAGTTCGTTCATCTACTTAGCCGAAATATCAGAGGGATGAAAGTTCGATCCTTTGAATTGCAGATCGTTCATGTACCAGAATTTCGACTAAGATGGGCTAACATGAAGAGAACTAATAATGTCATCATCAGTTTTCATCGTCATTTCTTTTTAGTCTCCACTGTAGGAGCATGACCTTCTCTGTACTACCAGCGCCATGCTTGGCCAGAGCAGACAGAGGATTTGGTCTACACTCTCTTCGCTGGCCAGGCGGGTTGGAGAGGCCTCATTGATGTTTATGAGCTTTGTTTAGCTTGTATTTCCTAAGTCACCTCTTACGACCACAATGGGAAGACTAGGTGTGGTCCTATTCTACTCTGCCACAAAATTATGTTAACAGTAACTCGCTTTTAGATTCGGCATCAAAACTAAAACACAATATTAGATATCCGTTTTTCCAAAATTAACCGCGATATAATCTTACTGTGACTGCGAAAGCTTAAGCTTCTAGTAATCAATAACAAGCTTCTTTACACTAACTATATGAGGTCAATTTAAATTCAGCGCAAATATTTTAAACTGGCTCTCTGACATTGTATTTAATATGATATCAGACAAAAAAGGAAAGATAAAAATATAAATATATCATACAAAGCCCTTCAGGCAAGTAGGCGACCAATACTGTTGAAAAGAGTTTCTTTCGGCGTCTTCTTCTCTGCAGTGGTCGGTTCCGAAATGCTAGTAGTTTGTAGTTTTTAAAAAATAATTAATAATGTATATATAATTTTATAAGTATTATTTAAAATGTGAATTGACGTGAAAAAGTGCCTGAAAAGGCCTATTTTCTGAATGAATCTTTGAATCTCATAGGCCAAAGAAGTAAGCAGAAAACTTTAATAAATCGACCCTTTAGTTTTTGTTTGTTTTTTCTAACAAAATAATTTGTTTTTTATGGAAATCAATAAACCAGCTGTTTTGATTGTCAACGTCAATGATTTAGTATCCTTAGTAGATAATAGTAAAAAGTTGTACACCAAGAAAATGTATTTTTGTATACAGAGTGATTATTGTGTCTGTTGATTTTTTAAATTTGCTTTTATAGCATGTGTCTAGCTTATGGGCGTCGTCCCTTAAAATATGTGCACTTAATTAAATTGACCTTATCTAATAAGTCGGCCATCTTTAGGCTCTGTACGTTCCACCACCACCTCACTACCAAGGATAGGCCCTTCTGGCAACGTAGCTTTCGGCCCATAAGGCAAAAGATGAGAGTTGCTGTTCTCCTAAGGCTTTTGCCATTGATTCTCAGATTGGCCCTTCAGGCTTGCATGCACGTATACGCGGCCCATCAGGCAATATGAGGGTTTGCTGTCTCTCCAAGCCTTGCGCACACAGGCAACGCCCAAAGCCTAGGTCAGTCCCTCCTGGCCTTTGCTGATGTTGTCTAAAAAGGTTGAGGGCACTCTGCCCTCACCTCAAGCGCCCGGTGAAGTATCTAAAGCTCAGTTGGAGCTAGCTACATAGTCCTTCCAAAAAAAAAAAAACACCTCACCTGAATGTACAGAGCCTCTCACGTTCAGGTGAGGTGGTGGAGTAAAAAGCAATAGCATAGAGGTAATTAATTCCTGCCAAAGTAAAAATCCTTTTACCGCTGTTCTTATTCCCAAGACATTGTAAAACTTTCAGACGTATTATTCTTTGGGATTTAATTCTCGGAGTTGAGTTGAGACAAGGGAGTTTCAAATGGATAAATTTTGTGTTGAATTAGCTACGTTATAAACTCGAATCAAGCAGAGAAATGTATTTTTTTTTATTTATTGGTGCGAGGGTAAATACCGTAGGAATGGGAATTTAATCTAAATTGGTTCAGTGGTTGACGCGTGAACGTAACAGACAGATAGAGAGACTGATTTACTGTCGCAATTATTTATAACTAGCTTTCGCCCGCGTCAATGACGATCCCTCGGGAATAGTACTTTTTCCCGGGATAAATTGTAGCATTCTCCGTACTCCAGAGAACTTGTATGCAAAATTTAATGATGATCGGTTCAGTAGTTACGGCGTGAAAACGTAACAAACAAACAAACTCACTTTTGCATTTATAATATTAGTAAGGACTAGCTTTCGCCCGCGGCTCCGCCCGCGTCAATGTCGATCCCTCGGGAATAGTACTTTTTCCCGGGATAAAAGGTAGCCTATGTCCTTCTCCGCACTCCAGAGAACTTGTATGCAAAATTTCATGATGATCGGTTCAGAGTTACGGCGTGAAAACGTAACATACAAACAAACTCACTTTTGCATTTATAATATTAGTAAGGATAATTACGGACTAACGGTCCCTTTTGTTGCTATCGTGGCAATAGATATACATATTCACAGTAAAAAAGACAGAAGGACGAACCGCCTGCAGAGGCTTAGTAATAAAGTCCCATCTTTATCCTTTAGTTACGGAACACTAAAAAGTACTATACTAGCTTTGGCCCACTTTAATTAGTTATGTTTTTTTTTCAGCTAATGGTTGTACGATTACAGGACGATTATAAAAAAAACAATCTTATAATATTGTTAGTTGATTTCTAACTATACTATAAGGCTGACTAAACTATACGTCAATATTTTCCATATTACTGATTTAAATATTATATTATATATGCTAAAATAATAAATAAATTTTCAAGTATTAGAAACATTTTTTGTAACCCAGATTTGAGTCTATTCACGTAGAATTTCCTTTGAAAAATAATTAATTTCTTAGTTACAACCACCATACATGACATCAATTTGCTTAAAATATTGATATTCCGCCTAATTCCAATTGAATGAAAAGACATCAAAGAGCAGCAGGGATAATTACGACACGTTCAGAAAATTTACATTTCAAGTCTATGAATGAAAACTTTGATGGATCTTGGAAATACCAGAATTAAATTAGTTAAATTAAATAAGTTTCTTAAAAATAATGTTTTCTTTTTAAAAGTTAGCATGTCCAATTAATATTCTAAAATTAATAAAAAATTGGTTAATTAGTTAACCCTTTGACTAGGTGAAATATGTATGTCGGATAAATCCGACATACATTTTCTATGAAAATGTTTGTCGGATTTATCCGACGTTCGCGGTCAAAGGGTTAACGTGGACTTAAACTACTTTTTACAAATAAAATGTCCTGGCAGCTAATTACCCCGTGGTAGCCTGCTAGAAGGCTGACAGCATTGCCACGTTGTATGGCAATGTTAACCTTTTGACCAAAATAAAAGGAAAACAAAGTTATTATAATAATAATTTCAGCTGCCAAAAGTCCACTGCTGGACAAAAACCTCTCCCAGGGTTTCTTTGCTCCATGGGAGGATATTGCCATACTCACTACGCTTGGCAGGCTGGTTGGCGAGCGCAGTTTCTTTATCTTCTTGTACTTCCGACGCTGCTGCCCATCCAAAGCTTTTTAAACTAGGAAAGGTTAGGAATGTAACGTTGCAGCATGCTGCATCTCGTCCAACCTCATTTCTCTCATCCTGTCCATTTTTCATTCCTTATTTTAATTCAAATTTCATTTTTAATTCAAATTTCATTCCATTCCATTCCATTTTTAGATTACTTTCTCTCTCTCTCATCACTCATTCTTCAGTCCGCTACCATCTTTCAGTCTGCTACCATCTTTCGGTCTGCTACCATCTTTTAGTCCGCTACCATCTTTCAGTCTGCTACCATCTTTCAGTCTACTAACATCTTTGAGCCTACTACCATCTCTTGGAGCATAACAGTCTCTGTTATTAATTTATTGAAGTTGTAAAGTGAAGTTGTAACAATAAAGTTGTTCTCTGTGTTCTGTGTGTCGAGTCTTGTGTTCTCCCTTCCTATTTATGTGAGAACTCGACTAGAGCGCCGGGATAGTCGAGAGTCGAGCCCTCACAGGAATAAGTTGGATTTGGGAAGGGATTGAAGGTGTTGGGGATATTACTGACTCGGATGGATGGGGCAAAAGCAAGTAGCAGCTGGGAGCGCGAAGCCGATGCCTATACGAGTACTTGCGACACCAAAGAGGTAGTTGAGGATGACACCCCTGACTATATGACACCCCTGACTATATGACACCCCTGACTATATGACACCCCTGACTATATGACACCCCTGACCACCTTATTTCGGCATCATATCATTAAAAAAAAGGTTTTTTTATCAAACAATGGCCAACGAAGGTTAATTAAATACAAAAACGAAAGCTTTTAACAATTCATTTCCATTTCGTGGCAGAAACGCTGTGTAATCGTACTGAACGGTTCCTCACATTTCTAATGTTGTTTGACAGGCCTGATGTGGAGCCATAGACTTGTATATTTATATATTATCTATTTTTATATGTCTCTTTCTGTTTAAGTACAAACAAACAAACTTGTAATGTTTAGATCCCCCGCTGTATGAAGAACAAAACAATATAGTTCATGACACGCATTTTGTAGTCCAGTCGACAAGTCGCAAAAAGAGGAGTTTGGTGGAAAAAGGTCGGAATTTAATGAAACTTGGAGATGTTGTTCAGGGGTTATTATTACAATAAGAAATAAGGTAGAAAACATCAGAAACCATTATGTACACAAAGACAAATGACAACTTAGTCTACCTGCGACCATGAAAACTGTAAAGTTTTCGAAACGTAAGGTGAAAAAAAATAATGTAATACTACCGTACGCTATAATACCGTATTAAAGTGATTTTATTTTAATGTGTCACAATCGCGAAAACATCAAAAACCATTAAATAAGATAGGTTTCTGCTTTTTGGGTATATGTAGCGAATTTTTAAAAATGATATTTTCTTTGGAGCGCTATATCTTAGTGAGGAGAGTAAATACATTAAAATACATTAAAAAAAATTATTAAACAATAGTTTAAAAACTATGATATCCGTTTCTTGTTACTATATCGCTACTATTAGTGGAGATTTGTTAATGACTTTATATTACTAAGTTTTTAGCTGTTTAGTGTCGATAATCTTTCAAACAAATAAATAAATAAATGACCTAGATATCGAACCTCCTAGTCTATTAATTATGAAGTCTACGCGTAAAATAAGATCAGCATTTCTTTACATTATTTATGATGCCTAGAACACGAGGATTAAACGAGGTTATCCCGACATTTTGATGAACGCCTTCGCGAAATTTCGATGAATGGCTAAGTATGTAATGTACCGGTTTGTAGGCTTTATTTATCCAGTAAAAATATTAACTTGTATATCTTTGTTTATTCTCTAATCATTAAGGGGCTTAGATCAGCGAAAGTAGCGCCCACCATTTAATTCTGTTACTCATAATCCCGATCAAATAAAAATATCTAATTCTAGTAACCAAAAATAAAGTGGTACATATTTTTTGATAATACTTTTAATAATGTTGTATTTATTAAATTAATTGTACTACTAATTAAAGTGGCAGCCAAAAGTTACCACTTTTGAGGTAATCAGTAGTTCTCTTACACAATATCTTAAATAATAATAAAAATGTATACCAATATACTATTTAGTACTGAAATCTAGAATTCGATTTTTGACGTGAAAGCTTATTTTAGCGGCGTTGTGCACTTTTTAGGATCGGTAAAAAATGTAAACCTCGCTTCAGGACACGTGACCTGATCGAAATTTCGTAAGACGGACACGTGACCTGATTGAGACCGCCGGCGCAGCGTAGGAGAGGAAGTAATATCCCCTCTCTTTATAGCGCGCGCAGTTTTGACTTCTGCCAGCACTCCCTTTGTTTTTTTTATTAAATCGGGTTTAGGAAAAACAGAATAACATGAAGGGCGCTAGTTTTGCTGATCTAAGCCTCTTAACAGACAAAATTGATTTGTAGGCATTCAATGTCTTAGACCTAGACCGTCTTATTATAAAACGCGGACTAACTTTAGTACCTGGTTTAAACCATTATCCGACCAAAATAAATCGACAGTCATTACTTTGACGTTTGGTCAACTGTCATTCTTAATTTGTTTTGGAAGGATGATGGTTTAAACCAGGTACTAAAGTTAGTCCTCGTTTTATAATAAGACTGAGAGTGTTTTCTCTTCAATAAGTATAAGAAATAGTAGATTGTGACGCAAGGCATTAATATAATACTTTTCAGGTGGGGGCAATATTTTGTATCGAGGGTGGAATGAAGGAGTATTAGAATCCTGAGCGTAGCGTTCTATAGTAGACTCCTGAGTAGAGCTTATTAACCAAATTGTGGAGGAGCGAGAGATTCAGAGCATGTTACCCAAAGTAAAAAAAAGTTATGTGAGTTTAACCCAATCCAATCTAATCCAAACAAAAGGCGACTAATACTACTAAAGAGTTTCTTTCGCCGTTTTTTCCTCGCAATGGTTTGTTTCGTAACGCCAGTAGTCTGTAGCTTTTAACACTTTCGCTGACACTGAACCAGACACAAAAGAAATAACAATAGAATTACGTCTACAGCCAGTGTTAGGGAAAGTGTTAAACTTGATGTTGGATTTTTATTCAAAATTGGATACATGTATCTCTTTTTGAACGTCATATTTTTATTTCTTATATTTTTTTAATTATGCAAAATCGAAATACTACTAGTACTAAATTAGGTCCTTTAAAATATGATATGATGCAAAAAATTGCTTGTAGAGGCCTAATTTTTGAATAAATGTTTCTATCTAGTAGCAGCAGAGTGAAAAACGAAAAACATACATACATACATATTATCACGTCTTTATCCCTTACGGGGTAGACAGAACCTATGGTCATAAGACCAAAAGGCCACATTTAGCGTGTTGGTGGGCTAAAGGTGGAAAACGGAATCAAAATAGTGATGAGTTGCTAGCCGCATCGCCTATTGTCATGATTCTTTAGATTTTCGCCCATTCCCTTGACCGGATTCTACAGTCTGCGCGGGAAGAAAAGCAAAAAACACCGCCCCTAATTTATTCCTGTAGGTATATAGTTAACAGAGGTTAACACAGTATACACTTACCTTACTAAAAAAATATTCGACATTCCCATACAAACTAGCCGGCCGGGCGGCGGGACTCTTTTGTATATATGACGAAATTTTTTTGAGTTCCCAGCATTGGTCTCATAGAAAAAGTTGTTCATATTGATGGTCTGAGTCGCCCCTTTCAGGGTCCAAATCGATCAAAATTGGCCAAGTGCGAGTCGGACTTGCGCACCAAGGGTTCCGTACCGTTATCTATAAAAACGGCAAAAAAATCACGTCTGTTGTATGGGAGCCCCCTTAAATATTTATTATATTCTATTTTTTAGTATTTGTTGTTATAGCGGCAACAGAAATACATCATCTGTGAAAATTTCAACTGTCTAAATCACGGTTCATGAGATACATTCTGGTGACAGACAGACAGACAGACAGACGGATAGCGGAGCGAAATTAATAGGGTCCCGTTTTTACCCTTAGGCTACGGAACCCTAAAAACATGCTGCCTTGCCTCACTTGCCATCAAGGCAGGACATGAGAAAAATCATAGATTTAAAAAAAAAAAAGAAAAATGATTCACTAATTTTGTCGCAAGTGCAGAAGCTGTCACGTCTCATTTTGTGTCAGAATTAAAAATGACTAAAATGACGAAACGAAGGGCTCTGATTAATGGCGACGCTGCCAAGTGACAGTTTATTATACTGGAATCATCTCGGAGGTCGTCCATTTGTAACTGTCACATTTCTTTTATTAAAATAAGTTTCAAATGTTTTCTGCATCAACATATGTGCCTTGTGTTTTTTTTATTAATTTATTTTCTAGGACTTAAGAGTATACGTATACATAGACGTATTTTATTTGGCGTTTTAGGGTTCTGTTCGAGTGACAAACCGAAACCCTTATTAGAGCACTTTTGTGACTGTCTCTCCTTCTTTAAGAGCCAATTTTCTCCGAATGTACGAGCCCCTTTGATCAAATATAATTAAATGATCAAACGAACTTACCTGAAGTGAAGTTCGATCATAATTATCCTGTCCTTGTCGAAGAGATTTATTTACTTACTGTAGTAGTCCTGCTGCTACGCCCGAACCTATTCACACTAGTTTAAAGCATCGTAGACAGAGAAAGAACTTTCCCCCTCTCTTTCACACGATGCCGGGCCAGCGACCCCCACTCACCTCATTCTTTTTAGAGAAGACAAGCATAATAACTAAGCTCCCTTTTCTAGATTGATATCAAAAGGGCAGTGCAAAATGGGAGGGAGGGAATCTAAATCTCTTCGACGAGGACAGGATAATTATGATCGAACTTCACTTCAGGTAAGTTCGTTTGATCATTTAATTATCCTGATCCTCGTCTTCAGAGATTTATTTACTTACTGTAGATGTTCAGAGACGATCAATGTCAAGAATAAAAAGGGAGTAATAAAATATGATGTACCAATGAAAATAATTCCTTAATTAAAACGAAAATAAAATAATTAAGTTCACCCATAGATTTATAATAAATCAGTATAATAAGTCAGTATTAATAAATCAGTCTTCAAATCAACGAAGATTTTTAATATTTATTATTAATTAAATAAGGCTCTAACCAACGATAATCTGGTATATATTAACGATCTCTTAAAGAAATCTACAAAAACTTCTGAATGTACAGACCAGCCAGCTGTATTTCTTATAGTATTGACACTAACGCCATGTGCCAGCTCTCTGGGCAACTACAGTGGATGTATGCCAAGGTGCTGGGAGGGCTAAACACTCTAGTACCTATCGAAACCGCTGGACGACAAAATTAACTTCAGCCAACGACGAATAGTTTGAGTTAATGCTGGTCGTTAAGGAGCCTTCGTCGTTATAAAGTACCGTCGTTTATTTAAACTATTAGGCTTTAAAAGAACATTTTAAAGATAGAATATTAAATAAAATTCCCGCATGAAAAACGCCTGGGCGTTGTTGAAATATTTAATCCAGAAAAAATATTTAATGCAAGAATGTTGATGTTTATCAACATCTGATATTTTATTAAATCAGTTACAGCGATTTTCATTCCATCAATATTAATTATTGATAATGTCTGACATTGCAATTTGGTGGCCAAAGGTGACCAGTGGCCAAGGCCAATAACATAACATATCTTTTTCTTGTCAATTATTTTGGGTATAATGTTTTTAATTCATTAAAAACAAAGGATAGATCCTAAGTACAACTATACAAATTAACATTGGGAAAGGATGGCTTTACTATAAAAGCTTCTTCAAAACTTTTCAATCCGATAGTGTTGCGTTCGGTTTTTTTTTTTTTTTTCATTAGTATCATGGCCGACCTATTACTTTTAAACGTAATATAGGATAAATTGTAAACGTTAATGTTAAAAGTATCATTACCCACTATACCACAGTATTCCCACCATAATTCTAAGCTGCAACTATACTGTGTTTTGTGCCAAGTGCCAAGGAAATAATATCAAAAGGTGGATTGGTCAGCTTGACGTTAGGCAAAAGCAGATGACATTCACCGCCAGGGAAAGACGCCCGTACAGCGATTGTATCTCCCTAAAGTTAGAAAATACTAAGGGCTGGTGGTAACTAAGGTTACACTAAGATTCCTGTGGCACGATTGGAAATGATCTATTTAAAAACATTCAAAAAAGAAATTGGCATAGAAATGAAAGTATCCCAATTTATAGTGAACGCATCAATATTATATAGAAAAAGGCCTCTTTTTCATGAAGTTGACCATTTCACGGTAACTCTCAAGGCGAACAGATATAGGGTATTACGAACTCCTAAGTTATCCCAATGAAATAGTTGGGATTTAATTTCAACTTGATGTCTATATTCCTCGATTCTCAGTTTGAAAATATGGATATGGTATGCCATATATAAACCATATACATATTTTTAATGCTAGGTATATTGTTTAGGTGTGGATATTCTTAACGTTATAATACTGCACGGTTACTTTAATCTTGCAAACGATTTAAGGCCGGAAAATACTGCAAGCATTTACAAGTAGTATATATGATTTAAGCGTTATTTTTCATTCCAAACATTGACACCAATGCATTGCCATTGGACATACGGAAGGTCAATTCAAAAGTATGGTATTATCATATTACTTTTCCTCCTTCCTTTTCACTATGGTATAAGTACGTATATGCACATCAGATATGTACTATGTATATGATTTCAATGATTAGTAACATATATTTTTTTTTATTTTTTACTGAAAACTGCGTCAACCGTACTCCTATTTACAAAATCTTCTACCCAAAGATTGGCTGGAAGAGATTGCGTTATGTGATAAGCCCGTCTTTATACCTTAATAAACAGATATTTTTCTATATCGTTTACTTACAAGTGTTGGTGCAATAAGGCATATTCATTTATTCATTCGTTTATAATTCAATAAATTTAATTCTGAATATAGAAAGTCAAAACTTTTCATGAAGAATAATTAATTATAAACCCAAATTTTGTTAAATAATAAGTTGTTTCTTTTAAAAAATATAAATAAGTATCCACATAATCGCCAAATAAGTGTCATACAAATATTGGACAGACTTTAAAACTACGTTATTTTAAGAAAGCTTAACTGCCAAACTTCACTACCTTGGTATATTCGTGGCTGAACTAAGACCAAAAAGGGAAAGTCAAACATTCATAGAATGTGTTATTAAAATACTTTATAATACTAAATTTTCAAGTATTTACTGCGATTCTCATAAAAAAGTAAGCTCCTTTCGGATGTAAATTTACCACATTATCATCTGGTAATAACAAATTGACAGCAGTTAATATGTACTAGATCTTAAAATAATCAGTACAATGATAAATTATATAAAGATTCAAAATAAAGCGCTTTTCCGCCATTACTTCTTGGAACTAAAATTTGTAACAATTTGTGGAAGGCTAACAGTTGCGGATAGCCTTAAAACTGTTTAAACGAGTCTGTTCATTTTGAATATTGGTCAAATATTCACTAGACAATGAGTGCATGAACGCATAAAAAAAAAATCTGGAAGATTTTTTAAAGATTAGGCTCTTTTATAAAAATTATGTAAAATCAACAACGTTTCAACCTCCGTTATAACCTTTCAAGCGTTGGTATAAACTTTCTGTTACCGGCTTATTCTCGACGACATGTGCCAGCGGCCTGGCGCAGGGGCTGACCGCGACGCTGACGCTTGGTAAGACGCAGCAGGCGGCGCGAACGGCGGGCCTACCCGACCGCTGTCTGTGATCATAGCTTACCGCCGCGACCTGTGGTTGAGCAGCGCTGCTTAAGGCGGTAGGTCTTACCAATTCAAATTGATGCTGCTTGAAGCCTCCCCAGATTTTCACCAAAAAGGTGTAGGTAGATATATATATATATATCGGATCGGATCGATGACTTTTTTTTTTTTTTAGTAAGGGTAACCAGATTCCATCTAGTCTCAGTTTCTGTAAAATTGGAGTAAGCAAGCAGCTTCGAAGCATCGCCTCATCAGAGAAATGCCTCGGTTGCCTAGATTTACATAGCAGGCCTAGTACCCAGAGGGTACCACTTATTTGGTTTTTAAAAAACCGTTGATCACTGTTATTAGCACATTTCGTTAAAGCAGACACCAACTCTGCGTTCAAAATCGTTGGTTATGTCAGAGGAAAACTCTTTGGTGATAAATATATATATATATATATATATATATATATATATACACTTATACATTATATTTAAATCTCGCCTTTACGAGGCAACTATTTAGGACAGGATCTTTTTACAAGATTTTCCCTTCGGAAGGCACGTTAAGCCGGTGGTCCCGGCTGCCATCTGGTAGTCGTTAAAGGAACCACGTCAGAGGCCGAGAGGCGGTTCCAAAGAACTCTGACACCAGATTGTGCATGGTCGATTGACCGTGACACCTACTCGAAATGAAGATAATTGTATTGGCTGACCTCATTCTGACGATTCCGGGGTAAAGTCGCCCAAAGTCTGCAACAGTTCCGGTTCCATCGAATCTTCATCCACAATTCACAACTCGTTCAGCTTCCGCAATCGGCTCCAAGTCTTGCTCCCGCTCCAGCTCCGCCTTTTAGGTTTCAATAAACCCAAACCTAACCTTATTAGGTTTTACTTAACCCATGGCATGGGTTATGTTGTAGCGTTAAATGAGGTCAATGACTAGCCTAAACTATTTTAAATTGCTGGTCAATATCTCGTATTGACTCGGAGTTGTTTTATTGCCGCTGTCTAACATCTCGTGTTAGATCGGAAAAACTATTAAGCTGATGTGTTAAAGCATAACATTTGCATAGGTACCTTACTTATTTAAATGCGGTCAACGACCCGCGTAAACTATTTTTTTAATTGCTACTGGTCAATATCTCGTATTGACTCGGAGCTGTTGCCACTGTCTAACATCTCGTGTTAGATCGGGGTTATTGTGGGAAAAACTATTAAGCAAAACAATTGCACAGGTACCTTACTCAGTCCAATGAATATAAATTCATTTACTCTTTCTTCGTATCTTTTCTTCCGAATACCATGTTTCCTTAGAATTATTTGTTTTGACATGATTTCAAACAAATAACACATAACTAGTGCGAACGCCGCGCGCGCACGGACACGAATGAGGTGAGTGGGGGTCGCTGGCCCGGCATCGTGTGAAAGAGAGGGGGAAAGTTCTTTCTCTGTCTACGATGCTTTAAACTAGTGTGAATAGGTTCGGGCGTAGCAGCAGGACTACTACAGTAAGTAAATAAATCTCTGAAGACGAGGATCAGGATAATGGACTAATGGTAGATATACAGTCTCATACAAAATAAAGCCTTAATAATGTCCCCGAGTCAAAACATCATGCATACTTACAAACAACGGCAAAAACGGACCGGATTGAAAGTATAACTCCATTTTTTATTTTCAAATTTGATGCATAGTTTTTGCATCTTTTAACAATACCTTTGTCATCACAAGGAACTTATTGACACTGTGGAAAAACAGTTCCGAAACTCAATTAGTGCGCCGTTTTGCCGGACCCACATTTCTTCGAATCGTATATCTAGTAGATACACGATTCGTGCTCGAAATCTACCATTATATTTGATTTCTGAGCCCGATTACGATGAAATTTGACACTCTTATTAAATCAATATGACGCAAACTCACACATGTTGCAAAAGATAAAAAAAAACAATCCGGGAGTGCCAGAAGAAGTGAAAACTCGTCTCATCTCGGTCTCAAATCACGTGTCCGTCTTACGAATTTTCGATTAGTTCACGTGTCCTGACGCGAGTAACATTTTATACCCATGCAAAATAGTGCACAACGCCTCTATAGAAGTTTTCACTTCAAAAGTTTCAATAGGTTTTTACTTATATATTGCAGTAAACCCTAAAAGAAATGCTAATTAACCAGTCAACTACCAAACGCCCCAATTGGGAAACATACCTAACAATAGATAATCAATTGTGTCTGCGTTTCTCGCGATTAATGAGTTAAATTATTAAGGGTAAATGAGGAAAATTATATTCATTGTACGGAACCCTCCCAATGTGAGTTGGACTCGCTCTTGGCCGGTTTTTTCTCGACCCTCAATGTTGCTGCTAATCATCTAATTCATTAATGAGACGACAAACCACACATTAATAAGAACAATAATGGCCGTGCAAGAAAGAGTTTGAAAAAACCTCTTGCATGCAACCTCACAAGTGAGGTTTCATGGATACTTAAACATTATCCCCACTCAAGAAAGTTAAATGATTTCGCAACAAATGGTCATCATCATCATTATCATGTTCAAGTAGGTGTCACGGTCAATTGACCATGCACACCCTGGTGTCTGAGTTCTTCGGATGATGATGATGATGAGTTAAATGGTATGTAACCCAAGTGTGTATTAATCCGTCTCGCACATGGCCAGTTCTATTACATAACAGTTTTTCTTGTTTCAGCCCCACCCAATCGACCAATCATTGTAGACGCGAAGACCAGGGATCACACTCGTCTTCTAGAGCCCTACAATGAAGGAGACACCCTCGAGCTCAGCTGTGAAGTATCTGGTGGTAAGATTTATGTTTGTTTTGAGTTCCGTATCCAAAGAGAAGCCATGAAACTGCGCTCGCCAATCCGCCTGCCATCCGTGGTGAGTATGTCAATATCCTCCTATGTAATGAAGAATCATTGGCCTATGTCTAGCAGTGGAATTATTATGGCTGATAATATGATGATAATGATGATCCTGATCGAGCAATGGAGCGTAGTATGTTGGGTATTAAACGAACAGATCGAGTCAGAAATACCATCATACGCTCCATTGCAAACGTGGTAGATGTTGGCAAAAAGTCAGGTAATTTAAAGTGGGACTGGGCGATATGCACCAGGACAGGTGGGCTCATATAGCTACTTTATGGACTCCGACAGACGGAAAAAGAAAGAGAGGAAGACCCAGAACAAGGTGGTCGGATGAATTAAATTATTATGACGAAAACTGGAAGGAGAAAGCTAGGAATATGGATGCCTGGAGAAATGAAGGGGAGGCTTTTGCCCAGCAGTGGGACATAAATAGCTAAAAAAAAAATGATGATCCAAATAGAAGTAAAGGCACCAATGAATGTCAGTCTCTAAACAAGCTATTTTTTTTACTAAATATTGAAGTAGGCCTTTGTCTCCCATCTCACCTGATGGTAAGTGACGATGAAGACAAGGATGTTGTATGCATTGCAATGAGCATGTAGAAGTGTCAAAAGACGATAACGAAACCGGCCAAGTGCGAGTTGATTCGCGCACCGAGGGTCTTCTTTACCTTTTCTGACTGTTATGTGGGCTCGGAATATCATGGCAGTTTCTACGATTGTATATGTTGACTTTTTACAGCAGATAAGATTAATTTTTTACAGCTTCAACCGACTCCAGGTTTATGTGATATAATCAACTTGGTACGTCCAAGCGTAGTCTTGACATACAGATAGACAAACGGGCAATAAGAAAAACTTAAAGATGTAGTAATGTTAAAATTTGTGACGTCATAAGAATATAAGAAACAAAAATCATTACAATCGTTTATAAACCACTTATACGAAGGTCCAACTCAAATGGCTGCTTTATTTTTAACTAGCTGTTGCTCGCGACTTCGTCCGTGGCAATTTCTGTTATTATGATTAATTAGTATATATGAATAATTTCCCCGTTTTCAAATTTTTTTTATTGATGCTTCGCTCCTACTAGTCGCAGCGTGATGTTTTATAACCTTAAGCCTTCCTCAATAAATGGACTATCCAACACAAAAAGAATTTTCCAATTTGAACCAGTAGTTCCTGAGATTAGCGCGTTCAAACAAACAAACAAACTCTTCAGCTTTATAATATTATAGTATAGAAGTATAGATAAACGAACCAACAGTTTTCGCAAATGCCGTTATTAGTGGTTATTATCGCCCATGGATGCTCGGCGGTAGTCATACTAATTTCATTACTAGCGAGTAGAGTACCTTGCTTAACGACTTTTGTAAAAAGTCTCTACACGATGAGATAGAAATAAAATAAAAAGCAAATAACTTTTTAAAAGCAAGCTTTTATGTACATTACTTTATGTTTCGAGTTATTATAAGCGAGCCCTTTATTTTGATACCCATATTGTCGAAGTGCATCAAAAATACCTAGTACGCTAGTCCGACATCTTGGGTGTTCCGCTTCATGTTGGATTTAGAATGACGTCACACAACTTACAACTTACCCATGTATTGTCATCAAAACAAAACGAGTATAAAAAAAATCTGACATAATTGAGTTGTAAGATTCCACCCGAATAAACATTGCAAGTAAAATAAAAATAAAAGCTTGTAAAAACCAAGAGCAACAAATCAACAACGACAATAAATAATATTATTTATTTATTTCGAGCCATCATGTGTCCCCCTGCTGGGCAAAGGCCTCCCTCCATTTCTTCTATTCAGTCCGGTCCTGCGTTATTTCCTTCCAATCATTCTTAAATGTATCCAGCTTATCGCGCCATCGCGTTCATGGCCATCCATCGTTCTTTATTCAATCTTTGTTCATCAATGTTTGTTTGTTTGTTTGAACGCGCTAATCTCAGGAAGTCGCGGGCAACAGCTAGTAAATAATATAAGTGAAGATTAGGTATATTTCAAAGCACGTTCCCATAAAAGATTTTTTAAAAGAAATTAAACCAACCATTTTACTCACACCATTTCACGAAACCCGAGGTAGCGTAATTTTTGCCACGTATCTAGCTTTAGGTCATTAGTTTCTTTTTGTTTTTAGTGCCCAAATAAGTCTGCCGCGCGATATTCATGAAAAAGGAATGGTAATTTAGCTGTTTTTATGAAAATATGAATTTGGCCTAACTTATAAGTAGTAGTATCATGTCTTTTTCCCTTACGGTATAGACAGAGCCTAGGCTCTGTCTATACCGTAAAAAGACATGCCTTCAGGTCATATAGACATAGGTCTATATGACCTGAAGGCCACGTTGAGCATGTTGGTGGGCATTATGAGGAAACTAACTAACTAATAAGAGTATATTTCAAATACGTATTCTCTTTCATAGTTTGTTAGAAAAACTAGGATTTATACAGGATCACTCAAGGAGCAAAGGAGAACATTTTTCCTCTTTCTTCGGGCCCCGGGTTCGCTCTAGGTATTATTTGTTAAGTAAGACACAAGCTCATTATTGAATGAATTATTTTTTATTTGAGAAATATACACAGTACAAAGTAAAATTTAAGAAAGGAATGTACATAATATTAAATAAAACTTAGGTGCAAATTTTACCAGCACCGTGTCCGTTCCCAAATAGGTCCCAACTCAGCATTTGCTGGCGATAAAGCCAGCGCTGATCTTCCGTTGGAACCCATGTTGACGTCACGGGTGTGCGCAACTTACAAAAAAAAATGAGAAACAAAAATAACACAATATCAGACAACATAACAAATAGGTACACAACATTATTTAACATCCATACAAATATCACACTAAAGCATACACACAACACAACACAAGACAGGCAAGATCAAGACACCATTTTTTGTCTATTGGCACGATTTGCTCAGCTCGGCTGCTGTTTGCTTGTGCTCACAAATACTTATGCTCATTGACATTAAAGAATAAAAAAAGTTTAATTAATTTCACGACAAGACACAGTATTTGACAGATCAAAAATGAACTTGACAGATCAAAATTGAACTCCTAGCCTTCCCCAATCACCAGCTTACAAATGCTTGTGATGGACAGCGTTAAAAGCCCAAGAAGGGTCTTCCCACCTACCAGTCATGGTGAGGAAGCTATGGATCAAAGAATCCTTGTGAGAAGCCGTTGTCCAACTTTTTGGCGAGCTCCGTGGAGCACTGGTTATCAAGCCAGCCTGCGACACGGGGTGCCTTGGTTCGATCCCCGGTCAGGTCAAGATGGAAATTGATCTTTTTCAGATTGGCCTGGGTCTTGGATGTTTATCTATATATGAATTTGTTATAAAATATAGTAACGTTGAGTTAGTATCCCATAACACAAGTCTCGAACTTACTTTGGGGCTAGCTCAATCGGTGTGATTTGTCCGTATATATTTATTCATTATTATTTGCGGCTTCAACGATGATGATATATATTCTCCCCAAAGGAACGCATGTGATTTTGTATCCCCCTGCTAACATTTTTATCGTCGCTGTAGACAGTTTTATTTATACCTTACTGCTTTATACTGAATTTTTAATACAACCTCCTTTACCTAAAATACATATTTTCCTGAGGCTGCGGTATATTCCTCGTTAAATTTTAATATTTTCTGATCGGATTCTCTCATGACAGCGCCTACGAAAAGATACAAAAACTCGTAAAATTTAATGAAATGAGGAACAACCTTATATGTACTATTATTAAGACCATAGAGTATATTAGAGATTAGACGGTTGAGTAATATCATAAAAAAATTATGTACAGTCGCGGATACCTGACCAGCCCTCTACCTATATCTTAGACTAACTGTTGCCCGCGACCTCGTCCGCGGCAATTTCTGTTATTATGATTAATCAGTATAGATGAACAATTTTGCCCCGTTTTTAAAACATTTTTTAATGATGTTTCGCTCCTATTTAGTCGCAGTGTGATGTTATAAAGTCTAAAGCCTTCCTCAATAAATGGACTATCCAACACAAAAAGAATTTTCCAATTTGAACCAGTAGTTCCTGAGATTAGCGCGCTCAAACAAACAAACAAACTCTTCAGCTTTATAATATTAGTATAGATTAAAAATATTAACATGAACAATAATATTAAGAAATACTTCATTGAAATCTTTCTGTATATACATTTTCATGTTATTAGTATTCATAGTTTAAGAGAAAATTCAAGATATATATGTATAGAGGACTTGGTCATGTATCTCTGTCCCCATCGAAATTTGTATATTACATGAAATCAGAAATAAAAGAGACAAATAAATAAAAAAAACAACAGGTTGCACTCTAGGAGTGCCGGCAGAAGTGAAAAAGTACTCGTCACGTGTCCGTCTTACGAAATTTCGATCAGGTAATTTTATTACTTATCCCAAAAAGTGCACAATGCCGCTAAAGAAAACCAATGAAAATGAGTTTTTTTCGGCGTTTTCTTTGCTTTATCTTCTAATCTTTAAATTTTAAAATCGTTGAAAATAATAAATATGATATAAATAAGTGTGGCCTGAACAAAAAAAATTGTAATCATAAAATGAAAAAAGAAAGATAAATGAAGAAATTAGATGATAAATGATAAAGATAGATGATAAAATAAAAAAGCCCTTCAGGCGAGTAGGCGACCAATACTGTTGAAAAGAGTGTCTTTTGGCGTTTCTTCTCTGCAGTGGTCGGTTCCGAAACGCTAGTAGTCTGTAGCTTTTGCACATTAAGTAATAATATAAATATGACTAAATTAGATCCTTTAAAATGTGATTTGACGTAAAAATTGCCTGCAAAGGCCTATTTTCTGAATAAACGTTTTGATTTTGATTTGATATGATTTGACAAAACAAACATGGTATGAAGGTAGTTTCAAGCCCAGGTACACAGGGTACGTTTCATTCCGGGAAACTCAACTGTTTCCGAGGGAGCGACTTATTCGTCCAAGGAGTGACATTAACGTGGGCGAAGCCGCGGGCAAAAGCTAGTGATAAATAACCCGGTAATCAGGAGTCGCAATTGTCACGTGATTGAATTTGAAAGCACGTGAAAAGTTGTGGAAATTCGTCCAGCAAAATATAAATACGTTCAGAATTTGGAAAATCATAAATACAAAAAAGTGAAAGTTGAAAAACGAACTATTTTTATAGCATAAAATTAATTATTCAACGTGCAACATAACGATTCAGTTACCTAAGAGCTGCCGACCTTCAAGATAGGAATTAACACGTCTTTTGAAGATGATATGGCTAGCTCCGTGGCGCAGTGGTCAACACGCCAGCCTGCGACACGAGAGTGCCCGGGTTCGATTCCCGGCCAGGTCAAGATGGAAAATTATCTTTTTCAGATTGACTTGGGTCTTGGATGTGTCTCTATATATGTATTTGTTATAAAATATAGTATCGTTGAGTTAGTATCCCATAACACAAGTCTCGAACTTAATTTGGGGCTAGCTCAATCTGTGTGATTTGTCCGTATATATTTATTTATTTATTTGAAGGAACCCAGTGGGGAAGTACATTGGAAGAAGACTCGTTCCACAACTTACACACACGAAGAAAAAAAATCAATCAATCAATCATATTTTATGTTTTTGCTGTAAAAGTGGTTACATGAGGTTGTAACAGAGCGCACCCGTACGCGTCGCGACGGTGTCCTTACTAATATTATAAATGCGAAAGTGAGTTTGTTTGTTTGTTACTTTACGCCGTACTTTCACGCCGTAACTACAGAACCGATTATCATGAAATTTTGCATACAAGTTCTCTGGAGTACGGAGAAGGACAAGGGCTACCTTTTATCCCGGGAAAAAGTACTATTCCCGAGGGATCGACATTGACGCGGGCGTAGCCGCGGGCGAAAGCTAGTAATTTATATTTTGAGAACACGACCAAAAGGTCACGTGGTCCGCGCTCGGCCAATAGGAGCGCGGCCCGCTAGAAAATCTTCTTAACGAGGAGGTCTTGAGAAAAGTTCGAACCGGGACTCTTGTGTTTGAATAAATTATTGCTTGTCTCTTTTATAAGAGTGTTGTATATAGTTTCGTGTGTTCGATTCAGAAATATAGTAATTATATACCTACGTACGTGAGACTTTCATTTTATACGTGTATATCCATTACAAGGTGTTTTACAATTTAAGATCACACTTTTGACCTATCTAGGATTGAAAATAAACAATTCATAAAGTTAATTAAATATTTAAATTGAATAATCATCATCATCATCTTCAGGTTTTTTTTATTCTCCACTGCAGGAGCCTGACTCTCTTCGTAGGTACACTCTCCTCGCTGGCCAGACGGGTTGGAGAGGTCTCACTGATGTTTATGAGCTTTGTTTTGTATTTTACGATCACACGGCTAAAATATTCATTCCTATTTTCGATTTATCACTTTTATTATGTCATGTTAATTTGAATTCATTAGTGATTTTAAAATATATGTGTCATAACTACATATGCCTCCAAATATTCTTGTATAGAGTAATCATTTATCTAATAGGAAACAACGCAACATGATTTTAAAAGCTGGCAACGATAAGTATTTTATGTCTTTTGGCAGCTTGTTGTACATACATAGGTACATAATATTATGATGCCTGTTTCCCGTGGGGGTAGGCAGAGGCTATGAATCACCACTTGCTACGATCCTGTCAAATTTAACTTCGTCTACACTCATTATTCTCTTCATATTCTCTACGGTTTCGGATACTTCGAAAAATAGATCTAGAAAAACGTGTTTTTTTTATGAATACTACTTTCACCTGCAACTCCGCCCGCACCATTACTTTTTGGTGGGATTCATATTCAAATCCAAACGTTCATTTAATATAGGTTTCTTTGAACAATTATTAATTGTCATATTTCACTTCTCAACAATTGTAGACGTTAAAAATGTACTTATGGCTAAGTTTAATGCCGCTTCCAAAGCGGAGTGCAGAAGAAGCGGCAACAAACTGCACAGCACAGCGCATTGTCTCCAAAAGATGTCAACTCACAATTTTTGAAAACCTTAGAACCTAGGTATGTGGACTGATTATACATTGGTTAATTGTAATGTCATGTTTAAATTGAATTGAGAAATACTGTCATATTATTGAAATGAATAACACCGAAATAAAAAAATATATACTAGGTATATGCTTCTCCATACCCCAGACAATGGGTATGAAAAATGTTATGATGATCGGTTTTGTAGATAGGGCGTGAAGGCGTAACAAACAAACTCACTTTCGCATTTATAATATTAGTTAGAATGGAGTGCGTCTAACCTGATCAAAAGCAACGATGATGTTTAGGCTGGTCTGGTACACACAAACTCAAATAGTGCCTATTCACTCTTGCCTTTTTGTTGTGTTATTCTCTTCATTATTAAACTACTTCTTACAAAATCAGTCAAATGCTTTAAAACTTTTAGAATAAAATTAAAAAAATACCGTTTAAGTGTTTAAAAGTTATAAAAATTGCAGTAGTCAAGAATATGATCTATTTTTTGCCTACTTTTAATTATATGTAAATGGTGAAATTTTGATCGTTTTGGACCCTTTTAAAGGGGTGACTCAGACCATGAAAATGAACAACTTTTCCTATGGGCCCAACACTGGGAACTCAAAAAAAAAATTTATCATTTCCATACAAAAGAGTTCCGCAGCCCAGCCAGTTTGTATGGGATTGTCGAATTTTTTTTTTGAGTTCCCAGCTTTGTGCCCATTAGCGTAGCGCCACTAAACCGTATTGGCCATGTTGTGTTGTGATTCTTTTTATGTTCTTTTAAGTTTTTTAATATGGTAGCCGCGGGAGACCAGCGTCACGATTAACACCGTGATATACGCTGAGCGGAGACCAATTTGGTACATGTTTAATTTTTTTAATGTAAGGATAAGATAGTAGTACTAATTTTGTGTCCTACCAAATAAATAGTTTCTCTTTCTTTCTTTCTTTCTCTCTTTATGCTTGCTCACGTTTTAACACTTCAGTAAAATATTATATCATAGTAAACGCAAATAATAAATCACATTATTTGATATTGTCATATAACTGCAAACTGTTTCGGTACTACAGTGGAAATGTGATAGAACCTCTCATTTGTGAACCATGTCACGTCGCCTCAAGGACGTATGTCGGCGCTACAGAGGCTCAAATTCACGATATGAGATGTATGACGGTCGGGATTATTCCGAGTTTTAGTGATACGCTTGCATTTATCACTAAAATTCGAAAATACTATTTAATTATGTTAATTATTAATCTACAAAACTAACTTGTCGTTAAATCATTTTTTTGGACTGGATGTTTTGAGGCACAGTATATTAATATTGTAGTATATTAGTGTATTATTTACAAGCTAGAGGCTTTCGGTATAAGAGGAGTGGCCCTGGAGCTGTTCAAAGAACTAACCTAACCTAACCTAACTAATCGCAAGCAAATGGTCAAGATTGATGGTTGTTGTAGCGATAAGAAAACACTAAACTGTGGGGTCCCACAAGGGAGCAGTCTCTCTCCAACTCTGTTTCTCATCTACATTAATGATCTTTGCGACCTCAATCTTCCTGGTGGTAGAATACTTACGTTTGCTGACGATACGGCTCTCTTTTTCAAAGGTAATAACTGGGAAGAAGTTTTTGAAATAGCTCAGAACGGATTTAATATAGTTTACGCCTGGCTTAGAGACAATGTTCTCAGCTTAAATGTATCAAAGACTATGCTTCTACCATTTGCCCTCAGGACAGACCTTCTCCCCGATCTTTCACTATCTGTCACGGCTCATTCATGTACAGGAAAATGTCAACCATGTACTTGTCGCAAGATAGAAAGAACCGACAAGATCAAATACCTTGGTGTAATAATTGATTGTGCTCTGAGCTTTAGACCCCACATAGATGTTATAGTCCAAAGATTAAGAAAATTGATCTACATTTTTAGAATTCTGAGAAATGTAGCCAATCGACACATTATAAAAATGGTCTATAATGCCCTATGCCAACCAATAATTGACTATTGTCTAATAACCTGGGGCGGCACTGTAAAATCCCATCAAAGTAGAAAAAGCTCAAAGGTGTATCCTGAAAGTAGGATTTGGACTGCCACGCAGATATCCAACAGCCAAACTATATCAGGAGTGGGATGTCCTATCCGTTCGAAAGTCCTTTCTACTCCAAACGACTTTAAAAACGCACTCACTGACTCCCTATGATCCGGAACGTATTTGAAATAAACGCAGGAAAGGCTCGGTCTGCCCCGTTAAAGCCTTCCGGTGTCAATTTACAAACAACTTTTTCTGTTTTCTAGGCCCTTACATCTACAACAAACTTAAGTGCCTCTTATCGCTTTACTCCCTAAATAGACACAAATGCAAGGAAATAGTATCCAAATACCTTAAAACCCTAGACTACGACCAAACAGAAAATCTTCTCATAGTTCCAAAATAACTATTACTTACCCCTTCGATCATTAATACCAACTAGATAACGCATTACCTACAAAATCGTAGCAAAATTCTGTCCGCTCGAACATATAGCTATACATCTACATTGACTTACTAATAAACAGAGACTTAAGTTTTAAACCATTTTAATATCAAGATATTTCAGACCATATCACCTTACAATAAAGTCGCTTTTTTTAAAACAATTACCTTATGCTTACGATTATACGTCACGAAGACTAGCAAAGTAATAAATAACACCTGTCACTTAGAAACGAAGAATCATTTTGTCTAAGAACATCCATTGTGATGACAACCTTATTGCACTAATCATAAAGTACTTTTCTCTTTGATTACATTGCGAGTTACGTCGTTTTGTTTCGCTTCTGTTTGCTTCTTCAAATGTTTGTGCGGATGTTGGCTAGCTTGGCCAAACATTTCTTGCCATGGTTGAAAATCGGCAACATTTATTCAAAATGTTTATTATTAGTTAAAAGGTAAAATGTATAAAATAGTTCATTTACTTACCGAAAATAAGATACTCCGGACGAAAAATTATTTTTTCGGCCATTATTTCGACAAGTTTTTAGTGCACACTGCGGCATCGTGACACTGCGTTACGTTGGCTGTGTTTGGACCGAACTAAATAAAATAGCCCCTCATTGCTTGAGTGAGGGGCTATTTGCCGAGCCGTTTTTTATGCGCTGACCCGACATCTAGTTGGTATTAATGATCGAAGACTTACCCCAAGTCAACATCACCCTCTAATTACCACCTTATTACCACAGCGTATCTTCTCTCTCTATATGTAAGTTTATATCGCTATGTTACTCTGTATAAGTTTTATACAAATGTAAATACATATTGGTTTATATTATTTATAGTATCTATCGATATCTATTTTTCATTTTCATTTATTGTATTCATGTTATTGTTAAGTTTATTTAGTTGTATTAAGGATTTAATCATAAGTTATAAGCCGAACAGTAGTAGACTGCTCCGTATTAATAAGATCTCATTGTCAATAAGTAGTAAGAATAAGTGATATTCCTGTTATGTATTTAGAAGCGAGGGGCGACTGGTGACTTGTATATACAGGCTTTTTTTAAGCCTATCACGAGCACCAGGCTCTCTTTATGTTGCAATACAACCTACATTTAATTGTATGAATAAATTTTATGTATATGTAAATAATGAGAGCCAAATAAACGTTTATTATTATTATTATTCTTTTGACGTGATATTATAAATAGATGAACGCCAGCTGCACGCTCGAAAATGTGTCATGTTACGTGTGCAAGTGAAAGCGTGGAACAAGCGATAGAAAGGCACGATCGGACTAAGCGTTTGACTTGTGACGCATCTATCTCTCCTCCACCGTTATCACGTAAAATTATCGTCCGTAAACCGACTTTACAGACAATTTTTTTTTTTTAAATCCTTTTCCTTCTTGACTTTTGACACTGGCGAGCTCCGTGGCGCAGTTGTCAACACGCTTCCCCATGAGGGTGCCCGGGTTCGATCCCCGGTCAGGTCATGATGGAAAGCGATCTTTTTCAGATTAGCCTGGGTCTTGGATGTTTATCTATTTAAGTATCTATTATTAAATATAGTATCGTTTTGTTAGTATCCTAAGACACAAGTTCACAACTTACTGTCCCTATATATTAATTTATTTATTATATTTATACTTGATCAACGAAATTTATTACAATATCAGTTTAATATATCGAAAAGCAGAAAGCTGCTTGGGTACCACTGAAGTATGTAACAGCACTCCGCTTTTGTGAAATTTGTCATATCGCCTGCTTACATTCCAGATATGGGATGGATACCGGTGCCAGTTGAATAGTTCCGGATTATTCCGAATTGAACTGATGAATGGAAGGGTTTGTTTGATAATTCAACAACTCTGTTATAAAATGGCGCCTATCAGAATGTAGTAACAGCCTCCGTGGTCCAGTGGTTAAGGCGTTTGCCTGTTGACCCGGGGGTCGTGGGTTCGATACCCACCGGAAGCATACTTTGTTTAATTGTTTCCAGTTTGGTTAGGACATTGCAGGCTTGTATCACCTGATTGCCTGATAATAAAGATATTTCCGTGCTTCGGAAGGCACGTTAAGCCGGTGGTCCCGGCTGCAATCTGTTAGTCGTTAAAGGAACCTCGTCAGAGGCCGAGAGGCGGTTCCGAAAAACTCTAACACCAGGGTGTGCATGGTCGATTGACCGTGACACCTACTCGAAATGATGATGATGAGAATGTAGTGAATAGGCAATCTAAAATATCCAAAAGTAGTAGATCATTGCCTTGCCTTTATTTTTCACAACGACCCTTAGAAAGGGTACGTTTAGATAAATTATAGGGTTATTTATGGGTTTTCGTGCTATGCCGTCATTTATATATACCAGAAGAATGATTGAGCGGCATATTAAAAAAACCGGTTAAGTACGAGTTGGACTATCCTAACTAATATTATAAATGCGAAAGTGAGTTTCTTTGTTTGTTACGCTTTCACGTTGTAACCACTGAACCGATCATCATGAAATTTTGCATACACATTATTTGGGGTACGGAGAAGAACATAGGGTACATTTTATCCCGGGAAAAAGTATTGTCCCGAGGGATCGACATTGACGCAGGCGGAGCCGCGGGCGAAAGCTAGTCTATAATAAGTTTAAAATTATTTTTATTTTATGATGTAACAAAGAATTTATGTTTTTCGCATTTTTTCCCATATCTGTGTTATAAGACGTTGCTTCGTACCAAATTTCAAGATTCTGAGTTTATGGGAAGTACTCTGTAGGTTTTCATTACCTTGCGAATTTCGAAAATTCGCAGCAACGACTCTATCTTTTGTTTGCGTTGGCTTAGAAGTTTGATTTTTTTACAGCTGCAAGGGACAGTAGGCCTTAGTATTTGATATGAATTTTAGCTTATCACCTCTACGAGTTCTTGAGAAAAAAGATCTTGACAGACATACAGATAACAAAGTGATGCTATAAGGGTTCCGTTTTTTCCTTTTGAGGTACGGAACCCTAAAAAAGAACGCTAGTTTTCAAGATATCTTAATAAGCCTCCATCTAATAATAACTTATAAGCTGTTGTACTACGCTAAAACCACTAAAATGATAGATTTTTGTAAATAAATCAAAAACTTTCAACATTTTGCTGAAAATATCTATGGAGGCTTATCATTGATCGATGTCTAAAAGTTTTGTAGTTTCTTAAACCTAAGGCAAAATATAGGCTATAAAAGAAAGTTAGAGTTAAGATAACAAATGATTGATAGAATTTACAAAACAATGATAAAATTATATCAAAAAAGTTTATACAGCTGTAAAGTTCATAGCTGGTACAGCAGACGGGCACCCTGAAGATGGACTTCTAGGGATGAAATGTATCGGTATTTTTGATTAAAATTCATGAAACACGCTATTGCTAGTATTTAGTTTTTTTATTTGATTTTAAATTGAAATATGTGTGTGTGATAAATATAATATGATTTGCATGACTTTTGTCCAACCTAGTACTATAAATAGTGTTGTGAGAAATGAGCTTCAAGTCGGCGTTTGAGCTTTGAGTCCGAGGCTCACGAGTCCTTTAGCGGTCGAGCTCTAAAAGTTCGCAAGTTTTAAAGGCTCAAGCTTTTAGGGCTCGCGAGCTTTGAACGCTTGAGCTCTAAAGGCTTACGAGCTTGAAGGCTCGAACTCTTAAAGCTTAAATCTTAAAGACTCGAGAACCATGAAGCTCGAGGCTCGAAGCTCGAAACCCTTGAATCATGATTAAAATTTTGACACTAGCGGCACGTTTCTGTTTCGCTAGGGATTCTTTTGTAGTCATATCTTATGGTACTCAGGGATAATGTGGAATTCTGATGATGAAAGATTTTTTGAAATTGTTCTAGAATGGTTTTGAAAATAAATCCTTTTTTACAATCATAACTTAATTTATTTAAAAAATCTAATTTAAAAAGTCGAGAAAGACACGTTTATCAGCTCCAGCCTTGTGCTAAGTCTCTAACCACATGTTTAACTTTAAAGTTGTTCAAAGAGGTTCTCGTGAGCTGAAGAAAAAGAGAATGAGCTACCAGATTTTTCAAATTCGATGGCAGATGTAGAAATGACGATGTATAAGGACCCTTTGACGTGCCCTGACGTGACGGATCTAGAGGAGGCAAATGACAGGCAGTGGCCGTGGCCACATATTGAGCAAAGATAATAAATAAGTCGTGTGGTATCCGGCAAAGCCGTGTGGTATCCGGCAGAGTAGAATAGGACCACTCCAAGTCTTCCCGTGGATGTCGTAGAAGGCGACTTAGGAAATACAAGCTAAACAAAGCTTATAAACATCTAAGAGACCTCTCCAACCCGTCTGGCCAGCGTGGAGAGTGTAGGCCAAGTCCTTTGGCTGCTCTGGCCAAGCATGGCCCTAGTAGTACAGAGAGGGTCGTGCTCCTGTAGTGGAGACTAAAAAGGACCTGATGATGATGAATAAATAAGTAAAAAGACATAACGACTCGAAAAGAAGAAAACAAAGAGGAAGGACATTATGGCCCAGAATTAATTGTAGTATTTCTGTCTTTTACTTGTTTTTACATCCTCTAAGCTCGAGAGAATTGAAAAATAGGTATTTGTAAAATCTATTGCTGTGTGCCGCGTGCCCAAACTATCCCCGCAGAGTGCGATAGGGACAAATGCAGCTCAGACCGATAATACCTATTAAAAAGTACACAAAATTAACGCTTCGTAGTCCCTTAATTGCTTCTTCAAAACTTAACCGATTAAATTTTCTTTTTCATAAAAATTTAAAATAAGCTATGGCTATATTTTCTTTTTCTAATGTAATTGAGTCAAATTTGATTTCTTGATCTTTGAACACAACGGAAATTCTTACCAATTTTTCAGGTTTTGAAAGGTTCATATCTCATTGAATAAATCAATTATGAACAAAATTAAAACACAGGGCATGCTAATATATCTATATTTTTTTATGGTAAAAAATCATTGATCTATTAGTACTATCCGGCGAGGAATCAGGAGAATCGCTGGTATACAAATACGGCCCTCCTATTTCCTCATAAGATTATTAATTATTCACGTTAAAAGCTGTGTTTTGCAAAAACAATTTTAGAGTAACTCGAGATTAATAAATTATTTTTTTATATCCCACCTACCCGATTCCAGCGCGTGGTGCTAATAATTTTTGATATTACACATATACATACTACTATCATGTCTTTTTTTCTTATAGAGTAGACAGAGCCCTAGTCTATAAGACCTTGTGAAGGCTCGACCGTCCCAACGCTCTAGCCGAGTTCTCACATAAATAGGAAGGGAGAGCACAAGACGACACACAGAACACAGAATAACTTTATTATAATTTTACTTTACAACTTGAATAAATTAAAAACAGAGACTTATGCTCCAAGATATGGTAGAAGACTCAAAGATGTTAGTAGACTGAAAGATGTTAACAGATTGAAAGGTGGTAGCAGACTGAAGAATGAGTGATGAGAGAGAGAGAGAAAGTAATCTAAAAATGGAATGGAATAGAATGAAATTTGAATTAAAAATGAAATTTGAATTAAAATAAGGAATGAAAAATGGACAGGATGAGAGAAATGAGGTTGGATGAGATGCAGCATGCAGGTGGCATGCTGCAACGTTACAAACTAAAAGTCACGTTTAACATGTTGTTGAGCATGTAGGTGACAAAAAGAATCAAAATAGTTGTTTTTTGTTGATAGTTTTGATATTAACCAAAAACTTTCAACATTTTGCTGAAAATATCTATGGAGGCTTATCATTGATCGATGTCTAAAAGTTTTGTAGTTTCTTAAACCTAAGGCAAAATATAGGCTATAAAAGAAAGTTAGAGTTAAGATAACAAATGATTGATAGAATTTACAAAACAATGATAAAATTATATCAAAAAAGTTTATACAGCTGTAAAGTTCATAGCTGGTACAGCAGACGGGCACCCTGAAGATGGACTTCTAGGGATGAAATGTATCGGTATTTTTGATTAAAATTCATGAAACACGCTATTGCTAGTATTTAGTTTTTTTATTTGATTTTAAATTGAAATATGTGTGTGTGATAAATATAATATGATTTGCATGACTTTTGTCCAACCTAGTACTATAAATAGTGTTGTGAGAAATGAGCTTCAAGTCGGCGTTTGAGCTTTGAGTCCGAGGCTCACGAGTCCTTTAGCGGTCGAGCTCTAAAAGTTCGCAAGTTTTAAAGGCTCAAGCTTTTAGGGCTCGCGAGCTTTGAACGCTTGAGCTCTAAAGGCTTACGAGCTTGAAGGCTCGAACTCTTAAAGCTTAAATCTTAAAGACTCGAGAACCATGAAGCTCGAGGCTCGAAGCTCGAAACCCTTGAATCATGATTAAAATTTTGACACTAGCGGCACGTTTCTGTTTCGCTAGGGATTCTTTTGTAGTTAATAACTTATGGTACTCAGGGATAATGTGGAATTCTGATGATGAAAAATTTTTTGAAATTGTTCTAGAATGGTTTTGAAAATAAATCCTTTTTTACAATCATAACTTAATTTATTTAAAAAATCTAATTTAAAAAGTCGAGAAAGACACGTTTATCAGCTCCAGCCTTGTGCTAAGTCTCTAACCACATGTTTAACTTTAAAGTTGTTCAAAGAGGTTCTCGTGAGCTGAAGAAAAAGAGAATGAGCTACCAGATTTTTCAAATTCGATGGCAGATGTAGAAATGACGATGTATAAGGACCCTTTGACGTGCCCTGACGTGACGGATCTAGAGGAGGCAAATGACAGGCAGTGGCCGTGGCCACATATTGAGCAAAGATAATAAATAAGTCGTGTGGTATCCGGCAAAGCCGTGTGGTATCCGGCAGAGTAGAATAGGACCACTCCAAGTCTTCCCGTGGATGTCGTAGAAGGCGACTTAGGAAATACAAGCTAAACAAAGCTTATAAACATCTAAGAGACCTCTCCAACCCGTCTGGCCAGCGTGGAGAGTGTAGGCCAAGTCCTTTGGCTGCTCTGGCCAAGCATGGCCCTAGTAGTACAGAGAGGGTCGTGCTCCTGTAGTGGAGACTAAAAAGGACCTGATGATGATGAATAAATAAGTAAAAAGACATAACGACTCGAAAAGAAGAAAACAAAGAGGAAGGACATTATGGCCCAGAATTAATTGTAGTATTTCTGTCTTTTACTTGTTTTTACATCCTCTAAGCTCGAGAGAATTGAAAAATAGGTATTTGTAAAATCTATTGCTGTGTGCCGCGTGCCCAAACTATCCCCGCAGAGTGCGATAGGGACAAATGCAGCTCAGACCGATAATACCTATTAAAAAGTACACAAAATTAACGCTTCGTAGTCCCTTAATTGCTTCTTCAAAACTTAACCGATTAAATTTTCTTTTTCATAAAAATTTAAAATAAGCTATGGCTATATTTTCTTTTTCTAATGTAATTGAGTCAAATTTGATTTCTTGATCTTTGAACACAACGGAAATTCTTACCAATTTTTCAGGTTTTGAAAGGTTCATATCTCATTGAATAAATCAATTATGAACAAAATTAAAACACAGGGCATGCTAATATATCTATATTTTTTTATGGTAAAAAATCATTGATCTATTAGTACTATCCGGCGAGGAATCAGGAGAATCGCTGGTATACAAATACGGCCCTCCTATTTCCTCATAAGATTATTAATTATTCACGTTAAAAGCTGTGTTTTGCAAAAACAATTTTAGAGTAACTCGAGATTAATAAATTATTTTTTTATATCCCACCTACCCGATTCCAGCGCGTGGTGCTAATAATTTTTGATATTACACATATACATACTACTATCATGTCTTTTTTTCTTATAGAGTAGACAGAGCCCTAGTCTATAAGACCTTGTGAAGGCTCGACCGTCCCAACGCTCTAGCCGAGTTCTCACATAAATAGGAAGGGAGAGCACAAGACGACACACAGAACACAGAATAACTTTATTATAATTTTACTTTACAACTTGAATAAATTAAAAACAGAGACTTATGCTCCAAGATATGGTAGAAGACTCAAAGATGTTAGTAGACTGAAAGATGTTAACAGATTGAAAGGTGGTAGCAGACTGAAGAATGAGTGATGAGAGAGAGAGAGAAAGTAATCTAAAAATGGAATGGAATAGAATGAAATTTGAATTAAAAATGAAATTTGAATTAAAATAAGGAATGAAAAATGGACAGGATGAGAGAAATGAGGTTGGATGAGATGCAGCATGCAGGTGGCATGCTGCAACGTTACAAACTAAAAGTCATGTTTAACATGTTGTTGAGCATGTAGGTGACAAAAAGAATCAAAATAGTTGTTTTTTGTTGATAGTTTTGATATTAACCAAAAACTTTCAACATTTTGCTGAAAATATCTATGGAGGCTTATCATTGATCGATGTCTAAAAGTTTTGTAGTTTCTTAAACCTAAGGCAAAATATAGGCTATAAAAGAAAGTTAGAGTTAAGATAACAAATGATTGATAGAATTTACAAAACAATGATAAAATTATATCAAAAAAGTTTATACAGCTGTAAAGTTCATAGCTGGTACAGCAGACGGGCACCCTGAAGATGGACTTCTAGGGATGAAATGTATCGGTATTTTTGATTAAAATTCATGAAACACGCTATTGCTAGTATTTAGTTTTTTTATTTGATTTTAAATTGAAATATGTGTGTGTGATAAATATAATATGATTTGCATGACTTTTGTCCAACCTAGTACTATAAATAGTGTTGTGAGAAATGAGCTTCAAGTCGGCGTTTGAGCTTTGAGTCCGAGGCTCACGAGTCCTTTAGCGGTCGAGCTCTAAAAGTTCGCAAGTTTTAAAGGCTCAAGCTTTTAGGGCTCGCGAGCTTTGAACGCTTGAGCTCTAAAGGCTTACGAGCTTGAAGGCTCGAACTCTTAAAGCTTAAATCTTAAAGACTCGAGAACCATGAAGCTCGAGGCTCGAAGCTCGAAACCCTTGAATCATGATTAAAATTTTGACACTAGCGGCACGTTTCTGTTTCGCTAGGGATTCTTTTGTAGTTAATAACTTATGGTACTCAGGGATAATGTGGAATTCTGATGAGGAAAGATTTTTTGAAATTGTTCTAGAATGGTTTTGAAAATAAATCCTTTTTTACAATCATAACTTAATTTATTTAAAAAATCTAATTTAAAAAGTCGAGAAAGACACGTTTATCAGCTCCAGCCTTGTGCTAAGTCTCTAACCACATGTTTAACTTTAAAGTTGTTCAAAGAGGTTCTCGTGAGCTGAAGAAAAAGAGAATGAGCTACCAGATTTTTCAAATTCGATGGCAGATGTAGAAATGACGATGTATAAGGACCCTTTGACGTGCCCTGACGTGACGGATCTAGAGGAGGCAAATGACAGGCAGTGGCCGTGGCCACATATTGAGCAAAGATAATAAATAAGTCGTGTGGTATCCGGCAAAGCCGTGTGGTATCCGGCAGAGTAGAATAGGATCACTCCAAGTCTTCCCGTGGATGTCGTAGAAGGCGACTTAGGAAATACAAGCTAAACAAAGCTTATAAACATCTAAGAGACCTCTCCAACCCGTCTGGCCAGCGTGGAGAGTGTAGGCCAAGTCCTTTGGCTGCTCTGGCCAAGCATGGCCCTAGTAGTACAGAGAGGGTCGTGCTCCTGTAGTGGAGACTAAAAAGGACCTGATGATGATGAATAAATAAGTAAAAAGACATAACGACTCGAAAAGAAGAAAACAAAGAGGAAGGACATTATGGCCCAGAATTAATTGTAGTATTTCTGTCTTTTACTTGTTTTTACATCCTCTAAGCTCGAGAGAATTGAAAAATAGGTATTTGTAAAATCTATTGCTGTGTGCCGCGTGCCCAAACTATCCCCGCAGAGTGCGATAGGGACAAATGCAGCTCAGACCGATAATACCTATTAAAAAGTACACAAAATTAACGCTTCGTAGTCCCTTAATTGCTTCTTCAAAACTTAACAGATTTAATTATTTTTTCCTAAAAAAATTAAAATAAGCTATGGCTATATTTCCTTTTTCTAATGTAATTGAGTCAAATTTGATTTCTTGATCTTTGAACACAACGGAAATTCTTACCAATTTTTCAGGTTCTTAAAGGTTCATTTATCTTTGTGTAAATCAATTATGAACAAATTTAAAACACAGGGGCATGCTAATATATCTATAATTTTTTGTGATAAAAAATCATTGATCTATTAGTACTATCCGGCGAGGAATCAGGAGAATCGCTGGTATACAAATACGGCCCTCCTATTTCCTCATAAGATTATTAATTATTCACGTTAAAAGCTGTGTTTTGCAAAAACAATTTTAGAGTAACTCGAGATTAATAAATTATTTTTTTATATCCCACCTACCCGATTCCAGCGCGTGGTGCTAATAATTTTTGATATTACACATATACATACTACTATCATGTCTTTTTTTCTTATAGAGTAGACAGAGCCCTAGTCTATAAGACCTTGTGAAGGCTCGACCGTCCCAACGCTCTAGCCGAGTTCTCACATAAATAGGAAGGGAGAGCACAAGACGACACACAGAACACAGAATAACTTTATTATAATTTTACTTTACAACTTGAATAAATTAAAAACAGAGACTTATGCTCCAAGATATGGTAGAAGACTCAAAGATGTTAGTAGACTGAAAGATGTTAACAGATTGAAAGGTGGTAGCAGACTGAAGAATGAGTGATGAGAGAGAGAGAGAAAGTAATCTAAAAATGGAATGGAATAGAATGAAATTTGAATTAAAAATGAAATTTGAATTAAAATAAGGAATGAAAAATGGACAGGATGAGAGAAATGAGGTTGGATGAGATGCAGCATGCAGGTGGCATGCTGCAACGTTACAAACTAAAAGTCACGTTTAACATGTTGTTGAGCATGTAGGTGACAAAAAGAATCAAAATAGTTGTTTTTTGTTGATAGTTTTGATATTAACCTATCAATTTTTCATTTTGTGTAGGTGACCCTGCGCCTAGCGTGATCTGGTACCTGGAGAACACAATCATCGACGATGACTTCCAGCTGCGCGATGACGGGGTCACTGTGAACAACCTGACCTTCCCCGACATTGGTCGGCAGCATCTGAACGCCAGACTGGTCTGCCAGGCCTCGAATACGCAGCTAGCGCCGCCTGAAACCAAGCTACTCATACTGGATATTAATTGTAAGTTTAAAGTTGTCTTGTCTTAAGCTAGGGTTTCCTTAGATATGGTATCGCTTAGACGAGCGAACGAGAGAACGCAAAAATAGGGGTGATATGAGTAATCTCATTGTGTTTCTGTTTGTGACACCGGAGCTCGGATAAACCGATTTCAATTAAGATATTTCTTTGAAATGTAATTCTGTTGGGAGTGTTCTTGTTTGTTGTTGTTCTTGTTTTTTGTCTAAGTGGCCACACTAGTGCCTTTTTAAGCTGCCTAAAGGCATCTGATATATCTTGACGACTGCCATCAATGATGACAGTCGAAACCAATAGCTTGGCTGAACGTATCTTCCGAAGCACGGAGTTCAGCTATCACAGTCGGGACCGCGCCCGGATCGGATATCGGATTGCTCAAGTGAGAGTGTTTTTAGATTTTTTTGATAGAAATCGCTTCAGCCGTTTATAAGAATGCATGTTATTGTACTGCGGTTACTATATTTTTTAAGTTTATTTACTTGTATTTTACATCTTTTTTTTTCCTGTGTTTTCCTCCAAGTTTTTAATGTAGGTCGGAACAGTATGTCAGTTTTCTCCATTTTGTTCTATCGCCTACCAAAGCCTTTATCACTCCATTTTCGTTCATACTCTCCTTGACATAATTCATCAATCATTTCTTAGGTCGTCCTCTGTGCCGAGTTTCATTTACTTTTAATCCAATGTCTTCCTTGTTATATGATTTTCTTTTCTCCTCATCATATTCATTACTGTGCTACCTTAACATGTGTCCCTACTAATGCAGTCTGTTGCAGTAAGGCCGCTGACGGTGCAGATCCTGAACAAGAGACTGCAGCTCTCAGCCGACAGGAGCTACGAGATCGAGTGCAAGACAACTGGCTCCAAGCCGGAGGCGCAGGTTAGCTGGTGGAAGGGAGACAGGCAGTTGAAGAAGAGTATTAAAATGGTAAGTTCGTTTCGTTTTTTGCGTGTGTGGCCAATATAACACCAGTTCCAACAATTTATTGTAGATGTCCTTGGCCTAAAACAAGTTGCTTGGTAAAAGGTATATTCATTCTATATTATGATATAGGACGGCAAACCAGCAAGCGAGTCACCTGATGGTAAGTGATCAACACTGCCCATGGACAACTGCAACACCAGGGTGTAACAGGAGCGTTGCCGGCAGATGCCAATGGGCCTCCGCCTCTTTCACTCACCGAATGAAGCATAGAAGTGGTCTTCCAACCAAACATAGATTTTCTGTGAGAGTGTGGTTCTTCCTCGGACGAGGCCGCTCATTCATGCTACTAGCAAAAAAAACTTTTGACGGTAGCGACATATTCTTGACGTCTGCGATTGACCAACGGTTTAACGTGCCTTCTGAAGCACGAGGAAAGCCCTTGATATTTTAATGCCACTTGCGGTCACCCATCCTAGTGGGGACTGCGCCCGGGGTTGCTTTATATGCGTAAGCGCTAATAAGTCTCACGCACTGGGCAATCGGGCTTCTCTTCAATGGTAAGTTATGTATTAACTTCTGATGGGTGTTTTTGCAAATTTCCTTAAGCTTGTCAACCAATTCAGTATACTCGTACGGAGAGACGTTGGCTCTCTATGTGCATTTTACCGTCTATACTATGGGGTGTGTTCTGAAGAACTTTTTGAATTGGTGCCACCATCACCTTTCTACCACCGCACCGCTCGCTACAGGAGTAAAGTCCATCCCCACATCCTTGACACTTGGATCTCCAAAAATGTCAGAGCGAATGGACACCCTCCCGAGGTTTTCCCTGTGTGTTATGCAACGCATCAGCACTTCCTCTGGTGTTGCAGATGTCCATGGGCGACGGTGACCACTTTCCATCAGGTGGCTCGTCTGCTCGTTTGCCGTCAATATACATAAAAAAAAAAAACTCGTATCTACCCTGATAAGTTTTTATTTTCACGTAACAATGCAGATAATTTTAGCTTTATCGACAATGATTCGGTAGCTTAGTTAGGAGATGCAAGTTGTTTGACTAGGATGTTCGGAGTAAACATCTCATAGCAAAAATTCGTCCGGAATTCAAACTTGAATTCGTAGGAAACTTCGTTCCTAATTTGTTCACAAAGAGATTTGTTCAAAAAGAGACATGTATCCAATTTTAAATGTAAATCTTTGACTTTGACGCGATCACCCGGTTGCAATCCTTTTTTTTTCTATAATCTTTGTGGTTACTAATCCCAACGGTTAACATTTCCAGTAGGTACATAAAAAGTATGTATTTTTTATTTGTATGTAATAGGTATTTTAGATAAAACGAATGAACGAAAATATCTGCCCGTCCTTTATTTTCGACAAAGTAAAATAGATACCAAACCCGTACATTCATTGCAATATTATTCCAAAAAGCCCTCGACAACACAATTACCTCGCACTGTTCCCAATAACCGGACACTCAGGGAGGCAGGACGTAAAAGTACGTAACCGTAACAAGGGCGTATTGAGCAGGAAAACGGTTTCGGCTATGTTATGCGAATAATTTCCGGAGCGTGGGTTCGGGGCTATTTACGTCGTGGCTCGAAAATTGTGATAAATTTTGAACCTGCCCTGAATATGTAAAATACTTTGTGGAATACATGACGGTAAAAAATCGGGTGGGGCTGTGTCGGTTCCCAGCCGTTGGTTTTAAACTGAAACGTCTATATCAGCGAGTCGCTTTTAGTGTTAAAGATTGAAAGAAAACCAGATGCCGCCATGCAAACTCAAGGTCTTAGCAGCGAGCATGTTTCTACAATTAATAGTTTTATAGTTATTAATGGCAGATGATATAGACCAATTCGTTACGGTCCGGTTTTCTGGCATGGTACCCCGTGTAAAGTACCGATTTTAAAGACGTTTTACGTAAAATTTAAGAAGGTAACATAAAAAAAAAGGGTGGTGAATTCACATTTATGTTTAAAGATTCTCTTATTGTAACATTTTAAGTACTCTGAAGAGTATAATCGTAACATTGGCATTGGGCGTGAAAACGGTTTTGGCTATAAAGAAGCGTGGGTTGAAGGGTATTAAGATAGCTCGAAAGACTGTTCAATTTTGAAGTGGCCTTGAAAAATATAATGAGAAACACCTGTAAAATCTACTCTGTTAGTTGTGTAATACCTTATGTAATACCAAAATAGACATCGCTAAAAATGGGTTTTTAATAAGACCTAAAAATGACTTTTCCTTCAATATGACCTGAGCAAGAGGTGCTAAAGAATATAACCGTAACTACATATTGATTCAATAATACTGATCAATTTTGAACCAGTCCTTAAATCACCAAACATAGTGTATCTGTCTATCCAGGCTAATATTAGAGATTTTTTTTGTCTTCTAGTATGTCATTAGACAAAAGAAGTAATTTCAAAGAATAAACCGACTTTTCTAGTAAGTGATACACACTTAACTCTACATCTCAAAAACTACTAACTCGATTTTGACGTAAGCAGGTATAAACTAACACAGGAAAACTGTGTATTTCTGACAACATTACATATAGACGAGTCGAATTAATAATCTCATTTTTTTAAGTTGGTTAAAAAATTTATAATCATAGCCAATTTATCATAGTCTAAATATCCTTTTAGTTGATGTACTCGTAAGTCTTAGTTTAACCACGCAAGCATAATGACCAGTGGCGAAGAATTCAGGCTCAGAATTTGCAGGACACGATGTAAATTATTCGGGCTGGTTGTTACATAATCTAATAGTTGGTATTCCGGTGGGGAATTTTATTCAGGTTACAATGTAGGAGAAATGGTCCTCGCAGTTTGCGCATGATAATAAAAAATTAAAAAATAACATCTAAACTCTCAAATCGTTTAAACCGTCAGCTAATACTGCGTACATCCGGCACGTTTTCAATAAATATTGTAGGCGGTAGCTTTGTATAGTTCTTATAATAACACAAATGCCAATTTAGCCTACCCGCGACCATGAAAATTGTAAAGTTTTCCTGTTTATTTTTTATTCTGTTCTGTTTATTTATTTATTTCATACACTATTATCACGGGCTATCCTATTGCAATAGCACAGATACATTTTTATGGATAATTTCTAATATTATACAACACATACGTAATCCTTGTGAATTCAGTTAAGGAGCAACTAAACACGTCGATGTTGTTTGCTGCTTGATTCAGTATATTCAGCGTCCGGGTCAGTGATGTTGCTGCTCTTCGGAATTGCGAACACAAGAGGCTGCCGCTGCCGCCATACATACCGGTCCGGCACGCTTAGTGCCACCCATTGTAACACCACTTGGTTGCTAACTCGGCTCACTTCTATAATAAAATTCCTGCAGAAATATTAGGTCTGCCTATACTTACGTTTAAAGCGACTGTAAAAAACCAGTTAGTAAAAAAGGCTTATTTTTTATATATGTTATAGAATGGCAAACGAGCAAGCGAGTCACCTGATGGTAAGCGACTAGCGCTGCCCATGGACAACTGCAACACCAGGGTGTAACAGGAGCGTTGCGGGCCTTCCAAGGAGTTGGGGAAAGGCCATGGGGGGAGGAAATAGGGGAAGGATGGGCCTCCGGCTCTCTCACTTATCGAACGAAGCATAGAAGCGGTAAAGCTCCTACTCAAACGTCGATTTTCTGTGAGAGTGTGGTACTTCCCCGGACGAGCCGGCCCATTCATGCTACTAGCAAAAATGAATTTTGCCGGTAGCGTGGCTCTACCACAACAAAAGCTTATTACTGCATTGCTGACTCTATAATTGATAAAAATGCTTGGCAATATAAATTTATTTAATAACTAGCTGCCCCGGCGAACTTCGTTTCGCCATAAGTTAAAAACTATCCTATCTCTCAAGTTGGATCGAACTGCACATGGTGTGCGATTTTATTATAATCGGTTAAGTGGTTTAGGAGTCCATTGAGGACAAACATTGTGACACGAGATTTATATATATTAAGAGATATAATACATGTAAACAATGTAATCGATGCCCTCCAGGTACATAGGGACCAAGTCTGGATTGAGTTTCTTTCGGCGTATTCTTCTCACCAGTGGTCGTTCCGAAACGCTAGTAGTATTTCGATTTTGCATAAATTAAACAAAATATAACAAATACAGATATGACGTTCAAAAAGAGATACATGTATCCAATTTTAAATAAAATATTTGACTTTGACCTTATGACTTTAAAAACATATATTGCTGGGCTTGTACTCCGCCTCACTTCTAATGTGTTGTAACCCACCATGCCGAGAACGAATAATGTTAGGAATATTAAAGAGAAGAACGCACAGTAGAACGGATAAACGCCATATAATTTGTGATATAAAATATAAATGTCATAGCGTCACGTAGTTTTTTTCCTCGTGCAGCAGAATTGTTAAACGGACTCCCGAGATTTTCCCTGTGTGCTATGTCAACCCCAAGTCATAAGTTTGGGTCCTTCAAAAGGCGCGTTTACAGATATCTTAAGAGTCGGCAATGCATCGGCACCTCCTCTGGTGTTGCAGATGTCCATGGAAGACGGTGACCACTTCCCATCCGGTGGCATCTGCTCGTTTGCCGTCAAATATACATAATTAAAAAGAAGATATAAAAATCTTGTAAATTTGTTTTGTATCCGCATTATTCGAAACATTAGGAGTAAAAAATTGTAATAAAGGCGATAAACCCGTAGTAAATGTATCAAGGTTTTGGTTTTAGTCTTAACCTTAACCCTAAAAAACCAGCCAAGTGCACGAACAAGAGTATGCCATCTTATTAATAAGATCTAAAGCTTAATCAAGAAAATTTAAACCAAAAATGTTAGACGTAACTTCCACGAACTAAGTTTTATTACCCAATTATTAAAACAAAGTCTTAATCTGATATCGTAAAGTCCGTAAAACACTTCTTGCTATCTGCGGCCATTACGAATCCTTTTATCCTCAAAACATAACTAACTTTTGCTTACTTAACGAGCCATGGTTAACCTTAACAGAGCTGAACTTTTTTGTGTATAAAAACTTTTGAGAGTAAAATTCATGATCCATATTTTGTTTTATCTTTCCTTGTAAATTTGGGGTTCCGCACACAATGGGTGTAAGCGATGCCTTTTACAAGCTTTAATTTAGTTTCACCTGTCCCGATGTTTGTCTGTAATCAAATATTGCAAGTTAAATTTGATCGACTTCCCAGTTACCGATTGAGCTGAAATTTTGCATGCTTTGTGTAAATTTGATGACATCTGCATGTGTATGCATGCAATATCATGGAATCACTGTGCTGGTCTGATGATGAAGTCGAAATGTAGACCAGTGCCGATAATTTTTGAAAATATTTAAATGATAGTAGGATGAAACCCATTAAAAATGGTAGAGAATACACCAAAAATTAAAGGAAAAATATGTGTAATGAATTTTTCACATACATTTTGAGGTTAGGTGAAAAAAGTGTAAATACAAAAGGTATAGAACTTGCTATTACCTACATAATTGCCATATATCGTTTTTCCACAGGATTTGTAGTTTTGTCGGAAATCGAGATAAACCGTTTTTACCTTTAAATGCTCACCCCCTCCCACTTCCCTAACTCAGATCGCCTGTAATTTATTTTTACTTTAATTTTTAGTGTATTTTCTTCTATTTGTAATGGGTTTCATCCTACTATAATTCAAGGTTACTTTTTCATTTTTCAAAGGCTTCGGCACTGGTCTAATGTAGACATAGGAAATCTTAAACTAAACAAGGTGTGTTTAGACTAATGTAATTTGTCTTGGAAAACACATTGCGGATTTGTTTTTATTAAAAGCTTGACGCAAAAATGTAATTTTTGCAAAAAACATTTTTGTTAACTATATGTCGTCTGTCTGTTTGCTAACGAGTGGTATGTCTAATTTTTAAATTCAAGTCAGTTATTTAATGTAGGTTTCTAATAATATATTGTACTTCTGAACGTCTTTAATTTACTACTATTGACGTCGATAATTTACAAGGCTAAGTAATGCCACTTCTAAGCGGAGTGCAGAATATGCGGCAAGTTTTTTTTTTTCCATAAACGAGATTGCTTTAAGAGATAAGAGCATCTCTTGTGCTTCTTTATGGACAAAAGTATTAAATAATGTTGTTTCCTAAATTTCGTGCAATAAAGAATATTTCCTAGCGAATGTCGAAAAATCACAAAAAATTGCGGCATAACCAGCTGTATTTTTTGATTGGCGTGACGTTGGCTTAGAAGTTTGATTTTTTACAGCTCCAAGGGACAGTAGTACTGAGTATTTGATATAAATTCAGCTTGATACCTCTATGCGTTCCTGAAAAAAAAGTCTTGACAGGCAGACAGACGGACAACCAAGTGATCCTTTAAGGACTCCGTATTTTCCTTTTGAGGTACGGAATCCTAAAAAACAATAAATTATAGTACAATTCAATCTAAAACCCGTAAATGTTGACCCATATGATGCTGTATTACAAAAAAATAGGTAACGTACGGAATACTCGATGCAAGAGTCCGACTCGCACTTAGCCGATATTATGACTGTTACAGAACCTTTGTGGAGTTTGCCTTGCACTTGACAATTTTTTTTTGTTTATAAACTTTTTGAACGTAAAAGTCATGATTATTTTGGGTTATATTGTGCTGGATTTTATTTTTCCTTTTGTTCATGGTATGGTGTACTTGGATTTATAGGCAGAAGTTTAACATATTAAAGTTCTTAGTATCGAGTAACTAGAAAGTCAGATTTTTCATTTTATTTGCGCTATATGGTCATATATGTATATGATCTTTCTTTGTGACAAATTTCATATAAATACCCTAGGTTTTATTTCCGTTGCAATAATTAGCAATATCGAAAAAATATTGCCGCATAAATGGCCACATCTTCTCATTGGCTTGATTTTAAATGTATTTTTTCGGAACTTTAACTGACCGCAGAACTTTATATAGTATAGTATCACGTCTTTTTCCCTTCCGAGGTAGACAGAGCCTAGGTCCATAAGACCTGAAGGCCACGTTTAGCATGTTGGGGGCATTAGATGGAAAACGGAATCAAAATAGTGATGGGTTGCTAGCCGCATCGCCTATTAACATGATTCCTCAGATTTGACCCATTCCCTCGATCGGTTTTTACGATCTGCGCGGGAAGAGCAGCAGATCTTTCTATGTGTTAAGTACTAATTTTTACTAAATGTCCAAGTGTTTCTGAGAAAAGAGTCTTGACAGAAAGACGGACAACGAGTGATCCTATACGGATTCTTCTTTACCTTTTGAGAAACCTTAAAATGGTGTGATAGATGAAATAACCAGTGACAGATTGAAGTGGAAGAGAATTACATGCTGAGCTTACCCCACGTGATAGTGGGGAAAGGTAAAAAAGAAAAAGACTAATCTATACATATAATAAAACAGTAAAATTATTATGTCTGTACATTTCGAATTTTTGACTGAAATGGATAGAGGGACACTTAAAAAGAATAATAGAAAGCAAAAAAAATTTTTTGGAATTTCTTGTCTGTCTGTCTGTCTGTCTGTCTGTCTGTCTGTCTGTCTGTCTGTCTGTCTGTATGTATGATCACGATTATCTCCGAAAATACTGAACCGATTTACTTCAAACTTTCACCAATTGCTTTGTTTTAACTCAGTTTAACATTTAAAGTTTGTTTCATCAAAATCGGTTCATTAAAAAAAAAGTTATCGTCATTTGAATGAACTCAAGGCATGAGTTTGCCTGCAAACATATAGCAAAAATAAAATAAAATAATAAGTGACATAAGAAAATTAAAATCCAAAGTCAATTCATCATCATTATACGACACCTTTATACCTATCCATACTATCCATAGTAATCCATACTAAAAAAAAAGGAGAAGCTGACTGACTGACTGACATATCAACGCAGGGCCTAAACTATAAGGGACTAGGAACTTGAAATTTTGCACAGGGGTTCCTTTTATAACGTAGGGGAGCACTAAGAAAGGATTTTTGGAAATTCATCTCCTTAGGGGGAAAAACGGGTTGCAAAGTTAGTATGAAACTTTAATGTTTTTGAAGTTATTCGAATGAAATTCAGCATGAAGGTTCTTTACTGAAAGGTGTGAAACACGAGTAAAAGATTTTACTCAAAAATCATCCCTTAAGGGGGTAAAATAGGGGTGCAAAGTAAGCATGAAACTTTGCCATTTTTGAAGTTAGTCGAATGAAATTCAGTATGAAGGTTCTTTACTAAAAGGCATGAAACACGAGTAAAACTATTTTTCTCATAAATCATCCCTTAAGGGGATATAACGGGGATGCAAAGTTAGTATGAAACTTTCCGTTTTTGAAGTTATTCAATTGAAATTCAATATTAAGGTGTTTCATTGAAAGTCATGAACTAATGTATTCCGGGTTCAACTAATAATTCTACTGTTCCTGAGAAATCGACACTTATGCGGGCGGAGCTGCGGGCCAAAGGCAAACCTGACTTATATATCAACGCACAGCCGAAACTACTGTGCGCAGAAACTTGAAATTTGGCACAGGGATTCTTTTTATGATGTAAATGGGATTGTATGGAAATTTTCTCATTTCTGGACATAGAAGTATAAAAATAAGTATATATGTTTACGTTGAAAAAAAAAAATCTGTGTAGTTAAAATGGTCGAAATTTCCCCTTGAAGGGGTAGAATAGGTGGGGTAAAGTTTGTATGGATTTTTTTATTTACTTAGAAATATGACAATAAGAAGTTCTCTATTACAATAAAAAAATATCTGTGTAGGTGAAATGGGCAAAATCCCCTCCTTAAGGGCTAAAGATCTATGCAGGTGAAATGTATTAAATTCCCCCTTACGGGGAAAAAGCAAAGGGGCAGGGGTTTGTATGGAATTTTTATCATTTCTACTGTTCCCCAGGTAACGACATTAACGCGGGCGGAGCCGCGGGCAACAGCTAGTTCTCTATAAAGAGTTTATTTTTCAGTGATTCTTCTCAGCAGTGCAGCTATTAATTTGTAAGTTTTTCGTTACAAGAGAATAATATAAAAAAAATACTATATATCCTAGTTGGAAAATCTTATTAAAATTTTTTGTTGGTGTCAGGCTGGTGGTCGGTCGTAATAACTCTGCCAAATTATTAGACAACAGGAATAGTATAAAGTAACTAGTTGTTAAAATAGCGAAGGTCGGGACCTTCGACCCAAATAGTTATAACAGCCTCCGTAGTCCAGTGGTTAAGGCGTTTGCCTGTTGACCCGGGGGTCGTGGGTTCGATTCCCACCGGAAGCATACTTTGTTTAGTTGTTTCCAGTTTGGTTAGGACATTGCAGGCTTGAATCACCTGATTGTCTGATAATAAAGATGATCCCGTGCTTCGGAAGGCACGTTAAGCCGGTGGTCCCGGCTGCCATCTGGTAGTCGTTAAAAAAACCACGTCAGAGGCCGAGAGGCGGTTCCGAAGAACCCTGACACCAGGGTGTGCATGGTCGATTGACCGTGACACCTACTAGAAATGATAATGATGATGATTATAAATATATATATATTTTTCTATAAGTTTCCGGAATGAATATGAAAAAGTACTATTAAAGGTACAAAATTAATTTAATGTTTTTCAAAATAATCTCCCTTGGCGTCTATGCACTTTTTCATTCGATGAAACCAGTTTTGAAAACTTTTGTGCCACTCCTCTGTGGTGACCTCTGAAACGTGTTTTTCATACTCCTCGACAGCCTCCTCTGGTGATGAAAATCGTTGACCGCGTAATTGGTTCCTAATTTTTGGGAACAGAAAAAAGTCACAAGGTGCCAGGTCGGGACTGTATGCAGGATGACTCATGAGTTCTACGTTTTTCGCCTTCAAAAAGTCGTTTGTCTGTCTGGCCGTGTGAGAACTAGCATTGTCGTGGTGCAGGATGATACGGCGTTTACTGTTATTTTTACGGAGTTCGTCAATAACTTCCGGCAAACAAATGGTCGTGTACCAGTCACTATTCACTGTACGACGATTCTCTAAAGCAACAGTAGCCACGTGTCCAGTTTTATTAAAAAAAGAAGCAATCATCCGCTTAGATGCACTTTTCACGCGCGCCAATTTGGTTGGTTTCGGCTCATCTTGAAAGACCCATACGCTCGATTGCTGCTTTGTTTTGGGATCGTAGCAATAAATCCATGTTTCGTCACCTGTTACTATGTCCCACACCAACTTTGACGCACCTTCGTTGAATCTGGTAAGCATGGCACTCACCAAGTGACGCGGTCCGTTTTTTGAGCCTCGGTCAAGTTGTGTGGGATCCACCGCGAGCACAGCTTTCTCACACCCAAATGTTTGTGTAGGATTAATTGTATTTGATTCATGCCTATTTCTAAGGATGTGCGAATTTCATGGTAGGTCACATGCCTGTCTGTTTCAATCATACGGCGCACAGCATCGATGTTTTTGTTGGTCACAGCGGTGGACGGCCGACCATCGCGAGATTCGTCACTGAGATTGATACGACCACGCTTGAATTCTGCAAACCAGCTATAAACAGTTGTCTTGCATGGTGCTTCATCACCAAAAGCTGTTTTAAGCCGAGCGATGCTCTGTTGAGCTGTCAAATTACACTTAAAATCGTAGAAAATCATACTACGAAAATTTTCCCGAGTTAAATCCATGTTGATGCAGACACACATTTTTTTAAATGGCATCACAAGGTAAAAACAAAAGACAGTCAAATGAAACAAACTGCATTCTACAGCCAAAGAGTTCTATTTTCAAATGTTGCAATAAATTTTTAAATATTGTTTATGTAAGTGGCCAGTTCCGGAAACTTACAGTGCGCCCTATGTATTGTATTTATAGTAACTAAAAAAATCAATTTTATTCAGCAGCGTCCGACCCCAAGACGTTGTCGTAGGGCTGATAAAGCCCTTATTAATATTAAAATTGTATTGTGTGAACTGTGAACATGTATAAATATAGGTAAATTTGTAATTTTTCTATAATATGCAATTTAATTTAATTTATTAAACTGTAAACAGAGTGTTACCTCGCCATCATCATAATCACCATCAGGTCCTTTTTAGTGTCCACTACAGGAGCACGACCCTCTCTGTACTACTAGGGCCATACTACATACCTATTACCTCATCATGTTATTACGTAATGAATAGGATGGACGAGCGAAATTCTCTAATACAAGCATCTATTTGCTTAAAAGAGAACCTCCGTATATCGGTAGCAAAATGTACATGCTGAGAAAAATATTTTTTTTTCGAAGCACCACGACCAAGGAACCTTTATACGAAGATAGTTGAAGAAACAAGGATGCATATAATTTTTGTGAATCATGATCCGGCGACCCGGCTTCTCAGAAATTTTACATATCCAAACTGAGTGACATTTTCTGAAATAAGTGCGTCCAATATGGACGCCGCGGGGCGAACTGCCGCCGGAATATTTAGTGGATTTGGATTATATGCTAAAGTCATATATAGCGATTGTTACAAATTTAAATAAAATCACTTATCACGTTTATTAGGTTCGTTATTATTACTACCTCCGTGGTCTAGTGGGTAAGGCGTTTGACTGTAGACCCGGGGGTCGTGGGTTCGATTCCCACGGGAAGCATACTTTGTTTAGTTAGGACATTGCAGGTGTGAATCACCAGATTGTCTGATAATAAAAGATGATTTCGTGCTTCGGAAGGCACGTTAAGTCGTTGGTCCCGGCTGCCATCTGGTAGTCGTTAAAGGAACCATGTCAGAGGCCAAGAGGCGGTTCCGAAGAACTCTGACACCAGGGTGTGCATGGTCGATTGAACATGACACCTACTTGAAAATAATAATAATAACATAGGTAGTTTGTGTTTATAAATATGTCTCTTATAAGCATAAACTACCACTAATACTACCATTAATAACGTTCTAGATGTACACAGTTGGCGAGCTCCATGGCGGAATGGGCAAAACGCAAGCCAGCTACACGAGGGAGCCCGGGTTCGATCCCCGGTCAGGTTATGATGGAAAACGATCTTTTTCAGATTGACCTGGGTCTTGGATGTTTATCTATTTAAGTATCTTTTTTTAAATTTAAGTATTCTTACTAATTAATCCTATATACCTATAAGGTGATATCATAACTAACAAATTAAATATACAAATTAAATATTATAAATGCGAAAGTGAGTTTGTTTGTTTGTTACGCTTTCACGCTGTAACTACTGAACCGATCATCATGAAATTTTGCATACAAGTTCTCTGGAGTGCGGAGAAGGACATAGGCTACCTTTTATCCCGGGAAAAAGAACTATTCCCGAGGGATCGACTTTGACGCGGGCGGAGCCGCGGGCGAAATCTAGTCTATTATAAAATCGTTGAGTTAGTATACTACTACACAAATTCACAACTAACTGTGGGGTTAGCTCAATTTGTGTAATATATCCCTATATATTTATTTATCTATTTCACAATATTTACTCATAATGTCAAAAGGTGTTCCGCAAAATTTTTCGAAATCCTGTTATAAACTGGTACCTACATTGTAAAATATATTCATGTATAATATTCTACTATGTACCGCATTACCAACATAAACTAGAATGAAAATTGGTGATGGATGACTCAGTCAACTAAGTGACATTTTCTGGTATAAGTGCGTCCAATATGGGCGCAGCGGAGCGAACTGCGACCGGAATATTTAGTGGATTTGGATTATATGCAAATATTATATTTCCATAAAAAAATCTGTTTTGATTTATAATATTGTGTAATAGATTCATTTTTAATACTTTGCTATGTATCGCAGTATGGTGATGGGTGATTCGGTCAACTGGGTGACATTTTCTGGTATAATCGGTTCAATATGGACGCAGCGGGGCAAACTGCGACTAGAATATTTAGTGAATTTGGATTATAATGCAAATTTTATATTTTTATAAAAACAGTTTGTTTCGATTTATAATATTGTGGAATAGATTCATGTTTAATACTTTGCTATGTATCGCAGTACCAACATAAATTAAAATGCAAATTGGTGATGGATGACTCGGTCAACTGAGTCACTTCTCCGTCCAATATGGACGCCGCGGGGCGAACTGCGACCGGCATATTTAGTGGCTGCTCATTTGGATTATATGCTAATTTCCGATTTCCAATAAAATTTGGTCGAGACCTGTGCTATCTTATGAATATGCTATTATCATCAACATTAACAGCCAGCGGCAGTCCACGGCTGGACATAGCCTCCCCCAAAATGCACCACTACGCGAATACGCTATAACATTGTAAAATTCTCTGAAAATCCTTCCAGCTATCCACCGCGGCTCTCTCTTTCACCGAACGAAGCATAGAAATGGTAAAGCTTCTATTCAAACTCGGCCTCTGACGTGGTTCCTTTAACGACTACCAGATGGAAGCCAGGACCAACAGCTTAACATGCCTTCCGAAGCACGGAAACATCTTAATTATCAGACAATCAGGTGATTCAAGCCTGAAGTAGGCATTTGTCTCCCATCTCACCTGATGGTAAGTGACGATGAAGACGAGGATGTTACATGCCTGTCCAAGAGATAGCCATTTATTTTACTTTTGAATGACCCGGGACTGTACTTGTCGGTACCGTGGCTCTAGCACAACTAAATAACTAAGAATACAAGTGGGTAAAAATAAATACTACTCATTCTAAATAGTGTAGTTAATTAGTAATCGACTACTGCCATCTAACGTCGATTTTTGGAACTAAGCTAGTCAGAGCCTTTGCCAGAGCATGCCGCCGGATGTATTATATATTCCTGCAGAATTATAATATGTTAGAATTTTATGCTACTAGCTTTCGCGTAAATCTCTTGGGAACAATTCTTTTTCCGAGATGAAAAAGGTTTCATCCTGGATGTGGTCTAATAGACCTAAGCTCTGTCTACCCCGTAAGGGAAAACAATAAGTAGTAGAAGAATAGAAGATACCTTTTAAGAAATAGCACACAGATATCGTCACACTTTAGTGCGAATCTAAAAATATATAAGAGTATGTAATCTAAATCAGCAACCGCTAAATATTCCGGTCGGGTCCGCCCCGAGGCGTCCATATTGGAAGCATTTATTTCAGAAAACGTTATTCAGTTGACCGATTCATATTTATGCCCGCTGTTCACTCTAGCCTATGTTGGCATTTAGGGCAATTAGAATAGACAGAATTTGCATAAATCTTTAATAATCCAAACGATCCCTTCATTGATATTATAAATGCAAAAGTGATTTTGTTTATTCGTTTCTTTGTTTGTTTGTAACGATTTCACGTCTTAACTGCTGAAATGATCATCACGAATTATTGTATACACGGTGTATGTGGTACATAAAGGTACGTAATTCTAAATATTTTATTATGTATAAATTATATATTTATTTTTATTTGAAATGTAGTACACCCCGTTCCGTTGACGTTTATTTATTTATTTTACGTTCTTTAGTACTCTCCATACATCGGTTGTCTGGTAGAGATTTCTCTTAGCAATAAAACCGCCCATTGAACATAGATCAATATATATTTTGATAATTGTTTACTCATCATCATCATCATTTCGAGTAAGTGACACGGCCAATCGACCATGCACACTCTGGTGTTAGTTCTTCGGAAACGCCTCTCGGCCTCTAACGTGGTTCCTTTAACGATTACCAGATGGCAGCCATGACCACCGGCTTAACGTGCCTTCCGAAGCACGGAATATAAGATAATAATACTATAAATAATTTCCAATATAAGACTATATTGAAAAAATTCGAGTTGATTTATGAAACACATTTTTTTTTATATGTATTGGGTTTACTCTTACCATATTATATTACCATAATCTAGGCCAAAGGCAAAGATATGGTCTAAGATCGAGCGAGCTCACCCAGAAGAAGCCTATTCATTCTAACTTTTAAAAGATTCAGGTTTTATGCGCTCGGAAATACAGACGCAGGCAATGCATTCTAATCCTTAGCTGTGCGCATAATAAAAAATGAGGAAAAGCGCTTGGTACGAATAATAGGAATTTCAACCAGGTAAGGATGGTACCTACCCAGAGATGCGCCTGAACATCCGATAGAAGAAAGGAGAAAGTGGTATGAGTTCGAAAAGCTCTTGAGCACACTCTCCGAAGAATATCCTATAAAAGACACATAGGCTGGCGACTTTGCGTCTATGGCTAAGACTGCAGCTTATTTTTTATGAGTCTTTGGTCCCCTATAAATTTCCTGGCTCTTAATAAAACTTGTATATTTCTATACTCTTTCATCATCATCATCATCATCATCATCAGGTCCTTTTTAGTATCCACTACAGGAGCACGACCCTCTCTGTACTACTAGTGCCAGACTTGGCCAAAGGAGCCAGAGGGCTTGGCCTACACTCTCCACGCTGGCTAGACACCCGTCTGGCGGAGAGGTCTTTTAGATGTTTATAAGCTTTGTTTAGCTTGTATTTCCTAAGTCGCCTTCTACAACATCCACGGGAAGACTTGAAGTGGTCTATACTACTCTGCCGGATACCACACGGCTCTTCTTTCTTAAAAAAAACTAATTTCATTCCAAATGACGACCTTGGCTTTGTTTGATACAGTCTTTAAACTGTCTTGCCACGAATCAATAAAACGACTTCGAATATTCAAATATCAAGTAAACAGACACATTGAATTTGTTCCCCAATTTTAATTAAGAAATCCATTATGAGGACGGCTCCCATATTAAAATAATACGTCAGTTAATTTGTTTTTGTTCAAGATCCGATGTTTGGTTCTGTGCGGTCTCCTTGTTTATGAATAGGGATTCCTAAAAATGTAATCGTATTTATTTCTTCCGCATTGGTTTTGAGTGATGAATAGTTTTACAAGCCAGCTGCTTCTGATTATACGCAAGCGCCAAAATAAGAGTGTTATGTTTCTTAGTTTATTCATGCAGTATGTATTTAAGTTTCTTTATGTAACTTATCTCGGTAGAATTCTTACATCGCCGTCGTCACTCATTCAGTTGGGTTATTCCATATTCATCCCACGTACTCTCACTCGTTTGATATCCTTTCCTTACTAATATTATAAATGCAAAAGTGAGTTTGTTTGTTTGTTACGCTTTCACGCCGTAACTACTGAACCGATCATCATGAAATTTTGCATACAAGTTTTCTGGAGTACGGAGAAGGACATAGGCTACCTTTTATCCCGGGAAAAAGTACTATTTCCGAGGGATCGACAATGACGCGGGCGGAGCCGCGGGCAAAAGCTAGTTTTTTATAAGTTTCTTTCTACTGATATAACCCACTAGAGTATTTAGTAAATGTTTGAGACCTTCGTCTCTGTCTACTATATAAGACATAGAAACGTAATATGCCTCAGTAAGCAGCCATCTGCAGTACAAAAACAAATAACTCTCGGCGCCAAGGACCACGGCCAAGGAACCGACGCCTCAGCGGATTACGCGGAAACAATGGCTTTGTCCTCTTATCTACAGACGCTGAAAGACTGTAATTAATAAACATGATCAAGTGGAACCATTGAGTGAATAGGAAAGAAGTGATATACTATATTTTTTCCTATCACGTAGACACGCAAACTTGTCCGTGGTTACTGACACGTAAAGATTAGTAATGTTTTCGCGAGTGTTACACATTTAAACTAAATCACTAAATACGTTTTGATCGCGTTGTTACAGCATTAGACTAAGCTAACATTTGTGTAAAATGACTTATTAGATATAATTTCAACTAAGTCTATTCCTGCAAACGTAAAAACTGTAAAGTTTTTACGTTCGAAACGTTAGGTGTTATAATAATATCAATACATATAATAAAAGAGTAAAAAAAATGTGTCTGTACATTGAATATATTAACAAAAAATATATAGGGCGATGGAGACATACTAATAGAGTAAGAATTAAAAAATATGTCTGTTTGTTTGTCTGTTTGTTCACTCTAATCTCCGGAAATACTGGACGGATTCGAATGGAACTTTTTTCATTGTATAGCTATCAAGCCTGAGCAACATATAGGGTATAATTTATTTTGAAAACTGGAACATCTGATGCTGAACTATAACGGTCCAGATAAACTATAAGAAATATAAAAATGACGCCTGACGACAAATATTTTCTGCGGAGTTATAAAGTCCACGCGAACGAAGTTGCGGGCATCAGCTAGTAATGTAATAAAATATTATAACTTGGTTGTTTCGGCAATTTAAGCTACTACGTAATTTTTCTTTGGTAGTAATTATTGATTTGACAATTCCAGAAGTTATAACTCAATGAGAATCAGTGTATATTTCATTCGACGAGGGTTGAATAACGTGACACGACATAATTTATTGATGATAGCGCCTCAGGAATGCGGCGTTGTTCTATAAATTGTCACAGGTTCTTAAGGGCCCGTACTACCTCACACTGCTTTGCATGATTGACTGTTATATCAATAATAATTAAATACTCAAGTTAAAATAAAAATGTAGCAAAGTTCAGGACTAACTCTGGTAACTATCTGACTCAAAAACACGATTGCGTTAAATTTTCTCGATAGAAAATAATTGCAAAGTTGCCTCCAAATCACGTCTAATATACTCGGTATATAACATTATTCACCAAATACATTAAAATTAACCTTGAAACTTTTGATTATTATTGCATTACAGATAAGGCAGCCATCATATGTTTTGCTTTTTCGAATAACCCTTGAATATTCCTAAAAAACGAAAATATCCAAAGTAGCCAACGCGTTTAGACCATCCGCGTTTGTATTGCCATTTGCCACGCCGCCTGGCATATGGCGGGCTCTTAATAATAACTTGCTTCTTTCGGAGATTATAGCTAGTGTGTGTTTCCTTAGTTTCAAAGATTTATTCAGAAAATAGGCCTTTTCAGGCTTTTTCATGTCAATTCACATTTTAAATAATATTTATTAAATTATATTCAAATAATTAATTATTGTTCAAAAGCTACAAACTACTAGCATTTCGGAACCGATCACTGCAGGGAAAAGAAGCCGAAAGAAACTCTTTTCAACAGTATTGGTCGCCTACTTGCCTGAAGGGCTTTGTATGATATTTAATATTTTTATCTGTTATTTTTTTCTGATGTCATATTATATACAATTTTAATTTACATATTTTTGTGGAACACGTTATGTTAGCGATCGAGCGTGCAACAACAACAGATATGATAAAAGTCTCAAAGATAGATAGAAGTCTCAAAGAGGCCGGTTTAAATTATTGATATTATTGTTCTAGTAGTTATAACTCAATGAGAATCACAGTATATTTCATTCGAGGAGGGTTGAATAACATGACACGCTATAATTTATTGATGATAGCGCCTCGGGAATGTGGCGATGCTCTAATTGATTAATTTAATCTGCTACAATTTAAGTTTGATGTTAGTAATTGGAAATTAAATTACGACATTATCAGTTGAGTACGTACAGCGAAATCTATACTTACTTATCATTACATAGTATAAAACAAAGTCGCTTCCCGCTGTCTGTCCGTCCCTATGTATGTTTAGATCTTTAAAACTACACAACGGATTTTGATGTTTTTTTCAATAGTTAGAGGAAGGTTTATATGTACATTGCACCCGTGCGAAGCGGGTGTCCGGGTCACTAGTATAATATAAAGCTGAAGAGTTTGTTCGTTTGAACGCGCTTATCTCAGGAACTAATGGTTCAAATTGGAAAATTATTTTTGTGTTGGGTAGTCCATTTATTGAGGAAGGCTTTAGGCTATAAAACATTACGCTGCGACCAAACGGAGCGAAGCATCAATAAAAAATGTTTTGAAAACGGGGGAAAATTATTCATAGTTGAGGAAATCCGACGCGTGCGATGCGTGAACTGTTCAAGTTATCAAAAAAATGTGTAAAGAGTTATTCCTCTTATATTTCCTCCTTTATATTTCATAATAAATACATATATAAATACACATCCAAGACCCAGGCCAATCTGAAAAAGATCATTTTCCATCTTGACCTGGCCGGGGATCGAACCCGGGCACTCCGTGTCGCAGGCTGGCGTGTTAACCACTGCGCCACGGAGCTGTCTATATTGTATGAAGTGCCTTGACTATATCTCACGTTAGATTTAATCAAAAAAATACTTAAAGTCAGGTCAAAAGTAAAGTCTTTTTCTCAGTCTAGGAATAATTTTCACGCGCAGCTCTGATTGCCTCATTGTAAATCCCCGACAGCCTCCGTGGTCCAGTTGTTAAGGAGTTTGCCTGTAGACCCGGGGGTCGTGGGTTCGATTCCTACGGGAAGCATACTTTGTTTAGTTGCTTCCATTTTGATTAGGACATTACAGGCTTGAATCACCTGATTGTCTGATAATATAGATGATTCCGTGCTTCGGAAGGCACGGTAAGCCGTTGGTCCCGGCTGCCATCTGGTAGTCGTTAAGGGAACCACGTCAAAGGCCGAGAGGCGTTTCCGAAGAACTCTGACACCAGGGTGTGCATGGTCGATTGACCGTGGCACCTACTCGAAGTAAATAAAAAGCGCACGCCGAAAAAGCGCGCGCTGTTGAAACGCGCTCTAAAATCAGCCTTAATTATGAGCACACTGCAAAATTTACGTACCCGGCTGTTAAGCGTTAAGGAGTTTTCACAATCGGATCAGCTTTAAAACACTATAATATTGCATCGTCATCCGACTTACAGGTGTCTGCCAGAATAGCCTCCTTAGCGCAGTCGATAAAGTGCCAGCCTGAGACACGGGGCACCGGGTTCGATTCCCGTCGTGGATAGCCTGTACTTCATTTTCACAGATATTTCTCTGCACTTCCGGAGCTAACCAAAGAGGGTTGGCGTTGGGCAGGCAGCCGGCTGTAAAAACTTTTACCAAATTTTATTAGAGCATGAATACAGTCTTAATAACGCACCCCGAGTTCCGATACATCATCGCTGATGACGCAACCGGTAAAAACACTGATGTTGAAATTGACGACGAGCCTGCATGTAAAATTTCAGCTCAAGCATTCAGAAGTAGTCCAACTTACTAGTAGCTTTTGTTTTGCATACATTATTCTTTGATTACTTGTAAGTGTCATAAACAAACGTGTTCATTTCTAGCTTAACTTGGTGGGAAAGGTTTTGAGATACCTTCTTAATAGATTATTGCTAGAATTAGTTCTGAGAAGTGAAAAATATAAGAATAATTGTTACGCAATGTGTATAGCTATTTATAACAAAATACCTAAAGATATAAAAGATCTACCGTTAGATTTAAGATAAGATTGCGTGAATGGTTGTTGACTAAATGTTTTACTCAGTACAAGAATTATTAAGTTATTATTTTTTTTGTTTTTAATAATTAATGCATGTATAAAAATCGCATCAAAGATATGTATGCACTGTAATGTAGTCATTGTAATTTGTAAATTTAGATATAAATTTAGATGTATAGAGTTAAATAGGTTGGTCCTCATTATAAATCACGATAATATCAAAATGTATACCCTATTATTATTTAATATTTTTTTAAACTTATGTTTCGATCTCATCTGGAGATGTTATTTTTTTTTTTAATTTTGCAAAAAGTGGCATTTCTGTGCCATTTATATATTTCTCTCAATGTAAGAATTACTGTAGTTAATGCTCTTATTGGATTCTAAAGATAACCTCAGTAATGGATGGTATGATTTGATTTATACGTATGTTGACAAAGGAAGGAGCAAAGGGTAGATACTTCATTAAAAATCGTACATACATCTCTATCATCTGAGCGTTTTCCATTCGAATTCTCAGCCATGGTGCCTCACTTAAATAACACAGAATATGTAGATTAATCTTTGAAGTGGCAGGGGACGGGGCACATGGCGCGTAGAACCGATAGACGTTGGGGCAGAAGGATTCTCGAATGGCGACCACATACCGGTATATATGCGTATAGCGCAGCGTCCCACACGTAGGCACGTAGAGACCAAGTCTGGATTGAGTTTCTTTCGGCGTATTCTTCTCATCAGTGGTCGTTCCGAAACGCTAGTAGTATTTCATTTTTGCATATATTTAAAAATATATAAGAAATAAAAATATGACGTTCAAAAAGAGATGTATCCAATTTGGAATAAAAATCTTTGACTTTGACTTTGACCACACCTACCGACCAGATTGTCTTTGTTATTATTATGTTATTTATTATCATTGTCGTTTAATCTACCCCACACATAAAACAGCAGCATTTTGCGGCAGTTTCAGATATGCTGCTACTAAATGCTGGAACGATATTCCACCGCCCATTAGAAATTTGCGTTCCATAAAGACTTTTAAAAACAAATATAAATCTCATATTCTACATATCCAAAAATCGTAATTTCGCAGCTGAGCCACTACCAATTGAATAGTTTTTACTTTTTTCTTTTAACTGGTTATGTTGTGTTGTATGTACAGCAAACTGCATTTTCTATAATACTCGTACCTATGGTGTTAAGATGTAGTGCCACTAAAGATTATTTGTACAAGCAATTACTTTAACTACTGCTTTTTTGTCAATGTGTTTATTTACTTTATTTTTTTTTATTTCTACTTAATTCATTATAAATTTGTTTCTATGGCGTCCGCGGAAGACCAGCGTTGTGGGTCACGCCACAACATATGCTGAGCGGAGACCATTTTGATATGAACATAAGGATAGGATTGTTCTTTTTTGTATTTGTTTCTTGTTGTTTTTATTTATTTTTATGTTTTATACTAAATAAACGTTTTTTCTTTCTTCTTCTTTCTTTCTTTCTTTGTAGACTCGATCGATTACATAACATGTTGAAAAATAATCAAATTATGTATAATGAAATCATAGGACCCTATACAAGAGAGAAAAGAAAAGAAAGATAAAGAAATATAATCATATTTCGGCGCGCTCCGTGGCGCAGTGGTTAACACGCCAGCCTGCGACGCGAGGTACCCGGGTTCGATCCCCGGTCAGGTCAAGATGGAAAATGAACTTTTTCAGATTGGCCTGGGTCTTGCATGTTTATCTATATATGTATTTGTTATAAAATATAGTATACTTTGGGGCTAGCTCAATCTGTATGATTTGTCCGTATATATTTATTTATATTTATTCCTTCCCTTCAGGCGAGTAGGCGACCAATACTTTTAAAAAGATTGTTTTTGGGCGGTTTTCTTCTCTGCAGTGGTCAGTTCCGAAACGCTACTAGTATGTAGCTTTTGAACATTAATAATTTTGCCAGCAATAATCGTCAGCTAGTTTAAGGGACCTATCTAGTGGGAGGCAAGCCACCACCTGCCAATTGTAGTCAGTTATCATGATTATGGCAGGTGTCCGACCCTCTGTAATAACCCAGTTCCTCCTCCGGCTAAAACATGTTTAAGGGCAAATCTTACACGTTCTTGGAAATACCAATGTATTTCTATGAACGGGTTAATAATATAATAATAATAGTCCGTAAATTCTTATCAACCGTCTAGATTTGACCGAAAGCCTCTTTGTATTGGCTCTGGCTACACAAAAGCTCAACTACCAAGTCTTCTTAGAAGATTTGAGAAAAATATATAAAAATATAATAAAAATGTTGTTATAATAATAAAGTAAAAATAATGGTTAAGGGGCCTACATTACATCAACTTCTTCAAAGGGCCTCTATGTGTTTGATCTATATCTCCACGCATACCTCTCAAAGGACCGGGGTAACACCCGTGAACTCCAAAGGAGATACAAATGATAAAATAAAAGGCTTATTTTCCGAATAAACGTTTTGATTTATGATTAGTTTTTTTTCCTAATACAGTTATTTTAAACAAACTTTTTAATGAAAGTACGAATTGGCAAATGGGGACGGAAACGCATACGGGTTTTTGAAATAGATTTATACCAAAAAAGCAAAACAAGCAATAATTTGAAACCTGTTTTTTTTTTACCAGAATCAGAATATTTATTTGCATAAATAATATGGTACATAATATGGTGTTAAAATAAATAAATTCAGTCCATATTGCCACAAACAGGTTTTTCAGTGCACTAGTAGATATTAAATTAGATAGATTAACTACTATAATTCAGGATGTTAGGGTAATCACCATTGTCTCTCAAACCATCAAATCACCAATGCGCTGAACTAAAAATAAAATCGGCATTTTCATACGAATTGCTGGGCCGGTCGGACGCATTTGCATGAATTCCTTTTTCTGCATTTGTCTCAAGGAAAAGTTGTTCATTTTGATCGACTGATTTGATGGTTAGAAGGACAACGGTGTTTACCATAACATCCTGTGTATCTTTTTTCATAGTTTTCGGAGACCAACGCGACGTTGAGCATATTGACCCTTGTCCCAGAGGCGGAAGATCATGACGTTGACTTGGTGTGCCGAGCGGAGAACCCGAGGGTTTCTGATGCTGCCATCGAAGATAGATGGAAGTTGAATGTTCATTGTAAGTAATGCGTAAAGTTATATTAAAGAAAACGGATTTACTCACGTATTTTTAGACGGAAATGCCGACAAGTTTCCATCATCAAGGCAAGTGTCTAAAATATCGCGGTACGGCCGTCCCTCGATTAGTAAGTGATCAAAAAAGATTTTATCTATTAATTATCTATAAGTTATTAATCTATACATATAATAATCTATACATATTAAAAAAGTAAAAATATTTTGTCTGTACATTTAGATTTTTTGACTGAAATGGATAGAGGATACTTAAAAAGAATAAAAGAAAGCAAAAAAAATTTTTCGAATTTCTTGTCTGTCTGTCTGTATACCGAACCGATTTACTTCAAACTTTCACCAATTGCTTTGTTTTAACTCAGTTTAACATTTAAAGTTTGTTTCATCAAAATCGGTTCATTAAAAAAAGTTCTCGTCATTTGAATGAACTCAAGGCATGAGTTTGCCTGCAAATAAATATAGCAAAAAAAAACTGACATAAGGAAATATAAAATCCAAAGTCAATTCATCATCATTATACGACAGCATTATACCTATCCATACTATCCATAGTAATCCATACTTATAAAAAAGGAGAAGCTGACTGACTGACTGGCATATCAACGCAGGGCCTAAACTATAAGGGTTAGAACCTTGAAATTTTGCACAGGTGTTCCTTTTATAACGTACGGGAGCACTAAGAAAGGATTTTTGGAAATTCATCTCCTAGGGGGGTGAAACGGGTTGCAAAGTTAATATGAAACTTTGCCGTTTTTGAAGTTATTCGAATAAAATTCAGCATGAAGGTTCTTTACTAAAAGGTATGAAACACGAGTAAAATATTTTACTCAAAAATCATCCCTTAAGGGGGTAAAATAGAGGTGCAAAGTAAGCACGAAACTTTGCCATTTTTGAAGTTAGTCGAATGAAATTCAGCATGAAGGTTCTTTACTGAAAGGCATGAAACAAGAGTAATTACTTTTCTCAAAAATCATCCCTTAGGGGGTATAACGGGGATGCAAAGTTAGTATGAAACTTTCCATTTAAGAAGTTTGTATGGACATTTTCTCATTTCTGGACGTTTTGGATTACAATTAAAAAGATGTATGTAGGTAAAATCGACGAAATTTTCGCCTGAAGGGATAAAATAGGGGAGTAAAGTTAGTATGGATTTTTTTTTTCATTTCTAGACTTAGAAGTATGCAAATAGGTATATAAGTCCACGGTTACAATTAAAAAGATCTATGCAGGTGAAATGTATAAAATTCCCCCCTTAAGGGGTAAGCAAAGGGGGAGGGGTTTGTATGGATTTTTTATCATTTCTACTGTTCCCAAAGAAACGACATTAACGCGGGCGGAGCCGCGGGCAACAGCTAGTTATCTATAATTTATATATTATTATAGATTAAGATTTTATTTTTCGAGAATTTAAAAGCTTCGAAAGAACTTTGTTTCTAGTAACATTTTAATTCTTTTATAAGGGTAACTGTTAACGAACTTGACATTTTTTTTGATGGATTATCATATTTTTTCTTTAAGTTTTGGGGAAGGTTGGTACGCCTTGGTTTTTCGTTGAGGCCGCAAGTCCAAGGTGTACCAAATCTTCTTCATCAGGTCTTTTTTAGTCTCCACTACTGGAGCACGTCCCTCTCTGTTCTACTAGAGCCATACTTGGCCAGAGCAGTCAGAGGACTTGGCCTACCCTCTCCACGCTGGCCAGATGGGTTGGAGAGGTCTCACAGATGTTTATAAGCTTTGTTTAGCTTGTATTTCCTAAGTCGCCTTCTACGACAACTTAAATTAAGAAATTAAATATGGTGAAACAATTCCATGAGGCGTGGTTTTAACCAGTAACCTTAGGTCTCTGTACGATCTAAGCTCTGTCTATTGAAGTTATATTTGAGCTACCGCGCTTCAAACCCCGGCTTCGAAAAGCCCCACCATATTCCATTGCCCTTATTCAATGAATTTACATATTATTTGATTTTTCAATCCAAGTAATATGTAAATTACATAAATGGCAGAGCTTAGGTCGTACAGAGACCTAAGATCGCTGGTTCAAACTACGCCTTATGGATTTTTTTCACCATATATACATATATTTTATTTCTTAAATTTAATAAGAGTATATCTGATCTTTGTAAATGCAAAAAAAAAACACTTATATAAATATTGTTTGTTCCAGTCTTGCCCATAGTGACCCTGAAGTTGGGATCCAGCCTTAACCCTGGCTACATCAAGGAAGGGGATGACGTGTACTTCGAGTGCAGTGTGAAGGCGAACCCGAAGACTATGAGACTTACGTGGTACAAAGAGGTACATGTGTAAAACTTCAAACCCCTAGAAAGTATCCTTCTATGAGTATACTATATTGTCGAAATCATTGAATTAGAAAATCTATGGAAGCAGCATTGCGATCAAAAACTGACACCATGTAAAGTAGATCAAAGCGGGCGGGGCTTAATAAGTATATCTTTTTTGCAAACTAGTGTGCCATGCGCTCCGTGACGGAAGGACGCATCGATATAAGCATTTGATTACATATTTTTTGTGAACATCGGCAAAATCTTAACGAATGAAGAGAAAAAATACTTCTTGTGTAGTAAAGTGGTACAGATAAGAAAGACGGAAAAGTGACACTGGAGGAACTTATCATTGGTGAGTAAAATATTTTTTTGCGAGCTGCTAGCCTGCCTACTCCGCTATGTTGATACCATAGCGTTCATTAGATATGTTAACACCGCCCCGTGACCTTTAGCAGCCAAGCGCAAACTAGCTTCGTCTAGTGAGTGCGTAAGTTTTAGTAAATGGAAGTGATATTGAATCGTTAGTTGAATCAGAGTTACGCTTCCATAGTTTTTCTAATTCAATGGTCGAAACTATAGTGTGCAATCTCGGTAAAATAGCACGTGAGTGATCAGTTTTTATACATAATGTTTTTATCTCATGCTAGTTTCAATGACATAATGTTCTACTTAGTATGTTCAACTACGTATGTGAACATGTCTTGGACAAATCCAACTACTATATGCGTTTTGATAATCCTCAAGTCCTTGCAAAAGAAAATAGATACATGCCAAGAATGCTTCGTGAGACTATTGAAATTAAAAAAATATCCTTATTTCAATAGAGAGGATGGTTGGCAGTTACCACCAGCTTGGGATCCTGTCATCAGTTTAATAAAATCTCAAGCTCACCACAAGACTGCAAGACCTTCAGACACCGTGAGCCAATACTGCGTACATCCGGAACGTTATCAATAAATATTGTAGGCGGTAGTTTTGTATAGTTCTTATAACACAAAAGACAAATGTCAAATCAGTCTACGAGTCTGCGACCATGAAAACTGTAAAGTTTACGAAAAGTTAGGTGTAAAAATAATGTAATATACACGGTAATACCGTATTAAAGTAATTTTATTCTACTTATTTATTTTAAAGCTATCGTTTTGGAAAGCAATTACCCACATCATCATTACAGTCATAATAAGTCCTGGAAAAGGCGTCTCCCAACCCAAATATACTTAGTTCCATGGGTTACATCCTCACCTGAGATACTTCTAAAGATCTGGGGGCCGTGAGTCGGCTCAGGGGCCTACTATTGACTGTGATAAATCGATGACCCTGTCATCTAAGTGTGTACCTAGTTACACCTTCACCTGAGATGCATCCGATCCCGAGTTCCGGGGCTGGGGGTCGCCCGGGGGGGCGAATGGACTGTGTCGCAGCATATAGCTAATTTATTAATGAATTGTTGTTTTTCGTGTGTGTAAATGGCCAACACTGGTGTCAGATTTTCAAGCTGCCTAAAGGCATCTGACATAGTTTAACGACTGCCATTAATAATGACAGCCGAAACCAACGGCTAAACGAGCTTTTCGAAGCATTGAGGAGCTCGAGATATGTTTATGCCACTTGCGGTCACCCATCTTTGTGGGGACTGCGCCCGAAATTGCTTAACATGCGCCATCGGGGTTCTCTATAAATAAATAAACAGATTTGTGAACACTTTTTGCAGACCTGCTGCGTTTAAATTTCTCATTATAATAAATGTAAGAATACATCTAAAGTTGAAGTTTCTTTCAGGAGCAGGAAATCCATCACAACGCAAGCGCCGGTATAATTCTCAGCGACCAGAGCTTAGTACTACAGAGTGTAACGCGAGCGGCGTCGGGAGACTACACATGTCTAGCTTATAACAGCGAAGGCAGTGCTACCAGCAACTCTGTTTCTTTGCAGATTAGGTGTAAGTGACGCAATTCTATAAAAAATTTATGATAAGTAGATAGAAGATCTTTTGGTAATGTATCGATTTGTAGTGTATTTGTGTAACTGCGGTGCCAATCCGTCCGTTCTTCACTATCTTTCGTGCTCTAACTGTCTTACTACATGCATAGTATTTATTTGTTTATTTAATACGGCACATAAAATAGATCGCAACCAAAACAAGACAACAATAATATTTAATATAATACAGGTCCAGATCGCAATTCTTAATATATGTACACAAAAAGTTAAATAATGAATACAACGCAAACATTCATTACTGGCATTAAACTAAAAAAAAAAAAAAAATTAGAAATAAAAATGATCCTAAAAAAATAAATAAAACAATTTAAACTAAATACAAATAAAAATTAAATAAAAAAGAAAAGAAAAGAAAAGTGGGGCGTATTATTAAATTACACAAACTTTTTTTTACTGCAGATCTAAAGCAGACAAACTTTGGGACAAGACATCAAGACCATCACCGTTCGATAAATCATTTGTAAAGTTGGCAGTACTCAATAGTATAGTACTTCAATAAGGCCAAGGCTATCAGCGTAGCCAATTATTGGTCAAAAGAAATCTTATCGAAATGGTTCCATCTTTTTGACTCGAAAAGAAGAAGTGTATCAGTAGTGTATCATAGTGATCATAAACGATCTTCAGAATTAAATGTGATCCAAAGATTTCATAACATTAAAACAAAATCTGGACTAAAATTATATTCGTGCGTCACAAATGTAATTTCCGCTCTTGAACGTGTTATCTTCTTAAAGCTTGCAAAGTTCGTGCCTCACAGATATAGGATATTAGATTTTAAAAATGTTGTTTCTTTATCTCTTTCAACGTCACAGTCTGATATATGTGACAAATCAGTTTAGTGACCAATGCATTCCATAGCGCTATCAAACTAACCTCATTAACTGCCTCCGTAGTTCGGTTAAGGCGTTAGCCTGTAGACCCGGGTCGTGGGTTCGATTCCCACGGGAAGCATACTTTGTCTAGTTGTTTTCAGTTTGGTTAGGACATTGCAGGCTTGAATCACCTGGTTGTCTGATAAAAAAGATGATTCTGTGTTTCGGAAGGCACGTTAGGCTGTTGGTCCCGGCTGTCATCTAGTAGTCGTTAAGGAACCACGTCAGAAGCCGAGAGGCGGATCCGAAGAACTTTGACACCAGGGTGTGCATGGTCGATTGGCCGTGACACCTACTCGAAATGATGATGATCAGACTAACCGGCGCAGGCACGAAATTGATTCGTCACTTAAAACAGACTGTGGCGTTGAAAGGGATAAAGTTCGTGTCAACCAAAGAACTACAGATTTTTTTATATTGGCAGATGCACCAATGTGTAAAGCTCAAAACGAGGGAGCAATATACGGGGCGTTGAAGCAGGAAACCATCCAGCTACCGTGTACTGTGGACTCCAGCCCTCCTCCGACCAGCTTTACTTGGACTTTTAACAGTTCTGGAGAACAAAACGAGATATCATCCAGGTGAGCCCTTTTCTTCTGCACCTTGCTTTGGAAGCGGTATTTACCTTAGCCATAAGCAAATTACTGACGTCAACAATTCTCAGTTGTAAATATTTGACAGTTAATAAGTGTCCAAATGACCTATATTAAATATATGTTTTGGATTAAATTGAATTTCAAAGTTTTGATTTGAATTTTAAGTTAAATATTTGCATACTGTTTTCGTCGGTTAAGTATAAAGGTTTGCTCTAAAAATGTATATGAACACATGTATCATATCCTATTACAACATTTGTATATGTATAATTTCTCAGTAAAGTGTACCACCAAATATTGTGGCATAGTGTTAGGGATCACACACTCGCCTTTATTTGTCACATCTTAGAAGTTTGTATCATTAGCCTTAGCAAAAATTATAAATAAATCATGTGTAATATCTATTATAAGGCGCCAATGTGGTCCGAAACAAAGAGTATGCAAGAACTAATAGAGATTTGTGTCTAAAATGTAGAAAAAAAGGTATTTGAAGTAAAAACTTCTTAATCGGCGTTCAGCACTTTTTGGGATGGGTAAAAATGTGAAACTCGCATCAGGACACGTGATCTGATCAAAAAATATGTAAGACCGTGACCTGAGGCGGCGTCTTACGAATTTTGGTGGGTTCTCTCTTTCGCGGAGTTTTCACTTCTGCCGGCACTCCCTGTTCCCCACATTTTTTCTGTTTTTCTGCGAAATTTTAGCCACTTAATAATACTTGTTTCTCCAACAGCCTTTTCACCAAATCAGGGTTCACCTCGACCCTGAACTACACGCCTGTGACTGACATGGACTACGGGACCGTTTTCTGCTATGCAACCAACGCCGTCAGCAAGCAAGAGACACCGTGCCTCTTCAGACTCATAGCTGCAGGTAATTTATCACTTAAAACTCTTTTCCACGTTCGTGTTTGGAACTCACATCCACTCTACTACTCTGTATTCATTACGTTACGAAACCGTCTTTTGTTCCGCCATCTACGCTGTTGACAAGCGAGGGAATCTGTTTCTTATTAAGTCTAATAAGAAACAGATTAAAGATAAAAGAAAACATGTCGGCCTGTAGCTGACTTCGTACGTGAGTAACCCGTAATTCACATATAAATAAAGATAAAAGAGTTGACAGTAAAAGATACCTACTGCTAGTCAGCAGTAGGTATCTTTTACTTTCAACTTTTTTACCAGCTTTTTCTTGGCTGGGAAGTGTCGAAATGGGCAGACGTGGATTACGGCACAGTCTTCTTTTATGCTAATGTCATTGGCAAACAAGAGATGATGTGCTTCTCCAGACTTATAACTGGTTGTATCATTTACTTCGAATGGAAACTGAAATCATTTTTCAACATTCCTATACAAATTAGTAATTAATTAGTAGTATGTATGTATGTATCTTTATAAGTAAGGATGTATATTTGTATGTGAATTTATTTCTTCGACCATAACTTCTGAATTCTAGAATAGATTCAGATGTGTAAAATTGTTTTCAGTAGGCAGTCTATTTATTTTTTTCTTTGAACAAACAAGATACTTTTTTACTATAGTAACTTGTTTGATACAGGTCGACCAATGGCTCTGCAGAACTGCACGGTGATGAACCAAAGCATCAACGGTCTGCTGGTGGAATGCATTGAGGGATTCGACGGTGGTCTACCGCAAATCTTCCACATGGAAGTGCTGGAACTGCCCTCTATGATTGTGAGAAAATAAATTCATAATATTTTTGAAGTAGCAACTCTAATTTTCTTGACTTAAACAACATAAACCTTAAAGTAATAGAGCTTTAGATGTACAGTCAGCCAATGAGATATCTGACCCCCTACAACAGCGCCATTTTTCGCAAACTAAAGAAACATCCGTGGTTTAAACCCAAAGATAAAAATATACAAGTGTAATATCCTTTGCGACTAGTGCCATCTATTGAATTGTGAATGAACAAATAAGGTTAATAAGCAGAAATCTGATACCCTTGACGACTAATGCCATCTATTCGATTTTTGATAAATAAAACAAGCCCTAGCATACGATACGCTTATTTCAAAGATACTTCAATAGTTAGATGTGGCGCAAGTGGTAGGCACTACGGTTTAATAGTTAATGTGATTATGAATGAACAGGGTCAAATCCTCCAAAGCTTTTTATTTTTTACAAATATCACCAACTTCGTATTGTGATGTTGGTGTAATTTTGGTTGTTTTAACATAATGTTACCGAGCTAATTACTGTGAATAAAAAGCATTTTAAATTTTTAATTACTTTATTACATCAAAAAAATGTAACAGTGAAATAAATACCTGCCTACTTAATTCAAACTATGATTAATCTTCTGTAGAGAGAACCAACATGTTACTTAATAAGTAACAATTTACATCTCTCAACTTCTTTTTAATCATAGTATTATATTTTTTTAAATGTGTAGGGTCAAATAGTGCTATGTGAATAACTTTGCTTCGATAATAGTATAAGAATGAATATAAACCTATGGCATTAAATGAATTTTAATATGGGAGAGGGTGACCCCCATTTTGAAGCTTTTGTTCAAGTCTATTTGTCATTTCACTTACCATGTTAGATCAGATCACATATCACTTATGCGCATATTTATTAATTTAGTATAACCTTTTTGTCTAAATTGATTTAAATCAAACTTTACTCGTGTCTCGTGTCCCAGTTAAGCACTATTTGACCCTACAATCTGGGATTTTAATTGGTCACTCAATAACAGTTAGATCACAGAACAATTGTCTTAAATAAAATATATTCTACATTGCAAACTGTTGGAATCACCACATCTCATAAATTTTCCAAGTATTTTACTTTATTCATCCGGCCGCCGAATTCTACCAGCTCCCCTGGGCCCATTGAAGACATCTGTCCCCAATAACCTGCAAAACAATAATACGATCAGTTACCTATTATTCTACACTGCGTAATACACTAGGTATTAAATATTATTATTATTTTACTTCACTATTTAATGAATATTTTTACCTAATGTTATCCTGCCACTGTTCTCAAAGGCAAATTATTTTGATGGCTATACGCTGGCCATGTCTTCTCCGCAATATTTTTCTGCCATCATCATCAGACTTAAAACTTTTTTCATCAGAATAAAATACGATCTCGTTCTTGTTGAATGTTTCCTCACTGTTTCAATTGAAATATTGTAGTGTATATGTTACGCCAGTTGACTCCGAATCCACAAACGGACGGTGTTTCTCTGTAAGAGATATATTTATCTTAGACATTTATCACAAACCCTATGTTTTACGGAACAAAAAATAGTGTGACAATTAAGTAAGTATATTAAATACTTATAATTTCTACTTACCGCGATACCTAACTCTCTAGATATAGATATTTTAAATACTGTGGTTGTCTTTACAATACAATATTAACTTTCACAAAATCTGCTATATAAGATGAAACGGGATGCCTAATAACTGGTGGGGTTTTGGATCACTACACAGTAATCGCAGTATCTTATTTGTGACGCGAGTGAACAATATTTTTGATTAGTTGGTATCAGGTATAAATAAATCTGATAGATTACCCTCAATTTATTTGTTAAAGCAATGCGTTGCAGTTGGTGACAATGATGTCATAGCAGTAGAAATAGATAGCCAATTTCGCCCGAGACGTCATATCGTCGGTTGGCGTATTGAGATGAGCGCTAGCTTCTCAAGTCGTGGGTCCATGGTTCGAATCGAACTTTACGTAGGATTGTTTTTGATTCTTTCTTGTTCTTACCATTGATGATTACTTGAATTATTAGCTGAGATTATTAGAAACACAAAATTTGCAACTGAGCAGGTTATCAGAAACAAGTTTATACCAGCAGTTGTCTGTCTACTTGCCAAAAATCACGGTAGGTGGCGCTTCACAGCAAAGTGTGAATTTACGTTTTAAAAGTCAGGGGGTCAGGTATCTGCTTGGCCGACTGTACTCCTTTCAATCGTGAGGTTTTAATTTCCTTTTCTAAGCTTTTTGACGAGATGATGTCTTAGAAATCGATGAACGCCGGCTGCACGCTCGAAAAAGTCTCACGTTCCGTGTGCAAGCGAGAGCGCGGAACAAGCGATGGAGGCATGATCGGCCTAAGCGTTCGGCTTGTGACGCATCTATCTCTCTTTTGTCGTTATCACGTAAAATTAACGTAACGCGACTTTACAGACAATTTTCTTCTCATGTGTCAGATGTTCAAGCAGTTGACATAACGTAGCATTAAGACTACCATCTAGAGAGCGGCTGCAACCAAAAGATGAAATATTATTTGACTAGCTCCGTGGCGCAGCGGTCAACACGCCAGCCTGCGACACGACAGTGACCGGGTTCGATCCCCGGCCAGGTCAAGATGGCAAATGATCTCTTTCAGATTGGCCTGGGTCTTGGATGTGTATCTTTATATGTATTTGTTATAAAATATAGTATCGTTGAGTTAATATCCCATAACACAAGTCTTGAACTTACTTTGGGGCTAGCTCAATCTGTGTGATTTGTCCGTATATATTTATTATTTATTTATTATTTATAATATTTTCAGTATGTTATAAAAACTGATCTTTGAAAGCTTCCAAAATACAAAATTTAGTTTAGACCCAACGACACGACAAATAATCAGTTAAGTGCGAGAGTGCAACCCATCACTATTTTGATTTCTTTTTCAATCTTATGCCCACCAACATGCTAAACCTGGATTTTCGAACCTTAAAGACCTAAATTCTGTCTACCCCGCAAGGGAAACAGACGTGATAGTATGTATGTATTTAAAAACAGCGAGTGGCGTTAAACTCCAAAGATTGTTCCTATTTTTGGACGAAAAACATTCCCACAGATGCTCGCCAACGTGTCGTCCAACCACACGCCGTCCTTCGAAGTGCCTGGCCTCAACAGCCACACAGCCAGCTACGCGTTACTGCTGTATGCTTCCAATGTCAAGGGGAGGGGCGAAGAAGTGACTCTTTACACGGTGGCCGTCAGCCCACCGGATAAATACACAGGTAAATTGCACATAGTTACAGATCCCATCATTTTCGAAATTAAGTTAGGTCGTAAGTCAGTTGAATTAATTCTAGACATCAATTTTACGAGCTTATTTACCTCTATATGTAACTACAATCTCTTTATACATGGCGAAATTTTTATCGTTTTGGACCCTTTAAGGGGTGACTCAGACCATCAAAATGAACAACTTTTCCTATGGGAACAAAGCTGGGAACTAAAAAAAAAATCGACATTCCCATACAAACCGGCCGGGCGGCGGGACTCTTTTTAGGCCTTACCCTTAATACTCAGCTTAGGCCTTACCTAATTACACGGTGAAATTTTGGTCGTTCTGAACCCTTAAAGGGGTGATTCAGCCCGTTGATATGATCCTCTTCGCCCGTGAACCTGATCGTGAGCAGACGCGTCGCAATATTTCTTATAAAAAGTGCAAATAAGTGCTAGCGATTAAGACCAATAATTACTATTCAAATAAGTGTCAGTGTCCTTTAAACTAAAGTTATTGAAAAAATACCACCGTCGCTCCACAACGGAACGCCGAAGCGGACGCAACCGCGCTCTCTTACCACACCTCACCTCCGCGAGACTGAAATCGGTATATATTTTTTGTCTCCCTCTCGACGGATCACTGTTACGTTGCGTCTTGGCGCCTACGCTACGCGGGGTCTGCTACGAACTGCGCTGCGTGACGTCTGTGCTACGCCTTGTCTACGGAGCTACGACGAGAATTGGTTTGCTACGATCTGTGACTGAGTGATTCAACGATCTTCTTGTTTTTGTAAACAATCGAAGTGCACACTGGCTACGCACGGGCACCTGGCTACTATTGCGTAATAAATAACCCATTCCTGTGTTCGGTCGTAGCGGTTTTTTACTGTATAAGCTAATATTCCTGTCCGACTAGAGTGTTGCAAACTGAAAAGTGCTTATCATTGGCCTACAGCGAGGAAACAACATAGCACGCAGTTTATTGTACCCTAGTACTATGCATCAAGAAGCGGACATGTCAGTGTGCGACTTGGAGGCGTCTTACAATAATGACCGACAGGTTTCACAGGAACAGATTGTGACTCCACCAAACTTTGTGAGCACTCGATCTAAGTTCGTAACGACTGACGATCTAAATAAATTTAAGGATGAAATAAAATCGATGTTACAGTTATATTTGAGAGAACAAAAAACAGAACTGAAGGATATCGCGCCCACTTTGCGTGAAATTAAACAAACAAACGTAAACATTGAGAGCTCAATCGCGTTGCTGTCGGCTCAGTCCTCAGAACTAAAAAACAAAGTTACCCACTTAGAAAAAAAGGTTAAAGAAAACCAGGAGTACATTGTCATATTGGAGGAAAAAATTGAAGGCCTACAGATGACAGGGCGCAAAGCTAATCTGGAAATAAAAAATGTTCCTAGGAAAAAGGACGAAACAAAGGACGATCTTATCGAAATGGCCCTGTGCCTATCGTCCTCTATTGGGGCTAATTTGTGTAAAACAGATATAAGGGATATATACAGGACTCGCGGGAAAAAGGACTCCAAAAATACCCCGATTATTCTGGAAACGTCGTCAACTTTGCTAAAGGTCGAATTTTTGAAAAAGTGTAAGGCTTTTAATATTAGAACCAAGGAAAAACTTTGCGCCAAACACCTCGGCTTTCGGGTAAATGGGGATATTCCCATATTTGTTTCGGAACAACTCACTCCTAAGGGATCGCGTCTTCACTTCCTGGCAAGAGATCTTGCCAAGACTAAACAATATAAATATTGCTGGACTGCCTACGGTAAGGTATATATTCGAAAATCAGACAGCTCACCCATTATATTAATTACTTCGGAAGCCCAGGTGCATCATCTCACAGGTGGGGATGACTGACTAGCCAGTAAAACGACTGTGTTAAGCTATATTTATTTTACAAAGTCATTTTTGTTTTACAATAACCAGGGCCTTAAGAAAGTTCAGCAGTTCAGTGCCTATTTACCTAGGATTATTATTATTATTTTTCTACTAACTGCCTATACTTGTCATACTGGAATATTGACGTACGTCACGTTATTACTAGTTGTTGTTTACTTGATGCAAATGTATATTTATCTTCACTTAAAAACTTTACATATCCATTTAAAAATATCTATTAAAATTAATATAAAATCTTTCCTTACATATACTCACATACAATCATATTATATATACACTGCTTTACAATTATACAATATGGATGATTATATTCAATCATACTGCTTATATAACCACATACAAATAAAAATATATCTAATATACCTAAAACCACTTTTCCGCCTCGTAATTGGGTATTTCCAGCGAACTCTTTTTATTATAGAATTAGAAAAACATGCGTTTAAATTATGCCTAAACATGTTAAACTGTTTTCTAAACTTGACGTGTTTGCTTATTGGTTTATATGCCAATGGATAACGCAATACAAACTTTGAATGAAATAGACAGGTTTGAAATAGCACGTTCTTTTAGTTGTGATATTACAGAACTTAGAAACTATCTACAAGTACAAAAAAACGATTTTACCATTATATCTCAAAATATAAGAAGCATATACCACAACTTTGATGATTTCTTAATTCAATTGTCCAGTCTTACATTTGATACGGATGTTTTAATACTTACTGAATGTAGACTTAGTTCCAATAAATCTGTACCACAGATTCCTAATTATAACTCATATTATACGAAATGTCAGTTGAATCAAAACGATGGAGTGGTTATCTTCGTAAAATCCTACTTAAAGCACAAAGTTAAAGAAGTGAAGTTATCCCAAGCATCCTGCCTGCAGCTTGACATATTAAATAGTACCGTTTTATGTATATATAGATCTCCCTCAAATAAAAGCGCAGAAAGTTTTATCACTACATTAGGTGAACAGGTGGACTTATTGAGCTCCTTAAACAATAATATAATAATTGCGGGAGATATAAATATTAACATCACACTAAAAGATAAAGAAACTACCGACGAAAAAAGAAATAGAATCAACTATCTGAATATGTTAGCGACCTATGGTGTATTAGCAGGTCACACTATACCTACTAGAGAAAAATCGTGCTTGGACCACTTCATGCTAAAAATAAACAAAGTTAAATATGCAGCATCTATAGCTATATTAGAAACGTCTACTACTGACCATTTCACTACGTTATTATGTTTATCAAAAATAAAACATCGTCTATCCGTAAGTAAAACTAAAACAACCGTTAACTTTGAAGAAGCTTTAAGACACTTAAAATCTAAAAACCTTTCTGAACTCATGTTTTGTGATGACCCCTCCATGGTAATAGATGGCTTAATATGCAAGATAACTGAGTCAATAAAGGCAAATACAGTAACCACGAATGTAGCTAACAAAAATCGCATTATCAAACCATGGATCACGCCAGGTATTCTACGCTGTATTAGAAACCGCAACAACTTACAAAAGAAAGTTCGCGGTGATCCATTTAATGATATAATTAAACTAACATATACAAGATACAGAAATTATTGTAATAAACTTATTAAAAAAATCAAAAGACAATATGAAAATGATTTATTAGCTAAAACTGTTAAAAATAATAAATTATTATGGAAAAATATTAAGAATATTACCTATACAAATAAATCGAACAGTATAAACACGGAATTATTAAATATAAAATCTACACCGACTGCTTCAGCTGATTATGCTAATTATTATTTCGCCAACATCGGCAAGGATATTGCACAAAGAAATACACAACCGTCAGAAGTAGAACTAAATAAGTACATCCGGGACTTACCATCATTTCCAAACTCCTTTGTTCTTTTACATACCGATCTAGACGAGGTAACCAATACAATTATGAACCTAAAGTCGGAAAGTGCTCCAGGTTGGGATAATATTCCCACCAGTTTCCTCAAATTAGCCAAAGCTGAAATAGTCCCAGTAATAACACATTTTTGCAATCTTTGTTTTGATAAAGGAGCTTTTCCAGCACAACTTAAACAGTCAATTATTACACCTGTTTTCAAGGGTGGGGATAGAGACGATATTAATAATTACAGACCGATCTCTGTGCTAACAGTAATTTCCAAAATATTAGAAAAAATATTAAATAAAAGGCTGATCAATTATCTAACTAAATAAAAGATTCTCTCCCCTTCTCAATTCGGATTCCGGCAAGGGAGATCAACCGAGGATGCAGTGGCTGAACTCAGCTCGTTTGTGGCAGAACAGCTTGATGACCGTAAAAAGTGTGCATCTGTATTCCTTGATTTTAGGAAAGCGTTTGATACAGTCTCTCTCCCTATCCTTGTGTGTAAGCTGGAAAAAATTGGAATACGTGGAATTCCCCTAAATTTATTTAAGGATTATTTATGTAATAGAAAGCAGATAGTGAAATTGGATAGTTATGTTAGTGGATGCACTGAGGTGTCATACGGCGTGCCACAGGGCAGCGTTCTTGGTCCAACATTGTTTCTCGTTTATATAAACGATCTATGCAGTATGGCTATCTATAATGCTAAAATCATGTCGTACGCTGATGACACTGCCGTGGTATTTACTGGTGATTCGTGGGATACTGTTCGATTGAGTGCAGAGTTAGGGTTGCAACAAATTAACAGATGGTTGTGTAATAACTATCTCACACTGAATGCCGATAAGACCAACTATATATGTTTTAGCATATATAATGATTCCCAACCTACTGATGATTTTACCATAAGAATTCATAAATGTAACCGTACAGTAAACAGGGATACGTGTAGCTGCCCAATCATACGAAAGGTAAATCAAACTAAATACCTGGGAGTCTTGTTGGATCAGCGCCTCTCTTGGTATCCACATATTGAATATATGGTGGTAAGAATCAGAAAATTAATCTGGATATTTAAAAAACTACGTCACGTTGTGCCAAGGGAGGCTGATACCTCTGGGAAATCCAATAATAACCTACTACGGAAGATATATATAGCCTTGGTGCAATCTGTATTGGTTTACTGTTTGCCCATATGGGGCGGTGCCGCTAAGACACGATTCTTAGATGTAGAACGTGCACATCGCAGCTTACTTAAAGTAATGTTTTTTAAGAAAATTCGATTTCCTACTGATTGTCTATATCGTATAGCTAAGCTGCCTTCCGTTAGGAAGTTATACATCATACATACAATATTAAAAAAACATAGAACCTTGCCTTATGACCCTACTATCAGTAATAGAAGGAGGAAAGGCACTGTTGCTAAAATACCGTTTTTCAAGACCGAATTTGCAAGTAGGCAATATAGTAAACGCTCGGCTCAACTGTATAATCGTGCTTATTGGCACGATTGTACAGAACTTGTCTTGTATAATAAGCAGTATAATGAGTGTAAGAAAATCATTTCTGATTGGTTAGAGTTAAAAACCTGTCAGGAAACAGAGGAACTACTGGAACATATGTATTAACTCAACCAAATTTATATATACATGTATATATATATATATAGATATGCAAATTCTAATTAGTGGAGCTGCGGCATAGCTGCGGCTACCGATCCCAAGATATTTATCGTAGGGCTAATTATGGTATCTCACTGACACACACACACACACATCCTCACACACACACACACACACACACACACACACACACACACACACACACACACACACACACACACACACACACACACACACCGAACGCACACACACACACACACACACACACACACACACACACACACACACACACACACACTTTTTTTCATACAAATAAAATATATATCATTTTATACTTAATTAAAATTCTATAAGTTAACTTAGCTTTATATAAACTATTGATTCTGTACTTTCGAATATGTTAATAACTTAGTATGTACCTTAGTTAAGGAAGAGCGGTGTCTCCTAACACAGACCATTTAAGTCTAAAAGGAGGCTCCTGCCATTATTATATAAGGAAACAAATGTGAAAGAAATAAAAACATTTTTATTTCATTTTCATTTCATGAACAACTTTTCCTATGGGAACAAAGCTGGTAACTCAAAATTTTTTCTTTACCATACAAATTGACTGGGCGGCCGAAAATTTTTGTATGGAACTGTCCATTTTTTTTGAGTTTCCAGCATTGGTCCCATAGGAAAAGTTGTTCATATTGACGGTCTGAATCAGGCCTATAAGGGTCCCGAACGATCAAAATTTCACCATGAATATACTCATTTTTCATTTTGTCTCCAGCCAATGCGTCCTTGACTATATCACCAGTCCTGATGACTTTACTGGTGGTAGCAGCTTTGCTGTGTACAGGAGTGTGTGGTGTGATCACGGCGCTGTACCGGCGGCACAATACTAGGCGGTTGGACATACACAAGCAGCCACCGTCAAAGTAAGTTCTGTTCCTGCATTATCTATATCTCCAATCTTATATCATTGAAACTAACGTGAGTTATAGACATAATCATACTAATATTATAAATGCGAAAGTGAGTTTGTTTAATTTGTTTATTTGTTTGTTTGTTTGTTTGTTTGTTTGTTACGCTTTCACGCCGTAACTACTGAACCGATCATCACGAAATTTTGCATACAAGTTCTCTGGAGTGCGGAGAAGGACATAGGCTACCTTTTATCCCGGGAAAAAGTACTATTCCCGAGGGATCGACATTGACGCGGGCGGAGCCGCGGGCGAAAGCTAGTGTACTATAAACGGGTCATCATCATCATATCAGCCGCAAGAAGTCCACTGCTGGACATCGGCCTCCCCCCAAGGATTTGCAATACGACCGGTTGGAAGCGGTCTGCATCCAGCGTCTTACTGCGACCTTAGTCAGGTCATCTGATCATCTGGTCGGTGGATGTCCGACGCTGCGTTTGCCGGTACGTGGTCGCCATTCGAGAACGCTTCTGCCCCATTGGCTATCACGGGTCACTAACGTGCTATTTTTTCGGTATTGCCGAAGCACTACTCGTGCGGCGGCTCGTGCCCCCCTCGTGAACGGAGGAACTAGCAGGTATGGCAGGACCCTGGTGATGAATAGTCACGGAGGTAGTGGATCCCATTTCTTCCTCGTCGGTGTCTGGTTACGGTACGTGTGTGTGGAAAGAGCTAATCGTATCGGTTCTGCCTGGTGGTCCTTGTACTCAAAGCCTCCGTGGTCCAGTGGTTAAGGCGTTTGCCTGTTGACCCGGGGGTCGTGGGTTCGATTCCCACCGGGAGCATACTTTGTTTAGTTGTTTCCAGTTTGGTTAGGACATTGCAGGCCTGAATCTCCTGATTGTCTGATAATAAAGATGATTCCGTGCTTCGGATGGCACGTTAAGCCGGTGGTCCCGGCTGCCATCTGGTAGTCGTTAAAGGAACCACATCAGAGGCCGAGAGGCGGTTCCGAAGAACTCTGACACCAGGGTGTGCATGGTCGATTGACCGTGACACCTACTCGAAATGATGATGATGTGCTCAAAGTATGGAGAGTATCACAGCCTTGTATCGTTGACATAACGCTAAGCGATTGGGCATAAACAACCACTATCGAAGTAAGTTCTCTTCTAGCATTATCCATATCTTCGATCTTGATGACGTTGATAGTGATATCTTCCTTGCTGCGCACAGTGTAGAGTAACACAGCCTTGTATTGAGGACACAATGCTAGGCTATTCGACAAACCCAAGTAAGTTATCTTCTAGCATTACCTAAGCCTCTGGTGTTGATGATTCTAAATGGTTGCAGCCTTGCTGTGAAGAAAAGTTTGTGGCGTAATCACGGCACTATACCGGCGGCACAAAGCTAGCGACTCAATACAAGCGACTCCGTGGCGCAGTGGTTAACATGCCAGCCTGCGACATGAGGGCCCCGGGTTCGATCCCCGGTCAGGTCAAGATGGAAAATGATCTTTTTCAGATTGGCAAAAGACAAAAAATACTGAAAAATTGCCTTTAGATATGACTAAGTGTCAGTCACTTAGTCATATCTAAAGGCAATTTTTCAGTATTTTTTAGGCGTTAGATAGGGCTAGCTTGCTGTCATAGGGCATGCTGTCATAATCATAATAGTACAATTCAGCATGCAGCCGAGAACATGGATCGGATGAAAGAGACAGGTTTATGTCATTGTGTTGAAGTAGAACTTGTATGTTTTATAATTTTTCCGTATTTCTAGCAACGAATTATATGCGGAACCGAGTTTGGAGTCGCTCACCAAACCAGAAAATCTGAACACATACTGTGGATCTCCAAAACTGGCGTTCAGCAGTCAGTACGAGCTCAAGATGGATCCTGGGGAGACGGAGACGGACCCTGACATCATTCCAAGCCATTATGGTAAGCCCGCATACATTTGTTTATTATTACAATGGATAGAACTAGGTGGGAAACAGAAGTGGAGGCTTTTGCCCAGCAGTGGGAATTAAATAGCTAATAAAAAAAATATATCAGGTAGTACAGTCAGCCACCGAGATACCTGACCCCGCCCTCTACCTATATCTTGAATTTACACTTAAACTAAAAATAATATTGACATAAAAGTGTATATTCAGAAAGTCTTATTAAAAATATCTCTGAATATACATTGTCATGTCAATATTATTTTTAGTTTAGAAGAAAATTCAAGATATAGTCAGTGGGCGGGGTCAGGTATCTCGCTGGCTGACTGTACCTTCATTTTATAGGTATATATATATAAGAAAAAAAGCTCATTTTGAGTCTATCTAGATCAGGTTAAAATCATCATTATACTTTTTTGACGTGATATCCTCTTATAAATCGATGAACACCAGCTGCATGCACGACTAGCTTTACTAGCTCCGTGGCGCAGCGGTTAACACGCCAGCCTGCGACACGGAGTGACCGGGTTCGATCCCCAGCTAGGTCAAGATGGAAAATGATCTTTTTCAGATTGGCCTGGGTGTTGGATGTGTATCTATATATGTATTTGTTATAAAATATAGTATCGTTGAGTTAGTATCCCATAACACAAGTCTCAAACTTACTTTGGGGCTAGCTCAATCTGTGTGATTTGTCCGAATATTTTTTTTTTTTTAATTTATTTATATGCACGAAAAAAATATCACATTCCGTATGCAAGCGAGAGCGCAGAACAAGCTGTAGAGAGGCACGATTACCTAAGCGTTCGGCTTGGGACGCATCTTTTTTTCTTAATTTGTTACTTGATTTTTTGCAGAAAGAAAACCACTAGACTATAAGGTACCACCACCAGACTATGAGCCTAGACCGAACGAACGCCTGAATTTTCCCCCAAGCTCGGTAAGTTCATTGATCTTACTTTTACACAAATAACTTTAAAAAAAATTGAAACAGAGATAATCATATTTTTCACGAAAAATAATTAATATACCGTCACCTTTCTAAGATTTTTTTATTCGATTTAGTTTAGGACAAAACACACCTGGCAGATGTGAAAAATTAAAATTATTTTGTACTAGCTTTCGCCCGCGGCTCCGCCCGCGTCAAAGTCGATCCCTCGGGATTAGTACTTTTACCCGGGATAAAAGGTAGCCTATCTCCTTCTCCGTACTCCAGAGAACTTGTATGCAATATTTCATGATGATCGGTTCAACAAACAAACAAACTCACTTTCGATTAGTAGGGATAAGGATATACATACATACGTCACGCCAACAGTCAGTCTAACCCGCCGCAGGCCTGTGTCACTCGTGTGGATATCGAGAACATACATATTTCATTTTTCCAAGCGATGTAGTTGACGATGATCAATGTTAGTAATTTGGGTACTTACATTACTTAATATATATATATATATATAATAAGCTTTTTATTTCTAAACTAAAGAAATAAATTTAGATGCTGCTGTTAGTAGTTAGTTTTTCTTCTTTATTTCTAGGTTTGCATGTTAATTATTATAATAGAACTATGCTTCTTACTTACAAGTAATCCCACAAATTATTCTATGTTTAATATCAATTAAGGACTGAATGTGCGGATGTTTTAAAGTGTAAGTTTTAGCTTCTCGTGAGCAGATTGAATAGAGATCATAATCTTTTTTTTATATACAATGTTTTCTGTCAATGAGGACCTGTAATAGACTTTCGGTTTATATGTAGTTTCCTATGTAAATTAGAATAGTTGTTGGTCTTCCCAATAAAATAAAATAAAATAAAAAATACTTACGCGCGGCGACCACTTCGAAGAGGTAAAACTGGACAAAACCAGTAGGAACGATGCGCATTTGTTCACATGTATTCAGCGACTTCAACGAATTATGAATCGTTTGTTCAGAGTTATAAGAATAAAATTGGCTTGCAATGGATTCTGTAAGCATCTAAACAAAAAGGTGCTGCGTTGTGACGCCAGCTAATTTACACCATCATCAGAGTTCTTTGGAAACGCCTCTCGGCCTCTGACGTGGTTCGTTTAACGACTACCAGATGGCAGCCGGGACCAACCCGGCCTTAACGTACTTTTCGTCATGTTAATTATCAGACAATCAGGTGATTCAAGCCTGCAATGTCTTAACCAAACTGGAAATAACTAAACAAATGCTTCCGGTGGGAATCGAACCCATGACCCCCGGGTCTACAAGCAAACGCCTTAACCACTGGACCGCAGAGGCAGTTATAATTTACACCGTATCGCTCATTACATTGAGTTAATATTTCTTTGATTAACTTTGCAGAGTGCGACTTTTGTAAGTACTACGAGGATAGCACTAAACCAATTGTACTTTTGTCTGCAGACATCAAACATATCGGTGATGAGCCGAGGCGTCTGCGCGCGCAGTACGGACATCGCAACTGCGATGCGCGCGCGCACCGAAGTCGTCACCCTGGCCAGGAAGGTCAAAGAGAGCTGCATATAGACTGCATCGGATCTTTTATTTGATATTTTGTAAAAGTTTGGCCTTAAAATTAAGAAATCATGTTCATTCCAAATAAAAAAAATAGGGTTGTGTAAAAAGAATGATTATCAGTTTTCGGTACGATCTTGTTTTTCAAAATTATTATAGTTTTACAAAAGCATTTAATTCCTAACTTACGTTGAATAACTGAAGAAATATTAGCTACTGAGAATGATATTTCACAACCTTTTCATTTAACATATTACACATATTAGTTTTATAAATTAACAGACTGATTTTGAAAATTAAAAAAAAAAAAACATTGTCCAGTTCCAATTCAAACTATTCTTTGAGTGAGAAAAATAGAATTATATGATGTATGATACTACCTATATGATATTCATCTTAAACTTTAAGTTCCATTTAAAAATGTATAAATTTAATCTATTTTATTGTTAAGCAATAGATTTAAATATTATTTTGTATTATGAATACTTTTGCTGTCAGAATAATGAAATAGAAAATAATTCACGTATGTCATAATTAAACTTTAGTCAATACTTTAACTAAATTGAATTTTTAATAACTATTATTTACAATTTACAGTTTTAAAACGTTTTATAAAAAAAAAGGTTGTCAGGGTTGTCAACTACCTCCTTTTCTTATCAACCCTATCGAGTATAAAAATTAGATAGCAACAATTTTAGATATTTTTCACCATTTAAAATAAAATCGATATACTTAAGTCTGAAAGAGTTAAGTAATTTGAAAATAATATTTGATAAATTTAACATAAAAAAGTTACTAATCATGTAAGAAACTTTTAGAAATTGCAAAATAATAATAATAATTTAAGTGCGCATTATTGATTTGAATATAATCAATAATGCCTATTATATATATTTTATTTAATTATAAATTATTGAAGTAAGTGTTACATTTTAAAACAGCGGACAGCTAAAATATTTAACATAAGTATTTACAATGTCTTTTTTCACTGTCGGAGACTAGCTGGATCAGACATACATTAGAACAAAGGAAATTGAACCATAAGCATAGCAGATAAATGTTATATTTGAATTGGGTAGAGGTAGCTGTATTGATGTCCACTTTGCGCTGGCTCTGTTTTGTTTATTCTATTCAAACATGATAACTACTATATAAAAACACTAATTTCATATATTATGTTATATTGTAAATACGCACCGGCCCGGACGTTTAAATGAAAAAAGTCCATAAGACATTATTGACAAACATTCTTTTTATTTCTGATCTACATTGCGAGTACATCAAGTACTCGCAATTACTCGCAATGTAGATCAGAAATAAAAAGAATTGCGAGTACATCAAGTACTCGCAATGTAGATCAGATATAAAAAGACATAATAATAATTGAGTGACAATTATTTTGCATGAAAACAAGACCAAATTATGCATAGTCAAAAAATATGTGTAACGTAAGACGAAGCATACAAGTTATACACAGTGTTCGTCGAGAAAATTGTATGAGAATGACGATTTTTTAATTGAACAGTGCTAATCCTATTAAAAAGTTATCGATTTTGACATGATGATTAACTTCCTCGAGTATCTGTCAACTGTTCTTATACTGTATACCATAGTTAGATAGACCTGTTAAACACTGTTAAAATTAAATTTGCTGAATTTGCGAAATTTGGTGTCCTAGGTACCAAAAATCAAATGATTACACATTTGGTTTTCGGTCAGAGGCAACCCTCAACCTAATGTCCTATACAGCGTGTGAAGTAACCACCAAAATTCCCTTGAAGGGGACTCAGTCTGTCGATATGAACAACTTTTCCCATGGGACCAATGATGGGAACTCAAAAGAAAAATCGTCATTACCATACAAAAGAATTCGGTAGGCCCTTTTGAAAATTCTGAATTTTTTTTTGCCATTGGTCTTATGTGAAAAGTTGTCCATCTTGATGGGCTGAGCTTGTGGTTAATTTACATGCTGCATGTTAGATTATAGAAGGCATGTATGATATTTTAATTATACGATAGTTACATCTCATTATTAGAATCTAGTTAGAATATAATTAAATTAAATTTGGTATATATAAAACTAATTAGTATTTGCTCCAAAGTTTATTTTACTGAATTTGATATGATTAATATTTATTACTGCTATCTTATAAATAAATTTAAAAATAGGCATTATGACAGTTTAGGGTTCTATACCAAGGGATGAAAACGGGACCCTAGTACTAAGCCTCCGATGTCTATCTATCTGTCTGTTAACTGGGCTGTAAAATATATGTAAAATAAAAAAAAATGGGTTACCATACATGAAACGTTTTCCTTGGCGTTTTTCCTCTATTTTGTTAAAGAAAAAACTAATCTATTATTGAGACATCAAACCACAGATAACTAAGAACAATGTGTCCGTGAAAGAAAGAGTTTGAATAACCTCGATTGGTTAACCTAAGCAACGTCCCATGAAAGAGATTTCATTCGTACTTATACATCGTCCCGAAACGTGGTAAGAAAAATGATGGTATGGAACCCTTGATGTGTTTGAATCCAACTCGCACTTGGCAACTTTTATTATTTTACTGCATTAAATTTTAAGTACTTTTAAGTATACAAATTCGCTGTCGTGAAGAGCTATGGTCCAATGGACGTAAATATATTACCGCTTACCCATGTAAAGCAATCCCTGGCGTGGTGTCCAATTGGATGAGTGAACACAGGAAGGCTTAAAATTCTGACCTCCTCCGTACTTTAGAAGGCACGTTAATCCGTTGATCCCGGCTGTAATCATTGATGCTATGACAAATATTATTTTTTCTGATATTAAAGTTAGCCACTTACACACACGAAAAACAAAGCAACATATTTACAAGGTTTTTTTTTTGCAAATTTTCATTTTTGTAAAAGGCTTTTATTTTAATCTAAACTGTAAAGTGCTCTCCAAGACAAATCAAATGAGCCCAAACACAATTGGTATACCTCGTTTAGTTTATGAGCTCCTATGGCCACCTTCCGACTCCATCAGGCCAGTGCAACGATTACTTTATATTATATTGTCATCCGATTTACACATGCAAATTTTTAGCTTAATAGGGAAGTGGATCAAATTTAACTTGCAATATTTGATCAGACAAACATCGGGACAGCTGAAACTTAATAAAAGGATTCCGGTCTCGTGTCTCCCCTAATTTTTTTAGCCTTGGAGTCTTCTCTAGGTCGGGGCGACATTATACCTTACTCTTGAACAATATGTTGAGTACTCTTGTATCGCGTCTTGTAAAAATACACACATTACTAGGACAATTTGAATTATTTCTCAAAAGTTGCAAATTTTCTTATTCATTTTATTAATAGGCTAGTTTCCTGGGTCGTAATAATAACATAACAATTAGTCCGTCAGTTAGATAATCAAAAAATATTGGACACGTATTTTTTCTTTTGTCAAATAAACAATAAATAATAAAGTTATAGCGCGTCGAAGTTCAGGAGTGGGGGCTCGTGACGTCAAAGTTTGCTAAAAATTGTAGCAAACTATGACATCACGCGGAACTTCAAAGGGCTATATCTTTATCATATTTTGTTTAATCGACAAAAGAAAAAATACGTGCCCAATATTTTTTTAATACTTAACTGACGGACTAATTATATTTTTTTAGGAAACTAGCCTATTGTATAGCTTTCACAAAAATAATATAAACATTAATTATTGGTACATTTCTCTGTATTTACAGTTATATTGATTACTGATAACTGATATTGATATATTAATTAAGTATTGAATTAGAATAAATACTTACCTATGTTATGTATGTACATAATTAATCATTGTACATCCGGCTACGTTGCAGACATTTGAAATTCAGTGTGGCTTTTATATTAAATACCGAGAATTTCATACAATTGTAACGTATTGTATTCATAAATGTTTAATACTTTATTGTATAGAAAATATTACGTCGAAACTAAACGAGAAAGTATAAGTACAAGGTGATATATTTATAGTAGTTTATTTTAATTTTATCTTTAATAACTAACTATAATTTAACTGTAAAGAATCTAGAAGTTATATTTATCTTATTTATTTTATGAAAGAATTTATTTTACTTGATTATATTACTAAAGTACTATTTATTCTACTAGCAGACCTCCCTGGCTGCGCCCGGGAATATATTATACACTCAAACCTTCATGGAGAAATGCTCTAAAACTGCATCAAATTCGCTTTAGTAGTTTCCTAGATTAGCCTGTACAGAAAGGCCTCATTTGATAGTATGTAATTTAAAACAATATATTGGATTTTTCTATAGAAATATTATTTTGAAAAAGTATTTTTTAGTTTAGATGTAACATAATTATAAAAAAAAGGATATGTTACAATTTAAAAGGGTAAATAAAGTTATTACTTTATTTGTTGTCCAGAAATATTTCCCGAATGCTTGCAATGTGCGTACTAAATATTTTTTTCTACAGAAATGTTGGTTGTTACAATTAAAATATAAGAGTTGATAGGCCACCCGACTGATGTAGTGCTAATGAAACGACGATTGTGAACGTTTACATAAAATAAATAATAAAAGTTACGTGTCGTTTTTTTTACTTGCCCTTTTATCATACCCGTGTGGTTTCCGGCAGAGTAAAATAGGACTTCTAGTCTTCCCACGAAGGTCGTAAGTGTTGACGTAGGAAATACAAGCTAAACAAACTCATAGATATCAATGAGACCTCTCCAACCCGCCTGGCCAGCGAGGAGAGTGTAGGCCAAATCCTCTGTTTGCTCTGGCCAACTATGGAATATCCGGTAGTACGATTACAGAGAGGGTCATGCTCTTGCAGTGGAGACTAAAAAGACCTGGTGATGATGATGATAATATACCCATATATTTTAACCCGACTGACCTACCAAGAAGGAGGGTAATGTTTTTCGAGCGTATGTACCATCATCATCATCATTTCGTGTAGGTGGCATGGTCAATCGACCATGCACACCCTAGTGTCAGAGTTCTTCGGAACCGCCTCTCGGCCTCTGACGTGGTTCCTTTAACGACTACCAGATGGCAGCCGGGACTAACGACTTACCGGACCTTCCGAAGCACGGAATCATCTTTATTATCAGACAATCAGGTGATTCAAACCTGCAATGTATGTATGTATATGTAGGTAAGTATGTCTGTTCCCAATGGAAGACTACAGGAGACGACAATTCGTCTCCTGTAGCCTAAACGGTTTGACCGATTTTAAAGTGCGAGGTATCATTAGATTCGTATTTTTCCCTGGAGTGTCATAGGCTATGTGACGTTAGCAAAAAAAAATATGTGGCGGACATAAACTGTCATAAAGGCAGTCGGGCTTTTTGTACTGCACTTGTGACTACATCTTATTGGTCTTCGTAGTTCAGTAAATTTATCTAATCATTAAAATCTGAAACTGAACGCCTTTCCAGCATTTACCAATTAACGCTCACAGACTAAATAGATTGATATGACATCAAATTTATTTTTACCTGTATCAAATTCTTGATCTGTTGGAATATTCATTATCATTCCAGCCGTAAATGTCAACAGAAAAAATGACAAAAGCATCTCTCAAGGATACTCCACACTCACCACGCTTGGTAGGCGTGTTGGCGAGCGCTGTTTTATATAAATAATAATCATCATCATCATCAGGTCCTTTTTTAGTCTCCACTACAGGAGCACGACCCTCTCTGTACTACTAGGGCCATACTTGGCTAGAGCAGCCAGAGGACTTGGCCTACACTCTCCACGCTGGCCAGACGGGTTGGAGAGGTGTCTTAGACGTTTATAAGCTTTGTTTAGCTGGTATTTCCTAAGTCGCCTTCTACGACATCCACGGGAAGACTTGGAGTGGTCCTATTCTACTCTGCCGGATACCACACGGCTAATCCAAGCAATCAACTATGAAAGTTAGTAATATGGTGATAGAAATGAAATTGGTCTACAAAGGCCAGAGAGGCCATAAATAATAAATAAAAATAAAACAAAAATAAACATTTATTTATTCAGACAAAAACGTCCATTTTGTTATTAGCACAGAAACTTACAATCTATTTGTTTTTTTGGTTTTGAGGGCTTCTTATGCTTTCGACGCTGCTGCCCATAGAAAAAGCATTTTTAAGCTGAGGAAGGACAGGAATATCTTAGATTTGGGAAGGGCATGAAGGTATTGGGATACTACACTCACTCCGATAAATGGGAAAAAGCAAGTAGCAGCTTGGAAGGCTGGGCGTGCGTACCCGATGCTATACCTGCAACATCATCATCATCATTTCGAGTAGGTGTCACGGTCAATCGACCATGCACACCCTGGTGTCAGAGTTCTTCGGAACCGCCTCTCGGCCTCTGACGTGGTTCCTTTAACGACTACCAGATGGCAGCCGGGACCACCGGCTTAACGTGCCTTCCGAAGCACGGAATCATCTTAATTATCAGACAATCAGGTGATTCAAGCCTGCAATGTCCTAACCAAACTGAAAACAACTATACAAAGTATGCCTCCGGTGGGAATCGAAGCCACGACCCCCGGGTCAACAGGCAAACGCCTTAACCACTGGGCCACGGAGGCCACCGGACAGGAAGTTGAGGATAACACCCCTGAACATACATGGACTGTATGCGAATGATATATTTCTTTCATTAGAGAAAAATTCTTAACAGCCTCCGTGGTTCAAATTATTAGGCCGGTAACCAGGTGGCTTTTGTTATAATAACGTTAAATCTCTTATAATAGGTTTCCATAAGGAATAATGTCAAATGGTGATGTAGCAACCTATCACTATTTTGATTTTCAGAAGATCCATACGTCCACCCATTGAAAACAAACATATCTTTTACGTCCCATAGTAGTTGAGTTTTGATGACCTCTGTGGTTCAATGGTACAGCAAGTGCCTTCAAATAACAGGGTCCCGTGTTCGATCCCCGGCCAGATCATGATGAAAACTGTCTTGGATATTTATCTCTGTAAGTATCCTTATCCTTACTAATATTATAAATGCGAAAGTGAGTTTGTTTGTTCGTTACGATTTCACACCTTAACTACTAAACCCATCATCACGAAATTTTGCATACAAGTTCTCTGGAGTATGGGGAAGGACATAGGCTACCTTTTATCCCGGGAAAAAAGTAGTATTCCCAATATTCGCGGGCGAAAGCTAGTCTATTATAACATAAATTATCCTTGAGTAAGTTTCCAATGATGGATTATTCTGTATTCATCCCTCATATGTTCAGAACTTAATGTGAAGCTAGCTTTATCTGTGTAGTTGTCCATATATATTTATAATATCTTTCTCCCATGCTGGTCTGGGAGAAAAGAAAGAACATTGAATGTACCAGCTGCTTCTCTTCCCGCGCAGATCGTAAAAGCCGATCGAGGGAATGTACGGAAATTTGAGGTATAATATAGTAACCTATCACTATTTTTATTGCGTTTTCCACGTAACGCCCACCAACCTGCTCAAGACGGCTTTTAGGTCTTAAAGACCTAAGCTCTGTCTAACCTGCAAGGGAAGAAGACGTGATACTATGGTGTATGTTAAGGCTTAGTCTGCTCCGTAAAGGATAAATATATAATGAGCTCGTATAATCGAATTCCGATTGTTTAATTTGACAGTATAATATAAATTGAGACTAAAACGTCACCTCCAATTTAATAGCAGGTGACGAGAGGAACAAAGAGTCGCCGTTAAGCCCTCATTTATGAAATGCGAAAATAGCCTCCACGCGGCGACAGGCTAAGGTGGATAAGACTTTTATATTTATGAGTGACAGAGCCTCAAGTGTTATTTATATTAGCACTAGCTTTCGCCCGCGGCTCCGCCCGCGTCAATGTCGATCCCTCGGGAATAGTACTTTTTCCCGGGATTAAAGGTAGCCTATATCCTTCTCCGTACTCCAGAGAACTTGTATGCAAAATTTCATGATGATCGGTTCAGTAGTTACGGCGTGAAAGCTAACAAACAAACAAACAAACCAACAAACAAACTCACTTTCGTATTTATAATATTAGTAAGGATAAGGATGCAATGGCATATGAACTTTTTATATTGTATTATATTATATTGTACCTTATGAATTTGATCAGTAACCGAACTCTACAGGTGGATCATACGTTTCTTTTTATTAGATATTACAGATTTATTATTAGTATAGAAGATAAAAAAAACAGTAGCAATATTCAAAGATTTATTAAAAAAATAGGCCTTTTCAGGCACTTTTTCACGCCAATTCACATTTTAAATAATACTTGTTAATTTATATTCAAATTATTAATTATTGTTCAAAAACTACAAACTACTAGCGTTTCCGAACCGACCACTGCAGAGAAGAAGACGCCGAAAGAAACTCTTTTCAACAGTATCGGTCGCCTACTTGCCTGAAGGGCTTAGTATGATATTTTATATTTTTATCTTTTAATTTTTTTTCTGTCTGATGATTTTTGTGGAAGACGTTATGTTAGCGATCGAGCGTGCAACAACAATATAAATAATTGTACTTACACAAGTCGACTCACCTTAACCACTCTCACAGAACAGTGAGGATTGCCTGACTAATCAACGGTTAGGTTAGTTGTCATCCTCGACTACTTAGTTACATCGGGTACGCACGCCTGGCCTTCCAGCTGCTACTTACTGTTCCCTCCATTCATTCGATATCTTTCCAGATCCAACAAATTCCCATCCTTTGCTTCCGATGGACAGCAGCGCCAGCAGAAAAAAGACAAATAAACTGCGCTCGCTAACCCGCCTGCCAAGTGTGGTGAGCATGGTAACATCCTCCCATGGAATGAAGAATTCTTGGGAGCCTTCTTTGTCCAGCAGTAGTGAAAAACAGATTGTAATCTTCTTCAGGCTGGTGGTGCAAGAACTCGTTAATGTCCGAAAGCACCGGCAAAGATGCATCATCATCGTCAGGTCTTTTTAGTCTCCAGTGCAGGAGCACGACCCTCTCTGTACTACTAGGACCATACTTGGCCAGAGCAGCCAGAGGACTTGGCCTACACTCTCCACGCTGGCCAGACGGTTTGGAGAGGTCTCATAGATGTTTATGAGCTTTGTTTAGCTTGTATTTCATAAGTCGCCTATTACGACATCCATGGGACGATTTGGAGTGGTCCTATTCTACTCTGCCGGAAACCACATGGCTAGGCAAAGATGCGATTGCGCGCAATAGATGTGCGAATAGTGTTTTGAGTATCTCATAGGATCTTTAGTATAAACGAAATAGAAGAAAAGTAGTAAAAAAATTTGGTCACAATTTTGGCTAATTCCCTACAATTTTATCCTAGCACGAATCCTGCGACTGAATTCCTAAAACATACAATTGAAAGGAAACCTATTGAGCACCCAGCGACATTCCATTTAGAAATATTCCGCTATCTTTTAAAATTACAGAAACGGAATACAAAGAAGTTGTGTAAAAAGAAAAGATTATGCGGAGCGTCCTTTATGAATTCAATTTTTCATATCTGTTTTTAATTTTCTCTCCAACTATCCGCCGCATTCGCAAAGAATTCGAATTTCTACCCGTTTTATCAATTCAAGTTCTATAATAGAAAAGCAAAAGTCAAATTGTTTTTTTAACCATTTGGATTATGGTTTCTAGTGTTTTCGCGATTGTTACACATTTAAAAAAACACTTTAATACGGTATTATCGCGTATATTACATTTAGATTATATTGATACTGCTTAAAAAAGATACCTACGTTTTCTGTGGCGCAGTCGTTTACAAGATAGGTAGCCTGCTTCTCGAGGGGCAACGGTTCGATTACCGGCGCGAGCTAAATACTTGCACTTTATTTTCACAGGTATTTGGGAGGAGGGAGGACCCAAGGAGGTTGGGCGTCAGGTAGGCGGCCATCTATATCATACAGCTCCGTGGCGCAGTGGTTAACATGCCAGCCTGCGACACGGAGTGCCCGGGTTCGATCCCCGACCAGGTCAAGATGGAAAATGATCTTTTTCAGATTGGCCTGGGTCTTGGATGTGTATCTATTTAAATGAATTTGTTGTAAAATATAGTATCGTTGATTTAGTATCCCATAACACAAGTCTCGAACTTACTTTGGGGCTACGAATATCAACATGGCAATATATACATAATAACAATAAAAACTTTTAATCATGTATATAAACGGGACTTAGCACGAACCGTTTATTATTTGTTTCCGTTGACGTTTCAAAAACGAAAAAATTAAATCTTTTTGTTATATGTTGCTCCGTAACACCTTTAAAACTTTGTTCTACAAAAATTCACTGCAATCTGTATAAACCTTAGAATTCTTAATTTTTTGTCTTAGCAGTAAGATGGGAAATAAATATAGGTAGGGGTACATACCCTTTCAGCAAAAAGCGTGCATTGAGGCAAAATTGAGTATTTTTAGAATTAAAGAGTTTATATCTGTCCTCAGTTCGATGGAAAAAATAAAAGTGGAATCAATGTCGACGTTTGTTATCTTAGGACCGTCGAACACCGGAATGGATATTAAGAAAATTCAATCACTCTTTTGAAGTTTTAGTAGCCGTTTATTTATTTTTTCATTACTATTATTTCCTATTGCAAATTGAATTTTATTTTATGACATGACAATGTAAGCTCAAGTCCACACATTTAGTTCTAAGTATGTCGTAGATTGTAAGTTGATGTCATTTGGAGAAAATGCGCTGTGCAGTTTGTTGCCGCTTCTTCTGCACTCCGCCTTGGAAGCGGCGTAAACTTACTCGTAGCTCTAAGTAAGTTATTGACGTCAACAATTATAATGTTGTAAATAATAATGTGTAATTTAAGTTACCGTTCACCAAATGGTATTTAAAAATTGGTAATAAAAAACGATCAATGTAATATTTGACTATTGACTTTAAAATACGTAATGTACGTTTCTATTTATCAAATATTTATTCAGAAAATAGGCTTTTCAGGCACTTTTTCACGTCAATTCACATTTTAAATAATACTTATTATATTATATTAAAATTATTAATTATTGTTCAAAAGCTACAAACTACTAGCGCTTCGGAACCGACCACTGCAGAGAAGAAGACGCCGAAAGAAACTCTTTTCAACAGTATTGGTCGCCTACTTGCCTGAAGGGCTTTGTATGATATTTAATATTTTTCTTTTCTTTTTTTTTCTGATGTCATGTTATATACAAATTTAATTTACATATTTTTGTAGAACACGTTATGTTAGCGATCGAGCGCGCAACAACAACTGATATGATAAAAGTCTCAAAGAGGCCGAGCAGACCTGTCCCCCCTGGCAGCACCCGTTCACGAGTTGACGCATGGATCAGCCATCGCTGAGCTCAACCATATTAGAGGGAACTCGACGACCCGACACACAACGCCGCCACCAGTTTGAACATTTTAGTGAGCATGACTTACTCGATCTCAAGCACAAAAATCGAAAACTAATTATCGACACTCGTTGACCGCAAACATATATAAGGTACAATCATTCAGTTCTTTCAGGGGGTGTCATTCTCAACTGCCTGTCCGGTGGTAGAAGATATGACTTCGGGTACGCGCGCCCGGCTCCCCGAGCTGCTGCTTGCTCATCCTCAATTCATCCGAGTGAGCAGTATCCCATCAACCTTCTCCCGCTCCCCTATCCCAATAATATCCTACCCTTTCCACGCTTAAAAGTGGTTTCGATGGGCAGCAGCATCAGAACCTAGATTAGCCAAATAACTGCGCTCACCAACCCGTTTGCCAAGCGTGGTGAGTATGGCAAAAACCCCTCATGAAGATGGATAACACACCAAGGCCCCCAGTCCCCGGCGGCCCCGCTATTCCTGACTACGGTAGCGGTCATGGTAACGGCGGGGCAGGGGGTGCGAAAAATCTCCGGAAGAGATCCGGCTACCACCCCAAACAGAGACTGGCCCTGGTGACACACAATATCCGCACAATGAGGTTGGACGAGAAGGTCGAGGAAGTGGAAGAGGAAATGAGTAGGTTACGATGGGACATAGTTGGGTTGTCTGAAGTCCGAAGAGAGGGAGAGGGCACGACAACCCTGAAGTCTGGTAACCTACTCTATCACCGGGAGGGTGACTTTAAGAAGTCACAGCATGGTGTCGGGTTTCTCGTCCACAGGTCCCTCATCAATAACGTCATAACCATCGAAAGTGTTTCCAGCAGGGTAATATACCTGATACTCAGAGTATCTAAAAGATACTCGTTGAAGGTAATACAGGTATATATGCCGACCGGGAAACACTCGGATGAAGAGGTGGAAGTAGTGTATGAGGACATTCGTAGGGCCATACACGCTTCGGAAACCTATTTCACGATTGTTATGGGGGACTTCAACGCAATACTGGGCAAGCGACGCGATGGAGAGTCCAGAGTCGGGCAGTTTGGATATGGGGAACGGAACGACAGGGGTCATAGGTTGGCTGATTTTCTGGAGGAAGAGGGACTCTTTGCGATGAACTCTTTCTTCAAGAAGCCACCTAATAGAAAATGGACCTGGATGGGTCCCAGCAGAAAGGACCAACCCGCTGTCAAAAATGAGATAGACTTCATCATGTCGACGAGGAGAGAGATATTCAACGATGTCTCTGTGATCAATAGGATTAAGATCGGTAGTGATCACCGAATCGTGCGAGGCATCGTGAATATCAATCTCAGACGAGAGAGGACTCGCTTGATGAAGTCTACGCTCCGACCATCAACGACCCATATCCAAAATGTCGACAGTTTCCAACTGGAACTCTCAAATCACTTCGATTGCCTGAAGGATTGCGTTACAGTGGACGAGTTAAATAATGGGTTTGTAAAGACTGTCCAGGAGGTGGGATCGAAGTTCTTTAGGTCCCGCCCCAAACACAAGCCTCAAAAGATCTCACCCCAGACCCTGAACTTAATGGCTACGCGACGATCCACGCCACTGCAGACCTCCGATGACGCGGACGTGCATCGGCAGCTCAATAGACAAATCCAAAAGTCCTTGCGGCACGACATTCGCTCCTATAATACCAATTGTATTAAGGAGACGATAGAGCAAAACAAAGGCTCCAAAGTGTTCGCAAGAGTGGTGTCTATTGGGCAGAGTCGACTGACAAAGCTGAAAATGGAGGACGGCAGCGTGGCGTCGACAAGGGCCGAGGTGCTGGGGGAGATTGAGAGATTTTATGGACGGCTTTACACCTCAGTAGCCAAACCCATTGTCGGCTCAACCAGAGATCCCAGAGCCAAGTTAACCCGACACTATACCGAAGATATCCCGGACATCAGCCTGTACGAGATTAGGATTGCCCTCAAACAGCTTAAAAACAACAAGGCGCCGGGCGAAGACGGAATCACAGCAGAGCTTCTGAAAGCGGGCGGAACGCCGGTACTGAAAGTCCTTCAGAAGCTCTTTAATTCCGTTTTGCTCGAGGGCGTTACGCCAGAGGCGTGGAACAGGGGTGTGGTGGTTTTGTTCTTCAAAAAGGGTGATAATACTCTACTGAAGAATTACAGACCCATCACGCTCCTGAGCCACGTCTATAAGCTGTTTTCGAGGGTGATCACGAATCGTATCTTGAACAGGCTTGATGCCTTCCAGCCTCCCGAACAAGCCGGTTTCCGAAAAGGTTACAGTACCATAGACCACATCCATACGCTGCGGCAGGTTATACAGAAGACTAAAGAGTATAACCGGCCATTATGCTTAGCGTTTGTGGACTATGAGAAAGCCTTTGATTCGGTCGAAACATGGGCCGTACTTCAGTCCCTCCAGCGATGCCGCATCGACCATCGGTATATCGAAGTGTTGAAGTGCTTATACAGAAACGCCACCATGTCAGTTCGAGTACAGGAGCAGAGCACGAAGGCTATACCATTACAGAGAGGCGTGAGACAGGGAGACGTGATATCTCCGAAACTGTTCACGGCTGCTCTGGAGGATGCCTTCAAGCTCCTGGAATGGGAAGGACTTGGCATCAACATCAACGGCGAGTATATCACTCACCTTCGATTTGCTGATGACATCGTCGTTATGGCGGAGTCGCTGGAGGACTTAAGTACCATGCTCAATGACCTTAATGGAGTTTCCCAACAGGTGGGCCTTACAATGAACATGGACAAGACAAAAATAATGTCGAATGTCCATGTTGTGCCTTCACCGGTATTTGTTGGAAACTCCGTCCTTGAAGCTGTGGACCAATATGTCTATTTGGGTCAATTGATCCAGGTTGGCAGTTCCAGCTTCGAGGACGAGGTGTTTCGACGAATCCGACTCGGTTGGGCAGCGTTCGGGAAGCTCCGCCATGTCTTCTCGTCAAAAATACCTCAGTGCCTAAAGACGAAAGTCTGTAATCAATGTGTGTTACCAGTGATGACTTACAGGTCCGAAACGTGGTCCCTTACTATGGGCCTCATAAGAAAGCTCAAGGTCGCTCAAAGAGCTATGGAGAAGGCTATGCTCGGTGTTTCTCTGCGAGATCGAATCAGAAATGACGAGATCCGTAGAAGAACAAAGGTCACCGACATAGCTCAGCGGATTAGCTCTTTGAAGTGGCAGTGGGCGGGGCACATAGCGCGCAGAACCGATGGCCGATGGGGCAGAAAGGTTCTCGAATGGCGACCACGTACCGGCAAGCGCAGCGTCGGACACCCACCGACCAGATGGTCGGACGACCTGGCTAAGGTCGCAGGAAGACGCTGGATGCAGGCCGCTTCCAACCGGTCGTATTGGAAATCCTTGGGGGAGGCCTATGTCCAGCAGTGGACTTCTTGCGGCGGAGATGATGATGATGATGATGATTCAGTTCTTGTACAATATTACTAACTAGCTTTCGCCCGCGGCTCCGCCCGCTTCAATGTCTTTCCCTCAGGAATTGTACTTTTTCCCGGGATAAAAGGTAGCCTATGTCCTTCTCCGCACTCCAGAGAACTTGTATGCAAAATTTCATGATGATCGGTTCAGTAGTTACAGCGTGAAAGCCAAACAAACAAACAAATAAAAAAACAAACAAACTCACTTTCGCATTTACAATATTAGTAAGGATAAGGATGCTAAAGTATTTTTCGTGAGAACCTCTTTTAAATCGATGAACGCCGGCTGCACGCACGAAAAAGGGTCACGTTCCGTGTGCGAGTTATTTTTTTTAATGTTTAGTCTTTTACTTAATAAATAACAGTAGTATACGATTTTCTTAATATTGTTTTCATCCACAAGGTTACCCAACAATGTTTGTATGTGATCAAAAACGCCAAAACGGCTAAAGGGACTTTGAAAAAAACTTTCATTCGGAAAACGTATTGTGCCTGCAGGATCGACAGAGCCGTGGACGACAGCTAGTAAATCTTAAATAGTAAAGTTATAAAACTAAAACCCGGAACCCGGGTAGTAGATTTAGGGGCGTATTATTTATTTTCACAGGAAAATTGTACAATAGTTTAGATATACATTATATTCTAAACTAGCTTTCGCCCGCGGCTCCGCCCGCGTCGATGTCGATCTCTCGGGAACAGTACTTTTTTCCGGGATGAAATGTAAGTACTTCTCCGTACCCCAGATAACGCGTATGCAAAATTTCATGATGATCGGTTCAGTAGTTACAACGTGAAAGCGTAACAAACAAACAAACTCACTTTCGCATTTATAATATCAGTAAGGATTAACAGACCTTTCATTAAATATTGAGTTTAGTATTAAATATATAAATATTTATTATTTATATAAATAAATAAATAAAATATTTTAAAATGTTTTTTAACTGTAACCAGAGGACAGTCAAGACGCATCTATCGATATGTTGGCGTTAAAATGTTCAGAAATACGAAGAACAAACAAACATACATAATATAAGCATAGGGGTCAAAATCATTATCTCTCTTTTTGGTTTCGTAGTAGTCATAAAAGAGAGTAGATATTTTAATTTTAGATGTGTCCAATATAAACTTTCGCTCAATTTTTTCTGTGAGCAATCAAGAGTTAATTTTAGCTGGCTGTCACCTCGGGCGCCGAGAGAAGGGTGACGGTAACGACCCATTTCCTGGCCGATGAGTCGCGACCTTGATCTGCTTTGACAAAGGCTAAGGTTCCGCACTAGCAGTTGAGGTATTATCATTAGCACCGCGGATTACAACATTCTTAATTTATTAATGGTACTAACTGTTGCCCGCGGCTCCGCCCGCGTTAGTGTGGATCCCTCGGGAACAGTACAATTTCCCGAAATCAAACATATTTATGTCCTTCACCGGGCTTCAAAATACCTCCATATCAAATTTCATCCAAATAAGTTTAATGGTTGAAGCGTAAAAAGACGACAGACAGAGTCACTTTCGCATTTATAATATTAGTATTGGTAGTATATTTATACTTCTAAGTCCAGAAATGAGAAAATTTCCATACAACATTTTATATCATCTTTCACACCCTGGTATTGCAGTTGTCCATGGATAGCGGTGATCACTTACCATCAGGTGACCCGCTTGCTCGTTTGCCACCCTATATAAAAAAAAGAATTCTACATTATCCCTGATGAACATATACTATAAAGTTAAATACTGGAAAGTGGGGCAGGCCGGTCATCCTTACTAATATTATAAATGCGAAAGTGAGTTTGTTTGTTTGTTTATTTGTTACGCTTTCACGCCGTAACTACTGAACCGTGATCATCATGAAATTTTGCATACAAGTTCTCTGGAGTACGGAGAAGGACATAGGCTACCTTTTATCTCGAGTAAAAGGACTATTTCCGAGGGATCGACATTAACGCGGGCGGAGCCGCGGGCGAAAGCTAGTCTATTATAAATTATAGTATAGTTGTGTTACTATCTCACTACACCCTGCATATTTATTTATTAAACAATTTGTTAAAATTCAATTGTACTAAAATGTATCTTATAGTTTTAACCAATTAAAACGATGATCAATATAAAAGTTGTGTATTTTACGGTATACGGTTTACGGTTTACGATTGAAGAACGGCCCAAATTTCAACTTTAAGTAAAGCCGAAATTGCATTCTTTAAGTAAAGCCAACTATAGCTAGTTGGCTTTACATAAAGAATGCAATCTAATCAAAATCAAGGATATACAAGTACCTAGGAAACTTGATCTGGATACGCTCCACCATGAGGTTAACTTAATCGTCCTTAATGGCTACGTGAGGCGCCGCCGCCGCCCGTCTTTGCTCGCGGTGCCCCGCGCACACCGAGCTCAAGCACAACGCGCCGCTTACGCGCACGCTTCGCACGCTCAATCTAATAGCTGATAGAGTAATAGACCTCTTTTCTTGTTCTCTGAACGAATTTACAAATATAGCATTATTTATTTTATGTCACACGTAATAAGGTTTGATATAATTGCTGTTCTGTCGTATTGGTAAGAGATTGTAAAGGTCATAGATTTAAAAAAAATGCGTAAAGGTAGGATTAAGCTGAGATAAATAAATAAAAAATTCTTTGAGTCGCTATTTCATAGTCTTGGTTTTTATAAATCTTTTTATTTTGTGAAGGGATGAATGTGATGATCAATGTTTGTACATAATTTTTTTTTATTTTAAATAATTATCTATTTTATTTTTGTGAAATTTAAGTGGTAAGTGGAAGTTTACCTATACCGTGGTATTTAGTTAGGTATATAATAAATAAATAAAAATGAAATTATTCAAACATAGAAACTGCGTAAGCTTGGCTTACGGAATCCCAAAACGCCATTTCGTATGGAGATTTGTTTGGGTCAGAAACCCATTCTCCAGGTGCCTCTAATTCAATTAGAAAGACTGTAACATTGTTCGCAACAACTCCAACGCTCTGAATTTTTAATTTGGAAGGGTTAACTTTAAAAATGATCGGCCAGGCAGGATCCCTCGCATAATGCGGTTAATATTTATTTAAGATTTGCAGAAGGGCTTTAAACTTTAGTAATTGTGAATAACTTCAATTAATAAGAAAATGTAATTAATTATGATTCAAAGACGTTTATTGGCATCTAGGAGTATAATAATACCTAATCCTTACTCATCATCATCATTTCGAGTAGGTGTCACGGTCAATCGACCATGCACACCCTGGTGTCAGAGTTCTTCGGAACCGCCTCTCGGCCTCTGACGTGGTTCCTTTAACGACTACCAGGTGGCAGCCGGGACCACCGGCTTAACGTGCCTTCCTAAGCACGGAATCATCTTTATTATCAGACAATCAGGTGATTCAAGCCTGCAATGTCCTAACCAAACTGGAAACAACTACCTAAACAAAGTATGCTTTGCTTTGGTGGGAATCGAACCCACGACCCCCGGATCAACAGGCAACCCCTTAGCCACTGGACCACGGAGGCTGTTATCCTTACTAATCCTTACTAATATTATAAATGCGAAATTGAGTTTGTTTGTTTATTTGTTACGATTTCGCACTTTAAGACGTTGCTTCGTACCAAATTTTAAGATTCTGAGTTCACGGGAAGTACCCTGTAGGTTTTAATTCCTGTGCAAATGTCGAAAAATTATTAAAAATATTTTTATTAACAACAATGTAACAAAAAATGTATGCTTTTTGCAATTTTTCATTTATCTGTATTATAAGACGTTGCTTCGTACAAAATTTCAAGATTCTGAGTTCACGGGAGTAGGTTTTGATTCCCTTGCGAATGTCAAAAAATCACGAAATATTTCGGCATATCCATCTGTGTCTTTTGATTGCGTTGATTTAGAAATTTAATTTTTCCCCAGCTCTAAGGGACAATAGACCTGAGTATTTGATATGAATTTCAGCTTGATACCTTTACGCATTCCTGAGAAATGAGTATTGCCAGACAGACGGACAGCCAAGTGATCCTATAAGGGTTCCGTTCTTTCCTTTGAGGTACGGAACCCTAAAACCACAAAACAACACGTTTCTGTGTTTTTGTATGAGACCCACCTTTAATTATTGTTTTTATTATTTATTGTTCTAGGGCAAAAGATATACACATTCTGTGAACATTTCAAAAACCTTTATAGTTCAATAGATACACCCTTATGACAGACAAACAGACAGACAGACGGACAGCGGAACGATATTAATAGGGTCCCGTTCCCTTTGGGTACGGAACCCCAAAAGACATATATATGATCTTTTATTTTTATTCCAATCATGATTTACTATATTTCATCAGGTGTTTACTATTGCTACTTCTTCTTCTTTTCAGCCTTTTTCTACCTTTAAGGTGTAGGCCTCCTTTAGATTATGCCACTTCTCTCGATCTTGGGCTTTCTCTATCCACTTCACACCCGCTGTTCTTTTAATGTCGTCGTACCAACGCATTTGCGGTCTGCCTTGCGGGCGCTTTTCGCCCCACGGTCTCCACTCCACAAGAGTTTTGCACCATGAGTCTTTCTTCCTAGCGACATGGCCAGTCCATTGCCATTTCAGCTTCGCTATACGCTTAATGACATCTGTGACCTTGCTCTTTTCTCTGAGCCACTCATTCCTGTTCCGGTCTTTGAGTGAAACACCTACCATTTTTCTCTCTATTGCTCGTTGAGTTACCCTGAGTTTATGGATAATCTCCTTAGTGAAAACCCAAGTCTCAGCCCCATAGGTGAGAACTGGCAGGATGCACTGGTCATGTATGCGAGCTTTTTGTTCTGGTGTTAGGGTCATATTGAACACGTAGTTATTTTTTTAATATTTTAATATTGCTACTAATACTACTTTATATTTCTACTAGTTTACAAAAATATCTCTCTATCTGCTCATGAAAGCCTCAGCTTCGTTATAGTATGTACGTGTATATTTGTATTCCTTCATTTTCGTGACAGGATATAAAAGTTTTCCATTCAAGGTAAACTCTGTGTCAGATGAGTCTGCGGGCTTTTAAAATACCCTGAACTTTCGCTGTCGCCATGAATCTGGGTGAACTAATTGGGGCAGCCTCGGATCTTATTAAGGTGCAATTATACGGGCGTGATGGACCGCCGCCATTCTTTATGCAAAGGTTAGTCATTTGCATAGAACTGTATAACAGGTAGATCAGCATCTACTCTGTTAGTATCTTATAGCTCAAATTGTTGAGCTATCGTGCTTCAATCAAACACTCTCACAGAAAATCGACGTTTGAGTAGAAGCTTTACCGCTTTATGCTTCTTTAGTTGTGCTTTTCGAATCTGAATAAAGCAAGCTCAGACTCAAGATGTGTTGCGGGGGTTGCTGCGGTGGCTGTTGTTGCCCCTGCATCACAATCTACACGTATTGTACTAATTGTGATTTACTAGTTTCGAGGCTGCCCTGGCCCGCGGAGAATGGACTTCCCCGCATTGCCAGGGATACCCGACGCCTTGGCACTAAGTTGGTAGTCGATACTAGTGTCGTCTTGTGAAATAAAAGTAATATGCTTCGTTCGGTGAGTGAGAGAGCCGGAGGCCCATCCTTTCCCGCCGGACTTTCAAGGAGTTGGGAAAGGACATATCCTTTCCCAACTCCTTAAAAGTCCGGCAACGCTTCTGTCACACCCTGGTGTTGCAGTTTTCCATGAGCAGCGGTGATCGCTTACCAAAAGGACTCGCGTGCTCATTTGCCACCCTTTATCATAAAAAAAAGTTTAGTGAGTCGAAACATAGCGTCCACTACACGACGAACGCCGAAACTCATGGCACAAGCAAATAACAAAAATACAAACATTCTCTTCATTTGTTGGGCGTGGCGAACATTATACATACTTGTCCATCAGTTCGTCGCCCCCGAGTACAACATGCAAATCACCTTTTGATGGAGTGTCCTCGTTTGAAGGAAATCTTGCAACAGCTGCTGCGACTAGGGCAACCACACTTGAATTATTAAATAATACTTATTATTATATTAGAAGCTGTTGCCACTTTGAACATGTAGATTTGGATTTTATTACCCGGTTTATTTTACAATTTTCTAGGTTATAAAATTAATTCGCAGATTTGAACTCATTATGTGTATTAATAGAGAATAACGGTTTTATTCACGTTTCTTCGTTGGATTCGTCAACTAGTTTCGTTCTGTTACGAAGACCATCATCTGGCCGAGTGTTAGGGGGCGACACGACAGTTTCATTTTCCTCAAAGCTCTGAGAGCCGCGGCCCGCTATCGTCTCCTGTAGCCTAAACGATTTTGAAGTGCGAGGTAACATTAGATTCGTATTCTTCGTAGTGTCATAGGCTATGCGATGTTAGCAAAAAATGTATATGGCGGAAGTTGTTCGTAAAAAAGGCAGTAGGGTTTTAAAATTTTTGACATTATCTTTTTTTTTAAATAACTAGAGAAACAACATTCTTACCAATACCTAACAAATTGATAATCAACTATCTTCAGTGTCCTGAAAATCACCGGTAAGCACGTTAACCGTCAAAAAGGCTGAGGGGTTATCATTTTTTTTAAATTATCTTTTTTTTACATAACGAGACAAAACAAAATTCTTGCCAATACCTAACAAATTGATAATCAACTATCTTCAGTGTCCTGAAAATCACCGGTAAGCTAACGTGTGGTCACTGCTACTGCGTCGTCATAATTATAATGTCGTTACAATGACTGAATGTCGTGAAACAAAGGACGGGAATATATCGCTTTCCTTTTGGCTTCGTTTGTATCAGGATACGGCTTTGCTTCTTCTGGATTGCTTGTTTTACTGTGTGAGTGGTCACTGTGGTCAGAGTTTTAAGATACCTAAAGACTTTTAATATAACTTCTACTGTCGTCAACGAATGCAAGTGGGTACTCTCAAATGGTGTCGCGGGCACCATGCTACGGGTACTGTCGTAGCGGTCTTATATCTTAAACTCCACACTATGGGTTCAAATCTGGGCATCTGTTCTTAAAGTGTGAAATAAACTGCGTAACAAAATTGATATCCATGCGGACGAAATGTTGGGCAAAAGCAAGCCCGTCAAATCCCCGTGTCAGTATCGAAAACATACCTACAGGCACGTCGAAACTGTAAAACTAGGTAACGGTAGAAACGACGCGCGTTTTGTTAACCTGTGTTCACCGACTTCAACGAAATATAAATCGTTTGTCTAGAGCTATTAGAATTAAATTGGCTTGCAATTGGTTTTGTAGGTATCTGAACAAAAAGCTGCAGCGTTCTGACGGGAGCTAAATTACACCATATCGCTAACCACATTGAGTTGATATTTCTTTGAATACCTTTACAGAGGAAGACTTCTAGATGTAAAGTTATAGATGAAGATTTTTTTTCAAAATTGGATACATGTATCTCTTTTTGAACGTCTATTTTGTATTTGTTATATTTTGTTTAATTTATTTAAAATCGAAATACTAGTAGCGTTTCGGAACGACCACTGGTGAGAAGAATACGCCGAAACAAACTTAATCCAGACTTGGTCCCTATTTTTATTTCTCGTGTTTCGATCATAAATAAAACTATTTTTACGTAAGAACTAATACTCTGTGGCAATAGCTAGATTTGATATATAAGGGTAAACTGACAAAAACAAATGGTAGCTACTGGACAAAACAAATTGTTTTGAACTGACAAAAGTTAGTCTGGTGTTTGCAAAAACTGCCAGCATACGTAACTCATCAGACTGATATTTTTTGTACCTTTTTGACAAACATCCAGCAGTTTTGGTTATTTTCTACGAGCGAGCCGCTTATTTGGTGCTTCCATATATAAATCGATATTTTTTTAAGCTTCAATATTTAACAGCGTGTAAAGGAAGTTGACTCGGCCTCAAAGAGGTCATTATCATCATTTCGTGTAGGTGCCACGGTCAATCAACCATGCACATTCTGGTGTCAGAGTTCTGCGGAACCGCACTCCGCTCCGCTCTCGGCCTCTGACGTGCTTCCTTTTACGGCTACCGGGACCAACGGCTTAACTTGCCTTCTGAAACACGAAATCATCTTTATTATCAGACAATCAGGTGATTCAAGCCTGCAATGTCCTAACCAAAGTGGAAGCAACTAAACAAAGTATGCATCCCGTGGGAATCAAACGACCCCCGGGTCTACAGGCAAACTCCTTAACCACTGGACCACGGAGGCAGTTGGGGTGACCTCAAAGGGGTGACTCAGCCCAACTAGTCAATATAAATCATGTTTCCTTAGTCCTATGCTTGAATCTTGTAAAAAAATCATTACTTTCATGCTCTGGAAGAAAAAGTAAGTACAAAGTACCAGTTATTTGTCTTCCCGTGCAGATTCAGGGAATGGGTGAGTATCTGAGGAAAATTAGTAGATGGTGCGGCTAGCAATCCTTAATATTTGATTCTGTTTTCCACCAACGTGCTAAAACGTACCTATTACTATACGTTAGGTCTTATAGACCTAGGCTCTGTCTATTCAACAAAAGAAGAAGACGTGATAGTACGTATGTATGTAGGTACTTGGAATTAGTACTTTACGGAAAATTATGTAGATAAAATACATGTCTAAGCAAAAGAGGAGTTGGCAAAAATATTACAGACACATTATTTAAAATATGTCTGCAAATGATTTACAGCACCCCACCATGACGTGGCCGTGACGTCACATTGAAATAATATATGACGCGAAATGAACAAAAATGCTCAAATAAGCCTTTAATGTACTCGTCGAAAGCATTAGTCGACTTTTTGCGGATTCTGTATAACGATCGGGCTTAATTATGACGTGTCCCGAAAAATATGTTCTATTTTTAATATTTATTTTTCCTCATACTTTGCGGTCTGCAGGCCAATTTGCTAACTTTTGACAGCTCCTGTGTACAAAGTTTTGATCGTCAGTTTAAAAATGCATTGAAGTTTTTGTATGATTAACTGTTTTTATTTAACATATATAAACCGTAATAGGTGTTGAAGTGATCATCGAAACGTTGTATACCATAGTTCTCAAAAGTAAGGCCTACTATTCGGTTCTAATAACTACGTAACTATTCGCAAAAATAGTTTAAAATAAGTCCAAAACAAAAGAAATTTTGACCCCTCAAAGACGAAAGAAGCATAGGTCACCTATTCCTTCACCTAAATTTTCTCGACTAAACCAGTTGTTTGAGCTTTTCTATATTGTTATTCATTTTATAATCATTAACGAGACAATAGCAAACACATAGATATAATGTGCGGGTCATTCTCGGCCTGGACCGTGATGCATTGAAGATTTTACGAGTGCACTCAATTATTTATTTTATGAGAATGCTCTTGTTTAACTAAGCGACTGACGTTAAAAGAGCAGATACGGTGTGGACAGGCTCTCCAAGTATATATATTTTATTGTTTATAAAGAAAATATGTTAAATAATAATGGCAAAATCTCCCTCAACAGCGTATAAATGTAGCGTCGACATAATGGAATGAGTGACTCAGCTGGTCAATATGAGCAATTTTTACTATGAGCCATACTGTTTGTTCGGGTGGTTGAACACTTTTGTATGGAAATGTTGGAATGTTTTTGCTGCTTTGGTGCCATAGGAAAAGTTATTATTTATATTGATGGGCTAAGTCACCATTGGTCCACCATCGTTGGTATGGTATCTTTTCTTAGACAGTGTGTACCGCAAGTATGTGACTTGTGGCCGCCTAGATAGTATTTGCGGACGCCATGAACATTCGCCAAGGCTATGACTAAACGCAAAACACAAAATATGCATTGGAATAAAACTCAACAAATTTGGGACACGCTTGACAGGGCCACAGTCTAAATACACCGTAGAGTATCATACATTGAGGTTTTTACTGCGGGTCCCTACTGTTAGTTTTAAGGGCGCGTTCAATTATCTATTTTATGCTCTACTGTCTATCTCCGCTCTGTGACTGACGTTTATAGAGCGGATACGGTGTGGAGAGGTATTTTATTCTTTTATCTTGGGGTAAATTGTTTTCGTGAGAGCTCGGGTTTTAGTGGCCTCCGGATATGAACCGTTACTCGAATTTATTCTATTGCAAGAAAAAATACTTTAACTTGTATGTGAATGTAATAGTACATTACTGCAGAGGCCGGGAAGTAAGGGATTGCCGGACGAGTAGAGTTTTCAAGGCCGAGCGTCAGCGAGGCTTTGGCAATAAATACGAGTCCGGCAAGCCGTTTCCCGGCAAAGGCATGTATTGTGCTTTTCTCAATAAATGCGAGGAAATAATGAAAGACGTACTACTGGGAATAAATGAGTATAATATAAAAAAACTAATAGTATGTACATTTCTATTTTCATATTTGTTTTACGGCATTTGGTGTTCTACGCCTTTTAGACCTTTATATTTTTCAAAGTTTTATCAAAAAAATTATGGTATAATTCATTTCGATGATTCAACGCAGCTCCTGGCGTCATTTTTCACGAATCCTCTGGTTTGATCATAGACGACGCAGTAACGCGAGCGACCATCAGCCCGCTATGTAAATCTCTAAATCCGCACTACAGCTGCACCATCACACATTGTTCATAAACATAGCCATTTATAACACCAAATTACACCGATTTTACATTATAACGTCCACTAGAAGCAATCTGCAAAACAATCCAAAACAACAGCCTTGCAGTCCGCCGAAAATAAATAATAGTACATTCCCGCTTTATTTTATTTTTTAATTGCAATTGTCATTTAGTGCTAAGGAAACATAGCCCATACAGCCCAGTCATATTTTACCCAAAAAAATTTATACCGTGAAATTCTACTTTCCCGCGTTTTTTATTTTTATTATTGGCATATTTTTGTTTGATTTTATACCAACATTTTAATAAAATTATTTTCATATTCTTATACTTATATGCTCGATGAGTGCATTTTTTTATAATGTGGTAGCCATGGCTGTATGACAAGTTACATAGTGCAAGTTACATAGATTAATTAAAAAGTTTTGAGCAGCGGCCAGGAGTGAATTTTCATAATTACTTTCCTGGCCTAGGCCGGTAAAGTAAGGGACGAGCCAAGAATTACAAACTTCGTGGCTTCATTTTACTACAATAATGCCTACATTTCCGAGCATGTTTGAGAAAAAGAGGTTTCTTATACTATTTAGCGAGATAACTATGCCTATAAGTGGCAAAGTTAAAAATAATACTATTCATCCAAAACTTCAGGGTAAAAACGGTAAACTATTATTAAGCCTCTAATACCCCCCCATCGTTAGAGGCGGCTTTGGAAATACAAACTAAACAAAGCTCATAAACATCAATAAGTCCTCTCCAACCTGTCTGGCCAGCGAGGAGAGTGTAGGCCAAATCCTCTGTCTGCTCTGGCCAAGTATGCCTCCGGTAATACAGAGAGGGTCATGCTCCTGCAGTGGAGACTAAAAAGACCTGATGATGATGATCCCCTTGCCTGTCATAGGGCTGTATCTATTGAACCATGATAGGTAGAGATTATATTATAGCATACAAGAAACATGCTTTTTTTAATGTTTCTACGGAGCCACCTTCCGTGTTGCAATGCTCGCCAAATAGGTGTGCTAAGAGCCCCTCTACAGAATACGTCCGCTCCGTAGAGGCTTGTAGCACGCCGAAGACTTTGCTACTGCGTATCTTTGCAACGATTTCAAAGTGTTGTGCCGTGATCAAAATTTTTCAGAACGGTGAGAACGGATGGGAATTTTTTCCCGAGTATTTCTTTTTCTTTCTCTCAAGTGCGGGAATTATTAAGAATTTCGCAAGAATTATTGTAAATTTCCCGGAATTTTTCCGTGAGAAGGAATTCATGAGAACAGAGAATTTCTCTTCGGTATACAGGGTGAAATTTAATTCATTAGCATTCGTTAAGGAGTCCAAGTCACTCCTGAATCTGAACAACTTTCGGATCTGAACAACTTTCACTATGGGACCAACTTCGACATCGTGAAAAAATTATTTGTTTTTTCATACAAAAGTGGAATATCTACCTCGATGGCCCAGTTGACGAGCGCATTATAAGCGCTTACGCATGTAAAGCAACCCCGGATGTGGTATTCACTGGGATGGATCACACAAAAATTTTCTCGAGCTCCTCCGTGCTTAGGGGTCACGTTAAGCCGCTAGTTCCGGCTGTTAACACTAGATGTCGTTTGGTAAGATATGTCAAACGCCTTTTGCAGCTTAAAATCTGATACCAGTGTTGGCGACATACCCGAAAAATTAACAAACCCTAAGGTATAGATTTTGAATCCTTCGGGAATTTGCAAAATTTATGCGACAAATGGCTATATCTTTAGATTGCGGTGTCTTATAAGTTTGATATTTGCATATCTTTAGCCGCAGATCTCAATATGTATGTGATATTAATTCAATTTGTTATGCGTTCCGAAGATAAAGGATCTTGACAGACGGACAACCGAGCGATTTTATAAAGGTTTCTTTTTACCTTTTGAGATACTGAACCCCAAAATTTAACCAAAGTTTCAATTGAGCTATATTAATCATTTTTTACTTGACCAGCTTAATTTTTCTCTCGGTAATCTATCTGAGAGAATCGGATCTCATCAATTTGCTATGACGTGTGACGTGAGCTCCGCTGAGGGGCGAAGATTACCTTAGTTTAAACCAAGGAATATTCCGATCGAGAAGTGGGAAGTAAGGAAATATTTTTTCTATATAATAAATTACATTTTATTATTGAAAATATATTTTAAATCAACTTAATTTTAAATTATAACCTATTTATTAAATTCGTAATTAATTAAAACAAATAAATACCTACCTAAATAACACATAAACTATAAATAAAAAATGTCCCGCAGGTCGTTATCACACGGAAGGGTACTCAGAAGGCTGGCTTCAAAAAAATATATTTATTATATTATATATTTTATTATAATTAATAATTTAGCCAATAACGGCATAACGTAAACTATTTTAGTCATAAAATATCACTATTATTCCTAAGAACCTATTTTCTCTCTTTATTGGTATATGTAAATAAGTACACAATATATAATAATAGAATAGTTTTACAGACAGACACACAGCTCCACTTACCAAATTAACTAAAAAAATATATAAAGTATTCTTATGTTTTATTTCTAATGTTGTCGCAATAGTTACAAATTTTGTAAAAAAAATATATAAATCCCATCTTATTAATGTTAAATATTATATTATAGATTACATCATGTACTTACTATCCTGGCTCAGCAATCCAAAGTGAGTCTTGGCTTCCAGCACAAGAGTACGCCAGCGCTCTCAGCCCTGTGGTTACTCTCGCTAGTTGTAGCCAACATTATCATAACAATTAAAAATATTTTTTATAAAAAAAATTTAAAATCCTAGAAATATTCCTAGGATAAAAAAATAGTATTATGTATATATTAAACATTTACATGAAGATCTTTTATAAAAATTGACTATGTAGCTTGCTACAAGTGAGCTTTCGCTACATCATCGGGCATTTGAGCCATTTCACATGTAAATGATGATTACGATGTGCGACCATATGTCAATGTAAAAAACTATGATAGCAGGATTTAATTTCAAAGCGTGACGATTGACATCAGCGACATCTAGAGATGTTGCCTGGACCCTCTTTCGCCGAGCTTCACGATTTTGAAACGTCCTTTCAGGGCATATTCACAGAATTCAAACTTGCTTGGCATTTAATTATATCTTCTACAGAATAAACAAAAGTCGAAAAAAAAACGCTCAGTTCTGGTAGAGGGTGTTTTTTTTTTTTAATATTTATATTAGGTCAGGTCGAAGCTAGTTAGACCTTATATAAATATAGAATTACCATATTTATATCAATAATTTGAACTCAATAACGTTTACACAATATTTATTATTATTAAAAATATAAAATCATAAAATGGAGGCGATAAATTACTTATTCGTAGGCGATAAACAATGTTTTAGTAATTAGGAAGGTTAGATTTCCGTGACAGTTTTTATAAATCTATGAAGAAAGTTTTTTTTTATTATTTCTTAAAATAGGTATCAAGCTTCCTTTGACTACATTAGTCTCGGTTATTAAAAAAATCTACCTATCTCAAACAGACACCCTTTAATGCCATTGTGTATTTATTTATCCTTCCTATATCTTTAACCTAAGTCAGAAAGTTTTAACAACAATACTTACTGTGCAACTAATACGTTTTTGTTTTATTTTTTGTAACAAAACATAAATCATTGATTTACTTTTATACAACGTGATTTTGAACCCCCTAGCTTTATTGAAATCTCAGAATCAGAATCCCTAATGAAATATAGAACTGCAAGAAAAAAAGCTGAAAATCGAAAAAAAAATTGGGTTTCCCATACAAAGTCGCCGATCAGCTGGACGAATTTCTATGGAAAGTCAATTTTTTTTTTCGGTTTTTACCTTTTTTTCTTGCAATTCTGTATTCCATTAGGGATTCTAATTCCCAGATTTCAATATAGCTAGGACGTTTAAAATCACGCTGTACAATTTTGGTAATAAATATATTTATGAGAATATTACATAGTGTACACATACTCTACAGTGATAATCGAAGAAATCATTTGAAGGCGATATAAATCTGAAACAAATGAAGATATAATTATTTAAAACGAATTAGATACAAACCGATAAACTTCGTGTTTTATATAGGCATAAACATAAAATTGTAGTTCTAATGTATCTGTAAGTTTTTGAGGTTCGAGGGTTACAGCCAAGCTTTAGCTAGTTCCAAGCAATGTCGGTAGATGGCGTGGACTAAAATGATGTTTTATTGAAGTATTTTCTCGTCTGTAGTACACGTAAAACAAAAAATCGTGCAACTATCGCGATCCACAATACATGCACAATAGTTGTTAAATTATTTTATATTATTATGATTTTTTTATATACGAAAAAGGAACTGGTCATGCACATCACATCTATTGCACAATTTGTTAATTCATTGTATTTCTATATTTATGATTCATAGAAAATAAACCTTAAATTATAGAATGGTCCCATTTAATGTTATTAACACAAAGAGGGTTTGGTACATTATGTTAAAAATGTTTACTAAAATTGAATTAATCGAAATAATGATAAGAGTTTTTAAACTTGAAGAAAATATTCCGATCCGCTAAAGGAGATATTTTATCCGACAGGCGGTACCGAAGAACTCTGACACCAGGGTGCGCATGGTTGATTGAACATGACACCTACACGAATTGATGATGATGATTTAAAAAACCTACACATAAGATGTTTTATGTAATACATTCCTCATCAGATGTTTTATTTATTACTTTGATAGATAGATAAGTGATTTATTTGTAGATGAAGTCACACACATACACAGGAGAAATACAAAATTACATAACGTGAAGAGAACTTTGAGATATTAAATTTGAAATTTAAGAATTTTATATTAGTTAATAAGACTGGTTCCAAAATTCAGAGCAGCGAAAAATGTAAAGCAGAGATGAATAATATTAATACCCGTAAGTTTTTAACTACATCTAGCATATCTTCTACTCTATTTAACATGTATGTGCTGATTAAGAAAGCTGAGAAGAAAACCTTACAAGTTTAAAATCATATTACAAATGCTTAAGTAACTCTGTCTGTCTGTCACCTTTTCACGCTTCAACCATTGAACCAATTTGATATACAGGTAGGTTGAGACCCGGGGAAGGACATAGGGTAACTTTCATTTCGGTAAAAGCTAGTGATATAATATAATAGTTACCTGAACAATAATAAGAAGATAGTTGACACTCAAGTCGATCAGGTCCACAGGCAGAGCCAGGTCTATCGACAGGATCATTCCACTGAGGTAGCGCGGTCTTTGAGATTTCAGGCAGTTCAGAAACTGGCGGGTTGCCTGGTGCTGCTTTGATTCCTTATCTGAAATAATATCAATTCGCCTATCTGATTTGACAAGCCATAGCTAGTATAACTTTTAACTTTCGATTCTGCTTCCGATCGGACACATCCGATACACTCAACATCCGATTTTGAGTTCGACCTTTTTTAAGCTCAGTTTTGGGGAAAAGATGTACCTTTTCCCCAAAACTGAGCTAAAAAAAAGGAATTTTTCGGCTGGGAATGTAATAAAAAATTTGTTAGATTTGCAAAAGGAATGAAAGTATTTAAATACTACTTACTCGAATGAATGGAAAAAGCAAGCTCGGGAGGCCGGGCGCGCGTACACGATGTTATACCAATAACTACTGGACAAGTTGTTGAGTATCTCTGACCAATCATCATCATCATCACATCAGCCGCAGGAAGCCCACTGCTGGACATAGGCCTCCTCCAAGGATTTCCATACGACCGCTTAGAAGTTCCCTGACCAATATTAATTTAAGTTCTTACTATAAGTTTTGCTTGTGTATGTTTTTGTGTGCTATGGATACAATAAATATTTTATCTATCTATCTATCTATCAATATCTACGTCTAATGTCTGGCAAATAAAAAAATGTTAATCTCAACAAAACATAAAAAATATAGAAAAAAAAAATTAAGAACATGCCTTTAGAATAGAGCGCCAGTCTGCTCGCCAGAACAAACGACAAGTCGTTGCATATAGATTTGGTCTCAGCTGCCGTCGCACATAACACCCAGAGAGAGTACAGGGCTTTTAGCTCGCGCCACATCAGCACGGCGGCGAGCCGAGGTATCTACAATAAGTTATCTGTATTAGTGTATATTGAAAAAAATATAAAATCTACTCTGTAACATACACCGCAATTGATTTTCAGACTTTCTATAATTATACGTTTTATTTCACGATTATAAAAGGTGCGGAATATTTTTTTTGTTGTTGAACAAAATATATTTTTGTCTATACATCGTGATTTTGAACCCCCTAGCTGTATTGAAATCTGGGAATCAGAATCCCTAATAGAATACAGAATTGTAAGAAAAAAAGGTAAAAAACGAAAAAATAAATTCAACCTTTCATAGAAATGCGTCCAGCTGATCGGCGACTTTGTATGGGAAACCTAATTTTCTTTTTCGTTTTTTACCTGCAATTCCGTGTTCCATTAGGGATTCTGATTCCCAGATTTCAATAAAGCTAGGGGGTTCAAAATCACGTTGTATTAATATTTTTGCATAGGTTCATAATTCATATTGTTACAAAGAAATTATGAATTGTCCACATTTTATTGTTATTTAATCTAAATGTTTACTTTCCATAATAGATTTAAATTGTGAAACATGTTACAGTTTTCATAACATATAAGTAGGAACATACATGTTTTGTAGGTGTTACATAAATAGTTTAAAATAAACATGTTCGGCCACATAGCATACGAATATTAGGTACTATTTTTATTATAATTGTATGTCATATATTATAGAATTATATATAATATTGACTAGCTCCGTGGCGCAGCGGTCAACACGCCCGCCTGCGACACGGAGTGACCGGGTTCGATCCCCGGCCAGGTCAAGATGGAAAATGATCTTTTTCAGATTGGCCTGGGTCTTGGATGTGTATCTATATATGTATTTGTTACTAGCTGTTGCCCGCGGCTCCGCCCGCGTTAATGTCGTTCCCTTGGGAACAGTAGAAATGATAAAAATTCCATACAAACCCCTGCCCCTTTGCTTTTTCCCCTTAAGGGGTAATTTAATACATTTCACCTGCATAGATGTTTAGCCCTTAAGTAGGGGATTTTGCCCATTTCACCTACACAGATATTTTTTTATTGTAATGGAGAACTTCTTATTGTCATATTTCTAAGTAAATAAAAAAAATCCATACAAACTTTACCTCACCTATTCTACCCCTTCAAGTGGAAATTTCGACCATTTTAACTACACAGATCTTTTTAATTGTAATGTAAACATATATACTTATTTTTATACTTCTATGTCCAGAAATGAGAAAATTTCCATACAACTCCCCCCCCTTTATCCCTTAAGGGGGAAATTTTGTACATTTCACCTACACAGATCTTTTTTAATTGTAACCTAGAACGTATATACTTATTTTCATACCTCTAAGTCTAGAACTTTACCCCCTATTTACCCCTTCAAGGGAGAATGTTGTCTGGTTCACCTAAACAGATCTTTTTTAATTTTAATTGAGAACTTGCGTACCTACTTTCAAACTTCTAAGTCCAGAAATGAGAAAATTCCATAAAACTTCAACCCCTTTGATTTTCTAAAAATCCTTTCTTAGTGCTCATTTACATCAAAAAGAAATTCATAAAAAGAATCCCTGTGCCAAATTTCAAGTTTCTGCGCACAGTAGTTTCGGCTGTGCGTTGATATATAAGTCAGGTTTGCCTTTGGCCCGCGGCTCCGCCCGCGTAAGTGTCGATTTCTCAGGAACAGTAGAATTACCCGGAATACATTATTTTATGACTTTCAATGAAACACTTTAATATTGAATTTTAATTGAATAACTTCAAAAACGGAATGTTTCATACTAACTTTGCTTCCCCGTTATATCCCCTTAAGGGATGATTTTTGAGAAAAATATTTTACTCGTGTTTCATGCCTTTTAGTGAAGAACCTTCATGCTGAATTTCATTCGACTAACTTCAAAAATGGCAAAGTTTCATGCTTACTTTGCACCCCTATTTTACCCCCTTAAGGGATGATTTTTGAGTAAAATATTTTACTTGTGTTTCATACCTTTCAGTAAAGAACCTTCATGCTGTATTTCATTCGAATAACTTCAAAAACAACAAAGTTTCATACTAACTTTGCAACCCGTTTTTCCCCCTAAGGAGATGAATTTCCAAAAATCCTTTCTTAGTGCTCCCCTACGTTATAAAAGGAACCCCTGTGCAAAATTTAAGTTCCTAACCTTTATAGTTTAGGCCCTGCGTTGATATGTCAGTCAGTCAGTCAGCTTCTCCTTTTTTTTTAATATGGATTACTATGGATAGTATGGATAGGTATAATGCTGTCGTATAATGATGATGAATTGACTTTGGATTTTAATTTTCTTATGTCACTTATTATTTTATTTTATTTTTGCTATATGTTTGCAGGCAAACTCATGCCTTGAGTTCATTCAAATGACGATAACTTTTTTTTTAATGAACCGATTTTGATGAAACAAACTTTAAATGTTAAACTGAGTTAAAACAAAGCAATTAATGAAAGTTTGAAGTAAATCAGTTCAGTATTTTCGGAGATAATCGTGATCATACATACATACAGACAGACAGACAGACAGACAAACAAGAAATTTCAAAAATTTTTTTTGCTTTCTATTATTCTTTTTAAGTCTCCCTCTATCCATTTCAGTCAAAAATTCAAAATGTACAGACAAAATAATTTTACTGTTTTATTATATGTATAGATTATATGTATAGATAAAATATAGTATCGTTGAGTTAGTATCCCATAACACAAGTCTCGAACTTACTTTGGGGCTAGCTCAATCTGTGTGATTTGTCCGTATATATTTATTTATTTATAGCAACTGTCAACTAAAGAAAATAAAAGTATACTAGTATTGATGCAAGTGTACGAATATATATTTTTTAATAATTTGAAAGGTTGTTTTTAATTTAATTCATAGATACGATTCTACTAAAATTTCTATACTATATGAGCTTAATAACTTACGATTTCTGGATCGGCCAAGATAAAAACTACTGAATAAACAACTGTCGTTAACAATGTTGATGCCAACATTAGTAATATCTGTAAAGAACACAAAAATAATGTTGTTAAATGAATCTGCTCACGACCTGTGGCCTTGTGGTCATTAGATTGGCACATCGAAGGTCCCGGGTTCAATCTCCGGTCAGGTCAAGATAGAAATTTAACTTTTTTAGATTAAATATCGTTGAATTAGTATCCCCTAAGACGAGCCTTGAACTTACTTTGGCTCAATCTGTGTGATTTGTCCATATATATTTATTTATTTGCTTTCAAAAGAATATGTAGTGTAATAATTTAACAAATTTTATCACATTTTCACAATGTACAGGTCTTATTTACAATACTGCAGTCATTTCTAATCGTAGGTACAACATTATACCCTGTCGTCGCAACATACTCGTATAGCACTGGAACGACATGCGGATTATCTCTTACTAGAGTTCGAATATGATTATAACAAGTAATTATGATATTACAAATGTACTTTCAAGTGTTCTATTTTGGAATATGTACTAAGATAAAGAAACCGTATTGTCTTTATTTATAGTAAAGATGATAATACGCAGTATTTATTGTATTATAATTGTTTAATCAACAAATTACCTTTGTGATCAAATTTCTATAGTTAAACTAATAATGTCAAAATTATAAAAAATTAAACTACGCAAGAAAATATTGTCATTCAAATGTCAATAAACTTATTATTAAATAATTCGTCCAACGTGTGAATATGTCAAAAAGTATTAATTTTAAATTCCTTATAAATTTCTCGTCACTTTCTTCTACTATTAAACTGTCAAGAAAGGCATTATCACTTACACTTGCAGTAAACTCTTCACTTAGATTCAAAGCCGTAATCAAAACATGTCTATAAACCTTCCAGCCAAAATGTATAGGCAACTTATCAATAACGGCCAACCGCAGATTTATTCCTTCAAACAAAATATTATAAAATGCCATTTCTGCATCATGAGCTGCTGTTGCTATACATAACGTTATAACTACACTTGCTTTAGACACAATGAACATTGCTCCCACAACATCTAATACTGATGACACAACGCCTATCAAAACAGTCTTGGATACTGAAGATTTGATACTTTTCAAGTATTCATCGTCGACACCACATTTTTCGTCGAGCCGTGTTAAAGAGTTTAAAGAATTCTTGTCTCTTGCTGCTAAAGATAAATAGAAGACTTCGTAACCGATCACAATTTGGAAACACAGCATGCTGATACTCATTTGTGACGTATAAAAGTAGAAATCATAAACTGTAGTCACGAAAACCGATATTAATATAAGATAAAATATGAATTTACAAAAAAATTGCCACTTTGTACAGTTGATTAGGTAAGACCGATTGACACAGAAGAAACTTTCTAGAATGATTAACTTCTTTAAACTAGTAATTGTGTTTTTATTATGATATAGTTTCAGGGTTTGCTTTGAATACATTTTTCTTTATTAGTTCTGCGTTAAAAAACTAAAACGCAAGCAGTGAAGTCGCCGATAGTAATTGATTTATAAATCTAATACAAGGTATTAACTTAAAACACGTTTTGATGTTGTCAAAATTTACTGCGTTTTAAAGTATAAATTTGATTTGTTTATTGATTTTATGATTAAAGTAATTCAACGTCATTACTGGTCACGAAGGGCTAGAAATTAATTTACAAAGTGGACAAATTACATGTTGTGATGGATTTGTTGTTTTAAATCACGTCATCGGTATAAATAGAATTAAAACCGAGCTCTTATTTTCTAACAGCTCCCATAGGCACGCGCGTAGCGCGACAACGATTTTATCAACAATCGCCATCTTGTTTTCCGTAATCAAAGACTCGCTCTTTGATTACGGAAAACGAGATGGCTGGATGTGGATGGAAGAATGTGGATAGTTTATCGCGCGATAAAAACGGCGTCGCGGGTGACGTGCTACGGGTACGGGTATCAAATACGGCTGGAATTCACATTCTAATTTTTTCTCTTGTAAATAAAATTGTTATTTTGTTTGTTGTTACGCTTTAACCACTGCCAATTATCTTGAAATAAAGAAAACGTGGACGTTGGTACAAAAAAGGACATTTTGCTAGATTTTACCCACGTTATAGAAAAGGAAATTACACAGATGCGATCCCATCAAGAAGCCAATATAAAAAGTTGCACAGTTTTAAGTAACTTAATGTTATAATGAAATTTAAGTATTTGTAATTAATGTGCAATAAGTAAGGTCTTCTAGTTTTAATATTATTAAATAATTCACAAAATTAAAATTAAGCTGCGTATGAATTAAAGAATGAATGCATTTATTACTTTGAATATCATATTCAAGGCATAAAGTGATGATAAAAAAATTACAAACAGCACAGTAAATCTTTAGACATTATAGACATCGTTGAAGTCACATGATATGCAGTATATGACGGCACGTGCATATCAAATGTAAAATCCAGACTTAACTAATAGATTATTGACGTATCCATGATACGTCAACATCGCATTTTTTTTTAAATCTATGTACGTGAATAATCTGTTTAGAACATATTTTGTTAAATAACGAGATGTATTTTTTCAATCTAATCTTTTTTTAGTACCTTTACTGCCCGATAACGATCCCCCATAACTTTCTATGTCTCCACTTTCACCTATTTTTTTAAATAATGTTTTAATTACTTTTATAAAAGAATAGGAAAAGGGATTTTGCGCATATTAAAACACGCAATTTTAGCTTGTAAAATTTTAAATAAATCTCTGCTGACAAAGATAATGTTGAATATTTTATGTTTTCACCTACAAGCGAAGTCTTTTCCAGCTCTGTGAACTTGCGGAGTGCAAATTTGCATCACAAAGCCGATGTTTATGAGACTATTGAGGGCTGATTTTAACCTTAACATTAGTAAAGTGTGATTTAATTATAATTCTCCATTTTTGTTTGTTGATAAAAAAATACTTATAATCTGTAGATATCATTTAGGTATTTGCAGTTTTATGAACATTTTTTTTATTGCATTGAAACAGCCTGCCGTTTATATGATAACAATGAATTAAGACGTGTTGGTAGTTAGACATCGCCGCGGTAGGACGTGATTGTTCATTTGATCTTATTTTTATTATTTTACTAGCTTCCGCCCGCGGCTCCGCCCGCGTCAATGTCGATCCCTCGGGAATAGTACTTTTTCCCGGGATAAAAGGTAGCATATATCCTTCTCCGTACTCCAGAGAACTTGTGTGCAAAATTTCATGATGATTGGTTCGGTAGCTACGGCGTGAAAGCGTAACAAACAAATAAGCAAACAAACTCACTTTCGCATTTATAATATTAGTTAGGATAAGAAATCTTTTATTATTTGCTGACGAAGATTTTGCTTGAACATTTTCTATTTTCACCCTTAGATGGTTTTTCAAGTAGTATTTTCCAACTCTGTAAACGCGCCGAGAGCATATTAACATCACAAAGCCGATGTTTATACGATTGTTGTGTGCTGGTTTCTAAACTACGAAAAAAAGTGGTAAGATATCTTTTCTTTTAGCTGTCTTGTAGTTTCTTACTGAGCATAATATTTTGTATATCACGGCGTAAATCATCATAATTTCATCTATAAGGAATCCACAGCTGGACAAAGGCCTCCACCTAGGATTCTTCGTTCCATGAGAGAATATTGCCATACTCACTTACACACGCACTACGTAGGCTGGTTGACAAGCGTAGTTTCTTTGGCTTCTTGCTTCTGACGCTGCTACACATCGGAGGCATTATTAAGCTTGAAAAGAATAGGAATTTGTTGGATTCACATCCAACAAATTCCTAGGAAGGAGGTAGGAATTACCGTGTGGTACCCGGCAGAGTAGAATAGGACCACTCTAAGTCTTCCCGTGGATGTCGTAGAAGGCGACTTAGGAAATACAAGCTAAACAAAGCTTATAAACATCTGAGAGACCTCTCCAACCCGTCTGGCCAGCGTGGAGAGTGTAGGCCAAGTCCCCTGGCTGCTCTGGCCAAGTATGGCTCTAGTAGTATAGAGAGAGTCGTGCTTCTGTAGTGGAGACTAAAAAGACCTGATGATGTGTAGGTATTAAGGTATTGCTCACTCGGTTAAATGGAGGAAAATTAAATAGCTCGGGAGGCCGGGCGCGCGTATTCGATGCCATACCTGCAATTGCCGGCCAAGAAATAGAGGATAGCACCTCTGACCTTACGGTATAAGTAAAAAGGTCAAGGGGCGGTTCCAAGGAACTCTGACACCAGGGCGTGCATAGTCGACTGACCGCATCACCTACACGAAATGAATGACTGAAGTCAAATCTGTAAATTATATTTGGACGGTCTATTGATATCGAGAAATATGGAGAAAATATATTGCTTACCACGGCCAAATTTACCTGACTTGCTCACGGGTCAGTAGTGCGGAGCATCTATTTTTATTAGCCCCTGAAGGGAAAGCTAATAATGTCGCATATAAAGAAATTCTTTGAGTTTACTTTACCTCAAAGAATTGCTTTATTGACCAAAAAAATTTATTCGTTAAGGTCAAGGTCATTTAAGTAAGTAATTCATATATTAATATGATTTGTAGATTGATTTATTTCTTATTATTATGCATTCAACTCGAAATTTACGTGGACGAAGTCGCGGGCAACAGCTAGTATATACTTTACATACAAGTTTATATTTAAATCCACACTATAGCCATACTTTATCATTATAAATGCGAAAGTAACTCTGCCTGTCTGATACCTCTTTACGTTTCGACTACTGAACCGATTTCAATGATGGATAGGATCGAGACGTTTTATCGAAGAAAAAAAAAATTGGTTGTCTGTAAAATCGGTTAAGAGCCTGCCATATGCCAGGCGGCGTGGCGATACAAACGCGGATGGTCTAAACGCGTTGGCTACTTTGGATATTTTTGTTTTTTAGGAATATTCAAGGGTTATTCGAAAAAGAAAAACATATGATGGCTGCCTTAACTGTAATGCAATAATAATCAAAAGTTTCAAGGTTCATTTTAATGTATTTGGTGAATAATGCTGTATACCGAGTAAATTAGACGTGATTTGGAGGCAACTTTGCAATTTTTTTCTATCGAGAAAATTTAACGCAATCGTGTTTTTGAGTCATATAGTTACCAGAGTTAGTCCTGAACTTTGCTGCATTTTTATTTCAACTTGAGTATTTAATTATTATTGATATAACAGTCAATCATGCAAAGCAGTGTGAGGTAGTACGGGCCCTTAACGGACGATAATTTTACGTGACAACAGTGGGAGAGAGATAGATACGTCACAAGCCAAACGCTTAGGGCGCTCATTTCTCTCTTGCACTTGTTCCGCGCTCTCGCTTGCACACTGAACGTGACACTTTTTCGTGCATGCAGCCGGTGTTCATCGACTTACAAGACGTTATCACGTCCAAAAACTGTTTCTGATGGATGGACATTCACGAAGCGGCGGAAAAAGGCTATTAGTTAATAAATCTATGCTGACAAAGATGATGTTTGAAAATTTTTACCCTCAGGTTATAAGCACAAAGTTTTTTCCAGCTCTCTGAACTCGCGGGGTGCAGATTTGCATCACAAAAGTGATGTTTATCCGACTGGATGCTCGACAGATTTAACCTACCACATAAAAAGGTTTTTTTTTTATTGAAATTACTATTTAGGTATATTTTAACTTAGGGAATAGAACAAAATTCATCAAAATCGGTTCTGTATTTTTGATGTAGATAATTTAGAATGTATCTGTTGCACAGGAAGCATAGAACTCCCTTGTTTTCAGGGTTCCGTACCCAAAGGGTAAAAACGGGACCCTATTAATATCGCTCCGCTGTCGGTCTGTCTGTCTGTCAGTCTGTATCTCATGAACCGTGATAGTTAGATAGTTGAAATTTTCACAGATGATGTATTTCTGTTGCCGCTATGACAAAAAATATAACATAAAATAAATATTTAAGGGGGCTCCCATATAACAAACGTGTTTTTTTTGCTTGTTTTTGCTAGATAACGGCAACAGGTAGACGCTTGAAATATTTACAGAATATTTAGTTATATATTCACTTTAAGAAAATATTTAAATAAAAATAAAATTAATTTTAAATGGGGGCTCCCAATACAACATACATGATTTTTTGCCGTTTTTATAGATAACGGTATGGAATCGACTCCCGCTCGCGTTTTTACTTCTACCTTATAATTGTTATGGATATAATATAAAGGAACCACGTCAGAGCCGAGAGGCAGTTCCGAAGAACTCTGACACCAGGGTGTGCATGGTCGATTGACCGTGACATCTACTCGAAATGATGATGATATTTTTTCTCTAACGTAAATTGAACTTATGAAATGTAAAGGATCACAAAGCTGATATTTTGCGTTAATTGCGCCACCCCAATGATGAACACTTTGGGGAGATCTTTTGTGATATTTTTAAAGAAATCCTGTACATTTTTGCTCCAAAAGCCAAACTGTTGTTTCCATCCGTCACGTGGTTTTACAAGCACATTGTAAATATTATTCTGCGCAGTCTTTTCCAGTTGTGGAGTGAAGATTTGCATGACAAAGACGATGTTTATCTCTATTGCTGGTTTTATTTAACCTGACATGAAAAGAGTATTTTATTTACTTCACAAATAACTGCCTTCGTGGACCAGTGGTTGAGGCGTTTGCCTGTAGATCCGGAGGTCGTGTGATACTTTGTTTTAGTTGTTTCCAGTTCGCTTAGGACAGTGCAGGTTTGAAACACCTGATTGTTTGATAATAAAGATGATTCCGTGCTTAGAAAGGCACGTTATGCCGTTGGTCCCAGCTGCAACATCAGAGGCCGAAAGGCGGTTCCGAAGAACTCTGATACCAGGGTGTGCATGGTCAATTGACCGTGTCACCTACACGAAATGAATGAATGACCTTCATAATTTTTTATAAATAGTCCAGGAGAACAGTAAAGGTAGAATGCCTACATATTTCATCTCCTCAGATCGTAAAAGTCGTTTAAGACAATGGGCAAAAATCTAAAGAATCATGGGTAATACGGCTAGCAATCAATCGTCTACCAAATTGCTTAATTCGGCTTTTATACCTAATGGAAAAAGGATTTGTTAACTTCGTTAAGGCATAGATATTATAATTCTAGAGGAATAAATATGCGTCGGCACGTGCACTGGCAAAGGCTCAGTTACAGTGGCCATCGTTAGATGGCAGTATGTCTCCTGCTAGTGAACTAGTCTATTTATAATGTGTTTATGAGCTTTGGTTAGCTTGTATTTCCTAAGTCGCCTCTTACGACCTCCATGGGAAGACTATATGGTCCTATTCTATTTTGCCGGAAACTAAATGGCTAAGTTTTAATAGATAATGTAATGATGCAAAGACAGACTTGTGCGGTTACAGTTGAGCCACTAATTAAATGGGGGAAAAATAGATTATTGCATTAGCTTTCTTAAAAATAGTAACCCAATCTTCTGAAAAAGCGAAACTGGCTACTTGTCGCGCAAAACATACATAAACTGCTCGAATCATAAATTAAAACCACACTAACAAAACCGTGAAACTTCAGCGTAACGCCAGAATGATGCTGCTTATAAATAAAGCTAAACGTCGCCGCTAAAACCAGCTTCAGCCGGCTCAGGGCGGTTGATGTATGTTTTGCGACAATTAGCCAACTTAGCTTGACTGCGGTTTCATAGTGATACTGAAATTAAAAAAAAATACTGGTCTTTTTATCTTTCATCATCATCATCATAATTATGATTTTTCGTACCATGGCAGGATATTGACATACTCACCACGCTTGGCAGGCGGGTTGGCGAGCGCAGTTTCTTTGGCTTCTGTGCTCCAGACGCTGCTGCCTATAGAAACCCTTTTAAACTGGAGAAAGCTAGATTTTTTTTTATTTGGGACGGAAATGAATGTTTTAGTTTTTAGTTTCATGGGAGGATATTGCCATACTCACCACGCTTGGCAGGCGGGTTGGTGAGCGCAGTTTCTTTGGCTTCCGTGCTCCAGACGCTGCCGCCTATAGGAAATACTTTTAAACTGGAGAAAGCTTGATTTTTTTTATTTGGGAAGTAAATTAAGGTTTTAGTTTATAGCTCCATGGGAGGATATTGCCATACTCACCACGCTTGGCAGGCGGGTTGGTGAGCGCAGTTTCTTTGGCACCTTGTGTTCCAGACGCTGCGGCCCATCGAAAGCATTTTTAAGCTGGGGAAGGATAGAAGTTTGTTGGACTTAGAAAAGGAATGAAGGTATTGGGATGCCATTCGCTCAAATAAATGGGGGAAAAGCAAGCAGCAGGTTAGAAAGGCCTATACCTGATAAGTACCTAATGGTATACCTGCAACTACCGGCCAGTTAAGGCTGACACCCCTGACCTATCTTACTCAAAGTAATATGTCATCCAAATCCTTACTCCGGTAAATCCTTCACTCAGCATATATAAAATAGTAATGGGAACATGCTTTGATACGGCTGGAGTACAAAAGCATTGCTAAATTTTCGTATGTATGTTAGTCTGTAAGGTATATATAGTTATGGGCCTATGTAATGTTTTACTCGTTGCCTGAAATAAACGATTATTATTATTATTATTATTATATTATTATAAAGGACTTCCAAGAATTAGGCGTTTGTATAGTCTAAACTTGATTCTATCTAAAGCTGTTCCTCAGACTGTCAGTTTGTACTTGAGCGATGAGATTTAATACAAGAGTGGACTTCGTTTCGATATTTTATTTATTTATTTACTTCTTCTTACAGCTATCATAACAGGATTTGGTACCTAATGATATAATCCATTAACTGATGCAGGACGCAATTTAGACGGAGTTGGTTTAATTTGGTAAAATGGGGTTTTACAAGTGGTGGTGCTCGTGTGGGCATACACTACAGACAGTGTCAAGAGAGCTAATCTTGCTCCGAATCCTTTTCATACAATTCTTGACGGGAGTCGTTTAAACATTTTACATATATATTAATCTAGCTATCGCCCGATCCCGCGGGAACTGTATTTGTTTTTCATGTTTTTCAGGGCTAAAAGGTATTTTATGTGTTAATCCAGGTAATAACCTATCTGTGTGCGAAATTTCGTCTGTCCAAAATCCTTTTAGCCATTTTGGCGTAAAAGAGTAACAAACAACTCACAAACTTTCGCGTATATAATAATATTTGTAAAAAAATATATATATTAATATATCTATACTAATATTATAAAGCTGAAGAGTTTGATTGTTTGTTTGTTTGAATGCTCTACTCTCAGGAACTACTGGTTCAAATTGGACTTCTTTTTTGTGTTGGATAGTCCATTTGTTGAGGAAGGCTTTAGGCTTTAAAACATCACGCTGCGACTAATAGAAGCGAAGCATCAATAAAAAATGTTTTCAATACGGGGGAAAATTATTCATCTATACTAAGAAAAAAACTTATTAATCATTCAGATATATTGCCGCGGGCAACAGCTAGTTTATATATAATTATATATAAAATCAATCATAATATTTAGTATATCGAGACGACGACGAACAAGAAGACCAGCGTGCTACGGAGCGCGTACATTTAAATGTCCGCTCTATCCAGTATTAAACCTCGTTGTATCGAGACAGTTCTATAGATTAGCGTCGCCAGTTAATTGTATTTCTAGACAGTAATTGATGTTAGCTAGTCCTATTGTGTTAAGGAATTTAGGGAGTATGATATAGGTTTCTACGAATCTAGAGGATATCGTCATCAGAATATACTTACAAATACAATGGATTTTCATTGTAAATTAGTTTGGTGTTATTTTTTTTTGTGTACCATTTAAACATGTAAAGTAGCCGCACCATATAATACGAGTACAACCCCTAAAAAAGCTTCTGTGTTTGGTGTCAACTAAAGTGTAGTGCGAAGTGTAGTTTTTCAGTAGCGCATTGTCGCCTTTTAAGAAGGACATCACCACCATGCCCCTGATCCATGCCTCTGGTGTCACGCTCTAGGCGATGATTCCATCCTCACCCGGTACCTTCTTGTTTTGTGCTGTTGAGGGCAATCCTAATCTCGTTCAGGCTGATGTCCGGGATAACCTCTTGACCCGTCTCAATTCCTCTGTCAAGACCCTTTTTCTCAGGAACGCTTGGAGGTATCAAGCTGATCAAATACTCAGGTCTACTGTCCCTTAGAGCTGTGAAAAAATCAAACTTCTAAGGCAACGCAATCAAAAGATACAGCCGTTTCATGCCGCAAGTTTTCGGCTCAATACCTGCTGGTTTTGAATCAAAACCAATAGGTTAACTCAGAATCTTGAAATTTGGTACGGAACAACGTCTTATAAACACAGATAAAGGAAAAATTGCAAAAAGCACAATTTTTAGTTTCATCATTATTTGACCGAGCGAGCGAAGCGTCTCAGTTTCGACTGGCCCAAAATTCTTTTGTCCGTCTGTCTGTCTGTCTGTCTGTTCTCGCCTACAGGTCGCATTTCTCAACCGATTCTCATAAAATTTTGAGAGCAGGTTCGGTAATTATATAGATTTTTTTTGTCGTGCCAGTTTTTCGAAATTTTAAAGAATGGCGGATATATGGGGTCCGAAACTTAAAAAAACTCATAGCACAGCTATTTGGAAAAAAAATCAAAAATGTCATTAGACTTTTTTGTTATTCTCATTAAGACGCAACTTTTTTGTCTGAACAACTTTTTTATAAGAAAAACTTGAACGTGTTTAAAGTCGGCAATTTGCCCAAAAGTGGTCTGAAATCGATTTTCTGTATATTTTTTAGTATAAGTGCATTCAGTATGATGTCGTAAATACAAATCTATGGTATGAGAAGTAACTGTGACGTCGGCGATACAGAGAAAAAATGTTTTTTATATCAACATACCATGTGCGGTATCAAATAAAAGGGCTATATGAGTAGATTACACAGAAATAAATTTCACTCCCATATTGCTCAAACCCACACACTATAATGTAGTACAAAAGTTAAATATAAATTGAAATGAAAGAAATTGAAGTATGTGAAGTGGGAGAGGGAGTGAAATTGAATAACTTTCCCTAAGGAACATATATTAAAATATGAAAAATATTTTATGGCTTAAAGCATGATACTGCGCATTACTTTTATGATTGAAAACATTGAATAAACTTAGAATCCATACATTTTTATTTTTATAATTTTTTAAAATAAATAAAAAAGATTCACATGCTATCCTGTGACTTGAACCCGGGCCTTATAGGTGCCGGCCACTTCTTTACGTAAAGTTCGCATGTTTGTCTGCCATAGTAGTTGAAATTAGCGTCGTATTAAACTTTTGACCAATTGGTAACAACTATGAAATCTTAAACTTTGCCTCCCATTCACCCATGCCAAGTTCGCTATTCCGATATTTCCGATCTTGATGAGGATCACTCCAAATTAGTAAATGTGTACAAAATAATACTAAACATGGTGCTCAAGGGCCGTGTTTCCATACAAGAGTAGCCCCCTGATTCCTCACCGGATAGTACCAATAAACAATGATTTTGTACTGAAAAATCTGTACGTTTAATTTTTTTCATAATTGAATTATTTAAAGAGATATGAACCTTCAAAAATATGAAAAATTGGTATGAATTTCGGTTGTGTTCAAGCATCAAAAAACAAATTTGGGCAATTATATAAGAAAAAGAAAACACAGAAACACAGCCATAGTTTATTTTAAATTTTTAATGTAAAAAGAAATTAAATCGGTTAAGTTTTGGAGAAGACATCAGAGGACTAGGAAGCGTTAATTTTGTGTACTTTTTATAGGTATTTTCCGGCCAAGCTGCAGTTATCTCTATCGCACTCTGCGGGGTTTGTTTGGTTGGGCTCGCGGCGCGACAGCAATAGATATTATAAATACCTATTTTTTCTATTCTCTCGAGCTTAGTGTTTACTCTTAAAAAAGGGTCTGGTCTGGTTTTCTGGTAAGAAGAATGTAGGTTTAAATTTCTGTTTCCTCTGGTACCTAATTAAGAGCAGCGGGGATTGGGAAATAGTGACTAAAGCAAATCATCCTTTAGTCAATAAGCATATCAGTAACAGATATATTTTAGAGCACTGGAGGGCAAATGTGGATGTTGGTTGTAAGGGCACGCGAGGTCTACTGTTCTCGTAGAACCACTAGTATAGATAATGGTACGGAACCCTTCGTGCGCGAATTCGACTCGCACTTGACCGTTTTTTTTTTAAGTATACGTTCCAATTGCAGTGTTAGAGAGTATATTTCTTACAGGTTGTATTCAAAAAGATTTACATTTCATTTGAATACAAATTCTGTTACGTAATATTTTTATTTTATGAAAGACGATAAAATATAATAATAAGACAATTGGCCGTGTGGTTTCCGGCAGAATATAATAGGACCACTCCTAGTCTTCCCATGGATGTTGTGAGAGGCGTCTTAGGAAATACAACCTAAACAAACCTAATAAACATCAATGAGACTGAGAGATGATGATGATGATGATGAAGGCAATGGAAACAGATTCTGAATGTGTATAGCTAACAATGTTCCTGGTGTTTTCTGTGTTGTAACAACGATCGGCATTGAAAGTAAAGTAAAGAAATAACATAAGTAATCGGGTGGCGCAGGGCCAGGAAACAAAGAATATCGCAAACTTAGAAAAAAAAAGATTTGTTATTCCGATAAAAAAATCATCTTTGTATTTTTTTATCTAGATTCTTATTTCATTTAATTTTGATTATATCATTTCTCTATTAGTAAAAGTAAATAATAAATATAAAGGGATATATCACACAAATTGAGCCAGCCCCACAGTAAGTCGTGAACTTGTGTCGCAGTATACTAACTCAACGATATTATATTTTATAATAGATTCTGATATAAATAAACATCCAGTTCAATCTAAAAAAGATCGTTTTCCATCTTGACCTGGCCGGGGATCAAACCCGGGGACACTCGTGTCGCAGGCTGGCGTGTTAACCTCTGCGCCACGGAGCTCGCCAAAAAGTTTCTGGCCATTTTTTATGTAAATTCTTAATAATGAATGTAATTCTTATCAAATTACTGCTGAATTAATAAAAAAAAAACAGGGTGCCCGCGTTGAACTTTCTTACCTTAATGTATTACTTAATTTAATAAAGATAATTATGTGTTTATACATTGACACATAATTTCATTCCTATATCATAACTTTGTCGCTTCTCCAACAGTGAAGTAAATACAACAAAAAATACTAAAAGTATTATTTTCTAACATGTTTTGAGGAAATGTGAAAAAGTAGAGAATAGGGAATAAAGGAATAATTTGACTTGGAACGTAACATGATATCCTCATCCCTTGCATATTACCCCATAAACATACCATATATCTTATTAATACAGACCCAAGATCCGTGGCCAAAACATGCATACAATATTTCCCTATGGAAAAACAAAACCAATCTAGCCAGAACTGCCCCGCCCCTCGGAAATGTTTAACATGAATATATTAAAGGGATGAGTTAGGAGTAACTTAAAGGTCGGTGTTTGCTGGTTTTTCTGCTCGTAGTAAGTTTTCTTGATAGATACGAGGCTTTTTGTGAAGGCTGTTTTTGACGTTGACTGGTAATGAATTGTATATGGGTCAAGTTTAGCTAACTAAATATCAAAACTAATAATAAATCTGTAAGGGTTGGTCATGGAGTAAGTTACTTTGTTTTCAGAGATATCGTATTTATAAGCTTTATACATGATACTGAAACTAAATTAAGAATTTTTAGATTTTTTCTGTATGTATATTTGTATCATCATAATCATCAGGTCTTTTTAGTCTCCACTGCAGGAGCATGACCCTCTCTGTACTACCGGATCCATACTTGGCCAGAGCAGACAGAGGATTTGGCCGACACTCTCCTCGCTGGCCAGACGACGCTACATTTATATTTGTATGTTCATAACTCTTAAACGAATTAATTGAATTTTATGAAATTTGGCAGATATACATTTAGGCGAACAGCACACAGGATAGGCTACTAATTTTTTTTCTCCTGTCATGATAAGACGCGAACGAAGTCGCGACCATTGCTAGTATGCTGATAAAAATGTAAATAATATATATAATTTATTATCATTGCAAATGTTATGTTTAACTATCAAGTAACTCTTAAGAATAGTTTACATTGCATAACATATTTAAGTTTATTTCACACTGACCCGGCGAACTTCGTATCGCCTCTTTTAGGAAGTCGGGTAAAAAGTAGCCTATATTACTCCAGCTATATCCCTACTCAATTTCATCAAAATCTATTTAGTCGTTCTTGACTTATATACGGTGTAATAAATCCGACTTTGTTTTATATACATAGAAGTGTAATTTTCCATTACCTATGTTGTATATAGCAGCGGGCGAAATTTTTTTTCAATTTAAATATTTTAAATATGTTTGATTGAACGCGCTAATCTGAGGAACTACTGGTTCAAATCAGAAAATTATTTTTGTGTTGGAAAGTCTATTTATTGAGGAAGGCTTTAGGCAATACATCACGCTGAATTGAAGCATCAATAAAAATGTTTTGAAAACGGGGAAAAATTATTTACATATACTATGTAATCATAATAACAGAAATTGCCGCGGACGAAGTTGCGGGCAACAGCTTGTTTAAATATAATACACTATTATTTTATGGATAATTTCATACAGATCGAGCGAAGACGACTAAAATAATGGATTTTGAATATCAAATAGAATAGGTATACATCTCAGCGAGAAAGGTTAGTCTTTCTTAGTAAACATAGAAATACATTTTGAGATAACAATCCAGATATATCCATAGCCATCTATTATTCAAGAGGGGCCGAAATCGGCCTCATCAGAGTCAAAACGCTTCAATGAAAAACTGAATCATCATGATAGCAGGACACGTGTCGAGATTATGACGTCATCACAAGTGCTCACTGGAGCGGCGAGCGCCGATAACGTATGTCACATACGGCGATTTAGAACGTTTTTCGTACCTACCGTAAAGGTACTTCTCTAATCGGGTATAATCTGTGAACAAGAAACTGACAAACCACATTGATAAAAAAACCGGCCAAGTGCGAGTCGGACTCGCGCACCAAGGGTTCCGTACGTTATATATAATAAGTTTGAAATTATTAAAAAAAAATTAAATGACGTATTTCAAAATTTATGCTTTTCGCAATTTTTCCTTTATCTGTGCTATAAGACATTGCTTCGTACTAAATTTCAAAATACTGAGTTCACGGGAAGTACCCTGTAGATTTTGATTCCCTTGCAAGCGTCGAAAAATTATAAAATTATTTTTATTACATGATGTTATTAAAAATGTATACTTTTTTGCAATTTTTCCTATATCTGAACTATAAGACGTTGCTTCGTACCAAATTTCAAGATTCTGAGGTCACGTGAGGGTTTTGATTCCCTTGCGAATGTAGAAAAAACACGAAAATTTACGGCATAACCAGCTGCATCTTTTGATTGCGTTGGCTTAGAAGTTTCAAAATTCAAAAAAAATTAAAAACTCAAAATTCAAAAACGTTTATTTAATATAGGTCATTTGGACACTTATTAATTGTCATATATTTTCAACTGAAAATTGTTGACGTCAGTAATTTACTTATGGCTAAGTTTAATGCCGTTTCCAAAGCGGAGTGCAGAAGAAGCGGCAACAAACTGCACAGCGCATTTTCTCCAATCGACGTCAACTTACAATTTTAGTTTATCTTAAAAACTAGGTATGTGGACTGAGTATACATTGTCCTTATAATAGTCATTGCAATAGAATTTTTAAAAAATGATGTTTAAGTAAATAATATATTAATTAAAAAAAAATATGTCAAAATATTAAAATTTTATAAATGTCATCTTTAAAAATATTTTGTACCGAATGTACCAAATATATAGTCATATATACAAAACTACGAGGTGTCTGCGCCAAGCTCAAGCCCAATATTATTGTCATTTAGGAAATCTTTAGTACTATAATTTGATTTTTTCATAGCTCCAAGGAACATTAGACTTGAGTATTTGGTATGAATTTAGAAAGAAAGAAAAAAAAGCGTCTTGACAGACAGGCGGACAACCGAGTGATCCTATAAGGGTTCCGTTTTTTCCTTTTGAGGAACGGAACCCTAAAAACTACCTAGATACGATTAAATGGATCGACAGTATACAGCGTGTAAATTTAGCCATGCGATTTTCTTGAATGGGTGACTTAGCCCTTCAAAATGAACAACTTTTCCTATGTGACCAATGCTGGAAGGAAACTCAAAAAAAAATGACTTTTTCAAAAATTGCCGGACAGGCCGAACACTTATATGATAATCTTACATATAAAAAGCGACTTCAATTAAACTATTAAACCAATTGTGATGAAATTTAAATCCGACCAACTTACACTTTCAATTTTTTTTTAAATCAGTTTCGACCTCCCATTCAAAATGATCAATCTTCAAAGCTTATCGACTTTCTATGCAAAGTATTTTTTTCATAATTGTTAGTTGGTCCCCTGGGACGTTCAATATCATGGCCCAATCATCCTTAAGTATTGTTACCCCCCTTTGTTACAAGTTGTATATGTATTAGTTATAAAATATAGTATCTTTGAGTTAGGAATCATTTTAATAGGCGATGCGGCTAGCAACTTATCACTATTTTGATTCCGTTTTCCACCTAATGTCCAACAACGTGGCCTTCAGGTCTTATAGACCTAGGCTCTGTCTACCCCGCAAGAGAAAAAGACGTGATCATATGTATGTATCTTTGATTTAGTATCACATAACAAAAGTGTCGAACTCACTTTGGGGCTAGCTAAATCAGTAATATTTATTATTATTCTATTACGCACAGTACAAAATATTTTTAAAAAATCCTATAAAATATAATTCAAGGTTTAAAAACGCAATGACCCAAAAAAATTCAATTTAATCCAGCGGACCAACCCTACATTTTTCAACCCTTTTAAACGCCGCAGTTAATTTTCGCAATCTAGAGGGCTCAATCCCCGCCTAATTGCAAAGAAACGGCGCACTACATTCAACACCCGCAATTTCACCGACGAATCGCCATGAATATTCAGGTAAGTCAGTATTTATTTTTACACGACTGCCAAAGAAAGAGTGTTATGTTTTCAGGGTTCGTCGTAGAGTCTGTGCACGGGTGGAGACGCGCGGGAGGAACCTTGGAAGTCATTCGGATGCAGCGAGCAGTCTGGCGGAGCCCCCACTACACTAATGCTGGAAACTTAAAAAGAGAGTTTATACGGCGGCAAATTTCATGTTCTCAGCATTGCTTCTATAGGTAAAGTTGTTTAGGCCATACTTAGCCAAAGCAGCCAGAGGACTTAGCCTACACTCTCCAAGCTGGCCAGACGGGTTGAAGAGGTCTCTTAGATGTTTACAACTTTGTTTAGCTTGTAGTTCCTAAGTCGCCTTCTACGACATCCACGGGAAGACTTGGAGTGGTCCTATTCTACTCTGCCGGATACCACACGGCTAAACGTGCCTTTTGGCACACTACACATAAAAGAAAAAATAAATAAATAGTTTGTAATTGTACCTATATATATGGGGTTTATGGACTAAGTACTTACGAGAAAAGAGAATTTATCACCACATACCATAGCAAATTCCAACATATCGCCTTATAATCTTTCATTAAAAATCGACTTCAAATAAACTACGAAACTGATTTTGATGAAAAATAGAACTGATCTTAAAACAAATACTGTCTAATAAAAAAGAAAAACAAACGGTTCATCTTATGAGGTTACAACACTTATTTGTAGGGTTACAAACATAAAAAAGGACAACCGAATTGAGAAACTCCCCTTTTTTTGAAGTACGTTAAAATATAACAATTCTTACCGCCACTCAACAGCATCGGCAATAACTCGTTACCAACCTACGCACCGTACGCAGACGATAACAAAAATCTCAGGAATTTCGGGACGAAACAACAGATTTGATACAGGGTGTTTGCATTTTGTGTTGCTTGCTCAGTTGCGTAGAGGTTCCGCTGCGAGCACACAGATGGCGTTTTGTAAAAAAACTATTGTGATGCGGACTCACGTCTTAGTTTTTGACCGGATGCCAGTTTTTGTTTAGGCATGGCACTCGTAGAAAAATACGAGTTATATATAAGCGTTGCATTTTACGGCAGTATGTCTTATTTCAAAGAAATTTCATTAACAAATATGTAATATTAAAACACAGGTTAATTTTGTAAGTACGATTTGAGTTTTTAGTACAGATTTTGTAGAACTAGCAAATATGAAACTTCCTTTGTGAATCAGCAGTTCCACATCTACTATGATAAATTTTGTTTTTTTTTTGTTGTGATAAAATTCTATAGGTTGTTATGTCTGTATACCTTTTAGTGAATGATTATGGTACTTTTTATTTCGTTAAAATGAAACAAAAAAACTGAACTGAGGGAATTCAAACAAAATACAAAATGAATATTCGTAAACACAAATGAAAACTTGTAATCATAGCTGGAGAATCAAATACCAATATGGATATACATCTCCGTGTATATGGATTGACTAGCTCCGTGGCGCAGCGGTCAACACGCCAGCCTGCGACACGGAGTGACCGGGTTCGATCCCCGGCCAGGTCAAGATGGAAAATGATCTTTTTCAGATTGGCCTGGGTCTTGGATGTGTATCTATATATGTATTTGTTATAAAATATAGTATCGTTGAGTTAGTATCCCATAACACAAGTCTCGAACTTACTTTGGGGCTAGTTCAATCTGTGTGATTTGTCCGTATATATTTATTATTTAATTATTTATTTTATCTCCTTGCGTAGACGAAACCTAGGTCGATAATACCTTACAGCCACGTTTAGCACATTGGCAGGCGTGTAGTTGAAAGACGGTATCAAAATAGTGATGGATCACACATCGCCAACTTACGTGATTCTTCAGATTTTCGTCCATTACATTATTTTTACAATCTGCGCGGAAGAAATGCAGCCAGTACATCCTATGTACCTACGTCTTTTCTTTTCTGCCAGCACAGAAATATAACACTCAACGACGCTGTATTATACAGCGTGATCTTGAACCCCCTAGCTATATTGAAATCTGGGAATCAGAATCCCTAATGGAATACACAATTGTAAGAAAAAAAAGGTAAAAAAACGAAAATTTAATTTAAACTTTCATAGAAATTCGTACAGCTGATCGGATACTTTGTATGGGAAACCTTATTTTCTTGTTCGTCTTTTACCTTTTTCTTGCAATTCCGTGTCCCATTAAGGATTCCGATTCCCATATTTCAATATAACTAGGGGGTTCAAAATTACGTTGTATCTGTTAATATACCTTTGTTCTGTGAATCAGTATCTTACGCCTTTTATCACAAGTCTTTGTTAATTGTACACTTTGTGTCCTAGAGATTCTAGAAAGGTCATCATGTCTGAACATTTCTTGTATAGAATTAAACGTATTTCTCTGACATCATAATCGCGATATTGCAGTGCACTGCAGGAGCTCCGGTAGTTGTATCGCGAGAAATATTACACCTTATTCGTTTCGCTTTAATTAAACTTTCGATAGCTGCTCTACGTCCAAGCGAACGCTGTGGTGTATGTACCCGAGAGATTTTACCTCTAAATAATTTAATAATATAATACCTACATGTAAACAATGTAATCGGAGCCCTTCAGGCACATATGGACCAAGTCTGGATTGAGTTTCTTTCGGCGTATTCTTCTCACCAGTGGTCGTTCCGAAACGCTAGTAGTATTTCGATTTTGCATAAATTAAACAAAATATAAGTAATACAAATATGACCTTCAAAAAGAGATGCATGAATACAATTTTGAATAAAAATCTTTGACTTTTTGAAATATTTTACGCTCACATGTGTGAAACTACTTTAATATACCACCATTTTATGTACCATATTTAACGCAATACATATGATTTCATTTTATTTTAACTTTACCTATAACAACGCCTCCTTTTTCCGCAGACCGCAACCGGCGCTCTTCTTGTTAATAAACCATCGCTTGATTGTTAGTTACTTGACTACTTCTGTGGCTCTGGTACCGCAATTGCCTTGGAAAAGCAGGGTTCGAGCCCCAGCCAGGTCATGATGGAATACGACCTTTTTTAGATTGGCCTGGGTCTTGAATGTATAAGTAATGTATTTGTGTTTATACTATAAGTATTCCAATCCTAACTAATATAATGAATGCGAAAGTGAGTGAGTGTTTGTTTGTAACAAACACTCACTCACTTGCCTTTTCGCCTTAACTACTGAACCAATCGTCATGAAATATTGCATACCCGTTGTCTGGGGTACGGAGAAGGTACTTTTACCGGGGGATGGACATTGACACGGGCGGAGCCACAGGTGAAAGCTAGTCTATAACAAAATATATTATTTTTGAGTTTATCCTACAACACAAGTTCACAACTTATTGTGGGGTAATCTCAATCTGAGTAATTTGTCCCTATTATTTTTTATCAATGAGCCGCAATGGGCATGTTTTCTTAAAAAAATATTTTTATTATAAACAGTCCGTCTGGTAGATTATTGAAAAATATTGGATACGTATTTTGTCATTAAAAAAAAAATTATAAAGATATAGCCCGTAAAATTTTCGCGTGACATCACTGTCCGGTACTATTTTTAATGGCCTGTTGCTTCAAAAGCCCCCATTCCTGATTCTCATCATCTTTTGTTTGATTGAAAAAAAAAATACTTAAATAAAATGATGCAAACGTCATCTTTGTAGGTAAATAATCGATATTATTTGAGAATCTTAGAAACGTGTACTAAAACAAAATCTCATTTTTTTTGTTACCTGGTACTTGCAAAAGTATATAACTAGTTACCATTGGTAGGTAGGCTAGGAAAGGACTTGGCATTAATATTAATTTATTTTATTTATTTATTATCACAAAATCTACAGCTCTTATAAATATTACAATAAAACCTTATACCTAGGATGTTACAAAACTACGAAATAATATTTGAATCCACAGAGAACATACGTCGAGAGAAAAAAGTTTTGACCTTCCATAGAAAGTCGATCAGCTGATTGCTTATTTTGAATCGGAGGTCGAATTTTTCTTTTCATGATTCGAAGTTTATTCCATGGGGAAAGTTGTTAACTATTATGGACTAATTATGCTCCTTAGTATTTGTTAAAGTTACGTTAAGATGTATGTGTAATCATTTGTAAACCCAAATAAATAAAATAAAATATTATTTCGTGGTTTTGTAACACCCGGTATATTACACTTACAGCCAATAACGGATTCACATTTTTTGTTTAATACATATAACAAATTATAGGCGAGTATATCACTCACCTTCGATTTGCAGATGTCATTGTTATCATGGCAGAATCGCTGGAGGACCTGAGTGCCATGCTCAATGACCTCAGTGAAGTTTCCCAATAAAGTAGGCCTTACAATGAACATGGACAAGACGAAAATAATGTCGAATGTCCGTGTTACGCCTTCACCAGTGCTTGTTGGGAGCTGCTTACTTGAAGCTGTTGATCAATATATCTATCTGGATCAGTTGATCCAGGTTAGAAGTTTCAGCTTTAAGGATGAGGTCTTTCGACGAATCCGACTCGGCTGGGCAGCGTTCGGGAAGCTCTGCAGCGTCTTTTTGTCCAAAATACCTCAGTGCGTCAATGTAGAAAGTATTCGACCAATGTGTGTTACATTAGTCGAATACTTTCGACTTGACGATGATGATGACTAGTGATGACTTACGAATCCGAATCGTGCTCCTTTACTATGGGGCTCTTAGGAAATCTCAAGGTCCCTCAAAGAGCTATGAAAAGGGCTATGCTCGGTGTCTCTCCGACAAAGACATAGTTTTATTTAGTTAATGAAATACACATATACAGCACAAAAAAAACATACACAGACTTAACACAACGACATAGCTCTGCGGATTAGCTCTTTGAAGTAGCATTGGGCGAGGCTCATAGCGCGAAGACCCGTTTGAGTGTTTACTTTCCTATTAGTCTCATATAAATTTTACTAAAATCGGTAACTTGGTTTTTTAATTGAAAGATTATTAATATTTACGTTGAAATGGAGTTATTCAGAAACATAAAAAATAAAATTGTATCTGTAACTATTAGCGAACCTTTTTAAATAAAATCATTTGAATACGGTATTATCACGTATATTACATTATTTTTACACCCAACGTTTCGAAAACTTTACAGTTTTCATGGTCGCGGGTAGACTAAGTTGACATTCTCTTTTGTGTTATAAGAACTATACAAAACTACCGCCTACTATATTTATTGATGACGTTCCTGATGTACGCAGTATTGGCTCATGGTGTCTGAAGGTCTTGCAGTCTTGTGATGAGCTTGAGATTTTATTAAATTGATGACAGGATCCCAAGCTGGTGGTAACTGCCAACCATGAAAACTGTAAAGTTTTCGAAACGTTAGGTGTAAAAATAATGTAATATATGCGATAATACCGTATTAAAGTTATTTTATTTAAATGTGTAACAATCGCGATAACATCAGAAACCATTATTAGCTACCTACCTCCCAGCGTCCGCACAGAAGGTAGTCGACGTGAAATTGAAGCAGCTATCAATAACTGAACTGATCAATTACAGTTCTCAAATATTGGGTTTGTGCAACGCCTATACACTATACTGTACTATTATACTATAACACTGAATAAGTAATAGTACTAACGTAACTATACGCTATACATACAAGTTGATTCTTTAGCTATTGCATAGCTTCTTGGCGTGGAGACCGAATCCAGAAATTCCGTAACGAAAAACCTTACACCCCTACTCCGACCGGCACAGCGGTGATACTTTGACTTGCGTGTCGCGGCAGGCTCGACGGAGTTACTATTAGAGTGTTACAGTAACGGAGTTACTGTTACAGTGAGTTAACTTAGTAACAGTAAGTTAACTTAGTAAGTTAAGCTAACTTAAGTTAACTTGTGTGACTTAAGTTAAATTAACTTAACTTAACATAAGTTAACTTAACTTGAGTTAACCTAAGTTAAGTTGTTAAGTTTGGCTAGCTCCGAGGCGCAGCGGTCAACACGATCTTTTTCAGATTGGCCTGGGTCTTGGATGTGTATCTATATATGTATTTGTTATAAAATATAGTATCGTTGAGTTAGTATCCCATAACACAAGTCTTGAACTTACTTTGGGGCTAGCTCAAACTGTGTGATTTGTCCGTATTTATTTATTTAAGTTAACTGAAGTTAACAGTAAGTTACGTTACTAAGTTACAGTTACAGTAAGTTAACAGTGAGTTACAGTAACGGAGTTACTGCATAAAAATAAATAATTATAATTGCATAAGTTGTTAAAAAATGCTATATTGCATAGCATTTTTTAACAACTTATTAGCTTTACCGCGGCAGTCCGCGAGTGCCACAAGTCTTTTTTTTATACTACTTAGTAGGCAAACAGGCATACGGCCCACCTGATGGAAAGCGGTTACCTTACCGGTTATGGATAATGCGTATATTCACCCATACATCGTCATTTCAGCCGTAAAAAGTCCACTGCTGGGGTATTATAAGTTTGACGTGTCTATTTCTGTGTCTGTCTGCTGCACCGTAGCTCCCAAACGGTAGCACGCCTTTTTTAGGGTTCCGTACCCTAAGGGTACAAACGGGACCCTATTCATATGGGTCCGCTGTCCGTCTGTCAGCACGCTGTATCTCTTGAACCGCGTTAGTTAGACAGTTAACATTTTAATTGATGATAATAATAAATATATAAATATAAACGGACGAATCACACAGATTGAGCTAGCCCCAAACTAACTCAACGACACTATATTTCATAACAAATACATGTATAGATAAACATCCAAGACCCAGGTCAATATGAAAAAGATCATTTTCCATCTTGACCTAGCCGGGGATCGAACCCTGGCACCTTCGTTTCGCAGGCTGGCGTGTTAACCACTGCGCCACGGAGCTGTCCGATGATGTATTTCTGTTGCCACTTTAACAATAAATAGTAAAAACAGAATAAAATGAATATTTAAGGAAGCTCCCATACTACAGACGTGATTTTTGGCTCGTTTTTGCTCGATATTGATAACGGCAACTAGTAGAAGCTTAAAATATTGATAGAATATTTAGTTAAATATTCACTTCAAAAATAAATAATGAAATAAAAATAATATTTTAGCTGGGCTCCCATAAAACAGACACATTTTTTTGCCGTTTTATAATTACGGACGGTCAGTACGGAACCCATCGCACATGGCCGGTTTTTTATTTGTTAGGTAAAGTTTTCTAAGCTATATTTGAACGAATTCAATTCAACCCTTTACAAGATGCAGGGTTTTTACATCGGGGATTGCGTAATTAAAACAATATAAGAAAACTTTACATTAAATTTAGTCGTCCAAGATTAAAGCACAATTCTTCTAGTTTAAGTTCATATAACCCGCCTCTTCTTAATCATGATTGAATCACGCTCTATAATTAACATAAAACTATATAAAAAAATCATAAAATGTCAATTTAAGACATTTGCCCTAAAATTTTCACCCATCCTGATTTAGTCACTCACACCGGTGCTTAACATTCGTTAACAAACGAGAACTCAGCTGATTGTAACTTATCCATCCAATTTAAATTCAAAAAGAACTCCATAAAATATCTTCATTACAATATTCCATTAACAAAAAACCTATCTCTAAGAAAACAGTTCTTTCAAACCCACCTTTTTAAAAACTCTCGAAAAACATGTTACCGATATCGAATCGGAAAAAAAACAAGCGTTCCACCGGTGTATTATTTTAAAAGGGGTCGCTCCCACCCCCGGGAGTAATTTGCATCGAACATTTAACCCTTTCTCGGTGGGTTTACATTGATTTTTTTCTGTTTGCCTACTCCACGGTAATGGTGCTTAAAGTTTTTAAGTGTTTCAGAAAGTATATGAAAATCTAGAAGTAAATTAGTGGCTAAGTACGGTCTAACTGCTATTTTATTTAAAGGTTGGACTAAGAGATTTACTACGTATAGAGCGGACATTGTATCAAGATTGTAATCTTTGTCAATATCATTATCATCATGACATAGTCATCATTATCATCATTTCGAGTAGGTGTCACGGTCACTCGACCATGCACACCCTGGTGTCAGAGTTCTTCGGAACCGCCTCTCGGCCTCTGACGACAGACTACCAGATGGCAGCCGGGACCAACGGCTTAACGTGCCTTCCGGAGCACGGAATCATCCCGTGGGAATCGATTCCCACGGGAAGCATACTTTGTTTAGTTGTTTCCAGTTTGGTTAGGACATTGCAGGCTTGAATCACCTGATTCTCTGATAATAAAGATGATTCCGTGCTCCGGAAGGCACGTTAGGCACGAAGTTGGTTCGAACCCACGACCCCTGGGTTGTAGACCCAGGGGTCGTGGGTTCGAACCAACTTTTAACAAACGTTTTAACCACTGGACCACGGAGGCAGTAAACATTACATAGTATAAATCAAAGTCGCTTTCCACTGTCTGTTCGTCACTATGTGTGCTTAGATGTTTAAAACAACGCAACGGATTTTGATGCAGTTTATGTTAATAGATAGAGTGATTTAAGAGGCAGGTTTATATGTACATTGCACTTGTGCGAAGCCGGGGTCCGGGTCGCTCGTTTATATCGGGCATATTTACAGGTCACTAATTGATAACTTGCTTAGTTCAGTGCTAGGTGTGGACAATAAACATCAAAAGCTGGAAAGTGGTTGAAATTTCTTTACAAAAAAAATACTAGATTTCAGAACGAATAAAATTCGCTCCCATATTTCAGAAATAGACTCCTGTCGGTGTCATTGTATGGAATCAACCCCACACAATGTAGTCATTTGACAGAATTAATGAACTGTCTAATTTCACACACTAACGCAAAAATTCACTAGTGTGCAGGTTGCCACACAATGTTTTTTTGTGCCACAAAAGCTTTTGCTTATGGGTTATTATTTTAGACCACCGAGCCATTGCTTCAATGATGTATGCATCTAACTTATCTTGTAATAAAAAAATTACCATAGTATTCATAATGATTTACCTAGATTGTAATATTTCAAGCGCTGTAGAGGGAGCTATGCTCGGTGTTTATTTGCGAAGGTTACTGACATAGGTCAGCGGATTAGCTCTTTGAAGTGGCAGTGGGTGGGGCACATAGCGCGTAGAACCGATGGTCGATAGGCAGAAAGGTATTATACTGGCGACCACGTGACGGCAAGCGCAAGCTGGACCTACCTATTAGGTGGTCGGAAGACCTGACTAAGGTCGCAGAAATACGCTAAGTGCAGGACGTATCCAACCAGTCGTATTGGAAATCCTTGCCAGCAATGGACTTCTTGTGGCTGAGATGATGATGATGATGACATTTCACAAGAAAGTGTAATGCCTTTATCGGAAAGCATGCGCTCAAAATGCGTGGCTACATAATGTCGAGTGGCTCGTCTGTCAGTTTTCTACAGATTGCATTTCGGGGAGTGTTCACAGGAACTCCACGAACTTATCCCACCCACCCTGTTCCGACATCGGTCTACTCGACGGGGCGAAAGTATGCACCCGTATGTGGTTGATATACCACCAGCTCGCAAGCGCTTCTCCTCTTCGTTCATCTTGCGAACGGCTAGGGAATGGAATCTCTTACCACCGGATGTTTTCCCTGAGACATATAATTTGGGTCTCTTTAAGACTAGAGTGAATAGGTTGTTAATGAGCCAGCGAGTTCCACCATAGGTCACATCTTCACTTAACATCAGGTGAGATCGTGATCAATCGCTGGATCATCCAAAATTAAAAAAAAAAAAAAAAAAAAAATTCTTCTTTGCGATTATCCGGTTCTTGAAAGTTTAGTAAAATATTATCTGCTTACTTCGTGCACTAGTAACAAACAAAGCGAGTTATTGAAATCGACAAGTTTATTATCAATATAAAATAGGATTCATTGTCTAATCTATTCGTACTAATATAAAATCTCTTTGGAGAGAGATCTTTTTTGGATTTTCGGGTTATTTTCAGTTCATTTATTCATGAATTCGTACTTAGTGCTCTGTATTAAGTGAATATTTATATTCATGTCTAGCGCATGTTGTGAATATTAAATGAATATATAACATAAATGGAAATAATGAAGTATGCAAATGTTATTTCTGAAAACTTTTATCGTTTATACTAGATATTATATCTACCGAGCTGAAAACTTAATCGCCGCGAAAATTTTGTGAAATTCGCTTATAAAAATAGCCGTATTCATTGGAAAGATTTTAACTCCGCTGTATACGTAAACGAAGTTTCTCCGCCTACGTAAAATAAAAACTTAACTGGTTCTCTTCAAAGGTTTCTATTTTTGTAATATTATCCCTTAAATTTAAAAAGTCCTTTTTTGTTTTCTTTTTATTACGTTGGCTTAGACTGATTAGTATATGTTTACATTTCTTATTCCGGAGGCTATCAATTTGATCAATTTCCCGCGCAGGTCGTAGAAAATCGAAGGAATTTTGTTGGTAGGCGATGCAGTTAGCAACCAATTACTATTTTGATTCTATTTTCCCCTTAAACGCTAAACGTGGCTTTTAGGTTTGATAGACCTCAGCTCTGTCTACCCCGCTAGGGAAAAATACGTGATAGTATATATGTGTTAAGCTAGCTCCGTGGTGCAGCGATCAAAACGCCAGTCTGCGACACGAGAGTGCCCGGGTTCGATCCCCGGCCAGGTCAAGATGGAAAATTATCTTTTTTAGATTGGCCTGGGTCTTGGATGTGTATCTATATATGTATTTGTTATAATATATAGATAAACATCCTCATATAGTATCGTTGAGTTAGTATCCCATAACACAAGTCTCGAACTTACTTTGGGGCTAGCTCAATCTGTGTGATATGCCCGTAAAAAAAAATGTAAGCATGTATGTATGTAATTATGTATGTTGATTAATATGCATACCAACCGAAAGAGGCATCATTAACCATATTTCTCTGAAAACCTATTTTCCCTACGTCTACTTGCTGTTACTCCTGCCAATTCCTGTATTTTTACCCTTATATATATATATATATATAATTTAAAAACTGTGTTCTTGTCGGTGGAGTACTCTCCATGTCTCTCGGTTCTCAGCCATTCTCTTCACCTCTCCATATGACACAACTCCAGCCTTTTCCTTTATCTCAACCAAATATGCTTTTCTTGGTCTTCCTTTCCCTCTGTTTGCCTCAATTTTTCCCTCAGTAATATTTTTCATTAATTGATCGTGTCGTTTAAAGTGACCAAACATCCTTCCTCTTCTCATTTAAATTTATTTTTACTTATTATTTAAATTATTTTTACCCTACATAACGGTAATAAAATTAGTAACAGCCAAATCAAGTACACTGAGGAATAATCTGCAAGTCAAAAACTTGCAAACTCGTTCCTCCAAGTAAATAGAATTACAAAATCGGTTTAAGCACTAAAATGTCTATTTTACCAAAAAGCGTAATAAATTCTTCACTTCATTATACAAAGGCCTTTTGTAGTTATCATCATCAGGTCCTTTTTAATCTCCACTACAGGAGCACGACCCTCTCTGTACTACTAGAGCCATACTTGGCCAGAGCAGCCAGAGGACTTGGCGTACACTCTCCACGCTGGCCAGACGGGTAGGACAGGTCTCTCAGATGTTTATAAGCTTTGTTTAGCTTGTATTTCCCATGTCGCCTTCTACGACATCCACGGGAAGACTTGGAGTGGTCCTATTCTACTCTGCCGGATACCACACGGCTAACCTTTTGTAGTAATGTGTTGTAATAAATGTTACGCTTAGTAGGATTCCGATAGGATAGCCTCCTATCCTATGAGGAGCCCTATGGCCTAGTAGGCATTATTACGCTTATGTATATTAAGCAACCCCGAGCTCTTACGTGCTTCTGAAGGCACGTTAAGCCGTTGGTCCCGGCTGTCATAAATAAATAAATAAATATATACGGACAAATCACACAGATTGAGCTAGCCCCAAGGTAAGTTCGTGACTTGTGTTATGGGATACTAACTCAACGATACTATATTTTATAACAAATACATATATAGATAAACATCCAAGACCCAGGCCAATCTGAAAAAGATCATTTTACATCTTGACCTGGCCGGGGATCGAACCCGGTCACTCCGTGTCGCAGGCTGGCGTGTTGACCGCTGCGCCACGGAGCTAGTCATCATTGATGGCAGTCGTTAAGCCATGTCACATACGTTTAGGTCTTAGTTTTGAAAAATCTGACACCAGTGTTGGCCACTTGCACACACGAAAAACAAACAAACAAGTAGGATTCCGTAGCCAAATAGCAAAAAACGGAACCCATATGGATTCGTCGTGTCTGTCTATCTGTCCGTCCGTATTTCACAGCCACTTTTCCGAAACTATAAGAACTATACTGTTGAAACTTGGTAAGTAGATGTATTCTGTGAAACGTATTAAGATTTTTATACATCAATAGAAACATAAAAGGAATAAACTTTGGGGGTTTTCCATACTTTGAACTGAAACTCATTTATTTTTCGTCTAAAGGCCTAACCATAGATACCCCTCACGTATGGAACGTGTGGGGTATCTATGGTTAGGCCTTAAAAAATATATTGAAGATTTATAATATATTTATTTTCTAAACTTAATAGTTTGCGCGAGAGACACTTCCAATGTGGTAAAATGTGTGCCCCACTCCCTACAACTTCTAAAATAAGAGAATGATAAAACAAAAAAATATATATGATGTACATTACCATGCAAACTTCCACCGAAAATTGGCTTCGAGCCCGACTCGCACTTGGCGTTTTTGAAATATTAGTTGTCGCCCGCGGCTCCGCTCACATTAATGTCGATCTCGCGGGAACCGTACTGTTTCCCGGGATGAAAAGTACGCTATGTGTAAATCAGCAAATTTTCGTAAAAATCTATTCAACCATTTTGGCATGATTGAGTAACAAACATTCACATGATTGCAACCTTACATATCTACAAACTTTCGCGTTTATAATATTAGTAATAATCTGTCAAGGCAAAGGAAATTCATGTTCAAACTTACATAAAATGATATTAGAAGAGTTTTATATTTATTTTCCAATAAACTTATACAGTCTTATTATAAAACGAGGACTAACTTTAGTACTTGGCTTAAACCATTATCCGACCAAATCAAGTTGACAATTATAGTTGACCAAACGTCAGAGTGATAGTGTAGTCTTATTTTGGTCGGATAATGGTTTAAGTTAGGTACTAAAGTTAGTCCTCGTTTTATAATAAGAGTGATTCTATTTTTTCAGATATATTACCCAATACAATAGAAAAGCAATTATAAATCAATTATTTACCATAACTTATTATGTAAATCGCAATCTTTGTGAATTCACACAGAGTACACTGGAATATGTCTTTTGGCTAGCTCCGTGGCGCAGCCTATGTCCTTCTCCGTACTCCAGAGAACTTGTATGCAAAATTTCATGATGATCCGTTCAGTAGTTACGGCGTGAAAGCGTAACAAACAAACAAACAAATAAACAAACAAACAAACTCACTTTCGCATTTATAATATTAGTAAGGAAGTATGGATAGGTATATTGCCGTCATATAATGATGATGAATTGACTTTGGATTTTAATTTTCCTATGTCACTTATTATAAATAAGTAAGTGCTATATATTTGCAGGCAAGGTAAACTCATGCTTTGAATTCATTCAAATGACGATAACTTTTTTTTTAATAAACCGATTTTAATGAAACAAACTTTAAGTGTTTTGCCGAGTTAAAACAAAGCAATTGGTGAAAGTTTGAAGTAAATCGGTTCAGTATTTTCGGAGATAATCGTGATCTTACATACAGACAGACAGACAGACAAGAAATTCTAAAAAATGTTTTTTGCTTTCTATTATTCTTATTAAGTGTCCCTCTATCCATTTCAGTCAAAAATTCTAAATGTACAGACAAAATATTTTTACTGTTTTATTATATGTATAGATGTTTTGAATTCGAGTCTATTTGAGGATGCACTAAAATACAATCAATAAACACTGAAAGTCAAAGGGATGAAACTTTCAAGCCTCTAATTAGTCGGGCGAAAAAACAGTTACACAAAGTAATAATATGCAAGCCAATTATACTGTGGCTAAAGCCTTGCCGGCTAGGTCCTATAAGTAAATATAATTACAAAATCGTTTCAAGCAGTGAAATCTACATTTTGACCAAAAAGCGGGAATAAATTCGTCACCTCAGCGAGACAAAGGCCGATTGTGATGCTTATGGCGCGCGACGACGGATTAAAGTAATGGCGCTGAATACAAAATGAAATGGACAGAGATTGACCACTAACACAACGCAGAATGGACAAGTCTTTGACAATTAGGTATTTATTTTATCAATAAAAATACAATTTAAATATAAAATACTTAAACTAATGCTACAACTAAAAATAAATAAAAATTAATATATATTTACAAATAAAAAAGGCCCGGTAAATCGTTGCCTCGCGGTAGCGTGCCCAGAAGGCTGGCAGCATTGCCACGTTGGATGGCAATGCTGATCTTTTGGATAGTGTCAAAGACTACAAGATAGATTCTAATGACACTGGACTCAGTTTCTTTCGGCGTGTTCTTCTCGTCGTTCCGAAACACTTGTAGTTTATTGATTATGCAAGTGTTAAAAAAATAAAAATAAATTTAATGTAAAAAGTTCTTGAACAAGTTTTTTTTATTTAAATGAAATGTTGTTGGAGTCACGTTGGAGTGCATCAAAAATAGCTAGTCCGCCATCTTGGGTGTTTTGCGATGTTGGATTTAGAATGACGCCACACAGCTAACAATGTACTGACTAGCTCCGTGGCGCAGCGATCAACACGCCAGCCTGCGACACGGAGTGACCGGGTTCGATACCCGGCCAGGTCTAGATGGAAAATGATCTTTTTCAGATTGGCCTGGGTCTTGGATGTGTATCTATATATGTATTTGTTATAAAATATAGTATCGTTGAGTTAGTATCCCATAACACAAGTCTCGAACTTACTTTGGGGCTAGCTCAATCTGTGTGATTTGTCCGTATATATTTATATATATTATTTATTTATATAACTAAATTAAACGAGTATACTAAATTTCAGCCCAATCAGTGAAAGACATCTGGTTTAAAATTGAGTTGCATGATTCCACCAGGAGCAAACACAGTTACATACACACATTACAAGTTAAATAAAAGCTTGTAAAAGAAAAACATAATATCTAAATTTAAATAAATTTTCATTTTATTTCTCTGAGTACGATACTCAGAGGAAATAAAATGAAAATGTCTGTATAATCTGTGGGAATTACGGAATCAATGAATCAATCAGTTTCGCTTGATGTTGCTGGTTGGAAACAACTTAACGACTCTGACTCTTTCTATAAAGGATGTCTTATGACGTGCCAGTTATAGGCCATTCAAATGCCAAATTGTTTTTTTACTCAGCTGACATGCAATATCAATAGAGGACTTTGGGCCCCGTCATTGAAGCGATAGGCATTGATTAGATCGGCAGTGTCTCTTCTACACTCGCTCATCACTGTCCAGAGGGTAGCGCTGTGGGCCTCACTCACGTCTCCGGCACTGAAGAATAAACAGGATTATGTCGGCGACCTTCTGTCTTCAGGCCGCCAAGTAAAATGTGACGTGAGAAGAGCATCTACTATCTGAAAATATACATTACGTTCTGGTGACGTGCGTTGGAAGTCCGTCATCTCAAGGCTTTGGTTGTGATTATAATATTTGCTACTAATTTTCATATTTTTATTTTGATCAAATCACTTAATATGGTTTTATCGCATTAACAATATTATTTTTAACACCTAACGTTTCGAAACTTTACAGTTTTCATGGTCGCAGGTAGACTAAGATGACATTTGTCCTCTGTGTTATAAGAACTATGCAAAACTACCACTATCTTACTAAATAAAACATGGTTACCTATCATAAAGGCGAATAGGTTTTGTACGAATTTCAACATACAGAAAACGTTTCGTAATTCTTTTATTTTCTATATTTTCATTTGACCGAATATTCAATTGACGTATTGCTAAAATTTCGATTTTCGCTTGTTATTTTTTTTAATGCTATAGGTATGTTTTAAATTCCAACCTAATGTTTAACCGCAGCTTTATCGCTAGATGTTTTATTTTCTTAAAAAATTTCTCCCATAATTTGAAAAGACAACATCCCAAATAATTACCAACCTTAATCCTTTCTAACAGTCAGATATCATACTTTTTATTAATAAAATCAATTATCATATTTTTTAAAGCCTAACCTGCAGCAGTTCGTTTCTAATGGTGATTTGTTTTCTGGTGGGGTCGCAGTTCTAACCCAACTTAACCTACTTTTCGGGTAGCAACCCGTTTCTGATGGCATTTCGCTTTTTTTTGTGGAGTCGCAGTTCTTACTCAACCTAACCTACTTTTCTGGTAGCAGCTCGTTATTTATGGTGTTTTGTTTTCTGGTGAGGTAACAGTTCTAAGTTACCCTAACCTATGATAGGTTGCCGTACAATATTGATAACGTTCCGAATGTACGCAATATTGGCTCACGGTGTCTGAAGTGATTTAATAATAATAATTTTATATTAAGTGATTTAATTTAAATGTGTAACAATCGCGAAAATCTTAGAAACCTTCATATTCATATGTTTAAAACTTACGTTCTTCTTACGTTTTATAGATAGTTTGTGTTACTTATTTCTTCTTTTTATATTGTAATTTTAAATTGCATATTTTTTTCATATTTTTTTTAATTATTGCTACAAGTCATAAATAATTGATTAGGCGTAATAAATAGTTAAACAGTTAAATTTCAAATTCCCATTTTTCTAAAAGCCATTTATGAAGAGTGGCTTTAAATTTATTTAACGGCAACTCTTTGAGCATTGAGGGTATTATATTGTTGATATTACACATTTCGTAACAATTTTTAGATATTTCTTTTCTAGAACCTCTTCGAAAATAAGGGTATCTTCCTACGGAACACTTTTAAGCTTTCCCCATTCGTCACTCCTCAAAAACGCACCTAACAAATAGTCAGGCAGTATGAACGATATCGCCCATTCACTTACTCCTGATACGGATGTCTCAGGCTATAAATCAGAAAGCGCGACCGTTATAAATTTTTCGGTCAAGGAATTGGTCGGCCCGGTGATATATTTGGGGTTCGTCACGAGTGGGACGCGTTATACGGACGCGGGGGACGTGACGGGGTGAACACGAGGTTACGTGACGAAACAAAAGAAGGTAGACATTTTTGACTTGGTCGCATGTATATCCTTGTATTTTGATGCCACACTCGAAAGGTTCTCAAAAGGAATAATTAGGTTTAGAAATTATGTGTCTCATTGGGATACCTTATGAAAGGCTTAGTTCACGGGGTACTAAGTTGGTTTCGGCCACCCGAATCTTCCGCGCAGGTGGCACGACGTAGTGAGGGCTCTTTGTAACTTATTCACTAGGTATGAGTATAATGTGAGGAAATAAATAGATGAACGGGGAAGACAGTGCTTAGGGTCTTAGGACCTAAAGGCCACGTTTAGTGAGAGACATGGAAGATGATCTTCCATGCTTGTCTGGAAAAAACGAAAAAAAAAATAGAATATACCTGCTTATAAAATCTAATCGAGAGAACGGGCTAAAAATTTGAAATTACTTTTTCGACTTAGTTTTCCATCTAATTCCCATCAATATGCTAAGCGTAGCATTTAGGTCTTAGAGGCCTGGGCTCTGTCAACCCCACAAGGGAGAATGACGTGATAGTATGTAAATTATACCTACATATATGGCTTCACTGGAAGAGTTTGAATAGACTTAGAACACAGTTAGGCCGGTCGAAAGAAAACCTGAGAAATGGGGCTTTTCGGTATCGTCCGACAAGCCCCATTTCACTAGGTTTTTTTGACATAACTGATCATTAGTATCGACTAATGGTCAGTTATGTCAATGTGGAGACATTTAAACAATAAGCCACTTGTTATCTTGCTCTAAATGCCCCAGCACCTACACAATGGGCGACCTGATGGCTGCTAATGCAAGCGCCATTCAGGTGGCTAAGTATTGGCAAGATATAATTTAATTAACGGCTTGCCACGGACTCGAAAAGAAGAAGAATACCTACATATTAAAAAAAAAACTACATTACGCGACATATAAACGCACCCATACCTACTCAACGTGCGTGGATTTATGTGTAGCAATATTAGACTTGATGAAACTGGCCCAGACGGACGGAAAACTGTTTTTACGTATTTTATGGGCAAATATCTGGGCGATGTTGATTTGTGGATCATGTTTACGGCACAATGAGTTTATAGTATCGTTTAGATCCTACAGGGTGCTACAGTTATTGGTCCAATTCCTGTTTATTTATTAACGGCCCGCCATAGTCCAGGCGGCGCGGCGTGGCGGTACAAACGCGTTGGCTACTTTGGATATTTTTGTTTTTTTAAGAATATTCAAGGGTTATTCGAAAAAGAAAAATACAATGATGGCTGCCTTATCTGTAATGCAATTATAATCAAAAGTTTCAAAGTTAATTTTAATGTATTTGGTGAATAATGCTGTATACCGAGTAAACTAGACGTGATTTGGAGGCAACTTCGCAATTTTTTTTTATCGAAAAATTTTTACGCAATCGTGTTTTTGAGTAAGATAGTTACCAGAGTTAGTTCTGAACTTTGCTGCATTTTTATTTCAACTTGAGTATTTCATTATTATTGATATTACAGACAATCATGCAAAGCAGTGTGAGGTAGTACGGGCCCTTAAACGCGGACTCAAGTGACATTGGCCACCTATAACAAATTGAGAATGAAACCAGAGAAAACATCAAAGTGATGAGTTGACTTATTTTGATTAGACCGTCGTTCTAACGCGATTTTCTGATATATAAAATAGTGTTTGATCATCATCATTTCGAGTAGGTGTCATAGTCAATCGACCATGCACAACCTAGTGTCAGAGTTCTTCGGAACCGCCTCTCGGCCTCTGACGTGGTTCCTTTAACGACTACCAGATGGCAGCCGGGACCACCGGCTTAACGTGCCTTCCGAAGCATGGAATCATCTTTATTATCAGACAATCAGGTGATCAAGCCTGCAATGTCCTAACCAAACTGGAAACAACTAAACAAAGTATGCTTCCGGTGGGAATCGAACCCAGGACCCCCGGGTCAACAGGCAAACGCCTTAACCACTGGACCACGGAGGCTGTTAGTGTTTGATGACTATATTATATGGATGGGAACACCATTGAAAAACAAAGAAACGCAACGAAACCGTACCGCTACGGTAGTAGGTGGTGGTAGTATTTCGATTTTGCATAAATTAAACAAAACTATAAGAAATACAAATATGACGTTCAAAAGGAGATACATGTATCCAATTTTGAATAAAAATATTTGACTTTTTGACATTTCTGTATATGAGTTAAAAGATTAAAAATTTCAAAACTTGTAATAATATATGTAGGTGTGATTGTGTTAAAATTCTATATAGAAAGATCAGCCTGTGGGCAAATGCTTCTTGAAACCGTGACATAAATAATCCAAACTTTTCAGAACAATAGCGCCAATGAAGTGCCCATCCATATATTATTATAGTCTCCAAACACTCATCATCATTTCGTGTAGGTGACACTGTCAATTGACCATGAACACCCTGGCGTCAGAGTTCTTCGGAACCACCTCTTGGCCTCTGACGTGGTTCCTTTAACGACTACCAGATGGCAGTCGGGACCAATGGCTTAACGTGCCCTCCGAAGCACGGAATCATCTTTATTATCAGACAATCAAGTGATTCAAGCCTGCAATGTCGTAACCAAACTGGAAACAACTATACAAATAATAATAATAATAAATTCATTTATTTCGACCATCTTTGGATCATAATACATTACAAAAATTATAAAATATTAATAATTACAATAAGATATAAATTAAATTTCATAAAATTAACCTACAGTCAGTGCATGAACCATAGCAGCATGGTTCATGTACTGACAGTCAAATCTATCCGAAAACCTTCAAGACACCGCTAGGGTGAATATACAAAGTATGCGTCCCGTGGGAATCGAACCCACGACCCCCGGGTCAACAGACAAACGCCTTAACCACTGGACCACGGAGGTAGTACTCCAAACACTATCTCATACTTACACTGCCTCCGTGGTCCAGTAGTAAAGGCGTTTGTTTAACTCGTTCTTAGTTTGTTTATGCTACAAAACAATAATAAAATGTAACAAAGCTTTATAACCTTACTACTGATAATGGTGCAATAAAGATTAAGAAGAAATAAAGAAAGAAGTATTTGCTTTCTTTATTTCTTCTTTCTTCGGTAAATTTTTTACAAGTTTTTATTTAGCTTCAATGTAAAATTATGTTTGATTAGGTCAAATCTTGCAACTCAATTATTTAATACTAATCCTTAACTGCTTTTTTTTTATTGTCAGAGTTTTGTATATTTATGTGAGTCAGATGACTATGCATGGAGCTGCTCTAGTGATGGAGCCAACACGTGGCCATGGTAACTTCATCAAGAAGGACGAAGTTACCATGGCCACGTGATAGATAGATCATCTTTGCAAGTACTTTAGAGTATAAATCGGTCATAATAAAAGCATATCAAAAATAATACTTCATTATACTAACTTATTATTTATTTATTATTTAAATAATATTTTCGATCACTTTTTCGCCCCCTAAGACGTAGACGAAAAGAAATATAGAGCTAGTCCGGAAGCCACATTTATCTATTTACATAAACATATGAACTTTGTTTCCAGGTCACAGTCTGCCCTCGATTTCTCTTGCCACGTTTGGGTCTTGATATATCGCGAGTTTGCGATAATCTTTGGTCCTAAGGGTATAGGTACGTACTTCTGATCTTTGGAGATATTTAATTAGTTTATAGAAAAGCACTTGCCACTGTAGTTGAATTTCAATATTACTAGAGGCCGTGTGGTATACGACAGAGTAAAATAGGACCACTTCAAGTCGTCCCATAGATAATATAAGAAGTAACTAAGGAAATACAAGCTAAACAATGCTCATAAACATAATGAGACCTCTCCAACCCGTGTGGCTAGCGAGGAGAGTGTAGACCAAATCCTCTGTCTGCTCTACGCAAGAAAGGCTTTTGGTAGTACAGAGAGGGTCATGCTCCTGCAGTGGAGACTAAAAAGACACGATGATTACTAGAGGCCCGCCTCAGCTTCGTACGGGAAGATAAAGGTGTTTAATTTTGTAGCCTATGTTCGTTATAGGTAATGTATGATTCTAATGGTGTAAGTATTTTTTAAATCTGTCCAGTAGTTTCGGAGCCTATTCAGTGCAAACAAACAATCAAAGTATGGCCCTAGTAGTACAGAGAGGGTCGTGCTCCTGTAGTGGAGACTAAAAAGGACCTGATGATGATGATGATGAAACAATCAAATCTTTCCTCTTTATATTATTTGTGTAGAAGTGTACAACTGTGGATCCGTTTTAGAGTTCTAATCAATATAATTAAGTATTTCTCTTTTTGCTAATCAATAAAAACCAGTCGTAATCAACAAGCAGAAGCTTATAAATTGAAGGTTCATTTCCTCAGAGGTTTAAATTCTAGATAGTAAATAAATAAATATATACGGACAAATCTAACAGATTGAGCTAGCCCCAAAGTAAGTTCGAGACTTGTGTTATGGGATACTAACTCAACGATACTATATTTTATAACAAATACATATATAGATACACATCCAAGAACCAGGCCAATCTGAAAAAGATCATTTTCCATCTTGACCTGGCCGGGGATCGAACCCGGTCACTCCGTGTCGCAGGCTGGCGTGTTTACCACTGAGCCACGGAGCTGTCAATTAAGTATTTCCCTTTTTGCTTATCAATAAAAGCCAGTCGTAATCAACCAGCAGAAGCTTATAAATTAAAGGTTCATTTCCTCAGAGTTTTAAATTTAAGATAATCGGAACCGGGTGATGTTTGCAATCAACATTATCTCCGGAAAAGGCTTTCCTTTAGCAGACGCTCGTCCGCACTTGGATGCTGCAAACACTCGCTGTGAGAACACTTGGAGACACAAAGGACGCGTTTACACCGTAGGATTCTAATAGATGCTAGGGCGAAGCATTGTAGCGGAAAATAATCTTTATGTACATATACTGGTAAAAGAGATTTAGGCACCGAATCTCCTATCGAATCAGAGACTGTCCCAACAGACAATCGGCTTTCGGGATCTGGTTATGAAGCTTATTTTACAAACAAATAAAAACCAGTTATGCCATAACAAAAATATATAAATAGCCTTGTTTACTTGGGATGATGTAAAGGTTTTACCAATATACAGATACCTCCTTACCCCCACTTACCTTCACATATTTTGAGACCGCTTCAGTCGTGTACAGTTACGAGCAATAATGTATACACTTATACACGTCGGCTTAACACAATGTGATAAGGTCTAAAATTGAAAACGATTATGTATGCTCAATACCCGTGTACGACACGAAACATTTCATCACAGCATTAAAAAAGGAAGAATTAATAAACTTATATACATAATTTCACATACATATATCACTAGTGATATATGTATGATGTTTGTATGTGTGTAAGTAGGGTCTAGACGCTACTAACATACATGCAAACATACTTATACTATGAAAACATTACACATCTTTTTTTTTTCTTACTTTCGGTCAAATATGATAATTGAAATTTTATTTATTCTTTATTGCACGAATTTAAATAAAAGTGTACAAATGGTGGACTTAATACCTTGTGACATTATCTGCCAGTCTACCATATGTCAATTTCAATTTAAAATTTTTCGATCTTTTTCCATGCATTTCATCTTTAAAATACTATCTTAAGATGATGTTGCGATGCGGTGTAATAGTCGGTCGCCATTAAAGACGTCGCCTCAGTGTGGTTTTATTTCACACATAACAGTGCCGGTAAAATGTGTGAGTTAAGGATCGTGTCATCTGTTGTAATGAGATCAGATGGTTAGTACGAGCAGCGATACTCTCAAAATACCGATAAAGTGGGGAATTCTAACAGTTTGCTCAATCGATATATTATAAAATTGGAAACATTTCATACATACATAAATACTATTACATCTTTATTAATTATATAAGAAGGCAAGCTCCGTGGCGCAGTGATTGACACGCCAGCCTGCGACACGGAGTGCCCGGGTTCGATCCCCGGCCAGGTCAAGATGGAAAATGATCTTATTCAGATTGGCCTGGGTCTTGGATGTGTATCTATATATGTATTTGTTATAAAATATAGTATCGTTGAGTTAGTATCCCATAACACAAGTCTCCTACTACATACAATCCCCACGGTAAGTTACGAACTTGTATCTTAGGATACGAACTCAACGATACTATATTTTAAAATAAATACATATGTATAAAAATAAATATCCAAGACCCAGGCCAATCACCACAATTTGATCATCAGATAAATTGGTGATCAAAGATCACCATAACTTACTTATTTTTAAAGTAGAAACGGTAAATTTAAAGGTACTTTGTAAAACAAACGTAGATTATAAAGGAGAAAAATATACTTGAATCAAATACTTAATTAACTGTTATTTAAAAAAAAAGCTAAGATAATAAAAAATATTTCATTCAAAAAATGTTGATACGACTGCTGCGTAGAGCATTGTTCTTGTAGGAAATGCTGTCCATATTCACGGCCCATATCGCCTTTCAAAATGTGTCTGTAAATGTATGCCTTTCGATACTTCACGTGTTCATTTTTTCATCATTTTGACTAGCTCCGTGGCGCAGCGGTCAACACGCCAGCCTGCGACACGGAGTGACCGGGTTCGATCCCCGGCCAGGTCAAGATGGAAAATGATCTTTTTCAGATTGGCCTGGGTCTTGGGTGTTTATATATATATGTATTTGTTATAAAATATAGTATCGTTGAGTTAGTATCCCATAACACAAGTCTCGAACTTACTTTGGGGCTAGCTCAATATGTGTGATTTGTCCGTATATATTTATTATTATTATTATCATCATCATCCCAGCCAGAAGCTCACTGCTAGACATAGGCCTCTCCTAAGGATTCTTCGTTTCAGAGGAGGATATTGTATATTCACCACGCTTGTCAGGCGGGTCGGCGAGCGCAGTTTATTTTACTTATTTTTCTTCCGATGCTGCTATCCATCGAAAGCTTTTTTAGCTTGAGAAAGGTGGGAATTTCTGGGATTTGGGAAGATAATGAAGGTATTGGGATACTAATCACTCGTATGAATGGGGGAAAAGCAACCACTGGACCGGCAGTAGGATAACACCACTGACCTCGGACACTATCGATTTATACTTATTTCATGCTTCTTCATCTGACCTGAGCAGGATGATAAGCAGCTAGTTGATAAATTCATTTTTTCCTTTTTACGTTAATGTATTTAGATTATTAGACCACTCCAAGTTTGTTGGGAGAGGCCTATTTCCAGCAGTGGAGATCTTGCGGCTGATATGATGATGATGATGATGAAGTTTGTTACTTCAGATTCTTTTATTTAGGTATTTTTTTTTCCATTGTGTAGAGCGGGCACGTTGACCGGCATATGAAGTCGTTCAGTGCTGCATGTCTAGAAAAGCGGTCGGCACTCTTCTGGCAAGACATACCATGGTGCCCCAACTGCTCCACTTGGCTACCGCAAGAGCACGTGTGTATCTGCCCCCATACGGATTTAAATTACATTAAAAAAAAGGAAATAATACTAATTTCTCTTTTCTTACCAATATTTATATTATTGTATTGAGAATCTAATTGTTTTCGTTCAGTTTTTATGTACCATATTTAGACCCATTAAATCCGGGGTATATCGCTAGTTATGCAATAAAGCCATGTTAATTTTCCAAAACTATTTTCATAACCGCCTAACGTGACATACTTCAATTCTCAAAATGCACATTCCATTCTCCGTTTTACATTTTAAATGTCCCTACGTTCCGTGGCGAGCCTTTTGAGATAAAATATGCTAAGTGCAGAAGAACAGCTGGCCACCCTGGCGAAGTGGTTAACACGCCAGACTGTTATACGAGGAGTTCTGGATTAGATTCCCGGTGCGGGCAAATAATTGCACTTATTTTTAAGCTTCCGTACCCAAAGGGTGTAAACGGGACCCTATTGATATCGCTCCGCTGTCCGTCTCTCTGTCTCTCCATTTGTCCGTCTGTCACCAGGCTGTATCTCATAAACCGTGATAGTGAGACAGTTGAAATTTTTATAGGTAGATGATGTATTTCTGTTGCCGCTATAACAACAACTACAAAAAAATATATTTAAGGGGGCTCTCATACAACAGACATGATTTTTTTGCCGTTTTTATACGGAACCCTTCGTGCGCGAATCATACTCGCACTTGGCTGTTTTTTTTTTATACATTTGCCTGCGGTTCTGGTGCTGCTAATGGCATGAAAGCTGTCACAAAAGCGGACCCTGAGCTCCGAAGTATCACAGTTGAGGATGACGGGAAGACGGACAGATGTGAGAGAGAGAGAGAAAAATGCAGAAAGATAGCCATATTATTACCATTGTTTATTTTTCGTGTGTGTTAATGGCCAACATTGGTGTCAGATTTCTATTGATTTCAATGCTTTAATTCTTTACTACTTTAATAATTTGTTAATATCCAACATGCTTGGACTCTATGCTTACGAAGAGGCGGTGCGTCGTGAAGCGCGTGGAGCCGCGTGGTGTCAAAAAAAAAAAGACGAAGCAACGTCATAAAGCACAGATAAAGAAAAAATTGCGAAACGTATACATTTTTTGTTACATCATATAATAATAATATTTTTAATTTTAATGCCGCAATTTTCGACATTCGCAAGGGAATCAAAACATACAGGGTACTTCCCGAGAACTCAGAATCTTGAAATTTGGTACGAAGCAACATCTTATAGCACAGATAAAGGAAAATTTGCGAAAAACATACATTTTTGTAACATCATGTAATAATAATATTTTTAAATTTTATGCCGCTGATTTTCAACATTCGCAAGGGAATCAAAACCTACAGGGTACTTCCCGTGAATCTTGAAATTTGGTGCAAAGCAACGTCGTACAGCACAGGTAAAGAAAAATTTGCGAAAAGTGTAAATATTTATTTACAACATATAAAAATGTTTTAAATAATTAAATTTTAACTTAATATACGGTACGGTACGGAACCATACAATGCTTGAACCCAAAAACCAATGGACCAGTTTTTTTTCATCATTTGATGCTACTTATTATGTTAGTATGAACCACAGAAATATATCTCGATCTATTTCTGTGGTACGAACTATGACCTACGCTTTATTTTTGACAAGCTAGTTAGTACTACTACCTCCGTAATTCAGTGGTTATGGCGGTCACCTGTAGACCCGGGGGTCGTGAGCTCGATTCCCACGAGAAGCATACTTTGTTTAGTTGTTTCCAGTTCAGTTAGGACATTGCTTGAATCACCTGATTGTTTGATAATAGATGATCCCGTGCTTCGGAAGGCACGTTTAGCCGTTGGTTCCGGCTGCCATCTGGTAGTCGTTAAAGGAACCACGTCAGAGACCGAGTTCTGAAGAACTCTGCCACCAGGTAGTGCATGGTCGATTGACCGTGTTACCTACTCGAAATGATGATGATGATGTTGAGCTCGTTAGTTGGCAAATACAGGTTTTAACTTAATCGTTGAATATGACTGAGTATTTGTAAATAATATTATGTTTCTCTGTGTTCGAGCTTTATTTTTATACTTTCAGTGTTCTGCTTCCATGCGGCGTATTTCACAGCAGCATGGAATTCGCTCCATATCCTTGCTATTTCAATTTGCCAAGACTTTGCGCTCAAATTTGAGGCACGTGTGTCATATTTGACAGTGACTTTTACGTTACTAGATGTGTTAATTGGAAACTATTATCGGAAGGTCACAATTGCAAGTAGAATATGGAAATACATATTTTTGTTTTATACTAAATGTTAAAGTAGGCCTTTACTTCCATCTCACCTGATGTTAAGTGACGATGAAGATGAGGATGTTACATGCCTATCCAAGAGATGCCCATTTATTCTACTTTTGAATGTCCTGCGTCGGTACTTGTCCGGGAATATAGACGCAGGCAGTTCATTCCACGCCGTAGCTGCTCAAATGACTTTCAAATCCATGAAAGTAGTTAAAAACGAGGTCGAGTTTCATTTTTATTTCTTAAGGTTATGTATTGTCTACTAGCTTCTGCCCGCGGATCAGCGACCACGTCGGTATCGATCCTTCGGTATCACTAGCGCGATACTTTTTTCCGACATGGAAGGTAGCATACATGTTAATCCAGTTAATAATCTATCTGTGTCAAAAGTTATGTCAAAATCCGTCCAGCCGTTTTGGCTTGATTAAGTAATAAACATCCAAACATACATACGTTTGCATTATAATATTAGTAGGATTTACTATATTTATGAAACAAAACCATGAAATCTTGGTATAAATAAACATGGGTTTAAAAATTGTTTTACGTATCTGGAATTCTATACTTGAATTTAGTACAGCAGTACCTCGTCTAAAATGCAACTCAAAATTCGTAAATAGCATCACGTCTAAGTTGCAAGAAGTCTTATATATTATTTTGTCTAAGTTGCTGGTAGTCAAAGTTGTTAATCAGTCTAATATAAGTCTATGTTGTAATTTAGTCTATTCCTACATTAGATCTACTTATGTTCAACAATTCTTATCCTACTTTCATTATAAAGCGTGTAACATAACGTCCAACGTTCCCTTGAAGGGGTGAATCAGCCCGTCAAAGTGAACAACTTTTCCTGGAACCAATGCTGGAAACTCAAAATAAAATAACATTTTCATACAAGTGTTCGGCCCGGCAATAAAAATTAAAAAGTAAAAAAAAATCCTAGCATTGTTTCCATAGGAAAAGTTATTCATTTTGATGAGCTAAGTTACCCCTTCACGGGAACGTCGGAGGTTATGTTGTATATATAATCATCATGATCATCATCATGTCTTTTTAGTCTCTACTGCAGGAGCATGACCCTCTCTGTACTACCGGAGCCATAGGTACTTGGCCAGAGCAGACAGAGGAAATTATCGGCTGTGCGGCATAATAAATTTAAAAAAAATCACATATTACTACTCACATAATACACATGCATGGGTAGGAAATACTCACGATTTTTATGGTGTTGGCTAGATTTCGATTACAACCATAATGATGTACCAAGTGGTTTAGTTGTGCAATACACAGAGCTGAAAAGGTTATTATTACTAGGCTTTTTAATACAATCAAGAGAGTAGAAAATTAAAATACTGCTGCATAGTACTTTCCTACTTCATCACTTAGACTTTCAAATAGAAAAAAGTTACATAATAGCGATGGTAATCATTAATTCATTTATTCGTCGCTTACATGTTGCGTAAAGTTACAATATTAAGTAGTGCAGTGTATACATGTACCCAGTCAGGGCGTTACGACAGATTAAGTTTTAAGAGATTATTTCGCTACAATTTTAATTAAATATTAAAATTGTAGCGAAATAATTTTGCGAAATTCATTAAGATTATACAAGTCATTATTTTCATCGACCTATCAATTATAAAACTGATGTTCTGATACCGAAAAAAAAACCATTTATCCGGATGGAAAGACTCTGGGGCCCTGGCGATTGGGTTGGCCTTTGGTATGGGATGCGTAGACGTGAGTAGAGCGCCGTCTCATCTTCAAGTTACCAAGTCAGAGGCCGGTACGGTACAGCAGCAGCCGCGGAAAGCCTCAAAAGACGCAAGGTAGGTATCAGAGATAGCTACATATGTATTTGAGCCTTTTTGGATAGAAACCATGGGTCCCATAGGGTCCCATGGGCTGATCCTATCGTATTTTGTGACTTTCTGTCGAAGAGCCTGATCGAGGTATCCCGTGACGAAAGGGCTGGCAATTACATTTAATTATAAAGTACCTCCTTCAATATAATCTATACTAATATTACAAAGTTGAAAAGTTTGTTTGTTTGTTTGAACGCGCTAATCTCAGGAATACTGGTTCAAATTGGAAAAATCTTTTTTTTTGCTGGATATTCCATTTATTGAGGCCTTTCTCAATAAATGGAATATACTTTAGGCTATAAAACATCACGCTACGACCAATAGGTGCTAAGCATCAATAAAAAATGTTTTGAAAACGTGGAAAAATTATTCATCTTTACTTAAAAATACTAATTTATTATAATAACAGAAATTGCTGCGGATGGAGTCGCGTGCAACAGCTAGTCTAAGATATTTTCCGAGAATTCAACCAGTCTATTTTATTACCAGTCATCAGCATGTTCTAACACGATTTCAAATAAAATATGAACAAATGTAATGAAAATTGTAAAATGAAGACTCCACCTCGACATTCCCGTGAAATCTCATTATAACATAATAAGATAACGAACAGCAACATTGAACATTCGTAATTGTCTTATTACCGATTCGACTTTCAAATGAATTTTTATTTATAGAATTCATCTTTTATTCAGTATTTCTAGCTAGTCTAATAAATAAGGCACGCTATTACCGAGTTAGTCTCGGCTGTCATCATTTACGCTGGTTGTAAAAAGTCATAGATTTAAAAAAAATCGTTAAAAAGTCAAAAGTTACAGGTTTTTATTTAAAATTGGATCCATATATCTCTAACTAATTGAACGTCTTATTTTTTTTTCTTATTTTCTTTATATACGCAAAATCAAAAAGCTATCTCTACTAGAGTTTCAGAACGACATGTGGTAAGAAGAATACACCGTAAGAAACTCAATCCAGACTTGGTCCCTACGTACCTGAAGGGCTCTGATTACATTTTTCTAAGTATTTAAGACACAATTTATAACTTGCAAAATGTGTCCCTCGCTATTATTTTTTTGCTATTATTATTATTTCATGTAGGTGATACGGTCAATCGACCATGCACACCCTGGTGTCAGAGTTCTTTGGGACCGCCTCTCGGCCTCTGACGTGGTTCCTTTAACGACTACCAGATGGCAGCCGGGACGGATTAATTCAATTTTCAAAGGCAGTTTGAAGAATAGAAAAATAATACATTGTTAGCTACCAACATGCTAGAAAAACTAATGCCATACATCTAATTGTTTTGGATTTTTAGTTACAATATGATTTTATCCGTCTCCGTACTCCAGACAATGCGATTGCCAAATTTCATGACTAGTTTTAGACTATTCAAGACTAGTAGACTAGCAGTTAAGGCGTGAAAAGGTCAAAATATATCACCAGTGCTTATACACAAAAATATCTACTACGGAACCAATTTTATTTTATCTAAGAAACCCTAAAAACCTTCTTCCTTTTAAAACTCGCCCCGATGTGGAGTAAATATGTAAATACTGATCTGCAGGCGACACGCTTCTATTTAATATACAGGGTGCGCTGAGTGTGTACAGGCGGCCTGTTGATTATATCCGAAGGGGCAAGTCTCTTTGTAACCACGTCTTTATATCTTACGGGGACGACAGTGCCTATGTTCTGTTGCAACACGATTCTATTTAAAATACTGATAATCCAACGTTGCCTAGATTGTACGAGTATCTGAATATATTGATTTATACATATTTCACGTCTTGATCCCTTTGCCCCTTACGGGGTAGACAGAGCCTATAGTCATAAGACCGAAAGGCCAAGGTGGAAAACGGAATCAAAATAGTGATGGGTTGCTAGAAGCATCGCCTATTGTCATGTTTTTTTTTAGAATTTCGCCCATTCCCTAGACCTCCTTCTACGGTCTACGCGGGAAGAGAAGCAGCTGGCACATTCTACGTTTTTTCTTTTCTCCCAGACCAGCATGAAATACAGACGAATATATTGATATTTCAGAAAATGTTTATCATCCATGAACTTTTAGGCTGGTTTGGGAGAAAATAATACCAAGTGATTTTGAACCTCTGAACTATACCTACTGAAATCTGGTCAGACGTCGATTTTCTGTGAGAGTGCGGTACTTCCCCGGACGAATCGGACCATTCAAGCTACTAGCAATTCATTTTGCCGGTAGCATGGCTCTACCACGACTAAAAATGGTTCTACTACGCTCTCAATACAATAATAATTGAAATAAATCATACCTTCGGTGGAAATTAGTCAAGCCAAGCATAATAAAAACATTATGCTCATTCGTATTAATAAAACTGGCTAAGCATGAGTCGCATTACACACAAACGGTTTTGTACCACCGTACAAATTAATTACTCGTACAAAATTCACGATTTTAGGGTTCCGTACCTAAAAGTACAAAACGGAACCCTTATCTTCTGTTTGTTTGTCTGTCAAGACCATTTTTCTCAGTAACGAGTGGAGATATCAAGCTGAAATTCATATCAAATATTCAAGTTTATTGTCCCTTCGAGCCACACCTCTAGAAAAAATCAAACTTTAGAGACAACACAATCTACAGATACAGTCATTTATGCTGCAAATTTTCGACATTCGCGAAGGAACCTACAGGGTGCTTTCCGTGAACTCAGAATCTTGAAATTTGATACGAAGCAACGTCTTATAGCACAGTTTAAGGAAAAATTGCGAAAAGCATACTTATTTTGTTACATCATATAATATATTATTTCAATAATTTTAAACTTATTATAGACTAGCTTTCGCCCGCGGCTCCGCCCGCGTTAATGTCGATCCCTCGGGAATAGTACTTTTTCCCGGGATAAAAGGTAGCCTATGTCCATATCCGTACTCCAGAGAACTTGTATGCAAAATTTCATGATGATCGGTTCAGTAGTTACGGCGTGAAAGCGTAACAAACAAACAAACAAACAAACTCACTTTAGCATTTATAATATAAGTAAGGATTAGTAAGGATAAGGATAGTAAGGATAATGGTACAGGACCAAAGAAGTTGCAGCGTTGATAATGAGTAGATCACGTCCATATTTTTCTGGATAGTCTCAGCAGAATTAACAGCCTCCGTAGTCCAGAGGTTAAGGCATTTGCCTGTTGACATGGGGGTCGTGGGTTCGATTCCCATCGGAAGCATACTTTGTTTAGTTGTTTCCAGTTTGGTTAGGACATTGCAGGCGTGAATCACCTGATTGTCTGATAATAAAGATGATTCCGTGCTTCGGAAGGCACGTTAAGCCGGTGGTCCCGGCTGCCATCTGGTAGTCGTTAAAGGAACCACGTCAGAGGCCGAGAGGCGGTTCCGAGGAACTCTGACACCAGGGTATGCATGGTCGATTGACCGTGACACCTACTCGAAATGATGATGATGGATAGTATCTTTTCCGATCGACAATTAACTCTTTCGGACCCAAAGACTGTTCTTATATAAGTAGTTTGAACTGTGACAAATTGGAGAAAAATGACGAAAGTCCACGTTTCTTGTATGAGACCCCCTTTAAGTATTTAGTTTTTATCTTTTGTTGTTAAAACAGCCATAGATATACACATTTAAATATAAAGTTTCTTTTTATTACGGTACCTGCCTGCCCTGCCTTGCGATAGACGGACGAACAGCAAAAGCTTAGTAATAGTGTTAATATTGGAACCCTTTGAGTAAGGAACCCTAAAAAACACATTGATACGGAAGTCGTGGAAATACAGAATTTTTCATGATTTAATAAGTTAGTATGCAATAACTCAGCTGGCAAAATATATGACCAGTGAACAAAGTTTATCTTCACACTGCTGGCCCAAGTCAGAAGGTATAGCGACTTCATTATTCGCTTCTAGCACTCAATATACCTATATAAATAATTAGGTCTGCCTTTACTTAAGTTTAAAACTACTGTAGTAGTAAATAAATATATACGGACAAATAACACAGATTGAGCTAGCCCCAAAGTAAGTTCGAGACTTGTGTTATGGGATACTAACTCAACGATACTATATTTAAAAAAAAATACATATATAGATAAACATCCAAGAGCCAGGCCAATCTGAAAAATATCGTTTTCCATCTTGACCTGGCCGGGTATCGAACCCGGGCACTCTCGTGTCGCAGGCTGGCGTGTTGACCGCTGCGCCACGGAGCTAGTCAAAAGGGTTACTTTACAAATTCGATAGTATCAATGTACACTACCCGTAATATAAAAACAATATAAAAAACAAATTCAATTTTATAAAAAATAAGATTTATTAAATGTTAGTACGATTAACCTATGTCAATTAGAATGAATTAAAGATTATGTTCACAATTTATCAACATTTTTGTCATCGAGAAATTGGCTTGGCTTAATAACATTTCTTCAATAATATTAAGCTCAATTTGCTTCAAAACAAAGAACAAGACAGTTCTCTCAAGGACTTAGGCAATTTGTTGTAAATTGAAGATACCATACCGAGGATACTTTAGCGCAACAAATTCCTTTCCTTCCCCAGCTTATTTTTTTTTATGATATAGGACTGCAAACGAGCAAGCGGCAGTGGGTCACCTGATGGTAAGTGATCACCGCTGCCCATGGACAACTGATACACTAGAGTGTGACAGGTGCGTTGTCAGCCTTTCAAGGAGTTGGGGGAAGGAAATAGGAAGGGGAGGGGGAAGGATGGGTACCCGGCTCTCTCACTCACCGAACGAAGCATAGAAGCGTTAATAATGCTTTCGATGGGCACCAGCGTTGGAAACACATGAAGCGGCAGAAACTGCGCTCGCCATCCCGCCTGTCAAGTGTAGTGAGTATGGTAATATCCTTCCATGGAACGAAATCTCCTTGGGAGAGGCCCTTGTCCAGCAGTGGACTTTATCAAAATCAAAAAAGCGGTTGGAATGATGACGAGGCTGCAAGCATCTAGCTGGGAAATACTAATAAGGACACCTTTGATTTGATATCGATACATACAACAAGTTTGGTTTCAATTAAGGTTTTCTGAAATAATGACTATTAGATCATCTCTCTATACTACCGGAGCCATACTTGGCCAGAGCAGACAGAGGATTTGGCCTACACTCCCCTCGCTGGCCAGATGGGTTTGAGAGGTCTCATTGATGTTTATGTGCTTTATTTAGCTTGTATTTCCTAAGTCGCCTCTTACGACATCCATGGGAAGACTTGGAGTGGTCCTATTCTCCTCTGCCGGAAACCACATGGCACTCGCCACGGTCGACTACTAGATGGCAGCACTGAATTGTAGGGTCCGATGATGACTATCAGTGGATTATATTTATCGAGCAGCAACAACTGCTTGCTTAAAAACAGCTTACGGACCTGACGCCTCAGTGCTGCCGCCACTTATTTCAAAAACCCATGATTGTTGTGGAACCTGAGTGTTCATGATTATAAAATATTGGCTTTCACCCGCGGCTCTGCCCGCGTCAATATCGATCCCTTGGGGACAGTACTTTGCTCCGGGATAAAATATACACTATGTCCTTCTCCATACCACAAATAAACAAACTCACTTTCGCATTTATAATATAATCCTTACTTATATTATAAATGCGAAAGTGAGTATGTTTATTTATTTGTTTGTTTGTTTGTTACGCTTTCACGCCATAACTACTGAACCGATCAACATGAAATTTTGCATACAAGTTCTCTGGAGTATGGAGAAGGACATAGGCTACCTTTTATCCCGGGAAAAGTACTATTCCCGAGGGATCGACAAGACGTGGGCGGAGCCGCGGGCGAAATCTAGTTAGGATATAAACTACTTTACTAATAAAACTTTTAAATAACACCGCAATACAAAATAAACGAATTGTGCAAAAAGCTAAGCAGCTGCGATAAAGCTATTGCAATGAATTTCTTCCAGACAACCTTTCATCATCATCATCATCATTACAGCCACAAAAAGTCCACTGCTGGACATAGGCCTATCCCAAGGATTCTTCGTTCCATGGGAGGATATTGCCGTACTCACCACGCTTGGCAGGCGGGTTGGCGAGCGCAGTTTCTGTGGCTTCTTGTGCTTCGATGTTGCTGCCAACCGCAAGCATTTTGAAGCTGGGGAAGGATAGGAATTTGTTGGATTTGTGAAGGAAATAAAAGGAATTGGGATACTACTAACTCGGATGAATGGGGGAAAAGCAAGCAGCAGCTCGGGAGGGGCGCGCGCACCCTATGCCATACCTGCAACCACCGGACAGGCAGTTAAGGCGCTGTGCATCACAAGAATACCGTAAAACGTCTATTTTTTCGTCGCGCAGTTAGCCTTATTTTCCATGGAATACTAGCATGAAAAAAATATGAAGTACAGTTCAAAGATCAAAATAAATGGATACATCAGAATATTTTCAAAAAAGTAATTAAAATCTTGCAAAATAAAATATCAAAAATGCTATACCCAGAAAAAGTTTCGTCGCGAATTACTTGATATTTTCAGCGACAACTACCAACTTTTTTACGACTATAAAAAGTATAACTAAATGAGCCAGATGGATACCTAAAAAAAATACAATATTTGGCTATAATTATTGAATTATTAAATTAAAAGTGAAAATTAACACGGAAATGGCCGACACGGGTTTGAAATGAGACTAGGGACAGGCCAACCGGTATCGCCACTTTCAGCCGCTACAAAGGGTTAAGGGATACAGCGCCTTAAGGATGACACCCCTTGGTCAGGGGTGTCATCCTTCTTCCTTCAAAGACAACATTTGCAAACACTAAAAGACATCATATTCCATACAATACACAAATACAGCATGTAACTTAAATAACGACGTTCCCGTTAAGGAGTGACTCAGCCCGTCAATAAGAACAACTTTTCCTATGGGAGCAATGCTCAATTTTTTACATTTACATACTAATGGCCGGGCCGGCTGAATATGTTTATATGAAAACTAGCTTTCGCCCGCGGCTCCACCCGCGTCAATGTCGATCCCTCGGGAATAGTACTTTTTCCCGGGATTAAAGGTAGCCTATGTCCTTCTCCGCACTCCAGAGAACTTGTATGCAAAATTTCATGATAATCGGTTTAGTAGTTACGGCGTGAAAGCGTAACAAACAAACAAACAAACATACAAATAAACAAACAAACAAACAAACTCACTTTCGCATTTATAATATTAGTTAGGATTAGGATTAGGATGTATTTGTTTTAAGTTCCCAGCGCTGGTCCCATACGAAAAGATGTTCATTTTGACGCGCTGAGTCACCCCTTCACGGGAATGTCGTTGATCAAGTTACACGCTGCAAAATACTTTTTTTTTCCTCAACAACCAGCACTGGGCTTGATAAGACAACGGGTTGCACTTCGGGAGTACTAGCAGAAGTTAAAACTTCGCGCGGTAGAAAGAGAATATAGATATATATCCTTGAAAGGCCGGCAATGCTCCTGTTACACCCTGGTGTTGCAGTTGTCCATGGGCAGCCTTGATCGCTTTCCATCAGGTGACTCGCTTGCTCGTTTGCCGCCCTATAACATAAATTTATATATATATAACTTTCTCTCCTACGCTGTACCGGAGGACTCAGGTCACGTATCCAGCTTACGAATTTTCGATCAGTTCACGTGTCCTGACGCGTGCTCAACATTGTTTACCCATTCCAAAAAGTGCATAACGCGGCTAAAGGAGTTTTCACAAAAATACACTATTCAAATCCCAAATACCTAACATCAAAAAAACTGACAAGCACGGACAAAAACTTACTTACAAAATAAAATGAGGCGAATATTTTGTCGACAAAAAATGCTTTATCTCGTGGCTTTCGCCGAGCTCGGTTCCAACCCCGAGTTCCGTTGATATTAGCATACAAATTGCTCTACACTCACTTCACTACTCTTGAGCGCGATTATAAATTGTCGATATGCATACTAACGTCACTATTAATTCATTGTTCAGGGTTGTCTCTGGTCTTTTATTGTTTATGTATCTCTAGGGATTAAAGAGATATTTCAACATTTCATTTTTACAAGTTTTTATTTAGCTTCACCTGTCCCGATGTTTGTCTGTAATTAAATCTTGCGAGTTAAATTTTATATCATATTATTCAGAGCTTTTTGTACTTCGTTCTATACGTGCAGCCTGTGGGCCAACTATACTCAAAAAGCTTGTAACGCCCTCCGTGTCCAATACAACAATGCATTCAGGGTGTTGTTGAGGTTGCCTCGCTATTGTAGCGCATCAGGAATGTTCGCTGAGGCTCGCGTAGACTGCTTTTACGCAACAATACGTAAAAGATGCGCATCCCTGGTGCGCAGAGTGCGGGGGAGCACTAACAGCATCCTGAGCATGTTTACGAGCAGATTGGACAGCTCGTACGTAAATCGTTGTCGTGCCATATCTAGTGGGGTGACACGGGTGTGAAATGACAATCGATTTTTACTTTTAATTTAAATTTAAATTAATTGTTTAACTAACATAGCGTCTAAGTATTTATCCGCTTCCTAAACGCTTCGACAGTTCCTTTTTGGTTCGAGTAGCTAAGGTGTGGAATGAATTGCCTGCGTCTATATTCCCAGACAAATACAGTCCCGGTACATTCAAAAGTAGAATAAATGGGTATATCTTGGATAGGCATGTAACATCCTCGTCTTCATCGTCACTTACCATCAGGTGAGAAGGGAGACAAATGTCGAATTCAATACACAAAACAAAAAATAAAAAATGGTCCTTACTTTTTAAGATGAACATCCTCGAGTGAGTGTGAGCTTATTGAGTGCTTACGTGCGAATCACATTGCGAAATGGAACCGCATGCAAGCACTCGAGCTTTCCGCTACGACCGGAGAAATGTCTATTGAAGAAGTTTGTCACATTCAAACAAACCATCTGTTGTTTACACAACTGTCCTCAAAAGGAGACTAATGTTTTTAGAGTTCGTATACGTGCTTGTTGAATCTTAATACGTAGTGACTTGAAATTGATATAGAATGGGTATATTATATTCTTTAGCCGGTATCATTATCATCTTCATCGTCTCAGCCGCAAGAAGTCCACTGCTGGACATAGGCCTCCCCCAAGGATTTCCAATATGACCGGTTGGAAGCGGCCTGCATCCAGCGCCGCTATAAAAACAAGTAATACAATGAATAATTAAAAGGGGTTCCCTACAAGATACGTGTTCTTTTGGCGTTTTTTCTTGATTCTGTTAAGTTGCTATTACTTTATCACTGAGACGACGAACCACAGATAAAAGATTCAATGATTTATTCAGAAAATGGGCCTGTTCAGGCACATTTTCACGTCAATTCACATTTTAAATTATACATATTAAATTATATTTAAATTATTAATTATTGTTCAAAAAGTACAAACTACTGGCGTTTCGGAACCAACGATTTCAGAGAACAAGACGCCGAAAGAAACTCTTTTCAACAATATTGGGCGCCTACTTACCTGAAAGGCTTTGAGATTAACATTTATTAAGAACATTACTATTTGTGTTGGAAAGAGTTTGGTTTGGTTGATGGCAGTCGTTAAGCTATGTCAGATGCCTTTAGGCAGCTTGTAAAATCTGACACCAGTGTTGGCCACTTCCACACACGAAAAACAAGGATATTTATCATTCTGTATACAAACTCAAAGAAATATACTACGCCGTTAGCAGTCAAACCAAAGCATCTCTACTAGTAAAACTAAGCGTATAGAGAAATCTTTAGGGTTCTCGTAAACTAAGACTATTTCTATTGGCTTAGTTTCTAGCGCTAAACTCGCAACTTGATTATAAAATGAAGTAGAGCCTTTTGGATTGATGTACGAACTTGGATAGTTCTAAATTGTTTTGAATTTAGGCAAAGTCGGATATTTTGAGTGAACTAACAGTATTCACGACTAGTTCCGCTTGCGGCTTCGCTCATTATGGATCACTTGGAAACAATATATTTTCCTGACAAAGTATATGTATCACATGAATATTTGTAAAGTGGCTTAATTATAGATAATTAGCTAAAAAGATACAAGAATACCAACTTATTGTTGAATTTATTTAAAAATAAGGTTAGTTATTAAAGCACGAAAATAATTATAAACATTGTAAAATATACTACTAAAACTTTGGCAGTCAAACTTAAACACAAAGAACAACAAACTAGTAACGCTAAACAAATGGAAAACTTTAGGGCTACTCCTATTGGCTTTGTTTCTAGAGCTAAAGTCGTAACTTGATTATGGAATGAAGAGCCTTTTGGATCGATGTACGAACTTAGATAGTTAGAAATTGTTTTGAATTTAGGCAAAGTCGGATATTTTCTGGCTGAACTAACAAACTTTAATTAAGATTAGGTTTCGACCGAGGAGTCGTATTATTGTAAATCCGATGGAGCTGCTACACCCCCTTCCATTCCTAAGTGTGACTACTCCATGCCGGAGATTTCCATCACACAGCGGATGGTTCGGCGGGAGTTGCTAGCTCTGGATGTTCACAAGTCACCTTTTCGCGCTTTCGTACCGCACTGGGCAAGTCCCATCTTCGTGGAAGACTGCACTCATGCACCCGGTGCCCAAAAAGAGCGATAGATCAAACCCATCGAATTATAGGCCAATCGCCATTACCTCCCTCTTCTCTAAGGTGATGGAGCGTGTGATAAATACACAGCTCCTGAGATACTTAGAAGAATACGACCTCATTAGCGATCGTCAATATGGCTTCCGTCACGGTCGTTCTACAGGTGATCTTCTATTGTATCTCACTCACCAGTGGGCATCGGCCATCGAGAGTCGAAGTGAGGCATTAGCATTTAGCTTAGATATGGCGAAGGCGTTCGATAGGGTCTGGCACCGGGGTCTTCTTTCGAAGTTGCCGTCATACGGGCTTGCTGAGGGACTCTGCAAATGGATTGCTAGCTTTTTGTCCGAAAGAAGCATTAGAGCAGTGGTTGACGGAAGCTGCTCTGATAGCTTAGACATTAACGCTGGCGTTCCGCAGGGTTCTGTGTTGTCCCCGACACTGTTTCTTCTGCATATCAATGACATGCTGTCCATTGATGGCATTCATTGCTATGCGGATGATAGTACGGGTGACAGGTCTTACACGGGCCGTGCGAACGTCCCTCGCATAGTTGTGGACGAAAGCCGCGTTCAACTTGTGTCCGAAATTGAAAACACATTGACGAAAGTCGCTGATTGGGGCCAAAAAAATCTGGTCAATTTTAACCCCTCGAAGACACAAGTTTGTGCGTTCACCACTAAAAAAACTCCATTTGCTGTAGCTCCACAATTTCAAGGCACATCCCTTACCATCTCCAACAGAATTGGAATCCTTGGTGTCGATGTTTCTGCCAGCGTTCTATACTGCAGTCACTTGGAGGACAAGGCCAAGATGGCATTAAAAAAGCTGGGTGTGCTCAACAGGGCTAAGCGGTACTTTACCTCTGGGCAAAGACTGCTACTTTATAAGTCGCAAGTCCGTCCACACATGGAGTACTGCTGTCACCTCTGGGTAGGTGCACCCAAATATCAGCTGGATCCATTTGACTCAGTCCAAAGATGAGCTGTCAGAATTGTCGACGATCCCAATATTACAAACGGTATCGAGCCACTGAGTCTAAGGAGAGATTTTGCTTCTCTCTGTGTGTTTTATCGTTTGTATAATGGGCTGTGCTCCGAAGAATTGTTTGAGTTGATGCCTACGGCCACTTTCCATCATCGCACCTCACGCCATCGGCAGGGAATTCATCCCCACACCTTGTATCCTAAATGGTTGCGTACAGTATGCTTTGAAAGGAACTTTATTCTGCGTACGCTTAAATTGTGGAACGAACTCCCAGCCATGGTTTTCCCGAGTGACTACAACATGGGGTTCCTTAAAAAGGGCGTGAAAAGATTTCTTCAGGGTCGGCAACGCGCGAGTGGCACCCCTGGTGTTCCAGGCGTCTATAGGCTACGGTAGCCACTTTCCATCAGGTGGGCCGTATGCCTACTAAGTAGTATAAAAAAAAAACCATCGGCATTAATTTGTACTTTTTCAATATATCCCTTGCCCTTATTTCTGATAACGTTTAAACAGCATTACATTTAAGTTGTTTAAGTGGTTAGTAGTTGGTTTAAGTTGTTTTAGTCATGGTAGAGCCACGCTACTGTCAGAATACATTTTTGCTAGTAGCATTTGGGCCGGCTCGTCCGGGGAAGTACCACACTCCAACAGAAAATCGACGTTTGAGTAGAAGCTTTATCGCTTCTATGCTTCGTTCGGTGAGTGAGCGAGCAAGCATATCCTTCCCCCTTCCATCCCGTCAAGGTTGGCTACGTCTACTAACAGTCCGTGCGCATCTATTGTTGTATCGGGAAGGCTGCGAAAACTAAAAATGTTTCATTGCGTGATAATTAACTGCCCAAAAATCGCAAGCACCCAAAGACAAGGACATATTTTCTATCAGACTTTTTAACAGTAGATGTTAAAAATCGGCACGATTGGTTTCCATACAAATCGTGATATTTGTATCATCTATGTACATCTATATCTGTGACTTGCATTTACGAAAGTTCCATAAACTTTAATCATCATCATTGCAGCCGAAGGAAGTCCACTACTAGACAAATACCTCTCCCAGGGATTCTTCGTTCCAGGGGAAGATGTTCCCATAGCTCAGTTTCTTTGGCTTCTTGTGCTTCTGACGCTGCTGCCCATGAAAAGTATTTGTAAGCCGGGGAATGATAGGGGTTTGTTGGATTTGAGAAGTAAAGATATTGGGGAACTACTTACTCGTATGAATAGGAAAAGCAAGTAGCAGCTCGGGGGGCCGGGCGCACGTACCTGATGCTATACCTGCAGCCACCAGACAGGCAAGGATGACACCCCTAACTGTATGTAATTTACAAAAAACAGCCTCTGTGGTCCAGTGGTTAAATCGTTTGCCTGTTGACCCGGGGGTCGTGGGTTCGATTCCCACTTTTTTTAGTTGTTTCCAGTTTGGTTAGGATATTGCAGGCTTGAAACACCTGATTGTCTGATAATAAAGATGATTCCGTGCTTTGGAAGGCACGTTAAGACGTTGGTCCCGGCTCCCATCTGGTAGTCGTTAAAAGAACCACGTCAGAGGCCGAGAGGCGGTTCCGTAGAACTCTGACACCAGGGTGTGCATGGTCAATTGACCGTGACACCTACTCGAAATGATGATGATTTAAAAATATCACTTATGCAATAGATTTAAAACGTTAATTTTTATTTAATACACTTCTGTCCTATAACATCTGAATCTCCAACATCTTTCTTTACATAGAAAAAGTAACCTTACTATGTCTCCCCAGAAAGAAACTCCTTAATACTGTGTGCTATCAACAGACTTCCAACCTCCTTTGTCCCGTACACCATAGAACTATTCAGAAGCCACACGTTACTTTGAGGACCTAATTAGCGTTCTGCCGATGTCAAGGATCTTTCCTTTGGTCTAAGAGGTGACGACATCAAAATAAGCACAGAAGCTGAAATTGAAGACATTGTAAAGAAATATTCATATACACGGTGAAATTTTGATCGTTGGGGTGATTCAGCCCGTCGATATGAACAACTTTTCCCATGGGTCCTCATGGGACTAATGCTGGCAACTAAAAAAAAATGGGCAGTTCCATACAAAAAAAAATCGGCCGCCCGGTCAGTTGTATGGGAACGTCAAAAAAGTTTTTGAGTTCCCAGCATTGGTCCCATAGGAAAAGTTGTTTATATCAACGGGCTGAATCATCCCTTTAAGGGTTCAGAACGATCAAAATTTCACCGTGTATATTATAACTAAAGTGTTCTAAGTACCTACAAAGACTACATAGTACACAAGAAAACTAGACGTGAGTGATATTTGAGAGTAGAGTCGTCTAGTGGCAACACAAAACGAGAGCGTACAATAACTAGGGTCCAGAAGTATAATCCATATTAATTTAGAAAAAAAATATTATTATTTAATTACATACACACATACATAGTATCACGTCTTTTGTGTTTGCGGGCTAGACAGAGCCCAGGCTCTGTCATGGCCACATTTAACATGTTGGAGTGCGTGTAGATGAAAAACGGAATCAAATACGAGTAGTGATAGGTTGCTAGCCGCATCGCTTATTGACATGATTCCGCAGATATTAGCCCAATCCTTCGATCGGCTTTTATGATCTGCGCGAGAAGAGAAGCACCTGGCACATTCTACGTTTTTTCTTTTCAATTGATACGCTGCTAAACGTAGCCTTTAGGTCTTAGGCCTTCGGCTCTAGCAAGTTATCATTTTCAGATTGGCCTGGTCTTGTGTATCTATATATGTATTTGTTATAAAATATAGTATCGTTGAGTTAGTATCCCATAACACAAGTTTCGAACTTACTTTGGGGCTAGCTGAATCTGTGTGATTTGTCCGTATATATTTATATTTATTTATTATTTATTATAGTTTAAACGTGGTTAGTGAAAACTATATTTAATTTGCGACTGAATGCGTAAAAGAGAGCACACTGTCTAAAAGGTTACATTTCTGTGATCATCGTTAGTTTGTGAGGAGGGCGTCTCAACAAGTTTGTCGGATGCAAGTTGGAGTTTAGAAGCGAAGTGTGAATGTTGAGTTATTCTGAATTTCCTCAACACATGTACACATAGCTTATCTTATACGTTTCTTTTTATCCGACCCTGCCGAAGCCTACATACATTCGTTTGTTAGTAAAGAAAGCACTGTCTGATCCTTAAAGGTGTTCCCAGAGAAATAGATCGGACGGCCGAACATTATTGTTTGGAAATGTCCTTTTTTTGTGATCCCAGCTTTGATCCTTTGATCATAGGAAAAGTTGTTCCTATTGCCGGGCAGAATCACCCCTTCAAGGGTCGGATTTTTTTTTTTACATATATTTTTAATATAAATATATATACACATACAAACAAACGTATACGTACCCATACCTACGTATGTGTTCGTTTGTTCCCATCTCCCAAACTATCCCAATATACTCTTATTGAATTCAGAAATAAAATATGGCGAAAAAATTCCATGCGGTTTGAACTAACGACCTAGGTCTATGTACGACCTACGCTCTGCCAACTTAGCTCATGATTCAACCTCGGCGCCGAAATTTTCTACCATATCCCATTCCCCTTATACGTGTTAAGACTTAACTACCCGAGAGTATTATCTTTATCATCTTCAGGTCTTTTTAGTCTCCACTGCAGGAGCATGACCCTCTCTGTACTACCGGAGCCACACTTGGCCAGAGGAGACAGAGGATTTGAGTGTATACTCGTATCGAAATACCATTGTGAATGCAAAAACCTACTCAATATAGTTTGACAAATTACATATCGCTAAGTGCCTTGATGGTCCACTGGTTTTAGGCTATGTGATGTCATACTAAATCCAATATGGAGTCCGCTCTAAGAGAGTAAAGTCCAATCCTTAAAAAAGTTCTTAAAAATTCTGTACAGGGCAAATGTTTATATTTCATATAAAATATGAAATTCTACTGTGAAATTCAAAATGTGCTCGGTAAAATATGTTGTAGAATGAGTTCTGACTTTATCGTGTTTTGTATTTGTATTTGTATTTGTTATAAAATATAGTATCATTGAGTTAGTATCCCGTAACACAAGTCTCGAACTAACTTTGGGGCTAGCTCAATCTGTGTGATTTGTCCGTATATATTTATTTATTTATTTAATAGGCGATGCGGCTAGCAACCCATCACTATTTTGATTTCGTTTTCCACATACACGCCCTCCAACATGCTTTATGTGGCCATAACGTCTTATAGACGGCTCTGTCTACCCTTCAAGGGAACAAGACGTGATACTATGACACAACAGAAGGTATTTTTTGATCTACAGAAGCAAGTAGCCAACGTCGTAAACTAAACAACTTCTGGTACTTAATTCTAATATGGATATTATAATTCTACAAAATATTCTACCTTTTTCTTTTATATTTGTGTAGTTAGTAGCATAATTTGTTCTGTACCGAGTTAAAAGTAACTTGGTACCTACAGACCTAAGTATGCTAGTAAAGCCTAAACTTAAATATATAGAATAATTGGCGAGCTGTGGTCAACACGCTAGCCTGCGACACGAAGGTACCTGGGTTTGATGGCCCGGCCAGGTCAAGATGAAAAATGATCTCTTTCAGATTGGCCTGGGTCTTGGATGTTTATTTATATATGTACCTATTTGTTATAAAATATAATATCGTTGAGTTAATATAAGTCTCGAACTTACTTTGGGGCTAACTCAATCTGTGTGATCTTTCCATATATATTTATTTATTATTTTGTTGACGTCGATTGGAGAAAATATGCGGTGCAGTTTGTTGCCGCTTCTTCTGCACTCCACTTTGGAAGCGGCATTTGACTTAGCCATAAGTAAATTACTGACGTCAACAATTCTCAGTTGAAAATATATGACGATTAATAAGTGTCCAAATGACCTTTATTAAATAAACGTTTTTCAATTCTTTTTTTTTTTTATTTGAATATTAGAAGATAGGCTTTACTTGTCAACATCAACTCTCCTCTCCGTGCTTATTAAATTATTAAAAAAAATCTGTATTGATATTGTTATTACATGTTTCATCATGAACTATTATCTTTTTTTTGTAATTATCTGCGCAACAGGAAGCAATACGTAGAATATGACAATTATGAGTCTAATCCTTACAATACTTATTCAGGGGTAAATCAGGGAAGTACGACCGGTCCCCTAGAGTTTCTAGTAATGATTAATGATTTGCCATCTGTAATAAAGCACTCAGTATGTTTGATTTTTGCAGATGATGTTAAATTGGTATATGCAATAAGAGATAAAGCTGATTGTATTTTGCTACAAAAAGACATAGAAAGTGTACTCAGATGGAGTGAGCTGAATAAACTTTACTTCAATACCTCCAAATGTTATATTATGTCTTGTACTAAAGGGAAAAGTCCAATTAATTTTGAATACAGGATAGGCACAAACGTGATGACTCGTACTACATCCATAAGAGATCTAGGAGTTCGAGTTGACCAAGATTTGACATTTCGGAGTCATATTGCTGACATTTGTAAACGGGCATTTCAAAATTTAGGGTTCGTTCTTCGGCAGTGTCAAGGTTTTACTGATATAAAAGCCATCAAATCCTTATATAACGCATTAGTAAGAAGTAGACTCGAGACTAATGCGATGATTTGGAGTCCTCATGAATTGAAATACAAATTAATGCTGGAAAAAATACAAAATAAATTTTTGAGATTTCTTTACTTAAAACAGTACGGAGTATATCCTTACTTTCCTTTGAAGTATCCTACTCTTTTTGTAATGGGAATGGTGGGATATTTTAAGTTAGAGGTTAGGAGGGAGTTAATTTTATTAATTTATATATTTAAAATACTCAGAAGCATGGTCTTTAACCCTGGTCTGTTATTACGGTTAGAGTTATATGTACCCAACAATTACTTACGCGCACGCAGTCACAAGTTATTTGCAGTAGCTCAAGGTAGGACAAATGTTATTAACCAAGCACCGCTAACAAGAGCTGTTCGCATGTTAAATAAAATCAGCGAAGAATACTCGGATCTTGACATTTTCACTTGTCCGTTGATGAAGTTCGCAGATACTGCGTTGAAATGTATTAGTTCTAAGTAGTTATAAGGTAAGTTTACATTGTCGCATTAGTGAAAACTGTAATGGCTATGTAAATGGATTAAATAAATTAATAAATAAATAAATCATCATCATCTCAGCCGTAAAAAGTTAACTGCTGGACATGGACCTCCCCCAAATATATTTATCGGGGTATTTGCCATACCCACCAAGCTTGGCAGGCAGGTTGGTAAGCGCAGTTTCTTTGGGTATTTCGCGTCCAACGCTGATGCCCATCGGTGCCACTTTTTAATTAAATAAATATACGGACAAATCACACAGATTGAGCTAGCCCCAAAGTAAGTTCGAGACTTGTGTTATCATCATCATTTCGAGTAGGGTTCACGGTCAATCGACCGTGCAAACCCTGGTGTCAGAGTTCTTTGGATTCTAACTCATCGATACTATATTTCATAATAAATACATATATAGATACACATCCAAGACCCAAGCCATTCTAAAAAAGATCATTTTCCATCTTCACCTGGCCGGGGATCGAACCCGGGCACTCTCGTGTGGTTGGCGTGTTGACCGCTGCGCTAGGAAGCTAGCCAATAATTTTAATTGAGGGAATGGTAAGAGTTTATTGGGTTGGAGGAAAGGGGATAAGTATGTAGCACCATACCAATGCCGTGTGGTTTCCGGCAGAGTAGAATAGGACCACTCCAAGTCTTCCCGTGGATGTCGTAGAAGGCGACTTAGGAAATACAAGCTAAACAAAGCTTATAAACATCTAAGACACCTCTCCAACCCGTCTGGCCAGCGTGAAGAGTGTAGGCCAAGTCCTCTGGCTGCTCTTGCCAAATATGGCCCTAGTAGTACAGAGAGGGTCGTGCTCCTGTAGTGGAGACTAAAAAGGACCTGATGATGATGATGATGATGTAGCACCACGAGAGGCCAGGCGTGCGTACCCGATGCCATACCCGCAACTACTGGACAGATAGATGAGAATACATTTTAATATGTGTATTAGTCTGATATTAGCACTAGCATTTCTATTTTTTTTTATGATTTAGTACGGCAAACGAGCATGCGGGTCACCTGATGGTAAGTGATCACCGCTGCCTATGGACAACTGCAACACTATGGTGTGACAGGTGCATTGTCGGCCTTTCAAGGAGTTGGGGGAAGGAAATGGGAAGGGTAGGGGGAAGGATGGGCATCCGGCTCTCTCACTCACCGAACGAAGCATAGAAGCGGTAAAGCTTCTACTCAGACGTCGATTTTCTGTGAGAGTGTGGTACTTCCCCGGACGAGCCGGCCCATTCATGCTACTAGAAATTCATTTTGCCTTCATGGCAGAATACGAAATATATAGAAATATATCTTCTTCTTCCTCTTTATCCTTCTCCCACTATTATGTGGGGTCGGCACAGCACGTCAACCTCTTCCATTTTGCTTTGTCGCTCGTCAAACCCTCTGTTACGCCCTTCTTATCCATATCCTGTTTGACGCACTCAATCCAGCGTATTTTCAGTAAATATTTATACCCTATTATATATAGAAATATATAATAGGGTAGGTATAAATATTTCAGGTGGCAAAGTTCATTCAAGTGCAGCTTGCGCTTTAATGAGCTTCTCATGTTGACTGCTGCAATTACGTTGGTCAGGCCATAGCAAATATGAAGCAGTTGGTTGTATTCCATAATATTGATTTATTACTGGAATATAAAAATAATCGCGTACGCAGTAATACACCCAAAAATGCTGCAAGCAACGTGGGAATGTTTTAACTATATCAGCCGCAAGAAGTCCACTGCTGGACATAGGCCTCTCCCAAAGATTTCCAAAATAACCGGTTGGAGGCGGCCTTCATCCAGCGTTTCCCTGCGACCTTGGTCAGATCATCCGACCACCTGGTAGGCGGGTGTCCGACGCTGCGCTTGCCGGTATGTGGTCGCCATTTGAGAACCTTTTTGACCCATCGGCCATAAGTTCTTTGCGCTATGTGCCCCGCCCACTGCCACTTCAAAGAGCTAATCCGCTGAGCTATGTCGGTGACTTTCGTTCTTCTACGGATCTCCTCATTTCTGATTCGGTCTGGTTTCTGAGCCGTAAGTCATCACTGGTAACACACATTGATTGTTGACTTGTGTGAAGAAGAATGTTTCTATGATAAATGGGAATGCTTATTCGCACAAGAAAATATTCAAATGTTATTATAGAAATCTGAAATTACATCTTATGTATTATACCGATTATATTCCCGTCTCCTGTGGAGGACATTTGAGATCTAAAGTGAAACTTTTTAACTATAGCGGTGCCTGTAAGAAACTGTTATACCAATGGCCGGAACGCAAGGCGCATATTTACCTCAACTACGTAAGTACTAGTACTTATTCTGTGCCTAAACTTTAAGAAAGTTATTATTATTCACTCTTGCTACTCGTATTTATCATTCGAGGTCTCGTAATCCACGAAAGTCCTTTCCTCGATATTATATTTTTTAAATTATACAATATAATACAAGCTGCAAGGAAAGCAAGCGAGGTCTTCAAATCGAGTAGCGTCAAAACACATTTTGTTTTGTATATAAATTTATCTGTCTTCTTAATGTCATATTGCGTAAAGGCCCATTTCTTAATAAATATTTGATTATGCTTCGATGTCAAAATTTTTGAAACTGATGTTTATATCTGTTATATTTATACTATGATCATAACTTCTCGGTCAAGCAGCCAGCACTGTAATGAGAGCCGTAAGGTCAAAGCGCATTTTGAATTCTGAAAAGGGATATGGGTCAACGACCACTAGGCCATGTCCGGTGGAAGTCGTTGTTTCAGAATTATTTTGTATTTCTGAACGGTTTTTGTTCTAGACGCTTTTTAGAGTTCTGTACCACATAAGGAAATTAATAGGTATATAAGAACAAATCATACAAATTGAGCTAGCCTCACAGTAAGCTGTAAACTTGTGTCGTCAAACATAATATATTTTATAGATACATATGAAGATAAATATCCAAGACCCAGGTCAAACCGAAAAAGATCGCTTTCCATTTTGACGTGACCGGGGATTTAACCCGGGGATCCTGTGTTTTAAAGGCACTTAGTGAACCACTGAGCAACAGTGATCGTCAAATCAAAAAATAACACTTAGAATCACTTGTCCCGTATGATTGTTAAGTCCCTTTTTTTAGAAACGTGTAAAGGCATAGGAGTTTAAAAAAAATCACATTTTTTTTTATAAAAAGTATGCCTGATAAAAGCACTTTCAGCGTGCGAATAAAACAAGTATGCACTCATAAAATACTACCAGTTCTTGTGCTATTGTTTTTTTTTCAAATCATGTAACCGGCCAGTGAAACTGTTTAAAAATATGATTCAACCTTTGTGGTCATAGATATTTTCGGAACAATATTTGTGCAAGTTCAAAATCTTTTTATTCCCTCGGGAATAAAAACGTATTTTAGACCCTGTTCCTGGGGAACCGTTCTTTGTTTTAAAAAAAAGCACGGCGTACGCGCTATAACACCGCCAATAATGCTATCCTAACTTTCAAATTCACATTTTGTATACTTAGATATCATGTAACATAAGCACTTTTACACAGTTTTGTAGCTCTAAAACACTAGTACAAATCGACGTATTTTTATTGTCCTCTGAATAGTGAAGCAGAACATAACCAGGTGAGCATTTGCAGCATCTGCTCACTATCGACACGCTCGATAAACCGGCTAAATCGCGTAAACACGTGTTCGCAAGGCGTTGTGCTGGAGTTGTGTCGTCGCAAAATAAACACGTTGCTTTATGAACCGTCGCTTATGTTCTAGATAAGTATTATCATAAGGGTGTAACAAAAAATAGACAGTCACTGTGGTACAATCTGATGAAGGGCACCGTGTTCCATTTATATATTTATATACGGCTGATTTCAGATTCTTTCATGCTAGTCTGAGAGAAAAGAAAAAACGTAGAACGTGCCAGCTGCTTCTCTTCCCGCGCAGATCGTAAAAGCCGATCGAGGGATTGAGCTAAAATCTGCGGAATCCTGTGAATAGGCGATGCGGCTAGCAACCCATCACTATTTTGATTCCATTTTCTATCTACACGCCCTCCAACATGCGAAATGTGGCCATAAGGTCTATAAGACCTAGGCTCTGTCTACTGCGCAAGGGAAAAAGACATGATACTATATATGTATGATTTCAGAATAACGCCGGAGAGACGCGCCGTCGACCAACGCGTTTCAACAGCGCGCGCTCGACCGGCCGCGTGCACTGTGAAATGAGTTCGGGTATCGCGAATTTCGTTGCAACGTATAGCTGTTTAGTTGTCATCATTGGGACAAATATAATAACAGGATTAGCTGTTTTTTTTCTACTAGCTTTCGCCCGCGGCTCCGCCCGCGTCAATGTCGATCCCTCGGGAACAGTACTTCTTCCCAAGATAAAAGGTAGCCTATGTCCTTCTCCGCACTCCAGAGAATTATATGCAAAATTTCATGATGATCGGTTCAGTAGTTACGGCGTGAAAGCGTAACAAACAAACAAACTCACTTTCGCATTTATAATATTAGTAAGGATGAAAGAGTGCTAAGAGCCGTGTGCCGTGTGGTATCCGGCAGAGTAGAATAGGACCACTCCCAAGTCTTCCCGTGAATGTCGTAGAAGGCGACTTAGGAAATACAAGCTAAACAAAGCTTATAAACATCTAAGACACCTCTCCAACCCGTCTGGCCAGCGTGGAGAGTGTAGGCCAAGTCCTCTGGCTGCTCTGGCCAAGTGTGGCCCTAGTAGTACAGAGAGGGTCGTGCTCCTGTAGTGGAGACTAAAAAGGACCTGATGATGATGATGATGATGATGATGAGTGCTAAGACGACGTCGTAACACATAGCAAATTGATTATCGCTGGCCGACTGCGCGCGTCTGACGAACAGCGCGTTTGAACAGCGTGAATATGAAACGCAATCACTATCTAGTGTAATTTATAAGCTTTTTACTCAACTACTCTACTAGATTGAGTTAAAAGCTAAAATAATGATTATTTTCATCGTGGTAGAGCCACGCTACCAGAAAACTTAATTTTTCCTTGAGAGAGAGTGGGAAGTACCACACACTCACAGAAAATTGACATTAGAGTAAAAAACTTTACCGCTTCTACGATAATTTTACGTAATAACGGTGTAAGAAAGATAGATGCGTCACAAGCCGAACGCATAGGCCGATTGTGCCTCTCTATCGCTTGTTCTGCATTCTCACTTGCAGGCGAAACGTGACACATTTTCGGACGTACAGCCGGCGTTCATCCATTTATAAGAAAAATCAAGTGCACAAAAAATAAAGTGGTTAACTTTCCAACTTATAGTTAACTAGTTTTCGCCCGCGGCTCCGCCCGCGTCAATGTCGATCCCTCGGGAATAGTACTTTTTCCCGGGATAAAAGGTAGCCTATGTCCTTCTCCGTACTCCAGAGAACTTGTATGCAAAATTTCATGATGATCGGTTCAGTAGTTACGGCGTGAAAGCGTAACAAACAAACAAACAAACTCACTTTCGCATTTATAATATTAGTTAGGATTAGTCCTTACTAATATCCTTTATTAGTAAGGATAAGGATTGTAATAAACAATATATAGCCTCAACCATATGAGTTCATTTAGTCTTAAAGTTCCAAGGTGAATGTCTATAGACACTCCACTAAAGTGTTTAAGTAAATATGCACACTAAGTTCACTATTCTGGAAATTTGAGCTATGTTACTAAACGGCAGTGTTCCCAACTTAGGAGTCTTCCCTCCTATAAATAATAAGGTAGTGGCCCACACCGCGGCATATATTGAGTGGGGACCATTTTGGTACAAAATGTATTTATCATGTGTATGTCGGTCGTATTGTTCGTTCATAGGTATGAAAAACAATACGACCGACATACACATGATAAATACATGAAAGAACAAAAAAATTTGGCAAAAATAGGTTCTTTTTAGGGGGAGATTTACAGGGTTCACATATTTAGGGGATATTTTTTATATTCTTTTATTTATATTGCGAAATATATAATTTTAAATAATTTTTATTTATATTTTTTAAATTATAAATAAAGAAACAGTAATGTATTAACGAATAATAATAAAAAGAAAACATTTTAGTTTATCAAATAAAATGTACTGTACACAGATATTTTAGGATATTATTATAAGAGGGTAGTAGGGGGACGATTTTTGGGTATTTAAATTAGATTTCGAGAATAAATATTTTTGAATGTCGATAACACTACTAAAGTTATTCATTAATAAGCATCAGATCCTTATAGGTTTCTCGAAATATTTTACACTAATGACGGTAATAACACAAGGGTTTTTTACGATAAACACAGTTTTCAAATTCTGTAAAATAATTGCGTTTAATAAAAACGGAAAAGAATAACCGCACACAAAAGTGTTTCAACTAAATTGACGCAGCAGAATGAAAGATCGCACTCATATTTCTGCGTCATTGGCCCTCGACCGAATATAAATTTGAATAACCGTGGAACAGGATTTGTTCTTAATTTGAAATTCAAATGCGAGAGAATGTGCGCGAAAACAGAAAAATGTACCCATCCAAATATAATTAACATAAAAAACGAGGGAATAAAGCGTTTTGTACGAATCGAACGTTTTTGAATTAGTTGTTTCAATTATTCTTTATAACAGATAAAAGTGTAAACAGAGAAAGTACTTTTAGTTTAGTTAAACTTTCTATTATGGATTTATTTTGAGTGTTTGGCTTCTTATTTTACATCTAACTACGTTACAGGGTATTTGTAACAGATAATTAATTTAAGGACTGTTTTATGATAGTAGAATATTTTGTTGCTTAAAATTATGCTGCTCGCTCAAATAAGTACATGTACTTACATATACTTATAGGTAGACTGTACAACACAACATAAATTCTTTACAGTACTGTACCATTAAGTACAAAAGTACTACAATATAAAATGGTAGGTACAAGAGGCGGTCTTATCGCTTACGCAATTTCTTACAGGCAATATTTATAATGAAAGCTCATATTTCCAGTCTTTAATATAACGTAAAGAGGTTCAGACTTTAAATAATTGACTGTGCGTAAAAAATCTATGTTGATCTCATTTCTAAGTATACAAAATCCGATGAATGAGTGAAGACGTAACTTTATGGGGTAATGCATAAAAAAATTAGAATAACAAATTAATACTAGATAATTTTATAAATGTCTGAAATTAACTTGAATATATAAAAAGACATGAAATCGGCACAAATGTTATATAGGTACTCACACTACGTAGCCAGCTCATTTTAAACTTTTTACCGAAGATAAGCGAAGCAGCAAGCAACACCTGCAAAAAGCATAACCACGTTCATCGTAACTTCCAAGCCGTTTGCCTCATAGTTAGTATCGAATAGTTGTCTGTTCGTCTGCAAATGTCTTGACAAACGATTGAGCGCCTTATGGCTTTATCTAGCATAGTCTGCCGAAATGAATTGGTATCAATACAGTTTTGAGTTAAAACTACAGATTTGTATTTTTACAAAAGTTTTTAAACTTTCAGACTTATTATTGACTAGCTCCGTGGCGCAGCGGTCAACACGCCAGCCTGCGACACGGAGTGACCGGGTTCGATCCCCGGCCAGGTCAAGATGGAAAATGATCTTTTTCAGATTGGCCTGGGTCTTGGATGTGTATCTATATATGTATTTGTTATAAAATATAGTATCGTTGAGTTAGTATCCCATAATACAAGTCTCGAACTTATTTTGGGGCTAGCTCAATCTGTGTAATTTGTCCGTATATATTTATTAAAAAAAAAAAAGACTTGTTTTTAAATCATCTACCAATTCGGTTGTTCGTTTTCAATATTAGAATGATTTGATTTAAAATATCATGATTTCAAGCTATTGTGTAATGTCTGTTATAGCCAGACTCTTCTAAGAATTCTTCGTTTCAAGGAATGATACTGCCATACTCACCACTCTTGGCAAGCGGGTTGGCGATCGCAGTTTCTTCGGCTTCTTGTGCTTCAGACGCTGCTGCCCATCGGAAGCCTTTTTAAGCAGGGGAAGGATAGATATTTGTTAGATTTGGGATTAGAATGAAAATAATGGGATGCTACTCACCCGGATAAATAGGGGAAAAGCAAGCAGCAGCTCGGAAGGCCAGATGCGCGTACCCGATGCCATACCTGCAACTAATGGACCGGCAGTTGAGGACGAAACGCCCGTTATGATAATCTTTAGTTTCATTTACTATCCAAAGATTTTGTCTTTAAGTATACAGTTCCTCCATTCAGAAATAGTGTAGTAATCAAGAAAGCCGACGAAAAAAGAATACGGCTTGGATAGTTAGAACAATAAAATACACGGTTCTGAACATCCTGGTAATATTTTACCTCCTACCATCATAAAATAATCTACAAGTAAAGAGGTAAATTAACGGTTTTGTAAAATTTGAAACAAAATTTCAACTAGCTGGTCGGTGAATTTGAATACAGTGTCCAATTTTTTAAAATTTTATTTCGATTTTGTGATCTTTCAGTAGTCCCGATTTCAAAATTAACATATTACTACGGAGTTCAAAATCAGATATAATCTAAACCAAAACAAAATGTAATAGCCAGTTCAAAACACCCGCACTATAACTGCCATCTGTGCACCATTTTGCCCGCGAAAATATTCTAAGTTTGTCTGATAGCGAACCGAGTTCCGCATCAAATTACCATTTTTCTACGCGACTGTACATTATACTAAATGAAAATTAAATGTACTATGAAGAATGATACGTACGCTTCAAAGTAATGCAGGCAATTTCCATATATTTGAGGATATTTCGGAGTAAGAGATTTTATTTTAAACATCTAACGTCGTTATTATGGAGGTTTTAAAATAGCATTTGTGCATTTAAAGTCGCAATTTTACATAGAGTGCTTTTGTCAGATTTATATTGCTAACTTAAAGGTCACGACGAGGGCTTAAAGGAGACGAACAGAGGTTTGGCGTTCGTTGAACGCTTGTTAGCTCAATTTTTTTAAAAGAATGTAAATTGATATATAAATGTTAATTGAGTCTTACAAGCTACAATAGGTAATATTAATGCTACAAGCATTACCTCCCAGTAAACCTCATGAAAGTACAAACTGAACAAAATAAATAGGAGTCACCAATCAGAAAGATTTATGAGATCAGTGAGGACTTCTTGTCCGTATATATTTATTTATTTATTTGTCATTCAAATCAAAAGGGTGGGGGAGGGAGGTTGGTTTGGCTTAGTTTTGATGACATGGGGTATGGGGGTATTAATTTGAAAAATGATGACGTCAGCATTTTTTTTGTTAATTTACTATGTTGTTTTTTTTATTGACTTTTGCTACTTCATGGGGCGTTTGAGGCGAGGGTAGAGTGACCTCAGCATAAATGACAATATCACCAAAGGGCGTTGCCTGTGTCCACAAGACTTGGAGAGACCGCAAACTCTCATATTGTCGGATGGACCGCGATTACGTGCATGCGTAGCCTGAAGGGCCAATCTGAGAATCTATGGCAAAAGCCTTTTAGAGAGCAGTAACTCTTATCTTTTGCCTTATGGGCCAGAAGCTATGTTGCAAGTCACCCGGGATCGCCGGGCGGTCTCCAGTAATCAGAGCTAATCCTACTCTACTCACTCGGTTCGGTGGGTGCGACGGGATCGGATAGTGGGATTCCTCTGGCTATTTGGAGCCGAAGAGAGGTCGGGGCGGGTGACGTCAGCAACATTTCCCGAAATATTTTATGAAAATGGTACCGATGTTTACGTAAGCTTGGGGGAAGGGGAAGCTTTTTTATACTTTTGCGGACAGATGAGAGAGGGCGTTCAAAATGGCTGATCTAGCTTAATACTCGAACCTTTATGTAATGTTTGTCATAAAATAGTAAGAAAATAAATAAAAACAATGAAAAAAATAAAAAATAAAATTATTCAATGCTGTAGACTTATCGCACGGACTAATCGCGTCCGCTTTAATAACAGCAACTTAGTTATTCATTGTGTTGTATTATTTTGAAAAGGCTTTCCAATTAGCCACCTTCCTGACGCCAATCCTCCTTGGGTAGATACAAAGTCGCCTATGAAAACGGGGTACAATTTTAACCTATAATAAACCTAGAGCTTTCAGCAAACTCTAGTATTAACCACCGTTCCACAATATCTCATTTCATTTAACTGTTACTTATAATATTATAACACACATATTCCCCGCACACCTTAGAAATCGGGCAATTAAAACATCTCCGGACAAAAACACTTCCTAAACAAAAACTGTTTTCAAAACAAAGCCACTTTGCGCCACACAAAAACACTTTAAACTTAATTAGGCTTTTGACGTCCACTGCCGAGGTTTCGAATTTCGATTTAATTACTACGTTACGACTCAATTTCATTTCTACAAACGACTTCCGAAGCTGTCTTTTAATAGGGCGTAAATTTTTCGTTTCTAATTTGGGGGTAGTCCACTAGAACCATTTGATCTTATTTGAATAGAGATGGATTGCACGATCTACTGATCCGTCATTGTTTATAACTGCATTAGTTTGCTTAACATATTTGACTGAACACAAACAAATAAAAACAATTCTGAAGTTTTATAGGTGAAGATTGCACAACTTTTGAAAGTTACCTGGTCATTAATAACCTGCTAAAACTGACTTAAAATTGAGTTAAGTTATTATTCAATTATACAATTCTTTAGCTAATGGCCAATCCTAACATTATTAACCCTTTCTCGATACAATTTAATAGACACTGAACTGAAATTAAAATAACAAAGGCAACTTTGCTTTATCACTGGAAGTTACGTATGATCAATTTCCTTGCCAATTAGGTAATGGATCGTAAAATTTGAGTGGACAAACCCGTCATATCTGGACGGCTCTGTAAATTTCCGTTTTAGATTCAAAATTTAATGTGCAGTTCAGCGCGTTTGTAAAGGGTTAAAATATTCTGCAGTAAAATATGAAATGTTCAATTACTCTTCAAATCACCCAAAACATTTTTCTAATTGCGTCTTTTTTATATTGTAATCAGAGCTTTTTACAATGAACATTCTAAATTTCAAATATGTTTTCGATTTTCTTTTATTATTTTTTCTTTTTTTTATGATTATGGCAGCAAACGAGCAAGCGGTTCACCTGATGGTAAGTGATCACCGCTGCCTATGGACAACTGCAACACCAGGGTGTGACAGGTGCGTTGTCGGCCTTTCAAGAAATTTGAGGAAGGAAATGGGGAGGGGAGGAAGGATGGGCCTCCGGCTCTCTCACTCACTGGACGAAGCATAGAAGCGGTTAAGCTTCTACTCAGACGTCGATTATCTGTGAGAGTGTGGTACTTCCCCGGTAGATCCGGCCCATACATGCTACTAGTAATTTATTTTGCCGGTAGCGTGGCTCTACCACGACTTCGTATAACTTTCTTTAAAAGGTAGCGGAGGAGAACCACAGAGATTCTAAATTAACCAATATTAAATGACTATCGTCACAACTCCTCGTATACGTGCCTATTTTATATTTTGGCACATTGCGTGTCGGCCGGCCCATTTGCCTTTCAGATACAAAGCCTGCGATTGCCATTATTCAAATGAATTTCCTTGTTGAAGTCCAAAGACACCGAATAATGCTGACGCAATGTTTTGATTGGGTATTATTGAACACCCTAACCACAAGTATCTATACTAATATTATAAAGCTGAAGAGTTTGTTTGTTTGTTTGTTTGTTTGAACGCGCTAATCTCAGGAACTACTGGTTCAAATTAGAAAATTATTTTTGTGTTTGATAGTCCATTTATTGAGGAAGGTTTTAGGCTATAAAACATCACGCTGAGACCAATAGGAGCGAAGCATCAATAAAAAACGTTTTGAAAACGGGGAAAAATTATTCATAGTTGAAGACATCCGACGCGTGCGATGCGTAGCGGGGGTTATTAGCTGTGTCGAACCTCGACGCTTGGTCGGGGTTCAGACATGCGATGTAAGTGCATTTACGTCATCTATTTATATCTATATCAGTGCCTCTTACTCTGACAATACTTCGTTTAAAAGTCTTATATTTCTTTCAAAACTTGACCCCAAAAATATGTTTCTATAATAATACGAAGGGTGATTAATCTGTCACACGCGTAGATCAATGAAAAATATTAGACATTTTTTTGAAGTGAAACCTTCTTTGGCAGCGATGTGCTCTTTTAGGGATGGATAAAAAATGTTAAACTTGCGTCAAGACACATGACCTGGTCGAAAAATTGTAAGACGGACATGTGCCCAGAGACCTACCCCTCGCATAAACCCAGCGTAAACTCCGCGCGGTATAAAGATATACCGCGCGAAGTTTACGCTTCTACTGGCACTCTCGGAGTGAAACCCTTTGTTTTTTTGTTTCTTTCGAAATCAAAAACTTACGACGATTTGAAATGTCGCATGATGTCATGGCTCTATACATTTTGTACGAAGACGTGACGTACATAACCTCCGCAACTTACTTATCGTAAGCTATATCTTATTATCTTAAAGCGAGCTCCGTGGCGCAATGGTCAACACGCCAGCCTGCAACACGGGGTGCCCGGGTTCGATCCCCGGTCAGGTCATGATGGAAAACGATCTTTTCAGATTGACCTGGGTCTTGGATGTTTATCTATATAAGTATCTATTATAAAATATAGTATCGTTGAGTTAGTATCCTACGACACAAGTTCACAATTTACTGTGGGGCTAACTCAATTTGTGTGATATGCCCCTATATATTTATTTATTACTAGCTTTCGCCCGCGGCTCCGCCCGCGTCATTGTCGATCCCTCGGGATTAGTACTTTTTCCCGGGATAAAAGGTAGCCTATGTCCTTCTCCGTACTCCAGAGAACTTGTATGCAAAATTTCATGATGATCGGTTCTGTAGTTACGGCGTGAAAGCGTAACAAACAAACAAACAAACAAACAAACAAACAAACAAACAAACAAACAAACAAACAAACAAACAAACAAACAAACAAACAAACAAACAAACAAACAAACAAACAAACAAACAAATAAACAAACTCACTTTCGCATTTATAATATTAGTAAGGATAAGGTTAAGGATTGTCTTATTATACATCTATTTATTATTCATCGACAAAGAATAGCTTCTCTTCCATTTTGATTCCGTTTTCCATCTAACGGCCACCAACATGCTAAACGCGGCTTTTAGCTTACTCTTTCTACCTCACAAGGTAAGAAAAAGTGATTTTATGTATGTATGTTTAGTGTAATTTATTTTTAAAAACTTTATTTCTTTGAAATAACTTGTTTTAGAAATAAGCGCTGCAAATCACACCAATCGGCGCAGTTCTTTTAATTGCCCCACGTCTCACGAGAGGCGGATTGGATCCATTTAAAGTTTTTCGATTTGCCCCGCAGACATGTCTGCTGCTTATCCCCGCCACAAAATAGCAGGACAACAGAGATAACAGAGGGAAACTAAGAGATGTCAATGGAAGTGATAAATTTATGAAGTATCAACAAATAGCTTCAATGTAATAAGAGTTACATTACTAAAAGCATTCATGTCATCTCAGTCGCAAAAAGTCCATGTTGGACATTTGCCTCCTCCAAGGATTTCTATGTAATAAACCGGTTGGAAGCAGCCTACAGCGCCTTGATCAGGTTGTCCGAACACCTGGTTGTTGGGTATCCAATGCTGCTCTTACCAGTACGTGGACGTCATTCGAGAACCTTTCTGCTCGATCGGCCATTGGTTCTTTTCACTTAATGTCTCACCGCAAATTTAAAAAGCTTATCCACTGAGCCATTTCTGTGCCCTTTCTTCTCGTCGTTTCTGATTCGAACTTGCAGAGAAATACCTAACATAGCCCTTTCTATAGCTCTTTGAGCTTTCTAATGAGGCCCATTGTAAGTGACCGTTTCGGACCCGTAAGTCATCTCTGATACACACACACATTGATCGAATACTTTCGACTTCAGACACTGTGATATTTTGGACGAAAAGACACTGTAGAACTTCCCAAATGCTGACCAGTAGAGTCGGATTCGTTAAAAGACCATATCCTAGGAGCTGGAACCTCCAACCTGGTTTAAGTGACCCAGGTCCTAACAAATACTGCTGAAGACATACTATTATTATTTTAGTCTTGTCCATGTTTATGTTCAGGCCCAGTTATTGGGAAACGTCGTTGAGGCCAGAGCATAGAACTTAGGTCCTCCAGCGATTCCGCCGTAACAACAATGAAATCAGCAAATTGAAGGCGAGTACGCCATTAATATTAATGCAAAGTCCTGTACTTTCCAGGAGCTGCTCTGGAGGCTGAAGACGGCAAGCAGTGAACATTATTGGAAATATTACTTTTCCTGACTCCTATATTTATCCCTATACATGGCCTCGATCCCCCTTTACAGACCAAAAAATTTATCAAAGTCTACAACGTCCTATCTCCTCTGTTTTTATTTTGTATTGTCGCTCCCAGGAGCTGTTGTTGCTGAGATTAAGACTTAAGTTATTTAGGTACTGTTTTATAAAGTGACGGTTTGTAAACATTTAAAACTTGTACAATGATTACTATGAATGTTATTCGTTCTATTTGTAAATAAAAAGTTAATTAATAAAATAGAATTTGTAAATAAAAAAAATTGTACATTTGCTATTCTTTGTCGGCTTCTATGGTTATTGTAGTATGGTTATTTCAGATCAATCTAATTATTTTCTATATGTATATGTAAAAAAACCCTGTCCGATCCTTGAAGGGGTTATTCAGCTCGTTGGTATGAACAACTTTTCCTATGAGATCAAATTTAAGAACTCAAAAACAAATGGATATTTCCAAACAAATATATTCAGCCGCCCGGGCAATTTGTATCTATCTACATATCTATATCTATATACATATAAACTGTGGGAATCTAGTAGCAGAATCTAGTATATAAACTGTGGGAAACCTAAAATAAGGAGAGTGCAAGTTTGGGATCCAGTTGTCCAACATATATTGTGTTTTACTTACTACGCCCCCCGTCGCGCCGCGTATTTCATGATGTTTCGCGTAACTTTTATTATTATTAAGATCTTAATAGTTGAATGCTACAGAGAAATAAAACACTGTTTTAATAAAGTATAAGTTTACTCTTTGGGGTTCGGAATTCTAAAAAGGATTAAATAAACAGCATCGAGTCCACATATCTTGATGTAGCTAGTATTAGCAAACTGGACTGCAGTCCCGGGACGAAACGAGAATTTAATAACATCGTTCTTTACCTCCGCTCTTGCCCATTTGCATGCAAATACTCGGCTCAATACACGTCTGGAGTTACGTTTATCTGCTCAGTGAGTGTATATGCAATCGATGTAAATAATTTGTAATTTGATAGTAATACGTAACTGTTGGACACCGAAAAAGAAGAATGAAGAAGTGTTGGAACAAGTAAATGAGAAACGAAAACTGCTAAAGACGATTGAGATGAGTAGAGGAAGGATGTTTCGTCACCTTATACGACACGATCAATTTATTCAAGGTTAATAAAGAGGGGAAAATAAGGCAATGAGAGGAAAAGGAAGACCAAGAAGAGCATATTTGGATGAAATAAAGGAAAAGGCTGAAGTTGTGTCATATGGAGAGGTGAAGAGAATGGCTGTGAACCGAGAGACATGGAGAGTACTCCACCGACAAGAATACAGTTATTAAATAATAGATAGAGAGAGACGAAACTATTTGACCAATGTATGTTACCAGTGATGACGGGTCCGAACCATGACTCAAGTTAGCTCAAAGAGATATGAGCGGCCTATGCTCGGTATTTCTCTGCGAGATCGAATCAGAGACGAAGAGAGTCTTTGAAGTGGATAGGGCGGGGCTCAAAGCGCGTAGAACCGATAGCCGATGGGCCAGAAGGGTTCTCGAATGGCGACCACCTACCGCGAAGTGCAAGCGAAGCGTCGGACCAGATGGTCAGATGACCTGACTAAGGTCGCAGGAAGTTGCTGGATGCAGGCCGCTCTCTACCGGTCGTATTGAAAATTCCGCCCCCAAGGGCGGGATATGAAGCAGTGGTCTTCTTACGGCTCATATTTTGATGATGATGAATGTGTTTATGAATCTGTCTAGCACTTGGCTAGTTTTATTTATTATTCTTCTTTTGCTTCACAGTAGCGTGAAATCTCTCTTTAATCCTGCAGGCTAAATAAAAAAACCTATAGTTATGTATGCCACTGTAGATTACGCGTTGATTGGTACAGATTTTCGCGATCCAATCTCGGACTGCATTCGTTTTTTAAAAGAAAATTCGTGTACTTAAATGCCATTGTGGAGAAAATTTTTGAAGATTTTTGATTTCTTTTTCTTCCAACAATGCTGCCCATCGAACGATTTTAGGCTGAGGAAAGATAGGAATTTGAGATTTGGAAGGTAATGAAATTATAGGGATACTACTTGGACGAATGAAGGAAAAGGAAAAACAAGTAGCAGCTCGGCAGGCAGGATACGCTATATCGTGATCGATAAAATCCTTAACCCTACAGTTACTACTTGACCCTACCACTAAAACGCAACTTCTTTTAAATATTTGATTATGATAATTAAAAATTAATATATATTTACAAATAAAAAAGTCCAGGTAGATCGTTGCTTTGCGGAAGCATTGCCACGTTGGATGGCAATGCTGATCTTTTGGCCAACGTATAGACTAGCCTTCTGGTTACGGGTCACCTCGATCAATTTATGGGCAGTGCCGAACAGTTTATGGGCTGATGGCCTCTACGGTCTTAAAGTTTCGACCCCAAACGGCTCAAATATACAGTGGTTTCCAAGTCTACTGTACTTACGCCGCTTGAGGTCTTCTGCAGCTGTCACTACTGAACCGGCCTAAGACCCCGCACCCGGGAGGTGAGACGGCGCTAATGTGTCAACACAGGTTGCGTCCCACACAAGCGTTCGCCCCAATCTCCAGGGCACAAGGGTCATTCCATCCGGTCTCTTGCCATCATTCCGCGTTAGACCCGTAGGTTCTAAAACCGCCAGCATGTGAATGCTGGCAAGAGCCCGGTGAATAATATTACTAAGCACAAAGTGGCGCTCAAGCCGGCCAGCACTTCTGCAGCAAGAGAGACCGTGATGGCCCAGTCCGTCGACAGTATTGCTACAGAGGCAACGATGTTCGGTCGTGCAAATTGCACCTAACCTTAAAGATGTCGCCAAGCAAAAGGACTCATCGTCCAGGAGTGTGCCCAAGTTGGCAGAAGGCAGTGTTTGTAGCCAAAGGAAAATTAAAAAATGATAGTTAAAAAAAATATATACAATAATTTCTTGTTTGTACAATTCTCATTTTTCACTTAGTTCATCCATGCCCAAAGAAGATTCATCATCATCATCAGGTCCTTTTTAGTCTCCACTACAGGAGCACGACCCTCTCTGTACTACAAGGGCCATACTTGGCCAAAGCAGCCAGAGGACGTGGCCTACACTCTCCACGCTGGCCAGACGGGTTGGAGAGGTGTCTTAGATGTTTATAAGCTTTGTTTAGCTTGTATTTCCTAAGTCGCCTTCTACGACATCCACGGGAAGACTTGGAGTGGTCCTATTCTACTCTGCCGGATACCACACGGCCAAAGAAGATTGACACTTTTTTATTTCTAAGATAGCATGAAACCTCTAAATCTTGCAAGCTAAAAAAATAATGCAAATGTTGATCCAGTCGCTTGCAGTCTCGCGATGCAATCACGGACGGCTTCATTTCGAGTTAAACATATACACTTTATTTCGACAAAGCTGATAGAATTCATAGCTTTTCTTGATGAGAAATTCTGTTTATTTAAATCAATGTCATTTCCAGATAAAAAAAATAAAGAACTAAGTATATTTTTTGCACAGAGACCAGTCCTTCACAAAAAAAAAATACGTAATGTAAATGTAGATTAGGTGTCGCTCGCTGCAGATTCTCGCGAAGCTATCACGATGCTCTCGTCCAAGTTAAATATGTATGCTTTATTTAGTTGAAACCTTGGTTAAAACTGATGAACCTGTATCCATAGCTTTTTTTGTTATACTATCTTACTAAATCAGTATATTTTTAAAGAGTACAAAAACAAGAGTCACTGCTGTAATTTATGTCCGCCAAAGGTGCACAGTGTACTGTATGAGCTTAGAAGCTTCTTATCTGTAGACCAGAAGGTATTTCAGGAACCAATCCAGCAGTTGATTTCATCACATCAATCAACCAATCAGCCTATTGCAGTCCACTGTTGGACGTAGGCCTCCCCAAGAGCACGCCACAGTGCACGATCTCCCGCTTTTCTCATCAAGATACTACATTGCATAGTGACTTATTGCATAGCTATCTTGACTATCTACCAATGATCTTCGTTTTATGCCTGTGCTAATCATTTCAAGTCCAATTTGAAGGCTTTCTGTGCTCAGATTTTGGAGCATGATTTCACGCTCAGCTAGGTGTAGCCCGAAAAAATCAACTATTCATGGCGACAGTTGTGATATCAGGAAAAAAGCATACAAAAGCAGCTTTTGATGGACTACGAGCTCCGAAGCATTCTAGCCTCATTCTAGCTAGATTAAGGAAGGAGGATGAATCACACGTTTAGATTTGAGAGAAAAGAAAAGTCATACTAGATGTTCTAGGGTTCCGTATCCAAAGGGTAAAATACTAAGCCTCCGATGTCATTTATCATGTCCATTTATTACGTTTATTTTTCAACTAATCTATACTAATATTATAAAGAGTTTGTTTGTTTCTTTGTTTGAACGCGCTAATCTCAGGAACTACTGGTTCAAATTGGAAAATTCTTATTGTGTTGGATAGTCTATTTATTGAGAAAGGCTTTAGGCTATAAAACATCACGCTGCGACCAATAGGAGCCAAGCATCAATAAAAAAATGTTTTGAAATCGGGGAAAAATTATTCATCTATACTAATTAATCATAATAACAGAAATTGCCGCGGACGAAGTCGCGGGCAACAGCTAGTAAGGGATAAAAAAAAAAAAATTTGATGTTCTCCCAACAAGCTCATTTATTTGACATGCTACACGTTAAAACAAACAAAACCTTCATTCAATGTTTTTATGTACAAGCAATAAAACAAAATTCGCTGCCAAAAATTTATGTTTGTTTACATACATAGATTTTAAAAAAATCTACTTCTATGTTTATATCACATACGAGTACGTGTATAAATATACGAATTTCAAATTAATCGGTTAAGTATTTCCGGAGTTATTAGTTGTGACAGACGGACAAGCACACGAGTTATCCTATAAGGGTTTCGTTTTGTCTCTTGATCTAACAGAAACCTCAAAAGCTGTCAAAGTTGTTCATTTTAATTAATTAATTTGTTCACAAAACGTCAGCTATTTTCGAGTAATGTTAGATACTTAGTAGAAAAGAAATAAAATATTTATTGGCCATTGCTGCGTAACGAAAAATATAAATTTAATCAACCCGACCTCTCAAACGTTTATTGAGGCACTCTATATATTAATACACTTCCAATTTACAGTTCTTTTGTGTGTGAATATGAGATCACGAACACTAAATAACAATAACGTATTTTTTTTTGCCTAAAAGAATGTGGCACAAACGCTTATGAGGAGCGATTTAAGATTAATTTTATATGCTAATTCTAACTAATATTTTTTTAATACTACAGTTTAATAATACAGTGTCAGTCATCACTATCGCGGGCAATAATTTGCCAGCCACTTATATATGCATCCAAGTCATCGCGCCATCTCCTTCTAGGTCTGCCACGTTTTCGGCGGCCATCCGGTTTCCACATGGTGGCCACCTTGACCCACCTTTCTTCTTGCATGCGGCAGACGTGTCCCGCCCAGTCTCTTAAGCTGTGCTGATAACATATAATAATCCTTATCCTTACTAATATTATAAATGCGAAAGTGAGTTTGTTTGTTATGCTTTCACGCCGTAACTACTGAACCGATCATCATGAAATTTTGCATACAAGTTCTCTGGAGTATGGAGAAGGACATAGGCTACCTTTTATCCCGGGAAAATGTACTAATCCCGAGAAATCGACATTGACGCGGGCGGAGCCGCGGGCGAAAGCTAGTAATAAATAAAGCTCAATATTTGTCAGAGAACCATGAAGCGAAGTGTGTTTGGGGTTAAGAGGGTAAATAGAATCCCCAATGCTACACTCCGCTCAAAAACGGGCATCAGCGATATGGGCAGCAAAACTGCTGTGCTGAAATGGGATTGGGCGGGGCATGCCGGTAGAATGCATCCCGAAAAATAGGCTAAAATAGCAACATAATTGTTACCTGGAGATAGTTGTCGTTGCCGAGGTAAGCAGAGAAAGCGCTGGAGAGATTATTTAGATACTTTTCAAAAAGACTGGTCGAGGTTAACATCCGACAGGGGCAAGTGAAGAGAGATGAGAGAGACCTTTGCCCAGCAGTGGGACAATAGGTTATTTAAAAAAAACTAAATGCGAAAGTGAGTTTGTTTGTTTGTTACGTCTTCACGCCCTATCTCCTAAACCGATCGTCATTAAATTTTGCATACCCGTTGTCTGGGATACGGAGAAGGACATACATTTTATCCCGGAAAAGTACTGTCGTTCCCGAGAGATCGACATATACGCGGTAGGAGTCGCGAGTGAAAGCTAGTTAAAAAATAAATTAACTCTTCGACCGCAAACGTCGGAAAATAATAATAATATTTTTTTTATTTCGGACTAGGTCCATAGAGTGTTAGTTATGAAGAATACAATTTTTTTTTATATACTAGTGTAAGTAAAACATAAACATTACAAATTGTGGAGCTCCATCCACCTATCGGACAATACCTTAAGAATGCTGTTGGGGCTTGTTCGTATTCGATTTAAATCCGACATACATTTTCTGTGAAAATGCTTGTCGGATTTATCCGACGTTCACGGTCAATGGGTTAATTACGCAGCTTCGTAATTAACCCTTTCACCGTAAACGTCGGATCCTTTAAGGGTTCCGTTTTGTCTCTTGGTCAAAATCTGTCAAAGTTATTCGTATTAATTAATTTGTTCACCAAACATCAGTTGTGCCCTTTTCGGGTAATCTTTGAAGCTGACTTTTTTTTTTTTTTTTTACTAAATATTGAATTAGGCATTTGTCTCCCATCTCACCTGATGGTAAGTGACGATGAAGACGAGGATGTTACATGCCTATCCAAGATATACCCATTTATTCTACTTTTGAATGTCCCGGGACTGTACTTGTTTGGGAATATAGACGCAGGCAGTTCATTCCACACCTTAGCTACTCGAACCAAAAAGGAACTGTCAAAGCGTTTAGTTCGACTCTTTGGTATTCCAACGATAAAAGGGTGAAATTTCTGTCTGCGCCTCGTAGTCCGATGGAGGAATGGTGAGGGTTCAACTAGCTCAAGATACGGCAAAAGATACTTTTTGACCTACTGACGGACCGAATGACATTGGACGGCTAACGAGCAAGCGCTTCACGCTTTAACTCACCTGACGTATTGTTTTCGCTATCTTCTATTTTTCTTTCTCAGCTATGATCATGCCAAAAAGGATTATTTATTTTTTAAATGATTTAATATTTTTGTATCCTTATTTTAAATAACGTACTGATGTTAATAATAATAATAATAATAATAATAAAGAACGTTTATTTTTCTCTTCACAATATGCCCTTATATACTAATATGTAATAGTATAGTTATAGTATAACATTACATAACAAAGCAGACTTTGTGAGAGACTAGTCCCTGAATGTTCAATTAAAAATAAAAGGACAAGTGATCGCAATACAAAAAGCCACTCTAAATTCAACATTATGTTGATCGTATCAATCATTTTTTTTCTTCCCTTATATAAAAAAAAAATGCATATAGATATCCGTTTCATCCATAATAAAATATAAAGATACTTTAATGTAAAATAACCTCGTTGAATTTAAATTGTATTATAATGATAATGCCACAAACCCCAAGACTAGACTTTACATACATACCTAGTATCACGTCTTTTTTTCTTGCGGGGTAGACAAAGTCTAGACTTTAGACCTAGGTCCATAAGACCTTATGGCCACATTAAGACTTTACTAATGTTATATAGGTCTTTGTCTACACTTTATAGCGTAGTCAAGAAGCTTCCCGCTCGCAACTTGGACCGAACCAAAAAACGTGCTCTTGTGAATTTAAACAGCGTGTTAAAAAGGCGAATTCTCTTATAGAGTATAAAAAACGTAAACTAGGCATCTTTATACCCAATTTGGACGCTTATTATGGTCCTTTGTAGTAACGGCTGTATTCGAAATTGGTTTTTCGGCGATGACCCTAGAGTTAATTTTCGGATATTGCACCCTTTATTACGTTTGTTGTTTTAATAAGGTTTTCATGGGTTTGTCAATTGAGTCGCTTGATGGAGAAGTCTTGGTTGTGATCAGAGAGTCTAGGTTTAACTCGCGTGTTGTTCGTAAGGTTCTAATAAACAGTTTATCGGTCGATTAGGTGTACGCATAATTCATGTTTAAATATGTTAAGTAAACCGGGTATAGGAATCGCACGGGTTTCCGGCAGAGTAGAATAGGACCACTCCAAGTCTTCCCATGGATGTCGTAAGAGGCGACTTAGGAAGCTAATTAAAGCTCATAAACATCAGTGAGACTTTTCCAACCCGTCTGGCCAGCGAGGAGAGTGTAGGCCAAATCCTCTGCAGTACAGAGAGGATCATGTTCCTGCAGTGGAGACTTAAAATACCTGATGATGATGATTAATTAAACATATCTCGTGCTTATCCGTTTTTATGAAATTCAATGGGACAAAGTCGGTCATCGTGAGATGGCACTGGCAGGCGTTAAGATAATGTTAGATGCCTAACACGTTGGCTGTCCTAATTTTTATAATAATGCAAATTTCGTTGTCTTACTTTTTTAGCGTCGTTATGCACTGTTTTGGATGAGTAAAAAAGGTTATACTCGCGTTAGGACACGTGACCTGATCGAAAATTCATAAGACTGTCACGTGACGTGCGACCGCCGCAAAGGTGATCTCACATTTGCCGGCAATCGCCTTTTTTTTAAATCAATAACTGCTTACACACACCAAAAGCAAAACAAACCTAATTGTTTCTTGTGTTACTTATTATTATTCATACATATTATATTGAAGTTTTATGGCGTCTACGCTGTAAAACTTCAGTAGCGTCACGCTTTAGCATCTACACAAAAGCTACGCCGTAGCACCTCCCGCTACGATGCTGGGTTGCGCTAAGCTTCGCTATGTCTCGCAAGACAGTAAAAGTCGTATCGCAAATGTTAATTACTATAGAATAAATGATAATTTCAATAGAATAAATTTACCATACGAACACTTTTTCACGGGAGAATGGTGAAATATTTTATGTACAGTACTAGCAGTTTCCGGCGGCTTCGTCCACGTGGATTTCGAATTATTATGCAGTTTTATTATTATAATTGAAAAAACAAATATATCAATGTTTGTTTCATGTGACGGCGACAACAGAAGCTTTAATGAACATTTCAGCAAAAAAATGAAAAAAAAATGTTAACTTTTTCAAGAAAATATGAGATATCACTCAGATCCCCGGTCAGTTCAAGATGGAAAATGATAATTTTCAGATTGACCCGGGTCTTAGATATTTATATAAATATGTTTGTTATAAAAAATTGTATCGTTGAGATAGTATCTAGGGGATACATAAGTCACGAACTTACTTTAGGGATAGCTTAATCTATGTGATTTGTTCTCATATATTTACTTTTGTACACCTATCTGACCCTTGATCCAGCCATCTAGCGAGAGCTTTTTGAGGTTTTGGTCGAGACTCTTCGCTATAAGTACGTTTGTAGACACGACTTCTTTTTTCTCCGTTTTCGTTGATTGGAGAGCTCCGTGGCGCAGCGGTCAACACGCCAGCCGACACGAGGGTGCCCAGGTTCGATCCCCGGCCAGGTCAAGATGGAAAATGATCTTTTCCAGATTGGCCTGGGTCTTGGATGTTTATCTATATACGTATTTGTTATAAAATATAGTATCGTTGAGTTAGTATCCCATAACACAAGTCTCGAACTTACTTTGGGGCTAGCTCAATCTGTGTGGTTTATTATTTATTTAAAAATATAGTATCGTTGAGTTAGTATCCTACGACACAAGTTCACAACTTACTGTGGGGCTAGGTCAATTTATGGGACATGTTTCTTCTATATATTTATTTATTTTATTCTGTCGTGTGTATCGGGTCAAAAACCAACGTATTTTCAACCTCACATGGTGGTTACCTCATGGGCTAAGTGATAATCTATCTTTTTTTATTAAGAATAAGTAATTCATGTTAATTTTTAAGTTCTTGAGTAAGACGTGATTTTAACATGGCTATCTAAAAGGAGGAGCATTATGTATGTAAGTAGGTATGTCTATTATGTAAATGTCTTTACAACCATCACCATAACACATTACAATGAAATACATAATGTATGCTAATACATGATTAGCCATTTGATGGAATACATCAAAGAGAGCATTAGCACTGTCATATTTCTCGCGACAAAATATTTGCTATCACGCTAACTGCCAAGCTAAATGTACCTTTATTGTACGAATGGTAAGGTTGAAATTATAAGTGTTTGAGAGATATACGAAAGCGCTGATGTTACATTAGAGCTATCATCGCACGTGGTTTACGTTTCGTGCCAAATTCATTCTACAAGCATCGGTAATGATTTTATTAGTACGGGCGTGTGTGACGTCATACATTGTGGCTTTGACTAGCTCCGTGGTGCAGCGGTCAACACGCCTGCGACACGGAGTGACCGGGTTCGATCCCCGGCCAGATCAAGATGGAAAATGATCTTTTTCAGATTGGCCCAGGCCAACAAATACATATATAGATACACATCCAAGACCCAGGTCTTGGATGTGTATCTATATATGTATTTGTTATAAAATATAGTATCGTTGAGTTAGTATCCCATAACACAAGTCTCGAACTTACTTTGGGGCTAGCTCAATCTGTGTGATTTGTCCGTATATATTTATTTATTTATTATATTGATAAAAGCTTTGAATTTGCGGGGAATAGAAATTATAAATATCAAATACTACCTATTAATATTACACCGATTATAACTACAATATAAATAAGAAGTTAAAAAAAAAGCGCTAGAAAAATAAATCTTCGAAATCTTGCCCGTGTGGCATGGCATGGTGGCAAGAACGCTGGCTGTGTTAGCCCGTTGGATAGCTTTGCTAATCCGTTGGGCGAAAAAGCAGCCAGCCCTTTTATCACCACCAGCCGTGGGCCAATCTCTTTAAAGAATTTAGTTAAAGTTATTACTAATATACAACGCGTCTTGTCTTTTTCCCCAATAGGATAGACGTGTGAGCTTACCTAGCTCTGATAGAGTGAGCTTCATAAAAATTAATAAGGGTGGGAATGGTAGGTACAGTACATGTTTTTAGAACTTGTGAATTTAAAACATAAAAAAATGTAAAATAGTGATTTGAAAAAGTTATTAGCGCATATTTACAAAATTGGCCTAGTGAAGTAAGAAGAAAGAAGAACTCGAAATTGCACACCGAGCAATCCGTACAATTTAGTTATTTTTGTTTCAGATCTTACTACAAATTAATGATTTTCTCATTTATTTTTTACTACGTCAACTTTACCCCTGTTACTGCAGACCTGAGTATTATAATATTCAACTTGATACTTCAGGCATTCCTGAGTAAAAAGAGGGAGAAAAAAAGTAAGACTACAAAAAAATAACATCTAGCTTTTTTGGGGATCACAGGACCAATAATATCAAATTTCGTAATCCATTCATTCAACAATGGCGGCGACTATCTACAAATTCACGATATTATCGCGCGTAACGAGGTGTCATTGTGCAGAGATTGATCGTGGAGGAGATAGATCAGCTGCAAAATATATACCAGCATGCATCGGTTTACGATATAGATAGATATAGATAAATGGTTTGTTTGTAGCACACATACATAGGAACAATACAAAATTACATAAACATGAAAAGAACAGCACAATCAGAACAAACGCATCTTTGTATCTGTGTGCTACAGGAATCCAAAAAGGTCAATGCCCAGTGTAGCTGAAAATCAGTTTCCCTCCGGGTGCTGCCCGGAGGGAAACTGATTTTCAGCTATGGCCTGTCAAGTGCGAGTGCCAGTGAGCACCTTTGTGCTACAGTTTGTTTATGTATAAGTCCTAGTTGTGTATCTTTCAATACCTCTCTGTATGTATCTATCTATCTATCTTTGAACTCTGGAGCGAAATACGACGATTATACCTAATTTGGGAGCATTATTTAACGCATCTTTCATCCTTAAGGAAATAAGGTATTTAAAAAAAACTGTTCCATATATTTACAAAAAAAATATATAATTTGACTTTATGAGTAACCCGACTGTTTACCTATACAAGTGAAAAATATCGGACCCGGATTAAAAATGGCGCTTAGATATCGACCGATCCGATGTTTAGGGGCTTCTAAAATTAATAAATTATTATTTCTCAACCAAGCTGTAAACATATATAGAACTAGCTGTTGCTCGCGACTTCGTCCGCGGCAATTTCTATTATTATGATTAATTAGTATAGATGAATAATTTTTCCCTGATTTCAAAACATTTTTTATTGATGCTTCCGCTCCTTTTAGTCGCAGCGTGATGTTTTATAGCCTAAAGCCTTCCTCAATAAATGGACTATCCAACACAAAAATAATTTTCCAATTTGAACTAGTAGTTCCTGAGATTAGCGCGTTTATTTATTTATTCTTTATTGCACAGATTTAAATAAACGTGTACAAATGGTGGACTTAATAATTGGACGCGTTCAAACAAACAAACTCTTCAGCTTTATAATATTAGTATAGATATGATAAGGTAAATTGGTTAAATGATTAAAATTGTACCAATACTATCAAATATAGCCCTTTCGCCGTTTGTATGGGAATATGAGCGTTCAGGGCAACCTTAACTTTTTTGTTTATAATAATAATAATAACTTTATTTCAGACCTTGTCCATATAACACACTTTACAATTAAGTCTTAGCCTAGAACTAATAACCTAGCGTCCAATGTTTCATTAATGCACCATATACACCCATATCTGCCATAAGTCTAAGGTAGCTGTTAAGACTGTCCCGAATCCGCCGCATCAGGGACGCAGTTCCTTTTCTAATGATGGCTGCAAAACCGTCAACACTTGCAGCAGCAAACATCCCCGACGCCGGACCGTGGCAACCTCATCAGTGCTCTGAAAGAGTTATGGTATTGGACCCGCAAGGCATTGTAAGCCCGCTGCCAATACTTGACTTACGAACTGCACGTATAAAAAGAGTTGCAAAATGCTTTGAAAGAGTTGTCTTTACGTGCTCAGTGCAATAAGGAAACCTGGGGGCTACCATATTCGCCCAGACCGACAATGCCCTGCGTTCCCTTTCTATGTCCATGTCATCTGTGAGTGTATCCGTGACCCAGTGACCCAGTTATATCTTAACATTTTCTTTATAATAATTTATGTATTAATTATCCATTATCGTAAAATACAAGACAGGCAAGTATAGTGCTCTTGTAAGCCTGAACTAGATTTTTCCAGCTAGTATATAACACTATTGTGGTATTTATGTGTCGACGTGAATCCCCGGGCGGAGGTGGCGCGCACGTGCGTTAAACATCACGGTTTTTCCAGTATCCCGTACATACAAGTTGAATATACGGCGATGAATTGTAACCAAAACGCTGCGTTTCTTTTTTTCAATACCCTAAAATTATGCCAGAAAATATTATCACATCATTTAAGTTTTATTTGCATCTTCGTCTTTCGCACTTAAATTACACACTTGTGGAGTGGCAAAAAGAGGGAGCGCGCAATTTAAAAAAATTGTAAGGTCGGCTATTATTTGTGGGGCCGTGCTCACGTGATCTCCTACTCTCGCCCGTAGCGAGCGGCGGCGGCCATCTTCCTTTGGCCTGTGCTGGTAACAAAAGACATTTTGACTGCTCACTGTTTTGCCTTTTGTATTTGTACAAAACTATTAAAATAAATGTCGTTTACAAACGAAACCTGCATTATACACTCAAATTACGTAATGACATCCCAGTTTAATGGTGTTGACAACAGTTTACATGACTTCAGGTACAGTATCACGTGATACAATATAAAGCTGCATCCAAGCTATACGAGGTACAATGATACTTCGTGATAGCCTTGGTCTAGTCAAATCTTAGCCAGCCAGTATAAAATAGTATTATGGTATTTTTAGCAACCAGAAGTGTTTTAAAATAAAAAAAAGACAAACTCTAACAAACTTTAATCGAAATCTAATAATTTAATTAATTTTAGCAAATAAAATAACAATATGTCACACAATTTTCAATATCACAAACAACCGTTAATTTCAATCAAAACAAAAATCACCACAACAAAAATATAACAACGTATTGGAACGAACTTACGCAGTGTTGACACCAACCACCTTACCGGTCGACAGCTGAGCAGCAAATGAGCCTGATAAGGAATGAGTGCCTCTATTTATAGACGGTGGGGTGGGGTCAACACTACTCAAGTCAAGTGTAGCTTATACGGCCTCTCCTGACCGTGCGCCGTCCTCGGCAGCACTGGAGACGTCTTCCGCGGAAGCACAAGCAGGTATGGCGGAATCTTCGCCGTCTTCGCTTGTGTGTGATTCGCCTTCACCTGAAGCGTTAGCGAGGTCAGCAGGGGCACTTGAAGGTTCACCGGCATCGTCAGGGTCATCGTCATCGCAATCTGCATAAGAAACAAATTGTTAATTACTTGTGACGATGTACACCATTGCCTAGTCTGTCATACAATCACGCATACAAGGCCCTCATACAAAATTACGCTTTCAAGACAAAACTAAAACACTTTGCTTTCAAAAGTATGCATACATCTTCACACAAAACGTCTCAATTATACTCATACTTGAACTTGTACAAGTTCCCCCACTATAAAAGTGAACCAGCACAGCGGCTGCCAGGACTGCGCCTGATATGCGTTCATAGAACACATAAACCGGGACAACACCCGCCGGGACAGCGCCCGCCACGCATACAGAGTATGCGTCTTCCAGGACAGCGCCTGCCACACGTACAAAGTACGCGTCTTCCAGGACAGCGCCTGCCACACGTACAAAGTACGCGTCTTCCAGGACAGCGCCTGCCACACGTACAAAGTACGCGTCTTCCAGGACAGCGCCTGCCACACGTACAGTGTACGCGTCTTCCAGGGTCAAATACTCCAGAGCGCCAACAGCCTCAGAAGCATACCCCAGCTGAGCCGCACCGGCAGCTAGCAAGGCAACCACACGCCTCACACCCACGCACATACACACATCGTACATGGTACTGTAACATAAAACACATTAAAAGTTCGTTGCGAACTTACTTTGAAAAAATGCAGCACAGCTCTCAGGACACCATTCGCCCTTCCAGGGTACCATGTATTGAGCAGCAGCCTGAGACGTCTTGCCTCTTGCTCCACTCAATAGCTTCAGTTCATAACGGTCACTTGGTAACGCTTTGATGACGCGGTATGGTCCCCTCATGCCAGGATCTAGTTTCCCAGCAGATTGCGAGTACTTTATCACAAATACTTGGTCATCAACCTGGAACTTTCTAGGCGGGTATCTCTGACGATTCACTCGTGCGTCCTGACTGTCTCGATTTTTGTCCAGCGATTTTTTGGCGGAACCTCTGCAGAGTTCTCTCATGGCTTCGCGATTAGGGCTGGAGTTTTCAATGGCAACGTCGCGGATCAGCGCACGTATCACAGGAGTAGTTGCGTTAGTACCGATTAGTAGATACAAAGCAGAATACTGTGTGGTTTTTTGTTTTGTTACATTCAAAACTAATTGAATCTTACACAAAGCTTCAGACCAACTAGACCTTTTATTATTGCTTTCTATACGTATGAGATTCAGCACCGTCCTAATATAACGCTCGGCCTGCCCATTAGAATGATGCATTTCGGGCGTTATATAATGGATGTCACAGCCCATTTCAGATATCCAACTAGTAAAAGCTGACGCTTCAAACATACGACCACGGTCGCAAACTATTAGTTTGGGCGTCCCAAATAAACATATGGCATTAATAAAAACCCGTTTCAATTCGTTTGTGTCTTGTCTGTACATAGGATAAAGCAGACAAAATTTGGTGAAGGAGTCAACCAAAACAAGTACAAATTTATATCCGTTGGATTCTGGTAAGGGGCCTAGTACGTCAACATGGACCGTACTAAAGGGGACATCAGACTTTTCCCATGACGTAATAGGTTGACGAGGTGCTCTTGGGACACGTTTCTTAGAAATGCATATCAAACAGTGGGAAGTGTATTTTCGAACGAATTGCTTTAGACCGGGGAACCAAAAATATTTTAAAACGAGATCATAAGTTTTATCAGCCCCGATATGCTCATGCTCGTCGTGAAAAACACGCAGCAAACTGAGCCTGTGTCCTTTAGGGATATAACATAGCAAGCGGGTCTCCTCGCCAACGGGTGAATAACGGTAGTACAAGACATCGTTTTGACATACATACCGATTGGAATCTAAAAGACCATCTCTAAGTTTTTGTATGAGGTCAAGAGTCTCGGAATCAGCAGATTGGGCCATTTGTGCCCAGTTAAGCGGTCGTTCAATATTATTGACTTGCGACGCCGGTGGGTTCCTGCTGAGATAATCTGCATGGCCCATCATCACGCCTTTACGATATTCAATTTCAAAATTGAAATCCTGCAGATAAATTCACCAGCGTGCGACTCGTGGAAGGAGATCCTTCTTACGCTCAGTGGCCTTCAAGGCATTGCAATCAGTTATGATTTTGAAATTTACACCGATCAAATAATGACGAAAGTGTTGCAACGCCTTGACGACCGCCAGCGTTTCCAATTCGTACGAGTGGTACTTTGCCTCTGCGCCTTGAGTAACTTTACTAAAGTAGGCTACCACTCGTCTACCACCATCAGCGTGAGTCTGCATGAGCACTGCGCCATACCCTGCACTACTAGCATCGGTGTGTAGCTCAGTAGGAAGGCTTGGGTCAAAAATCGCAAGTATAGGCTCACTAGTCAGTTGAGTTATGATCTCCTTTCGGACTTGATCTTGATCAGGTCCCCATTCAAACTTCACATCCTTTTTGGTAAGGCGTGAGATACAAGCGGTTTTTGTCGCATAGATTTCGATATAACGCTGAAAATATCCAGCAAGGCCTAAGAACTGGCGCACTTGCTTGACGTTAGTCGGGGTAGGTCCATTAACTAAGGCCTCTATTTTGTGCGGACTCGGCCTAATCTGACCAAGACTGATTATCCGACCCAGGTACTCTACCTCAGCGGTAAGGAAGGAGCACTTCCGCAAATTTATAGAAAATCCGGCCTCAGTTAAAATGCTCAAAACTTCACGTAACAAAGTAATACCTTCATCAATAGACATGCTCACTATTAGAACATCATCAATTTTCCGGTGGTAGAGCCTACTTACTCTTAGCTACAGCATCATCTTTAGCTCATAAATCGGGCTGGCTCGAACCGGCTAGCAACCACCCTCTCACAGAATACCGGCGTCAAATAGCAGCATGTAAATGCTGCTGTGTTTCGCCTGGTGAGTGAGAGTTCCGGTAGCCCAATACCCCTACAGATCTTCTCCAATATGATAGCGGCAATTAAAGAGAAAATTACCCCAGGAGGGTACCTGCGATCATGCGCAGGAGAATCCCTCCCTGGGCAACAATGCTCAGGCTGCCCTACGTATTCTGGGGAGGGCAAAATTCCGCTTTTGAAGGTTGAAAATCCAAATTACAACCAACATAGCAAGCGCTCTCCGGCCGAGCCCCCTAAGCTTTTAGTCGATTTCTGTAACATTAGGGGGATACATTCCAATCTTGATGCAGTCCATTACCACCTCGAGACTGCCAAGCCGGCCTTGCTATTTCTGACCGAGACGCAGATCAGTAATCCGTCAGACCTGTCATACCTGTATTACCCAGGCTATGTCCTGGAGGCCAAATTCCACCCCCACGCGGGCGTGTGCATGTATGTCAGGGATGAGATCTGTTGTCGGCGTCTCCATGACTTGGAAGTTCCGCATTTCTCCGTTTTGTGGGTTCATGTAGATACTGGCCTTGATCATATTGTTTACGCCAGTGTCTACCGTTCGCATAGCGGAGACTCTGAGACAACTCGGCTCATGGAATATCTCAGCGATGCTGCAGATAAGGTCCAGCAACGTTTTCCATCTGCGCAGTTGGTATTTCTGGGGGATTTTAACGCCCACCACGGAGAGTGGCTGTACCCGTACCAGGACACCGACCATGCTGGGAGAGAAACCTATAAGTTTGCATTAACTTACGGTCTCTCCCAACTTGTCAACGAGTCGACGCGCATTCCTGACGTTGCTGGCCACACTGCGTATTGCCTGGACCTTCTGCTGACAACCGATCCTGACAGGCATTCGATGTCCGTATCACCACCGCTCGGGACATCGGATCACTGTGTGGTGAAATCTGTATCACACTACTCGCTTCCTGACACCAGCCCCAAAGGCACCAGGCGAGTATGGCGATACAAGTCGGCAGATTGGGATGAGATGCGACATTTTTTCGCATCTTATCCTTGGCGGCAGGTTTGCTTCTCTTCTAGGGATCCATCATGCTGCGCTGAAGCTGTCTCAAGTGTGATATGTAAGGCAATGGAGTATTTTATTCCTTTTGCTGACGTATCCCTTGAAACCAAAGCTCGCCCATGGTTCAATGCTCAGTGCCTCTTAGCCGAAAGGCGTAAGCGGGAAGCATACTTGTCCTGGGCTGATGCCCGCAGAATCAAAGCTGATGATCTCCAAGACAGGAAGAGAGTGTATAACGCTGCTGCCAAGTCCTGCAAAAAGGTGTTCAGAAGAGCTCGTTTCGACCACGTTGGCCGTATTGGAGACAAGATAGCTTCCTGTCCCTCAGGAAGTAAAGCCTTCTGGTCTCTAGCCAAGTCAGTGGAGATGAACTTCTGTCGCCCATCGCTGCCACCATTGCAGAAACCTGACGGTTCTCTGGCCCATGGTGCAAAAGAGAAAGCAGACTTGTTTGCCAATCTATTTGCAGACAATTCGCGTCTAGATAGTAGCAATAAAAGCCCACCCCAGTTACCTTCGTTCGGCCCCAAGATGCGGGCCGCTCAAATCCACCAAAAAGAGGTACTTAAATGCATGCTAAACCTAGACGTGAATAAGGCTAGTGGACCCGATGGTATTCCAGCAGTGGTTCTGAAGCGCTGCGCACCCGAGTTGTCCCCTGTACTGACACGCCTCTATAGACTTTCTCTAGAGACTGGCAAGGTCCCAAGATCCTGGAAGCTTGCCAATGTACAACCAGTACCTAAAAAGGGAAGTCGCTCCGACCCGGCCAATTATCGACCTGTTGCGATCACCTCCATATTATGCAAGATTATGGAGCGTGTATTGAACAATCGTCTCCTGGCATACCTGGAAACCAACGAGCTCCTTAGTGACAACCAATATGGTTTTCGCAAGGGTCGCTCAACCGGTGACCTACTGGTATATGCCACTCACTTATGGAGCGAAGCCTTGGAGGGTCACGGTGAGGCAATTGCCGTCTCACTAGATATATCCAAGGCTTTTGACCGGGTCTGGCACGAAGCTATCCTCAGTAAGCTTCCAGCGTATGGTTTACCTAAGGACCTTTGCAACTGGATATCCGATTTCCTGAGGGAACGGTCCATTCGAGTGGTTATGGATGGCTGCTCTTCCGACCTAATGGCTATTAATGCCGGGGTACCTCAGGGATCTGTTCTCTCTGCAACCTTGTTCCTGCTGCACATTAATGACCTCCTTATGTCTGGCATTATTGGTTATGCTGATGACAGCACCGTTGTAGAGAGTTATACGTCCAGTGCCAGTGCAAGTCCACAAGAAGTCCAGTCTCTGAGAGAGTCTATGATTGAACGGGTTAACTCGAAATTACAGAGGGTGTCCGATTGGGGAGACGCCAATCTTGTTAAGTTTAACCCGTCCAAAACACAGGCGTGTCTATTTTCTGCAAAAAAGAGTGCTTTCCCACTTGCACCCACTTTCCAGGGTGTTTCCTTACCGTTAGTTGACCACCTTGGGCTTTTAGGCATGACAGTCACGTCCAAACTAAGCTTCGGCCAACAGATTGAGTCAATGGCACTAACTGCTTCCAAGAAGTTGGGTATCATCTCAAAGGTTCGGCGGTACTTCAGCTCTGAACGGCTGCTCAATCTCTATACAGCCCAGGTTCGCTCTTGCATGGAGTACTGCAGTCACCTTTGGGATGGCTCAGCGAAATACCAGCTTGAAGCATTGGACTCTGTTGACCGAAGAGCCCGCAGGCTCATAAACAACGACGTGGTCTCAAATAGGAAATTGCAATCCCTGGAGCATCGCCGTAAAGTCGCTTGTCTATCGGTATTTTATAGGATCCATTTTGGAGAGTGTGCGAAGGAGCTCTTTGAGCTAGTTGAACCCTCACCATTCCTCCATCGGACTACAAGGCGCAGACAGAAATTTCACCCTTTTATCGTTGGAATACCAAAGAGTCGAACTAAACGCTTTGACAGTTCCTTTTTGGTTCGAGTAGCTAAGGTGTGGAATGAACTGCCTGCGTCTATATTCCCAAACAAGTACAGTCCCGGGACATTCAAAAGTAGAATAAATGGGTATCTCTTGGATAGGCATGTAACATCCCTGTCTTCATCGTCACTTTCCATCAGGTGAGATGGGAGACAAATGCCTAATTCAATATTTAGTAAAAAAAAAAAAAAAAAAAAATACACGAGTACAGTTCCAGCTTCTATGAATTTGCGAAGTGTATTATTGATGATACGCTGATAGACGGTGGGAGAATTACATAAACCGTAAGGCATCTTTAAATATTCATAGTGAGCCTCATTGGTGACGAAACCGGTTTTATGTATCGAGGCCTCATCAATAGGGATCTGATGGAACCCTGATGCCATGTCTAAGGATGAGAAAAATCTCGAGGCCCCAAGCCGATCAATGTGGTCATCAATCAAGGGTAGGGGATACCTATCCTTAACGGTTATACGATTTAATGCACGGAAATCAACGCACATTCTGTCTGAACCGTCTTTCTTCTTGACCAAAATGATCGGGCTTGCGTACTCAGAATTAGACTCCCTAATGATCTTTTTGTCTAATAGGTCTTGGCAAATCTCACGAACCTTAAGTTTCTCTTGGTAGGAGAGGCGATATGGATGGTAAGCTACAGGTACGTCACTGGTCAAGCTGATGTGCATTTTACCAGACTTCACAGTCGTAGTTGCTGTACCAGATATTAAAAACGGAGAGAATTCTCGTATGACAATCATCAACTTGGCAAGTTCGGCACCTTCAAGAGGCGTATTAATTTTATCAGGTTCGTTAGCACTGATTGTATTTGCCTTTAGTACCCCATTCTGTGTATGAGTCAAGTATTGACCGTGTTTTGTCCGAATAAACGTAACACCATCGCGATTGAGAACGTCTGTTCCTACGATAATGGGCGTATTCATGTATGATGCGGGTACTATAACAAAATCGACTTCGAGCGCTATATTACTAAACTCTACCGTTAGAGTAATATATTCACGAGCGATAAACCATTTATCACCTATTCCCTTCAAAGAACAGTTTATCTGTTTTCGCGAACCGGAAAAATAATTGACTACGGCAGACGATATCAAAGACACATTAAGCGCACCACTATCTATAAGGATATCAACAGGTATGCCTTGAATTACGGCTGTGCTTATGTCGTTATTACGTTCTGCACTTGAAAGCTCGTTACACAAGTTAATTTTACGTTGGCTGTTATTGTTCTTTTGAGCCTCAGATCGAGCCTTAGCGAAACAGTCACTTTCTTTGTGCCCTACTTTCTTACAGAAAGGACAGACAGGTTTAGCGTTACTATCGGACTTATCGGTAACACTGCACTTCTTTGGACACTTATCTTTATAATGGCCCGTTTGGCCGCAAATAAAACACTTGTTTTCAGATTTACCAGAACTATTAAAATTACGCTTTTTAACTACACTGGTATTTGATGGCAAAGGTTTATCATAGTTGCGACTGTCAAATTTACGAGTGGGTTTAACATAAGTGGCCAAAAATGAAACCAGATTTTCTGTGGTTAAATCAGCATTTGTGGCCGCTCCACGTACCTGCACATCACTAATGCCGTAGACAACTATTTGGACCATGAGTTCCTCGCTTAGTCCCTTTATCACACGTAAGCGTAGTAATGAGCGACGCGCATATTCCGCATATGACATAAACTTATCAGACGTGGAGTTTATAACCTCATGAAGAATCTGCGCGTAATTTCTTTTTTGCGGACACAAGGACTTAAATTCCTTAACAAAGTTAGACCACGAGCGATCATTCGTAGTCCATTCATTTAACCAGGTTTTCGCGTCACCCTTTAGACAATGAGCCACACGCGAAAAGCACTCGAGATCATCCCAACGGTTCGCGCCTCTAGCCCTTTCCACCTCGTTGCACCACACCTCGAAGTTGTTTATAGCCGGATCAAAATTTGAGACATAATAGCTGCTAGATTTGTTTTTTGTCAACGTACTCAACGCATCAACAAGCACTTGGGTTGTAGAAGTGTTATTTTTATCTATATGAGGTGTGGTACCACGAATGGATGACGGGACTCGCGAACTACTGGCCCTGCTTTCCTCAATAGCAGTTAATCGTGTCATAATCGAGCCTAACGCAGCCTTCACTGAGTTGTTGGAAGGGTACAAGCGCGACTTGCTCCGGCGATGCCCTCGGCTAACCGAACGTGACCTTGATCTCTCACACGAATGATAATTGTCACTAGAACGCGAACGAACGCAACGAGAACGAGTTCTATCATAACGCGACCGCGACCTGACACGACGCGATCTGACATAAGGCGATCGCGACCTATCACGACGCGAAAGCGAACGATCACGACGCGAACGCGAACGTGTCTCGCTACGATTCCGTCGCACACGTGATCTGTCACGTAGTGACCGTGAACGGTGCCTACTACGTCGCGGGGATTTATTGCGACGTCTATGCTCGCGCTCGGCACGAGGCGGCGTCTCAATTGACCGTTCACTTGAAGCACGTGGCATTTTCGTTTGAAAATAACGGCTGTTTGTTTTTCTTTTTATAAAAATAAGGCTGATTGTGAGCGAAATCCTATCCCACTTCTGATTTTAGCAACCAGAAGTGTTTTAAAATAAAAAAAAAGACAAACTCTAACAAACTTTAATCGGAATCTAATAATTTAATTAATTTTAGCAAATAAAATAACAATACGTCACACAATTTTCAATATCACAAACAACCGTTAATTTCAATCAAAACAAAAATCACCACAACAAAAATATAACAACGTATTGGAACGAACTTACGCAGTGTTGAAACCAACCACCTTACCGGTCGACAGCTGAGCAGCAAATGAGCCTGATAACGAATGAGTGCCTCTATTTATAGACGGTGGGGTGGGGGTCAACACTACTCAAGTCAAGTGTAGCTTATAGTATTTATAAGTCAACGTGAATCGCCGAAAAGGGGCGTTGTAGACGTGCGTTAAACAACATGGTCTTTTTGTATCCCGTACATGGAGGTGTCATCATCATCATCATCATCAGGTCCTTTTTAGTCTCCACTACAGGAGCACGACCCTCTCTGTACTACTAGGGCCATACTACATGGAGGTGTGATCGTCATTAAATCGGTCCGCTGTGATAAAACAGCGTTTGTAAACTAAATTCCCTGCCGTGTGTTTTCGTGTAGTGTAACAGTACACAGGCGTACTCATGCTGCTACATACGAGGCACGGGCGTGACACGATAGTTTCATCCGGCGGTTTTGCAGCGTTTGTGCACGATTTATGTATTCGTATGTTTTCTTATAGTGTAACAGTACACAGCACAGCCGCATCCATACTGTATTTACGAGGTTCGGGCGTGACACGCTAGTTTTTTTCGATGAGTAACGCGTCCTGAGTCCTTGCCCTTACTATTGTATTTTTAATTTTCTTATAAAAAGTAGATTAGAAATCATCATCGTTCTTTCAACCGTAAGAAGTCCACTGCTGGACAAAGGCCTCTCCCACGGATTCTTCGTTGGGAGGATATTTTAATACCCACAACGCTTAGCAGTTGGCGAACGCAGTTTCTTTGGCTTCTTGTGTTTCCATGCTACCATTGCAATATCAGCTAACAGCCTCCGTGGTCCAGTGGTTAAGGCTTTGCCTGTTGACCCGGGGGTCGTGGGTTCGATTCCCACCGGAAGCATACTTTGTTTAGTTGTTTCCAGTTTGGTTAGGACATTGCAGGCTTGAATCACTAGATTGTCTGATAATAAAGATGATTCCGTGCTTCGGAAGGCATGTTAAGCCGGTGGCCCCGGCTGCCATCTGGTAGTCGTTAAAGGAACCACGTCAGAGGCCGAGAGGCGGCTCCGAAGAACTCTGACACCAGGGTGTGCATGGTCGATGACATGACCGTGACATCTACTCGAAATGATGATGAATATCGGCTAGAAATAGAAAATTTTGCAGTAAGTAGGTCTTGTCAACAAGTTTAAATTACATAACTATCTAACCCCAAACTGCCTAGTTTTAACTCAGGGATGTCATCTTCAACTTGTCCGGTGGTTTCAGGTATGGCATAGGGTACGCGCATCCGGCCTCTTGAGCTTCTACTTACTCCTTTCCCCGTTCATCTGAGTGAGTAGTATCCAATAACTTCATTCCCTTCCCAAATTTAAAAAGTCCAATCCTTTCCCAGCTTAAGAATGCTTTCGATGGGCAGCAGCGTCGGAAGCACAAGAAACCACAGAAACTGCACTAGCCAACCCGCCTGCCTAGCATGGTGAGTGAGACGGCAATATCCTCCCATCATCATCAGGTCCTTTTTAGTCTCCACTACAGGAGCACGACCCTCTCTGTACTACTAGGGCCATACTTGGCCAGAGCAGCCAGAGGACTGGCCTATACTCTCCACGCTGGCCAGACGGGTTGGAGAGGTCTCTTAGATGTTTATAAGGTTTGTTTAGCTTGTATTTCCTAAGTCGCTTTCTACGACATCAACGGGAAGACTTGGAGTGGTCCTATTCTACTCTGCCGGATACCACACGGCTAATATCCTCCCAAGGAACGAAGAATCCTTGGGAAAGGCCTTATGTCCAGCAGTGGACTTCTTACGGCTGAAATAAATGGATGACTGGAATGAATGCCTAGTTTACCATCGGATCCTGTATGTACACAGAATCATTTGAACGCAAAAACAATGTTCTAGCTTTCATTAGATGTATCACAGAACTGCTGGTTCAACTTTATTAACTAGCTTCATTCATTCATTCATTTCGAGTAGGTGTCACGGTCAATCGACCATGCACACCCTGGTGTCGGAGTTCTTCGGAACCGCCTCTCGGCCTCTGACGTGGTTCCTTTAAATACCAGCCGGGACAAACGGCTTAACGTGCCTTTTGAAGCACGAAATCATCTTCATCATCCGACAATCAAGTGATTCAAGTCTGCAATGTCCTAACCAAACTGGAAACAACTAAACAAAATAGCTTCCCGTGGGAATCGAACCCACGACCCCCGGGTCTATAGGCAAACGCCTTAACCACTGGACCACGGGGGCAGTGAGTAGTAACTAGCTAAATATCTAGGATTTAAATAAAGAAAATCTTATTTTACATCCGTCCACCCGTTTGATGGCAACAACGCAACAGACATTATTAATAGTTCTGTTAGTTATTTAAGTTTAGAAAATTCATAGTAGGGGTACATAAAATGGAGTCACGCTTGTGCTCAAGGGAGAGCGTGAACGGACGTGACGGCGTATCTACCTGCGGCTGTCAGTGGGTTATTACGGAATTTTATCTTTTAGTTCCAATAAAATAAATACGTTACATATAGATTTAAATATATCGTACCTCATACATTATGATGGATATGATGATGGACTAACAAGAATGGATAAAATAAAGGAAATTGACTAGCTCCGTGGCGCAGCGGTCAACACGCCAGCCTGCTACACGGAGTGACCGGGTTCGATCCCCGGCCAGGTCAAGATGGAAAATGATCTTTTTCAGATTGGCCTGGGTCTTGGATGTATATCTATATATGTGTTTATTATAAAATATAGTATCGTTGAGTTAGTTATCCCATAACACAAGTCTCGAACTTACTTTGGGGCTAGCTCAATCTGTGTGATTTGTCCGTATATATTTATTTATTTATTATTTATTTAAAGGATACGTGAGTGACCCCGTTTCCAAAATTGTATTTCTCTCATGTTAGTTTTATTGATATAAATTAGATTTGCATCTAATTTACTACATACTCTACTAATTCATCCAGAGAAGTTATAGTATAGTAATAAAAATACCGACAAACACTATAATTCACATGAATAATAACCCAAACTGCATTAAAACCACAACATATGCAATTTAACAAACACATGTACAACACTACTGTTATAAAATTGAGAAATTACAGAAGCAAAACCTGCGCGGGTTGTCATCATAAGCTGTACGAGTATGACTCACTTTGACTGTTTTAACCAGATGTGTCTCTGCTCCTGCAACTATTTAAACTTACTCATCAATAATATAATAAAAGAGTACAAAAAATGTGTCTGTACATCCTTATCCTTACTAATATTATAAATGCGAAAGTGAGTTTGTTTGTTTGTTTGTTTGTTACGCTTTCACGCCGTAACTACTGAACCGATCATCATGAAATTTTGCATACAAGTTCTCTGGAGTGCGGAGAAGGACATAGGCTACCTTTTATCCCGGGAAAAGTACTGTTCCCGAGGGATCGACATTGACGTGGGCGGAGCCGCAGGCGAAAGATAGAAGCAAGAATGGATAAAATAAAGGATACGTGAGTGACCCGTTTCCAAAATTGTATTTCTCTCATGTTAGTTTCAATGATATAAATTAGATTTGCATCTAATTTAATACATACTCTACTCATTCATACAAAGAAGTTATAGTAACAGTAATAAAAATACCGGCAAACACTATAATTCACATGAATAATAACCCAAACTACATTAAAACCACAACATATGCAATTTAACAAACACATGTACAACACTACTGTTATAAAATTGAGAAATTACAGAAGCAAAACCTGCGCGGGTTGTCATCATAAGCTGTACGAGTATGACTCACTTTGACTGTTTTATAAAGATGTGTCTCTGCTCCTGCAACTATTCAAACTTACTCATCAATACATATAATAAGAGAGTACAAAAAATGTGTCTGTACATTGAATATATGTACTAAAAAATTACAAAGGGCGATGGAGACATACTAATAGAGTAAGAATTTAAAAATAATGTCCGTCTGTTTGTCTGTTTATACACACTAATCTCCGGAAATACTGGACGGATTCGAATGAAACTTTTTTCATTGTATAGCTATCAAGCCTGAGCAACATATAGGTATAATTTATTTTGAAAACTGGAACACCTGATGCAGAACTATAACGTTCCAGCTAAACTATAAGAAATATAAAAAAGACGCCTTAACAAAAGTTGTTAAGCCTGATGAGCATTTTCTGCGGAGTCATAAACTCCACGCGAAGGAAGTTGCGGTCATCTAGTATCTAATAAATATCGTCTTTCGTCGACGACGCTCAAAGAGCTAACACGTATTTCATATTTCTCCGTGATTTTTAATCGCTAAACCAAGTAAAAAGTTATCGAGTTGTGTTGTGTTGTGTACTGTCGGAAGGAGAATTCACTGGTCGAAACGGTGTTACTTTTATTTTTACGCTAAGCGGCCGCCTTTGTAAGTTACAACAAAATCTATTTCCAACGATTCAATAATTCGCCCATCACCGCGTTGCGCCGTGTCGCGCCGTATCGACAACCGCTGTGCCCAGCGCCCGCCTGCCACTGACTCACACTCGCTCCAAAGTCAAGCGCATATACTCATAGCGTAGGTACTCGCCTCGTCCCGTACCGTAGCCGCACGATCGCTTGCAAATAACGAAAGGATGTCTAACAACAACAAAAAGATATGCTCTGGCTGCCGCGATATTTATTTATTGAAAAAAGGCACACAAACAGATTAAAGACAATACAGAACAGACTTACACGTACAAGATATTATAACTAGTCAATAATCCACTACAGTGTACACAGATTGATTAAATTAATGTATAAGCAAGTATTTAACAATATACAAGCATCCAACATAAGTAGTGTTTGAATTGAAACAAACAAAGTTATCGATATCTGAGAAATTTTAAATATTTACTGAAGCAATTATAGATCTTTTAAATTGTGACAAGTTTGGATTGAAAATGTCAAGATATAATTACTTCGCGTCAGTTTTTGGTTTGTAGTTTCTGTACCTTGACCTACGATTAAGAATGCGCTAATGTATCTGAAAAGCGCTTTTTAATAATGACCTCTGAACACAAGAAGCAATGGAAGTGCCCCGAGTGTTATAGCAAACAGCCAAAGGTTAATAATACACCTGTACGCGCTGCAGGGAATGAAAACATGCCAAAGTCTTCTACTTGTGTCCCTTCCACAAATTCATCAGATTTTGTTAACATATCTAAGAGAGGTAAAAAACCGGAAACATCGAGCCCTACGACATCTTCCTTGGTTCTAACAGAAGATAATCTTCGGGATATACTTAAACAAGAATTGCTGTCCATTATGAGAGCTGAACTGAAAGGGGTGCACGATAAAATGGACAACTTCCAAACGGCGGCTGAATTTTTCAATAAACAGTATGAGGACCTCAAAACAGAAGTAAATGAAAAATCAGTTATGATCGAGACACTTAAGGAAGAGAATTCCACACTTAAAACTTCAGTTCAAAACCTGACAATGAGATTAGAATTGGTGGAACAGCAGCAAAGAAATGGCAACGTCAAAATTAACGGCATCCCGAGAGTCGGACTGATAGTAACCTTGCCGACACGATTCTGAAGATTGCTAACACTGTGAATTACCCCATTGCCGACACCGACATTCTGCAAGTAACAAGGGTTGCAAAATTCGACAAGAATAGTAGCCGACCTCGTACCGTAATAGCGAAATTCCTGTCCACACGCCATCGTGACAACTTTTTGGCTGCGGTAGTCTACTATAATAAGAAAAACCCCCAGAATAAGTTGAACACCCGGCACTTGGGCCTTAAAGGTGCAAGCAGTCCAGTATTTGTAGCTAAGCAACTCACCGCAACCAACAAATCCTTGCATGCCCAAGCACGAAAGGCAGTAAAGGAAAAAATTTTTACAAGTTTGTATGGGTGCGGGGGGGACGCATTTTTGTAAGGAAGGATAAATTTTCCCAACCTATTTTAATTAAAAGTTTGGAAAGTTTATCTAAAATCAAATAACTGTTAGCTATACTATACCACATTTAAAATTCGTTACGCCATTTCTCATACTTTTATGGATTTAAACATCTATTATCAAAATACAGGAGGTCTTAAGACCAAAATATCTGATGTGTATAACAATGTAGCTTTATCAAATTACAATATTATAGTTTTTACAGAAACGTGGCTCAACGACTTTATAGATAGTAAGGAGATTTTTGATAACAGATATGTAGTATATAGGAGAGATCGCGACTTTTCTAAAACTTCTAAATTGAATGGAGGAGGAATAGTAGTAGCGGTATCTAAAAGTATTAAATCAGTCCGTATGCATAGCTGGGAAAGTGACTGTGAGGATCTGTGGGTTACCGTGGATGTTACTATTAATAATAAAGCTAAATATATAGCTATTTGTTCTGTTTATTTGCCACCACCAATTAAAATTGATCATATATCGAAATTCTTTAGTAAAGCCAGCTTAGTTTCAGAAAAATGTACGGATGTTATTGTTCTGGGCGATTTTAACATGAGGTTTATAGATTGGTCTCTTGTACGAAAGGACATTTATTCATTCCCTAATTGCAACCGCAGGGAAGGTTATGCCTTGATAGACTTTATTTCAATGAATAATCTCACTCAGGTTAATAATATCTGTAACGAGGAGGGCAAGATGCTTGACTTGGTTTTATGTACTATTAACAATGTAGAAGTATTGAAACCATTAGACCTTCTCAGTAACGTTGTTCCAAGACATCCTCCCATTCTCTTGTGTACTTCTGCTTTCAAAGTGAATTACACTCCTCCTAACAACCGAGTAGATTATAACTTTTATAAGGCTGACTATTTAAGTATTATTCACGAACTGAGTGAAATTGATTGGAAAACTGTACTGCACTGCGATAATGTAAATTTACAGGTTTCAGCATTTTACCGTATATTGAGGAATTCTATAGAAAAACATGTTCCAAAACATAAAGTCAATTCAAAAAAAGGTCCTCCTTGGTTAAACAATTCTCTAAAAAAGTTATTAGCAGAAAAAGACAAACTTCGCAAAAAGTATTTAAAACAAAAAAACCCTCGCGATAAAATTGAATTTGAGATTGTAAGGAGTAGGTGTCACAAACTGCAACAACTAAATATAAAAGATTATAAATTAAACGTTGAAAAGGATATTCAGCATTAAGCCAAATTAAATGTGGTGGTACAATCAAAACCTCCACTAAAGATATAGTTAATGTATTTGATGATTATTTTACAAACATTCCATTAATACTTACTTCGGATAAAAATTCTAGCCCTCAACATGCTGAACATCTACTTAAAAGTTATGTTCCTTATTGTAACTCAAATTTTAAATTTAGCCACATCTGCCCTAATGATATAGTCGACGCATTTAAACAGTTAAACTTCAAAAAATCTGAAGATCACTGGGGCATGTCTGTTAGTGTTGTCAGACATATTATACATATTATCGCTGCCGACTTAGCTTTTATTTTTAATGAATGCATCGATGAAGGGATTTTTCCCAATTTAACGAAATGCAGCAAACTAATTCCATTATTTAAAAAAGGAGAAAGAACGGATCCAGGGAACTATAGACCCATTTCTATCTTGCCAGTTCTGAGTAAGGTGTTTGAAAAGATCTTGCTTAATCAAATGCAATACTGTTAGTAACTCTATCATTTTAGTTAAAACTTTTTAATATTGTCTATGCTATATTTCTATTTTTAATCTGTGAACATTTTGTACTCTTCTTCCGCTTCTATCGTTGATGGCGAATACACGTAACGAAACACCTCCGGACCTTTTATTTACCAGCACCTAATTTATACAGTCTTTTCCACAATTACTATTTTTAACATGGTCCTTCAAAGGTGAGGTGCCGCGAGTGTTTTGTGCTTTATCGTTTAGGACAGTTGAAGATTTTCGCCGACCAGACTTTAAAGTTGCCGCTTGCGTTTAGGCGCGAAAGTGCGATCTCTGGGACGGAGCAACTGAAACCACCGATCGACAGTGTATTCCTGTTATCAATAATTTTGAGCACAGCAAGTATTGATATTGGAAATTATTATCATTTAGAGAATTTATCAATTTCCAATTTTGCTGTGCCGGAAGCCATCTTTATCAAGTGTGCATCCACATTCCACATCCGCGAGTAGTTCTCCTACTCGCCGCTGCAACAAATTTACTACGTGGTAGCGCTGTAGTGCAAGTTACCGCTACTCGACACCGCATCGGTTGCAGCGCTAGTGTGCTGCACGCACGAAGGACGTCATCTCCGCTTGGAACTCCTACCACTGCGTCAAGTAGTTCTGCTACTCACCACTGCGCCAATTGTACGTCACCTTGGCGCTAGTGTGCTGCGCTATCCGCCCGCCATCTTGGCTGTAAGCTCCCACCTCTGCCCGAAAAGTTCCGCTACTCTCCGCTCCAACATTGGAGCGCTATTGTGCTGCGCGGGAAACAACGACATTGGTGGAAATACTAGTTCAAGCCCTCGCCGCAGCAGAAGAGCGGCGTCACCAACACAGGAAATCGTAGGCGCAACACTACGACCAACGCAAGTTCATTCGGAGCGGAGTTCGGCCATTTTGATTGTCACTTCGCTTAATTTCGTTTTTTGTGACGGACAATTAGTTTTATTTCATTTTATGTTCACTATTTTAAGGTGTAATAGTAGTGATAGTTTGTAAAAATGTCTTCTAGTGAAACTGACGATACCGTAGTTGCGTCAAACTTAGCCGCGCTAACCAGGCAGCGTGGCGTTGTGAAGGGGTTACTCACCAAACACTTCAAATTTATACAAGAAGCGAAGGCGCAGACCTCAACTATGGAGGCGCTTTTAATTCGGGAGGAAAGGCTTCGCTCGTCCTTTGAACGTTTCGAGGCTCTCAACCTCGAAATATGCAGCCTTGATCCGGAAGCTGATGACTCGGAATTGGTGGAGTCGAAGTACATAGACTCTTTAGCGTCATTGAAATGCCTGATTCAGCAGTGTACGCCTTCGCAACCGCCTTGCTTGCCTGCCAAACCTGAAAATGCCTCACGGCTACCTAAAATAGACGTACCAAATTTTTCCGGTAAGTACTCAGATTATAAGCCATTCATAGGATTGTTTGATGCCTTAATTCACCGCAATAATGCGCTAGAAGACATTCAAAAGCTATTTTACTTACGTAGTTTTCTTGAAGGTGAACCATTACATTTAATAAAAAATTTGCCATTGGTGCCGGAAAGCTATGTCGACGCTAGGAACATTTTAATTGAAAGATACAATAATGTTTACAAAGTAACAAATGAACATATAGGTACATTATTGGACATTTCTCCTATTGTAAAGTCTACGGCATCCAATATCAGGCAATATGTATCTGTTATAAAACAGCAGCTTGCTGCCCTTAAAAACTTGGGCCATAATGTATTATTGTGGGATCCAGTTATCCTCTGTATTATAACTAGAAAACTGGATATTCTTTGTAATCGCGAATTTCAGCTTGTTAGGGATGAAGAACCCACTGTCAATTCGCTCATTATTTTTCTAGAAAAGCGAGCTTTAGCACTTGAAAATGCAGAAAGGCAGCAGGTGCAGGCTTCTAAAGCCTCTCACGTGGCAACTGTTAAGGGGAAACCGGGCAACAAAAAATTGGTTGTGACTACGCAGGGCCTATATTTATCAAACAAAGCCGTATTAGAAAACCTTTACAGACTAAAGCTTATGTATGTATATTTGTATGCTTTGTCACCAAAGCCATACATATCGAATTGGCTTCTGATTTAAAAACAGACACATTTTTGGCCTGTCTTAAACGATTCATAGCGCGTAGAGGTATTCCAAGTGATATTTATTGTGATAATGCGTCAACGTTTAAAAGTGCTAGTACCAAATTAACTGAATTGTATAATCTTCAAAATTGTAAAATACATCAAAAGAAAGTTCATGACTTTTCATCCCAGCAAAATATTAAGTTCCATTTCTTACCCTGTTACAGCCCCATATTCGCAGGTTTAGCTGAAGCTGGCGTTAAAAGCATGAAATTTCATTTGAAACGTGTAATTCAAAATACTTCTCTAACATATGAGGAAATGAATACTGTACTGTGTCAAATTGAATCAATATTGAATAGTAGACCTCTCTTACCTTTATCAAATGATGTAACGGACTATGCTTATCTTACTCCTGGACATTTTATTATAGGATCTGCTTTAAACATGTATCCAGAACAGGATGTAGAGGTTTGTCATGATAGGCTACAATTTTGGAGAGTGTGTACTCATATCAAAAATTCATTTTGGAAAGTGTGGCACAAACATTATCTTAATATTTTACAAACACGTAACAAGTGGACTAGTGCACAACCTAATGTAACAGTAGGGTCTCTAGTAATTTTAAAAGATGATAATTCTGCTCCCATGTATTGGCCAATGGCCAGAGTCATTAATGTATTCCCTGGCGCAGACAATAAAGTAAGAGTTGTAGAAGTAAAAACTGCTAATGGGCATACTCATAGGCGTTCGATTGTAAAAATTTGCCCTCTTCCAATACAATAATTTTGTAATTTTTTGTAATGGAACTTTAATGTTGTATGTAATTTTGTTATGTTTTCTAATTGATAAGTTTACATAGTGAGTACTTACATACATACGTATTATAAGTTAACAATTCACGAAGTTAATGTAGATGTTATCTTTGTTGAGTGGCAGTATGCTGATAACAGCATGCTTGAATTAAGTTTTAGATTGGTTATGGTTTATTTACTGTATAATTCACATAAGTCGTAGATACTAAATAGGTACATAATCCTTTTATAACTTTTATCTGTTTACATTTCATAGCTAACTTGTGCTTATTTTGATAACAGATAGCTGTTTGAAATTGCATACATGTATAGCTTTAATTTTAAGATATTTTGTTGAGCTTAAAAACATTGTATTTCTGTATCAAAATATAACAAGTTGCATAAACAACTTTGCTATTCTATTATTTTGTATAGTTGTTCGAAGCAATAGGAGTCAACTGTTATTGTTAATTTAAATACTTTATTTTGCTCAACATAATTTAAAAGTTAGGTACAATGTTGTTCATCTTGTCTTTTCTCAGATAGGCAGTATGTTAGTAACTCTAACATTTTAGTTAAAACTTTTTAATATTGTCTATGCTATATTTCTATTTTTAATCTGTGAACATTTTGTACTCTTCTTCCGCTTCTATCGTTGATGGCGAATACACGTAACGAAACACCTCCGGACCTTTTATTTACCAGCACCTAATTTATACAGTCTTTTCCACAATTACTATTTTTAACAAATACTACTTCAAGACCTGTAACCTTTTCCATAGCCAACAATTTGGCTTTACTGGCGGGAAATCGACCACCGATGCGGCAGTAGCACTTGTTACACATATTTACGATGCATGGGAAGATTCCCAGGATGCATACGGAGTATTTTGTGATCTCTCTAAAGCATTTGATTGCGTAGATCATCAAACACTTCTGCTCAAGCTTCGTCAATACGGTTTTGATAATAAATCATTAGAACTAATCCAGTCTTATTTAACAGATAGGCTTCAATCTGTTGATATAAATGGCATAAAATCAGAGGGTTCTAATCTCAAAATCGGCGTACCGCAAGGGTCAATTTTAGGTCCTTTTCTTTTTCTAGTATATGTCAATGATTTGCCTTACATGGTTGAGAAACAAGCTGGTATGGTGCTGTTTGCCGATGACACATCTCTGATATTCAAAATGGACCGCCATAGTGATGATACTAGTGCGGCGAATAGTACCTTGTCTGCAATTTCAAATTGGTTTTCAGCCAATAATCTTATATTAAATGCCAAAAAGACCCAATGCATTAGGTTTACTCTTCCAAATGTGAGGCAAGCATCTGTTGACATACTGATAGATACGCAAAAATTAGATTTTGTGGACAATACTACATTTTTAGGAATTACAATAGATTCAAAATTACAATGGGGCGCCCATATATCTAAACTATCTAATAGACTTAGCTCTGCAGCTTACGCTATTAGAAGGATCAGACAGTTGACAGACGTGGCAACTGCTAGGCTTGTATACTTTGCATATTTTCATAGTTTAATGGCTTATGGCATACTTCTGTGGGGAAAAGCAGCCGATATAAATACTATATTTATATTACAAAAGAGAGCGATCCGTGCTATTTACGGCTTGGGTCCGAGAGAATCTCTCAGAGAATTGTTCAAAGAAATAAATATCATGACAGTAGCTTCCCAGTATATATTTGATAATATAATGCACGTAAGGAAAAATATTTCGCTTTTCAAAAAAATAAGTTACTTTACAGATAGGCCATTACGTAATAAAAACAAATTATTTCTCCCGCGGTTTAGGCTTAGCAGGGTTAGTGATTCGTTTTTAGGTTAGGTTGAGGCGGTGTACTTAACTTGCCCTTAAGTATAATCTTCAATCGTTCTCTTCAGAGTGGGCAATTTCCTGATGAATGGAAAAAAGCAAACGGTCTACAGAGTCTAACTTGGTGTCATTGGTATCTGATTTGTCACGCGATGTAGATGCAGGATTACAGGTAGATACAATTTATACAGATTTCAGTAGTGCATTTGACAGGGTAAACCATTCTCTGCTTTTGGCAAAGCTAGAGGCGAACGGTATCCATGGTTCTCTATTAAACTGGCTTAGGTCATATCTAGAAAGAAGGTCACAAATTGTTGCAGTCCTCGGATATGAATCTCAGGTTTATTATGCCGATTCTGGCGTTCCGCAGGGTTCGCACCTTGGGCCAATACTGTTCTCCCTCTTTATAAGTGATTTATCTGAAGTCATACTGCATTCCAAATGTTCTATGTTTGCTGATGATACCAAGATTTACAAGACCATTAATTCACCAACTGGTGCTAGTCTTTTACAAGGCGATCTGTTCCGATTGTTGAATTGGTGTCGTGCTAATGATATGGCTATTAATACCAGTAAATGTTATCATATTAGATTTACAAAAAAAAGGAAACCTATTTCAACACAATACACAATAGGCTTAGATCAAGTACAACTAGTGAAAGTCGTGAAAGATCTTGGGGTGTGGCTAGACTCCGAAATGAATTTTGTGGAACACATAGACAATATTGTCACAAATTCAGCAAAAATGTTGGGTTTTCTCAAAAGAAACTCCAAAGACCTCCGTTTATCCAGTACCAAGATTTTACTGTATAACACATTAGTAAGATGCAACTTGGAGTATGCTAGTGCTGTTTGGAACCCAATGTATGTGATTCACTCACAGAGAATTGAACTCATACAAAAATCTTTTACTAGGCATCTGGCTTATGTAGAACCTAATATTTCTCATCGTTGTCCATATGACCAAAGACTTAAACACTTTAAAATGCTTTCGCTTTTCGACCGAAGAAAAATTCATGATGTTTTATTTCTGTACAAAATCTTTAATAATATGATCGACTGTAGTAGTATTTTGTCCAATTTTAATTTGAAAGTTCCTTTTAGGCCACCGCGTCATCCGGTTACCAAAATATTCTGTGGCCCACCCTATAAAACCAACTTGGGTTGTCATGCCCCTGTGAACAGACTTTGCAACACTTATAATCTTTTAAATCGAGATGCAGGGGACTTGGATATTTTTGGTGACAGCTTTAATATCTTTAAGGCTAAAGTGCTGAAGTTTGTAGGTAAAACTTAAAATCATGGTTTGCATTGTTATTTTTGTAAAGATTCGAGCTTTTTTGATCATTACTGCAATTGTTGTGTATACCTGTTATTGGTGTTTGCATTAGTCCTAAGCTGTATATGTCACTATATAATGTTTTTATGTAGACACTGTTGGTGTACCTTATTATTAAATAAATAAATAAAATATCCTTTTGAAGGATTGTCTTTTGACACGACTGCTAGAAAAATGAATGTACTTTTATTCAAGTTACTTTATTTAAGTTTATATCATCATTATCAGGTCTTTTTAGTCTCCACTGCAGGAGCATGACCCTCTCTGTACTACTGAAGCCATACTTGGCCAGAGCAGACAGAATAGAATAGAATTTGGCCTACATACACTCTCCTCGCTGGCCAGACGAGTTGGAGAGGTTTCATTGATGTTTATAAGCTTTGTTTAGCTTGTATTTCCTATATGGGAAGACTAGGAGTGGTCCTATTCTTCTCTGCCGGAAACCACAGGGCTAATAAGTAAGTTTGTATGTTTATAAAATGTTATTAAATCATAACTTCTTTATTTTTAACTTTGCACGTTTGGGGGTATCGTGTGAATTCTTATATTCTTCCGAGTGATATACGAGGTTATAATTTTTGCATACGAAGTCGAAAAAAAATTGGCTTGTTACTAACAATAAGTCAATTTTTTTAGCATTATATTAATTATAATATCGATGGTATTTGTGTCTTCTATCTGTTCATATTAAAAAGCTATTGACTTTTAATAAATGAATACACAGAAAAGTACACTACTTAAGCTGGTAAAATTTATGTCATTTTATTAGTAAAAGCAATTCATAGTGGATATTAAAATCTTTTAAAAAGTTGTGCATAGAATCTCGAGCATTATTGTCACTGACGCAGGTAAAGGCACCCCGATTCGAGCTCCTCGCGACTCACGTCCACAGCGAAGCGCACCGCTTTCTAATAATAGTATAGAAGCAGTAGGTATGCACCTCGGTGAAAATAAGATGATGCGCTCCAGAAACGCGGCAGACCGAACAAGATTTTGAATGTGTTATTGTACTGGACGCGTAGTGCGTCATATGCCCGCTGAAGTTGACCCACAGACCGACTGATACTTATAACATTTTCATCCCCAGCACAACACACAGAGCCTCGGTAAAATGTCACTATAGCACATTTCTGTACCCTCTATATTTTGCACAGCGCAGTAATAAGGAGACCGCGGCGTCTGATATATGGTGGAATTTGTCATACACTGCTTAACAGAGCAACCACTTGTTATTTATCGGCCTTGGCTGTGAGCGGTAACATAGTAGTGCAACTAACACCAATAATGTTGTTTTGCCTTTAACCCATAGTTAGTAAAAACTTGGACTATGGAAAGATATCGCAAACTACCACAGGAGATTAAATCTAGAAAAGAAAAATATGATTATACAGAATTTAAAAACTTTTCTGATCAATAAATGTTATTATGAAATAAGTAGACTATGTATTTGACAAACTAAGTATTATTATTTTTTATGGCCGAATTGTTATTGTTTCTAATATTGACTAAGTATGTAAATTATTATTATTATTATTTCAAAATTCAAACAATCTTTTACTTTCTTGTGTTGGATGTCAGCAAGGCGACCCACTCGGACCGGCAGTGTTCAGCCTCGCTATTCATCCTATCATACAACAGCTAAATTCTAAATTTATTACATGGTATTTAGACGATGGTTGTTTGGTTTCGGAGGCCCAAACTCTTTTAGAGGATTTTCAGGTCCTCACCAACAGCCTCCGTAACATTGGTTTAGATCTAAATTTCAGTAAATGTGAATTATTCATTTCAGACTTGTGCACTGAAAAAGAAAAGATTTTGGCTGATTTTAACGCACTATGTCCAGGTATCAAAATTTTACACAAAAGTTCACTTCACCTCCTTGGCTCGCCTATATTCGAGGAATCTTTTTCCGACTTCATTGACCTTAAAATTAAAAAATTTGAAGCAGCTTCTGTTCGTCTTTTGGATATTCAATCTCATTTCGCTTATATTATCATCCGACACTGCCTGTTTGTTCCCAATTTCACGTATAACCTTCGTTGTAGCCATCTATGGAAACATCCACAACTCCTCAACAAGTTAGATGCATTCATTCAAAACTCCCTTTCGTCAGTTTTAAATATTAATTTTAGCGACCGCATTTAGGACCAAGCCTCCTTACCTATCAGGTATGGAGGTTTAGGAATCAGAAAAATTTCTAATGTAGCTCTACCAGCGTTTCTGTCTTCTGTGCATAGCATTGAAAAGCTTTTCAAAAAAATCCTCAATGATGACGAAATGACCATTAGTTATGCAACAGAGGCCAGAGACGCCTGGCGAGTTCTAGCTCCAAATTCCAAATTCCCTGATTACCTATCCTCGCAAAGACAATGGGATGGGCCGCTTTGCAAAATTGCTCAAGATTATTTACTTGAGACGTCTGGCAATTCTGTAGAGCGTGCCCGCCTTTTGGCTGTGGCAGAGTGGGAATCCGGGCTTTGGTTGCAGGCCCTGCCGTCAGCCAACCTAGGCACACTGCTGTACAATGACGCTTTCCGTCTGGCAACTGCGCTACGACTAGGCGCCACGTGCATGGTCCCTCATCGTTGTCCCTGTGGGGATACCATCGATAGCTTTGGTCACCACGGCTTATCTTGCATTAGGAGTGCCGGCCGTTTGGGGCGTCATGCCGCCCTAAACAATATTATCCACCGCTCTCTTGCAACCATTAATATACCGGCCGCTTTAGAACCTAATGGTTTGGTCCGTGATGATGGCAAGAGACCGGATGGAATGACTCTGGTGCCTTGGCGATTGGGGCGGCCTTTGGTATGGGATGCTACATGCGTTGATACCTCAGCGCCGTCTCATGTTCAGGTCACCAAGTCAAAGGCCGGTACAGCAGCAGCCGCAGCGGAATGCCTCAAAAGGCGCAAGTATGTAGGTATCGGAGACAGCTACATATTTGAGCCTTTTGGGGTAGCAACAATTGGTCCGTGGGGTCCATCAGCCCATCGTCTCTTTGACTTTCTGTCAAAGAGACTGATTGAGGTATCCCGCGACCAAAAGGCTGGCAATTACCTGGCTCAAAGGATAAGCATTGCCATCCAACGTGGCAATGCTGCCAGCCTTTTGGGCACGTTGCCACAGAATAACGGTTTGCAGGGACTATATAATTTGTAAATATTTATATATTTTTTTTAAGTAGTTGTAATTATTAATAGTTTTTAATAATTATGTTAACAACATTTAATAGAAATAAATAATCTGAAACTAAGTATGTATTATTTTTATTGACATGGATTTTTTTCAATGTGTAAATGTATAATTATATCGCAACAATCTTACTGCGTATATTTGTGCATGCATGATATAATTTTTATATTTTATTGTATGTGTATAATTAGCGATGAATAAATGAAAATAAGGATAACATTGAAAATACCTTGATAACCCATAAAACTCTATCGGATTTAAACGTCACACAGTCACATTTTTTTCTTTCAGCCTAAACGCTTCTGTGAATAAAACAGTTAGTAAAAACTATCGTATAATCATATTTTATGAATGTTAGACAGAAGTTGACTCAGCTCACCTTATTATTAAGTGTGGGAGTAAATCAGTAAATCAGTATAGTCACTTATTTAGCAATTTATACACTACTACTATTAATGAATGAATGAAAAATTATTTATTGAAGAAACATAGTTTCATAATTATTTGTAGATACAATTACTTATAAAGCTAATGTTTTTAACTTATATAACTAAAACTAAAGAATATTTAAGTATCCCACTGCCGTTCCATTCCAGCTGTGGTAAGTGGTACGACAGTGGTTTACATATAGATAATCTAGCCTGCTCGCGATCATCTCCAGGATGCTGTTACCGCTCACGCCAGATTAATGGTGTTCTTATTTTTATGATCCATCTATAGGACGGCAAACGAGCAAACGAGTCACCTGATGGTAAGCGATCAGCGCTGCCCATGCACTACTGCAACACCAGGGTGTAACAGGAGCCTTGCCGGCTTTTGAAGAAGTTGGGGGAAAGACATGGGGGGGAGGAAATGACGGAAGACGGGTCTCCGGCTCTCTCACACACCAAATGAATGATAGAAGCGGTAAAGCTTCTACTCGAATATCGATTTTCTATGAGAGTGTGGGACTTCCCCGGACGAGTCGGCCTTATTCATGCTACTATCAAAAATTACTTTTGTCGGTAGCGTGGCTCTACCACAACTAATGTTCCCGAGGAATCTACATTAATGCGAGCACAGCCACGGGTGAAAGCTAGTTATAAAACGTCACTGTTTAGGATCACCATCTTCTTCTACCTTATCCTTATCCCACTATTTATGTGGGGTCGGCACAGCATGTAAGCTTTTTCCATTTCTGTCTATCTCCAGTCAACTCGTCCGTCACTCCCTTTCTACACATATCCTCCTTTACACACTCCATCCAACATTTCCTTGGTCTCCCTCCATTGTTTAGGATCACCATCATTATTTAATAATGATGGAGATCCTAAATAGTGACGTCAAAAAGGGGTCTAAAATTTAACGAGCAATTAAAGAATAATATCTGATTTTAACTTGGGGTCCACTTAAGTGGCCATTAGGGCTCTTCATAAAACCCATGCATAATAACGGTGGTCGTTATTAGGGTCTCCACTTTCAGAACCATAGGATATTATCACTTACCACATTAAACATTTTGTTATATCTTCATAAAAGATGAAAGCATTTGCAGTCTTTAAATTCTTTAATTCTTGTCATTTGATTAGCAGTCAGGTTTTCAATTTCCTGATACTTATACGTATAAGTTGTATATCATTTTGATGTCCCTAAATCTCCTTTATTTTGAAACTTCATTTGAAAGATAAAAATTGATAGGTACTACTTTTAGCAGGCTGCAAGTAATAGCGGGGTTATAAGCCAACCCCTTATTAATGAGGTGTTACATTGTTCCAGAAGAGGGAGAGTAATTTTTATTTTTTTGATGAACCATCACGGTAATATCAAGCGTCCGGTAGTAGGAACGCAGACTGCAGGTAATGGCTGGGTCATAAGCCAACCCATTATTAATGAGATGTTACATTGTTCTAGAAAAGGGAGAGTAGTTTTGAATTTTTTGATGAATTAAAAATGCTAAAACCATCGTGATAATATCAAGTGTCTGGTAGAACGGACGCAGGCTGCAAGTAATGGCCATAAATAATAAGCCAATCCCCAATTAATAAGGTGATACATTGTTTCAGGAAACGGATTTTTTTTTTTAGATGATTTTAAATACTAACACCATCATAGTAATATCAAGCGTACGAACGCAGGCTGCAAGTAATGGCAGGGTACTAAGCCAACCCTAATTAATGAGGTGTTACGGTATTCCAGAAGAGGGACAGTAGTTAAAATTTTTTGATGAATATACAACACCATCACGGTAACATCTAGAGTCCGGTAGTATGGACGCAGGCTGCAGTTAAAGGCGGAGTAATAAGTCAACCTACAATTAATGAGATGTTAGATTTTTACAAGGAAGGGATGAGATGTAAGATCTTTGTTTATATCTATATGGAAGGATAGATAGTTTCAAATTTTTGTTAAAATTAATACAACAACATCCTGGTGACATCGCGCGTCCGATAGTAGGGAGACCTCCCTATTTGATTCTCTATTTGGGTTGACCAACCCTCGATTAATAAAGTGTTATATTGTTACAGGGGAGAAAAGGGACTTAACTTAAAAATTAATAAAAACAAAAATATATGATACTAGTTTAGGTGCATATCATATTCATATTAACATATTCTTATCTCGCTCATACATACATACATACAAACTATTTTTAAATTTTTAATTTGAAAAGTATAAAGTTACAGGAGTGTATCCGCAACATGCTTCGTCAATAATTTTATAAATGAAGACCTTTATAAATCGCAGAAATAAAGAAATAGTTTTTTAAATAATATTTTCTTACAGATAAAATTATAAGCTAAAGAAGTGAATGGCACATTTACATATATTTTTTCTGAAAATTCCAGAGCTAGATTATTAAGTCAGCGAAATCGCTAGCCGTAAACACATACTCCACCGAGATTTACAGTCACTTCAAGGCAACTTATTCTTTTATTGACGTGCAACGGAGCGCGAGTGACAGATAACGCATATTATGACGGATATGTGGAAGAAAAGATGATATATGCTACACTCATAAACTGTTAAAGGCCTGCCCTGATATTTTGACCTTTGTGTTCTCGTGAAAAATTGGGGGATTGATATCAAACAAATACATATTTCTTCTTTTCGAGTCGAAATGGTTCCAATTGATTACATTTCCTTTGAAGCATGCCCTTGCGTGTGCGTTGCCGTGTGGTACCCGTCAGAGTAGAATAGGACCACTCCAAGTCTTCCTGTGGATGTCGTAGAAGGCGACTTAGGAAAAACAAGGTAAACAAAGCTTATAAACATCTGAGAAACCTCTCTAAACCGTCTGCCCAGCGTGGAGAGTGTAGGCCAAGTCCTCTGGCTGCCCTGGCTAAGTATGGCAGAGAGGGTCGTCCTCCTGTAGTGGAGACCAAAAAGACCTGATGATGATGATGACATTTCTTTTGACCAGTATTTGGATACGCTGATCGCTTTATCATTAGCCCCATTGAGGTCCTACACCGTGCAACTAGTGGGGCAGTTAGGGCACGACAGAAGGTGAGACATGGACTGATTGGTACACTCATTGTTGGTAAAGAAACTCCACCTAAATCTATTCTCTCCACATATTCCAACACTTATATATTATCACGTCTTTTCTCTTGCGGGGTAGACATAGCCTAGGTCTATAAGACCTTAAAGCCACCTTAAGCATATGGTGGGCATTAGGTGGAAAACGGAATAAAAATAGTGATAGGTTACTAGCCGCATCATCTGCTAACACGATTCCTTAGTTTTCGCTCAATCCCTCGATTGGCGTTAACGATATGCACGGAAAGAAATGCAACTGGTATATTATGTTTTTTATTTTCTCCCAGACTAGCATGGAAGCTACCTAAGCTCATCATTTAAAATGTCAGTGGTGAAATATAAACACGCTTCTTAAATTTTTTATGTCACGCAGATTGACAGACAGACAGATTTGTCAGTAATTACATCTTGCAAGTTCATGATTGAGTTTCTGGTGTCTAATTGAGGTGTAATCTGAGAATGTGGTAATCTGAGAAAATGAGGTGTAATAGAGGTGTAATCTGTGAATTTTGGAGAAAATAAATATATTATTATTATCTCTTTATTTAATTTCTTTCTTAGATTTAGGCTTTTACAATATTTATATAAAAGTAAAATATAAAAATAAATTACAAAACATAAAAACATTATAAAAACCTAAACCTAGAGTGCCGTCAGCAGCGGGGCAGGGCTCAAGCTACCGGCGGTTAAGGCTGCAGAGAAAGAAACCTCCTGACTATGCGTGACGTGTCCAGGAGTGCTGCCTTCTGTATCTGGCCCTTGATCCAGCCATCCAGCGAGAGTCTCCTAAGGTGTTGGTCGAGACTCTTCGCTATAAGGCCGTTTGCAGATACAACTATCGGGACAATGATCGTCGAATCCACATCCCACATAGCAGTCACCTCGTGGGCCAAGTCAAGGTACTTGCTGAGCTTGTCCTTCTCGGCTTTCACGAGGTTCTCGTCATGCGGGATGGTGATATCGATGAGCATTGCCTGGCGCGTCGATCGATCTGTCAACACGATATCAGGCTTATTGGCAACAATAGTCCTGTCCGTGATAACAGATCGATCCCAGTAGAGCGTGGCATGACCATTTTCGAGAACTGGCGCCGGCGTGTACTTATAGTACGGTACCTCGGATTCCACAAGACCATATCGAAGAGCGAGTTGCTGATGGATAATTCTGGCTACAAGGTTATGTCTGTGCAAGTACTCACCGTTGGCCAGATGAGAACAACCGGAAATAATATGCCTGAGTGACTCACCGGGACGGCGGCATGCCCGACATATGTCGACCGTACCGTCCTTCAGGATATATCTCCTATAATTGTTCTTATTATTATTATTATTATTATTATTATTATTATTATTATTATTATTATGTTGTCTCTTAAGTAACCACGGGCCGAAGCCCGGTCTTTTGAGGCTTGCATGGGGACACATGTCCAACATGTAGAGGCCTTGTGAGACGTTTGCTATAAAATGTGGTGGGGCACTATCCAGGTCATGACAGTAAACACACTATAGAAATGTGCTCACAGACAATCCCCAGAAGGTGCAAACCTATTGATATAAAGGAACACTACTCTTGGGCTATTGGGATGAATGGCTAATGGTTAGTATCTGGGCTATGGGAATAACTATGGCACCTGCCTGACCAATGTTGATACACACGGAAAAATAGGCAGGTGGTGACTCGCCGACTCATTATTATTATTATTATAATCTTGCATATATATGTAAATTAGATAATAATACAATACAATTATGTCAACATCCAATACGTTGACAATTTTATTGCATTATGATGGAGCACTTATCAACGCTTCATAGCTCAGTAATCAAATTTTGCAATACTAATTGACTCGTAAGCAAAGCCACTCTCCCTGCGTCTTTCACGTCTTAGACCTTTGTGACTCTTTCACACCTAGGTAAATTACGCGTCAAGCTTGTCTCAAAAATATGGACCTGAAACTACCAGCCGAGCTACCAGCCAGATCGTGCACCCGGTGCAATCAATCAAGGGGCGCAATTAAAAAAATATAAATGTACTAATTTAAATAACAGCAAATGTATGTTATTGATTAATCTCGAACAAAAAACATTTAAATTTAAATATTATGGATATTTAGTTATATATGATCAAACTAAAAAGGAAGTTTATAAAACTAAATAGTCAGTTTTGTAAAAAAAAAATCTAAAACATTAACTTTGATGTTTTGAGACTTAGATTTTTTTTTATTTTTAAATTTTATTAAGAGAAGTGTACCTTCTCTTAGGAAAATTAAAAATGAAACCTCATTATTTCGAAACCTTACTTAATCCATATTCTTTTTGTCTAATCTTGCTTGTTTTGAGTAGTATACAACCGACTTAAAACTTTTTTAACAAAATAGCCCTTAAACCTTGTTTACATAAAAAGGGATATATCCAAACCACACAAACTTGAACAAGACAATGTTCCTATTAATTCCCAACACATCTAATAATGAAACTTTACTCGTTGGACAAGATTGTCTTTAGTCGTTCACTATGGTGAACTCTACGCACTGAGCATCTAAAAACTAGATAACAAATCTTACATAAGAGATTTGGAGTTAGGCAAGCATTCTGCTGTAATTTTTTATCAAATCATAATTCGTTCAAAGTGGTGCGAAAGCGGGCAAATGCCCCTTGCAGAAATAAGTGCGGTACTGCATTCAGCGGTCCCAATATGTTGCTGCGTGCTGCTATACCGACGACTTTGCTCTACGTGTCCCGCCTTCATTACTCTACACAGAGTGAAGATCTGGTAGAGTACATGAGAGTGAAGACGAAGCTGAACTTAAGAGTCCTCAAGTTAGAATCGCGTCACAACGTGAACTTCAACTCGTATGTGGTGCGAGTTCCAACTGCTTAGCTGGAAACATTCATCAAAGAAGATTTCTGGCCGGAAGATGTCGTCTTTCGGCGTTATCGCGGGAGACTACCTGACACCCCATCAACGTGTAGTGCATCACAGACATTACGTTCAATGTAGTTTTCTTTTTTACTAAATGTTGTATTAGGCATTTGTCTCCCATTTCACCTGATGGTAAGTGACGATGAAGGAATATATGTAGTTTTAAGTAATATACTATAAATTGTAAGTTGACGTCTGGAGAAAATGCGCTGTGCAGTTTGTTGCCGCTTCTTCTGCACTCCGCTTTGGAAGCGGCTCTAAACTTAGCTTTAAGTAAATTAACGTCAACAATTCTTTGTTGTAAAATAAATGTTAACGTTCACCAAATGGTATGTAAAGTATCTTATGATGAATAAATTATATTTGAATTGAATTGATGAAGACGAGGATGTTACATGCCTATCCAAGAGATACCCATTTATTCTACTTTTGAATGTCCCGGGAATGTACTTGTCTGGGAATATAATATAATAAATAATATAAATAATATTTACGGGACAAATCACACAGATTGAGCTAGCCCCAAGGTAAGTTCGAGGTTTTTCTATTATATTTATGTTAGTCTGTAAGGTATGTGTGATCCGCTATTATAATGATTATTATAATAGCGGATCACAGGACCAGAGCTAAGGATACAACCGATAACATGCTGAAATGATGATCAACACTTGAAAAGCAAGTTTAGGCCAAGCCGGTTTCAGTCTCATGAACAGACCATATACAGAGTTGATGTTTTACAATGGATGCGGCAACGTTCTATCTTGCAATATTTGTCAATGACAGAGTGTTCGTGAATGACCGTCTAGGTCATCCTAATATGGGTTACAATCTTATTGAAAACTGCGATCTGCATTTGAATCTATGTCTGTGTTGCCCTTAGTGTGGCAAAATGAGTCAGTAAATAACGTATAACGGGCGATCGAGATAGCACAATTCATTAAACTACTGGAGTAAGATAAAAAGAGTTTTGCGAACTCCTAATTTAATTCGGCGATGGCGGAGCTGAAGTACTCAGATGACGAGTGCAAGATCTTTAAAGGACACAATGTCCCAACCGAAGGGTAACTTTATCTTCTTCACCACAGTTAAGGCCACGGATTCTCAAAATAACAACATTGCTTAATAGAGTAAGGTAGGCAGGTCAATTTTGACCCATTTAAATGTGATAAATTAATGTTAGGGAAATGTCGAACTGGTACATGCTGACGTGTTTCGTTTGTTTCCAAGTTAGTGATCTATTTAAGTGCACGTCTATGTTGCCCTCAGTGTGGCGAACTCAAACTCCATAACTGTATTACGGAGTCAGTAAAGAGCGTGTAACGTGCGACCGAGATAGCACGAGTTCGCCAAACTGCACGAGTGAGATAAAATGAGTTTTGCAAACTCCTAATTCGATTCCGCGACGCGGTTTTGGCGAAAAATGAGTTAACGGCCGGCTCCCGGGTGTGTGGAGTTAGCGCGTTGGGAACTTGGAAAATTGATACTTTAAGAGTTTGCATGACGGACGTGATGAGAAATAGGCTTAATTTTTCTGATGGATCTTTGCATTAGAGAAGTCAGTTTGTATTTCCTACAAGAACCACAATTATGTAAAATCTTGGTAGCCCAGCTGTGCGTGTGCATTGATTAGAACTTATTTATATTTAATTTCAATTTTTTAATTTATTATTGGCTAACTTTTCATGTTATTTATGTAACAATTTATATCTTATAATATATCCACACAATGTTGTATTGTTCTTTGAAATAAATGAATATGAATAAGAGAATCAACTAGGAGCTTGATGACTCAGTATAAATAAATAAGCATTATAGTCTTGTTTGTTCAGCCACCCTTGGTAGGGCCTTCTGGTATGAGTGACCGTTCTTTTGAAAGTTATAGTGATAAGATTTATCCAATATTAATTTAATCCAAATAAATACTCGTATTGAACAAATCTCATGCGAAAATATAAAAAGAAGCTCGTTTACTCCGGCCCTAATTAACAACCGAAGACGGCAAACAACAGCCGCGACTACATCGACACTCAAATCGATCTCAAGTCTGAGACAAGCTCGCTCAAGAAGATCAGGTAATAACTGCTGCTTCCAATTCTAATTAGTTCTAATTTAAATTCAGCATCTGCACTGCAATGTATTCAATGTACAAAAGGAGGTGGTTCGTGGCCTAGTACTCGTTAGCATATTTGACGCTTATGTATGTAAGGCAACCCGGGCGTGGTCCCTACTGGGATGGGTGACCGCAAGTGGCATAAAAATATATCGGGTTCCTCCGTGCTTCGTAAGGCACGTAAACACACCATATATGAAAAAACAACGCGAAAAATGTCTTTAAATTACACCAGTCATAGGTAAAACATATTTTGTAAAAAAATAAAAAAATGGCCTATTAAAAAATATATTTATTTATTTTTATTTAAAAATCTTTATTGACTACAATGGTACAAAGGACGAACTTAATGCTAAAGCATTCTCTACCCTTCGGGATAACAAATATGCGATAGGCGCAAAAAGACTATTGAAAACTATTTAATAAACTTCTTCTTATATTCATCTTAACTTTTCGCCCGCGGCTCCGCCCGCGTCAATGTCGATCCCTCGGGAATAGTACTTTTTCCCGGGATAAAAGGTAGCCTATGTCCTTCTTCGTACTCCAGAGAACTTGTATGCAAAATTTCATGATGATCGGTTCAGTAGTTACGGCGTGAAAGCGTAACAAACAAACAAACATACAAAAAACAAACTCACTTTCGCATTTATAATATTAGTAAGGATATATTCTATAGTCTTCATTATATTTTTACAGCTTATTTCACTCGGAATTCTAATGACGTATTTCTCATGCAGACATCCAAAACTATTTTTCGTGTTCCCAAAATTGTTCCCATAGGAAAAGTTGTCTGTGTTGATGGACTGAATCGCCCCTTACCTACAGGGAATTTCGAAGGTAAATTTACGCCCGGTATATACCAGGTTTATCGGAAGACCAGGTCAGATTAGCGATCTTGTAAAATACTTAACATTAAACCGCATAAAAAAAAATAACAATGCGGTAGTCAGTGCACTTACTTGGCACGTGACGTAATTTTAACAAACAACATACCAACTGAACTTATTTCATTGACAACTTAGGTCAATAGACATCGAATGTTGACTCATTATATTCCTCTTAATTATTTGAGCATGTTCCGAGTTGCATCCTTAGCTATGGTGCATCAGAGCGTGGGGTTTAATATTGTGACAACTTAATGCTGTCCTATAATATGATACGACCATTTTTTCCATTTTATATGAGAGATCGTGAATGTTTAAAATCACATATCGTAGAAATATTTACGTCCGCAATGGGTTATTTACATTATGTCTGGGTGAATAAAAGTGTATATAATATATTTACAAACTGTCTCGGCGAACTTCGTTTCGCTATAAGAAAACCTATTCTATCTTTTAAGTTGGACCGTATTACTATGACTAGCTCCGTGGCGCAGCGGTCAACACGCCAGCCTGCGATACGGAGTGACCAGGTTCGATCCCCGGCCAGGTCAAGATGAAAAATGATCTTTTTCAGATTAGCCTGGGTCTTCGATGTTTATCTATATATGTATTTGTTATAAAATATAGTATCGTTGAGTTAGTATCCCATAACACAAGTCTCGAACTTACCTTGGGGTTAGCTCAATCTGTGTGATTTGTCCGTATATATTTATTTATTTATTACGGATAGTTAGGAAGTTTCATCAAAATTGGTTCAGTAGTTTTATTCCGAACATACTTTAACATTGTGACACGAGATTTTTATATATATAGCAGCTAGAAGATATATATACCACAAATAAGAAAAACTGACCGAGTTCCCGGTCTTTTTTCCTAGTATATCATGCTCAATAGAAGCGAATCTTCCTTTTAATTATTGTGTACACTCTGAACTTGCGAATTTCAGCGACTTACGTCGTCTGTTCCGGCTCCGTTTATTTTATTTCACAGTGGGAAATAACAGCGGGACAGGCAGCATTTTTTGTTTTGCTTGAGTTGCTCTAGCTTGTAATTGTGGAACACAGCAAGAAAATAAATTTGTGTGAAAGGAATTTTGAAGAAGAAGCTAAGTAATTTATTTGTCTCGAATACACAAGTGTTTTAATAAGTCAATAACATTATATTTGTCTACGATTTCAATATATTTTTTATTTCATGAAATAAAAAACGTATCATAGTAGCACGTCTTTTTCTCTTGCGGGGTAAACAGAGCCTAAGTCTATAAGACCTTATGGCCACATTTAGCATGTTGAAGGGCGTGTAGATGGAAAACGGAATCAAATACATGTGGTAGAGCCACGCTACCAGCAAAATTCATTTTTGCTGGTAGCATGAATGGGCCGGCTCGTCTGGGGAATACCACACTCTCACAGAAAATCGACGTTTGAGTAGGAGCTTTACCGCTTCTATGCTTCGTTCGGTGAGTGAGAGTGCCGGAAGTCCATTCTTTCCCCATTTCCTCCCCCCATGTCCTTTCCCCAACTCCTTGAAAGGCTGGCAACGCTCCTGCTACACCCTGGTGTTGCGGTTGTCCATGGGCAGCGCTGGTCGCTTACCATCAGGTGACTCGCTTGCTCATTTGCCGCACTATAACATAAAAAAAAATAGTGATAGGTTGATAGTTGATAGACGCATCACCTATTGACATAATTCCGCAGATTTAAGCCCAATCCCTTGATCGGCTTTTACAATCTGCGCGGGAAGAGAAGCAGCTGACACATTCTACGTTTTTTCTTTTCTCCCAGACCAGCATGGAAGAGTCCTATATTATTCCTGATGAAGATAGGCTTAAGAACTAATTACCTAGATTTACACGTGCGAATCCGGGCCGGGCCGTAGTTTTAAATTAACGCATCTAATCCACCATCCAAATAATATTCCGGTGTATATTGCATGCTATCTTTCGATCAAATATAATGGTAGATACACGATTCGCGCTCGAAATGTGGGCACCGACAAAACAGCGCACTTATCGAGTTTAGGAGCTGTTTTGTCCACAGTTTCAATAAACCGCGCAAGCACTCACACGTCTCGCGATGACGAGGTCATTGAAAAGATGCAAAAACTACGCGTCAAAAGTGAAAACGAAAGATGAAGTGTAATACTTTGAGTATGTACCGTTTTTGTTGTTGTTTGTAAGTATGCATGATGTTTTGGCTCGGGGACATTATTTAGGCTTCATTTTGTATGAGACTGTGTATCTACCATTATATTTGATCGAAGATTATCCAACTAGTATTTTTGTGTTTGTGCTCGTGATATTACTCTTTTGATGATGAGCTTTGCCTGAAAAATCGTAGTAAATTACACTGCCCTGGAATAGGCTAGTTTACAAAAAAATGTGATTAGTTTGTCAGTTTGATAATAAAAAAGCTGTGACATCACGAGCACCCACTCATGAATTTTAACGCGCTTTATCTTTATCTTTTTTTGTTGATAAAAGAAAAATAACGTTTCCAATATTTTTGACGTGATAACGTCTTATAAATCGACGAACGCCGGCTACACGCACGAAAAAGTGTCACGTTCTGTGTGCAAGCGATAGAGAGGCACGATCGGCCGAAGGGTTTGGCCTGTGACGCATCTACCTCTCTTCCACCGTTATCACGTGTTATTATCGTCCGTTAACCGACTTTATAGACAACAAATTGTTTTGATTATCTATCTGATGGGCTAATTTTATTTAATTTAGGCTAATTTTGTAATTTTTTTTTTTGTAATTTTCGAGATTTTCTGCTGGCTACTGTAAATCGTTTCATCCAAGAAGTTTCTATTGAAGCTGCCAGTGATTATGTAAATGTCTATTCACTTTAATGGACTGTAAATTGTAACTTGCATGTCTATTTGATTTCGAGGAAGACTTGAAGTTGTCTTGACTGTAACTTGTCTTAATTACTGCTGTAGTCGTCTTTATTTACCAAGGCATCTACTAAATGGTTTCTCAGCTTTTCGTCGCTGTATGCGAACTACATGAATGTACTTTTAACCTACTTCCAAAAGTAAAAGATTCTCAATTCGTCACTTACTGCTTAATAAACTCTATTTTGTAGACATCAGTGACATATCCAGAACCCATAGTTATTAATAGTAACGGGACTCAGTATGACCCTTTTATTTTCATGGCTACAGCGTAATAACTGTAGTACTGCTGTATTGATATCGCAGTTCCAGTTTTGCTTAAAGTGCGAAAGGTTAAAAAAATATTCAGAACCTCCTCATATTATTGAAACTAACATGAGATGGACATTCCGCCGCGCGTCTCGCACTCGCCTTGTAAAATAGGCCCCTGACGAGTCCTAAACTATAGTCGGCAATCCCGACGAAATAGCACGTGAGTGAAGCGTATTTCTCAGAACCTCCTTATTTAAACAATACAGTTTAAAGTTATTAAAATAGTTTTCAATTAAAATAGGGACTAGCGGCTTAACGTGCCTTCCGAAGCACGGAATCATCTTTATTATCAGACAATCAGGTGATTCAAGCCTGCAATGTCCTAACCAAACTGGAAACAACTAAACAAAGTATGCTTCCGGTGGGAATCGAACCCACGACCCCCGGGTCAACGGGCAAACGCCTTAACCACTGGACCACGGAGGCTGTTATCATCTGTATTTGTTTGAATGGATTGTAACTTGCATGTTTATTTAATTTCTAGCTACAGAATCGCCTTTATTTACCATATAACATTGGATTTTTTTTTTCTATTTTTCATTAGTATATTTAATTTTGTGAGAAAAATGATTATTTTTTACTGTATTATTTGTTAATTATTTACGTTGCCGCGGGGTGATGGTTTGCAGGGAACATAGAATTTGTAAATATTTTAATTATACGCTTTTTATTAGCTTCACCTGTATCTTTGCTTGTTTATTAGTTTTTTGTTTGTAACCGACTTCTTTGAACTTTATACGGTCAGATTTAATTAAAATTTCGTAGACTTATGATCACAGAAGTATGACGCATTTTTTTTAAATCTATGCTTATGATGTACCGATGACAATAATAATTTAATTTGATAAAAGCGCGTTTTTGTAGTTTTTTTTTTTTTTTTAACTTTCTTTATTGTATTTTAGTTAGGTTTAATTATTATTAGTTTTTGTTATTTTCCAATAATTCAATACGAAAAAAGTTTGCGTGTACCATATTTTCAAGAACTACCAGTTTACTATTGGATGCTAGTAAATATATTTTATCACGATTTAGTGGTAAAACAATCATAAATTTTATATCTCTATTGTAGCATTATGCTTTTCTTATCCTTTACCAAAAAAGTGTGATTCCTATCGACATTTATATCATCAAAACCAAACGGAAATAATCTTCGTATTTATTAGAAACGTTCTCACTGGAAACTTGAGAACCGAATTCCGCCTTTGACTGTAATTGCTGGCCATGTGACTTGCATCGGAATTGCATTCTAGCAGCTCGCTATTAAATTTCAACACACACATAGCAAAGAACGCCTGACATGACTACACGGTAGAATAGTAGGGCTTTTTTTGGACCTTGCGAACATTTATAGAACCACCTCCTGATTATCAATAATACTAGCTGTTGACCGCGTCTTCGTCCGCGGCAAATTTCTGTTATTAAAGACATATACTTTCGCGGATATTTTTTTAGTTCGTTTATATAGGAATTATTATTAAATACACATTTTTTGGGTAACTTGAGCCGTTTACGCATCGCACCCGTCGGATGTCCTCAACTATGAATAATTTTCCTCCGTTTTCAAAACATTTTATATTGATGCTTCGCTCCTATTGATCGCAGCGAGATATTTTATAGTCTAAAGCCTTCCTCAATAAATGGACTATCCAGCACAAAAATATTTTTCCAATTCTAATTTTTACAATAAAAAAGTGCTTGTTCCATTATTATACACTGGAATATCCTATCTCTGCTCATGACAGCCTCGAAAATACTAATAATTATTAATGCGAAAGTGAGTTTGTCTGTTTATTTGCTACACTTGACTAGCTCCGTGGCGCAGCGGTCAACACGCCAGCCTGCGACACGGAGTGCCCGGGTTCGATCCCCGGCCAGGTCAAGATGGAAAATGATCTTTTTCAGATTGGCCTGGGTCTTGGATATTTATCTATATATGTATTTGTTATAAAATATAGTTGTTATATCGTTGAGTTAGTATCCCATAACACAAGTCTCTAACTTACCTTGGAGCTAGCTCAATCTGTGTGATTTGTCCGTATATATTTATTTCTTTATTTAAGGACTTTCATCGCGAAATAAGGTACTGTTTCCGAGGGATCCATAAGGGATTATAAACTTGCCAACAATAAAATAAACCGTTTCACAAAATTCATGATTTCAGTGTTGCATCCGAAATCCCAAGAAGCGACAATTAAAGCTAAGACGGAACTGAACAGAACTCGAGTCTCGCGACGCTCAGTGATAAAGTTTAAATTCTCTCATTTGCTGGATTTATTCATCTTTTGTAATTGCTAAACGGCGATTTGGTTGAGAGTAATTGCAGAAATTTCTGTTCACCGATGGTGGAAAACTTTATACAAGTATAAAGGTGTATACAGTTCAGTGGCCTATCTCGCTACCCGTGTAGGTATTGAAAATAGACCTTTTTTAGGATTCCGCACTCAAAGGGTAAAAACGGGACCCTATTAATTTCGCTCCGCTGTCCGTCTGTCTGTCTGTCTCATGAATCGTGATAGTTGGACGGTTGAAATTTTCACAGATGATGTATTTCTGTTGCCGCTATAACAACAAATACTAAAAAATTGAATTAATTTAATATTTAAAGGGGCTCCCATACAACAAACGTAATTTTCTTTGCTTGTTTTTGCTCGTGATTCATAACGGCAACAGGTAGACACTTTAAATATTCACAGAATATTTAGTTATACATTCACTTTAAAAATAAATAATTAAATAAAAATTAAATTGATACTAAAATGGGTTTTTGTATTGACTATGTAGCTAGCTCCAAGTGAGCTTTCGCTACTTCACAGGGTATTTGAGGCGAAGGCAGAGTGTCTTCAACCCTATATAGACAACATCACCAAAGGGCCCCCAGAAGGGACGGGCCTCGGCTTTGGGCGTTGCCGGTGAGCTTAAGGCTTGGAGAGACAGCAAACTCTTATATTTAAATTCTGTAGGTCAGGGAGGCTCTCCATTCTCAAAAAAGAGCTATAGTAATTCCGGGGGAGTTGGCCATACGGTAGAGATGGCCAATCGATTTATTTCTAAAAATATTCGCTGGGTGGCGCCACTTATTACTTAGTTCGCTCAGTGTTGAGGGCAGGTAAAGGTGTACGAACAAATATTTTACAAAAAAAGAAGAAAAAGTAAGTAAAACCCTTATAAATATTAAGACTATTGCAAAACTTTTTTGGTGTGTGCATGTTTCATGTTGTGTCTAGGCTTTTTCTTGAGAAAACAAGCTATTTTACACTTTTTTTTATTAGTTTGTTAGTGATGCTTTGCTATAACCTCAAAATGGCGCACATGGTGTTTTTAATAGATTTTTATTTTATTGATGGTCATCTCTCCCGTAACATTAGGAGAGATGGCCATAGCCAGCCAGTCTAAGATGGCCATATGGCCATCTTTTAAACTAAATGTATTTAACTTGAGAATCATGCAATTAAAAATCATTTTCTGTATTCTTTCAGATGCCTAACAAATACAAAAGAAAAGCAATTGCTTTGCGAGGAACTGGAATGATGCATTAAAATCAGCTTTAAGTGCTGTAAAAAATTATGGATTATCTGTTCGCGCCGCAGCCAAGCAAGTTGGCATGCTACTAACATCTCAATAATATATAAAAAATAGAAAAAAAAGCTGAACAATTAAAACAAGTTAAGGAACAAATAGAAACAGATAAAAGATTCAAAATAAAGTAAAAAAGAGAGCGAACAGATTCGGCCAAACCAGCTTCAAGAAAAATTTTAATTGAATCGTACTGTTAGAAAGAGAAAAGCTAATAGACGGATATCTGAGAGTAGTGAAGATGAAGAAGAACAAGTATTGTGTGATTTATCAGATGAAGAAATTAAGAATGAAGAGGAGAACTGTCGTGGTGGCGGAGAAAATTATTATGAGACTCGCCCGATACAAAATTGCTTAAAAACATTATTTGCCAGCTTTGGGTACACGAAAATTGTACTGAATTCGATGATATGTTTTCTAGATGTAGTCAGATGAAAAAGAAAGAGTCAAAGATGCAAAATAATTAAAAATTCATTACATTAACCGAGCCAAATGTAGAATTAAGTGCTGGCCATCTTCCCTGTATTCCTATGGCCATCATACCCGGACACTAGGGGAGAGATGGCCAATCTTGATTTAAAAACAAATATGATTTTAAGATTGATCCCATACAAAAATGTTTACGTTTTGTGATTTTCCTTAAAGTTTAATGTTTAAAGTTTCATTAGAAATGAAGATAAATACTAAAATACGTATATTTTATTTATAACATCGCCTTAAAAAAACTATGGCCAACTACCCCGGACTTACCCTAGATATAAATATTGCTAATGCTATGTTAAAATTGGAGTGGCATTGCATACTCCAAGATTAACGTCCGGACTATTTAGCGGATAAGGAAGAAAAGAAGGGTCTTTGAATCGAAAGTTTTTGGAAATAAAACCATATAGTCACGAGGATGGACTTCTCGCTAACTATTTACTTCAATACATTGACCAGATTGTCTTCTTTCATATGATTGACAATTTTCATTTAGGTTATGTAAACCGCAATGTATGTTTAAGTGACCATTAAAGCGTTGTGTACAACGCTTTAATGGTCACTTAAACATACATTGCGGTTTACATAACCTAAATGAAAATAGTCAATCATATGAAAGCCGCAATGTTAATTGAAGTGCCGATTTAAACGTTTTACACCGTAGCTGTCAAAGGTTATCAATTAGGCCTACAAGTCTCCTGAGACCCTGGACACTGGGATACTATAACTAGGCTAAAAACTGAAATATGCTTGAATGAAATCTAATAGATATCTAGCTGTCGTCGATCAGTCAAGAGCACCTTGAAAGAAAAATGAAAGCCAATTAAATCAAGATTACGGGAGTAGTGCGCGTTTTACTGGAAAACCACCTTCAGGATTGCTTCCCCAGTTCCTCGCCTTCAGGACCTATTTGGGTATCTACAGTCCGCTCGAATATAGGCAACATTTGTTTGGTATCTATCTAAAATAACAAGTAACATGAAGATGAAACTGTGGGAGAGCGATCACACTACAGCAAATTTTATAACCCCACAAGAGCGTCTTCCCCCTGGCTACAATTTATCCTGGCCCATCTAGAAGTCGCTCAATAGACTGCGAACGCAGGTGGGTCGATGCAAAGACAATCTGGTCAAGTGGGGAATGATAGATATTTCACAAAACGTTTGCGAGTGTGGACACTCTTCCCAAACTATGGTGCACCTCCTCTCTTGTCCAAGGTGCCCGAACACCTGCACTCTGGACGATCTCCTTGCAGCATCTAAGGAAGGCATGATCATCATTTCGAGTAGGTAACATGGTCAATCGACCATACACACCCTGGTGTCAGAGTTCTTCGGAACCACCTCTCGGCCTCTGACGTGGTTCCTTTAATGACTACCAGATGGCAGCCGGGACCACCGGCTTAACGTGCCGTCCGAAGCACGGAATCATCTTTATTTTCAGACAATCAGGTGATTCAAGCCTGCAATGTCCTAACCAAACTGGAAACAACTAAACAAAGTATGCTTCCGGTGGGAATCAAACCCACAACCCCCGGGTCAACGGGCAAACGCCTTAACCACTGGACCACGGAGGCTGTAAGGAAGACATAGAAGTGGCCCACTATTGGGCTGCAAAAATATAGTAACTGAAGTACCATTGACACAAAAAGAACAAGAAGTAACAGAGGAAAAATAATTAAAAGGTTTCTCTGAATTTTAAAATAGTGGGGTGTGTTAAAAACACGTTCTCTGCAGCCGGGACAAAATCCACTTAATTCCGTTCCTTAGCACACTGTTTATTAGATTAACCGACTGCGCAGAAGCGGGGTAAACTAGCGCCAAGTGGAGTCAAACAGGAAATGCATCGGAGCTCTTTGAGTCTCGTTGTACCATCTGCGACGAGAATTTTCATTAGTTTCTTGAATTTTAGTTATTTTGTTTGCTGATACTTGTATAGCATATTATCTATATCAAGTTTAATATAACTGTCACGAAAATCTCTGCATAGAATTTTCCACTCATAGAACTCTCATGAACATTGTCGTCCCGCTCACACATATGTATATCCTATTCCGCTCACACATATCAATACTAATAATAAATCTGTAAGGGTTGGTCATGGAGTAAGTTACTTTGTTTTCAGAGTTTCAGAGATATCGTGTTTATAAGCTCTATAGGTACATGATACTGAAACTAAATTGAGGATTTTAGGTTTTTTTTTCTGTATTTATGTATGTTCAGTCAATTCGTTTAAGAGTAATGGAGGAACATACCTACAGAACAAAAATTTAAAAATCCTCAATTTAGTTTCAGTATCATTTACCTAAAAGTATTCTTCTTTATTTATACTTTCGAAATCCATTAAGCCGTTTGCAAGATACGGAGTAACAAAGTATTAACAAACACACATATCCGCACTAAACACATAACCTTCATTAAAAATAGAGGAGTGCGTTAAAAACATGTTCTCTGCACCCAGGACCAAATTAACTTCATTCCGTTTCTTAGCGCACTGCTTATTAGATTAACCGACTGCGCGGAAGCGGGGTAAACTAGCGTCAAGTGCAGTCAAACAGAAAATGCAAGAGCTCTTTGAGTCCGTAGCTTGCGACAAGAATATTCATTACTTTCTTGAATTTAGATTTTTTATTAAGGAGATAATTCGTGTAGTGACAGTAGGTATTTTAATTATATGGTAGTGACTATAAAATTACTAAGTTATTTTGAAAAATTGTATTTTTAGTGTACCTCATAAGGAATCCTTATAGGGTTACTTTGTTGTCTGTCTGTCTGTCTGTCGAGACCCGTTTTCAGGAATGTGTGGAGGAGGTATCAAGCTGAAATTTATATCAAATACTCAAGTCTACTGTTTCTTAGAGCAGTGAAAAAATCAAACTTCTAAGCAAATGCAATATATATATATATAGTAGATACAGCTATTTATGCCGCAAATTTTCCTGGCTACAGGGTACTTCCCATGAACTCAGAATCTTAAAGCACAGATAAAAAAATTGCGAAAAGCATAAATTTTTAATTACATCTTATAATTAAAATAATTTAAATAGGTCATTTTAATTTTATTGTAGATGGTACGGAACCCTTCGTACGCGAGTTCGACTCGCACTTGGCCGGTTTTTTATTAATGAGTTGATATTAATGTATTTTCTAATAATGGAACTTGCTTGACTTTACTGGATTATTCCCGCGCCTTTGATAGCCTTGAAACGCCTCTTATGATTTCAAAACTTTTATACTATGGCCTCGACCACAAGTCTGTATCGTGGTTTAATAGTTACTTGAGTGAACGGTATCAGAGAGTAAAACTTGTAAAACATGATGGATCTTGTCTCTTTTCTCAACCACGACCTGTAAACCGCGGAGTCCCGCAGGGATCTATACTTGGACCTCTACTTTATATTATATACAGTGCTGACCTCATCAAGGTAATAAAGCACTGTAAATACCATTTGTATGCCGACGATGTCCAGGTGTACATATCTGATACACCAGAGAATATATGTGAGGCAGTCCGTAAAATGAATGTAGATCTGGAGAGTATTGCTGATTGGTCCGCTAAAAACTCTCTTGTGCTCAATCCAGGGAAGTCCAAGGTAATGTTTTTGGGTTCAAAGATGCAAATTTCTAAGATAGTCGACCAAAATCCAATTGTAACTATGTTAGGTGCGGCGATAGACAGATTGGAAGAGGCAAAACATCTGGGCATTATAATCGACGGTGAGCTAAGATTCGAAAAACATGTCAACAATATTGTTCGTAACCGCTTCTACCGTCTGAAAATATTATATAAAATTAGAAACTTGCTAACAGAGCAGGTACGAATTAGGCTATGTGAATTCTTAATCCTGTCGCGACTTAACTACGGAGATGTTGTCTATGGACCCCGAATTTTAGAGCGGACTCAACGTCTAATTCAACGTGTACAAAACGCATGCTGCAGATTTTGCTAAAATATCCCGCCGCGAAGTCATATCACGCCGTATCTGAACGTTGGTTCGATGCTGAATAAGCTCTCCCGCAGACATCTACATCTGGCAACGCTCTTATTTGGGGTGATAAAACATGGGAATCCAGAATATCTTTATTCGAGGATTAAATTCTACCAAAACAGAAACGCAAGATCTTGTCGTCCACCACTTTTAGTGCATTGTCATAAAACAGCTTCTTTCAGGGGCAGCTTCCGATATCAGGCGACGAAATGTTGGAACAACATCCCCCCTCCAATCAGACACTTGACTACAATTACATCCTTTAAAAAAAGATTTCGGACCTATCTGTGCGATTTGCAAAAAATTAATAATCCGACTCGTCGCCGGTAGCTGTTGCTGTCGCTGAAGGTCCGCTCGGGCATATCTGTTTATTATCCCCCTATCCTGCCGTATATTCATCAGAAATCAGTGCAATATATATTTATGTCTACTCTTCGAATTTCTTAATTACACTATCTATCTTTATAAACAACGCGCCGCCTTATTTTCTTTTTCTTATTAAATTAATTCTTTTTTATTGGATACGCACCTCACACTCTTCTTCCGGTCACAGCTGAAAATCAGTGTATTGCTTTCGGGCAATATTACCACTGAGCTGTGTCCTTTTTGTATTGCTGTAGCACACGCATCGAGAAATGCGCAGGTAGGTATTTTGTATTTGAGTTAATTTTTGTACTTGCTTTTTTCTTATAACTGTGTATTTTTTTTGTATGTGTGTTATGGCAGCAAATAAATGAATTATCTATCTATCTATCTAATGTTGTACCTAGATTTAAAAATAACCAAGAGGTAAACCTCTTGGTTATTTTTAAATCTAGGTAATGCTAAAGCATTAACTTGAAATTGGACAGGATTACCTATTATTTAGTGTAATACTATTTCGCTGAGTGTGTAATTTAGGCGCGAAAGACGAAGGTGCGAAGTGCTGAGGTGCAAGCGAACTCAGGCGCAAAGAGCTAAGGTGCGAATGAACTGAGGTGCGAAGGGCTGCTGCTTAATTAAGTAATTTTAAATTAAGTTGTTGTTTTTGGGTATGTAAGTGCCAAACATTGGTGTCAAATATTGAAAGCTTTCAAAGGCAAGTGACACCGATTAATGATTTATAAATAAAAAAAAAATCATACCGACAAATCACACAGTTTGAGTTAGTCCCAAAGTAAATTTAAGACTTGTGTTATGAGATACTAACTCAACGATCTAAGTATTTCAAATTGGCCTGGGTCTTGTATCTATATAGACTATCTATTTCATAACAAATACATATACAGATAAACATCCAAGCCCCAGGCCAATCTGAAATAGATCCTTTTCCATCTTAACCTAATCGGGAATCGAACCCGGGATCCACGGATTGGCAGCCTGCCATGATAACTACTAGGCTACAGAGCTCATCAAATATAGTCACCAACCATGCCTTACCATCTATTATTATACGTGCAGTATTAAACAGCCGCAATCAGGCGACAAATCGCCATGATTTATGTGTTTGTACTTCATTACCGTTTTATGGCGAACGACACAACACATACAACGTACGACGCGTGGGTTGGTGTTTTTGTTGAAACCCTTTGATCGAATACGCGAATGGCTTGTAAATGGAATAGGCTTATTTCCTAAAAAAATACCATATAAAATAATTAGTCTGTCTTATAGATTATCCAAAAATATTAGGTGTGCATTTTTTTTTAATCAAAAAAAAAATTATAAAAAATTTAAGCTATCGCCCGTTAAAGTTCCGCGTGACGTCACTATCCGGTACATTTTTTACCGGCCTGTTGCGTCATGAACCCCCACTCCTGAACTTTGATGCGCTTTATCTTTATCATCTTTTGTTTGATTAAAAAAAGGAAAAATACGTATATAATATTTTTCGGTAATCTATAAGACGGATTAATTATTTTAAATGGTTATTTTTGAATAAAACATGCCTATTAGCAAATTCGATTCTCTTTACTAATTTTTAGTAAGTACCTGGATGATTAGCATTGCCATATAAAACGTGGCAATACTGCCAGCCTTCTGTCCACGCTACCACGGGGTAATGAGCTGCCAGGGCTATTTTATTTGTAATTTTGTCTTCTTTTAAGTTTTAATAAGTAGTTTTTAAGTTATTGTTTTATTTATATTTTATTTAGTAAACTTTTATTCAACCTTAAATAAAATTAAGTATATATTAATAAATATACAGAATTGCTCCTATAATAGGTTTTATAGACTTTTGATATTACGTGTATGTTTCAATATAATAGTGGACATTGATATACTCATAATAAATTAAGAAATAATCAAACAGCATTGTGAATGCAAAATAAAACACTTGTAAAAAAGCAGACATTGAGTTTATTTTATCAGCCAATGTTCTTTTTGCGTAAAAGCCCGCAATTGTATAGAAATTCTACTAACTTCAATTGAGAAAAAATCCTTCAGAGTTAGGTGGTAGGTAAGATAAGATTAAACTTGCTAACTATTTATAAATGTTCAGTAAACACCCCGGGTGTTGTTTGTTTTTGGTGTGTGTAAGTGGCCAACACTGGTGTCAGATTTTCAAGCTGCCAAAGGCATCTGACATAGATTAACGACTGCCATTAAAGATAATAACAGCCGGGACCAACGGCTTAACATGCCTTCCGAAGCACGGAGGAGCGATAGATATTTGTTGCCACATGCGGTAAGCTATAACAATAGGGACTGCGCCCAGGGTTGCTTAACATGCGCAAGCGATTTCAATGCTCACGACCACTAGAACATCGGGCTCCTCAAACACTCCGGGTGACCACGGTGGACCCCGGGCTCGTACGCACAGCAGAGGATGCAATTGGGAAAGCGCTTGAATGATGATGTGAATGAGATTAATTTATGTTCTGTCCTATATAAAAGTGACAAATTAACTTATTTAGTTATTGTTCTAAAAAAGACATAGATTTTCTGAGGCAACCTAAGTCGCTCAATAATAGTATAATACTAACGGTTATATAACGATAACGAAAATGGTTCCACAACAATAGCTAAGTTGTGGAACCATTTTCGTACATTACAGTTCTGCAAATAGGCGACAAATCGCTGTAAATTACGGCCGTCTGGTTTACGTGTTTGAACCACATTACCGGTTTATGGCAAATAACACGACGCGTACAATGCACAACACATTGGCTGGTTTTCTGGAAAGCTTTATTGGAATACACGATTAGCTTGAATAGAATTAGCAAATTGGATCAACCTTAAGAAATGAATAGATTAATTGATTTTCCGTTAAATGTAAAAAGTAGCAAATAACGAACGAACTTTTATATTTAGCAGAATAATATGAGCAATATTATTCTGCTAAATATAAAAGTTCGTTTTGCGTCCGAAAATGACGAAAAGTCATCATACATTATCTCAGGCAACCTAAGTCGCTCAACAAGATACGTAGTCACATATATCTATAGCTAAGTTTTGGAACCATTTTCACACATTACAGTCGCAGCGACAAATCGCAGTAAATTACGCCCGTCTGGTTTACGTGTCTAAACTTCATTACCGGTTTATGGTAAACAACACGACGCGTACAACTCATTGGCTGGTTGTCTGAAAAGTTTTATTCGAAGACACGATTAGCTTCAATAGAATTAGCAAATTGGATCAACCTTAAGAAATGAATAAGATTAATTGATTTTCTGCTAAATATATAAAGTAACAAATTGCTAATATTATTCTGCTAAATATAAAAGTTCGTTTTGCGTCCGAAAATGACGAAAAGTCATCATACATTATCCCAGGCAACCTAAGTTGCTCAACAAGATACGTAGACACATATATCTATAGTTAAATTGTGGAACCATTTTCACACATTACTACAAATCGGTGTAAATTACGGCTGTCTGGTTTACGTATTTGAACTTCATTACCGGTTTATGGCAAACAACACGTCGCGTACAACGTACAACGCATTGGCTGGTTTTCTGAAAAGCTTTATTGGAAGACACGATTAGCTTGAATAGAATTAGCAAATCGGATTAACCTTAAGAAATGAATAAGATTAACTGACTTATATATAAAGATAAAAGTGGCAATTTGCATATATTATTCTGCTAAATATAAAAGTTCCTTTTTATTTTTTATTATGATGTTCTAGTATAAGTAAATCGATCAGTTCTCTTAAATCAAATATCTTAGTTTGTTGTTTTTAAATCTAAAATTATATTATTATATGAAATGATATTCTGTATTGGAATCTGGTTCGCACTTTCTCAAAGGTGACAGTTGAAAATCAGCTGATACTCCTGGTGAGTAGCGTTTATTTGAGCTGTAGCCCTTTGTGCACAAATGTATGCTTAGTTGTAAGTATTAAAATGTGTAATCATCCTAACTAATATTATAAATGCGAAAATGAGTTCGTTTGTTACGCTTTCATATTGTAACTACTGAACCGATTATCATGAAATTTTGCATAGGTACACGTTATGTGGGGTACGAAGAAGGACACATTATATCCCGGGAAAAAGTACTGTTCCCGAGGGATCGACACTGACGCGGGCGGAGCCGCTGGCGAAAGCCACAATATACTGTGTGTAAATCTATACTGATATTACAAAACTGAAGTTTGTTTGTTTGTTTGTTTTCAATGCGCTAATCTCAGGAATTACTGGCTCAAATTGGAAAATTATTTTTGTGTTTGATAGTCCATTTATTGAGGAAGGTTTTAGGCTATAAAACATCACGCTGCGACCAATAGGAGCGAAGCATCAATAAAAAATGTTTTAAAATCGGGGGAAAAATTACTAATTAATCATAATAACAGAAATTGCCGCGGACGAAGTCGCGGGCAACAGCTAGTCAAGTTTATTGTGTGTTACAGAAAATAAATAAATATTTTTTCTATCTATTTAGTCAAAATCTTCTTTTTTTGGGGCGAGTTTTATTAATTCAGCGTTGAAGAGTTTTCTGTTATCAGACTCGATGATGTTATTTTATGTCATCCAATTCACATCGGTATGCAAACATTCAGCTTCACATAAAATAGTCGAGATTTTGTATGCTGTTTTGCAAATAATCTAGATCAAAGGATAAAACAATAGCATGCATATTGTTTCGCCCATTTTTACCACCGTTTATATATTTGCTGTAACTGCGAAATAAATTGGAGTATTCAACAAAGTGAGACCTTTAAAATGGATCCTAAAATATTCACTCCAAAATACAGATAGGAATGTATAAAGCAATCACACCGACAAAGTGCTGCGCTTTTGAAATTGACACTTTAGTGCCAGGGGCATGTTGTAGCTTTGACAATACACTCATATGTCACGTCGTTATAAGTTTTATTTTAACTTTTTCGCTTTGCAGCAAAATGTACTGTACGGGGCAAGTTATCCTTATCCTTACTAATATTATAAATGCGAAAGTGAGTTTGTTTGTTTATTTGTTACGCTTTCTCGCCGTAACTACTGGGCCGTACATAATGAAATTTTGCATACAAGTTTTCTGGAGTACGGAGAAGGATATAGGCTACGTTTTATCCCAGGAAAAAGTACTATTCCCGCGGGATCGACATTGACGCGGGCGGAGCCACGGGCGAAAGCTAGTTATTTATGTTTTATGTTACGTTCAAAGTCACTATAATTATACTGTGGTCAGGGATGTCATCCTTAACAGCATGTCTAGTGGTTGCAGGTATAAGATCGGGTAAGCGTGCCCGGCCTCCCTAGTAGCCACTTACTTATTTCATTCGAGCATTCATCTGAGCATTAGCCGTGTGGTATCCGGCAGAGTAGAATAGGACCACTCCAAGTCTTCCCGTGGATGTCGTAGAAGGCGACTTAGGAAATACAAGCTAAACAAAGCTTATAAACATCTAAGACACCTCTCCAACCCGTCTGGCCAGCGTGGAGAGTGTAGGCCAAGGCCTCTGGCTGCTCTGGCCAAGTATGGCCCTAGTAGTACAGAGAGGGTCGTGCTCCTGTAGTGGAGACTAAAAAGGACCTGATGATGATGATGATTCATCAGAGCGAACAGTATCCTAATACCTTCATTCTCTTCCAAAATCTAACAAATCCCTATGTTTCCCCAACTTTGTTGTTGTTTTTCGTATGTGTAAGGGACCAACACTGGTGTCAGATTTTTCAAGCTACCTTAAGGCATCTGTCTTAGCTTAACGACTGCTATCGAAGATGACAACAGTTGGGACCAACGGCTTAGTGTGCCTTCCGAAGCACGGAGGAGTTCGAGATATTTTATAACTTCCCTAGCTTAAAATGCTTTCAATTGGTAGCAGCGTCAAAAGTATAAGGAACAAAAGAAACCGCTCGTCATCCCGCCTGCCCAGCGTAGTGAGTATGGCAATATCCTCCCATGGAACCATAAAAATTTTGGGATAGGCCTTTGTCCAGCAGTGGACTTCAACGGCTGAAATGATTTTATTTTCCTTACTTCTTGAAGTATATTTAAATACGCTATTATTATTACAATCTAGCCAAATAGTAGGATAGATTGTAATAATATTAGTAGTTTGGTGTGTAATTAAACATTGACTTAGATTGTTAAAGTATTGAATAAGAATGTATCCATCGACTTTTCCCACTGTCTCTTATATGGGAAGGGCACTTTGTTAATGTGTCTTTAATCTCACTTACACAGCACTATTATATTAATATTTATCACTACACCAATCGCAATATACTTTTATTAAGATAAGAAATAAAATATGGTGAAAATATTTCAAGCGGGCGGGATTTGAACCTGCGACCTTAAGTCCATGTACGACTTACGCTCTACCAACTGAATACCTTTTTGTTCATCATATTTTATTTCTTAATTTAATAAGAGTATATCAAAATAGCATTGTGAATGCAAAATATAAACACTCAAAAATATCTTCGCAATATGCCTGTATTGTCAAGGAGCTGGATCGCCTCGACATTCACATGATGATGCAATGTGCAAGCTTATATGCTTCAGCGTATTTAGTTATTATTTTGTCGACAAACTCAAAATAATCGCCGGAGGCGACAAGCTTTGAAGATACCAGTTTCTTTGATTGTGTCGTACCCAATAGGAAATAGGGACGTGATTGTTGCACAATCAAGAATAGAGCTAGCCTAGTTCAATCTAAGACAGGAATAGCTAAGTCCGAGGTGTTCCCTGAGGTATTTGCTTCAGCCTGTTTGAAGCTTTCAATTGGTAATGAACGCCAGACATAATGCTTTGTTTTCGCTTCTACAACGTTGTTTGTATGTAATATGGTGTTAGCAAACTCTGCAAATATGCTATTCTTTTTTATGGCTAATGCTAATAAAATGGAAAAAAGGAACTAACGTAGTTTTAAATAAATACCAGTCTTATGTTGCTTGGTTCTGGTTATCCGGAAAAATATAAAGACGTGACTATACCTTAGACAAGAATAGTCAATTCCAAAATATTCCCTGAGGAGTTATTTCCAAATATGACGTTTAATAATAACCTGATCACGTTACGTAGCAACATTTCCTTTGAAGCAGTAAGTTGTTAAATTAACTGCACCTGTTTCTTTTTTGAAAAAATCGTTATTCTTAATAAAATCCGCCTAAGTGCGAGACGGAATCGCGCACTAAGGGTTCCTTACAATTACCTATATAAATTAAGTTTATAATTATTAAAAATATTTTTATTATATGATGTAACTAAAAATTTATGATTTTCGCACTGTTAAAAAATTTCATGCGGACGGGACTTGAACCAGCCATCTAGGTTCACATACATACATAGGTATGTTTCTTTGTTGTGCCATAACTTTTTTCTCAGCGAATTTGGACGTTTAGCGTATCGTTGGATTTCTTATACCCTTTCGAGTGATACAGGCTATTACATACATATAGGTTATTGTGTCATCTGTAACCTACTCAAGAAAACTAAATGTGTATACAACTTTATATGAATAAAGAATTATTATTATTATTATTATTTTTATGGCATGGCATTTCAGTTTTCTACCATATTGGTAAACATAGCCTTTCGTACAATGACCTGTGAATGTATAATTTTCCCTGAAATAGACAAAAGCTTTATTGGTAGTAACAGAATTACTATTCGTGATTCAAACTAACACAGGAATAGCTTAGTCCGAGTGTTCCCGGAGGAATTCTCTCCAAATGTGGCGTCTGGCCTCTAAGTATTTAATCATCGGGCTGCTTTGTAGCAACCTCCTAAAAATATTCAGATAAAATGCCTTGTCCTCCTATAAAACAAATTTAAAGACAGTCTTACTAATATCTGTAAATATGTTTTTGATTATTCATATTTAGGTTTGAAGAAATTTTGAATAGCCGATTGCTAATAGCTTTCTATCTCAATTTCTGGATCCCATCTTGTCACAACTACCAAAAAGGAGTGTATTGTTTTTCGTGTTCATAAATGTTTATAAGTCGGTAAGTATCATCATCTGGTATTTTTAGTCTCCACTGCAGAAGCATGACCCTCTCTGTACTACAGGAGCTATACAGGCCAGAGCAGACAAATGAATTGGCCTACACTCTCCACGCTGGCCAGACAGGTTGGAGAGGTCTAATTGAAGTTTATGACCTTTTTTTAGCTTGTATTTCCTGCGTCGCCTCTTACGACATCCATGGGAAGACTAGTAGTGGTCCTATATTACTTTGGCGGAAACCACACGGCTATATGCATATATAATAAGTATAAGTATATACATATGTAAGTATTGAGTTTCTTTATTCTGCCATCATAACTTTTAAATACGTTGAGGGTTTTGTTAGATTTATTATATCATTCCATGTGACATAGGATATAACTTTTTGGCATAGTAGTAGTGATTTATTAATGCTTGTTTAATTTTAAAGCTAAATAAGTTGGTGAATATAGCCTTTTAAGCAAAAACCCTATTCACTCTGAAATAGAAATAGCCTATAACTACCAACCAATAAAGGTTGCTATAACTACCAACCAATAAAGGTTGGTAGTAACAAAACTATTTGTGATTCAAAGTAACACAGGAACAACTAAGTCCGAGTATTCCCGGAGGAATCCTCTATACATGTGGCGTCCGGAGTCTTAGTATATAATCTTCGAGCTACATACAGCAGCCTCTTTGAAGGATTGAGTTCAATGTTAATGTCTTGCAGAATGCTTTATACTCCTTTGAATAATAATAAATAAATAAATATATACAGACAAATCACACAGATTGAGCTAGCCCCAAAGTAAGTTCGAGACTTGTGTTATGGGATAGTAACTCAACGATACTATATTTTATAACAAATACATATATAGATAAACATCCAAGACCCAGGCTAATCTGAAAAAGATCATTTTCCATCTTGACCTGGCCGGGGATCGAACCCGGTCACTACGTGTCGCAGGCTGGCGTGTTGACCGCTGCGCCACGGAGCTAGTCAAACGTTATAAGAATAACGTTATAAGAAGGCGACTTAGAATAAACAAGCTAAACAAAGCTATTAAACATCAAATATGACCTCTCCAACCCAGCCAGCGTGGAGTGTGTACGCAAAATCCTCTGTTTGTTCGGGCCAAGTATGCTCTGATAGTACAGAGAGCATCGTGCTCCTGTAGTGGAGTCATCATCATCATTTCGTGAAGGTGTCACGGTCAATCGACCATCCACACCCTGGTGTCAGAGTACTTCGGAACCGCCTCTCGGCCTCTGACGTGGTTCCTTTAACGACTACCAGATGGCAGCCGGGACCAACAGCTTAACGTGCCTTCCGAAGCACGGAAACATCTTCATTATCAGACGATCAGGTGTTTAAAGCCTGAAATGTCCTAACCAAACTGGAAACATCTAAAGTATGTATGCTTCCCGTGGGAATCGAACCCACGACCCCCGGGTCTACAGGCAAACGCCTTAACCACTGGAACACTGAGGCAGATGGAGAATAAAGTTAAATTCTTAGGAGCTTAGTTTTTGTCAGGGTCACGGTGTGGAAAGAAACGCGCACACTGACTGTTTTTGACCGAAATAATGGAGTGGTTTGCCATTGCCTTAGCCATTTCACAGACTAATGAACAAGGGTGTGCAGGTAGCCTCACGGTGTTTTTCTTCACCGAAAGCAGATTGTGGTTGATGAAAATGATTGTACAAACACAGAGGTGAGGTTCGAATCAATCAATCGAATCAGCCGTAAAAAGTCCACTGTACAAAAGGCTCTGCCAAGGATTTTTTATTCTATTAGAGGATATTGGCATACTCTCCACGCTTGGCAGGCGGATTGGCGAGCTTTCTTTGGCTTCTTGTAGTTCCGACGTTGCTGCCCTTCGGAAGCTATTTTAAGCTGGGAAAGGATAGGAATAAGTTGGATTTTGGTAAGGAATGAAAGTATTGGTATACTACACACTCGGATAAATGGGGAAAAAGCAGCTTGGGTGGTCGGGTGCGCGAACCCGATGACCGGCAGCTGAGCATGCCACCCTGACCATTGACACGCCTTACCATCATTTTTAAGAAGGTTCGAATCAGGAGTGATTTTTTGCTTATAGGGTCGCATTCCACTGAACCACTACCGCTCTTTTAGATTAAATAAATCAATAAATAAATATATAGGGACAAATCACACAGATTGAGCTAGCCCCAAAGTAAGTTCGAGACTTGTGTTATGGGATACTAACTCAACGATACAACGACCTGGCCGGGGATCAAACCCGAGTATTCTCGTGTCGCAGGCTGGCGTTTTGACCGCTGCGCCTCGGAGCTAGCCATATTCTTTCAGATTCTATCTTGTCCTTTGGACGTGACAGAGGAAAAGACCCATTAAAGGGTTGTAGTAAGACGGTCGTTGACTCGTCGTCTCGAACACCGAATGGCCCAGAAGTGCAGTTTAATGCGCACTTAAGGTTTTATTAAGGCACAAGGCGTTTCACTAACGAAATCTCGTAAAACGACACTCAACCCTCTCACAGCTCCATTACCACTATTGGTTTAAGAATGACTCATTTATTAAGGCGAGGCCTCAAATGTTTGGTACCTTCGCTCGGCAAAGGACTGATCAAGTGCGCGCAAGGGATAGCGCTTGGCGGTTTAGCCCGTGTATGATGAGATAGGAGATAGTCTCGAGTCGCTCAAAGAAAAAAACGTAAGCGCCAAATTCGTTATTTCTATTTTATATAAAATCAGACCGGTTAATTGTATTTTCATATTTACATTTTGATGAATTACTAATAACCTATATTTTAGTCTAAAAATCATTATTTCATTCGTCGCATTTGAGCTACAATAACAAAAACTCTGCGAACGAAGACCATTTTTCAAAAAATATTTCTATCGAGTAAATTTTATCAAAACGTGTTTTCATCTTAAATTTTTGGAGATGAAATAGTCAAAAATCATATAACTTAGATTTGAAACTCCTAATTTAAGTATTTTGCGAGATAAATAAGGTTCAGAACGACCTTATTTACAGTGGTATCACCTTAAGGACTTATATACAAAAAAAAGTGCTGTATTATATTACTATGTGGCCATTGCCCAGTGGTAGCTACCACCGGGTGTCACCCCGGCCTGCTGTATTAACACATCCTGCATGGCTCTCCTCATGGTGTCACCACTCCTAGTGCTAGTAACGATGATTATTGGGTGAGTTGCGCCGCTAACCGATTTTTACGGCTGTCGCCTTGGTACGTTATATTTTTTGTGGTGTCACCTAAAAGGGTGACATTATATTACTGCAAAAATATTTCTTATGGACACTTTAATTTGAAATCGTAGGTTATTCGTAATTCCAAGTTGTAATGTAATATATTTTTTAATTCCTTCATTCATCATCATATCAGCCGCAAGAAGTACACTGCTGGACATAGGCCTCTCCCAAAGATTTCCAAAATGACCGTTATATCCTTTATTATTGATATTTTTTATTTAAAATGCTACTTTTCATAATTTACATAGGAAGAAAGAAATTTATTCACCTTATTACTGAACATATAGTCTATATAAATGTGTTCTTACACTCGCTGTTGCCAGGCGTTTTGGGTCTTCTGTAACTTTATTTGTTATATTAACAATGCGCTGATGAAACGCAAATGTAAGTTAATTTAATCATTAAAAATATTTTGGGTACATACCGTGATGAATTTAGGATCCTATTAGCGATATTCATGTCACATTCCTATAACGTAGACGTAATGGAACCTAACGACATCCCTTCATTAGATCTTATTCATCATCATCAGGTCTATTTAGTCCCACTGCAGGAGCATGACCCTCTCTGTACTACCGGAGCCATACTTGAAAAATTTCACGAGGGCGGGACTTGAACCTGCGACCTAGGTCTATGTACGATCTACGCTCTGCCGTCTGAGCTACCACTACTTTCGACGCCGAGATTGAATCATGCGGTAGCTCAGATGGTAGAGCGTAGGTCGTACATAGACCTAGGTCGCAGGTTCAAGTCCCGCCCTCATGAAATTTTTTCACCACATTTTATTTCTTAATTTATTAAGAGGTGTTTAAGGGTATTAAATGACCCAACTTCCCTTGAGAGTCATACTATCTAATTCGACAGCTTCTAAGTACTCTAAGTTCATGTATACAGGGTGTAAGTAGGTCTTGCTGTTGACTTAATTAACAGAAACTGTGTCTTCGGTAACTGCGTGTAAGCAGTGCTAAGCACATTACGACGGTGTCATGTTGCCAATCAAAATGAGTTGCGCGGTGCTGAGCTCTATCCACGGTAGCGGCGTTATTTACTGTAAAATTTAATAGAATACATAATTTATATTTTTATAATTTATAATATTTATAATCCTTACTAATATTATAAATGCGAAAGTGAGTTTGTTTGTTTGTTTTTTTGTTACGCTTTGACGCCGTAACTACTGGACCGATCATCATGAAATTTTGCATACAAGTTCTCTGGAGTGCGGAGAAGGACATAGGCTACCTTTTATCCCGGGAAAAAGTACTATTCCCGAGGGATCGACATTGACGCGGGCGGAGCCGCGGGCGAAAGCTAGTAATTTATATTCTCAATTTACTTTGCTTCTTTAGCGAAATTACCCCTTTTTAGGGTTCAATACGCAAAGGGTAAAATCGGGACCCTATTAATATCGCTCCGCTGTCCGTTTGTCTCTCTCTCCGTCAATCACCAGGCTAGTGATACCATGATAGTTAGACAGTTGAAATTTTCACAGATGATGTATTTCTATTGCCGCTATAACAACAAATACTAAAAATTAGAATAAAATAAATATTTAAGGGCAATACAACAAACGTTTTTTTTTCTTTTTGCTTGATTTTGCTCGATATTGATAACGGCAACAGGTAGACTCTTGAAATATTCGCAGAATATTTAGTTATATATTCACTTTAAAAATGAATCATCATCATCATCAGGTCTTTTTTAGTTTCCACTACAGGAGCACGACCCTCTCTGTACTACAAGAGCCATACTTGGCCAGAGCAGTCAGAGGATTTGGCCTAGACTCTCCACGCTGGCCAGACGGGTTGGAGAGGTCTCACAGATGTTTATAAGCTTTTTTTAACTCGTTTGTTCGTTTGCCGTCCCATATCATAAAAATAAAGATTACTATCGCTCGCTACATAATTTTGTAGGGAAATACACCATTAACCCCACTTGTAGTGCGGGTAGTACAGTATCTAACGAATCATACTGCGTGCCTGTACGCTAATAAGAGCAGTCTCATATTGCCACAATGCATCGACGATGCTGATAAGTGAGCGAAGGCGCTGCGTGGTTTTCAAATTAAATCGAAATGCCATACAAAAACTAGCGGTCAAAGATCAGAGATACAAATCGGTGAGGATGCATTGACAATGACCAATTATCATTTCAGGCGTTGTTTAGAAGCATTACGGTGGGGCAAGATGCATTTGGCATATCCATTAGTAGGATTTTAAGTTAGATGGACAATATACAAACTATCATGCAATGACTGGCACATCTAGTACGCTGTACATCTGTGGTTAGTCCGGTGGGGTTGTTTTGTGTGACACGGTGACGCCTTTTCACTAGGTACCGTCCAACAAAATGTTTATGCTACCTAGTACCTACTACATTTATTTAATGCATTAACGGGAATTAACGAAAACATACCGGTTTTCTCCAGAGGTTTCGACCAGGTTGCACCGGCCGTGGTCACTGGATCCAGTGACCACGGCCGATCGAAACGTCTGGAGAAAAACGGTATGTTCGCGCTAATTCCCGTTAAGGGCCCGTACTACCTCACACTGCTTTGCATGATTGACTGTTATATCAATAATAATTAAATACTCAAGTTGAAATAAATGCAGCAATGTTCAGGACTAACTCTGGTAACTATATGACTCAAAAACACGATTGCGTTAAATTTTCTCGATAGAAAAAAATTGCAAAGTTGCCCCCAAATCACGTCTAATTTACTCGGTATATAGCATTATTCACCAAATACACTAAAATTTACCTTGAAACTTTTGATTATTATTGCATTACAGATAAGGCAGCCATCATATGTTTTTCTTTTTCGAATAACCCTTGAATATTCCTAAAAAACGAAAATATCCAAAGTAGCCAACGCGTTTAGACCATCCGCGTTTGTATCGCCACGCCGCCTGGCATATGGCGGGCTCTTAATGCATTTAGTAAATATGCAGCGCGAAAGTTTAAAAGTATTTACCTATACATTATTTGTTAATTTTGATAACCGAATGCTCATTGTAAGTTATAATTGTATTCTCAGTAAGTGAAAACCATTGTATTTTTTATGAGAAATAAAGCTTTTTAAACTTAGATGGGCTTTTGTTGCTTTGAATACCTTTAAGGCAACAAAAGCGCGTCTAAATGTGTGTATATAATTGTAAGCATATCTGAAAGCTGTTATATCAGTGGTTGTTTGTTTGTGTTTTTTTTTTTAATTGTATAAGTGGCCAACACCGTTGTCAGATTTTTCATGCTGCCTAAGGGCATCTGATACAGCTTAACGACTGCCATTAATGATGACAGCCAGGATCAACAGCTTAACGTACCTTCCGAAGCACCGAGGTGCTCGAGATATTTTTATGCCACTTGCGGTCACCCATATGAGTGTGTGGACTGCGCCCAGGATTTGGGAAACCAACATAAGCGCTAATAATGCTTACGTCCACTAAGCCAACGGTCTCCTCAAATGGTCAAAGTGCGTAACTTATAACCGAAAAGTACCGGGTTCAATCGACGCGCAGCACAACTGCTGCTATTGTACTTTTGACTTATGTATGGTAATTTTAATTCTTCCATGCTGGTCTGGGAGAAAAGAAAAAACGTAGTATGTGCCAGCTGCTTCTCTTCCCGCGCAGATCGTAGAAGCCGGTCAAGGGAAAATCAAAAGTATCATGACAATAGGCGATGCGGCTAGCAACCCATCACAATTTTGATTCCGTCTTCCACCTTTAAGCCCACCATCACGCTAAATGTGGCTAAATGTGGCCTTAGGCTATATGTACCCCGTAAGGAAAAAAGACGTGATAATATGTATGTATGGTCATTTTAATCCATCCATCATTTGACATTGATGAATTATAATATCATGAGAAATCTTGCGTCATTATTGGTTGATTCATTGTGGTCATATCTAGATCGGAAACCACAGTTAAACCATTTTTCACTGTTCAGGCACTGGTCATTGATAAGTCAGAGAAATTATGATATCTTAGAAGCCATAAAACTATGTCTTTTCTCAAGAAAGCTATATTGACGCACTAATACAGGCTTAAGCTCTATATCTACAGCTTTCCACGCAGTCAGAACAGCGTGATGTCCGCTCATGCTGATTTATAATGTGATTTGTCTCGGCGCCAAGCCGCGGTGATTTACACCGCTGCCGGTGGCTATTATGATATGGCGAGGATTTTTATGGTTGTGGGACATTTAGTTTGCTGAATCATCTTGAAATTATTAATTGAGTGTATTTTTAGCAGTTTCTTAAATGAATAAGTAACGTAAACAAGATCTGTTAATTACATCTGAATCAGCTTCATTCTATATACTTTTTTTCCTGAGATAATGCTTTTATCTAGGATATACCACCAGCGTTTTACCACTTTCACATATAAAAAAACAACAAGTTATATGAAAAAACAGAGTCATCATATCTAGATCGCAAAGCGCACTGAACAATAGCTTGCACTGAGAAGTACATCTGTACCTGGTTGATATCTCTCTAGGTATCATCATCTCCGAAGCCATTAAACTCTGCCTTTGCTTAAGAAGACTACATATAACCTGATATATAGGCTTAGGCTCTATATCAGCAGCTTTCCACGCAGTCAGAACAGCGTGATGTCCGCTCATGCTGATTTATAATGTGATTTGTCTCGGCGCCAAACCGCGGTGATTTACACCGCTGCGGGTGGCTATTATGATATGGCGAGGATTTTTATGGTTGTGGGACATTTAGTTTGCTGAATCATCTTGAAATTATTAATTTACTGTATTTTTTGCGGTTTCTTAAATGAATAAGTAACGTAAACAAGATCTGTTAATTTCAACTGAATCAGCTTCATTCTATATACTTTTTGCCTGAGATAATGCTTTTGTCTTTTTCCACTTTGTATAAATATCTCTATAGGAACCTAACACCAGCGTTTTACCACTTTCAAATAAAAAAAAACAACAAGCTATATGAAAAAACAGAGTCATCATATCTTGATTGCAAAGCGCACTGAACAATAGCTTGTACTAAAAAGTAGTACATCTGTACCTGGCTGATATCTATTGTCATGGGGTAGATCTATACTTGTGTATTGCTGGCTAGCTGAATTCCACCCTTGACAAAAATAAAGTGTATGGAAGTGTAACACTCTATAAGAAAATAAATTAACGAACCTTGGCCAGTGGGAACATTTATTATCGGTGATTAATTAAATACCATAAGGACTTGACCACTCATTTATTTAAATACCTTAATCTAGGGCTGCTAATCTGCAGCTTTAAACTACTTTACTCTACGGTGATTCCCAGCGGCTCAAAGGACCTCATCGGAATGTGGCCGTTTGAGCGTCTGGCCATCACCGTGTAAGTACACACAGCAAACAGGACTGCCCATACACTTGACTCACGAATACTCTCAGGGAGTAGGTTCCTTCCTGCTCTTTGTATGCACCTACCAATTAGTTAACAAGTCCTATATGTCACCACTGATTATTTATGTAAACAATCTTTAACGATATGTCTTGGAGAAAATTAACTCAGCGCTAAGGCTTAATGCTGACACGTATTAATAAATATAGACCGACCTCGCCTCCAAATGATACCTGGACCACTCTGCGCAGCCTCAGACAGAGCACGTGTCGCCACGTGGAGTTTCGACGGAGTGCCTCGTAACCAGGAACCAAATAACTACTTCTTTATGTGCAGCAGACGGAGCATAACAGCGTCTCTTAAATATCTTCCTTATGAAGTTGCAAATACAAAATATTAAATCTCACAACATGAATCCCAATCCTGTAACAAAACAATTTGCTTTCATTAGTACTAGTTACAGATAACAGATTCGACGTACGCTATCACTTGGAATTTCACTTACCGGCGCAATGCGCTGGATACCCTTAGCCCTCCAACAATAAATGTGACGCCATCCGGCCCGAATCGTCAGGAATTGCTGAAACAAGCGACAAAGTCATGACAAAGGAATCTCCACCAACCATGTTGACGCACATTTTCCTAAATCATAATTCCTCCCCAACTCACCAAAAGCACGGAGACAGGTCCTTTTACAATTTCCAATCAGGCCCGCGCCATGTGCTGTTCTTAAGTTCACAATCGAAATGCATCCTGGAGGCCTGCTTCTTCAGACCATCACCAAGACAATGCTTCCCTGTCAGTCAATCTCCTTTCCGGTGTTCCCATGCATGGATGATCTCATCACCCCAGTGGTTGAGGAAATTCTCCCATCTCAGCCATGACAAAAAACGAAATCGGGTTCACTCCGTGAAGACACCGATTTATTTAAACATGGAAATATCGCAAAAACTCATTCCCAGAAAATAACAAGGATCTGGCTCCTCTATTTAAATTATTTAACAAACCAAAACAACATCTTGGGCAAACGTCATATAGCCGCCACACCAGGGCGTGACGTTTTCTGCGAATGTCACAGATGAAACAAAATCATACCAATGACAATTTGGATGAATAGCCATAGACAAAAGGAATAATTGGTTTCCACCAAATCGAATCCTCCAGGAAAAAATCACGACGTGATACTATCTAGATATTATCATCTCCGAAGCCATTAAACTCTGCCTTTGCTTAAGAAGACTATATATAACCTGTAATACAGGCTTAGTCTCTATATCAGTAGCTTTCCACGCAGTCAGAACAGCGTGATGTCCGCTCATGCTGATTTATAATGTGATTTGTCTCGGCGCCAAACCGCGGTGATTTACACCGCTGCCGGTGGCTATTATGATATAGCGAGGATTTTTGTGGTAGGACATTTAGTTGGCTGAAATAACCTCTGAATCTTTTTGACACTCGTTGTTAACACTATTGTATATAAATAAATAAATAAAATAAAATTCATTTATTTCAGATATCAATGATCCATATTAAAAGTATAATCCATATTAAGTAGTAAATTGAATATTCAAATCATATTAAAATTAAATTAAATCAAAATTAAATTAAAATGATAGTTACAATGTCATTACTAATACGTACTACTTAAAACAATCGTTGCGGCTTAGGTACTGAGACATGTTTATCGCAGCAATGCTGGAGGTAGGTACAATCCAGTCGGTCAGCAATCATCTTCAGAATGATATTGGAGCTAGCTCGCACTCTACGCACCAGGGATGCTCCCCACTTACGCATAGTTGTGTAAAAACAATCTGTGCGAGCTTCTGCAAACATGCCCGAGGCGCTACAGTACCGTGGCAGCCCCAATATCACTCTGAAAGCATTATTGTACAAGATGCGGAGATCATTGTAAGCCCGTTTGGTATAATTTGCCCACAGGGTGCAGGTGTATAGTGATGTACAATAAGATCGGAAAAGTGTAACTTTGACTTCTTGTGAACATCGTGCAAACCTGCGGGCAATCATATTAGCTCTAATTGATAATGCTCTCCGCTCTCGCTCAATATCGGCGTTATCGTTAAGGCTGGTAGTAATTAAGTGACCCAGGTATTTAAATTGACTGACCCACTCTAAAGCTACATTTTTTAGTATTACGGGTGGTACATTTCGAGGACACTTTGTACCTGCCTTGAAGAGCATACATTGGCTTTTCCTTACATTGTATTTTAGACCATGGCTACTTGCATACTCCTCGCAAATCCGTACCACCCTTCGCAAACCACAAATTGACGCACTCAGCAGCGCCATGTCATCCGCATAACTGAGATTATTGACACAGATACCGTCAATGTGGCAGCCGACATGCTCACTGCTGAGCTCGACGAGCAACTGGTTTACGTATAAGTTAAACAAGGTAGGCGATGTTAATCCGTGTATTGTATATCAGGTGTAAATTGACCCTTGACATACCCTTAAAGGGGTGAGGCAGCCCGTAACTTACTGGACCCAAAATGAAAATTTTTGGGTCCAGTCAGTTACGGAAGAATGGAAACAAAAAAAGAATAACATTTTTTTAAGAGTTAGTTAGGTGTTAGTCATTGATGTTTGAGCAATTGTCCCAAAGAAAAAAAATGTTGGAATTGAGGAATTATATCATCGTCATTTCACCAGTAAGAAGTCCATGCTGGATATAGGCCACTCCCAAGGATTTTTTGGTCACATGAAAGGATATTGCAATACTCACCACACCACGGTTGGCAGGCGGGTTGGTGAGCGCAGTTTCTTTGGCTTTACGTATTTCCGACGCTGCTGTTCTAGGCCTTTTTAAGCTAAAGAAGGATAGGAGTTTGTTAGATTTGAGAGCGGAATGAATGAATGAATGAAAAAACTTTATTACACCAACACTTAAAAGTAATAACAATAAAAATAATTAGGTATAACATGAGGTACAAAGGTGGGCTTATCGCAGAGTGCAATTGGTGTTGCAGATGTCCATGGGCGACGGTGACCACTTTCCATCAGGTGGCTCGTCTGCTCGTTTGCCGTCGGATATACATAAAAAAAAATCTCTTTTTTTTTTAATTTATTTATTTCCAAAATAATAACAATAATTAAATTATTATGCAACCCAAAAACCACGTAGGTTTTTCCGGGTTACATATCATCTACATTCAATCTTCTAATTTAAGTATTTTGCGAGATAAATAAGGTTCAGAACGACCTTATTTACAGTGGTATCACCTTAAGGACTTATATACAAAAAAAAGTGCTGTATTATATTACTATGTGGCCATTGCCCAGTGGTAGCTACCACCGGGTGTCACCCCGGCCTGCTGTATTAACACATCCTGCATGGCTCTCCTCATGGTGTCACCACTCCTAGTGCTAGTAACGATGATTATTGGGTGAGTTGCGCCGCTAACCGATTTTTACGGCTGTCGCCTTGGTACGTTATATTTTTTGTGGTGTCACCTAAAAGGGTGACATTATATTACTGCAAAAATATTTCTTATGGACACTTTAATTTGAAATCGTAGGTTATTCGTAATTCCAAGTTGTAATGTAATATATTTTTTAATTCCTTCATTCATCATCATATCAGCCGCAAGAAGTACACTGCTGGACATAGGCCTCTCCCAAAGATTTCCAAAATGACCGTTATATCCTTTATTATTGATATTTTTTATTTAAAATGCTACTTTTCATAATTTACATAGGAAGAAAGAAATTTATTCACCTTATTACTGAACATATAGTCTATATAAATGTGTTCTTACACTCGCTGTTGCCAGGCGTTTTGGGTCTTCTGTAACTTTATTTGTTATATTAACAATGCGCTGATGAAACGCAAATGTAAGTTAATTTAATCATTAAAAATATTTTGGGTACATACCGTGATGAATTTAGGATCCTATTAGCGATATTCATGTCACATTCCTATAACGTAGACGTAATGGAACCTAACGACATCCCTTCATTAGATCTTATTCATCATCATCAGGTCTATTTAGTCCCACTGCAGGAGCATGACCCTCTCTGTACTACCGGAGCCATACTTGAAAAATTTCACGAGGGCGGGACTTGAACCTGCGACCTAGGTCTATGTACGATCTACGCTCTGCCGTCTGAGCTACCACTACTTTCGACGCCGAGATTGAATCATGCGGTAGCTCAGATGGTAGAGCGTAGGTCGTACATAGACCTAGGTCGCAGGTTCAAGTCCCGCCCTCATGAAATTTTTTCACCACATTTTATTTCTTAATTTATTAAGAGGTGTTTAAGGGTATGTAATGACCCAACTTCCCTTGAGAGTCATACTATCTAATTCGACAGCTTCTAAGTACTCTAAGTTCATGTATACAGGGTGTAAGTAGGTCTTGCTGTTGACTTAATTAACAGAAACTGTGTCTTCGGTAACTGCGTGTAAGCAGTGCTAAGCACATTACGACGGTGTCATGTTGCCAATCAAAATGAGTTGCGCGGTGCTGAGCTCTATCCACGGTAGCGGCGTTATTTACTGTAAAATTTAATAGAATACATAATTTATATTTTTATAATTTATAATATTTATAATCCTTACTAATATTATAAATGCGAAAGTGAGTTTGTTTGTTTGTTTTTTTGTTACGCTTTGACGCCGTAACTACTGGACCGATCATCATGAAATTTTGCATACAAGTTCTCTGGAGTGCGGAGAAGGACATAGGCTACCTTTTATCCCGGGAAAAAGTACTATTCCCGAGGGATCGACATTGACGCGGGCGGAGCCGCGGGCGAAAGCTAGTAATTTATATTCTCAATTTACTTTGCTTCTTTAGCGAAATTACCCCTTTTTAGGGTTCAATACGCAAAGGGTAAAATCGGGACCCAATTAATATCGCTCCGCTGTCCGTTTGTCTCTCTCTCCGTCAATCACCAGGCTAGTGATACCATGATAGTTAGACAGTTGAAATTTTCACAGATGATGTATTTCTATTGCCGCTATAACAACAAATACTAAAAATTAGAATAAAATAAATATTTAAGGGCAATACAACAAACGTTTTTTTTTCTTTTTGCTTGATTTTGCTCGATATTGATAACGGCAACAGGTAGACTCTTGAAATATTCGCAGAATATTTAGTTATATATTCACTTTAAAAATGAATCATCATCATCATCAGGTCTTTTTTAGTTTCCACTACAGGAGCACGACCCTCTCTGTACTACAAGAGCCATACTTGGCCAGAGCAGTCAGAGGATTTGGCCTAGACTCTCCACGCTGGCCAGACGGGTTGGAGAGGTCTCACAGATGTTTATAAGCTTTTTTTAACTCGTTTGTTCGTTTGCCGTCCCATATCATAAAAATAAAGATTACTATCGCTCGCTACATAATTTTGTAGGGAAATACACCATTAACCCCACTTGTAGTGCGGGTAGTACAGTATCTAACGAATCATACTGCGTGCCTGTACGCTAATAAGAGCAGTCTCATATTGCCACAATGCATCGACGATGCTGATAAGTGAGCGAAGGCGCTGCGTGGTTTTCAAATTAAATCGAAATGCCATACAAAAACTAGCGGTCAAAGATCAGAGATACAAATCGGTGAGGATGCATTGACAATGACCAATTATCATTTCAGGCGTTGTTTAGAAGCATTACGGTGGGGCAAGATGCATTTGGCATATCCATTAGTAGGATTTTAAGTTAGATGGACAATATACAAACTATCATGCAATGACTGGCACATCTAGTACGCTGTACATCTGTGGTTAGTCCGGTGGGGTTGTTTTGTGTGACACGGTGACGCCTTTTCACTAGGTACCGTCCAACAAAATGTTTATGCTACCTAGTACCTACTACATTTATTTAATGCATTAACGGGAATTAACGAAAACATACCGGTTTTCTCCAGAGGTTTCGACCAGGTTGCACCGGCCGTGGTCACTGGATCCAGTGACCACGGCCGATCGAAACGTCTGGAGAAAAACGGTATGTTCGCGCTAATTCCCGTTAAGGGCCCGTACTACCTCACACTGCTTTGCATGATTGACTGTTATATCAATAATAATTAAATACTCAAGTTGAAATAAATGCAGCAATGTTCAGGACTAACTCTGGTAACTATATGACTCAAAAACACGATTGCGTTAAATTTTCTCGATAGAAAAAAATTGCAAAGTTGCCCCCAAATCACGTCTAATTTACTCGGTATATAGCATTATTCACCAAATACACTAAAATTTACCTTGAAACTTTTGATTATTATTGCATTACAGATAAGGCAGCCATCATATGTTTTTCTTTTTCGAATAACCCTTGAATATTCCTAAAAAACGAAAATATCCAAAGTAGCCAACGCGTTTAGACCATCCGCGTTTGTATCGCCACGCCGCCTGGCATATGGCGGGCTCTTAATGCATTTAGTAAATATGCAGCGCGAAAGTTTAAAAGTATTTACCTATACATTATTTGTTAATTTTGATAACCGAATGCTCATTGTAAGTTATAATTGTATTCTCAGTAAGTGAAAACCATTGTATTTTTTATGAGAAATAAAGCTTTTTAAACTTAGATGGGCTTTTGTTGCTTTGAATACCTTTAAGGCAACAAAAGCGCGTCTAAATGTGTGTATATAATTGTAAGCATATCTGAAAGCTGTTATATCAGTGGTTGTTTGTTTGTGTTTTTTTTTTTAATTGTATAAGTGGCCAACACCGTTGTCAGATTTTTCATGCTGCCTAAGGGCATCTGATACAGCTTAACGACTGCCATTAATGATGACAGCCAGGATCAACAGCTTAACGTACCTTCCGAAGCACCGAGGTGCTCGAGATATTTTTATGCCACTTGCGGTCACCCATATGAGTGTGTGGACTGCGCCCAGGATTTGGGAAACCAACATAAGCGCTAATAATGCTTACGTCCACTAAGCCAACGGTCTCCTCAAATGGTCAAAGTGCGTAACTTATAACCGAAAAGTACCGGGTTCAATCGACGCGCAGCACAACTGCTGCTATTGTACTTTTGACTTATGTATGGTAATTTTAATTCTTCCATGCTGGTCTGGGAGAAAAGAAAAAACGTAGTATGTGCCAGCTGCTTCTCTTCCCGCGCAGATCGTAGAAGCCGGTCAAGGGAAAATCAAAAGTATCATGACAATAGGCGATGCGGCTAGCAACCCATCACAATTTTGATTCCGTCTTCCACCTTTAAGCCCACCATCACGCTAAATGTGGCTAAATGTGGCCTTAGGCTATATGTACCCCGTAAGGAAAAAAGACGTGATAATATGTATGTATGGTCATTTTAATCCATCCATCATTTGACATTGATGAATTATAATATCATGAGAAATCTTGCGTCATTATTGGTTGATTCATTGTGGTCATATCTAGATCGGAAACCACAGTTAAACCATTTTTCACTGTTCAGGCACTGGTCATTGATAAGTCAGAGAAATTATGATATCTTAGAAGCCATAAAACTATGTCTTTTCTCAAGAAAGCTATATTGACGCACTAATACAGGCTTAAGCTCTATATCTACAGCTTTCCACGCAGTCAGAACAGCGTGATGTCCGCTCATGCTGATTTATAATGTGATTTGTCTCGGCGCCAAGCCGCGGTGATTTACACCGCTGCCGGTGGCTATTATGATATGGCGAGGATTTTTATGGTTGTGGGACATTTAGTTTGCTGAATCATCTTGAAATTATTAATTGAGTGTATTTTTAGCAGTTTCTTAAATGAATAAGTAACGTAAACAAGATCTGTTAATTACATCTGAATCAGCTTCATTCTATATACTTTTTTTCCTGAGATAATGCTTTTATCTAGGATATACCACCAGCGTTTTACCACTTTCACATATAAAAAAACAACAAGTTATATGAAAAAACAGAGTCATCATATCTAGATCGCAAAGCGCACTGAACAATAGCTTGCACTGAGAAGTACATCTGTACCTGGTTGATATCTCTCTAGGTATCATCATCTCCGAAGCCATTAAACTCTGCCTTTGCTTAAGAAGACTACATATAACCTGATATATAGGCTTAGGCTCTATATCAGCAGCTTTCCACGCAGTCAGAACAGCGTGATGTCCGCTCATGCTGATTTATAATGTGATTTGTCTCGGCGCCAAACCGCGGTGATTTACACCGCTGCGGGTGGCTATTATGATATGGCGAGGATTTTTATGGTTGTGGGACATTTAGTTTGCTGAATCATCTTGAAATTATTAATTTACTGTATTTTTTGCGGTTTCTTAAATGAATAAGTAACGTAAACAAGATCTGTTAATTTCAACTGAATCAGCTTCATTCTATATACTTTTTGCCTGAGATAATGCTTTTGTCTTTTTCCACTTTGTATAAATATCTCTATAGGAACCTAACACCAGCGTTTTACCACTTTCAAATAAAAAAAAACAACAAGCTATATGAAAAAACAGAGTCATCATATCTTGATTGCAAAGCGCACTGAACAATAGCTTGTACTAAAAAGTAGTACATCTGTACCTGGCTGATATCTATTGTCATGGGGTAGATCTATACTTGTGTATTGCTGGCTAGCTGAATTCCACCCTTGACAAAAATAAAGTGTATGGAAGTGTAACACTCTATAAGAAAATAAATTAACGAACCTTGGCCAGTGGGAACATTTATTATCGGTGATTAATTAAATACCATAAGGACTTGACCACTCATTTATTTAAATACCTTAATCTAGGGCTGCTAATCTGCAGCTTTAAACTACTTTACTCTACGGTGATTCCCAGCGGCTCAAAGGACCTCATCGGAATGTGGCCGTTTGAGCGTCTGGCCATCACCGTGTAAGTACACACAGCAAACAGGACTGCCCATACACTTGACTCACGAATACTCTCAGGGAGTAGGTTCCTTCCTGCTCTTTGTATGCACCTACCAATTAGTTAACAAGTCCTATATGTCACCACTGATTATTTATGTAAACAATCTTTAACGATATGTCTTGGAGAAAATTAACTCAGCGCTAAGGCTTAATGCTGACACGTATTAATAAATATAGACCGACCTCGCCTCCAAATGATACCTGGACCACTCTGCGCAGCCTCAGACAGAGCACGTGTCGCCACGTGGAGTTTCGACGGAGTGCCTCGTAACCAGGAACCAAATAACTACTTCTTTATGTGCAGCAGACGGAGCATAACAGCGTCTCTTAAATATCTTCCTTATGAAGTTGCAAATACAAAATATTAAATCTCACAACATGAATCCCAATCCTGTAACAAAACAATTTGCTTTCATTAGTACTAGTTACAGATAACAGATTCGACGTACGCTATCACTTGGAATTTCACTTACCGGCGCAATGCGCTGGATACCCTTAGCCCTCCAACAATAAATGTGACGCCATCCGGCCCGAATCGTCAGGAATTGCTGAAACAAGCGACAAAGTCATGACAAAGGAATCTCCACCAACCATGTTGACGCACATTTTCCTAAATCATAATTCCTCCCCAACTCACCAAAAGCACGGAGACAGGTCCTTTTACAATTTCCAATCAGGCCCGCGCCATGTGCTGTTCTTAAGTTCACAATCGAAATGCATCCTGGAGGCCTGCTTCTTCAGACCATCACCAAGACAATGCTTCCCTGTCAGTCAATCTCCTTTCCGGTGTTCCCATGCATGGATGATCTCATCACCCCAGTGGTTGAGGAAATTCTCCCATCTCAGCCATGACAAAAAACGAAATCGGGTTCACTCCGTGAAGACACCGATTTATTTAAACATGGAAATATCGCAAAAACTCATTCCCAGAAAATAACAAGGATCTGGCTCCTCTATTTAAATTATTTAACAAACCAAAACAACACACCTTGTTCCTCCATCTGTCAAAATATCCCAACATCTTGGGCAAACGTCATATAGCCGCCACACCAGGGCGTGACGTTTTCTGCGAATGTCACAGATGAAACAAAATCATACCAATGACAATTTGGATGAATAGCCATAGACAAAAGGAATAATTGGTTTCCACCAAATCGAATCCTCCAGGAAAAAATCACGACGTGATACTATCTAGATATTATCATCTCCGAAGCCATTAAACTCTGCCTTTGCTTAAGAAGACTATATATAACCTGTAATACAGGCTTAGTCTCTATATCAGTAGCTTTCCACGCAGTCAGAACAGCGTGATGTCCGCTCATGCTGATTTATAATGTGATTTGTCTCGGCGCCAAACCGCGGTGATTTACACCGCTGCCGGTGGCTATTATGATATAGCGAGGATTTTTGTGGTAGGACATTTAGTTGGCTGAAATAACCTCTGAATCTTTTTGACACTCGTTGTTAACACTATTGTATATAAATAAATAAATAAAATAAAATTCATTTATTTCAGATATCAATGATCCATATTAAAAGTATAATCCATATTAAGTAGTAAATTGAATATTCAAATCATATTAAAATTAAATTAAATCAAAATTAAATTAAAATGATAGTTACAATGTCATTACTAATACGTACTACTTAAAACAATCGTTGCGGCTTAGGTACTGAGACATGTTTATCGCAGCAATGCTGGAGGTAGGTACAATCCAGTCGGTCAGCAATCATCTTCAGAATGATATTGGAGCTAGCTCGCACTCTACGCACCAGGGATGCTCCCCACTTACGCATAGTTGTGTAAAAACAATCTGTGCGAGCTTCTGCAAACATGCCCGAGGCGCTACAGTACCGTGGCAGCCCCAATATCACTCTGAAAGCATTATTGTACAAGATGCGGAGATCATTGTAAGCCCGTTTGGTATAATTTGCCCACAGGGTGCAGGTGTATAGTGATGTACAATAAGATCGGAAAAGTGTAACTTTGACTTCTTGTGAACATCGTGCAAACCTGCGGGCAATCATATTAGCTCTAATTGATAATGCTCTCCGCTCTCGCTCAATATCGGCGTTATCGTTAAGGCTGGTAGTAATTAAGTGACCCAGGTATTTAAATTGACTGACCCACTCTAAAGCTACATTTTTTAGTATTACGGGTGGTACATTTCGAGGACACTTTGTACCTGCCTTGAAGAGCATACATTGGCTTTTCCTTACATTGTATTTTAGACCATGGCTACTTGCATACTCCTCGCAAATCCGTACCACCCTTCGCAAACCACAAATTGACGCACTCAGCAGCGCCATGTCATCCGCATAACTGAGATTATTGACACAGATACCGTCAATGTGGCAGCCGACATGCTCACTGCTGAGCTCGACGAGCAACTGGTTTACGTATAAGTTAAACAAGGTAGGCGATGTTAATCCGTGTATTGTATATCAGGTGTAAATTGACCCTTGACATACCCTTAAAGGGGTGAGGCAGCCCGTAACTTACTGGACCCAAAATGAAAATTTTTGGGTCCAGTCAGTTACGGAAGAATGGAAACAAAAAAAGAATAACATTTTTTTAAGAGTTAGTTAGGTGTTAGTCATTGATGTTTGAGCAATTGTCCCAAAGAAAAAAAATGTTGGAATTGAGGAATTATATCATCGTCATTTCACCAGTAAGAAGTCCATGCTGGATATAGGCCACTCCCAAGGATTTTTTGGTCACATGAAAGGATATTGCAATACTCACCACACCACGGTTGGCAGGCGGGTTGGTGAGCGCAGTTTCTTTGGCTTTACGTATTTCCGACGCTGCTGTTCTAGGCCTTTTTAAGCTAAAGAAGGATAGGAGTTTGTTAGATTTGAGAGCGGAATGAATGAATGAATGAAAAAACTTTATTACACCAACACTTAAAAGTAATAACAATAAAAATAATTAGGTATAACATGAGGTACAAAGGTGGGCTTATCGCAGAGTGCAATTGGTGTTGCAGATGTCCATGGGCGACGGTGACCACTTTCCATCAGGTGGCTCGTCTGCTCGTTTGCCGTCGGATATACATAAAAAAAAATCTCTTTTTTTTTTAATTTATTTATTTCCAAAATAATAACAATAATTAAATTATTATGCAACCCAAAAACCACGTAGGTTTTTCCGGGTTACATATCATCTACATTCAATCTTCCAATTTAGTACTTAAATTAACAATTTTGTGCCTATATCTAATCATGGTAATTCCTAATAACATACGAATAAATAAAATAACCATTCCAACTCACGCTCCTCCAGCCAACCTTTGGGTAGAAGACAATGAAAAAAAAAATATATACATACATAATAATTAAATCATCATCGGAAGAAAAGTATTCATCATCATTTCGAGTAGGTGTCACGGTCAATCGACCATGCACACCCTGGTGTCAGGGTTCTTCGGAACCGCCTCTCGGCCTCTGACGTGGTTCCTTTAACGACTACCAGATGGCAGCCGCGACCACCGGCTTACGTGCCTTCCGAAGCACGGAATCATCTTTATTATCAGACAATCAGGTGATTCAAGCCTGCAATGTCCTATCCAAACGGGAAACAACTAATCAAAGTATGCTTCCGGTGGAAATCGAACCCACGACCCCCGGGTCAACAGGCAAACGCCTTAACCACTGGACCACGGAGGCTGTTGAGAAAAGTATTGGGATACTACTCTTTCAGATTGAATAGGAGAAAAGCAAGTAGCAGCTCGGGAAGCCGGGCGCGCGTCCCTGATGCCATACCTACAACCACTGGCAGTTGAGAGTGACACCCCTGACCTTTGCTGTTATTCATCAATTTGTTCAACAGCCTCCGTGGTCCAGTGGTTAAGGCGCTTGCCTGTTGACGCGGGGGTCGTGGGTTCGATTCCCACCGGAAGCATACTTTGTTTAGTTGTTTCCAGTTTGGTTAGGACATTGCAGGCTTGAATCACCTGATTGTCTGATAATAAAGATGATTCCGTGCTTCGGAAGGCACGTTAAGCCGGTGGTCCCGGCTGCCATCTGGTAGTCGTTAAAGAAACCACGTCAGAGGCCGAGAGGCGGTTCCGAAGAACTCTGACACCAGGGTGTGCATGGTCGATTGACCGTGACACCTACTCGAAATGAATGAATGATCAATTTGTTCACAGGCACGTGTAACGATGTTGTCATTTGATATTTCTGTAATCCTATATTAAAACACGGTCGGCGCCAAATTGAATCTCATCGATCGTATTTTAATTATAAGACGTGTTGTTTCTTGCTTAGAATATTCCATCTCCCTTATCCCCAAATACTCAAAAGAATTTTAACTAATGATATTTTATATTATGGATATTAACAAAAATATTACAATTAAATATATTTACTAACTACAAAACTTAAAATTAATTAAATCTAAAATAAAAACTTACGATAGGTCGTACATAGACCTAGGTCGCTGGAAACCCAGCCCGCATGGATTTTTTCACCACATTTTATTTTTTAATTTAATAAGATTTAAACAATGCATTGTAAATGAATATAATAATTTATTAATTAGTTTACAGGCTCCCAGTAATAACATTGTCATGTCATCAGATATCGTATCTGTAATCCTATAATATAACATGAACTGCGCGTAAATTGAATTTCATTGATCTTCATTGTTATACATTTTGTGTATCTAATGTTGTATGATTGATATGGAACCCTTCGTGCGCGAGTCCAACTCGCGCTTGGCCAATTTATAAATTTGGTTAAATTTAAGTCATTAGCATACATTTAAGGAGTGACTCAGACCACGAATCTGAACAACTTTCATTATGGCACCAACTTCGACATCGTGAAAAAATTATTTGCTTTTTCATACAAAAGTGGAATATCTACTTGGGCAAAATCTATGGAACAGCTGATTTTTTTTGCAATTTCGGAGTTGTTCCCATAGTGATAGTTGTTCAGATTCGTGGTCTGAGTCACTCCTTAGAAGTTTGCTAATGATTAAAATTTCACCTGTATTATTAACATTCGCCGCTAGTAGCTTATCGATTTTGCAAATATTAAAAATATTAATATGACGTTCAGAAAGAGATACATGATATCCAAATTTGAATAAAATTCTATTTCGTTTCATTCCTTAGTGTTCAAGAAACATCCCCAAGAGATTTTAAAAGTATTTTTGCATCGGAGTTGTCATATAAAAACGTGGTTTTTGTACAAAATGATTGTACTGTGATACGGAACTCTTACTGAGTAATGTGACACACTTGGCTAGTTATAATTGTTTTTCTAAAACGAAGGAAAACACTACAAGCAAAGTATACTTTGACCTAAAAATGTGGGTGCTTCTAAACACATAAAATAAAGGCAAAGGCATGAGCAGCACCTGTTTTACCTCAAATGATCTCCTCTCGACCCAATAAATACGGTACATTATCTTAAGAGTCCCTGAGTTGCGCTGTAAACCCGACATAAAAAAGAAAAAGTCGTAATTAGTAACAAATGCCTGCTCGTTTGGTTTGTTTTGGAACCTTTTCCAAATACGCCATAGAAACACCACAGTCCAAAAATACTCCTATAAAAGTGACTCGATGTAATCAGTCTGTCAATTAGGCTAGTGTATTTTCTCTTACACTGTGGCATTTTTTGTACTTCAGTAACACAATGTGAGATGAGTTTCCAAATTGTTGTTTTTCTCGTTAAAAACTTGGTCGATTTACTGTTCTTTTCGAGATAACGATGGGGTTCGCTCATTTATAACCCTATTGTTTGGGTCAAATATTTACTTCAGTATTAATATTCTGTTATCGGTGTAACAAAGGGGTAGTGACTGTTTGTGTAATAGATATATTGATTTAGTATAGTTCTTTAAGTTGGAAAAGTCGTCATCATCATCACAACTGCAAGAACTCCACTGCTGCATATAGGTTTCCCTCATCATATCGAATAGGCGACACGCACGGGTAATCGACCATGCACACCCTAGTGTCAGAGTTGTTCGGGACCGCGTCTCGCCAATGCTGATCACCTCGATCAATTTATAAATAAATAAAAAAAAATTATTCAGACAAAAACGTCAATTTTGTTAGTAGCACAAAAACTTACAATCTATGTTAGTATATCCTTTAATTTAAATATTTTCTCGACCCACTGGGCGATCCTGAGACAACCGCGTGAGCATGTATCCAGTGCCGCATCATCATCATCATTTCGAGTAGGTGTCACGGTCAATCGACCATGCACACCCTGGTGTCAGAGTTCTTCGGAACCGCCTCTCGGCCTCTGACGTGGTTCCTTTAACGACTACCAGATGGTAGCCGGGACCACCAGCTTAACGTGCCTTCCGAAGCACGGAATCATCTTTATTATCAGACAATCAGGTGATTCAAGCCTGCAATGTCCTAACCAAACTGGAAGCAACTAAACAAAGTATGCTTCCGGTGGGAATCGTAACCCACGACCCCCGGGTCAACAGGCAAACGCCTTAACCACTAGACCACGGAGGCTGTCGTTCATTAAAATTTCATTAAATGCCGTAAGTACCTTTGAAATAGTATCAAATATCTTCAAAACTTTTTTAATTTCTAATATTAGTGGGATAACATACATAATCCAATATCTTCTTTAACTCAAACCCAATGATATTCGCTTGGATGCTCATGAATATATCGCTTAAACAATTTGACAAATATTTAATAAAAAAAAACCCTTTGTCAGCTATATGGACTAATTCAGTTATGAATTGGTATCAACGACCTACATGTATTGCGTAGGCACTAGATAACTCAAGTTTGATATGAAAGCAGTGCCTCCAAAGGCTTATTTTCTGAATAAACATTTCGATTTTGTTTCCATTAATATGATATCTATCCATTTTTCATGCTAGCCTGGGAGAAACGATAAAACGGAGAATGTGCCAGCTGCTTCTCATCTCGCGCCGTAGAAACCGGTCAAGGGAATGGGCGAAAATCTAAAGAATCATGTCAATATTGACTAGCTCCGTGGCGCAGCGGTCAACACGCCTGCCTGCGACACGGAGTGATTGGGTTCGATCCCCGGCCAGGTCAAGATGGAAAATGATCTTTTTCAGATTGGCCTGGGTCTTGGATGTGTATCTATATATGTATTTGTTATAAAATATAGTATCGTTGAGTTAGTATCCCATAACACAAGTCTTGAACTTACTTTGGGGCTAGCTCAATCTGTGTGATTTGTCCGTATATATTTATTTAGATTTAAGACAGCTCCGTGGCGCCGCGGTCAACACGCCTGCCTGCGACACGGAGTGACCGGGTTCGATCCCCGGCCAGGTCAAGATGGAAAATGATCTTTTTCAGATTGGCCTGGGTCTTGGATGTGTATCTATATATATGAATTTGTTGTAAAATATAGTATCGTTGATTTAGTATCCCATAACACAAGTCTCGAACTTACTTTGGGGCTAGCTCAATCTGTGTGATTTGTCCGTATATATTTATTTATTATTATTATTTATTAATAGGCGATCCGGCTAGCAACCCATCACTATTTTGATTTACTCGGATGAAGTCGTGGGAAACGGTTGGTACCTATACAAACTGTGAAAGATACTCCTAATTAATTGAACGTCGGGTTTTATTACCTAGAACTCTGTAGTTTAAATTGAAGTATTATTTAAATTGAAATACAGTTGAAATTAAAATATCAATTAAAAAGAATACGAAATGAAAAGTGCGAGTCGGACTCGCGCACGAAGAGTTCCGTATCTTAATCTATGAAAACGGCAAAAAATCAAGTTTCTTGTATGGGACTCCCCTTAAATATTAATTTTATTGCAATTGAATTATTTATTTCTAAAGTGCATATATAACCAAATATCCTGTGAATGTTTCAAGGGTCTACCTGTTGCCGTAATTAATATCGAGCATCATCATCATCATCATTTCGAGTAGGTGTCACAGTCAATCGACCATGCACACCCTGGTGTCAGAGTTGTTCGGAACCGCCTCTTGGCCTCTGACGTGGTTCCTTTAACGACTACCAGATGGCAGTCGGGACCAACGGCTTAACGTGCCTTCCGAAGCACGGAATCATCTTATAATATCAAGCAAAAACGAGCAAAAAGCACGTTTGTTGTATGGGAGTTCCCCTTTAATATTTATTTTACTCTGGTTTTAGTATTAGATAAAGCGGCAACAGAATTACATAATCTGTGAAAATTTAAACTGTCTAACTATTACGGTTCATGAGATACAGCCTGGTGACAAACGGACGGACATACGGATAGGCAGACTAGAATGCATTGACAATAACAAGAATGTTTTGCCTCTTACATTACAAACAAGCAAATAACAAAAAAGCCTTATAATAGATTCTAAAATTACGTCCAGTCCATAAGTTAGACAGTCGTCGCTAGAAACAGTTAAAAACGGCCACTCAAAAATATTTTAGAGCGCAACGCAATTAGGAGACAAAGCGAATGGCTCCCAAAATGGACACGTCATGGGATATCGACGAGAATCCTTTCAAATTTCAACTCTATCACAAATTCGTAAGATTCAAAGTAGCCTAGCGTAGGTCAGTGCATCAAAATAGCAGGACAGAGAAACAAATGACAACGATATTGTCCGTCGATTTTATGTCGCAAGTGACTATTGGTATTATGACGATGGACGGAAAATTTAGTACAGTAGGAATTTTGCATTCAACTGATCGACATTTGCATTCTTCCTATATTGACTTATGGCGCACAAACTTGGTCTTTGACTAAACTCCAAAGGTACGTACTCAAGGTTTTCCAGCGAGCGATGGAGCGTAGTATATTAGGTGTCAAATTAATGGACAAAATCCGTAACACTGAACTACGCTCTCGAACAGGAATAGAAGATGTAGCTTTCAGAGCTGCAAAGTTGAAATGGGACTGGGCTGGCCACATATATCGCAGGCCAAATGAATTCTGGGCCAAGGTCACTTCCAGCTGGATCCCTACCAATACTCGAAGACTCGGTAGACCAAAAATGCGATGGCGCGATGAGGTGAATAAATTTAAGAATGATTGGAAGGAAATAACGCAGGACCGGACTGAATGGAAGAAGTGGAAGGAGGCCTTTGCTCAGCAGTGGGACACATGATGGCTCGAAATAAAAAATAATAAATAAAAAAAGGTATTTTCATTTCCACCATCATTTCACCCATATTAATTGCACTACTGATAAAGGCCTCATAGGAAGATATTGCCATAATCACCACGCTTTTCAGGCGTATTCGCGTGCGAATTTTCCCCAGGTACTTGTGAATTTTATAGGTCAACTAGCTTTCGCCCGCGGCTCCGCCCGCGACAATGTCGATCCCTCGGGAATGGTACTTTTTCCCGGGATTAAAGGTAGCCTTTTCCGTACTCCAGAGAACTTCTATGCAAAATTTCATGATGATCGGTTCAGTAGTTACGGCGTGAAAGCGTAACAAACAAACTCACTTTCCTATTTATAATATTAGTTAGGATACTAGAATTACTAAATAGCATTGAATAAAAATCTTTGACTTTGACTTTGACTAAATAAATTGTTATCATAAAAGTTGGTTGAGTTGTCGGGTGACCAGAGGGATGGCAATTTTCTAGGACAAAGAATAGGCATTGCCATCCAACGTGGCAATGCTGTCAGCCTTCTAGGTACCCTTCCGCGTGACAACGAACTGGTGCACATTTTTTATTTATAATGGATTTTTTTAGTTAAGTAGGTTAGGTTATTTTATTTGTAGTTAGTATTATTTATAAGTAGTATCATAGTTATAATGTAACGTTCCAAACAGTGCACAATATAATATAATAGTAATTGTTATCTTAAAATGAATTTAGAAAGATTTGAAATTCTTCTAAAATTATTTACTATAAATAATATAAAGAAACAACGCTATAAATTCTATACTTTTTATGTCAAGTTTAGGTAAATTATTCATACATGTCAAATTCATTGTTGCAATAAATCTTTTATATCATAAAATTGATTTAAGCTGAGGAGAGGACGCCAAGTGGCGCAAATATGCTTCTCTTACTAGGGAGTTTTATTCCGCTTGGTGTCGAAACCAGGGCTTGTTACCGGTACCAAATTCCCATTATAAGTACCGGTAAGTACCGGTATTACTATTCTGTTAAAATTTTAACGTTAATATGGGGTACCGGTAATCTAGTATTTAACGGTAATAATATTGTTAACAGTTAACGGTAATTTTACCGCTACTTGTTACCGGTACCAAATTCACATTATAAGTACCGGTACTTCTATTCTGTCCAATTTTAACGGTATTAAAATTGCGTTAATTTTACCGGTACCTACGCATTGTTGCCGTCCGCCGCATGGGACTCGCTCTACTGTAAAAGTGCCGCCCCATTGTCGGCCCCCGCCTCACGCCGCACATGCACAACACGGCAATGACACACATTAACAAAATGAAAATTCCCGATACGAGTACCGGTACTGTTTACCGGTATTTAGTACAGGTACTTCTGTTATTAAACTTATTGATACCAATTCAATTACCGGTACCGTCGTTTTATTGAGGTACCGGTACCAATCCAATTACCGGTACCGTTGTATTATAGAGGTACCGGTACTTGATTTTTACCGTTACCAAATGTACCGGTACCAATCCAATTACCGGTACTGTCGTTTCATAGAGGTACCGGTAATGAATTTTACCGGTATTCCAACCCCTGCTCGAAACATTCGGTCTATGGGGTCCTAGCACTAAAAAAATCTATAAAAGGTTAGCTCCCAGGCTTGTCGACGCCGCTGGTGACAAGAGGGTTGGCTCTTTCCTCGTGCAGAGAATTGCAATTGCTATTCAGCGGGGGAATGCAACTAGTGTTCATGGCTATGCCTCAAGGGCAATACCTTAGCTTAGATTGTTAGTTTTTTAATTGTCTTATTTTTAGTTTTAAGTATTATTATAGTTAGGTTTATTTATAAGCAGTTTTATATAAGGTTTTTTTGTTAGATGTAAACATAATTACAAATAAATAATATCTTTAAGCTGTGTAAAATAAATAGCCGTGTGGTATCCGACAGAGTAGAATAGGACCACTCCAAGTCTTCCCGTGGATGTCGCAGGAGGCGACTTAGGAAATACAAGCTAAACAAAGCTCATAAACATCAATGAAACCTCTCCAATACGTCTGGCCAGCGTGGAGAGTGTAGGCCAAGTCCTCTGGCTGCTCTGGCCAAGTAAAGCCCTAGTAGTACACAGAGGGTCGTACTACTCCTGTAGTGGAGACTAAAAAGGACCTGATGATGATGATGATGTGTAAAATAAAACTTAACTAAAAGTTTTGTAGTTTAAGAATATGAATGCATACATTACCCAGGAAATTGCCTCTAAAACCCGCCATCCGAGACCCGGATAGTTTTTGCCACATGCTGTACATATTTTGCAGGGTCGGATTAAGGGTGATTAATTACAACGCTATGCGCCAGCTATTAAGCGCAGTTTAATATTTGTTTTTGTTAATGTTGGAAAGTCGAAATTATGAACATGTGTTATGGGTCCACTTTTAATAAATATAAATAAATAAATATAAATATATACGGACAAATTACACAGATTGAGCTAGCCCCAAAGTAAGTTTGAGACTTGTGTTATGGGATACTAACTCAACGATACTATATTTTATAACAAATACATATATAGATACACATCCAAGACCCAGGCCAATCTGAAAAAGATAATTTTCCATCTTGACCTGGCCGGGGATCGAACCCGGTCACTCCGTGTCGCAGGCTGGCGTGTTGACCGCTGCGCCACGGAGCTAGTCAAGTAGTAATACCTATATCTTTATTTCTATTGTAGCCTCTCGAATCAATACTAACTATTAAGATTAGTTATGAAGAGCTTTGTTTTCAGAGATATCGTGTTTATAAGCTCTATATACGATACTGAAACAAAATTAACTATATTCTTATAACACGAAGACAAATGTCATCTTAGTCTACCTACGACCATGAAAACTGTAAAGTTTTCGAAACGTTAGGTGTAAAAATAATGTAATATATGTGATAATACCGTATTAAAGGGATTTTATTTAAATGTGTAACAATCGCGAAAACATCAAAAACCAAAAATAACGATTATTAGATTTTTTTCTGTATGTATATATGTATGTTCCTCTACAAATCTTAAACGAATTAACTGATTTTATGAAACTTGGTAGATAAACATTTTGACGTACAGGATGCTACCTAATTTTTTTCTCCAGTTATGAAGACACGTGGCCCCCATACAAATGTACGCGAACGGAGTCACGGGCACAGTTAGTATACAATACAATACATGCCTTTCATTGCACAAATAATATATCATAGCAACATAAAATTAACAAATAAAAAATATAATAATTCGATATTTTATTTAGCTGCACATAACTATCCATATTAGGTGACAAAATACCATTTTCAGAACTGTTTGTTTGTGTATCTGTCTCTCTATTCGTTCAGTATTTCGCAAAATATTACTCAGATCAGACTTAATCAGGTCTGATAAGTTAATTAAATTGCAAATGTTTATATTTTACACTAGCCTTCGCCCGCGTCTATGTCGATCCCTCGGGAATAGTACCGTTTCCGGGATAAAAAGTAGCCTATGTCCTTCTCGGTACTCCAGAGAACTTGTATGCAAAATTTCATGATGATCGGTTCAGTAGTTGCGGCGTGAAAGCGTAACAATCAAACAAACAAACAAACTCACTTTCGCATTTATAATATTAGTTAGGATAGGATTAGTTAGGATATCCCTTAAAAATAAGGTTTAATGGAAAGCACGCGAGAGACGCCACGAGAAAAAGCTAGTTAAATATATATAGCGACTCAATCATTTCCATTAGGATAAAAACACTCTGAAAGTTTCTCTGCGAAAAAGCTCAGATATATTTTACTTGACTTTGAACACAGATCTCTGTAATCCAAACATTCTCACTGAACTCTTGTTGCCTGGTGCTTAGGTGGCCAGAAATGATATAAAATTATTTCATCATCATCATATTAGCCGCAAGAAGTCCACTGCTGGACATAGGCCTCCCCCAAGGATTTCCAATACGACCGGTTGGAAGCGGCCTGCATCCAGCGTCTTCCTGCGACCTTAGTGAGGTCATCCGACCATCTGGTCGGTGGATGTCCGACGCTGCGCCTGCCGATACGTGGTCGCCATTCGAGAACCCTTCTGCCCCATCGGCCATCGGTTCTACGCGTTATGTGCCTCGCCCACTGCCACTTCAAAGAGCTAATCCGCTGAGCTTTGTCGGGTCATAAAATTATTTATATGCAAGTAAACACAGTAAATATAAATGTAAGAGTATAATTTGATCTATTATAGCTTAAGCGATAAGGCCGACAATTGTACATCAATCTTTTTGTTTACATATTTTAATTTTGTATGATACTGGTGCAATAAAGTGTTTTTCTTACAATAACGCTGCAATTCTATCATAACTGCACTGCATGTCCAGCACAAAGCGGAACTTTGCTGCTCTAGAGCAGAAAAAAAAAACCGGCCAAGTGCGAGTCGGACTCGCGCACTAAGGGTTCCGTACATTATATATAATAAGTTTAAAATTATTAAAAATATTTTTTTATATGATGTAACTCAAAATCTTTGCTTTTCGTAATTTTTCCTTTATCTGTGCTATAAGACGTTGCTTTGTACTAAATTCTGAGAAAAGATTCTGAGTTCACAGGAAAGATTCTGAGTTCACAGGAATGATTCTGAGTTCACAGGAAGTATCCTGTAGGTTTTCAGTCCCTTGCAAGTGTCGAAAAATTATTAAAAATATTTTTAATTTATGATGTTATTAAAAATGTATACTTTTCGTAATTTTGCCTTTATCTGTGCTATAAGACGTTGCTTTGTACTAAATTTCAAGATTCTGAGTCCACGGGAAGTACCCTGTAGGTTTTGATTCCCTTGCGAATGTCGAAAAAACAAAAAAAATTGCGACATAGCCAGCTGTATCCTTTGATTGCGTTTTTTCCTTATGAGGTATGGAACCCTAAAAATGTATGGAAATCCTTTACTGCACGTTGCGCCTACAACCGGCAAAAGTTAAAGATATGCTTTTAAAATCTAATATAATATCCGTGTGTAAGTGCCTGCTTGATACCCAAATTTTTTTAATTAACTCTAAATGTAATTGAATTTCATGCTTAATTTTTTGTCATTATATCAGCTGAAAGAAGTCTACTGCTAGATATATCAAGCAGTGGACTCCCCCAAGAAAATAACGGGTTTTGCCATACTCACCACGCTTGGTAGATGGGGTGGTGCGTGCAGTTCTTTTGGCTTAACTTGGTTCCGACGCTGCCATCGAAACCGCTTTTTAAGCGTAGATAAAGTTGTTTGTTTGTTGGGCTAGGGGAAGAAGAAAAGGTATTCGGGATGCTACATGTTTGAAAAGTGGCAATCACTGGATTGGCTATTGAATATCGACATCGTTTCTTTATGCCGACGTCGACAATCGACAAAAAATTAATGGAACTTAAAAGTTAATTACGACAACGTCTGGAAATAACAATGAAGACAAAAAACTACACACCCTTATCTAGCTAGTAAGATGTTCATATATCAGGAACACAATTAAAAGCAAACCCACATCTCGTATCGATGGAGCGTTCAATTCCTGAAGCTGTTTTCTTTCAATTAAAGGCCGTCGAGGCGAGTAAATAAGGGAATTGAAATGTTTGAGCTGCCCTACTCTGTTGTTTTTAGTAGAAACGACTACTTTCGCGTATTTTTACAATCTGGAATGGAATTGAAACTTTATTTCTTGCGGCGTTTGGTTATTACATATTACGTGGCAAGAAAATACCTATATAATGCTTATGACATTTCACTATTTACAACAGCCTCCGTGGTCCTGTGGTTAAGGCGTTTGCCTGTAGACCCGGGGGTCGTGGGTTCGATTCACACGGGACGCATACTTTGTTTAGTTTTTCCAGTTTGTTAGGACATTGCAGGCTTGAATTACCTGATTGTTTGATAATAAAGATGATTCTGTGCTTCGGAAGGTACGTGGGTTTGGGCTGCCATCTGGTAGTCGTTAAAGGAACTACGTCAGAGGCAGAGTTGCGGTTTCTAAGAACTCTGACACCAAAGTATGCATGGTCGTTTGACTATTGTTAATGACTATCTACCATAGATTAAAAAAAATGCGTCTCATGCTATTTACAAACATCGCATTATCCTGTCCGACGCGGATTGCCTGTTGTATACTTAAAGGCGATAAAAGCTCTTTTGATCGTCGTGTGTTGACAGTTGATCAATAAAAACATTAAATAAAAAAAATATAAAATTAGGGATCCCTATGTGATACTTTTTAACAAGCGAGTAAGCACTAGCTTCTTGCTAAGCTTTTTTCTATGTTCCACTCCCTAGATTGTGAAACTTCGAAGTTAGAAAATGCAGTGTGTATCTGTTTATATGCAAAACGTAGCATCCTAGTTTAGTCACTTCGTAAACACCAACTTTGGCGAGTAGCCAGGTGTCGTGTATGGGACTACATTTTTTAGTTTGCAGTTTATTTTCTATATATTTATGTCAAATGTACCAAATGCGATGTCGGTTTCACACGTACGAAGTGTTCCGTACTACCGTACATTATTTAACTCATCATCATCATTTCGAGTAGGTGTCACGGTCAATCGACCATGCACACCCTGGTGTCAGAGTTCTTTGGTGACAGTAGTGTCAATTTATAAGCGCAATGCTGCTTCCATAGTATTCGAAATTCAATGGTTTAGTATATTTAAGCGAGCTCCGTGGCACAGTGGTTAACACGCCAGCCTGCGACACGAGGGTTCTCGGGTTCGATCCCCGGCCAAGTCAAAATGGAAAACGATCTTTTTCAGATTGACCTGAGATCAAAGCAAAAGCAAAGGAGATCAAAGCGGGCGGGGCTGAAAGAGTATATCTTTTCGCGAACTAGTATGCCACGCGCTCTGTGACGGAAGGACGCATCGATAAAAGCATTTAACGACAAATAATAATAATAATAAATATATAGGGACAAATCACACAGATTGAGCTAGCCCCAAGGTAAGTTCGAGACTTGTGTTATGGGATACTAACTCAACGATACTATATTTTATAATAAATACATATAAATAAACAAACATCCAAGACCCAGGCCAATCTGAGAAAGATCATTTTCCATCTTGACCTGGCCGGGGATCGAACCCGGGCACTCGGTGTCGCAGGCTGGCGTGTTGACCGCTGCGCCACGGAGCTGTCACATAAAATACATACATACAGGACAGACGGAATCGTAACACTGGAGTAACTTATCATAGCGAGCGAGGCAGACTACCTCCGCTATGTTGACACCATAGCATTCATTAGATATGATGACACCGCCCCGTGAACTAGACGCAGCTAATTGCAAACTACGAGTCTATGAGTATTTAAGTTTTTCGTTGTTATTTAAGTTAAGTTTGTTTGCGTAAATGGGACTAATATTGAATCGTTAGTTGTATAAGAGTTACGCTTCCATAGTTTTTCTAATTCAATGTACTAAACGAATGAATCTTCAAACTAGTTTTGCCTCAAAAACTAAGCCGTCAGCCGTCGGTTTAATCTGAAACGTAAAAACTGCAGCGTCCATGTCACACGAGCTTTGGGGACGTTTGCAGACGTTATGACAGAGGCAGGTCTCAATTTTCATTACATCGCAAAGCGGTGATTTTTTGGGCTCTGCAGATTTTTATTTCATTCTGTATTCAAACTCTATTGCTTAACATATAAACTCTTTATTGCACACCTAAGAATGATCTTAAAAATAATATAAAAATCAAATATTATATGCACAATAGGTATACGTAAATTGCATAGAGATACGTCAGTCTTTTTCTTACCTATTTTTTTATTTTCTTTTTAGTTACCTATTTACATAGGTAATATTGTTTGTTTTTGCCGTGATACAGTCTTATAAGTTGATGAACGCCGGCTTATGCACGAAAAAGTGTCACGTTCTGAGTGCAAGCTAGAGCGCGGAACAAGCGATAGAAAGGCACGATTGGCGTAAGCGTTCGGATTGTGACGCATCTATCTCTTTTCTAACGTTATCGAGTAAAATCATCGTCCATAAACCGACTTCACAAACATTTTTTTTTCTAATCCAAGTCAGCTGAAACGTAAAATACATACAGCCATATATTTTTACGCTAATATTCCTGCTCGGCGAGAACTATGCGCGCTGAAAAATGAACGCCTGTATTTATGGTGTGGCCTTTACACTGCACGATACTGAAGTTAAAAGTAACATATTACGTAACTTTTTAGCATTGCGCAGTACAAACCCCAGACGATAATAGGCTTCTCTGGCTAAGATCTCAATATTCCCTCTCAATCTCAATTTCCCAATAAACAATTTTTTTTTTTAATTTTTTAATTTAATATGGCCGTGAAAGGTGAGCCTTAACAAATAGTTTAGGACTCGTCAGAAGTCCATTTTCTAGTCGAGTTCGGGATGCGAAACGCCAAAGAAACAGGGGCCCGTACTCCTGACGAGTCCAAAACTATTGTCGACAATCCCGACAAAATATCACGTGAGTGACCAGTTTCCAAAATATAACGCACTAGCTTTCGCCCGCGGCTCCACCCGCGTCAATGTCGATCTTTCGGGAATAGTAATTTTTTCCGGGTTAAAAGAAAGCATATGTCCTTCTCCGTACTCCATAGAACTTGTATGCAAAATTTTATGATGATCGGTTCAGTAGTTACGGCGTGAAAGCGTAACAAACAAACAAATAATCTCAAATTCGCATTTATAATATTAGTACGGATAAGGATTAGTTCTTTGAAATCGTACCGATGCGATGCGATATCGTATCGTATCGTCAAGTGTAAAGTCGTCATGTTTATGATGCAGTGCTGCGAGTGCAGATGGCGCCGACCACGCGTGATTAATATCACAATTACCGCATGTTATACATAACACAATATCACGAATGAACGATCAACAAGCGAAGATGATATGGCCAGCATTATTCATACATATTTCTTAAGGTCGGTTTCATCATCATCATCATCATCAGGTTTTTGGTCTCCACTGCAGGAGCATCACCCTCTCTGTACTACCGGACTACCATACTACCGGATATACCATACGTGGCCAGAGCAGACAGAGGATTTGGCTTACACTCTCCTCGCTGGCCAGACGGGTTGGAGATTATTTCATTATATTAGCGTAAAAATATATCGCTATATGTATTTTATATTTTCAGCTGACTTGGATAAGAATAAAAGAACAATACTCTTTATAGCACCATTATTAAAAGAGAGAAAAACTGGTTTGTCTGTAAAAACGGTTTACGGACGATAATTTTTCGTGATAATGGTGGAAGAAAGATAGATACGTCACAAACGAACGCTAATGCCGATCATGCCTCTCTATCGTTCGTTCCGCGCTCTCGCTTGCACACGGAACATGACAGTTTCTTGTGGTTGCAGCCGGGGTTCATTGATTAATAAGACGGTTTCACGTCAAAACCAAAAAAATGCAATTCGAAAGACCAATCGGACTAAAATCTAAGAACTCAAGTATCACGTCTAACAACACACAACACAATTTGTCAGAATAAATCCTGTAAGGACTATTATGTGACACATTTCTATGGAACCTACGGTAATTTCGTCAAGCTCCGTGGCGCAATGGTCAACACGCCAGCCTGCGACACGGAGTGACCGGGTTCGATCCCCGGCCAGGTCAAGATGGAAAATGATCTTTTTCAGATTGGCCTGGGTCTTGGATGTGTATCTTGTATTTGTTATAAAATATACTATCATTGAGTTAGTATCCCATAACACAAGTCTCGAACTTACTTTGGGGCTAGCTTAATCTGTGTGATTTGTCCGTATATATTTATTATTTATTTATTTATTAAAAGACACCGTTTTTACATTATCTTTCATATTCTAACGTTGAGTTTTAGTATTTGTTGTTTTGGACATTGGATAGGTCTACTTTCGGTCAATGTTTAAGGACTCAGGTGAATTCCTTTATCATTCCAGCTGTAAATGTCCACTGCTGGACAAAGGCCTCTCTCAAGGATAATTCGTTTTATGGGAGGATATTGCCATACTCACCACGCATAGGCGAGCACAGGGATTTATGGTGTGGAAGCACGCTGCTACCCATCGCATGCATTTTTAAACAGGGGAAGGATAGGATTTTGTTGGATTTGGGAAGGGAATGAAGGTTTAGGGATACAACTTACTCGGATGAATGGAGAAAAAGAAAGTAGCAGCTCGGGTGGCTGGGCGCGCGTACTCGATGCCATGCCTGCAACCAATGGATGACAGACGAATTCCTTAAAAACTGTATACTAATAATTTTATATTCCCAAACGGGGTAGGCAGAGCCTTGCATAAGATCAAAATAGTCTTGAGTTGGAACTCGCATCGTCCGTCCATTAATATAATTCGTTAGATTTTTGCCTTTTGACTACCTCCGTGGCGCAGCGGTCAACACGCCTGCGACACGGAGTGACCGGGTTTGATCCCCGGCCAGGTCAAGATGGAAAATGATCTTTTTCAGATTGGCCTGGGTCTTGGATGTGAATCTTTATATGTATTTGTTATAAAATATTGTATTGTTGAGTTAGTATCCCATAACACAAGTCTCGAACTTACTTTGGGGCTAGCTCAATCTGTGTGATTTGTCCGTATATATTTATTTAATTTAATTATTTATTTAGTCCATCTACCGGGTTCTAAGATCTGCTCAAAAAGTGAAAAGCAAAGGGTACATTATACGTTTTATCTTTCTGGAACAAAGGGGAAAAAAAACATTATTCAAATATATAGCGATGAGTCACTCACGTATTAATCATGTAATATGTTTTAAACGGTTCACTATCCATTTGCATAAAAATAATAACCATAAAATATATTGGCATATGGTAAATTAGACTAATAATAATTATGCATAATTATTTTATCCATAACAAATGTAGCATAATTGTCTTAATCATAAATAAAATTAGCATAATCATATTTCAGCATAACATTTTTATGCATAAATTTATAAAGGCATAATAGTATCAAATAATAATGAACATAGTCAAAATCATCTTACCCAGAATAAGTAACTCTGCTGGGGTCGCAGTTCAAACCTAACCTAACCTACTTTTCTGGTAAAAGCTCGTTTTTAATAGCGTTTCGTTTTCTGGTGGGGTCACAGTTCTAACTTAACCTAACCTAATTTTCTGGTAGCAGCTCGTTTTTAATGGTGTTTATTTTCTAGTGGGTTCACAGTTCTAACTTAACCTAACCTACTTTTGTGGTAGCAGCTCATTTTTAACACTCCATTACTCGCGCCCCTGTTTGTTACGTAGTTACTCGCGTGTTCTACATACGTAGAACATTTTCGATATATTTTTTAAATAACTTAGTAACGGAAGTAAATGAAAATAGGCACTGTACATTTTAAACTACTTTATTTTTAATCAAAAGCAACAAACACATATAGGATTTTACTTATGATTAATAAATAATTTGAATATTAGGAAAACATGCCAAAAATCAATAGAAATATCACTCTAAACTTTTATATCCACTTCTTTTTTATTTACTCATGTTCTACTCCTGATACTCATTATTTTTGGAACATTCGATACACATTAATATTTGGTTTTCAAGACAAATCCACTTCTTGCATGTGTAACATTGTTTTCTGGTCGACTTATTACGCTGTCTGGCACAATCGTAACATTTTCCTACGCGACCACTATTTGATTGAGTTGATGGACCTGCATGTACTTGAGGTGGTTTATCTATGCCCAAAAGTATGTTCCCCTTCACTTTTAATGATTTTGGAATAATTTAAATACTAATTCTGCGGCGTAAACATGTCTAAATATTAAGGGTACATCATCTTGTGAATCAGAATTGAATTGTGAAGGTTGGACCAATCCAGACGCATTCTCCACTTTAACTGGTTTAAAATCACTTGCCTCCTGTTCCGTATAAGTTTCATGTGTTGATTCCATTACGAATTCCTCTTCCCTCAGCTCATTTTCCCCCTCACTTGATATTTCATCGTCAGTTTGAACTTCTTCCAACCATCTCGAAATTGCTGATTATTTCTGAGAGGCGATGTTTCATGAAGGAAAGCTAGATCACTGTTAGCATAGACTTTATACAATATTATGTAATAGTTTAAAATATGATATAATAGAAAAAAATACAATAATTAAACACTTACCAAAAAAGTACTCTAAACAAAATTGTCACGTAATTGCTCGCGCGTTCTACGATCGTAGAATTTTTTATTCCAAGCCATATAGTTTACGACTACGCATGCGTCTGTCAACGCATGAGCACTGATTGTGTTCGTCACTTGCCGGTGGAAGATTACAAGGCGAGTTTTTGACTTCTACCCACAATTGACAATAAAAATCAAAAAAATGTACACCTGTTCTACCATCGTAGAACGCGCGAGTAATGGAGTGTTAATGGCGTTTCGTTTTCTGGTGGGGTCATAGTTCTTACTTAACCTTACCTAATTTTCTGGTAGCAGCTCGTTTTTAATGGGGTTTATTTTCTAGTGGGTTCACAGTTCTAACTTAACCTAACCTACTTTTCTGGTAGCAGCTCATTTTTAATGGCGTTTCGTTTTGTGGTGGCGTCACAGTTCTAACTTAACCTAACCTACTTTTCTGGTAGCAGCTCGTTATTAATGGTGTTTCGTTTTCTGGTGGTGTCACAGTTCTAACTTAACCTAACCTACTTTTCTGGTAGCAGGTCGATTTTAATGGCGTTCCGTTTTCTAGTGGATAGAATTTTTTTTTTAAGAAACAATATGAATATAGTTCGAAAATGGATTTTTTAAAAGCTATTGCTAATATTTTACACTTAAAGTAGAATACGTTACCTACCGAATTGTTATTTATACATATGCTATATAAAATTTGCGTGAAACTCATTAAGAAACTAAAATTTCTAAATTTTTTATTACTTCATACCTATTAAACTTAAGTAAAAATATACTATTATGCGACTGTACACTATGCCTAAAAACATTGTGCAAATTATAAGTATGCATAAATATATTAGACCTAAACATAATTATTCCAAAGTACATATGCTGCTAAAAATCAATTATGCCCAAGTATTATTATGCCAAAAAAGTATGCCAAATTCATTGTGCCAAACCATTTTAGGAATAAATACATTAAGCTAACGAAAGGGATCCCGTTTTAAACTCATTTGGAGATCTTCCTTAGCGTGAATGTCAACCAAGATGCGCGCACGATGTCGTTCCCTTCCACACTGGTTCATCATCAAAATCATCATTCCAGCCGCAAAATGTCCACAGCTGGACAAAGGCCTAAACATTCCTCGCTTTATGGGAGGACATTGCCACACACACCAAGCTTAGCAGGCGAGTTAGCGATCGCAGTTTCTTTGGCTTTTTTTGCTGCTTACGCTGCTGCTCTTCTAAAGCATTTTTAAGCTACTGCCCCACTGGTGCAAAATCACATCAAAAAAGTTAGCATAAAGTTTTTTCTGAGACAAAGGCTCAATATGTAACTAACGTTCTATGTACAAATAAACTTAGAGAAGAGACTAAAAATCCAGTCCAATACACGACACTTGGCCGTTCGCCAAAGTTGGTGTTTACGAAGTGACTAGCTCCTGCTACAGTGCTTTGCATATAAACAGATACTGAACATTTTCTAACTTTCAAATAGGTCGGTCTAGGCAACGTACCCAAAACTTAGTAATAAGTGATGAATCTGGTTGGTTAACACGTTTTATATTGTCTGTGTCAAACCGTAGCGACGCGGCCGACCTTGCCGCAATGTTTTTGATTCTCGACCTTTTTCTATCGTGTAGTAAAATATAAATATTTGGCTAGCTTCGTGGCGCAGCGGTCAACACGCCAGCCTGCGACACGAGAGTGCCCGGGTTCGATCCCCGGCCAGGTCAAGATGGAAAATGATCTTTTTCAGATTGGTCTGGGTCTTGGATGTGTATCTATATGTATATGTATTTGGTATAAAATATAGTATCGTTGAGTTAGTATCCCATAACACAAGTCTCGAACTTACTGTGGGGCTAGCTCAATCTGTGTGATTTGCCCGTATATATATATAAAAAAATATATATTATGACGATTTACACATCAAATATATGACCTGTGCTTTGCAACCGTAATTGCCCGTTCGTTTGCCTCATTCAGATCTTGTTAAGAGCATGACGTTGGGCCTGTATACTCGAAAACTATTGGTCCCGGATTTCATTAATGGTAGTCGGCTATGTTAGGTGTCTTAAGGCAAATTGAAAAACTGACACCTGTGTTGGCCACATACACACATGAAAACCAACTACCTGGGGCCAGAGTGAATAGATTTCAAAGCCAAACAAGATAATTTTAAATGTAATTGATGTAAAGAATCTCTGTCCCAATAGCTTCCTTCAAATGACGGCTAATGTAACCGTCCTATTTAAAATACCAGCTTTTTAAAATTCAGGTAAAGCGCATGTTCATCTGCCCACTTAATTATAAAAAAAAAATAAAACACCTGACTAGCTCAGTAAGAAAGTGTTAGTAAATCTTATTTTTCGAATATGTTTGTGACTAACTACTAGTGTCAGATATTTCAAGAGACCTGATGGTGACTTACATGTAGCGTAACTGCTGCCTATAATGATGACAGCTGAATTGCCCCTTAACCAAACCATGGGAGCATAGCTCCCACATTAAATTGAACCTTCTGTTCTTCAAGTAAGGTTCAAAACCAATAAAAAATTTAAACCTACGATGCCTGATTAAGGGTTGTGCGAAGCCACAGAAGATCAAGATATTTTTATGCCCCTTACGGCCAGAAGCCGAGGAAGACCTAAAAAGAGACAGATGGAATAAAGTGAAGTACGGAAAGGAAAGTTGCAGCAAAAGAGATGATCCTTGATAGAGGAAAATGGAAGGTGTTTACATGCTGGAGCGATCCCACATAGAAATATATGGGATAAGGTGAATAAGAAAAAAGAAAGATACCTATATCAGTGCGGATGCAGTATTATGCTTACCATCAATGTTCGTCTTTGTCTAATCACTGGTTCGTCAGTAGGAAAAAACAAGAAAGACCAGAACCTGCAGCCTTAAACTAGACTCTCTATCTAACGTGGTCAGATCATCATCACAGCCGTAAAAAGTCTACTACAAGACAAAGGCCTTTCCCAAAGATACTTCATTCCATGAGAGGATATTGCTTTACTCACCACGCTTGGCAGGCGCGTTGGCGAGCGCATTTTCTTTGGCTTTTTGTGCTTCCGACGCTGCTGCCCATCGGACGGAAGCATTTTAAAGCTGGGGAAGGATAGGAATTTGTTGTATTTGTAAAGGGAATGAAGGTATTAGTATACTACTTACTCGGTTGAATGGAGGATAAGCAAGTAGCAAGCAAGCAGCTTGGGAGGCCGGGCGCGCGTACCCGATGTCATATCTGCAACCACTGGAACAGGCAATCGTGGACAGATGAAGTAAAGTCATGCCAATATATTGGACGCAGGTCGTTCAACAAAATATATATAAATTTTTCAGCTCGTCAGCTGTTTGGCGACCGTCCAATCTGAATGTTGTTGTGGTCCCCATCACTCGTCATAACTATGAGTATATGCTAAATTCGTAATATACGTTGAGGTAAATTGTGATATCAAAATGTTTAACGCAGTTTATAACTATCATGTTTAAAAATATCATTGAACTTTCCGTTTGCATTGTACGAAAAATTTATTTAAAATTATTTTTATACCTACAGTTTATTATTATCAGAATGTCGTAGTCTTTTAATTTTCTGTTTGCTAGAAGTATCAAAGCCACCGTTTGTAGATTTTTTTATTTGTGAAATAAATCCTATAATTCCATCGATAAAATAGTAGCATAATTAATAAAAAATAACAACGGGTTGCACTTCGGGAGTGACGGCAGAAGTGAAAACTCCGCGCGGTAGAAAGAGCGGAGGATATTACTTCCTCCCCTACGCCGCGCCGGCAGTCTCACGTCACGTGTCTTTTGAATTTTTGATCAGACCACGTGTCCTGACGCGAGTTTAATATTTTTTACCTATCCCAAAAAGTGCATAAAGCCGCTAAAAAAGTTGTCACTTCAAAAAAAACTCGACTGCCCTTCCTTAACGAACACACAGTGCTGCGTAAGTAAGGAGTGATTCGACTTCTGGGAGGTATAGTGTAGCAGAAACGACGGCAAGAATTTTGGACCCTTTGCACGAGACGACGTGTCTTACCTAACATTCTAGCGACATGAATTAGATCTCTGTAATTCAGTCGTCTAAGAACCAAAGACTCATACAACTTAATAGGCATATTTTCATTCAAGAGGTCAGGTAAAGCATTTTGAGACGGTAAAAACATGATCTAACAAGATTTCCGACATGTTGTTCAAAGTGTAATTGGCTGTCGAGCAGTATACAATATTTACAGTTGTGTATAGTCGTCATCATTAGGACAAGTATAATAACAGGCTACGGTGTTTTTTTTTCTGTCGAAAAGCTTGCAACGTAAAACGTTCCAAATTTAATATTATGCGCCCTCTTCGGCAGCGCTGACCGAGCGAGGGCGCGTCTCACAAACGGCGCATTTAAACTGCATGACTATGAAATGCAACTACTATTAGTGTAATACGCGGGACTCTGAAGTCAGCCTTAGAGTTTGTCCCTTTCCCTCGACCAGATTCTACGGCCTGCGCCAGAAGAGACACAGCTGGTACATTCCAAATTTCTTTTTTTCTCCTAGATCTGTGTGGAAAAACAGAGGTAAAACCGTAAATAAAAGGTTTGACATAAATTCGCTCAAAATGACTCGTAACAATGCTTTTCTCCCAACGGAAAACTTTACAGGAATACATCACGCACTATCTGCACCGAAAAATGTGGCCATTCAATAATTTTCGGAAACCGGTGTAAATCATTTCGGGAAACCGGTTATCTGACGTTTATTAATAACCGGTTTTAACGATGGAACTGGTAACTATTTGAGCAATTTACCGGGTAAGAGTGATAGGGCTTCAGTAGGGTTTCAGCTTTGATAAAATTATTAAAAAAAACTAAGATTCGTAGCTAAAATGGATTCATACAGCTAAGAAAATGGAGGCTGTTTTGAGGACGAGTGTTAGAAGTTTAGAACTCCTTACACTCGTCCTCATGATGATATTCCTTACTAACTAACGACTGAATATAAGTGAGTACAAAAGTGTATCTATCAGAAATATATGCTCGAAGGTTTATAATACGAATTTATCTGATAAAAGAACCTATAAGAAGTTATTCCATTGTAGTACAGCCACGCTACCGGCAATATTCATTTTTTGCTAGTAGCATGAATCCAGGCTTGTCCGGGGAAGTACCACACTCTCACAGAAAATTGAAGTTTGAGTAGAAGCTTTACCGCATCTATGCTTTGTTCAGTGAGAGAGCCGGAGGCCTGTTCTTCCCCCCATTTCCTCCCCCATGTCCTTCCCCCAACACTTTGAAAGGCCGGCAACACTCTTGTTACACCCTGGTGTTGCATTTGTGCGTGGGCAGCGCTAATCGCTTACAATCAGGTGACTAGCTTGCTCATTTACCGTTCTATATCATATAAAAGATGAAGTAGTAATATTAGAAATAAAACACATGGCTTAGTATATCTGTAGGCCTGATTTGTGCTGTAGGCTAGGCGGCTTACAGCAGGTGAAGCCGGCTGATTTACATCGCGATTTGTCATGTCGCCAAACCACGCTGTTTGCGTGTCGCATTGAAGATTACCAGCACAATTCACGTTGCATTTGATAACTAGCTTTTCCAGTGATTTTGTCCTTATTTAGTCCAGCTATAATATACACGGTGAAATTTTGATCGTTCTGGACCCTGAAAAGGTTGATTCAGCCCATCAATATGAACAACTTTTCTTATAGGACCAATACTGGGAAATCAAAAAAAAAATGGGCAGTTCCATACAAAAGATTTCGGCCGCCCGGTCAACTTGTATGAAAATGCCAAAAACATTTTTGAGTTCCCAGCATTGGTCCCTTAAGAAAAGTTTTTAATATCAACGGGCTGAACCATTCCTTTAAGGGCCCGTACTACCTCACATTGCTTTGCATGATTGTCTGTAATATCAATACTAATGAAATACTCAAGTTGAAATAAATGCAGCAAAGTTTAGGACTAACTGACTCAAAAACACGATTGCGTTAAATATTCTCGATAGAAAAAAATTGCAAAGTTGCCTCCAAATCACGTCTAATTTACTCGGTATATAGCATTATTTACCAAATACATTAAAATTAACCTTGAAACTTTTAATTATAATTGCATTACAGATAAGGCAGCCATCATGTATTTTACTTATTCGAATAACCCTTGAATATTCCTTTTTTTTTTTTTTTTTTTTTTTTTTTTTCAATCCGTTAACTGTCCCACTGCTGGGCAAAGGCCTCCCTCCACTTCTTCCATTCTGTTCGGTCTTTGGCTAAATTATTCCAGTTCTTTTGGAATTTGTCGAGTTCGTCTCGCCATCGCATTCTCGGCTTACCAGGTCTTCTTCTCGTAGTTGGGACCCAGAAAAAACGAAAATATCCAAAGTAGCCAACGCGTTTAGACCATCTGCGTTTGTACCGCCACGCCGCCTGGCGGGCCGTTAAGGGTCCAGAACGATCAAAATTTCACCGTATAGTAAAATTTCATTAAAAATTATTCTTTAGTTTTTGCGTGAAGGAGTAACGAACGTGTTCACATTAAATCTAATTTTCGCATTAATAATATTGAAAGTATTATATTCGCACTAGGTCAAGGATGTCATTTCAACTGCTGGGTTGGTGGTTGCAGGTATGGTATAAGGTACACGCTCCTGGAATGCTACTTGCTTTTCTCCCATTCATCCGAGTTATTAGTATCCTATATTCCATTCGCAAATCCAACATATTCCTATGCTATCCTCCGGCTTTAAGATGCTTCAGATAGGCAGCGTCGAAAGCACATAGTAGCAAGCCGTTGTGGTAGAGCCGCGTTACCGGTAAATTTTTTTTTTTTGATAGTAGCATTAATGGACCGGCTCATCCGGGGAAGTACTACAATCGCACAGAAAATCGACGTTTGAGTAGAAGCTTTACCACTTTTATGCTTTGTTCGGTGAATGAGAGAGCCGGAGGCCTATCATTTCTCCTGACTCCGTGGTCCAGTGGTTAAGGCGTTTGCCTGTTGACCCGGGGGTCGTGGGTTCGATTCCCACCGGAAGCATACTTTGATTTGTTGTTTCCAGTTTGGTTAGGACATTGCAGGCTTGAATCACCTGATTGTCTGATAATAAAAATGATTCCGTGCTTCGGAAGGCACGTTAAGCCGGTGGTCCCGGCTGCCATCTGGTAGTCGATAAAGGAACCACGTCAGAGGCCGAGAGGCGGTTCCGAAGAACTCTGACACCAGGGTGTGCATGGTCTATTGACCGCAACACCTACTCGAAATGATGATGATTTCCCTCCCCATATCCTCTTCCCGATGTCTTCTTCCAACTTGTCGAAAAGCCGGTAATGCTCCTTTCAAACCCTGGTGTAACAGTCGTCTATGGCAGCGGTTTTCGCTTACCATCAGGTGATTCGCTTGCTCGTTTGCCGTTCCATAGCATAAAATAAATAAAAACAAAGCACAGGAAGCCAACTGCGCTCGCCAACCCGCCTGCAAAATGTGGTGAGTATGGCAATATTCTCCCATTGAACTAAAAATCCTAAGGAGAGGTCTATGTCCAACAGTGGATTTTTAATGGCTAAAAGGATGATGATGATGTTCGCACTAAAAATGTGAAAGCAGTGGTGAGGCTAGGCTGTATGAACCTTTCATAATTGATGGGAAATCTAACACATGTGTGAAGGGAAGCATTATTGTTCTCTTGCCCAAATAGATATGAACAGAGCTGTGCTCTGTATCTCTCTACGAGACCAAATCAGAAACTATGAGAATTTTAAGAGTAAACCAAAATAATTTTCAAAGAACCCTAACGTCACTACGTAGCTGCTGCTCTGCAGATAATCTTATTGAAGTAAAAGTGGGGGTTGGGCATATAGCGCGCTAAACCGATGACCAAGGCCAATAGGGCAGAAAGCTTTTCAAAAGGCGATTACGTACCCACAAGCACAGCATCGTATACTCACCTACTAGTTGGTCAGACGACCGCCAAAGCCTTTTAAAGCTGATCCGTTAAAAACGTCCGTCCGTCCTTTAAAAGACAAATACAATTGACAACGTCAGACATCCTGTGAAAGACATATACCATACGTTTCTTAAAAGTTTCACAGCTTTTTAAATTTTGCAACTCAACACACTAATTCATATCTCGTTTGTAACCGACGCCGTAGCTCCCCGCTCAGATTCAAACCAAACGATTTGCTCACGTCAATCTAGCCTACGTTCATTTCACTGCCATCAGGTTTATCCACAAAGCTTCCAGGGCTTTTATGTTGTTCGTCATTCATCTGTTGTTTTTAAACTCCTCCATTTTGTATTTCGTAATTGAACACAAAATACTACAAAATATCACGTTTATCCCATTCGTATCTCGTTCAAAACGGATGCCGTCACTCACCGCTTTCGGATTCAAACCGAAAGCTCTGCACACGTCAATCTAGCCTGCGTTTGATTTTAATGCATTTTCATTTGTCCAAAAAGCTTTCAGGCCTTTTACGAGTATATTGTTGGTCATTTAGCTTTTTCTTTAAATCTCATCATGCTAATATGTTTAATTGTAATTAATTATTTGCTGTACAATGTCCTCCTTTACTTTTGCACCTTACCTGTTTTTGTTAACATGTCTCTAACTTAGCTTGGTTGCCTGGAAGAGATTGCAGCAGCGATAAGGCCGCCTTTGTGCATCAATGTGTTAATTTTAATATTATTTTTATTGTATATTTTGGTGCAATAAAGAGTTATACTACTACTACTACTACTTAGTCATCCTTTTTTAGGGTTACGTATAAACAATTAAGCATGGGTAGGTATATAAAGAAGTAATACGCCGGCAAAGTAGTAAATTAAAATTAAAAAATAAAAGTAAAGCGCCTCATTTACATGTAAAATGGATATTATTTGAAGGGAACACTTCCTTAGCGGCGTTGTGCACTTTTTGGAATGGGTAAATGTTAAACTCGCGTCAAGACACGTGACCTGATCGAAAATTCGTAAGACGGACACGTGACCTGAGAACGCCGCAAAGGTTTTCACTACTGCTGGCACTCCCGAAGTGCAACCGGTTTTTTTTAATTCCTCTTTATCCCTTATTGCAGATTGTCATTCGAAAAGTCTTTTGAAAATAATGTTTGTGTTTGAAAATCATTATTCGGTTCAGGGTTCCGTTTGTGATTTATTAAGCCTCAAAGTCAAATTTTTCGTAATAATGTCCCCTAATCCCTGCTAGTTAAATCGTTGTTTGTTGTACGTGAAAATTGAGGGAGTAAGTAGTACAAAGTTAAAAGTACAACTTTTACAGCTAAGTACAAGTCAAAGAGTTGGTCGACTAACTTATAAAATGTACTTGGAGAAGGAAAATATGGTACAAATTCCATTTGTCACGTGCTCGTGCAACTTCGGGACCATACATTGCGCGTGGCCCGCACTTGGCCAGTTTGTTAATTCCTAAACTAAAAAAATACACACTATCTGCGCTGATCCCATTTGTGTCTCGTTTGAAGCCGACGCCGTCACTCCCTGCGCTCGCATTAGAATCAAAACCCTCTGCTCACGTCAATCTAGTATGCGTTTGTTCTCACTGCGATTGGTTTGTCCACTAAGCTTTTAGATGTTTTGATAATATTTTTATCTTTGTAGTGTTTTTCCGGTTATTGTGTTCATTACATAACATTTTCTATTTAACATTTTAAAGTGATCAAATTGATATCGTTTTCATTAGAGAAGTATAAACACAAACTCATTTTAATGTAAGTAAGAAAGGATGTACCTAATGATAATTTTATTTAGTTTGACTGTGTTCCGTTCTGAACGTTGTGTATCCTAATTATTCGGATTTCGCGCATCTTACCGATCGGACGTAGTGTCCAATCACATCGCTTTTCTGAGACGGTGCAAATGACATTGTTTAGCCAATGAAAGCGCGTGGATTTGTCTACGCGCATGCGCAGTACGAACCGGCGTGACATCAGCGCCATAATGGCAAATCGAAGAGCTTCACTGTGCTGTCAAGAACGCCTGCGCACCTTGTTTCGAAGTGACCGTGTCAAAATTAATGTTTTCTGCTTTTTCAAGATTCCATTGTGCCCAATCTAGTGTTATCGTGTGTGGTGGTGTACTCACGAACTGTATACGTCATAAATAACCGGCCGGCTTGTATCTAAGGACATTTTTTAACGAAGAACCTCCTTTCCGAAGCCAGCAAGCATTCGCCATTTCGTGGTAAGTACTTGTGCATGATATTTTTATGGGCTACAGATCGTTGTACCGTCTTTTATTACCGGCGAATATCCACTGGATATTCGATCCAGAGTGGTGAATAAACATTTCTTTCAATCATCGCGTTTGTTTCGCTACAGACTGCATTGATTGTTCAAATATTTGCATGCCTGTATCTGGTTAAAAGTGGGGACTGTTTTTTTGTATCTACCACCTATTTGTACCACTTTTACAGCAAATATATAAATTGAATTGAATTGAATTACAAGATCAAAGACACTGCAGAGAAAAAGCACCAAAAAAGCACCAAATAATTGCACCTCAGGCTCCAAATGATCATACATAACTGAAAAAACAAGCTATACAAACTATCGAGCAACGCCGAGCTAGTGTCTCGTTTGATATCGACGTCGTCACTCACAGCTGTCGGATTCGAACCAAAACGCTCTGTTCACGTCAATGTAGACTGCGTTTGATTTCACTGCAATATTTTTCGCTAGTGTTATTTTAAATACCTTAGAACATATTATTTTCTGAATATTATGTCTTCTTTTGTAGTATACTTGGCGTACGCTGTATAGATAGTATTAGAAGCACCACTGTGCACTCCAAACCTCAAATAAAGGTTAAAGATGTAAATCAGCACAGCTTAAGGGAAGGGCGGGTTAAGGTGGCCACTATGTTGGTCGCCGACAACGTGGCAGACCTAGAAAGAAATGGTAATATGACTTGGACGTATATACAAGTGAATGATAAATTATTGCCCGAGATAGGGATGACTGGAGACAAAAAAGGTAGGCCTTTGCTGTGAGACACCCAAATATCTTCTTGAGTATCACTGAAATGTGTGAAAAAATACATACATACATACATATTATCACGCCTGTTTCCCATGGGGGTAGGCAGAGACTATGTATCTCCACTTGCTACGATCCTGACATATACCTCTAGCTTCTTCTACACTCATTACTCTCCTCATACATGCTCTACGGTTTCGGGTACTTCGAACAGCTCCTTTTTAAGAACGTCTGCAATCTGATCGCAGTACGTTCGACGAGGTCGACCCTGAACATTATTCTCATTCAAACTGGCTTTATATATTTTCTTTGTTGTTCTTCTTTGATTCATCCTTTCAATGTGGCCAAACCATCTTAACATTCCTTAGTGTGTGATAAAATGTAAAATCTGTAAGGGCACTATATTTAATAAAAATTGTTACCTTATGTCGATAAAAATTTATAATAAACTGCCAGTCGACCTAAAGATGCTTAGTTTTAAACAATTTAATCATAAATTGCATAAATGGTTAATTGATAAATGCTATTATGACATACACGAATATTTGACATGAATTGTAGTTAGTAAGATTTTTTTTTTCGGCGGTAGGTGTGAAAAACGTGCACATAAGGCTCCCAATAAAAATTCTGTTTTAAATTCATTAAAAATACTTACAATTCTTTATTTTCACTTGTATACATAATAAACAATACAATAACTACACCAAAGTGTTATCTTCACCAATTTGATGCACTAAGTTAGTTTTCACACTAGGACTACTAGTGTGAAAACTAACTTAGTGCCTGCCATCACACACACAACTTATTACTATCACTGGAACACTCTAAAATGTCAAACTACGAGGAAATAGTGCAGAACCAGCGCGAAATGGAAGCATTATTCACGAAGAAACTTGCTGAATTCGAGGAAGAGCTCAAGGTTAAGACTTCCACAACCAGCGGTGCAGCAACCGCTGCCACACTGGCTCACCTCGAGGAGCGGTTTGTATCTTTTAAGTCTGATACTACGAAAATGTTATCACTGCTGAGCAAGCAGGTCTCTGCACTTTCTGTAGCTCAGGATTCTTTTGAAGCTAGACATCGGAGAAAGGCAATCTTGGTCAGTGGAGTCCCGGACAATGTTAGTGATTTGCCACAATTTCTTATCAAGTTATTTCAAGAGAAGCTTGGTGCCTCTCAGCTCACACCTGAAAAGCTCACTGTCTGTCACCGCATTGGTAAGGTCACTGAAGGAAGATGTAGACCAGTACTGATTCGGTTCACTGATCTTGCTCTTAAGTCTGCTATCTGGGATAAAAAGACGTTGTTTAAAGGATCCCAGTTTAGCATCTCGGAGTTCCTGACTCATCAACGACAGACCGTGTTCATTCAGGCACGCAAGCGGTTTGGTATGAGGCGGTGTTGGACAATGAGCGGCAACGTCCTTGTCAAGCTGAGAAACGGGTCGAAGCAGCGGCTTTACTCAGAGTTGGATCTTGCTAGGCTGCCAGAATCGGAGGATGAGGTGCAGTCGGCTCCACAAGCACAAGATGCGGCTGCTTCCACTGAGCAGGCCCCAAAGACGAAGCGGGCGGGGAGAGGAAAGAAATAATCGTTCTTTGATAGTAATCCGTACCAGTGTTTCTTTCTATCAAGTGCCGGAGTCTGATGACAGAATATTGTATGATTTTGTTGTGATGTAATTTGTTAAATGTTATCTTTTTTTTTCTTTCTTTTACTATGTAAGGTAACCGTAAATTTGTTTTCATTGTAAATATTATTTACCTATCATCTATTAAATTTACTTAGCTGTCATAGTGACGTTGACACAACACAATCCGTTTTGTTTCTTAATAACTTCCAGTGTTGCTATTGTAATTGTGTTTTAGCGTTTTGTTAATAAGTTTATTTTTAATGATTTTCAACTGGCAACCGGCAGGACATACAGTATTAGTATATATATATATATTTTTTTTTGTAGTATTTTAGTAATTAAGTAATTTATTTTAATCTATCTTATTTTAATTTATTTGTTTATGTCTAATGATAGTGATTGCTCGTTTCTGTCTGCTACATCAAATTCTAGTAATTATTCTTTTAGTGATCCTGAAACTCTAAATACTCTTCTTAAGAAGAGTATTTAGAGTATCAGGATCACTAAAAGAATCATGGAGAATCAAAAGAATTATTGTTAACGGCGCGGTTAACCGCGCCGTTAACAATAATTCTTCTCATTCTTTCAATGTATGCCACTTCAATGCTCAGAGCGTCCCGTATCATTATAGTGATTTTATTGATACTTTTTCCTCAACCTCTTTTGATGCTATATTAGTTTCCGAGACCTGGTTCAAACCTGCTCTCTCTTCTCTATCTTACGGCCTTCCAGGTTATGTGCTCATTCGGAACGATCGTATTGGATGTGGCGGTGGTGGAGTGGCAATGTACTTACGCAGTAGCTTTACCTATAAAATTTTGTATACATCACCGCCTTTATATTGTAGTGCGGCAGAGTTTCTATTTCTAGAGGTGTATGTTGAGGGTAAAAAGGTACTTCTTGGAGTCGTATATTCTCCTCCCGGTTATGATTATTTTACTCAATTTGAGTCCATCCTTGATTCTTACTGTTCGGATTACACACATCACATTGTCATGGGTGACTTTAATACTGATCTCATTGATGGAGATTTACGTACCTCAAAACTTAGTCACATAGTCAAGTCTGTTGATCTGAATATTCTGCCCTTAGGCCCCACTCATTTTAATCCTTCAACCAAAGATACTTGGCTTGACTTAATCTTGACTTCTTCTTTAGATTTGGTGATAAATCACGGTCAACTAGCTGCTCCGGGCTTTTCTAAACATGATCTCATTTACCTGCAGTATAAACTCAAGCCATCCAAACGCAAACCAGAAATAATTTGGATGCGAAACTTCGCAAATCTTGATCTTGATCAGCTTAATAAGGATGCTAGGGCTATTGACTTTACAAATGTTTTTGAAGCACAAACGAAAGATGCCAAAGTCACCTTATTCAACTCTTCGTTGCTGAAGTTATATGATGCTCATGCTCCTATGCATTCTGTCAAGGTTAGAAGGCCACCGGCTCCGTGGATAGACAGAGGAGTTCGCATGGCTATGACGCGAAGGGATCGTGCTTTTCGTTTGTATAAACGCGACAGGTCGGATGAAAACTGGGATGCTTATAAAAAAGCACGAAACCGGTGCAATCGGATGGTAAGAGCAGCCAAACGAAATTATTTTCATGAACAACTGTCAGATACTTCTTCGGCCAACATTTGGAAGTTCCTTCATTCCTTAAACCTTGGTAAAAGTTCACATCAAGTAACTTATTTATTTTCACCTGGTGACTTTAATAATCATTTTTAAAAGTATGTACCATTGACCCTTTTATTAGACTCAAAACCATTTCAAAGATTAATTCCATGGCCACTCTCCAAATTGATTCCTTCACCTTTTCTCTTATAACCGATGATGATATTCGTAAAATAATTGTCTCGCTTAAGTCTAATGCTATTGGCTGCGATAATGTTAGTAGGCAAATGATAATTATTATACTTGATGTGTTAATTCCTATCATTACACATATTATAAACTTTTCCCTCACATCTGGCACCTTCCCTAATCTTTGGGGAAAAGCCTATGTTACTCCTTTGCCAAAAACTTCCAGTCCACAGGCTTTAGCCAATTTTCGGCCTATTTCAATTTTACCGTATCTTTCAAAAGTGTTGGAAGCGGCTGCCCACCTTCAAGTTTCCTCTTTTGTACACGCTAACAGTGTCCTCACTCCCCTACAATCTGGATTTCGTCCCGGGCATAGTACCGCTACTGCTTTACTCAACGTCACCGAAGATATTCGCCTTGGTATGGAGAATTCAATGATCACCATTTTAGTTCTCATTGATTTTTCAAATGCTTTTAATATGGTTGATCATGATATTCTCTTAGCAATACTCCAGTACGTGAATTTCTCATCCTCGGTTATCGATTGGTTCTCGTCCTATCTCTGTTGTAGGCAACAAACTGTCCGAATAGATCGTGAGTTGTCTCAATGGAACAAATTATCCTCAGGTGTCCCTCAAGGCGGCATCCTATCTCCCCTTTTATTTGCTCTTTTTATTAATTTGTTATCGCATTCTATTAACTGTTCTTATCATTTTTACGCTGACGATCTGCAAATTTATGTTAAAACTAACGCTGAAAACGTCGAAAACGGCATATCTATACTGAACACTGCACTATCAGATATTTCTAGCTGGTCGGATAGTTTTGGAATAAAAATTAACCCCTCAAAATGTCAGGCGATTATGATTGGAAGTTCGAGACAAATGTGTAAAATAGATAAGAGTAATATTTCTCCAATTACTTTAAATAATATTAATATACCAATAAGTGATTCAGTAAAAAACCTAGGCCTTGTCATGGACTCAACTTTAAGCTGGAAGCATCAGGTAACTGAGATCAGTAGAAAGGTTACTTCTTCTTTACAATATCTAAATCGTTTTAGAAACTTTCTTCCACACAAAACTAAATTAACTTTAGTCCAATCTCTCATCTTCCCTATTATTGATTATGCTGATGTGTGTAATCCTGATCTTAATGCAGATCTTCTCAATAACTGTATCCGATTTATTTATTGCCTTCGAAAATACGATCATGTGTCTTCTTTTCGATCCAAGCTCAACTGGCTTCCTGTTCGTCAACGCAGGCAGCAGAGAATGCTTTGTACCCTTTTCTCTATCCTTAAAAACCCGCATTCTCCAGAATATTTGAGAAGCAGATTTCAATACACATCGGAGTCTCATAGTCGTGAACTTCGCTCTAGCCATACGCTTCGCCTCCATATTCCTTTGTATCGTTCTGATTTTATGTCAAATTCTTTTACTCTCCAAGTTTCACGACTCTGGAATGCCTTGCCCGAAGACATCAAAAGTATCATGCATAGGTTCCTATTTAAGAAAAAGGTTCACGCTCTCCTTTCGGTCAATTCCATGTAGCAGAATTGGAAACTCACTCTCTGGTTTATATTATATAGTTATATGTATGTATTTAGTTTATTTATATGAGTATTTATGTAAGTATATGTGTATGTATCAAATCAACATTTTTATTAAATATTTTCAATAGTCTTTATGCGCCTATCGCAATACTTCTTTCTGTTTATCCCGAAGGTTGACTTGTAGAGAATGCTTTAGCATTAAGTTCGCCCTTTGTGCCATTGTGGTCAATAAAGATTTTTAAATAAAAAAAAATAAAAAAATAAGATAGTGATTTTTTGTATGCAATCTGTATTGACTAATAATATTTAACTTCCTTCTAATATAATTTTTGCATGCCTACTGTAAAAGGCGGGAATTTATATGTATGATGACCCTTGCAAATAAACATTTCATTTCATTTCATTTCAATGTACGATTGGTTCCGTAGTTAAAGAGTAAGAATATCACAAAAAACACCTTAGTATTTATAACAAAGAGTCAATAAAAACTACCTTAAACGCTGATTTGACCCGTGTCTCGTTTGAACTCGACAGCGTCACTCAATGCGCTTGAATTCGAACCGCTCACGTCAATCTAGTGAGGAATTGATGTTACTGCAATTTCGTTTGTAAGCATCGAGCTTTTGATTTTTATATCATCATCATCCCAAGTTAAATGAGTACTTTATTTTATCATTGTTATATCATATTTAATTTATTAGATAAATTCATCAATGTCCATACTAATATTATAAATGTGAAAGTATGTTTGTTTGTCATGCCGATCAACATAAAAATTTTGCATACACGTTGTCTGCGATACGGAGAAGGATATAGGGTATATTTTATTAAAGTTGCGGTAGAAAACGCTTAGGGGCCCTACGTTGTGTAAGTCAAGCGATTATAGTTTACCCATCAGCTTAGGACAAAAAGGGTTAGGATCATTTCTAAGCGGGAAAGATCAGATATAGAACATTTTACGTTTTTTAATGTTTTTGAAGAGGATTTTCCATTGTTGACTCAACATTGTATCATCATCATGTTAGCCGTAAAAAGTCGACTGCTGGACAAAAGCCTACCCAAGGATTCTTTGTTCCTTATGAGGATATTGCCATACTCATCACACTTGACAGGCGGGTTGGCGAGCGCAGTTTCTTTGGCTTCTTGTACTTCCACCGCTTTTGCCCATTTTTTGCTTTGGAAGCTTTGTTAAGCTGGAAAAGGACAGATTTTTTTTTAAGTTATGCCGTCCGCAAACGAGCAAGCGTGTCACCTGATGGTAAGTGATCACCGCTGCCCATGGACAACTGCTACACCAGAGTGTGACAGGTGCATTGTCGGCCTTTCAAGGAATTGGGGGAAGGAAATGGGGAGAGGAGATGGAAGGATAGGCCTTCGGCTCTCTCACACACCGATAGAAGCGGTAAAGCTTCTACTCAGACGTCGATTTACTGTGAAAATAAGTTGGATTTGGGAAGGGAATAAAGGTAATAGGATACTACTTACTCGGAAAATGGGGGAAAAGCAAGTTAGCAGCTTAGGTGGCCGGGTGCCATACCTGCACCTACCAGACAGGCAGTTGGGGATGACAGCCTTGACCTATGCATCGTTTAGTCAAAACTTTTCCAGATGCATCTAAAATTCACCCGTCTGCAGAACTCATCCGCAACTAGTTGTCAACGTGTCACCAAATGGCCGCAGTTTAAGCTAGGATTTAACCCATTTATCTAACGGACTGCACCTGAATACGACGGCACAGCCTGATGCGCCGGATTAATACACACGATGTGTCATACGAGGTGGCGGGAATGTGTATCTCTTTCTCTTTATTCACAATAAATATCAGTAAATAAAATATTATGCTTACGCGAGATAAATATCTTGTGGGAACACGGTTGTACTCCCGTTTATTCAGTCGGAATTGCCGACTAGTTTTGGATGGTTATGAAGACCGTGTTGCCCCCCCTATCACACACCGTGATGATGGTCAGTGAAAAGTGAGTAAAAAGTGTACTGTTTACATAAAATAAAAACTTGGAAATTTATCTTAAGAATGATAACCCCTTAGCCATACCATCATTTTGTTACACAAAACCACAGATTACTTAATAGTTACAAAACGCAACAGAAGTAGGAATTTAAAAAAAAAAGACATTAAGCAGTTTTCCATGCTGATCTGGAAGAAAAGAAACGTAGAATGGCGTCAAGGTGGAAAATGGAATCAAAACCACATCGCCTTTTGTCATAATCCTTAGATTTTTGCACGTCCACTTGGCCGGCTTTTACGGCCTGCGCGGGTACTACCTTAGAAAAGACGAAACTTGTCCGAAACTACTAGTCAACACGTCACCAAACGGCCGCTGTGCAGGTTGGGATTAAACCCATTAATCTAACTGACAGCACCTGCACGTGACGGCACGGCCTGACGCGGCGGATTAATACACATGTGTCATGAGAGAGTTGGCTAGAATAAGTACTATGTCTATGGTTTTATGTAGAGACCTACATAAAACCATAGACATAGTAGAAGCAAAACATTTGACAAAACCTTTGTCACTAAGGTGTCTTTGTCTAGTCATTATTACGTTAAGTTATGTAATGTCAGATATGTAATAACAACTCAGCTATGTAATGTTTTCTGTCCATATTTCCATGACGTCAACAAAGGCTCCAACGGAAGAACAGCGCTGTCAATTACGTACAGCCAGCATATGCTGAGTTGGGTCCTTTTTGACAGCACAGCACAGCACTCAATTTATTTGTTTATTTAACTTATTTTTGTATGTGTGTAATATTGTTGTTTATTTTTGTAAATTGCGTGAATGTGTTTCTGTTCTGATATGTGTATGTGCTTTTTGACAAATAAAAATAATCTTATCTTATCAGATTGAGCTAGCCCCAAAGTAAGTTCGAGACTTGTGTTATGGGATACTAACTGTGTATACTATATTTTATAACAAATCCCATATGTTTGCTATCACTTTCCATCAGGTGGCTTCTCTGGTCATTTGCCGCCAAGTATAAATAAAAAAAAAACGTATTTAAATAAACATTCAAGATAGATTCAGGCCAGTCTGAAAAAGATAATTTTCCATCTTAACCTGACCGGGGATTAGACCAGTCAATTAAACTACTGCGCCTTAAACCTCGGCATCAAAAATCTCCATCATATTCCATTCCCCTTATGCGTACATCTTACACAATAACACGAATTTAAAATATTTGATTCAACTCATTTTAAAATTAATTCAAAAATCAAGTAATATGTAGGAAGCCATGCAATATTTTGCATTTACAATGCTTTTTTTGATATCATCATCATAATCATCAGGTCTTTTTAGTCTCCACTGCAGGATCATGACCCTCTCTGTACTACCGGAGCCATACTTGGCCAGAGCAGACAGAGGATTTGACCTACTCCCACCTCGCTTTCCAGACAGGTTGGAGAGGTCTCTTTGATGTTTATGAGCTTTGTTTAGCTTGCATTTGCTTGTATTTTTATATATTCTTATTAAATTAAGAATTAGCAAGAGATCAAATCAAGAGACAACACAAAGATCTAAAAACAACTTATCTAATAACAATAAGCTTAATTAATCAAGAATCCAAACCGTAACCTGAGTCTAAGGTTACATAATAATGCGCACTGGGCTACTAAACTCCTCATGTTTGACGAGATTCCTAAAATCAATTACTTATTTCTATAAAATAACACATTTCCAAGAAATACAGCTGCCAAATTAATTTCCACATAAAATTAAGTAAACATAACGTTTTTATGTCTTCAACGCTGTGTATAATTAATTTTATAGAATTAAATCAACCTTCTAATTAGTGATGTGCGTATACTTTATAAGTATCGCATTTCAATTAGGAACTCATGCAATATATATAGAATTCGATACGAGTGAATCAGAACAATAATGTGATTAAATTACATATTTTAGACATTCAGAAGACGGGTTTTTTTTTTGATCCGAGAAATATTGGATGTAAAAAGACTGTATATTGAAATTACCGCTTTTGGGACCTGAGGGCATTCCATACGGATCCTTGTATTTAATTTTTTAAGATATACTGGTGTGTCTAGGAGAAAAAAAGCTGCTTCTCTTCCCGTGTAGATCTACAAAGCCGATCGAAGGAATGTTTCTTATTGAAGGATTGTTAGTAGACGATGCGGCTAGTAACCCATCACGATTTTCGTTCCATTTTTTACCTAATGGTATTAAACTACAAAATATGCCCACCAAATTGCTGAACGTGGCTTTAGGTCTTAAAGACTTAGGCAGACCTTTGTAGACCGTGGTAGAGCTACGCTACCGGCAAAATTGCTAGTAGTGTGAATGGGCCGGTTCGTCCGGGGAAGTACCACACTCTCACAGAATATCGACATCTGAGTAGAAGCTTTACCGCTTCTATACTTCGATCGGTGAGTGAGAGAGCCGGAGAAGCCCATCCTTCCTCCTCCCCTCCCCATTTCCTTCCCCCAACTCCTTTAAAGGCCGACAACGCACCTGTGACACTCCGGTGTTGCAGTTGTCCATGGGCAGCGGTGATCATTTACCATCAGGTGACCCGCTTGCTCGTTTGCCGACCTATAACATATAAAAGGCTCTATCTACCCTGCAAGGGAAAAAGACGTGATAGTATGTATGTATTTATGTTTAAAAGATAAACGTATTTCCGTCATATATTACATTGAGCCGTATGGTTTCCGGCAGAGTAGAATAGGACCACTCCAAGTCTTCCCATGGATGTCATATGAGGCGGCTTAGGAAATACAAGCTAAACAAAGCTCATAAACATCAATAAGACCTCTCCAACACATCTGGCCAGCGAGGAGAGTGAAGGCCAAATCCTCTGTCTGCTATGGCTAAGTATGGCTCTGGTAATACAGAGAGGGTCATGCTCCTGCAGTGGAGACTAAAAAGACCTGATGATGATGATGATTACTATTAAAATATTCGGTACTGCATTAATATTTCCAAAAATATAATAGGAAAGCGCAATCGTTTAAAATTAAACGTGGCTTTGTCAAGCAACAGCCGGTAAACTTGGGTGCGTCTAAAAACCGGTAGCGTTAACATTATTGCTGCAGTGCTATCCAAATTTTGTAGTATTACTGCGATACACACTGCTTGCTGGGTTGAAAATCTTTCTTTTAATAATGATAAAAGTTACGCGAGACATTATCATCATCAGGTCTTTTTAGTCTCCTTCTCGTTTGTTATAATAGTTATTTTCATACACAATTTTTTCAAGACTTTAAGTCTTCTGTGGAAAATTTAATTATTATATTATTAGTGATATTATTAAACCGTTGTTAATTTCTAGTTCATTTGAATTAGATCATAATAAAATAGCCTTTTTTCATTATAAAAAGAACGAAAATAATTTTTGAGATGAAGTAGACACAAAATTTATTTTCACAAAAAGATAGATTTAATAGAACAATAATAACATCAAAACGAAAAACAATACTAAAAATTAATATTATTTAGAGTAACGTGATATTATTTTGTCTAATAATCATTAAAAGTTTGATGAAAATACATATACATTATTTAATTATATAATTTAGTGTTTATATCACATACATACTTTGACCAGGCAGCTCCTATCCGAAAAAAATGTTATTTCTCAATATTAAACAGTTTTATCTCAAACAGACTATCATATGTTTCTAGCTTTATGTCACTTTTAAATATTGTATGTAAAATACTATTCGCTAAGTTAGAGCGCATTTAGCCACATGCTTTCCCCACTCACTCATAACGGAAACTATTTATCAGTATTTTCTCAAATTTATTCGTGGTAAGCCATGCTACCGGCAAAAAGAATTGCTAGTAGCATGAATGGGCCGGCTCGTCCGGAGAAGTATCACACTCTCACAGAAAATCGACGTCTGAGTAGAAGCTTATCACTTCTATGCTTAGTTCGGTGAGTGAGAGAGCCGGAGGCTCATCCATCCCCCTCCCCTCCCCATTTCCTTCCCCAAAAAAAACGAATAATTTCACAGGTTTTTCATTATTTCTCACTATGTACGAGTATGTCACTGATAATTATCGCCATAGTACCAGACTTCCCACTTAGTTACAGCGCACTGAGCCTCATTACCTTACACACTGTAAAATAAAAACCTGAAATACCCTTATCCAAAATAAATAACTTATATTTCTCGTTGTTTCTCACCATGTGTCTCCCTGTTAACTATCGCTGATGTACCCGACTACCCACTGAGTTACAGCGCAATTAGCTGCATGCTTTACCCGCGCACTCTTAACAGACACTATATAACGCCCGCGGACGCGCTGAATCGCATTTTTTTTTTTTGACAAATCACACAGATTGAGCTAACCCCAAAGTAAGTTCGAGACTTGTGTCCTGGGATACTAACTCAACGATACTATATTTTATAACAAATACATATATAGATACACATCCAAGACCCAGGCCAATCTGAAAAAGATCCTTTTCCATCTTGACCTGGCCGGGGATCGAACCCGGTCACTCCGTGTCGCAGGCTGGCGTGTTGACCGCTGCGCCACGGAGCTAGTCAAAAAATAGCATTTTGGTGGGTGACTGCCTAACGGCGGATGTAATTTACAATACGCTTGTGTTACAGTTGTCCATGGGCAGCGGTGATCACATAACATTCAGGTGACCCGCTTGCTCGTTTTCCGACCTATAACATAAAAAAAAAAATCACATGTTTTTCCTTATTTCACACTATGTATCTCACTGCTAATTATCACCATGGTACCAGACTTCCCGCTTAGTTACAGCACATTTAGTCGCATTATCATACACACTGTAAACCAAAAACCTTAAATACCCTAACCCAAAATAAATGTCTCATGTTTCTCGTTGTTTCTCACCGTGTGTCTCTCTGTTAACTATCGCCGATGTACCCGACTACCCACTGAGTTACAGCGCATTTAGCCGCATGCTTTACCCGCGCACTCTTAACGGACACTATATAACGCCCGCGGACTCGCTGCATCGCATTGGTGGGTGACTAGCCTAATGGCGGGTGTAATTTACCTTGGGTGCAAAGTTGCAGATGTTTAGTTGCACTGTGTTTTAATTTACAGTTGTTTACAAATTTGTTATGTTAACATTAAACATTAAACATTACATTGCGTTGTTAACATTACGGAGGAATACTTCACTTCTTTACGATTGCTGTTAGACAGAACAATAAAACCGGTCAAGTGCTAGTCGGAATAGCACGTGAAAGGTTCCGCACTACCATATTATAATACTTAACAACAAAACAGTCAAACACCCTACCTTTAAATTTAATGGTTACTTTTATTTAACAATTTAACAATTTGTTAATAAAGCGGCAATAGAGATATTGTGAAATTTTCAAGTCGTTACCTATTACGGTTCAAGATATACAGCCCTGTGACAGACGTACGGCGAATGGACCTCGGAGGCTTAGTAACAAAGTCCCACTTTTACCCTTTGGGCATATAGTCGTGATAACGTCTTATAAGTCGATGAACACTGGCTGCACGCACGATAAATGTCACGTTCCGTGTGCAAGCGAGAGCGCGGAACAAGCGATAGAGAGGCACGATTGGACTAAGCTTTCGGCTTGTGACGCATCTATCTCTCTACTACCATTGTCACGTAAAATTATCTTCCGTAAACTAACTTTACAGACGAACAATTTTTTTCACTACATACTTTGCCGTGTGATATCCACAGAACAACAAACACAAAAGAAGTGTTATTACGCGTGATTTATTTGAAAACCAGCGTTGCCTCATTTAAAGCATGCTCATAATCATCATCATTTCGTGTAAGTGACACAGTCAATCGACCATGCACACCCTGGTGTCAGAGTTCTTCGGAACCGCCTCTCGGCCTCTGACGTAGTTCCTTTAACGACTACCAGATGGCAGCCGGGACCAACGGCTTAACTTGCCTCCCGAAGCACGGAATCATCTTTATTATCAGACAATCAGGTGATTCAAGCATGCAATGTCCTAACCAAACTGGATTCAACTAAAGACAGCATGCTACTAACGCAACACAATTTAGTAGAAACTCCACATTAGAATAGTACACGTCGGCATTTTTCGATTTTATTTTCACGTAATTCTCACTTTTGTTCCTTCGACGATCGCGGGACAAACTACTTAAGTGATTCAAGTGAGCTGATCGAGCGCATAGTCAGCGCGCGTTCCCGCCCCTTGCCATTTCTAATCTCTTTGTTGTTCTATGGTGATACCTATACTTACAATGCTGTGGTTTAGAATTCCATCGAATTTTCACATTTATATTTATTTGTGGCAGTGTATGAATAAATTACGAAATCCCGCGGGCGAGACATTGAATAACTCTGTTACGTGAATTAATGTACAAAATATGCGTGTGTGAGTAAAACACATTCAATTATGTATCATGTTTAATTGTAATTAAAATAATGCACATGATGGCATAGAATTTAGTAAATATCAGCATTCGCTTGCGGCTTCGCTCGCTTTAAGGCGCTGTGCATTAGGAGAATACCGTAAAACGTGTATTTTTTCGTCGCGCAGTTAGTCTTATTTTTCAAAGTATACTAGCATGAAAAAAATATGAAGTACAGTTGAAAGATCAAAATAAATGGTTACATTAAAATATGTTCAAAAAAATATTTAAAACCTAACTAAATAAAATATCAAAAAAGCTATATCCAGAAAAATTTTCGTCGCGAATTTCTTGATATTTTCAGTGACAACTACCAACTTTTATACGTCTTTATAAAGTATAACTAAATGAGCAAGATGGATACCTACAAAAAATACAATATTTAGTTATAATTATTGAATTATTAAATTTAAAGTGAAAATTAACACGAAAATGGCAGACACGGATTTGAACTGAGACTGACGATAGGTATGACACAAATGTATAAAATATTGCGCGATGCCCGCTACAAACGGTTAAGGGATACAGCGCCTTAATGTTAATTTCATGAAAAATATTTTTTTCCGGGATGAAAAGTAGCCTCCTTCATCATACCTATAAATGTGTTTGTTAAATTGTATGACGTGCAGTTCGATACTTAAGAAGTCCTATTTTTTTATGCAAAGCTGTCCATCAGAATATCACACTGAAGTGATGAGGAACGATCAACGTTTTCCAAATAGCAATTTTCCATCGTCAATGGGTAGCGGTTCTAGCGACAGATTGTGTACCCTTCAACGGCCAAGTCACACAACATTAACTATAATAATAAAGAAATCGCAGTAAGGAACCTTAGACTTGGCACGACTTTGTCTAGATTTCATTACTTTTTAGAGAGAAACAAGCAGCTCCATCGTGACTTGGCTAGTTTTTTACAGAATGTTTTTGGTGGGATTTGATTTTTTCTGTAAAATGTTTTATTACATGCACAGTCAGCGATTAAATAAAAGTTTTTTTTTAGTTGAAACCTATATAAGGCTATTGTCTTTGCGATAAATACAAATATCCTTTAAAATACTATTCATCATCATCATCATCTCAGCCACAAGAAGTCCAGACATAGGCCTCCCCCAAGGATTTCCGATACGACCAGTTGGAAGAAGCTTGCATCCAGCGTCTTCCTGTGACCTTAGTCTGGTCGTCCGACCATATGGTCTAAAATACGACAGCCGTAGTCGTATTCGGGTCGGCATATTGTAATTTATTGCTTTGATTCTGATTTTCATCTGAGTCTGTTCAGAATCTGAATAGCTAATTGGAACTAAATAAAACATGTCGCGATCAGAACAGATTTGCAATGCAAATGAACAGTTGTTGTCTTTGCCAATATACAAATAAATGATCATTATGTTTTGATTGAGGATTGGAATTACCTATATTGGGTTTTGAACGCGGCTTCGCTTGCGGTAATGTAGATAACGGGATCATATTTGATCAAAGGATGGGTAGAATAGTTTGTAAGGTCCGTAGCAAGAGGAGGTACAAAGACTTTACCTAAACCCCCAAGGAAAGAGACATCTTTTAATTAAAACTAACATTTGAACACGTGTCAAATTCATTCATGTCTATACATAGCTTACTTCATAGGTGAAAATGATATTTTCAGATTGACCTGGGTCTTGGATCTTTATCTACATATATACCACGTGATTTTGAACTTCTTAACTATATTGAAATCCCGGAATCAGATACCCTAAATGAAATATAGAATTGCAAGAAAAAAAGTTAAAAACCGAAAAAAAAAATTAGGTTTTCAGGCGAATTTCTATGGAAAACTTTTTTCTTTATGGTTTTTACCTTTTTTATAAAATTTTTGTATTCTATTAGGATTAAGAAAACATAAGTTCATATCTTACTGTGGGACTAACTCAATCTTTGTGATTTATTTCTATATATTTATTATTATTATAGCTTTCACACGCGGCTCCGCCCGCGTCAATGTCGAACCCTCTGAAACAGTACTTTATCCGAAATAAAATGTGCGCTATGTCCTTCTCCGTACCCCAGTCAACGGATATGCAAAATTACATGATGATTGGTTTAGTGAATACGGCGTTAAGGCGTAACAAACAAACAAACTCACTTTCACAACTATAATATTAGTAGGGATATTGAATGTGGTATCAGGCAGCAGCCAGCAGAGTCACCGAAATGAGTAGAATAGTAGAACGCGTTTATTACTATAGCCAAAGGGCAGTAGAATGTGTAATTCTTTGGGCTTTTCTCGCAATTTCCTTTATCCAAGAAAACAAATAAATCGCAATTGAGATTTAGGTACACCGATCTTCGATTCAAACGGATTACTAGTTTGCCATTGATGTTTTATCATGAAGATATGTCATGTTCAATATCGAGGTATGATACTTACCTATCAGTGGTTTTGTGCGTTATCAACCTCGCGAGTGTCACAGCGAACTCATAATGATCCTTAACACTATAGACCTCAATAGACCAAAACGCCACGTTTAGTGGTTGGAGGGGCGTATTATGTGGAGCATGGAATGAAAATTGCAATAGGTTGACAGCTGCATCGCCTATTAACATATTTCCTGGATTCTCGCTAGTTACTTCAACTGGCTTTTACAATCTGCGCCGGGTAAAAATTAGCTGGTAGATTCATTGCCTCTTCTTTCTCCCAGGTCATCAATCATAGGATTAAATAAATCCCAACTAATATTATTAATTTGAAAGTGAATTTGTCTGTTTATAACGCTAATGAACTCATGAAATTTTGCATAATCTTTGTCTGGAAGAAAAAGGACGTAACCTTTCATCCCAGAAAAAAGTACCAGTTTCGAGGGATCACATAAATGCAAGCAAAGCTGCAGGTTAAAGCTAGTGTTTTAATAACTAAACAAAATAGTTAACCTATCTATCGTAAAATATCAATGGTATTTCATTCCGCGCCTACGCGACCAGCGTACGCAAGATGGCCGGCGCTTAGATAACCGATCTTTTATCGCGAATTGATGTATGTCTGACCTAATGCCGCTCGTGTGGTGGCCCCAAATTGATTAGCATTGATAAATAAAATTGGTCAAGAGTAGGTCAGCTATCTTCTACGAATTTTTTTTGGTAGCGCCAACTTGATTAGCATTGATAAATAAAATGAGCTTTGCTCCCATCCAAGATTCTTGTCCAGAAGATTGTAGTCTTTAAAATTATATTAAGACACGTAATTGTAAATCGCGCCGTGTGGTTTCCGGTGGAGTTGAATAAGACTACTCCAAGTCTTCCCGTGTATGTCGTAGAAGGCGACTTAGGAAATGCAAGCTAAACAAAGCTTAAAAACATCTCTGAGACCTCTCCAACCCGTCTGGCCAGCGAGGAGAGTGAGGCCAAATCTTCTATCTGCTCTGGCCAAGCATGGCTCCGGTAGTACAGAAAAGGTCATGCTCCTGCAAAAATACCTGATATTGATGATGATGTTGATATCTGAATTTAAAGACAAAAAATGTTAAAATTGACTTTGTGTTAATCTGTTGGTTATGTTTGGAATGAAGTAAGTAGCTAAACATTTTGCATTTCTCCTTATTTTTTATAAAATTTTAAAGATGTGTAGAATTTCTTCTTTAGTCTGATTCTCTTTAACGGATTGAAACAAACTTAAATGCATAAAATATTTTAATATTTTACTTTAAAATATCATCTTTCTAATGGTCAAAACCAGTCAGATACATACAAAATAACCGAAGATATTTTAACAAATTTATGCATAAAACTCTTTTTCGCTGGCATGATGTCTGACGTAATGCAATCTCATCACTATTTTGATTCCGTTTTACACCCATACGATAAAAGTGGCCTTAGGGTCTTTTGACTTTAGGCCATTTCCATGCCGTAAGGGATAGAAACGTGATTATATATATGTATAGAAAAACAAGTTTGTTGTCTGTCAATAGTAGTCGGTATAATTTTAAGGGACAACGGTGGAAGAGACATATAAGAAAGAAGAAGCAAGAAAGAAAAAAAAAATATTTGATTTGACAAACAGAACAATAACAATAATTATTTCTAATTGTATAAACCGGACATATTTGTGTTTATATCAAAAAGGCCTCCTCTCAGCATAAAGTTGTGGTGAACACCACAACGCTGGTCTTCCAAAGACACCATTACAAAATTAAAACATATATGCGTCATAAGCCGAACGCTTAGGCCTTAGGCCGATGGTGTCTCTCTTTCTCGCTTGAACACGGAACGTGACACATTTGCATGCGTGCAGCCGGCGTTCTACGATTTATTAAGACATTATCACGTCAAAAAACGATTTTCCGTCTGTTCGTCTGCAACGCACCATATCTTCTTACGGTATCCTAAAAATGCGCCCCTCAAATTTATTGGGGCGTTTCAATCGCCTGAATTGTTTATAACCCGGATTATAAAATTAGATAGCTGGGCCGTGTTTTTTCGATGGAAAATTGTATTTTTATGTGTAATAGACTGTTTCAAATTCGGTAAGTGGATTTGTGTGGAATAATAAGCGGTTTGGTGCTAGCTGAGGTATTTGTAGATGGTTTTTTGACTTAAATAAAATAGTTTCTATCTTTTGTTGATCTCTCAACCACCATGCAGTCCAATGTGGACGCATAACAATAGAAAATCCACTGTGTCTGCGTTTCTCGCGTTTACACCGCATAATTGACGCATGTTGACCCGGGGGTCGTGGGTTCGATTCCCACCGGAAGCATACTTTGTTTAGTTGTTTCCAGTTTGGTTAGGACATTGCAGGCTTGAATCACCTGATTGTCTGATAATAAAGATGATTCCGTGCTTCGGAAGGCACGTTAAGCCGATGGTCCCGGCTACCATCTGGTAGTCGTTAAAGGAACCACGTCAGAGGCCGAGAGGCGGTTCCGAAGAACTCTGACACCAGGGTGTGCATGGTCGATTGACCGTGACACCTACACGAAATGATGATGATGATGACTGCATCCGTTATAACCCGTGGTTATTACTAGCATAGTAACACTTGAGTCATTTCATAGTTATCATTTTAGCCGTTAGAAGTTCACTGCTGAAGAAAGGTTTCACCGCTATATCCTTTCAAGGACAAAGAATCCTTAAGTTTCTTAGGGATTCTTCGTCCTTGAAAGGATATAGCGGCGGATATTGGCAAGCATAATTAACTTGATTTATATTGATTGATTTGACTAGCTCCGTGGCGCAGCGGTCAACACGCCAGCCTGCGACACGGAGTGACCGGGTTCGATCCCCGGCCAGGTCAAGATGGAAAATGATCTTTTTCAGATTGGCCTGGGTCTTGGATGTGTATCTATATATGTATTTGTTATAAAATATAGTATCGTTGAGTTGGTATCCCATAACACAAGTCTCGAACTTACTTTGGGGCTAGCTCAATCTGTGTGATTTGTCCGTATATATTTATTATTTATTTATAAGAAAAATAGTGATATTCATGATCGAAACACGAAAAATAAAAAATAAAATAAATGTGTAGCTAACACCAGTTTTGCGATTGCAGAAAACTATGGATTCATTTCTGGGTCTAGGAGTACGCTTCTATAATAAAATCATCAAATACTTGTTGTTAATTTTCACAGGTGATATCAGAAAGGCGGCTTTCTGATATCACCTGTGAAAATTAACAACAAGTATTTGCCCGTGCAGGGAATCGAACCCGGTGATCCGCGACCACGCCACGTATTATAGATATTAAAATGAATTTTGTAATTTACTTATCTGACAAAATACGATATCATGATGCACTTTTTATGCGTATTTTAGACTGTGCAGTAATTGGACGTAAAAAAGCGTATTATATTCTATATTTTACTTACATCCTCCAACATGCTAAATGTGGCCATAAAGTCTTATATACCGAAACTCTGTCTACCCTGTAAGGGAAAAAAGCGTGATACTATGTATGTATGTAATTTTAGCAGGTTTGCATATCTGGAGCCACCCAAACAGGGATGGCTACATGAAATATAATGCCGTTTAATCAAACTTCAGTTGGTCGATAACCTTTCCTCGATTGTCTACGAGACCTACAATCTGTAAGATCTATAGTTTGCAACATCGATGCATCAAAATCTCTAACGATCATCATCATCATTTACCATCGTGTAGGTGTCACGGTCAACCGACCATGCACACCCTGGTGTCAGAGTTATCCGGAACCGCCTCTTGGCCTCTGACGTGGTTCCTTTCAAGACCATCAGATGGCAGCCGGGGCCAACGGCTTAACGTGCCTTCCGAAGCACGGAATCATCTTCAATATCAGACAATCAGGTGATTCAAGCATGCAATATCCTACCTTGTAACCAAAATGGAAGCAACTAAACAAAGTATGCTTCCCGTGGGAATCGAACCCACGACCCCTGGGTCTACAGGCAAACGCCTTAACCCCTGGACCACGGAGGCAGGGAGCTAAGAGCTAAGCTAGCTAACGATTAAAATAAGTAAGTAGACGCAATTTCTTGGATCGTCAGATCAAATCGTTTTAAACACTAAGTACTATTATATTATTGTGGGTACTATATAGTAGCACTAAATAAAGAAATAAGATATAAAAAAAATCTGACGTTACTGTATCCTCTTCCCTATCCCTACCCCAATTCCGGCTGAGTTATCAACTGCTCGCTAATTGGTGGCCCTCTTAATATTAATGATCCAAAATATTTTATGCCCTTATTATGGTCATTTAAAATCGTTTTTACGTTAAATTAGCTCATTTATGCTTTAGTATAAGTACATTTTATCACGTCTGTGTCGCTTATGTGGCAAACAGAGCCTAAATCATAAACAAAGAGTTGGAAATTGAACTTCTATCACGAATGATGCATAGTGCTTTATACAACACATACGAGGACATTTTTTTAAAGAAACTGTTAGACAGAATTAATAACAGTGATTTATTTGTAAGAAGAAAAAACAAAAATAAATACAATTGCGATTAATTACAAATTAAACCTAAAAAAAAAACTAATCTAAAAGATTATGAGGGTACGGCATGGTGTTAAGAACGCTGGCTGCATTTCCTCTTTGAATAGCTATGCTAATTCGTTGAGAAAAGAAGTAGCCAGCCCCATCCCTCTTGTCACCAGCGCCGGTGATCACGCGTGGAGTTATCTGTTTCATAAAAGCCCTTGCACTGGGGGCCCATGGTCCAAACATTTCCACAACAATCGGCACAAATATATAATCCTTACTAAGAAACTCATATTTGCGTCGCTTGGCAAGCTCAGCACACTCTAGAGAGTCATCCCCTGAGGAGAGAAGGCACTAGTGTGTCAATGCATATAGCGTCTCATTCCAGCGCTCTCCCACGTTCCCAGGAGATTAAAGACATACCATCAGGCCTCTTGCTATCATCATCATTTCGAGTATTACTTAAAAATTACGACGTTTGCGACGTTGCCGTTCTTAGTACCTTTCGACCATAGTATAGGGCAGTAGATTACGATCTAAGCTGTCATTTAGCACGCTGCGTATGAGTGCTACGGACGTAATAGGTGCGTATGGGTCCGTTGGACCCGGTAGCGATTAAATACGTAAGTGTTGTTTTCATCAAGTTATTTCTGTTTGCTTGCTTTTTTGTTACTTTATTTCGTAGAAAATGGCATCTAACCGGCCTTTGAGACGCCAATCGTGGCAAAATAGTTCTCTTAGCATCTAATATGCATCATAATCCCAAAATTGATAAAGAAACTGGTGAAAAAATAATAACTGTTTACAATGCCTTCAAATGCGGAGTCGATGTAGTTGATCAGACGGCACTTATTCGGTGTCAAGACGAACTCAAAGATGGCCTTTTTGTATTATCATCAGGTCTTTTTAGTCTCCACTACAGGAGCACGACCCTCTCTGTACTACTAGAGCAACCAGAGGACTTGGCCTACACTCTTCACGCTGGCCAGACGGGTTGGAGTAGAAGTTTATGAAAACGTTGGCTATTTCTTTGATTAAACCACATCTACATATAAGAATTTCTGTCACTCATATTCCACAGCATATCAAAACCCGTATTCGAAATAATAATACCAAAATTAGAACCAACTGCAGTATCCAACGCACCCCTACCACCGAGTAGACGAAAAGTACGTTGCGGTCTATGTAACTGGAAGAAAGATAGGAAAGCTAAGGTTTTTTTTTTTCGTAAAATGTATACCAGTTTGTTGAGAACATATGAAATAGATTTAAGCAAATTGTTATAGCTTAGTTTTATGAAAAAAATGTAGAACTCTGTTAGAAAGTGATTTTATCCCAAAAATTATATTCTAAAATTTGTTGATTTTGAAAGTTGATTTTGCTTGTTCCTGTGAAGACTGACCTCTTATTCCTATTTTGTCTTAGTAGATATATTATAGTAGTATATTAAGGTAAGGAAAATTTTGTTTTAACTATGTCGTTACAGAATTTATAACTATTAGTCTAAGTTTAGTCATAAAACTATGCCAAAATTCCTTATATTTTTTATTTACTATTCGATTAAGTAAAAACAATATATATTTGTATTTTATTACATATTTGTTTACTTTTTGCACTCTTTTAACGATATTAAAAAATACTAACCACTTTCATTGAGCAGTTTAGAAATAAACACGTGATTTTGTCCGGGTCCGCTGGACCCGGTAGCGAGTGTTTATGTCGCGATTTGAAGCGCGGGTCCCTAAGTGTTAACGTGCCTTCCGGAGCACGGAATCATCTTTATTATCGGACAATCAGGTGATTCAAGCCTGCAATGTCCTAACCAAACTGGAAACAACTAATCAAAGTATGCTTCCGGTGGGAATCGAACCCCGGGTCAACAGGCAAACGCCTTAACCACTGGACCACGGAGGCTGTTAATCTGTCTTGCTATCATCACGCGCAACACTTCGTGGTTCGAGGACATTGATAGTGGCAAGAGCCCATCTAATGATGTCATTCAGAGAGCCGTGTCTCGAAATTGACAGGCTGAATCATCCTTCAATGATCGGATTGGGTTTTCTTTACATTTTGTATAGAAATTAACCTTTTCAGGAGACAGGAAACGACTTCATCGATTACACTATGAAGCAGTTACGTGACAAAAATGTTGTATTGCGTAAGGGTTAATCAAACCTTATTGGTTATTGACATAATCAATTTATGGACTAAATAATCTGAGATCTGTTTCTGTTGATTTTATGTTGTTGGAACGGTAGCGTATATAATTTCCTTTTCTGTAACTAGATGGCGGTCAGCGGATCTTAAAACGAGCTATGACTTTTTTTTATGCATTTGATTAGGTCTGCTTGAATATTGTATTGCATACAAGGTCAATCTAACCTTATAGGTTATTGACATAATCATTTTGTGGGCTATTCAATTCAATTCAAATATAATTTATTCATCGTAAGATACTTTACATACCATTTGGTGAACGTTAACATTTATTTTACAACAAAGAATTGTTGACGTTAATTTACTTAAAGCTAAGTTTAGAGCCGCTTCCAAAGCGGAGTGCAGAAGAAGCGGCAACAAACTGCACAGTGCATTTTCTCCAGACGTCAACTTACAATTTATAGTATATTACTTAAAACTACATATATTTATATGTGGACTGAGATTACATTGTCATGTCATCATTCAAATTGAGTACAATGTCAAGTTGTATTGAAAGGATGTCAATAAAAAATAATAATATATCTATATATATACGTTCAAAATGAACCAAATTATGACATTAATTTAAATACAGATGCGTTAAGACGTTCCTGTGCCAGGCTGAAGCCAGATATGTTTGTCATTAAGGTAATCATCAGTCCTATAATAAGCCTTCTTACAAAGTACCTGCTTAACGTAAGCTTTGAATTTTCTGTCAGGCATATCAAGGGCTGATTGTGGCAATTTATTATAATAGCGTATATATAAAAAAGCTAAATAATCTGATATCTGTTTCTGTTGATTTCATGTTGTTGGAACGGTAGCGTATATAATTTCCTTTTCTGTAACTAGATGGCGGTCAGCGGACTTTGGAACGCGTTATGACATTCTTTTTTTAATTTGATAAGGTCTGCTTGATGTTTATACAATTTGAACTCAGATTGGCCCTTCAGGCTTGCATGCACGTATACGCGGCCCATCAGGCAATATGAGAGTTTGCTGTCTCTCCAAGCCTTGCGCACACAGGCAACGCCCAAAGCCGAGGTCCGTCCCTCCTGGGGGCCTTTGGTGATGTTGTCTAAAAGGTTGAGGGCACTCTGCCCTCACCTCAAACGCCCGGTGAAGTAGCGAAAGCTCACTTGGAGCTAGCTACATAGTCCTTCAAAAAAAAAATACAATTTGAGTCTAATTATACCTCGATCTCGTATATCGTCGTTTTATTTTGGGAGGACCTCACAGTAGGTGGGAACACATATGTATGTTTTTCAATATCTCCAAAACTACTGCATGGATTAGAATACAATTTTAACTGGTGTAATATGCGTCATATTCTTTTTTACTCAACTGCCTATTTTCTTATAGAAAAACCATTGAATTTAAACCGTTTCTTTACTTGATGTTAAACAACTGCACACAAATGTATTTAAATCAATCACGATGATGACCTTGCTACATAACATGGAAAACCACGTGTGCTAAGTTGCGGGCAACACCTAGCATATAAATTAAATATGTATTTTTGACTAAGAAAATGTATAAACTGATTTGACCTTTAAAATTAAACAAATAAGATATAAAACACTTGAAAACATAAACAAATAATTTAAAAAAGTTATAAGTAATTAAGACGATGCTTTTTAAAGATAATTTTCTATTTATTTTTAATTTTGAGATTTTTCTCAACATTAAACGGCCTAAGTGTTTTGCTTTATGTCAAATTAACACCTCTTGTTTTGAGAAAAAAAAGTTTTGACAATGCTTTATCTTTATTTCTTTGATCATTTCACAGTCAAAGGATTAAAGAACAATTTTGGGTGTAAAAAAATTAAGAATAATTTAGATAAAGGATGAATTTTAAATAAATAGGAAAGTCTATTTTATTTTTTGTACTTTTTCAGATTGTGAAGGTCATTGAATAACATGAGAGAAAATCAAGGATTAGAAATTAGTTGATTTCATAATTAGGGAGAGATTTTGTAAATAAAAATGACAAAGGAAACAAATGCATTTGTGGTAGAGCCATGCTACCGGCAGAATTCATTTTTACTACACGTAGTAGCAAGAATGGGCCGGCTTGTCCGGGAAAATAACACACTCTCACAGAAAATCGACGTTTGTTTGTTTGTTTGTAACTCTTTTTTGCACAATACACAAAAAAAGTTACAATAAAAGGCAATTCTTAAAACTAGAAATGTACAAAGGCGGACTTATCCCAATAAGGGATTTCTTCCAGTCAACTAAACATTAAGAGGACAAGGAAGAAAGCAACAGGGTAGCAACAGGGTAGCAACAGGGTAGTTTGAGTAAAAGCTTTACCGCTTCTATGCTTCGTTCGGTGAGTAAGAGAGCCGGAGGCCCATCTTTCCCCCCATTTCCTCCCCCATATCCTCTCCCATTTCATTGAAAAGCCGGCAGAACTAGGATATTAGGAGTTACCAAAAAAAATAAACGCATTCTTATCCTTACTAGTCCTTACTAGTCCTTACTAGTATTATAAATGCGAAAGTGAGTTTGTTTGTTTGTTGGTTTGTTTGTTTGTTTGTTACGCTTTCACGTTGTAACTACTGAACCGATCATCATGAAATTTTGCATACACGTTATCTTGGGTACGGAGAAGGACATAGGGTACATTTTATCCCGGGAAAAAGTACTGTTCCCGGGGGATCGACATTGACGCGGGCGGAGCCGCGGGCGAAAGCTAGTGAGAAAATAATTCAAACGCGTGTATCACTGCCGATGGGACATCAAGCCGATACGATCCTACGACAGACAAAACAAGAAGGCATAATAAGCTCTACTACTCGTGCGAAGCCGGGCCGCGTCACTAGTAAATATACATTGTTAGGCTTTCGTACCCAAAGGGTAAAAACGGTACCCTATTACTATGTCTCCGCTGTCCGTCTGTCTGTCTGTCTGTCCGTCTGTCACCAAGCTGTATCTCATGAACCGTAACAGTTAAAGAGTTGACATTTTCACAGATGATAATAATAATAATAATAAAATCTTTATTGAATTTCTTAGGTGGTAACATGTCACAATAGAAACATACATTAATAGGTACAAACAAAGTTTTGTCTGAGCTAAGGTGAAAAACACCCTGTGTTTCAGGCTTTAATTGCTAGACATAAACAAACAAAATAAACAATTACAAAAGAAAAATAACGTTGAATACAAAGTTAAAAAATAAATTTAAAAATAATAAAAGATAAATTTTCATAATATTTATGATAAAACTGTTAGTAAATCCTCTGTTTCTTCATACGACATATTGAGGATGATGTATTTCTGTTGCCGCTATAACAACAAATAGCTGCTAAAAATAGAATAAAATAAATATTTAAGGGGGCTCATATACAACAAACGTGATTTTATTGCTCGTTTTTGCTCGGTATAAACAACGGGAACAGATAATATATTAACTATAAATATAAATAATTATATCAAAATAAAATTAATATTTTAGGGGGGCTCCCATACAACAGATGATTATTTTGCCGTTTTTATAGATAATGGTTTGGAACCCTTCGTGTGCGAGTCCGACTTGCACTTGGCCGGTTTTATATTATTACTAGCTTTCGCCCGCAACTTCGTTCGCATCAACGTCGTTCCCTCGGGAACAATACTTTTTTCCGAGATGAAAGGTAGCCTATGTCCTTTTCCGTACTCCAGAGACCGTTTCATGATGATCGGTTCAGTAGTTAGAAAGCGTAACAAACAGACAAACCCACTCTCGCATTTATAATATTAGTAAGGAAAAGGATTTATGAAACCATGGTATGAAACTTATATTTCAATAAATTCTTAAATAGACTCGCAATTTATTATTGTACAAAAATAATATTAAACCTCTTTATTGCAATAACATCATACGAGTATTACTTTTGAAGTATGCAATAAGTTTCCCTCTCGGCGAATTCACAAAAATTCTCCAATAGCTACTCACCGAACTTCCAACTACCTTTTATTACTTCCGAAAATTTCATCTTCAAGGGGAATATTTGCAAAAAGTGTAATCCTCGAAGTTTTCTCGATATCATAATATTATTCAGAGGGCAATTTCATATGAAATTTACGATTATTCGGAAAGTAATCCGAGAGGGCGGGTTAAGTAACAGCTCTTAGTTATTCGTCCCAGAGGACGCTCTTACAAGAAATAAGTTGAACGTCGGCTTTTCCACTTCTTAGACTCTGAACGCTCAGTTTAAAATTTGTAAATATTTAAATTTTGGAAGGAAAAAGTAACTTATGGAAGAAAATGTTTATTTTCTTTTTATTTCTTAAACTGACAATTCTTCTCCTTCTTCTTCCGTCCCTGTTCCCGTATCTGGGGTCGGGTCTCCTCACTCTACGGCGCCAGGTTGATCTGTCCTGAGTTGTCGGTTTTGGCAATTGGGCTTTCTTAAGGTCTCTTTCGATGTTTGACCACCAGGTCGATGGCGGACGGCCTCTACCTCTCCTTTGTTCTGGCAAGCTTAATGCGATTTTCACTACATGGTCTTCGTCCCGTCTCATGATATGGCCATTTCTTAAACTGACAATAACATAGTATATCAAAATAGCATTGTGAATGCAAAATAAAACACTTGTAACAATATTGCATGGCTTCCTACATATTAGCTGATTTTCAAATTCATTGTAAAATGAGTTGAATCAAATACCTCACTTGTAAAAGTCGGGTAGTTGTGTTAGGTGACGTAAGCCTTAATACGAATTAGGGGAAATGGAATATGGTGTAGAATTTCGGCGCCGAGATTGAATGGTGCGGTAGCTCAGATGGCAGAGCATAGGTCGTACATAGATCTAGGTCACCGGTTCTAGTCCCGCCCGCATTTCAAAAAATTTTTCGCCATATTTTATTTCTTAATTTATTAAGAGTATACACAAGTTATTGACTGACACGCACGATCGGCAGCTGCGTTCTACTAATACAACGTGTAACTTAACCAACGACGTTTCTGTGAAGGGGTGACTCAGCCCGTCTAAATAAGCAACTTTTCATATGGGGTTATTGTTAGAAACTAAAAAAAAAATTACATTTTCATACAAAAGCTACGGCCGGCCTGGCAAATAATACGATAATGTCTAAAAAATGGGTTCACTCCCAGCATTGGTCCCATAGGTCAAGTTGTTTATTCTGACGAGCTGAGTCACCCCTTAACGAGAACGTCATTGGATAAGTTTCACGCTGTATTCTCGTCTACTCGTTACTCCCTTTTTTAAACAAATTTTATGTCAATTTCTTTCAGTCTCTACGTTTCACGAAATACTCTTCTCTTCTGGAATACTTTACCCGTTGATATAAAATAAATTTCTACTAAATTTTCATTCAAAAGAAAAGTTCATTGTCCCATTACTAAACCCACTACCTTTTTTAAAGTTAACAACGTAATCGCGTCTGAGGAATATTAAAATTAAAATATTTCTTGTTCTTCTTTTTGTCTGGTTTCTAAAGCCATCTTAGGCACCAAACAGACGAGCACAACTTTGCTGTCGACCATTCAACTGAAAGCTGTCGACAGATACAACTGCAGCTTGAAAAAGCCAACGGCGGCTGTCGACAGCTTGCAGTTGAGTGCAAGCTGCAGCTGCCAACAGCTGCAGTTAGCTTTTTCAACAGCTGCAGTTATATCTGTCGACTGCTTGCAGTGGACTGGTCGACAGCAAAGTGCTGCTCGTTGTTTGGCACCTTAACCGGGTGCCACGCGAACGAACAACGTCGCGACTGCGCAAAACCATTAGGCGATTATGTAAAACTAGCTGTCGCCCGCGGCTCCGCCCGCGTCAATACGATCCCTCGGGAATAGTAATTTTTTCCGGGATAAAAGGTAGCCTATGTCCTTCTCCGCACTCCAGAGAACTTGTATGAAAAATTTCATGATGATCGGTTTAGTAGTTACGGCGTGAAAGCGTAACAAACAAACAAACAAATAAACAAACAAACTCACTTTCGCATTTATAATATTAGTAAGGAAGATGAAAAGTCTTAATATTTTCATATTTATACTTTAATAAAAGAATATAAGAAAGGGGCGATCTCTGAGATGTAAATATAAATATTGTCATATGAGAATTATTGTATTAGACGTAAAATTTACAAGCTTTTCGATGAAAAATGTTTTTAGATATCATAACATACATATATCGTTTTTAAATTTCATATGTATGTGTTTCAAATTCCAAGCAAATAGCCGTGTGGTATCCGGCAGAGTAGAATAGGACCACTCCAAGTCTTCCCGTGGATGTCGTAGAAGGCGACTTAGGAAATACAAGCTAAACAAAGCTTATAAACGTCTAAGAGACCTCACCAACTCGTCTGGCCAGCGTGGATAGTGTAGGCCAAGTCCTCTGGCTGCCCTGGCCAAGTATGGCCCTAGTAGTACAGAGAGGGCCGTGCTCCTGTAGTGGAGACTAAAAAGGACCTGATGATTATACAGTGATTTGAAAACACGTCAATTTTCACAATTTCGTGCTGTACCATGTTAAGTTTGTTGTAGCATTCACTAAAAATACACAATAATATACAAAATGGCACGTCGACATCAGCCAGTTGCAGTCTGAAGCCGTTATTGTCTTAGCGACGGAAACAGGACAAAGCGACTGCTCCGTTTTAGCATAATTATACAGGCGTATCAAGTGTTTACCTACATTATTTTCGTATATAATAATTAAATAAGTGAAGAAGATAAAATTGCTGTAGTTATTTGTTCTCTTATATCCTTTGGCTGTAGCTTTCAGCTTTTTATATCTTACAGTAGCATGAAATATTCAAAACAAATGTTATTCAGTAATATACATGAAAAAAAGGTAAAGGTAAAAAACTTAAGCTTTTAAAGGGGCTTAAGTTTTTTACTGGTATTACTTAGACTGGTATTACATAATCATCATCATCATTAATACAGTCGCAAAAAGTCCCCTGCTGGACAACGGCCTCTCCCAAGGAGTCTGCGTTCTATGTTGCCCTACTCACCACGCAGGCGGGTTGGTGAGCGCAGTTTTTTTGATATTATGTGCTTTAAACTCTGCTGCTTATCAGAAGCATTTAAAAGCTAGGAAAGGATAGGAATTTATTGTAACTGGGAAAGGAATGAAGGCATTGGGATACTATTCACTTGGATGAAAGGGGGAAAAGCAAGTAGTAGCTCGGAGTGGCCACCTACAATTACTGGACAAGCAGTTAATGATGGCACCACTGGCCGGATTAAAAATAGGTATCATTTAATTGTTTATGTAATCTACATAAAATACCTTTCATTTGATACCACTTGATACTGCGGCGGTATTCCTGAACCAAAACGACATTAGAACCGTCAAAAAACGAGTTTATGTTTTCTTCAAAGGCCGGCAACGCTCCTGTCACACCCTAGGTGTTGCAGTAGTCTATGGGCAGCGATGATTGCTTACCATCAGGTGATCCGCTTGTTCGTTTGCCGTCCTATAAATGCCATAATAATTTTTGTGATCTTACGTCAAAACTATCACTCTCCCAACCCCCTTGTAAAAAAATGAGAATATGTTCGGCTCAAAAATTGTGTTACGTAATAAATGAGTTGCCATCGAATCGATTGGTGATTCAGGGCCGCATTGAAGGCAAGCGTTCACGCAGTCGGTCTCCAACGAGGTGGCTAGATGTTGTCAAAGCTGTAACACAGTGCCCAGCAACAGACTGCTCCAAAAAAGCCGCAGACAGAGATACGTGGAGAAGGATCGCAACAGCAGCGGCCATAGACGAGCAACCCAATCCATAATCACGACCACTCTGTCAAGAGTGTACGACTAAGAAGAGAAATACCATAATAAAAATGAAAACCCCATTTTTTTTTTCGCCTTTTAATATTTGGCGTAGTGTCACGTACACTCTGTCAAATATAGGATGATAATTTTGACAGGTCTCACTAGGGATGGGGGCAGTGAATGATCGTGTTGAACTGTAGTCGATAATCGAATAGTGAATCTATTCGAATATAAAACTTGGAATCGATAGTAACCAAAGGGCCAATAGACATATTTTCTGACATATTTTTTCGGCAAGTCCGTATTCAGTAATGTTCTGAAAACGCAGACTTGCCGAAAAAAGCATTCGCGTGTATCGGCACGATTCAAAGTAGTTTTTATGCCAGGGTTCTTATAGTAGGCGGGAAAATAATCAAAATTACAATTTATTTAGAATTATTCATCTATTTTTTCTATTACAATACATTATTTATATCATTGTAATAGAAAAAATAGATGAATAATATATTACGGTTACATTGATTTATGAAATTTAATAGAAAATCAATATAATCGGTAATCATTCCCTTCGTGAATCTTTAATTGAGTCATAGTCATAGATAATTGGAAATAACTAGTTGAATAATAAAATTACTTTAAAAGTTACCTAAATAAAAATTTTAAATGTTCGAGTTACTTAATAACAAAACGATTTTTATAGTCTTTAGTGGTTTTTTATGCGCGGCACTTCACTAAGTGGGCGTTACCCGTCAATGAAGTACGACAATACGCGTAATAAATTTTCCAAAAAAAAAAACGGTACTTCATCGGCTTGAACTGTCAAAATTATCATCCTATATTTGACAGAGTGTAGTCTATAACCAACGGACCATGGAGTATTGGATGATCACGCATGACGCTTCTGACGATGTATCATAATATTATGTCAAGAATGGTACATATAAGGAAACATACATACAAATAAAATGTATTATTTCAAATATGTACAAAAAAAATATATATATTTTATAATTTGACTATACAGCGTGTACATTTTCTATCGTACCCCATTAATATGAACAACTTTTCCTATGGGACCAATGCTGTTTGGGACCGATACTGGAAAATCGAAAACATTTTCGACATTTCTATACAAAAGTATTCGGACGTTGCCTGACAATTTGTATGGATATGCCGATATTTTTTAAGTTCCCAGCATTGGTCCCATAGGAAAAGTTGGTACTATTGGATATTGGCGAGGGGTGACTTGTGAGCGTGTAAATATATCCTCACCATTGTGAGGGTATATTCTACATGGTGAATATTTATTCGTTTTGGTCCCTTAAGGGGATGATTCAGCCCGTCGATATGAACAACTTTTCCAATGGGACCAATGCTGATAACTGAAAAACTCACCGTGTATCCTAATCCTAACTAATATTATAAATGCAAAAGTGAGTTTGTTTGTTTATTTGTTTGTTTGTTACTACTGAACCGATCATCATGCAATTTTGCACACACGTTAACTGGGGTATGGAGAAGGACGTAGGGTACATTTTACCCCGGGAAAAAGTATTGTTCCCGAGGGATCGACATTGACGCGGGTGGAGCCGCGGGCGAAAGCTAGTAGTCGATAAAATATTAATATGTTATATGTACTTATTTTACACAGCAAAATGTACCTCCAATTAGAATTTTCACCCAAAGTACTCAAACGTCAAAAAACATTTAAAATACTGTAAACAATGGCGCCTTAAGAGCAGCTCGTGATTAAAGTCTAGCACTTATTGTCGTCGTGGTAAAAACTGAACAAAACAACTGCTTCGTGTCAAGCGTTTGCATTTTTAACCGACTTTAAAAACGGAGGTTTGTACAGTTTTTAAACAATTTTAAATGTTATTTGTTTAAAAAATTCTTTTTTATTTCTCTTTTAAAGGGTTTACTTTTAAGTTGGTGCCATTTAAATCTCATCACAATCGATTGAGTAGTTAAATTACAGTCGGTTTTTTATAAAAAAAATCATATAATTCGCTCTTATTCAGGCGAGTTCTGATATCTATCCTAACTACACAACAATAGAATAAAAAGAAACTGTAATATTTTATGTCATAAATTATATCTTCTATGCTGGTCTGGGAGAAAGGATAAACTAGAATGTACCAGTTGCTTCTCTTACTGTTAGTAGGCGATGCGGCTAGCAACCCGTCACTCTTTTCATTTTCCACCTAAAACCTACCAATACGCTAAACGTACATACCGATAAACAAGTCAATTTTTGCCTAGTTTTTTTTTTTTACATAAGGAATCGACTCAGGCGTCGTTTTTTTTTTGATGACTTGTACTTAAATTGCAATAACTTACATAAAAGTAAACAAAAAAGGCAGGGTAATAGCTTAATTTTATATTTTTATGTTATATTTATTCAGTAGAAATGAGAAAATAAATAGAAAAATTGGCGCCAAGAGACTGGCCATGCCGACATAATGACCGCCAATAAGGGAACTCCCAGAGCTGTCATACCCGCCTCAATTTAAACACACGTCGGAGTTGGTTCAGTTTTTGTGTTTATGTCGTATTTTATACATGTATTTCACGCTTTATTTTATGTAATATTTCTTTAGTAGAAACGAGAAAATATATAACGTCAATTTAAATGAAGCGCAAATATTATAAAGGCTGCCAACCATAAGCTAGAAAAATGAAATGAAAGCAAAATAAAAAAATCGACATGCTAGTTTTCGAGATATCTGCATCTGAACATTTTTAAACACAGACGAAAAAACATCCTGTGTAAAAAAAAACGACATGCTAGTTTTCGAGATATCTGCATCTGAACATTTAAAAAACAGACGAAAAAAACAAGCTGTATACAAAAAAAAACACTTTCTTGGCCAACAACTTTTCAAAATAATCTACTAAGAATACCAAGTCTCTGACGTTGACAATCAAAACAGCAAATTAAACGATTTTGATAAAAAAAAATATGAACAGAAAAAAAAATGTATTTTTTTTATAGAATTCATTGGTCCCATAGGGAAAGTTGTTCATTTTGACGGACTGATTCACCCCTTCACGGAAACGTCGTTGGTTAAGTTACACGCTGTATATACAGTACTATACAGCGTTAAAAAAATCATAATGATTATTATCAGATAATCATTATGATTTTTTTAACGCAGTTGAAATGGGCAAAACTACGAGTGTGTTAAGGCGCTGTATCCCTTAACCGCTTGTAGCGGACATCGCGCGATATAATTATATACTCGTAATCAAATAAGGTTGAAAGTGACGATACCGGTTGACCAGTCTTGTTTCAAATCCGTGTCTGTCATTTCCGTGTTAATTTTAACTTTTAATTCAATCTCCAAATTATAACCAAATATTGTATTTTTTTAGGTATCCATCTTGCTCATTTAGTTATACTTTTTATAGACTTAAAAAAGTTGGTAGTTGTCGCTGAAAATATCAAGGAATTCGCTACGAAACTTTTACTGGATATAGCTTTTTTGCTATTTTTAAATATTTTTTAAAAAAATATTTTGATGCAATAATTTATTTCGATCTTTGAACAGTACTTCATATTTTTTTCATGCTAGTATTCCATTTAATTTATATTTTCCATTTTATATTTTCCAAATAAGGCTAACTGTGCAACGAAAAAATAGACGTTCGGTATTCTTCTGATGCACAGCGCCTTAATTCGATGACAAAGCAATATCCACGAACTAAATTACTGGTAACCTTTACATTAGATATCCGATAGCGAGGACTATAAGAACCCAACTACCTACTCAAAATGAGCTTTGGAAGCCTGAGTGAGTCGTTAACCTGAATTCCTACCGATAGATATCAGTCGTTGACCTTATGATCTAAACTAGGTCTCAAAACCTAGGCTCATTTTGGCGTTGTTGTATGGAAATTAACACACAATTATTAGTTTTGTTAGGAATAATGGCCACTTCGTTGCCACCCATTATGGATACATACATTTTTAATGTGCAAATTACGGGTTATTCACTAGTACATAATGTCATCACTAGTGTCAATGTAATCTCAGTACACATATAAATACATGTAGTTTTTAGTAATATACTAAAAATTGTAAGTTGACGTCTGGAGAAAATGCGCTGAGCAGTTTGTTGCCGCTTCTCCTGCACTCCACTTTGGAAGCGGCTCTAAAATTAACGTCAACAATATTTTTTTGTAAAATAAATGTTCGTCCTCAAATTATATGAAAAGTACCTTTTATTAGCCTGTTGTTTCCCACTGCTGCGCAAAGGCCTTCCCTTTCTGTTTCCACACTTCCCGATTCGGGGCTACTTGCTGCCAACCAGTTAAAAAGTCTTCTATATCCTCTCGCCATCTTCTCTTCGGTCTGCCTCTTTTCCTTTGCCCCTATGGTTCCCATAACGTAGCCTCTCTGGCCCATCTGCTTGGATTCATCCGAATAATATATCCTGCCCATGAAAAGTATCTTATGATAAATAAATTATATTTGATTTGTCAGTGAGTCAGACTATGATAGAGACTGGCGATCTACCGTACTTGATGGAGACCAATGGCGTATAAGGCATTTGCCCAGTGCTGTCCCAGTGGGACAGCATATCCGGGCGCGTTCCGTTTCATGCCTTCTCAGCAGTGGTCGTTTCGAAATGCTAGTAGTTTATCGATTTTGCAAATATAAAATAATAATAATTCAACGTTCAAAACGAGATATGTATGTAATATCCAAATTTAAATAAAATTTTATTTCATTTCATATGCTAATAAAAAAGAAAGAAGCCGGTCAAGGAATGGGCAAAAATCTAAAGAAACATGACAATAGGCGATGTGGCTAGCAACCCATGACTATTTTGATTCCGGTTTCCAACTTTACGCCCACCAACACGCTAAATGTATTTCAGTCTTATGACTTTAGGCTCTGTCTACCCCATAATGGATAAAGACATGATAATATGTAAAAAAGGAGGGAATAGGTCTTTTTTCACTGACTGGTTAGGTTTCACTGCGATGGTCTCATTCAGCGAAAACTTGTAATGGTCTACAAAAATAGCCGTACTTGCGTCAAATTAATCTACAAACCTAGAGGTACAGTCGGGGCAAACTCTAACAACATATTATAAATTGTTAGGGGGTCAAATTATCTACCCCTGACTGTACAGGCTGAACTGGGCAGGGTTTAAACCCGGGACATTATCCTTTTAAGTTAAACTCTAATATCATTGAGTCACCGCTTATTTACCGCTTATTTTGTATAGATATATATTAAGTTGTAACTTACTTAGGTAATATAAAGCTCTATAACCAAATTCACAATAATATTATAAATGACGCTAATAGTGTTGTAAATTTGGTTATACAGCTTTATATTAAGTATTGTTAATAGAAATATATACAAATATTTCTAGGTCCAGTGGTTAAGGCGTTTGCCTGTAGACCCGTGGGTCTTGGGTTCCATACCCACGGGAAGCATACTTTGTTTAGTTGTTCCCAGTTTGGTTAGGACATTGCAGGCTTAAATCACCTGATTGTCTGATAATAAAGATGATTCCGTATTTCGAAAGGCACATTAAGCCGTTAGTCCCGGCTGCCATCTGGTAGTCGATAAAGGAACCACGTCAGAGGCCGAGAGGCGGTTCCGAAGAACTCTGACACCAGGGTGTGCATGGTCGATTGACCGTGACACCTACACGAAATGATGACTTCAAAAATCATGTAAAGCATTTGACACAATGATTGTCATTCTACCATTTCCGATGTAACGACACCGACCGTATATTGGCGGTGAAATACGGGCCGCGACCAAAATTACTTTGTAAACAAGTTTAGCCAGATTTATGAAAGAAGTTTGAAATAAATAATTTTTAGGGGCAAAAGTTATCCGCTCGCAGGTGTCCTTTAACATTTTTTTATGAAACGCGCGACTCGAGTTATGCAATTATGTAGATTAGGCGCTATTTTGGGGCAGTCTTCGTCGGAACACGCAATGGTGATGTTCGTTCCTTCGTTCTATGTGATTTGCTCCTGTGTGTAAATCATCATCAGGTCTTTTTAGTCTCTACTGCAAGAGCATGACCCTCTCTGTACTACCGGAGCCATACTTGGCCAGAGCAGAAAGGGGATTTGGCCTACACTCTCCTCGCTGGCCAGATGGGTTGGAGAGGTTTCATTGATGTTTATGAGCTTTGTTTAGCTTGTATTTCCTAAGTCGCCTCTTACGACATCCATAGGAAGACTTGAAGTGGTTCTATTCTGGTCTGCTGGAAACTACACGGACAAGTGAGTAAATATGAAGGTATAAATATGAAGTGATATTAAAAGTATATATAAAATTTACTGTAAAACATGCTATAATTTAAAGATTAGTAAATTGTAGTCTACGATTAAATATAATGGTAGATACCCGATTCGCGCTCGAAAAGTGGCACCGGCAAAACAGCGCACTAATCGAGTTTCGGAACTGTTTTGTCCACAGTTTCAATACACCGCGCTAGCACTCACACGTCTTGCGATGACGAGGTACTCGTGCAGTATTCACAAAACAAAGATGCAAAAATTACGCATTAAAAGTGAAAAAAATGATGGAGTTATACTTTCAGTATGTATTTATGCATGATGTTTTGACTCGGGGACACTTTTTAAGGCTCCATTTTATATTAGACTGTATATCTACCATTATATTTAATCGAATTAATAAGATATTTATATATCTAAATCCTACATCCTTAAAAATGTGATTTGTTGTGAAAAAGTATGGCTAAATCTTTTGGTAAAAAATTGTATAATATAGAACGTGTAACATAACCACGACTTTCCGGTGAATAGGTCACTCAGCCCGTCGAAATGAACAACTATTCCTATGGGACCAATTCTAAAAACTCAAAAAAAAAATTGTCATTTCATACAAAAGTGTTCGGCCGACAGGGCAAATTGTATGAATATGTCAAAAAAAAGTTTAGTGGTGACGGGCTGAGTTACCCCTTCACCAGAACGACGTTGGTTATATTACGCGCTGTATATAACTAGATAAATAGCTATACGTGTGCCCTGTCCATAACAAAGCTTATTCAATGGATACAATAGGAACACGCCGTGGTCCAGTGGTTAAGGCGTTTGCCTGTTGACCCGGGGGTCGTGGGTTCGATTCCCACCGGAAACATACTTTTTTTAGTTGTTTTCAGTCTGGTTAGGACATTGCAGGCTTGAATCACCTGATTGTCTGATAATAAAGATGATTCCGTGCTTCGGAAGGCACGTTAAGCCGGTGGTCCCGGCTGCCAGCTGGTAGTCGTTAAAGGAACCACGTCAGAGGCCGAGAGGCGGTTCCGAAGAACTCTGGCACCAGGGAGTGCATGGTCGATTGACCGTGATACCTACTCGAAATGATGATGATGCCAGCACAATGGATTTCAGAAACGTAATAATGGGTCTTTCGGTGACATCGACAACTTGCCGAGTAATTCTTGATGACTCTTGTGGTGGCGTTTGTTTATTATTATTATTGTTGCTTAGGTTTACGAATGTAAATTTTATGAACACATATTTTAATAAGGCTGCTCTATATGTAAAGTATCAAAAAATGGTAAAATTAATTCTTCGTCATAAAAAAAAATTACCGTGTGGTAAACTCCTACTTTAAGAGAATTGTCAAAAGTAGCTTCTTAGTGTAACCGTGCCTGTCGGTCTGTCAATCTGTTGCATCTTCACGATTAAACCACTGAACCACTTTAGATGTTATATGGTATGAAGGTAGTTTGAGGCAGGGTGAAGGACATAGGCTACCTTTTAATCCTGAAAAAGGTGCTATTTCCGAGACTCATAATAAGATGAATAGAGCCGCGGGCGATATATATAGGTATATGACTAAACTAATCGCTTAACGTAATGTGTCCTGTCCATAACAAAGCTTATTCAATGGATACAATAGGAACACGCCAGCACAATGGATTTCAGAAACGTAATAATGGGTCTTTCGGTGACATCGACAACTTGCCGAGTAAATCTTGATGACTCTTGTCGTTTATTTATTTTTATTGTTGTTTTTTAGATTTACGAATGTAACTTTCATGAATGGCTATATGTGTTTGGTTTAGTAAGGCTGTTTTAGTTATGAGAGCTTAAAAAAAATCTACGTCAAAAAAAAAAATACTAGAATTACCGTGTGGTTAATACTTTAAGAGAAATGTCAAAAGTAGCTTCTTATTGCGGCCGTACTGTAGTACCTGTCAGTCTGTCAATCTCTTGCATCTTCACGCTTAGATGTAATATGGTATGAAGATAGTTTAAGGCATGAAATACAGCTTGGTGACAGACGGAAAACAGACAGACGGACAACGGAGCCATTAATAGGATGCCGTTTTTACCCTTCGCGTACGGAACCCTAAAAACACTTATAAAAAACCATAGTATATTCATCGATATCGCATCCGGTTCAAACTAGCGTCAACAACTATTGAATAACCCACACAAAAAGCCAATATTGAAAAACGTTCAAGATTTTCTAAGAAACCTCCATGTTTGCCAACTTCGCTCCGATGTTATTAAACCGATCCGTAGTACTTCGTAGCATCGCTACGAGCTCTCGCTGCTGCTACGACGTAGAGGTCCGTAACCTTCGTATTCAAATTAAAGAGAATAACACACCTTAAACTTTATATATTATGTGCTTTAAAGCGTTAAACTTTAAAACTTATAAAATAATATGTAATTTGAGGGATGTTGAGAAATACACATACATTGGGACTTGGTTTCATTTTTTAATGACTTAGGACGACAAATGAGAAGGAGATCACCTAATCACCTGCAGATCAACTGCAACACCCGGGGTGTGATAAGAGCGTCGCCGGCTTTTTAAGAAAACAAAGACTCGTTTTTTGACATTACATTGGCAGCATGGAACAATTCTATTTACATGTATATAAATTTATTTCTTTGTTATCGATTTCGCTGAAATTTGGTAAATGGGGGTTTTTCAAAAATTCAAAGTTCAAAATTCGAATCCCGCTCGGTGACTTATTTTTGTTTTTTTTATATGTTCAAGTTGTTAGTCTATGTCAGTCAGGTTCAAATCCCGCCCGCTTGGAATTTTTCACCATATTTTGTTTCTTAATTTAAAAAGAGATAAGTTGTACTTCTGTTGAGAATTTTATTTTATTTCTGAAGATCCTTTTATCGCGATGTGGTAGTATACAGCGCATTTTAAATGTATTTGCATATGTCGGAGTGGATGTTTGATTTCGGATGAAACTAGCTTTGACTGGCGGGATTCTGAGACGTTGATTGAGTGAGACGTAGTCGTATCGATTGAGTTGCCTTTGATATTATGAGTGTTCAAGTTTCATTGTAATTTTTTATCAAGTCAAGATGGAAAAATATCTTTTTCAGATTGGCCTGGGTCTTGGATGTTTATCTATATAGGTATGTATTTGTTATAAAAAAAAGTATTGATGAGTTACTTTCAAATAAGGAAAATAAATAAATGTATTTTAAAAGATATACAATAGGCACAAAATTTTAAGTCTATCAAGTTATAACAAAATTATTAGATCTGCCCAGTATTGTGCTATGTCATTAGACGGAGAAAGAGCAGTTGTCAATAATAAAATCGCGCACCTGGGACTCCGCGTTTTTGATACTAGAAGGTAATTTGTTGTAGAAGGGTGCTCCTCCAAAGGTAATGCTTTTTTCTGCAAGCTCGGTCGACGTAGTTTCCGTTTGGTTTAAACACGTCAACATCGCAAAGCAGCAATAGTTCTAAATGACTACATAGCACCTTAGTTAACTAACAATATCCGTATATCATAAAAAAAGTAAAAAAAAATAAACATTTTTACCTCAAGCTCAACTTTATCTATCCAGCCAGCACCAACACTTTCTTAAGAGATAGTGTTCAAGTATAACATATAAATGCTAATGCCTGTCGCTCCGGTGTTATCAAGGTAATTTGGGAGTAACTGTAGTTTCTATTGCTTAATAACTGGTGGTTTGTTTTTATAATCTACTATAAAGTTTTAGTGCAATGCTTGTAGTTTCATTAAGTTTTGTTGTTTTAAGTTTGCAGTTTTATGAAGATTTTCATCGTTATTGGTTATATAGGGGAATTTTACTCGTTATTAGCATTTTTCTCTTTCCTTTATATATTCGCTATAAGGCGAAACTTTTAGAAGCTTACAAGACTTTTGGCTTAATAGCTAATAAGCTTGCGATTATTATTATATTATCCATTCTGTTTTCACTAATGAACGTCTCTGCGTGTACAATATCGTGTATAATATGATGACAATTAACACAGTATAAGTACATATCTATTTTGAAAGGTTTTGAAGAATATTAGAAAAGATGCTTATGTAAATATTATAGTCTTTTATGATGTAACGCAACCGAAGTGAACTGCAACACTGGCGTGACGTCATAATAGCTCGTCTGCCCGCCATATCGCAGTTGAGTTCACCGCCGAGCATAGGCCAAACTACTTGCCAAGCAGCCAACCGACTAATATAAGTGTAGCTATATATTGAATGCTGAGCTGAGCTAAGATTTGTTAAAATTGTCCCTAGTGGATTAAAATGCGCATTGTTATGCATCAGCTGCTGTGTTTAATTTTAAAATCAAAAGTTTTATCATATACGATACAGGACAGATGACCATTTATCCCCTAATCTTTCATGACAGTAGCAATGTATTAAATAAAATAAAACTTAACCAAAGTCACATGATCATTTGAATAAAATAAACTACACCATATTATAAAGTCAAGTCTTATTAATTTACAAAATAACACAAAACTTGTTTCCTGCGTAGTACGAAAACTTATTAACTTGTAGTTTCGTTAGCCAACCCGCCTGCCAAGCGTGGGAAGTATGCCAATATCCTCCCATTGAACGAAGAATCCTTGGGAGTGGCCTTTGTCCAGCAGTGGACTTCTTATAGCTTAAAGATGAACGAATGATGATGAAGATGTAGTATATTGTGTGAGCGTTAAGTTAGAATCCTTACTAATCCTAACTAATACAATAAATGCGAAAGTGAGTTTCTTTGTTTGTTACGCTTTTACGTTGTAACTAGGTACTGAACCGATCATCATGAAATTTTGCAAACCCATTACCTGAGGTTCGGAGAAGGACATAGGGTACATTTTTTCCCGGGAACCAAAAAAAAGGAAAAAGTACTATTCCAAAGGGATCGACATTAACGCAGGCGGAGCTGCAGGCGAAAGCTAGTAATGTATATAACTTGTATTATACGGCAAAATAAAGCAGTCGTACGTCACACTTAGTCGTGTCAATTACTTCCCACAACACTACTTGTATTTGGGTCCAATTCACGTGGGCATACTTATATTTTACGCAATATTTTACTTCACTTTACAAGATACCAAACGTTTGAAAGCTGCTCACTTGAACTTTAATAAAGCTGCTCCGTGCTCCTGAATGCATTAAGACAGAGTTTTATTATGATTTTATTTAGTTACGTGCTCCGAGAGAGTGCATCCTAGACTCGCGACATTGTAAAGAAAGTATACAGTTAAATCGAAATTTTTAAAGAATAATTGTATTTTGTGAAGTCGGTTAACGTGCGATAGTTTTTACAATAATAATAATAAGCCGAGAAGGACAAGCTCAGCAAGTACCTTGACTTGGCCTACGAGGTGACTGCTATGTGGGATGTGGATTCGACGATCATTGTCCCGATAGTTGTATCTGCAAACGGCCTTATAGCAAAGAGTCTCGACCAACACCTTAAGAGACTCTCGCTGGATGGCTGGATATAGGGCCAGATACAGAAGGCAGCACTCCTGGACACGTCACGCATAGTCAGGAGGTTTCTTTCTCTGCAGCCTTAACCGCCGGTAGCTTGAGCCTTGCCCCGCTGCTGGCGGCGAGCTAGGTTTAGGTTTTATAATCATCATCATCATCTCCGCCGCAAGAAGTCCACTGCTGGACATAGGCCTCCCCCAAGGATTTCCAATGTGACCGGTTGGAAGCGGCCTGCATCCAGCGTCTTCCTGCGACCTTGGTTTTATAATGTTTTTATGTTTTGTATCATATTTTTATATTTTACTTTTTATACAAATATTATAAAACCTAGGCTTAAGATTAATATTGAATAAAGACAATAATAATAATAGTATTTATTCAGATTACCAATATCCATTTTTTTGTTAGTAACAAAATGACTTAAAAACTGATAGTAATCATTTGATTTACAATTTACTTCTATGTCCTATCAACAACATGCTCCAGAAAAACAACTTGGGGCTATCATACTTAGAACTAAATACCCTCAGAATGCCGTTGCCACTGGCACACAGTCTGCTGAACAAGGACGCGACGCGTTTTCGCCTAATTGTATAGAAGTCATCCGTACGCGCCTCTGCAAACATTGCAGAGGCGCAACAGAACCGAGGTAGCCGCAATAGCATTCTAAAGATATTATTATATTGAACCCGTCGAATCGTTTTACGTGATAACGTTGAAAGAGAGAAAGATGCATCACTTATAAAACGGATTTGCCCAAATTGGATGTCTTGGAAATAGGAGAAGGTGCATGGAGTACGTAAGGAAGGATATGGGTCATCATCATTTTGTGTAGGTGACATGGTCAATCGACATTGCACACCCTGGTGTCAGAGTACTTCGGAACCGCCTCTCGGCCTCACGTGGTTATAACGACGACCAGATGGCAGCAAGGACCAACGTGCCTTCCGAAGCAGTGAATCATCTATAGTATTAGACAGGACATGGGTTAAGAAGGGTGTAATAGATCAACAATCGATTTAAGTGGAAGAAACTGACAGGTACTCACTTAACAGTTTTTACCCTTTCCCTCGATGAGCTTTTACGATCTGCGTGGGAATAGAAGCAGCTGGTACATTCTACATTGTTTCTTTTCTCACAGACCAGCATGGAATTATTATATCCCACTATTTTCTGACACAAGGATTAGAATACTTTTCTGAAATACTTATCTTAATTACAAACAGAAATATAATCATACGTGGTACAAATTTACCCTGGTAATTTACCTTGATAAATTTGATTAACGATAGACGAACAAACAGACATACAAACACCGGGACAGGTATAACAAAAAGCTTCTAAAACTAGTTTTTGTCTAACTAACAAATGAAGATATGCTCATAAATAACATTTAGTGACCATTCCTCGATCCGGCGCAGCTCTCCGACCGAGAGACCGGCTCTTGCTATTCAGAGCTGTCATTGCTCCAAATGAAACTGTCTCTACGACCTAATCTCAGTGTTCTAGCCCCTACCAGTGGCCTTTTATAAAGAGTATAATATCTGTTTTATATTTCAGCTAAACATTACTTTAAAAGAACAGAATTAAAACCTTTTTTAAGAAAACAGGGCAATTATTTTATAAATCATCATCATTATATCAGCCACAAGAAGTCCACTGCTGGAGGCAAGGAGCAAGGCCTCCCTCAATTCCAAAATTTCCAATATTTTTAATTGTTGTTATAGTGGCAACAGAAATAAATTATCTGTGAACATTTTAACTGTCTAACTATCATGGTTCATGAGATACAGCCTGGTGACAGACGGACAGACAGACAGCGAAGCGATATTAATAGGGTCCCGTTTTTATCCTTTGGGTGCGGAACCCTAAAAACGAATGACTTTCTATCGAAATCCGCACCACTAGTAGCCATTCTTATCTGAATATCAAGAAACCGGCCCGCTGCCAACAGACTCACAGCTAAACCCTTGTGCACTCCGCCTGCAGTCCTGGAGGTTATTTAGCGCCTTAATAAAACGGTAGTTGTAATAGCGCTGTATAACAGTGCTATTAAAGCATGATTCATGAGGCCGTCCGTTCTGCGGATTCCACAAACATGGCTTTTATCTGACCAATGCCGGACGCGAATTTGTGCTGCTAAATGTGCTGTATATAGATACACATACAAACTATCACATCTTTTTGTCTTGCGGGGTAGACAGAGCTCAGATTCTTAAGACCTATAAACTACGTTTGTACGGTGCGTATTTGTTACGCTTTCACGAATAACTACTGAACCGATCATCATTTTGCATACAGGTTCTCTGGAGTAGGAGAAGGACATAGGCTACCTTATATCCCGGGAAAAAGAACTATTCCCAAAGGAAACCGACATTGACGCAGGGGAAGCCGCGGGCGAAAGCTACTTAAATAATAAATCAGTTATCTTCGTACCAACGTGTGTTTCTTTAAGTACACCCCTTCAGCTAACCTTGTAGCCACCTGTGATAGGTGGATACAAATGGTGAAAAAAAGAATCAAATTAGCAAGCAAATTAGTGATGGGTTGCTAGTTGCATTTCGTCTTCTTCTTCGTAAAACCGGACGTGGGAATAGACGTAAATCGCATCATTCACGCATCACTATTCTGACGTGGCTTTTTGGTCTTATAGACCTGGGCTCTGTCTACCGCAAGGGAAAAAGACATGGTAGTATGGCTGCATGCTTACAGATGGCAATATTGAAGTCCGATAACAGATCCATCATCATTTCATGTAGGTGACACGGTCAATCGACCATGCACACCCTGGTGTCACAGTTCTTCGGAACCGCCTTTCGGCCTCTGACGCGGTTCCTTTGACGACTACCAGATGGCAGCCGAGAAGGGAACAACGTCTTAGCGTGCCTTCCGAAGCACGGAATCATCTTAGTTATCAGAGAATCAGGTCATTCAAGCCTGCAATGTCCTAACCAAACTGAAAGCAACTAAAAAGGTATGATTTTCTTGGGAACGAACCCACGAACCCCGGGTCTACATCAAATGCCTTAACCACTGAACCATGGAGGCAGTTTTGCCCAATAACAGCTTACCTGATCTCATACTACTCAGTGCTGTCGCCACTTATTTCTGAAAACCCTCATTTCGGAGATTTGCACTTTTTTTAAACAAAATCTAGATAATTTAATCCTCGAATGCTTAATTAAAATAATCAATAAATTAGTCGCTGACTAAGCTAGACTTAATCTTAATTACGAAAACAGTAGTTTGGTGTCCGCTCGGAGCTGGAATTTATTAGTAAGAGTGTTTTTTACTCAACCGCTTTAAAGGGAAGGTTATGTTTTATAAATATAGTTTTTTTTTAATGTATATTTGACGGCTAACGAGCAGACGGGCCACCTGATGGGAAATGGTTACCGTCGCCAATGGACATGTGCAATACCAGAGGAGGTGCTGATGCGTTGCCAACACTTAAGATACCTGTAAACACGCCTTTTAAAAGAGTAGTTGTAGTTGACAGATTTGGTGTATTTCTTTATTTAACCTTTATGACGGACATGGCAAGGAGAATATCTATAAAGTCGTATGAGCAAAGGTGAAAGAATGTTTGGTATAAGAAGACTCAGTACATACATATACAGTGTGTAAAAATACATCGACGTTCTCTTAAGGGGTGGCTCAGACCTTCAATATAAACAACTATTTCTACGGGACCAATGACGAGAACTCAAAAAAAAGTCGGCATTTCCATACAAAAGAGGTCTTTGAGGCCACGTTAAGCATTTTGGTGGGCGTATAGGTGGAAACTGAGTCTAAATAGTGATGGATTGCTAGCCACATCGCCTACTGAAATCATTTCTTAGATTTTCACTCATTCCCTCGGCTAGCTTCTACGCTCTGTGCGAGAAGAGACACAGCTCGTAAATTTAACGTTTTTTTCTTTTCTCCCAGACCAGTTTTTTATATGTGCACTGTGTGCCTTCTATGCAGCTTACTATCGATTTGGTGGCCAGTCAAAGAAGACGGAAGGTACATAATGCACCTTCGCTACAGTAAACCGTTGATACAATGGGTTCAAACGGGTGCAGCAACCGGTGTTATAGTGACTGGTCATATTGCGCCCTAAATCCGTGCATATTGTACTTTGATTTTTAAAATTGATTGTCTGTAAAGTCGGTTAACGGACGTCAATTTTACGTGATAACGGTAGAAGAGTGATAGATGTGTCACAAGCCGAACGCTTCGGCCAATCGTGTCTCTCTATGTCTGATCTGAGCTTGTTCCGCGCTCTCGCTTGTGACATTTATTCGTGCGACCAGCCGACGAACATCGATTTATAAGACGTCATGTCAAAAAAACATTAACAACACTTATAATAAGCATATTTGTAACTAAAATGATGATGATGATGATGATGTGTTCCTGTGATCCCTTGTCAGGGACATAGGGCTCACAGAAGAATTCTCCACTTCTCACGGTCCTGGGCTGTGACTCTTAACTCGCTCCAGTTGAGTCCAGTTGTAGCGACCTCCTTCTCGACTGAACGCCTCCAAGTTTTACGAGGGCAACCTGGTCTTCTCTTGCCCTGGGCATTCCATAGGAGACCTTGTTTGGGCAGGTGGTTATCAGGCCTTCGCAGCACATGTCCTATCCATCGCCATTTCCTTAATAGGATTTCTTGCTGGATGGGCTTTTGGTCAGTTATCTGCCACAGTCTTGCATTGAATATGGTTCGTGGCCAGTATATCCCTAGCAGGCGACGTAAACATTTGTTAACGAACACCTGTAGTCGGCTGGTGATGTCGTTCTTGACGAGCCATGTCTCGCATCCGTACAGCAGGACTGACTTAACATTGGAGTTGAAGACTGATTTTAGTGCGTCGTGTTATTACGGTCGATGTCCACACCGGATTCAGTTGCGCATATGCTGCGCGAGCCTTGTTGATGCGTGCTTCGACAACGGCTTCTGCTCCCCCGAGCGGATCAACAACACTACCCAGGTAGACAAACTGCTGGACCTGTTCAACTACCTCACCATTTATATATATAGGCGCCACGTCTTCGGTATTAAGGCGCATTTCCTTCGTCTTGGAACAATTAATGCGCAGTCCCTCTTTCGCAGCAGCATTGGCGAGGTCGTTAGCCTTGGTTTGTAGGTGGGCCCGTGATAACGCAAACAAGCAAAGATTCTTAAAAACTTCCAAGGTTTTGTCTTGCACCCATGGTAGGCCCCTGTTTCCCTGACTTGTTACTCTGCGCATCACGTCATCCAAGACAATAAGGAATAGCAAAGGCGACAACAAACAACCTTGCTTCACACCGGCAGTAACTGGTATCGGGTCTGTGAGTAGGCCTTTGTGCATCACTCGGCATGAGGAACCCACGTAAAGGCTTTGGATTATTCTGCTGACCTTGTCTGGTATACCTCTTTTCTTCAGCGAGCGCCATATACTTGACCACTTGACCCTGTCGAAAGCCTTCTTAAAGTCTACGAACAAAGTGATAAGTTCGCTTCGTAGTTCATTGCACTGCTCCAAGATCATACGTAAAACGTTAATTTGGTCGATGCAAGAACGTCCTGCTCTAAATCCACTCTGCTCATCCCTCAGCGTTTCGTCGACAGCTCTCGCCATTCTGTTTAGCAGGATTCTGCTCAGTACCTTCGAGCATATTGGCAATAAATTTATGCCTCTCCAGTTGGAACAGTTTGTCAGATCTCCCTTCTTAGGCAATTTGATGATTATGCCTTCTTTCCAGCTTTCAGGTACTTGCTCTACCTCCCATACAGCAGACATTATTGGGAACAAAATATCTGCTACTACATCTGCATTGGTTTTTAGAGCTTCCACTGGGATGCCATCATTTCCTGGTGCCTTTCCACATTTCAGAGATTTTATGGCTTGTGAGATTTCGGACCTGTCTGGAGGATCCACTCGGATGTCTAGCTCTTTGTATATCTCAGCATGCTTTGTGGGTTCATCCTCCTCATCTGCCAATTCGTAAAATACCTCTGTGAAATGCTCATGCCATCTACGCATTTGATCTTCTTGCGTGGTAAGCAACTTGCCGGTTTTGTCCCTAACTGGACGATTGGATGGTGGTTTGTTGCATAGCTCTCTTCCAGCACGGTACAGCTCTTTGGTGTTACCAGAATTTGCAGCATGTTCCGCTCTTTGAGCTATCACTGCGGCTCTTACGCGTTTGTCTTTTCGGGCACTGCGTTTTATGTCACTTTCGCAAAGGAAGTACTCGTAAGCTAAACTTTCTTTAGTGCTTTGATCTTTTGCAACGTTAAGCTTCTGTTTTAGCGATTTCCGATGAAGGATTTTATCCCACGTATCAGTAGAAATCCAATCCTTGCGCTTAGTACTTTTGTGACCCAAAAGAGATTCGCAGCATTTCTGAAAGGTGTTCTTGACAAGCTCCCATTCCTCCTCGACTGTCCGTCCTTCAACCTTCAGTGAGTGATATTGATTGTGCAGTTCGATGTTGAACGCTTGATTTGTGTCATCGTTCTGCAACTTCGTGACATCGTATCGCCGAGATAATTTGGTTGAATTGTTTTGCACCTTTGCTATCTTCAGGCTGATCTTAGCGACAATAAGGTGGTGGTCGCTGTTCACATCGGCTCCTCTTCGGTTTCGGACGTCCAGCAGAGAGTGTCTCCATTTCCTGCTTATCATAACATGGTCCACCTGGTTTTCAGTGCGTCTGTCAGGGGACACCTATGATACCTTGTGGCAATCCTTGTGGGGAAATATTGAGCCTCCAATTAGTAAATCATACTCACAGCAGAAGTCAATTAACATATTGCCATTTTCTCTTCGCTTTCCTAATGCATGTCTGCCTACCCATGATTCTATGCCTTGGTTGTTGTTCCCGATCTGAACATTGAAGTCTCCCATACAAATAACAATATCGCCCTTTGGTATATTTTTCAATGTCGCCGTGTGTTGATAGTAGAACTTTTCTTTTTTATCGAGCTTCGCTAAGTTGGTTGGTGTACTATAGAAATGTTTCTAACTCGAGACTTAAAGCGTGCAGTGATGATTCGGTGAGACACCGGTTCCCAACTGAGGAGACTGCCACGGGCCTTTCTGGTCAACAGGATACCCACCCCATCCTCGTGCTTGTCTGCCTTACCAGAGTATAGAAAGGTGTGGTCCTCAATTGGCTCTTCCCTAAACTCCTTCCATCTGGCCTCGGAAATGCCTAGTAATTGCAGACGATAGTCTTTAATATACTTGAGAACCTGGTATGCTCTGCTCTCTTCTCGCATTGTACGTACATTCCAGCAACCTATCAGTGTCCTTTTATTCGCGCCAAAGGTCAGTTGTTTTTTATCAGTCCGTATGATTCTTCTTTAAGTTTCTGTAATATTTATGGTTTCAGGTATACAGGTTATTAGCCCATAGTACCCAAGACGGCTAGTAGGGCTGCTACTTTGAAGCACACCGACGCACTTGATTTTTCTCGAAGTTTCTTCTCCTATCGATCATTTTGGGGGCATTTAACTCCTCAAGGCCGCCGAAAGCCTCTTCTAGCCGTAACTAGGTGTGGGGTTATACCGCCCTTGCTCGGTCGCCAGAGCCTCGTCTGTTATCTAGCAGGAGCCACCACGGAAACCATTCGGTCTCCGCCGCCATCCGGCGCGAGCAGGTGAGGTTGACATTTGGGTCGGATAAAGATGTTGTTTTCCGTTCCCCCTTAACCCCCAATATTTGTAACTATAACCATTTAAAATCTACAATGATAAAGATACATATTCACATATTAAAAAAATATAAAACGTATAACAACACACCATTATCCCGGGTTAAAAAAACCCAAAAGCTCTCCCGCCCTGAATACTGCGCGCTCTTAACAAAGTTTCCCATACACGAGGCTGTAAAGAAGTCCATTGACAAGACTATCTGCCACTCGGGTTGTCGCCGCATCTAATTGGCTTTGAGCTATCTCAAAAGGTTCTTAGGCGGGATACGTGCTGTTCTCCAATGGTGTTACGGATTTTTTTATTTATTCGCTAAAAGAGAATAATTTTGTACTAAAGCAATAAAAGTGTCGATATAGGACAGAATCCGTGTTTTTCAATCTCACTTGTGAGTTTCATCAACACGGAAATAAATATAACGGCTCTTTTTGGCACTATGATTGAGCTAGTCCCACAGTAAGTTGTGAACGTGTGTTGTAGGATACTAACTCAACGATACTATATTTATAATAGATACTTATATAGATAAACATCCAAGACCCAGGACAATCTGAAAAAGATCGTTTTCCATCATGACCTGACCGGGGATCAAACTCGGGCACCCCCGTGTCGTAGGCTGGCGTGTGGACCACTGCGCCACGGACCTCGCCTATATACAATTAAACAACCTTACAATGGTACCAGTCATTCAATGTGTCTACGCCACGAAGAGGGGCAGGGTGCGGAGCGCGGGAGCTGAGGCGGGCGCGGCGGCGGCGCCACTACTCCATCACATCTCGATAGGCGCGCGCGCATACATTATATTTTTTATACATAATTTTCATAATACAAGTTTGCAGTAGACACAACCTCTTTTACTTAATGCCTTAACATTATTTTTTGGCGACCTCTAGAGACTCGAAATAAGTAACACGGTCGAAATAATAGTCGTATTCGTAATTACATCGAACGTTCGAGAAGAATCTGGAGCCACATAGATCTCGGAGAACAAAGGAAGGTGCGGCCGGGCGAACTTTGGACTCGGCGTGGCAGCGGCGTGTTTCATCACCCACATAAAGACGGGAAGTGCCTTTCTATCCTTTAGTTCTATCCTTCCTTTTCACTCTTCGATTTGTGTGAAAATATTGCTAATTCATCACGAGTGCTAAGTCTATAGTGTGATAAATAGGTTCGGAACGTTCATCAATTTGCGTTCATCAAGTTAGTGTGTGTGTGTGAGTGAATTTATTGCGCATTTTACGCCCGCTTAACTCGTTGCAAAGCCCATCTCCCTACATCTTCGCTTATTTCTAAAATTATTTTTAAATTATAAATCCATTAAGAGGTTCTTGTTGCAACTTTCACAATATACGGCTTAATTGCACCGAGCTAGACCTATATACCTACCTACATTTTAAACATTAAAGATCATTCTGAGTAAATATACAATTTCCTTAAATTTAAATAAATTGATATTTTTCTTAGCCGTGTGGTATCCGGCAGAGTAGAATAGGACCACTCCAAGTCTTCCCGTGGATGTCGTAGAAGGCGACTTAGGAAATACAAGCTAAACAAAGCTTATAAATATCTAAGACAACTCTTGAACCCGTCTGGCAATTCTGCTAAATAATTTTATTAGCATTTCCTCATTTCATTGCCTCCTTATTTCTTGCTTTCTCATTTCATAGCCTTTATAGAATTCGCGCATAACGCTTCCCCATATATCGTTATTATTTTTAACAAAATAGTAACATCGATCATCGAACGTGATTTCAGAAACTTGTGCCGGCGCCCGCGCACTTCGTGGCCGCGTGATCGCTGTTGCTGCCCGGCCGCGCTACCTGCATCCCGGCGCGTGACCTTGACCGATATCGCCGCTCTGCTTGCATTCTTTTGTCCGGTTTGATAAACAATTTCTTTACTTAATAACTTGTTTGCCATTACTATTTCATTACTTTGTTTCGAATAGGTTTTTTCCTTGTTGTTTACTTATAATGACGTCCGAGGGCGGGAAGGAAATTGATATAGAATTACAATTTAAGGATTTTATTAGACAACGTGGATCAATTAGAGGACGTTTAACTACTTTTGAAAATTTCCTTGCCGACTTAGGGCGTCTGAACCCCCGGGACTTGAACGAAACTCAGAAAAATGAATTGAGTCTTAGAATCGACAGAATAGAAGCGTTATTTTCCGAATTCGAAAAATGTCAAACTCAAATAGAACTTTTGTGCCCAATTCTGGATGATCAAATTCGAGAGAGAGAGGCAACGGAATCCAGATTTTATATTTCAATGTCTACTGCTCAAACACTTCTTAAGTTAGTGCCGTCTAATCAAGTGATTAAATCAAATAATAGTTGTTGTTCACATAAAGAGAACTTTAATGTTAAATTGCCTATTATAAAATTGCCGTCATTTGATGGAAATTATTTCGCATGGCTGGAGTACCGTGACACTTTCGAATCATTAATTCATAAAAATGAAAATTTGCCTGACATCAATAAATTCCATTACTTGCGTTCCTCTTTAGAAGGGAGCGCCGCGTTGATTATTAAATCTATAGAGTTTACGTCAGAAAACTATTATTTGGCCTGGGATTTATTATGTCAGAGATATAATAATAAGAAAATACTTATTAATAATCATTTAAAGGCTTTATTTAAAATCGAAACTATTACTAGGGAGTCGCATCGATCCCTACGGTATTTAATTGATGTTGTTACAAAAAATTTAAGAGCTTTAACTACACTTGGGCAACCAGTTGATCAGTGGGACACTCTCATAATTTATATGGTTTCCACCAAACTCGATTTGGTCACGAGCGGCAAATGGGAGGAACATAGGAACAACCTCTCAGATTTGCCACTATTGAGTGAATTTTTAGAATTTTTACGGAACAGAGCTGACGTGTTGGAGACCGCTTTAGCCAACTGTAACAGAAATGAAAAAGTAGTTCAAAATAAAGAAAATAGTTACATAAAAAATGAAATTAAGAACTCATCATTTTCACATAGACCTACTAAGACTTGTCTTACTGCTAGTTCTTCAAAAGTCAATTCAATTCCATCGTGCCCTCTATGTAATCGATCACATAGGATAATAGATTTTTTTCAAAACATTATCACTAGATAAAAAATATAATGAAGTTAAAAATTTAAAACTTTGTGTTAATTGTTTACGAAGGGGACACGAAGTTGCTGCATGTCGATTAGGTTCTTGTAGGTTGTGTAACCAAAAACATAATACTATTTTGCATAAGAGTGAAAATAGCTTACCCGCTAATGAACATAACAATGCAGCGCCAACGCATTCTGATCCGTCTATAAATGCTTCTAGTAAAACATTATCAGTACAATCTTGTAGTCAAGTGCTTCTTGCTACTGCTTTAGTCGAAGTCATCAACCCTGAAAATAAAAATACTTACATTGCGCGTATTTTGCTTGATGCTGCTAGCCAATCTTCCTTCATGACTGAAAACCTGAAACATAAAATTGTATTAGTTAATCGTCAACCCGATTCTTTAATTATTTCGGGCATTAACAACATCCAAGTACCTATTTCTGACAGATGTGACGTAAATATACGTTCATTGTCAACTTCATTTAATGCAAACCTAAATTGCCTAATAGTACCTCAAATCACAGGGCAACTACCTAATATGGCTGTCAATATTAAACAATTAAACTTACCTGATAGTATTGAATTAGCTGATCCTTATTTTTATCAACCTTCAGATATAGATATGTTATTGGGTGCTGAAATATTTTTTGATGTTTTGTGTTCTGAAAAAATATCATTAGGTCCTAATATGCCCATCCTTCAAAGCACTCAATTGGGCTGGATAGTAGCCGGTCCATTAAATGAATCGAATAGCAAACCTACACAAAAGATATACTGTAATTTTACAAAAGAAATAAGTAAAAAACTTACTGAATTTTGGAGTCTTGAGGAACTTCCAGCTTCAAAATTGCCAATGTCACCTGAAGATGAATTTTGCGAAGAACATTTTATAAAAACTACTCAACGTTTAAGCAACGGCCAATTTTCCGTCATGATGCCTTTTAAAGAAAAACCTAAAACATCACTCGGTGATTCATATAAAATGGCTGCTAAACGTTTTTATAATCTTGAAAGAAAATTAAATAAAAATACCAATCTTAAAAAACAATATTGCGATTTCATAAAGGAATATGAATCTTTAGGACACTTGACTAGAATTGAAAAACCTAATTTTGGATATTATTTACCTCATCATGCCGTGATTCGCGAAAATAGTGAAACAACTAAACTAAGAGTTGTTTTTGATGGTTCGGCAAAAACTTCTACATCAAAATCACTTAATGATATACAGTTTATTGGCCCTGTTGTGCAGGATGAATTGTTCAATATATTGATTCGATTTCGCCAACATAAATATGTATTCACTGGCGATATACAAAAATGTTATCGTCAAATCATGATTAATGAAAATCAACGTCATTTGCAACTAGTATTATGGCGAGATAATCAGAATAAACCATTGGAAGTTTTGCAATTAAATACAGTAACGTATGGGACTGCATCAGCACCTTATTTGAGCACACGATGTCTTAGGCAGTTAGCGCTTGAATGTACAGATCCAGTCATATCTGAGGTCATTAAACAGGATATATATATGGATGATTTACTTACAGGAGATACTACTGAAACTAGTTTGGCTCACATACTTCATGGTGTTAAGGCCGCACTTAACTCTGCCTGTTTCCCGTTACATAAATTTCGAACTAATTGCCCTGAAATATTTTCTGATATAATTGAAAATGATTCTTTAAATCTAAGTAAACGGTCTAGTGTTCTAGGTGTACAGTGGACACCTAAAAGTGATACGTTACAGTTCTCTATAAATATTGATCAAAACAATGATAAGGTGACCAAAAGAACAATTTTGTCTAACACTTGTAAAATATTTGATCCATTAGGTCTTATTAGTCCATGTATTATAACTCTCAAAATTCTTTTACAAAAATTGTGGCAGCTGAGTTTAAGTTGGGATGAACCAGTCCCAGATAACATAAAAAAGATTTGGACAAAATTGTCTTCAAATTTGGACGCTTTGATTGCAATATCTGTGCCAAGGTATATCTTGTCTATTTCTCCTACTACATGTGAGCTCCACTGCTTTGTCGATGCTTCGCAAGACGCTTACGCAGCATGCGTCTATGTGCGTTCTATAAATAATTCGGGTTGCATATCAGTCAAACTTCTTTGCGCTAAGACGAGAGTAGCACCTTTAAAGCCCACTCTTACAATACCTAAGCTAGAATGTTCAGCTGCACTATTGGGCGCACGGCTTGTGAAAAAAGTAGCAGATGCTCTTCGTTGTAACATTGATAAAACGGTCTTATGGTCTGATTCAACAATTACTCTTGGTTGGATAAAAACACAGCCAAAACTTCTTAAAATGTTTGTTTGTAATAGAATAAACGAAATTCATGAGTTGACTTCTAGAAAGTCCTGGAGATACGTACCTACGGATCTTAATCCAGCAGATATTGCTTCGAGAGGCGTAGATCCGCGTCATCTTCTTAATTCTTCTCAATGGTGGGAAGGACCAAATTTTTTAAAATTTGATGAGTCTAAATGGCCTTTAACTCCTAATATAGATATAAATTTACCTGAAATAAAAGTTTTACAAACAAATAAAATAGAAGGCGATAATACTGATAAATTAATAAATATCGAAAATTATTCAAGCATAGTTAAATTGAAGCGAATATTTGCATTTGTACATAGATTCATTAATAATTGTAAATACAAAAATAAAACATATGGCCCATTAACTCAACAAAACAAAATGAACTTGAACACTCACTTACTTACCTTATAAAAATAGCACAATCAGAGTCATTTAGTACTGAAATAAAACTAATAAAAAATAATAAAAAACTTACCTCATCTTTGTTACAGTTGGCTCCTTATCTCGCTGAAGATGGTGTTTTGAGTGTAAATGGTCGGCTTAATAACGCAGATTTAACTTTTGAGAAAAAACATCCAGCATTATTGCACGGAAAGCATCATTTAACTAAATTGTTAATGCGAGCCGAGCATTTACGTTTGTTACACGCAGGCCCTCAATTGCTCCTAGCTAGCTTTAGAGATCGGTTTTGGCCTATCGGTGGAAGAACATTGGCACGTAAAATAGTTCGTCAATGTGTTATATGTGTTCGCTTTGCAGCTAAGGCGATGGAGCCATTGATGGGCCAGCTCCCCTCCAGCAGGGTCACACAGAGTTACCCCTTCCAGGTCTGTGGAACAGATTTTGCAGGACCTTTCCTTATTTCCAGTAGGAAGGGAAGGGGTAATAGGATAACAAAATGTTATCTGTGTTTGTTTGTTTGTTTTTGTACAAAGGCTATTCACTTAGAAATAGTGAGTGATCTTACAACAAGCGCCTTTATTCTGTGCCTTCGCAGATTCATTTCACGCAGGGGAAAGCCTAGTCGAATACATTGTGATAATGGAACTAACTTTGTGGGTGCAAACAATGAATTAAGTAGAGAACTTAAGGCTGGAATGCATTCTATATATAATTTTGCAGCAGATGAAGGCATCACATTTAAATTCAACCCCCCCTATTCTCCCACATTCGGAGGTCTTTGGGAAGGGGGCGTAAAAAGCGCAAAATTTCATTTAAAACGTGTGATAGGAAACACTAGTTTAACGTTCGAGGAGTTGAACACTCTTTGCACTCAAATCGAAGCAGTCCTCAACTCCCGACCCCTTACTCCTTTATCCAGTAATCCAGGCGATCTTTTTCCTCTTACCCCAGGGCACTTCCTGATTGGACGGCCGCTGACGTCATTGCCGTCTCCGCCTGCTGCCATGGGACCGAAAATAAGAAACCGATACCAGCTGATCGAGAATATGAGAGAAGGATTCTGGAAAAGATGGCATAAAGAGTATCTTTGTGAACTACAAAGAAGAACTAAATGGCAAATCCCTTATAAAAACATAAAGAAAGGCTCGCTAGTAGTCTTTAAGGAGGACAATCTCCCTCCCATGAAGTGGAAAATGGGGAGAGTACTACACTTGTACCCAGGAAAGGATGGAATAAGCAGAGTTGCTGACTTTGTAACCCTAAGAGGCGTTGAACGACGGGCACTTAACAAGGTGTGTCCTCTCTTGGACGAGGAAGTCTTGGACGTCGCAGTTCCTGGAGATTCTTCTGCTCCATCCAAGGGCCCCCCAGGATGTCTACGCCACGAAGAGGGGCAGGGTGCGGAGCGCGGGAGCTGAGGCGGGCGCGGCGGCGGCGCCACTACTCCATCACATCTCGATAGGCGCGCGCGCATACATTATATTTTTTATACATAATTTTCATAATACAAGTTTGCAGTAGACACAACCTCTTTTACTTAATGCCTTAACACAATGCGCCATCATTAATTAGAAATCGTAACAGGACCTTTCATGAATTAGGTTTTAATAGAAATTCTGAGAAGTTTAATCTAAAGTCATTCATTTACAATAAGGCTTTCTAACTACGTAACCATAACCACTTCAACTTAGACCTCAATTACCGAGAAGTGATACGTCGAGCAGCGCGTTGGGCGTCACTTAAGAGTTTAAATAAATAAAATAAATATATACGGACAAATCACACAGATTGAGCTAGCCCCAAAGTAAGTTCGAGACTTGTGTTATGGGATACTAACTCAACGATACTATATTTTATAACAAATACATATATAGATACACATCCAAGACCCAGGCCAATCTGAAAAAGATCATTTTCCATCTTGACCTGGCCTGGGATCGAACCCGGTCACTCCGTGTCGCAGGCTGGCGTGTTGAACGCTGCGCCACGGAGCTAGTCAAGCAGTTTCTTCAACATGGAAAGAAATATAATAGCTCTGTTTGGCACTATTAAACAACCTTACAATGGTACCAGTCCAATGCGCTTTCATTAATTAGAAATCGAAACAGGACCGTTCATGAATTAGGTTTTAATATAAATTCTTAGAAGTTTAATCTGAAGTCATGCATTTACAATCATCAATTCAATTCAATTTATTTGCATAAATGTATGTGTTACAAAAGTTGTTAACCTTATATTACAGTGTCAATACATTTTGCCTTACAAAGGCGTGCAAATTTAACATTATTGTCAATATTTGTTAATTAATTACATATTTATCTTATCAGTCAAAAAGTCTTCTAAGCTGTAGTATCATCATCATCATCAGGTGTTTTTAATCTCCACTGCAGGAGCATGACCCTCTCTGTACTACCGGAGCCATAATTGGCCAGAGCAGACAGAGGATTTGGCCTACACTCTCCCCGCTGGCTGGTTGGAGAGGTCTCATTGATGTTTATGAGCTTTGTTTAGCTTGTATTTCCTAAGTCGCCTCTTACGACCTCCATGGGAAGACTAAGAGTGGTCCTACCAGCGTAAAGAAACTCTTTTCAACAGTATTGGTCGCCTACTTGCCTGAAGGGCTTTGTATGATTTTTTATATTTTTATCTTTGCTTTCTGTTTCTGATTTCATTATAAATACAATTTCAATTGATATATTTTGCATCCACAATGCTATTTTGATATACTCTTATTAAATAAAGGAACAAAATATGGTGAAGAAATTTCATTTGAACCTGCGACCTTTAGTGTACGACTTGAAATAACGATGATTGATAATGAATAAACTAAAAATGTAAAGGTAGGTACCTGATTCACGCACTTTATCAACCCATTGGAGAACGCCCCAGCCATTGACATCCACACCACCTTTCATACGCTCAAAATATTGACAACCCCTTTCATCCCGCATGAAAAGCCTGAAAGAAAAAGGAGGGCCGATCTCCGTGCATAGCCGAACTACCTCCGAATAAGGAGTGTTTTCGCTGCAAATTGCAAGATAGGCCTGTGAATGTTTGTCGAAAGTGCTCGGTTTTCGAATGAGAGGGCCTATTCTGAGATGTTTGAGGTTTTCAAGTTGTGGTTTTTGAGAGAACTGTCTAGATAGTGTTTGTCTTCTATATTGCGAGTTTCATTGAGATGCGTAGTTTGCAACCATTTTCCTTGATTCCAGTGGTCGATATTCAACCATAATTTTAAAAAAATATTAGCAATCTGCACTTGTCCACTTAAACTATAAGTGTGCAAAATTTTTTACTCCTCCGTCCGCGCAATTTTCATTAAAAGGCGTACAAAGTTTTTGCTTCAAGTATAAATAAAATAAATAATAAATATAAATATAATAATATACGGACAAATCACACAGATTGAGCTAGCCCCAAAGTAAGTTCGAGACTTGTGTTATGGGATACTAACTCAACGATACTATATTTTATAATCATCATCATCATAATTTCGAGTATTATATATTTTATAATAAATATCCAAGACCCAGGCCAATCTGCAGGCAATATGCAGGCCGCTTCCAACCAGTCATATTAGAAATCCTTGGGGGAGGCCTATGTCCAGCAGTGGACTTCTTCCAGCTGAGATGATGAACACAAGTCTCGAACTTACTTTGGGGCTAGCTCAATCTGTGTAATTTGTCCATATATTTATTTGTAATCAAAAGATACGGGCGTTTATTTACAAATTATAATGCACTTGGCCTATTTGTTTCAGTACATATAAAAGATCAATATAATAAGTATTAACAGATTTAATTTGGTAAATTTTATTGTGCATGTGACCTCGTAATAACCGTAACTTTTGTATCCTGTCCTTTCAGCTACTTGGTTGACTAGAAGAAATCCCTTCAGGGATAAGGCCGCCATTGTACATTTATATCCAAGAATATGTATCTTTAAATTGTATCTTTTGTATGTGTGCAATAAAGAGTGTACAAACAAACAAACAAACATATCGTAGGTTCCGATTCTTTAAACCAATGGCGAATTTTTATGTCACATGTTTTCAATTTGTATTGTTTAATTACTTCTGACTATATCCCTTTTAAACGTACGATATATAATAAGGGTTTATTCAATAATACCTAACATAATTTACACTATTTTTATAAGTGTTTTATTTTGCATTCACAATGCTATTTTGATAAAATCTTAATAATATAATATAATAATAATAAGCATGCTGCTGATGATCCTCTGTGACATTTTGACGAAGCCTGTTGCGGATAACCGTATGTATATTTTACTTTTATGGTGCATGAATAATGAATAAATATAAATAAGTTCTTTATTTCAGACCATCCTTACTAATATTATAAATGCGAAAGTGAGTTTGTTTGTTTGTTTATTTATTTGTTTGTTTGTTACGTTTTCACGCCGTCACTACTGAACCGATTATCATGAAATTTTGCATACAAGTTCTCTGGAGTACGGAGAAGGACATAGGCTACCTTTTATCCCGGGAAAAAGTACTATTCCCGAGGGATCGACATTGACGCGGGCGGAGCCGCGGGCGAAAGCTAGTACTCCATAATTTCAATTAATAAATTAAGAAATAAAAATATGGTGAAAAAAATTTCATGCGGGCAGGACTTGAACCGGCGACCTAGGCCTATGTACGACTGGTATGATAATGTACGACCGAAATTCTTCAACACATCCCATTTTCCCTTATACGTATTAAGGCTAACGTCACCTACACAACTACCTGACTTTTTACTGATTTTGAGGACAACTACCTGATTTCCTGATATGATGGAGAATTTCGGCGTCGAGATTGAATTGTGCGGTAGCTCAGATGGCAGAGCATAGGTCGTACATAGGCCTAGGACGCCGGTTCAAGTCCCGCCCGCATGAAAATTTTTTACCATATTTTATTTCTTAATTTATTAAGAGTAAATTACACTAGTAGTTCACCTGTTTGTGAGTGTTTGCCAAAAGTGCTCGCGGTTTCCGAATGAGAGAACGTATTCTGAGCCGTTTGAGGTTTTAAGTTGTGGTTTTTTGAAGATGGTTGAGTGTACTGTATTTTAGTGCGAGTTAAGTTCGAGTTTTATTACTGCATTAGACTATACTATAAAAAAACCGGCCAAGTGCGAGTCGGACTCGCGCACGAAGGGTTCCGTACGTATCTCTAATAAGTTTAAATATATTTTTAAACTGATATAACTAAAAAATTATGCTTTTTACAATATTTCCCTTATCTGTGCTATAAGACGTTGCTTCGTACCAAATTTTAAGATTTTGAGTTCATGGAAAATACCCTATAGATCTTGATTCCCTTGAGAATGCCTCAAAGTTTAGAAGTGGTTCTCTTGACGTCAGAATTTGCTTAAAAGTGTAGCAAACTGTGACGTCACACGGAGCCTAACAGGATATATCTTTATCATTTTTAGGGTTCCGTACCTCAAAAGAAAAAAGCGGAACCCTTATACGATCACTTTCTTGTCCGTCTGTCTGTCTGTCTGTCAAGACCCTTTTTCTCAGGAACGCGTAGAGGTATCAAGCTGAAATTCATATCAAGTGTCATCCCATCCGGTCTATTGCCATCATCCCGAATCCATCACTCCAGTCCAATTATTTTTATTTTCTTAATAAATTAATTTATTTTGCTTATTACATATGTCGATTTACGATCGTATTTATCTATTACAAAGAAAAATATACAAATCTTCCCTCGTTACCACAGATTAAAAAAAGCTTGCGTCTTTTCTTATTTCTATGTTCTTTATAATATTAGTCTAATTAGACACACCCTTTATGTATAAATTGTATAGATATACGATATGTTTCTAATCAAATTCAAACTACTTGAGACGCCAAACTCTGAGTGTAATCAAGCGAGCTTGAACTGAGGCTCAGGTGCACGATGTTGCAGTTTGCAACTTTACGATGAGATTCTAACTCGCGGCTAGTATAATCTTAGTACTTAAGTCATATAATACATACTATCAAACCATTATACCTTTAGAAGTAAACAGAGTCGACAAAAATCTCAAATTTAGTGTTTTGATATTTTGCATCAGCTTTGTGTTGAATACGTACTGAAGGACCTCCTTCTTTATGTAAGCCGGTCAGAAGGACTGAAGAAGCAAAATCAAATCAAAATCAAAACGTTAAGTCAGAAAAAGGCCTTTGCAGGCTCTTTCACGTCAAATCACGTTTTAAAGAATCTAATTTAGTAATACTTATATTATTCATTAATGTGCAAAAGTTACAGACTGCTAGCGTTTCGGAACCGACCACTGCAGAGAAGAAACGCCAAAAAAAAACAATATTGTTCGCCTACTCGCCTAAAGGACTTTTTTTCAATTAATAACTATTTTTTTATAACTCATTCCTGACTTAAAGTATCAGCCTTACTGGTTCTTGACCTTTCAACAAACAGAGCGCGAGCAAGAGAGGATAGATACTGTCAGCTTACTCATAGTTACTTGGATATTTTGTATTTCATATTTTTTTTTTATTATTACCATTTCTTCTGGCAGGTCTTCATCAGGGAGTTTGACTTCGATTATAAAATCATCATCATCATTGCAGCCATAAGCGTCCACTGCTGGACAAAAGCCTCTCCCCAGGATTCTTCGTTCCTATTTACCTATTTATTTATTTATTGAAAATTACATGTAAACTTACAGTATAACACCAAGTCATTCACATGTCATCTAGTAAAGTACGGTACAATTGATGATGGTTTATATAGTAAAATATAAGCCATCATCGATTAAACAAACAGAATATAAGTCAATGAATATTGTTAATAAAATAAAACCGTTCTGCTTAGTCCTCATTTGAAATGTCAAGTACATGTTAAATAATAAAATTAATAGAATTGAGATACAATGTTACTTTGTTTATATAAGCATTAATTGAAATATTAAATATATCGATGTCAATTTGTTGAGAGAGCATGTCACCTAGCATCTGCAGAGCTCTTAGTGTTGGAGCATTCTTCGCATAATTAGTGCAAATCGCTGTGACTGGAGGAGTGAACAAGCGCGGTGATCTTCGCGACGCTACATCTGCTCCGCCCCTATTCCAGCGCATGGGATTCCATGACGTGGTGAGTATGGACTCACCACGTTTGGCAGGCAGGTTGGCGAGCGTAGTTTCTTTCGCTTCTAATACTTCCGACGCTACTGCCTATCGTAACACATTTTAAGCTGGTGAGGGAAATATTATTTTTGGATCTGAGAGGGGAATAAAGGCATTGGTATACTACTTACTCGGTTGAGTGGGTGAAAAGTAAGTAGCAGCTTGGGAGGCCCAGCAGAGCGCGCGTACCCGATACACCCGTGACCTTATAAAATATGGCCAGTGAATTCATAATCACCCTATAAGTGAAACAAACTAGCAAAGTCAAACTAGTAGAAGAAGATTTTCATGCTATCATTTTTAGGGGAGATGAAAATAGGACCCTGTTATTTAGCCTCCGCTGTTCGCCCATCTGTCCGTCTGTCACAGAGCTGTAACTAACGGACGGTTATAGGTAGAGACTTTGAAACTTTTATAGATTGTGTATATTTTTTGCTGCTATAATTAAAAGCTGTGGCCCCATACATGAAACGTATTTTGTTTGGTATTTTTCTCTAGGCTGGCAAATGTGATCCAAATTTATTACTGAGACGTCAAACCCACACACAATTAAGAACAGTAATGTCTGGCAAAAGCAGGTCGCATGAAAGAGGTTTCATGCGTAATCATGGTCATACAAGAAACGTGGTTATTTGGTGCGTGAAACGGAACCCTTAGTGAGCATGAATCTGACTCGCCCTCACACTGTTTTTATATGTTATACATAGTAAAATTTTGATCGTTCTGGACCCTTAAAGGGGTGATTCAGCCCATCGATATGAACAACTTTTTCCTATGGGACCAATGCTGGGAACACAAAAAACTATGGACAGTTCTATACAAAATATTTCGGCCGCCAATCGAAAAATTTGTTTAGTTCCCAGCATTGGTCCCATAGGAAAAGTTGTTAATATCCAACAGGTTGAATCAGCTCTTTAAGGGCCCAGAACGATCAAAATTTCACTGTGTATATTTAACATGTGTCAAAAATTAAATTCGATTCATGTTTCTCAATTTTTTTAAATTTAACTTTATGTTGTTCTTCACTATTTCAACTCTAAGAGGAATATTGAAAAGTTTTTGCTTTATAAGATGTTTTGCGTTTGTACTCGTATCATAAAGATAAACTAACGTTTATATGCGGTTCTAAAAATCTCACATATCTTAAAGGGTTATTTATATTTATAAACGCATTTTATTTAAGTACGGAATCATCATCATTATTGTAAGAACTATGTTCTTGTCGGTTTAGTTTTTCCGAAATTATTTTGATGAAATTGTCGTATCGTATAATATGTCTAAACATCTTACCCCGCCGTATACTTTTTGAATACAGTAACGTTCTCTTCTCATTGACAATTTAATATGAATACCTACTAAATTACTCGTCACAATAATAAAAAAAAAAACATTTGCATCGATATTATAGAGTAGATCTTTGATTTAACAACTCATCCACGGTGTAAAAAGACTTTTCTAAAAGCCATTTGCTAGGTCGAAGCTTAACAAACATAAAGAGCTATACTCCAAACATATGTTTTGATAAGTACGAAATACAAGACAGAAATATTTTCTACACAAAAATACGAGCGTCAGCATCGTTACAGAACGGCATTTAAAAGGGTCTTTTGAAAGTAACTAAGAAGAATATGATACATAACGCACAAAGGGCCCGCGCCTAGCTCATAACATGCAAATTGAAGTACTGGGAGAAAAAATGTCCGTCTTAATGAAATATTCAAGAGGCAGGAGCAAGTTTATGTCAAAAGTTTTAGGCGTGAGTAAAGAACTGTTTTAGAAGAATTGCCTTATAACTACATTTTTGAATGTTTATATACTTCATTCACGAAAAGGGTTTTGTAGAATAGAACTAGTCGAAGATAAGAGGTAACTCGAATCCCGCGCTGCTCTCCAGCCAATAGTTTACTCACTTGGACATCCGTTTCGAGTAATCTTTGTGCCCTATTGGCACAGGTATGGCGCTGCATACATGCGGAGTATTATTTATGCCTAATACTACTACAAACAAAATTTTACATAGTGTACACGTCGATGTGTGAGTTCGTCAGGCTCATATTAAATTAAAATATAAAATATGGTGAAAAAATTTCAAGCGGGCGGGATTTAAACCAGTGACTAAAGTCTATGTACGACTTACGCTCTACTAACGAGCCACCGCCTGATTCAGTTGGTAGAGCGTAAGACGTACATAATTTAACTACTTGCGGAGCGATTACCAACAAAACAGTCAATGTTTTAAAGGCTATCAAATGTACCCAAAAATGGGGGAGAAGTGCGCGGATGTCAAATTGCGGGAGCCGTTTTGAGTATCCATTCAGTACGTTAGTACTTATATTTAAGTCTGTACTCTGGGGTTCGGTCTTTGATCAATTCATACAAACTCGCTACCTAACTCGCGCCATTTCTCAGCCGCTATCAGTCGTCATACAGTCCAAGGAGTTTCACTAACTTTTTATACTAGTTCACTTGTCGCCTAACGGCTAAATCTATGGTTTAATCTTTGGAACTTTTAGGTTTCGCGCGTGAAGTAATTTAATGGCAGTTATTTCTTTTGATAAACGTTGAGTGCTCTTTAGAGATTATTATATTATTTCAAATAAGTAAAGTTTTAAAAAGGTACCTTATGCCTTCGTTAGACTTTCTTATTTGCTTGTTTTTGCCGGGACTAACGGCTTAACGTGCCTTTCGAAGTACGGAATCATCTTTTTTATCAGAAAATCAGGTGGTAGCAAAGGAACAAAGGTAAAATGCTGCGAAAACCATGAATTTTTAGTTACATCATATAATATAAATATTTTTAATAATTTTAAACTTATCTATACAAATATTATAAAGCTGAAGAGTATGTTTGTTTAAACGCGCTAATCTCAGGAAATACTGGTTCAAACTGCAAAATTATTTTTGTGTTGGATAGTCCATCATATAATTAGTTACATCATATGGAATGTCGAATACAAAAAACTCAGTTCAGCTACTGATATTCCAAATAATAATTCTAAGTCACGATTTGTTCAAAAGATTGACGCTAAGAAATAACAACAAAATACAAATTTACATACACAACAAAACAATACATTTGTACTAGAGGGGAAATACAAAAGATCCGATCAAAAACACAAAACCCTTGTTGCAGTGATTGGTGACATCAGAATGTTCGCGATACATCGCAAGCTGGCGATTGGAGCGAGGGTTTGCAGGCTAATAGATTTCTCTTGTGAAACGGTTTACATAACACGATTGGCATCAATTTCTTTCATAAACTGAATAAGAATGAATAAATTTATCTGTAATAACATTAACAAACTGGTCAAGTGCGAGTCGGACTCGCGCACTAAGGGTTCCGTACCATTATCTATTTTTTATTTTTATTTATTAACATGGACCACAAACACAGTAGCAAAACAATTAAGAAACGAAATAAGTTAAAATTTACCAAACATATTTTTATTCTATGATGTAAATTCATGCTTTTTGCAATTATCGCTGTTTCTATAAGACATTGCTGCGTACCAAATTTGAAGATTCTGAGCTCATGGAAGTACCCTGTTGATTTTGATGCCCTTGCGAATGTGGAAAATTTGCGGCATAACGGCTGTATCTTTTGATTGCGTTGGCTTAGAAGTTTGATTTTTTCACAGCTCCAAGGAACTAGATCTGTGTATCTGATATGAATTGCAGCTTGATACCTCCACACGTTCCTGAAAAAAAGGGTATTGACAGACAGACAGACAGACGGACAACAACGTGATCCTATAAGGGTTCCGTTTTTTTCCTTTTGAGTTACAGAACCCTAAAAATATATAGAGAAGGAAGAGTTTTACTGTACTTGCATAAACTTTAACAACAAATTACTCAACTTGTTTGTTTGTGTTTTGTTTTTTTGTGTAACTCCAACACTGGTGTCAGACTGATGATAGATAAAGCTGTCTCCACACCGGGCGGTGCGATGCGGCGCAGGCGCGATTCCGTGGGCCGGCGGCATCGGTGTGTAAATAGCATAAAGGCATCTGATATAGCTTAACGACTACCATCTATGATAACAGCTACGAACCAATGACTTAACGTACCTTCCGAAGGACGGAGGAGCTCGAGATATTTATGCCACTTGCGGTTACTCAATGCTCACGACCACTGGGCTACCGTATTCCTCAAAAAAAAGTTTCTAAAAATGTTGTTTGCTAACATATAATAATACTTTTGAATTGGACTTGCTATCCAATTTTGAAGAATAATAAACTAAACTTAGCGTATTGTATGAATATCTTCCATGCAAAAAACCGATATTGAAACTATTTTGAAGAAATTTAAGATTTTTGAAATCGGTCAAATCTTATTGAGAACCTTCTTCTTTTTTTAAATCGGTTAACAATACGTATAGTTTATTAATGGGACCAGTACACATATTGCCTATTGTTCTATATTTTTGTTTACATACATACACACTTTCACGTCTTGTTCCCTAGCGGGGTAGACAGAGCCCAGGTCTTAAAAACCTGTCTTTTTTTTATTTATTTTTTATTTTGGATGATCCAGCGATTGATCACGATCTCACCTGATGTTAAGTGAAGATGTGACCTATGGTGGAACTCGCTGGCTCATTAACAACCTATTCACTCTAGTCTTAAAGAGACCCAAATTATATGTGTCAGGGAAAACATCCGGCGGCAAGAGATTCCATTCCCTAGCCGTACGCAAGATGAACGAAGAGGAGAAGCGCTTCGTGCGAGCTGGTGGTATATCAACCACATACGGGTGCATACTTTCACCCCGTCGAGTAGACCGATGTCGGAAAAGGGTGGGTGGGATAAGTTCGTGGAGTTCCTGTGAACACTCCCCGAAATGCAAACTGTAGAAAACTGACAGACGAGCCACTCGACGTCGCTGCTCAAGACTTTGGAATCTGAACTTATCGTTGCCTATAAGTTTTAGGGCACGACGCTCCACAGAGTCCAATGCGTGTAACTGATACTTGGCCGAACCGTCCCAAAGGTGGGAACAGTATTCCATACAAGGACGGATTTGAGCTTGGTATAAAACCTGAAGTTGTTTGGACGAGAAATATCGTTTTGTTTTGTTTAGGATACCAAGCTTTTTGGCCGCAGTTTTTGCCTTGTGTTCGATGGTGCGCCCAAAGTTTAGGGTGGAGTCCAAAGTCACTCCAAGCAATTCAAGGCTGCCAGTCATAACCACAGGTTCAGTCTCAGGGCACAAGGTGGAAAACGGAAAATGGTGATGCGTTGCTAGCCGCATTGCCTAACGACACGATTCCTCAGATTTTCGCCCAATCCCTCAATGGCTTTTACGATCTACGCGGGAAGAAAAGCAGCTGGTACATTCTTCATTTTTCTTTTATTCCAGATCAGCATATATTTTTATAAGATATATTTTTGTTTGTTTCCTAAAAGGATATTATGAGTAAGGAACACGCTGTAAGTCCTGATTTTTTATCTGTAGAAAGTCTTATCATGTAAAGCACGTCTTATCAGACGCCAATAAGAATTCACAAACAAGAAACTGGATCTTTTGGCAGGTGTCGGACGACAATCCGGCTCCCTGGGGCACTCCTCTCTGTGTTTGTGTCCAAGTAAGGGGCGAAAAGCGATTGTACCAAATATTCAGTCAATTCCTTCTCTTCTTTCGACTAAAAACAGTCATTGACTACTTTTTTTTTTTATTAAATTTTGAATTAGGCATTTGTCTCCCATCTCACCTGATGGTAAGTGATGATGAAGACGAGGATGTCACATGCCTATCCAAGAGATACCCATTTATTCTACTTTTGAATGTCCCGGGACTGTACTTGTTTGGGAATATAGACGCAGGCAGTTCATTCCACACCATAGCTACTCGAACCAAAAAGTAACTGTCAAAGCGTTTAGTTCGACTCTTTGGTATTCCAACGATAAAAGGGTGAAATTTCTGTCTGCGCCTTGTAGTCCGATGGGGGAATGGTGAGGGTTCAACTAGCTCAAAGAGCGCCTTCGCACACTCTCCAAAATGGATCCTATAAAATACCGATAGACAAGCGACTTTACGGCGATGCTCCAGGGATTGCAATTTCCTATTTGAGACCACGTCGTTGTTTATGAGCCTACGGGCTCTTCGGTCAACAGAGTCCAATGCTTCAAGCTGGTATTTCGCTAAGCCATCCCAAAGGTGACTGCAGTACTCTATGCAAGAGCGAACCTGGGCTGTATAGCGATTGAGCTTTGCAAGCATGGAACTTTATTATTTATACCACTGCGATTTGACACTGAATATAATTTCAATTTTGATCGTGGGTAGAAACGCTACCGGCAAAATTCATTTTTGCTAGTAGCATGAATGGGCCGTCTCCTCTGGGGAAGAATCTCACTCTCACAGAAAATCGACATTTGATAGAAGCGGTAAAGCTTCTATCCGAACGAAGCAGAGAAGCTTTACCAGTTCTATACTTTGTTCGGTGAGTGAGAGAGCCGAAGGCCCATCCTTCCAGCCCTCCACACCCGATTTCCTTCCCCCGATATCCTTTCGCCCAACTTCTTTTAATGCCGGCTTCAAAATGCTTGCGATTGGCAGCTGCGTCGGAAGCACACAAAACCAAAGAAACTGCGCTTGCCAACCCGCCTTCTAAGTGTGGTGTGTATGATAATATCCTCCCATGGAACGATAAACCTTGGGAGAGGCTTATGTCCAACAGTGGACTATTAACGGCTAGAATGCTACCTCCGCGGCGCAGCGGTCAACACGCCAGCCTGCGACACGAGAGTGCCCGGGTTCGATTCCCGGCCAGGTCAAGATGGAAAATGATCTTTTTCAGATTGGCCTGGGTCTTGGATGTGTATCTATATATGTTTTTGTCATAAAATATAGTTAGTATCGTTGAGTTAGTATCCCATAACATAAGTCTCGAACTTACTTTGGGGCTAGCTCAATCCGTGTGATTTGTCCGTATATATTTATTTATTATTTTTATTATTAATGATGAATGAGAGCAGTTTATCTGCTAAATCACGGACATGAAAGCTACCTGGAATGCAGAATTTATTGTGTGATTCTCATAGTGTAACAAATAAACGTTGTAAAAGCCCAGGTCCCACACAAGGAGCATTGTATACACATAAAACCAAGATTGTTTGGTACTATGGTCTAATGTAGCCTACCACTGTAGGCTGGTACAAGTATCGCAATATCAAAGAACGTTGGGAGACCAAAATACTAGGTAAACGTAAAAAAATCTTAATAGCGCGTTCTAAAATACTCCCAACGCCATCTACTAACAAAATCCATTATCACATATTCTTAATACAAAAAACACCTTTGATGGCCAACTTCTGAACTTCGAACATAAACTCTAACTAACGTTTCAAAACCGCTAGTTCGCATAACTTATACCACAAACAGATTGGTGACAAATTGAATCTTACTCGTCCGCTCGGGGCGGACAAAAGGTCGGCGTTTTGCTCGCGATCGCCGACTGCCGCGGGACATCATTCTCATCACGGTCGGCTAATAGCTTCTCAATTACGAATTTCGTAGAATTTCATATTTCAATGCTAATATGAAAGCGAGAAATAAAGAAATATTTATTCCCATTATTATGAAACACTCCGTAGCTAAAAATACACACACATAACGTATTTTTCCCTACCGGAGTAAACAGAACCCAGGTCTCAACCCAGGTGTTCTTAAGACCTCAAAGCCAAGATTAGCATGTTGGTGGGCATTAGGTAAATAAATAATAATAAATAAATAAATACGAACAAATCACACAGATTGAGCTATCCCCAAAGTAAGTTCGAGACTTGTGTAATGGGATACTAACTCAACGATACTATTTTTTATAATAAATACATTTATAGATACACATCCAAGATCGAGGCCAATCAGAAAAAGATCATTTTCCATCTTGACCTGGCCGGGGATCGAACCCGGTCACTCCGTGTAGCAGGCAGGCGTGTTGACCGCTGCTCCACCGAGCTAGTCAAAATTAGGTGAAAAACGAAATCAATGGGACTAAAATGATTCCTCAGATTTTCGCTCACTACTTCTATCAGCTTTAACGATCTGCTCGGGAAGAGAAGCAGCTGGTGCATTCTACATTTTTTGTTTAGATAATAAGTAGATTTAGGATAAACATGACTGCCTGCGGTACAGGCTTCGAGGCACTTTAGCTGAGGATGCAACTAGGAGTTAGCTCAGATGTAGGAGATAACGTATGATAAGTACGACACTATTACAATCCGAACCATTCAAAAAAATGTTGTCTGTAAAGTTCGTTTACGGACGATAATTTTACGTAATAACGGTGGGAGATAGATGCGTGATACATACTATTACTGCTATTGCTGGAGGTTCGGAACGTGACATTTTTCATGCATGCTGCCGGTGTTCATCGATTTATAAGACATTATCACGTTAAAAACCTATCACGGGTGTTGTGATTCCGCTTCCCATTCACATATGCCTCAACTTTGCCGACCATCACGCTAAACATGGCCTGACATCATGGTATTTATCCCTAACAGAGTACACAGAGTGCAACTCCGTGGCACAGTGGTTAACACGCCAGCCTGCGACACGGAGTGCCCGGGTTCGATCCCCGGTCAGGTCAAGATGAAAAATGATCTTTTTCAGATTGGCCTGGGTCTTGGATGTTTATCTATATATGTATTTGTTATAAAATATAGTATCGTTGAGTTAGTATCCCATAACACAAGTCTCGAACTTACCTTGGGGCTAGCTCAATCTGTGTGATTTGTTCGTATATATTTATTTATTTATCTCTACTGTCCTAGTCTCTGCTGGATAAAGGATGAAAACGTCAATAATAGGGATTTTCTTCCAGTTCACCTTTGGAACATCCTTCCGAATAATATTAAAAATGCGAATGTGAGTTTTTTTGTTATATTCGATCGTCATGAAATTTTGCATACAAGTTTTCTGGAGTACGAAAAAGGACATAGGCTTCATCCCGCGTATCAAGCTGCGGACGAAAGCTAGTAAGTAATATTTCAAGGGGAAATATGAAAAGATTTCAAAGAATGGTTTACTACTGCATTGCTCTTTCCTAAGCGGATTGTATCACACTTGTTAAGGCTATCTGTGTGAATAATGAACGCGGTTCCGACGCTAAGGCTGCTTTATTGATTATTGCACGCTGTGATTATTCTAACCAGTGACAAACGTACATTAATAGATGAACAGATTTTTACACACTTTTTTCTAGCTTACCTTTGTGTTTGCTTATTTATTAGTTTGTAATCGACTTCTTTGAACTTGACTTCCTACTTCTTTAACTGACCCACTTTAATCGATCAGATTTAATTTAAATTTTGTAGACTTATAGGACCGATGACAATACTAATCTTCAAAGAAAAAAAGAAGAATGTACCAGCTGCTTCTCTTCTCGCGCAGATCGTCCAGATCGATAGAAAACGAATCGATCGAAGGCGATGCGACTAGCAATCCATCACTATTTTGATTCCGTTTCCGATCTACGCAATCCAATATGCTAAACGTGGCTTTTATGTATCATAGACATAGACTCTGTCTACCCCACAAGAGAAAAAGACGCGATAGTATGTGTGACAATATTAATTTCATGAAAGCGTGTTTTTGTTTTTTTTTTAAACTTTGTTTATTTATTATCATAAAAAATGTAGTTTTCGGCTTATTAGATCAAGGAAATAGTATTTTCGTATTTTTTATGGAGACTTTATCCGTCCATATAAAAGAGCTTAACGTTTGATATCTAAATTCAAAGACAAAAACGTTTGAGTCGACTTCGTGTTAATTTGTTTGAGTTGCTGTATTTTTATAAACTTTTAAGTGTTATTCGCGGCATTTTTTTTTATAAATATGTGTTAAATTGTTTCGATAACACGGTTTATTTTAACTGACAGAAACTAAATTGAAAAAAGGAAGGAAAATATTTTTAACTAATTTATATTTAATTTTTTAAATGTCACCATTCTAATGTAATCAAAACCAGTCTGATACAGTCATACGCAGCATTAACCGAAGATTATTAACTAAATTTATACATAAAAATATATTAAAAAACCCCCGGATTTCATGAATAATGATCCAAAAAGAATAACAAACCTATCATTATCCAATAAAATGATTTAAAGGACAAATGATCATAAAAACTCGTGTAAAATCAAGCAGGAAGCCGTGGCAAAAAAAAAATGCTGCATAATCTCTCAGCCAGTAAATTTTGAAGGTTTGAATTACTTACTATTCGTAATTAAATATTTTTTTATTAAATCAATTATAATGGTTTACATATATTTATAAAAAATATACATGTCTGTATTTAAAGACCATCTCTTATCGTTTCCCGTGCAAAGGTGCCTAAAACGCTGGCAGCATTGCCACGTTGGATCGCAATGGAAATTCGTAATTTTATTTTATTATATTATATCAGTCTACTATTCTACTGAGTTAATAAATTATATGCTTGTGGACCTGAAAGGTTAATTTAACCTATAACGAATCTGAAACAAAATATTAAATTTTTTTATCATCATCAGGTATTTTTAGTCTCCACTGCAGGAGCATGACCCTCTCTGTACTACCGGAGCCATACTTGGCCAGAGCCAAAGGACTTGGCCTACTCTCCTCGCCAGACGGGTTGGAGAGGCCTCATTGATGTTTTTGAGCTTTGTTTAGCTTGTGTTTCCCAAGTCGCCTCTTACGACCTCCGTGGGAAGTCTAGGAGTGGTCCTATTCTACTCTGTTGGAAACCTTTATTGTTTTAAGTTATTTTTATTTTGATTGTCTATAACTCTACTAAGTCTACGCATTTGTCCGTGTGTGGACTTGAAAGGTAAATTGGAGCGGGCCGTTGAAATAAATCCTTCAATGCATTTCTTGTGGATTAAAGTAGAGCAACGCGAGGCGCGAACCGTATTTATTCATGGCCGGCCCCTTTCACTTTGAACCTCATGTAAGTTTAATTGGAAGTTTCCTGAATGAAGTAGCGATAGGAGGGTGGATTTAAGTTATCGGATATTTATTATTATAAAGGTGTCCGAGTGATATTTTAGCTAGGCTCTTGATGGTGTTATCGTTAGGAAAGAAACTAGCACTATTTATTTATCATCATCATTTCGTGTAGGCAACACGGTCAATCGACCATGCACACCCTGGCGTCAGAGTTCTCTGCCGCCTGTGACGTGGTTCCTTTAACGACTACTAGATGGCAGCCGGGACCAATGACTTAACGTGCCTTCTGAAGCACGGAATCATCTTTATTATCAGACATACATACAGGTGATTCAAGCCTGCAATGTCCTTACCAAACTGGAAACAACTTAAGAAAGTATGCTTCCTGTGGGAATCGAGCCCACGACCCCCAGGTCTACAGGCAAATGCCTTAACTTAAGATTTTAATTTCATTGTTATGTTTTGCATGGAATGTGTAACTTTTAGTTAGTTTTGGCTTCCATAGATGGCATTGTACAAATATGTAAAAGACTGAAAAGCGCTATCAAGATTTTTTTGGATTTGATCACCCCGGTCGCGATTCAGTCTATAAACCAGTTCTACCAAGCAATATAGGGTTTTATTCTTGTAGTGAATAATACGCAAACGTGCACTATACCCAACGAATAAGTAACTTTAAAGTCTTTTTTACTTTTTAATCTCTAATTTTGGCAAGTAGTAATGATTTGCGTTTAAATGTAAGTTTCCTGAATAAAGAAAAGATAGCTTTGAGGTATCGAATATATGGGTGCAATGATTGAAAATATGTTTGACTGATATTTAAGATCCAGGCTTCTGTCGTTATCATTGTTTAGAAAGGAACAAACACCGTGACTAATTTTACCATTATCTTCTCCATTTTGCACTTGTTGGTCACTTAGATCACTGAGTGAGAGAGACTATACTAAAAAACAAAATGAAAGAGATAAAACACAGTGTTGTAGTATAACAACTTATTTAAACTCTCTTTTTCCGATGCGTAGATCTACCCAAATTGCATTGTCTAAGTATTGTGGGTATTCTAGTATACAAGCGGTTAATAAAAGACGAAGAAGAAGAATGACACATTCATCATGACATCAAGATTACTTAGAACTAATTATCTGCAGTGGTCGGTTCCGAAACGCTAGTAGTTTGTAGCTTTTGAACAATAATTAATAATTTGAATATAATTTAAAAAATTATTATTTAAAATGTGATAGACATGAAAAAGTGCCTGAAAAGGGCTACTTTTGAATAAATATTTGTATGTTTAAAAAATGCCAGTTAGTCCTATTTCTCAAAAAAAGGGAATCTCACTACGACAACTTTAAGCTGCATGTCATAGTGGTTCTCTTTAACAGTGTTAAAGCAACGTCCTTGAAAATATTGGAAAGAAATCTGCGCACTAGTGTAAATATTTACTAGTGAGTAAAATGTAGAAAGCATGTGCAAAACACTTCATCATTTGTGCTCAAAAGCTTGTACATATTGGAAAATAAGACATGATCAAGGGGCATAAAAACCAATTTAAGATTTTATTCGTTATTTAAATATATTTTTTTCAGCTTGGTACAAGCTCATTCTTACTTTCTCCTCTTTTAAGTGTCATATTTAGGGATAGACTGTGTCGGTCTTAAATTCTTCACGCAATTCATAGCAGACGAATAAATACGCGATTTATATACAACCGCACTTATCTTTACGATAGTTTTATGCGAGATGAGCAATTATGTTTATATCATATTTTGAGTAATGTATCTAAGAAGACACAAGCTGCAGCCTTACTTACAGTGGCTAGCGTTTATTTTGGCTGATGAAGTCTTAGATTGACGACGTTGTTGCCACTTTATATAACCGTAAATAAAATATTTTGTATAAATTTAAATGATAATATAAAGCTGTTACTGTAACGTTACAGAACTATAAATACAAATTATTATTAGATAAAATAAATTATTAAAAATATGATGAACAATTTAGTATACATGTGCTATGTATATCTATCCTGGATCATTGTTGTAGTAGAGCCACGCTACTGGTAAAATTCATTTTAGCTAGTAACATGTGTTGCGACTTCCTGGAAGAGTCACTGCATTCTCCGATCAACCCCAGAATCACAGCAAGGGAAATTTCAGTAAACACTCACCTGGATTCATTTGTGAACAGGATTCGAAAGGATTCGCCTGCGACAGCCCTCGTGGCGGCTGGCTGGGAACCTCCCTGGTTTGAACTGTATTCCTTTTCTCACTGCCTACACTTGTGATACACCATCACACACTCGCGTATGAGGATTTAGAGTTGTTTTCGGCCAGCGAAGCTCTTAGGGTCGTTATTTTTGGAAATTATATTAGCGCAAGGCGCTGTTCAATTCGACTCGCACGCCATATTTTTTTCGACTGTCTTTTCGGCCAATCACAGGCCGTCGCGGCGAATTAGGAAATATGTATGGAAGGGGAAACGGAAATATAGATAGGTAATTTTATTAGGGTTTTAAAGTTAATGCTTACACATTTTCCCCCACCTGAAATCCACAAGGGTTTCACAGAGAATGCAAATTGAAAGATAAAAAAACAAAAGCAATAGCTACGCACTATTGCAAGAATATCTAGAAATATTATTTTCGAAAGATAAAGTAATAAATAAGTTTTAACTAGCCTAAGGATTGGATAGTGTGTATTTATGTTTTAGTAATTTATGAAAAATTACTATGGTAAGGGACAAACCTTTACTACCGGCCTACGAAAGGTCTTTCCGTTAGCAGTTCGGAAAGTAACTACTCTGATTACTTGATCCGAACCAGCATGCACTTGCACAATACGTGCCAACTTCCAAAACATCGGCAGAAGATTAGGTTCGTTAACTATGACTAAGTTATCTATTTTAATATTTGGTTCATGTACGAACCTTTTGTTCTTTTGTTGTAATGTATGAAGATAATCACGCTGCCATACGCGCCAAAATCTCTGGGTAATTTTCTTAAGCATGACCCAACGAGAGCGCGGACACGAAATAAAACATCTAACACACTTTGACAGCACGGTACGTATCAGAAGTCTCAATCCAATTATCCAAAACTGGCGTTGAATAATAGATTGTAAGGTTCGAGGTCCACAATGCAAATATTTTTATGCAAATATTTTATTATAATTTTAGATATTGGACATTGTTTAGGTAACAAAAAAGGGTGTAACGCAGATGGTGACAGATTAGCCTCATCGATGCGTTCCCCCACCCGCACGATCCCATCATCGTCCAGGAAAGGTGAAAGTTTTTGAATGGATTTTACACATGGTTCATTATCTCGCAGTCGACTGACTTCGGAAGACATATAATGATACGGACTCAATTTAACTAACACTTTGGTTGACTTCTCGAGTTCAGGACTACTGAGACATGAAAGAATTCGATTTTGCCTTGCAACCCTCGAATTTGAAATAAATCGAATACACCATGCTACAATTCTTAGAATTTTTGTAAAAGAGGAATGTCTGGCAATTAAGTCCAGAAGTGGGTTTCTTACATTAATCACGTGAAGACTTTTAGTTTCTAGTGATTTAAACTCGGGTAAGTATTCTTTTGGAAGTAGAACCCGTTTGTTAGGCCATTGACTAGGCAAATCCTGTAGCCAAGAAGGACCTTTCCACCACAGAGGGTGGTCTATAAGCTCTGGACAGGACACTCCGCGACTACAACAGTCGGCCGGGTTATCCTTAGACGAAACATGATACCAATGATCGGTACTAATCAAATCAGTTGCTTGAATGACACGATTGGCTACATACATTTTTAACAAATGAGGGGCTGTATTAAGCCATGACAAGGTAGTGCTGCTGTCTGAATAAGCTCGAATATAATTAATAGTTATATGGTCTTTAAGCAAATTATACATGTGCGATAGAACTTTTGCTAGAAGCACCGCTGCGCTTAGCTCAAGTCTATTTACTGTGGTAGGTTTTAAAGGAGCTACTTTCGATTTTCCAATCAGTAAACTAGTCGCAGTAGAAATTCTGGGCTCATTAGTAACCACCCAAATATACACACAACAACCATAGCCTTTCAGAGAACCATTTACTTTGAGACAATTTACTTTGCGTGCTTCCGCCACCAGTTAGTTCATGCAAACTATTGCTGGCCAGCGCCCACCCACTACTGTTAGTCCCTTCATACCTGCCACCAATAGTTGATGCATGCAACCCTGGTCGATACTGCTGCATCCGTTGAGGCTGCAGCAATGTCGGCCGTCGTGCTCGCGACACGTGTTTCGCCTCTACACGAGGCATCTTCAGGCAGTGAAACCTAGATGTTGATCGTTCGAATGACAAGCAACGAATGACAAAAATTACTTTTTTTTTTTTTTTTTTTTTTTGAAAGGACTATGTAGCTAGCTCCAAGTGAGCTTTCGCTACTTCACCGGGCGTTTGAGGTGAGGGCAGAGTGCCCTCAACCTTTATAGACAACATCACCAAAGGGCCCCCAGGAGGGACGGACCTCGGCTTTGGGCGTTGCCTGTGTGCGCAAGGCTTGGAGAGACAGCAAACTCTCGTATTGCCTGATGGGCCGCGTATGCGTGCATGCAAGCCTGAAGGGCCAATCTGAGAAACAATGGCAAAAGCCTTTAGAGAGCAGCAACTCTCATCTTTTGCCTTATGGGCCGAAAGCTACGTTGCCAGAAGGGCCTATCCTGGGTGCAAGTCACCCGGGACCGCCGGGCGGTCACCAGTAATCGGAGCTAATCCTACTCTACGCACTCTATTCCGGTGGCGAGTGCGACGGGGTCGGATAGTGGGATTCCTCTGGCTGTTCGGAGCCGAAGAGGGGTCGGGTGACAAAAATTACGCCGTATTGCCGCCTTTTATACTATCTGGAAGGGGGGAGGGGATTGATCGTTATTTTGGTTTTGTATTGAAAATATATTTAATAATGGGGAATTATTCAAATCTATTTGTTTATTTATCAAAGTAATATTTGATCTTTTATGTTTATTTATTTCTAATTGCTCCCATATACTCATTTTTATTCCCTTTTCCGCTGTATGTAATATTTTGTATGTGTGATTATTTAATAATGTGTGATTATTTTCCAATAGATGTTCTGCAAAATGTGATCGATCGGGGTGATTCTTTTTAAACGCGTTGATATGTTCGTTATAACGAATTTTAAAATTACGTCCTGTTTGTCCAATATAAACTTGTTGACAATCATCGCAAGTTAATTTATATATACCGGATTTTTTATCTGATTGAATTTTGTCTTTAGTATTACAACGTGATTTTAATGTTTTGTTTGTTTTGAGAGCGATATGAATATTGTTTTTTCTAAATATCTTAGCTATTTTATCTGTAATTTTACCGTAATAAGATAAACTCGCTGCATATCTTTGCGTTTTGTCTTGTGACTTTTGTACGGTAAAATTACAGATAAAATAGCTAAGCTGGAGTATCATCTTTAAGCATAATTGGTACAACATAACGACCTTCGGAGGAAAGATATGTGCCATTTTTATATTTTTGTTTACATATTTCATCCTCAGGACCGGAAATTTTACATTTCGACGGTTCTTCGGATTCCCAAAACCGTTGAACGATCTCATCGAGCGCACAAGGAGACGCGATGAGTGACGTAACGGGTGTGGCTAGAGTCCGAGCCACCTCACATATTTCATCCTCAGGACCGGAAATTCCACATTTCGGCGGTTCTTCGGATTCCCAAAACCGTTGAACGATCTCATCGAGCGCACAAGAAGACGCGATGAGTGACGTAACGGGTGTGGCTGGAGTTTGAGCCACTTCACATATTTCATCCTTAGGACCGGAAATTTTACATTTCGACGGTTCTTCGGATTCCCAAAACCGTTGAACGCTCTCATCGAGCGCACTAGAAGACGCGATGAGTGACGTAACGGGTGTGGCTGGAGTTTGAGCCACCACGTTTTGAAGAAACTGACCACTTATCACCCAGCCGAATACACTAGACAGTGCACATGGAAAACCAGGACCTGGGCAATAACGTGAACCAGTATATATCTGGTCAAAACAGTCTACTCCTAACAACAGATCGATCGGACCCGATTTATCAAAATCTTGGTCGGCGAGATCCAGATGTTTAAACTTTTCCTTGACAACCGACGGTAACGAAGTTGAAGGAACCATTGAAGTGATTTTAGGCAAAACCACTAATGGTATATCGAATTGGGGCGAGTCATTTGACCTAGGCACAATAGAGCCAAAAGTATAACCTTTAATATTACAAACATAATTTTGACCGAGACCGGTTACATTTAAATTACACTTTTTTATATGTAAACCTAACTGTCGCACACAGCTACTTGTAATGAAAGAGTCCATCGAGCCACTATCTATGATTATACGAGCATACTGCAATGAACCGTCCACTCTTCTCAACCGAACCACTGCTGAACCAATAATTTTGGTACTCATAGGTGACTTTGACATTTTTGGCTGAGTTGTACAAGTTAGGGAAGTGCTTATATTGGATTTCTCAGAAGTCTTTAGGTCAATGGTATTAGATAATAAACTTTTATGTTCTTCATGTAATAATGTGTTATGTTTTGAGTTACAAATGAAACACATGGACTTAGACTTGCAGTCTGCACTAGTGTGACCGGGCCTTAAGCAGTTTTGACATAATTGTAACTCTTTAACTATTTTTTGTCGCTGTCCTATATTCATAGAATGTACTTTACCACAGCGATACATTGAATGATTTTCATGACAATACGCACAGACAGCCTGATTAGGTTTATTATTATTTGAGTTCGAAGATGTAATTAAGGAAGAATTTGATTGCCGAGAAAAATTATCTTTCTTTGTATTATTGTGGTTTTGTTTATTTGTAGAATTGAATGACTAAAAATACTAGGTTGACTAACCTCTAATACCTTTATATAATTCTGTAAATAAACAATCAAATTATTAAATTTAGGAATTTCTTCGGTATTTTGTAATTCAAACCTTTTCCTAGTTTCTGTATCAAGCGGCCGAGATGCTATGTAAAATAAAAGAAATTCACTTAAATCATCAATATTTAACCCGCGCAAGGCACTAACACATTCATAAAGTGTGTTGGTTAATTGTGATAAGTTTGATAATGATGGCCGTTGGATCGGATTTAATTTTATTACTTTTTCTAAATAAGCGGTAGCTAAAATACGTTTATTATCATACCTGTCTAGCAACGCTGCATAAACAACAGAATAATTAGCTGATGTTATAGGAACACCATAGCCGTGTGGTATCCGGCAGAGTAGAATAGGACCACTCCAAGTCTTCCCGTGGATGTCGTAGAAGGCGACTTAGGAAATACAAGCTAAACAAAGCTTATAAACATCTGTGAGACCTCTCCAACCCGTCTGGCCAGCGTGGAGAGTGTAGGCCAAGTCCTCTGGCTGCTCTGGCCAAGTATGGCCCTAGTAGTACAGAGAGGGTCGTGCTCCTGTAGTAGAGTCTAAAAAGGACCTGATAATGATGATAGGAACACCCTTAGCTAGTGTCAGGGCATATCCAGACAGACATGACAACAAATAGTAAAATTTCTCTTTGTCCGACAACGAAACATTATTATGCACAAGCGACGTATAACTGTCTTTAAACATCTGCCAGTTCTCTATATTACCATCAAACTTAGCTATTTGCAAGTTAGGTAATTTCACTTGCGAGTTGGAATGCGCATGACTTTGACATAGTTCCGTGCGCGAACTTACGTCGAGAGAGTCAGCAAACTCAATGACATAATAGTATAACTCGTCAAATGACAACAAAGCATTATTATCGATAACAAATTGAGGATTTAGTTTGAGTTGCAACTGGTTTACACGATCGTTGCATTCCAAGAAATTATCACGAATTTTATCAATTCTTTTATACCTAGCTCGAAAGGATGCCAATTTAGTTTTATTTTCTTTCGTAATTTTTGCTAAATCATAAAGTATTTGCATATTTTTAAACTCATATTTACGTTTTTTAATGGTTGACATTAATTCTCCTTCTGCCATGTTTTCGCTAAGCACTAATTGTGAAAGTACAAGTAATGTAGGTAGGTAGCAAAAGTTTAAATGGAAACTGAGTAATGGAACAGATATTCACAAAACACGTAGGTTTTAAAACTACAGACTATTACTTATAATCATAAATACACACCTCGCTGCTATTAATTAACCTTAGGTAGATATCTAGGCTATCCAAAATAGTTCGAAAGCCTGAGTAACAAGATAGTACCTTATGGCATACAAATCGAACGATTAAGGGATTATTACAAGGGAATTAACGAGATAAGAAGTATGTACTCGTAAGCAATAGGTATTTACTATGGTATGGCACAGGTATGGAATTTCCTGTTTGATCCGAGATTGTTAGACAAATAGACAAATGCTAGGTGGGTAGGTACCTAGTTAATTTGAATCTATAATAAGTCTATTTATGAATAAATTAGTTATCCATATTTGGAAATAACTTTAATTGAAAATATTGAAATTAAGTGGGTAAATTTGAAATATGTACGTGAGGAATGTCCTCACAGGAGGCACCATAAATTAATGTTGCGACTTCCTGGAAGAGTCACTGCATTCTCCGATCAACCCCAGAATCACAGCAAGGGAAATTTCAGTAAACACTCACCTGGATTCATTTGTGAACAGGATTCGAAAGGATTCGCCTGCGACAGCCCTCGTGGCGGCTGGCTGGGAACCTCCCTGGTTTGCACTGTATTCCTTTTCTCACTGCCTACACTTGTGGTACACCATCACACACTCGCGTATGAGGATTTAGAGTTGTTTTCGGCCAGCGAAGCTCTTAGGGTCGTTATTTTTGGAAATTATATTAGCGCAAGGCGCTGTTCAATTCGACTCGCACGCCATATTTTTTTCGACTGTCTTTTCGGCCAATCACAGGCCGTCGCGGCGAATTAGGAAATATGTATGGAAGGGGAAACGGAAATATAGATAGGTAATTTTATTAGGGTTTTAAAGTTAATGCTTACACAGCATGCATGGGCCGGCTCGTCTGGGGAAGTACCACACGCTCACAGAAAATCGACGTTTGAGTAGAAGCTTTACCGCTTCTATGCTTCTTTCGCTGAGTGAGAGAGCCGGAGGCCGATCCTTCTCCCACTTCCCCCATGTCCCCCATTTTTCCCTACTCCTAATGTCCTCCCCTCAACTCCTTGAAAGGCCGGCAATGTTCCTGTCACACTCTGGTGTTGCAGTTGTACATGGGCAGCGTTGATCGCTTACCATCAGGTGACTGACTCGCTTGCTCGTTTGCCGCCCTATAACATAAAAAAAGCTTTGCAAGCTCATCATCATTTCGAGTAGGTGTCACGATCAATCGACCATGCACACCCTGGTGTCAGAGTTCTTCGGAACCGCCTCTCGGCCTCTGACGTGGTTCCTTTAACAACTACCAGATGGCAGCCGGGACCACCGGCTTAACGTGCCTTCCGAAGCACGGAATCATCTTTATTATCAGACAATCAGGTGATTCAAGCCTGCAATGTCCTAACCAAACTGGAAACAACTAAACAAAGTATGCTTCCGGTGGGAATCGAACCCACGACCCCCGGGTCAACAGGCAAACGCCTTAACCACTGGACCACGGAGGCTGTTGCAAGCTAAAAGACTCCCAACGTAACGTCGGCGTATTCTTAATTTAAGAGGAGCGTAAATAGGGTGTCATCTCTTGGTAAATCGCTCATACGCTGTCAAACAAACTAGTGTGGCAAGCGTCAAATATTCTAAGCTTTATCGTAGTGTAACGTCAGAATATAATTTTCACTTAAGGCGCTGTGCATCAGAAGAATACCGTAAAACAATTATTTTTTCGTCGCGCAGTTAGCCTTATTTTTCATGGAATCCTAGCATGAAAAAAATATGAAGTACAGTTCAAAGATCAAAATAAATGGTTAAATCAAAATATTTAAAAAAAAATATTTAAAACCTCGCTAAATAAAATCGCAAAAAAACTATATCCAGAAAAAGTTTCGTCGCGATTTACTAGATTTTTTTCAGCGACAACTACCAACTTTTATACGTCTATAAAAAGTATAACTAAATGAGCAAGATGGATACCTAAAAAGAATACAACATTTGGTTATAATTATTGAAATATTAAATTAAAAGTGAAAATTAACACTGAAATGGCAGACACGGGTTTGAACTGAGACTGATGACATGTATGACACGAGTATATAAAATATCTCGCGATGTCCGCTACAAACGGTTAAGGGATACAGCGCCTTAAAAGCATCTTATGCCTGGTGACAGCTTTTGGTAAATCGCTCATCCGCTGTCAAACAAACCAGCGTGGCAGGCGTCAGATGTTGGTCGTAATGACTGAGATAGTGATATTCTGAGCTTTATGGCACAGTAACGTCAGAATATTATTCATTTAAGAGCGTCTTATACAGGGTGACATTGAGAGTGTTATGAAAAATATTTGTTGCGCATTTCGTAACTCAATATCGTATAATGCTCTGCATATCATATTATTTTTAGGGTTCTGTACGCAAAAGATAAATACGCGACCCTATTTATAAGCCACTGATATCCGTCCGTCTGTCTGTCAAGGGGCTGTATCTAATGAACAGTAATAGGCGGCAATACATATAAAATAATATAAATAAATAACGGGAGGTTCTGTAGAAGAAGCACTTTTTGGCGTTGTTTCTCGATTCTGTCTAAGGTGCTGCTAATTTATTTATAAAACGTAAAACAATAGATAATTAAGAACATACTGTTTGTGCAAGCAAAAGTTTGGTTCACGACGATTCGATTTTAGGTGGGGTCGCCGTTCTAACCCAACCTACTATTCTGATAACAGCTCGTTTCTGATGGCGATTTGTTTTCTGGTAGGGTCGCAGTTCTTACCCAACCTAACCTACTTTTCTGGTAGCAAGTCGTTCCTGACGGGGTAGTTTCTAACCCAACCTAATCGTCGTTATTGTAGAAGCGGGTAATTTTGGCATAATTAACTTTTAGGCTAATTTATTTTGGCATAGTATTAATATGCATAATCTCCGTAGGCATAATAACTTTAAGACAAATAGTATTTAGGTACATAGCGATGTGCCTAAATACTATTTGATGTTCTGGTATATGAAAACTTATAATGAACTAAACGTAGTTAATTATAAGTTTTCGTATGCCAGCACATCAAATGCACATTACAACCTAAAAGTTAATTATGCCAAAATTACCCGTATGCCAAATACAATATGAGAAATATTATTTAGGCACATCGTTATGTGCCTAAATATTATTTATCTTAAAGTTATTATGCCTACGGAGATTATGCATATTTACATTATGCCGAAATAAATTAGTCTATAAGTTAATTATGCCAAAATTACCCGTATGCCAAAAGCAGTTATGTCTAAGAACTAATAAGCAAAAAAAGATATGCCAAAGGACATTAGGACAAAATAAATTATGCGAAAACAAGGGATCCCGTGCAGAACCCTTTAAGTGTGTGAAACCGACTCGCTCTTAGCCAAATTTATTACTTGCGTGTTAGCAACATTTGATATTTAATCATTCTATTGAATGAATATCGCAATAATGTGATATGAATTCTTTGAAGTGGTTCTTTTGTAGTATTTTTTGATTAAGTATTGAATTACTTTTATGTAATTTATTTATTCATTGTAACGTGAGTACTTGATGTTATATGATATATTATTATGTAGAAGCCGATCAATAGAATGGGCAAAAATCTAAAGAATCAACTAGTAACCCTTCACTATTTTGATTCCGTTTTACATCTTTACGCCTACTAACACTCTAAACGTGGCCTTTTGGTCTCATAGCCTTAGACTTGGTCTACCCCGTAAGGGATAAAGACGTGATATGTATTATTACAGCATGACTAGTACAGGAACGTAGAGAATGGCGTTAAAAAAAGGAAGGCCTATGCACAGCAGTGGGCTAATGTGGGCTGAAAATGATGATGATGATGATTATAGCATAACATATCATCATCTCGGTCGCAAGAAGTTCACTGATGGACATAGGCCTCCCCCAAGGAATTCTACAATGGCGAATTTTGCCTTACTTACCCACGCTTGGCACATGGGTTAACGAGCGCAATTGGTTTAACTTTCGACGCTGCTGCCCACTGAAACCTTCATTTGAAACTTTCATTATAAATCCATTACTATAAATGCTGATGAGAAATACAAAGTTTTCCTACGAAAACTTAAGGAATATCTCATAAAAACTGTTTTTACAGCCTAGAAGAGTTTTTTGAGTAAAAAAGGACCAAAGTTTATATTTTTGGTTATAATTTATGTTATATTTCTGACATTTTACGTATTTAGTTTTAAATTTATAGATACAAATACAAATATCTTTATTGTGAAACATAGGTATAAATAGGTAACACTTTATAGATTTTCAGTCTCACCATGTCCTGTCCTTAGTTGGACGTACAATATTTAAAATATAAAAAAAAAAAACATTAAAATTTAAAAAATTAAAATAAAAAAAAAAAAATAATATACAATTAGAGAATTATAATTAATTATACTATTTCAATTTATCATTTAAATAATCATTTAATGAATAATAACATTTATCTATTAATAATGATTTCAGTTTATTTTTAAATGTCACCAGATTTAAAGTTTTAAAGTCATCTGGTAACTTATTAAATATAGTAGGACCCATTCCAAAAATGCTTTTCGTCAAAAGAGCTGTCTTGTGTTTGCCAATTACTATTTTTTCTTTATATTGCTTTCTTAAATGTTGTAGCCTCTTTCTCGTGTTACACCATTTTGCGAAAAGATTCGGGTTTGATTTTACAAAAACACATGTCTCAAAGATGTAAATGCACGGAAATGTTAGTATTTTAAGAGTTTTAAAATGAGGTAAACAGCTATCTTGCGTTTGCAGACCACACATCGCCCTTACGCACCGTTTCTGCGCTTTAAATAGTTTTTCCCTGTATATTGAGTTACCCCAAAATATTACACCATAATTCAGGGAGGGAGTGACTAATCCGTGGTATGCCACTAAAGTTACATTTAAATTTACTTTTTTTGTTAACTGAAAGAGTGCATACGCTGAGCTATTTAGTTTTTTACAAACATTGTCAACATGACTATACCAAGAGTATATAGAATAGACATTTGTATATTTTGTATAGACTTAATTAATTTTATTTTACATAAACTCAAATATATTGTAGTGCCCTACCAGGGTTCCGTGATGTACTTCACTAATAATTTTTAAGATCTCTCCGTAACCATGGAAATAATGAATAAATGAAATGAAATGCATTGAATCATTCAAAACACGACTCTTTGTAACTAAAATTCTAATGGTGGATTACTTCACGGGAAAAATATCAATAGTTCGACCCAGAGCTTTGGACTAAACGTTAACTTCTTCTATTTATCTATGTACTGGTCGAAACATATATAGTGTGAACGCAAAGCAATTATACGACTCGATAGAAAAAGAAGCAGAAATCACTCTGTATAAAGGTAATAGTAAAAACTCATCTGGTAATCAAAATTTAACTTCAAAAATCAAACAAAATTGTAACAATCCCAATACCTGTACATTTCGGTCACTTTCAGTTTTCTCGGGCAATAGGAAAATTTAATACGACATGTAGAGTCTAAGATATGCGATGGTGACATCAAAGGAGCCGCTAGAATACTTTTCTCGGATGATGCAGTCGCCCCTAACAGCCCTGACACCCTTTCCGCCTTACATGATAAACATCCACCTTCAGCTGAGGATTTGAACTTTCCGGAAGCCCCAAGTAACCCCAATATGGCCCTACAAGCCACAGAAGAAGAGGTGTACAGGGCTGTAATGTCTTTCAAAAGCGGATCTGCCGGCGGTTTAGATGGATTGTCTCCGCAACATCTTAAAGATCTTTTAAGCGGTGACAGTGCTACTGGTGGATACCTTTTGAGGGACATCACGGCCCTTATTATTCCGTCAATCGCGAAAACGCAGACACAATGGAGTTTTAATTGTTATGCGGCCAGATCTGGCCTCTCGGGGGCTGAAGCATTAACTTAATGCTAATGGGTCAGGTCAATGAAAATGTCATTGGGGTTCTATATGGGGCCAATTTGTGCGCACTTAAAAAGAAAGACGGCGGAATCAGGCCGATTGCTGTTGGCTTCTGTTAACGTCGGCTTGCGGCCAAAATTTGCTGTAAAGCAGTCGCTGCCACCCTTGGGGACTACTTCCAACCAATTCAGTTAGGTTTTGGTTCCAAGGGTGGTTGTGAAGCCGCCGTCCATTCTATGCGTACCCATCTCAGCCTCCAGAAAGGGGAAGTTCTTCTGAAGGTGGATATCAAAAACGCTTTCAATTCGGTAAAAAGGTGTACCATGCTGACACAAGTAAAAGACAAAGTTTATTGTTTATTGTTTATTTCATATAATTACTATACACTATCCTTACGGGTTTCCCCAATGCAATAGTGTATTACAATTAATGATTACCACCACCACCACCGATACAAGTTACAAACATTGTAGCCTTTGTGAATGCAGCCAATGAGCAATTGAATATGTCAATTTTGTTTGCAACCCCGTTTAGAGTTGCCAGAGTCTGGGTCAGTGGCGCCTGCTTTAGCACGTTTGTTCGCGCACTTGGTAATGCGAACAGAGGAGGCTGCCGCCGCCGCCATACATACCGATTTGGTACACATAACGCCATCCATTGTAATACCGCCTGGTTATAGAGTCTACCCCTTAGCACTTTGAACAAATAAGTCGCCAGACACACCCTCCGTCTGACTTCTAGAGTATTGTACCCTACCATGCCGAGCACAAATAGAGTAGGATACATTAGAGGGTAGAACGGATACACTCCATACATTTTAAGATATAAATATCTTGTAAATTTGTTTTGTATCCGCTCTACCATCAACTTATATTTATTTTCATGAGGTGACCATATGACAGCATTACTCTCCAAATGGGTTTTCACGAGTGCCTCATAAAGAGCTCTTACGGCATTCAAGTTCCTTCATTATATAACTTTCTTTGGCAATGTTACAGTCAAAATTCCATATTGATCTACCAAAACAACGTTTTATCTTCAGAGGTAGGGTGTCAGCAGGGCGATCCCTTAGGTCCGGTTATTTTCAGTCTTGCCATACATCCCATCATTCAAAAACTTAATTCTAAATTTAACACATGGTTCTTAGATGATGGGAGTTTAGGCGACACATCGAGCAACGTATTTAATGACTTGGACCTTCTAAAAAGTGAACTAGAAAATATTGGACTCATGCTAAATTTTGGTAAGTGTGAACTTTTTATTGACGAGAACATGCCCTTATTAGAAAAAAATCAAACTATTGCTCGTTTTAATAGCCTAGCTCCCAATATTTAAATAGTTGATAAAACCTCACTTCGTCTCCTAGGTTCCCCAATCTTCGAGGAATCATTTCCAAATTTTATCGATGAAAAAATTCCGAAAAGACCGTCTTTCTAACCTTCATACCCATTTTGCTTTCACTATTCTAAAACATTGCCTTTTTGTCCCAAAATTTTACGTATAATTTACGGTGTAGTCCTTTCTGGAAATACCCGGACCTCCTGTATAAATTAGACAATGTCGTAAAAGACTCATTATCATCTATTTTAAAAATTGATTTTAACCATCATCATATTTGGAAACAGGCCTCCTTGCCTATTAGGTTGGGAGGCCTAGGAATTCGCAATATTTCTAGTATTGCCTTACCTGCCTTCTTGTCCTCCGCTCATAGCGTTCAAAACTTATTAAAAAAAATATTAAATACATCTCAAAATAAAATCACTGGCTTAATGGAGGCCAAAATCGCATGGTCAGAGTCATCTCAAAATTCAAAATTGCCAGACCATCCTGCTTCAAAAGAGGCAATGGGATGAGCCGCTTTGCCTACTTGTTCAGAGTAGCATAATTGAATCATCTGCTAGCAACTCTGTAGAGCGAGCTCGTCTCCTTGCTTCTGCTGAATGGGAGTCAGGTTTATGGCTACGGGCACTACCGTCTTTAACTTGGCCTTTGTTCCTATTTTTGTGTAAAAATAATGTATATACTTTGTGTTATTAATGTTATGGTGCAATACAGAGTATTTCATTCATTCATTCATTCACTTTTCTGGATGACGGCACCTTCCGTATAGCGACCAGCCTACGTTTAGGCGCTGTTACTAATGTCTCGCATCGTTGCCCTTGCGGTAATACCGTCGACCGCCTGGGCCATCACGGTCTCTCCTGCTCCAGGAGCGCAGGCCGTATTGCACGCCATGCCAACCTTAACAACATCATTCACCGTGCTCTTGTCGCGATTCAGGTGCCATCCATTCTGGAACCTAATGGTCTGGCCCGGAATGACGGCAAGAGACCGGATGGAATGACACTTGTGCCCTGGAGGCTGGGACGACCGTTAGTGTGGGACGCAACTTGCGTCGACACTGTCGCATCTTCTCACCTTCACGGCACGAGTTCCAAGGCTGGTGAGGCTGCAGCGGCCGCCGAGTCCCTTAAGCGGCGCAAATATGCATGCCTAGGCGATGGCTACATACTTGAGCCGTTTGGTGTGGAAACTTTGGGGCCGTGGGGGCCTTCAGCTCACAAAATGTTTAAATTTGTGAGCAAAAGACTGGTAGAGGTGTCCAATGACCAAAGGGCTGGCAATTTCTTTGCACAAAGAATAAGCATTGCAATACAACGTGGCAATGCTGCCAGCCTTTTGGGCACACTTCCTCAGGGCAATGATTTGCGAGACATTTTTTATCTTTAAATTTTTACTTTTAGGTTTGCTTTCTTTTTATAGTTTTCTCTTTTTTGTATAGTTAGGGTTAGTTTTAGTTTTTAATTTTTCAACATTACCATAATAAAAAAATAATACCAAAAAAAAAAAAAATAACAAGGTAAGAATTAATAATAAATAACAATTCTTTATTCATATAAAGTTGAATACACATTTAGTTTTTTGAGTAGGTTACAGATGACACAATTATATGTATGTAAACCCTGCGCTCCAAACTAGGCTTAAGCCTGTATTTTGGAGGTACCACCAAACTATATTTTACTATATTACCAAGTCGTTTCAGTCTGTTTCAGTCGGCGTAAACTGGGTTTAATTGCATTAATAATGCAGATTTTACTCCGTCCTGCCGCCTCCACGTATTTTGTCTGATAAAATTGATATTCTAATGTGTCATGTGGTTTACTATTTTCTAGCCTCTTACTGGGATCTCACGTAACTACAAGCTTTCATTTAGTTTCACATGTCCCGGTGTATGTGTGTCTGCGAGCCTCACCCTCTCTCTCCTTCTCTCCCATATGAGCGTTGTCCCGGTTACAACCTCAGCTGAGATACCTCAAGCCCGGGGTACGCTTTCCGACTTTTGTTTATTGTATAAATGTGGTATTGTTTGATGAGTTTTAAAATACTAAGACGTTCGCTTGGAAAAAAGGAACAAGACATTAGCGGACGCACACTGACACCGTTTTATGTAAATCTATGTGTGGCTGCAATGAAATCTTGCATGTTAAATTTGATCCTGATGTTCTAAAAAGCTAAAATTTTTAATACTAGTGTGATTTTATAAAAAAATAATAAAGTAAGTAAACTGATCAGGTAAGCTTTGAAGCTTACCCGATCAGTTCACTCAAATAACTGTACAAAAACTTGACTATGATAGTTAACCAAACGTCAAAGTGATACGTGTCAACTTATATTATTGCATAATATTTATTTTTTATTAGACTTATTATTAAACGAGGACTAACTTTTAACTACTAAAGTTAGTCCTCGTTTTATAATAAGACTAATAAGACCGAGGACTAAGTTTAGTAGGCACTAATGATAATATTAACCATTATCTTTAGAACCTACTAAAGTTAGTCCTCGTTTTATAATAAGACTAATAAGACTGAGGACTAACTTTAGTAGTCACTAATGATTATATTAACCATTATCTTTAGTACCTTCTAAAGTTAGTCCTCGTTTTATAATAAGACTGATTAAAAATAAATATTATGAAATAATATAAGTCGACACATATCACTTTGACGTTTGGTCAATTATCATAGTCCATTTGTTTTGAACGGATAATGGTTTAAACCAGGTAATAAAGTTAGTCCTCGTTTTATAATAAGAAGGATTAAAAATAATTATTACGCATTTATTTAAAAGAAATAATATTTTTTTCTTGTTTTGTTATTTTTCATCCTATCCTAACTAATATTATAAATGCGAAAGTGAGTTTGTTTGTTTGTTTATTTGTTTGTTTGTTTGTTACGCTTTCACGCCGTAACTACTAAACCGATCATCATGAAATTTTGCATACAAGTTCTCTGGAGTGTGGTGAAGGACATAGGCTACCTTTCATCCCGGGAAAAAGTACTTATCCCGAGGGATCGACATTGACGCGGGCGGAGCCGCGGGCGAAAGCTAGTATGAAATAAATGCGTCACGTAACGACTTATATGTATAGTTGCACGTTAAGCCGTTGGTCCCGGCTGCCATCTGGTAGTCGTTAAAGGAACCACGTCAGAGGCCGAAAGACGAAAGATGAGAGAAAAACTATTTTTTTTTTTTTTTTACTAAATATTGAATAAGGCATTTGTCTCCCATCTCACCTGATGGTAAGAACTCATCTTTTATCTTCCATGCTGGTCTGGGAGAAAAGAAAAAAAGTAAAATGTACCAGCTGCTTCTCTTCTCGCGCAGATCGTAAAAGACGCAGAATAGGTAAAATCTTAGGAATCAGGCGATGCGGCTAGCAACCCATCACTGTTTTGATTCCGTTTTCTATCCGATCGAGGGAATATGTAAAATCTGAGTAATCATGTTAATAGGCGATGCGGCTAGCAACCCATCACTATTTTGATTCCGTTTTCCACCTAATGCCCACCAACATGCTAAACGTGGCCTTCAGATCTTGTTGACCTGGGTTCTGTCTACCCCGCAACAGAAAAAGACGTGATACCGTACTCATCTTTTCTTATAGTCTTTATGCTTGCTGAAAAGCAATTAACTCATGCCAGATGCCCTAATGTAGTACAGAGAGAGTCATGCTCCTGCAGTGGAGACTAAAAAGAACTGAAGATGAATATGCCTTAATGTAACATGAATAGAGCCACTGACACAAAATTCAATCAAACTATGCATTATCTTATAATATAATATCGTCTATAATATTAACATGTTCGGATAACTATCTTATCTAACGATCTTAATGACGTCACAGATACTGAATTAAGCTGAGGTAATAATCTGATTAATGACATACTATTAAGGTGTGTTAGTTATGAGATGGCCGTCGATATGCCCATGGCTCAGTGATTTCTACACGAAAGGCACCGGGTTCGATTACTGGCGCAAGCAAATACTTGTACTCCATTTCACAGGTATTTGACTGCGGTTCTGGAGTAACTCAAAGAAAGTCGGTAAAAAGTAAGGTAATCAGCCGGTTACAAAAGGTGACGGCGGTACGCTGGACTAAGGGTACACTAATGCAGCACTGATTTTGAGCCGTCACCTTCTGAGGTATCACCAGCTAACTAGTGAGTTAGCTCGTGATACCTTAGCGGGTAGTGACCCGCACACAAAAACAAATATCTATAAACGTGCTTCGGAAGGCACGTTAAGCCGTTGGTCCCGGCTGCCATCTGATAATCGTTAAAAGGAACCACGTCAGAGGCTGAGAGGCGGTTCCGAAGAACTCTGATACCAGGGTGTGCATGGTCGATTGACCGTGTCACCAAATGATGATGATCTATAAAACGGAAAAAAATCATGTCTGTTTTATGGGAGCCCCCATAAATATTTATTTTATTAAAATTTTTTTATCTGTTATTATAGCGGCAACAGAAATACATAATCTGTAAAAATTTCAACTGCCTAACTATCAGGGTTCATGAGATACAGTCTGGTCACAGACAGACGGCTAGCGGAGCCATATTAATAAGGTCCCGTTTTTACCCCTTGGGCATGGAACCCTGAAAAAGATCCCACCTCATCGGCGTCTGTACTCAGATGACCCATATGCTATCGATCAAATCGTAATCCACCCCAAACCGAACCTTGCTTCATATTTTTTTATTCGTAAAAATCGCAAAAGCTTCGCCAAATGTCATAATTTTGGATCCCAGACAGCGACATACCACGGCTGGCGTCGCAAACGAAAACACAATGGAATGATACCGACAATATAAATCTACTAGCTGTTGCCCGCGACTTAGTCCGTGGCATTTTCTGTTATTAAAATTAATTAGTTTTTTTATTAGTATGTAGATGAATAATTTTCCCCCCGTTTTCAAAACAATTTATATTGATGCTTTGCTCTTATTGATCGCAGCGTGATGTTATAGCCTAAAGCCTTCCTCAATAAATGGACTATCCCACACAAAAAGAATTTTCTAATTTGAACCAGTAATTACTGAGATTAGCGCGTTTAAACAAACAAACAAACAAACTCTTCAGCTTTATAGTATTAGTATAGATTTAAAATGGATGTGTAAAAAAATACTCTCGTTGCCGCCATGGAAAGACAAACAGTAATATATTGATATACACTGTAACAACGTTAATCTGCACCCATAAAGGCGCTTAATATGATTAACTGGAGCCATGGGCTCAGAGCGACACCATCAATATTAATCCGAGGATGGAATTATAGAAACACTTTTATTTTAAATAACGGGGACTAAACATATTTAAAAAAAACAGACAAAGTGCGAGTCGTACTCTCGCACGAAGGGTTCCGTACCAATAGCTATAATAAGTTTAAAATTATTGAAAATATTTTTATTAACTATATAATGTTACTAAAATTTTGTGCCTTACGCAAATTTTCCTATATCTGTCCTAGACGTTGCTTCGTATCAAATTTCAAGATTGAGTTCAAGTTAAGTACCCTATAGGTTTTGATTCCCTTGCGAAATTCGAAAATTCGAAAATACGGCTGTATCTTTTGATTGCGCTGGTTTAGAAGTTTGATTTTTTCACAGCTCCATAGGCCAGCTGAAATTCATATCAAATATTCAAGTCTACTGTAGACTTGAGTATTTGATATGAATTTTAGCTTGATATACGCGTTCCTGAGAAAAATGATCTTAACAGAGAGACAGATAAAACAACAAAGTGATCCTATAAAGGTGCCGTTTTTTCCTTTTGAGGAACGGTACCCTAAAAATATGATTTCTCTGTTATTTTCTGCAGAATGATAGAAGACTAAAATAAATCATTATCATATTGTAATGTAAATTAAATTATAACCCCATTCATCTTAATCTTTGGAACCAGGATTCAAAACACTGCAGCTGAAAAAGCAACCGGGAAAACGAGATACTACATACATTCTATCACGTCTTTGTCCCTTGCGGAGTAGAAAGAGCCTAAGCCTAGACCTGAAAGCCACTTTTAGGGTGGTGTTGGTGGGCGTGTAGGTGGGCGTAATAAAAAAAAATACAGATTGGTTGCTAGCCGTATCGCCAACTAATTTTCGCCCATTCCCTCGATTGACTTTTAAGATCTGCACGGGAAGAGAAGCAGCTGGTATATTCTCCTTTTTTTCTTTTCTCAGCATGAAAATTAGAGAATAAAGAGAAAAATAACAGTTTACGAAAAATTTCGCAATCCTATTAAATTGCCGCCATGGAACGACAAACATTAATATATTAATATACACTGTAACAACGTTAATCTGCACCCATAAAGGCGCTTAATATGATTAGCTGGAGCCATGGGCTCAGAGCGACACCATCAATATTAATCCGAGGGTGGAATTATATGTTAAATTTTGCGTATATTTTTAATATGACTGCCTGAAAAAAAGGAATGTTATCCTTATCCTTATCCTTACTAATAATATTATAAATGCGAAAGTGAGTTTGTTTGTTTGTTTATTTGTTTGTTTGTTATGCTTTCACGCCGTAACTACTGAACCGATCATCATGAAATTTTGCATAAAAGTTCTTTGAAGTACGGAGAAGGACATAGGCTACCTTTTATACCGGGAAAAAGAAATGTTCCCGAGGGATCTACATTGACGCGGGCGGAGCCGCGGGCGAAAGCTAGTAAATAAATAAATTTATATGGATAAATCACACAGATTAAGCTAGCCCCAAAGTAAGTTCGAGACTTGTGTTAATGGGATACTAACTCAACGATATTTTAACAAATACATTAATAGATAAACATCCAAGACCCGGGCCAATCTGAAAAAGATCATTTTCAATTTTGACCTGACCGGAAATCGAATCGGGCATCCTCGTGTTGCAGGCTAGCGTATTAACCACTTCGCCACGGAGCTCGCCATCCCATGTTATGACTTTAGAGTTCATGTTTGTATTTAAGTATATATGTGAGTTACATACCTCCAAAATGCATAATTTTGACGTATTGGGTGTCTTTCGTTGGACAGGGGTGTCATCCTCATGTACTTGTGGTCCTACTGCATGCCCTGGTGGGACCATGGGATATCATCACGTATCTGTTTATACCAAGCGACATAGGCCAAAATCAACATCAATATATAATTATACATAGCTCTCTCCCTCTTCTCTCACTTATCTGATCGTTTTTGCGGTTGCATTCTCAGCTGTGACACTAAAAGCTGTAATCGGATTGGCATAGTTTTTCCGGCCGGCCGCCTGCCTGACTAGGTTACCTCGAGAACCGGAGACAAACATCTGTGAAAATGAAGTAAAAATATTTGCCCGCGTCAGGAATTGTTCCCGGTGTCTCTCGTATGGCAGGTGGCATGTTAACCACTGCGCCATGAAGGCTGTCAAGTGTTAATATATTATAAATGATTCTACAATATGTTTATTAAATGAACCCTTCAAGCGCCAGAAACGCAGACACAATGGATTTTCTATTGTTATGCGTCCTCATTGGACCGCTTGGTTGTTGAGAGGTCAAATCAGATAACAGCTGTTGAGACAAAATTCATCATCATCATCATTTCGAGTAGGTGTCACGGTCAATCGACCATGCACACCCTGGTGTCAGAGTTCTTCGGAACCGCCTCTCGGCCTCTGTCGTGGTTCCTTTAACGACTACCAGATGGTAGCCGGGACCACCGGCTTAACGTGCTTTCCGAAGAGAGAGAATATTAAGACTTAAATGACATAAATAAACCTACACCTTCAAACAGAATTAGAGGCATACAGATCTTCACAAAGCTTAACGATAAAAATAGCACCCGGGAACGGTTCTATTTTGGGCAACATCAAACAACGACTAACCCGAAAGTAACAAATAACCGCAATATCCAAACATATGTTAACAAAAATAAACAATTGTTAACAATAAGTCACGGCTAATGTCAGGTTTCACTTAAGGGGCGGTTTCATCGTGACGCCAAGTAATGGCGCGCGCGAATTTATTGAGAGACAATTTATCGTGTCGTGCATCGCCACGTGGGTGGTCGTGGATGAATGGTACTATATGTTCTCGCTAGTTTCTCGATGTTTTCCATGAGTACTGTAGGCGCATATCCAACTCAGCTCTGTTTCGATTTAAAATACTAAATCATTGTAACTGAACAACATTATATGTTAGTTAGTTGAAGGTACCAATCAAATATTTATAGACCAATAAAATAAAAAATCCGTTACAAGAAATAGCAGTCAAATTAATCAAGAATACACATACATATTACGTACATAAGATAATTAATAAATTAGCACTAATAAAAACTTAAGCTACCTACTTAAATTAGTCAAATATTCTTTGAACCAGATACCATCCGGAGCGGTGGTCATAGCCTCTGTCCCTTAAACGGCGTCCTATCTTGCTAATGAAGCTTTTTGCTTCGGGGCAAGGTTAGTTGCATAATTTACTCTCTTATGATAGAGAAAAGTATTAAAAATAACTAATAATAATAGTAGTAGTATTTTAAAATGAACCTTGTCGCAATTATTGTTTCCAAAGAATGAATACTTTTGGCTTCGAATATACATAACATCACCTACAAGTTTTTGTGAGAATGCGTAAGTATAAGTAATACTTATGCTTGTCAACTTTCTCGGTTGACAGGTATATATAGATGGACTGCAAAGATTAACATTTTGCTGCAAACGTTTAGAAAACTATAAGTACCACATTCTATTAACGGTAATAGGTGCCAAATTTCCCTTTTCTATAGAAGATTATTACGCCAAGCAATTTGCTTAAAATTTGCAGCTTTGACGTAAAAACTTTATTAATAAAAATCTAATTAGCTAGTTTAATTTTCTTTTTTAATTTAAAGCAGTATCATTCTGAACGCTCTGGCTATTTAAATGTCGGAATCAGATTCCCACAAGAAAAAAAAAATATGGAGGATTAGAAAATTGGACCTCTTATAATCATTTACTGATCAGCTGGTCTAATTTCTACGGGAATTTCAAATTTCAATTTAATAAAAATAACTTTTTTTTTTCTTCTACATTCTATTAGTGATCTGAGTAATTTATTTGAACATGACAAAAACAACCAGTAGGGGTAAAAACGTGTTAAATCAAAACGAAATGCGGGCGAGAGAATGAATTCAAGACCAGTATCGCTGCGGTATTTTGCTGCAGATAAACCGGGATTAAGGTGCGCCTGCTTAATTATATTGTAATGACGTTATCTTGGTAGAGTATTTTATTTCTTGTCTTGGTAGGTTGCTCATTTGGGGTCAATTAATTTGACTTCTGAGTCATTGGTATTAGTGGCTAAGTGAGCTGTAGACTTTGCAGGTTCTGTCTTCGGATAGTTTTATACTTGTACGATGCTGCGTGATGCTATTCATCTCATTTCTTCATCATATCATTCTGTCCACCTTTGTTTGGTAATTCAAATTCTAAATTTCATTTGCAAATTCTATTTTTCAAAGATTCAAGATTCAAAGATTTATTCAGAAATAGGCCTTTACAGGCTTTTTCACGTCAATTCATGTTTTAAATATTACTCATTAAATTTTATTTAAATTATTAATTATTGTTCAGAAGCCACAAACTGGTAGCGTTTCGGAACCGACCACTGCAGAGAAGAAGACGCGGAAAGAAACTCTTTTCAACAGTATTGGTCGCCTACTTGCCTGAAGGGCTTTGTATGATATTTTATATTTTTATATTTTCTTTTTTTTTTAAAGTCATTTTATATACAATTTCAATTTACATAATTTTATGGATATGTGTTGTGACGAAGACGAAGAATCCGAAAAAAATATTTTTTCGGATTCTTCGTCACAACCTTTTTCGTAATGTGACATTTTCATTATCTAATCTAACTCCTTTATCATAAAGCCATTATCATTATTTCAGCCGCAAGAAGCCCACTGATGGACAAAGGCATCTCCCAATGATCCTTCATCTGCAGTTTCTTTGGCTTCTTTTACTTCCAACGCTAATGCCTATCGGCTTGAAGAAATGTTGATAACCCACACAACTGAATTTTTGCATACTTTAATTTGCATAGCGAAAAAATAAATTAAGTTTGGGGGCAGCTCCCCGCTGTGTTAATATAAATAACAGATCTGATATGTATGATATAATCAGATCACTATCTGAAATGGGTCTGGGCGGGACGAGTGAAGTTAGTTGATAATAAATTCTCCTTAATAGACACAACGGGTAAAAATAATCCATACTATCCATACCTACTTCCATATTAATATGATAAATGCGAAATTATTTCCGTCTGTAAATAACTTTTTACGCTTCAACCATTGAACCAATTTGGATGAAATTTGGCATGTAGGTAGTTTGAAGCCCGGCGAAGGACATACCGTCAATTCCTGATGAACATTGACGCGGGTGGAGCCGCGGGTGAAAGCTAGTCATCTATATGACGAAGAACTGTATAAACCCAGTTTATAATTCAGTAGGAGTCGCCAGAATAATTAAATTTGAAACTTGTAACCCTTTGTGTAACATATCGTCACCCAGTGACCCTTTGAGATGCTTGCTATAGTAGGATTGGTTGGAGTTGGCGCAGTTTCTTATTTTATTTTTTACTCGAATAACCTGCCCAGCCGGCCTATTTGCTAACTCAGTGATCAACGTTTTGATAGTCACTTCAAAATACATTGCGGGTTTCCTAAGATTGACTATTTTTATTGAAGATATATAAAACGTAATGTACTTTGAAATGACTATCAAAACGTTGTACACTGAGTTAGCAAATAGGCCGGCAGAAGGAGGTAATTTTTTTGCACGTATGTTTTTTTTTTTTTTTATTATTTATATCCTACGGCAAACGAGCAGACGAGCCACCTGATGGAAAGTGGTCACCATCGCCCATGGACATCTGCAACACCAGAGGAGCTGCTGATGCGTTGCCGACTCTTAAGATACCTGTAAACACGCCTTTTGAAGGACCTCAAGTCATAAAACACAGGGAAAACCTCGGGAGGGAGTCCATTCCACAATCTTGCTGTACGAGGAAAAAAACCACGTGACGCTCTGACATTTTTGGAGACCCAAGTGTCAAGGATGTGTGTAAGTATGTCTGCTTCAGTGTTGTCTCCTGTAGCCTAAGTGTGAACTGGCCAGCTTTTCAAAACAGGCCACCACAACCTTAGACTTTGTCTACCCCGTAAGAGATAAAAACGTGATATTATATATGTATGTATATACTAATAATTTAGCTTATATGCTTGCCCTTGAAGCACAAGAAACGGCGCTCGTCAATTCGCCTGCCAATCGTGGTGAGTGTGGCAATATCCTAACATGGAATGAAGAATCTTAGGGAGAGGCCCTTGTCCAGCAAAAAAATGAAAATGGAAATGAATAATTTTTTATTCAAAATAGGATACATGTATCGCTTTTTGAACATCATATGTTTAGTTTTCTTTCTTTTATGTTTGCAAAATCGTTTCGTAATGACCACTGCTGAGAAGAATACGCCAAAAGAAACTCCGTCCAATCTTGGCCTCTAGCAGAAGACTTTTTGTGACTGTAATGATAATGAACCATTTGTGACAGTGAACACTCTCGAATTTTGATTTAAGGAACCCATTTATCACATCCCCACTATAATATCTGCCCAGCGCTTTGTAGTCCATCTACGGATCCGGTAGTTAGTACTCAAACATATTATGCGCTTTACTCAAACTAACACATGCATCCGTTTATTGAAAGAACTTCCCATTTTCCTTTCTAATTCTTAGGCCCAGCCACTGCTGGAACCTAAGAATTAGAAAGGAACGTTTGGACCACTACTGCTACTACATTTTCAATAAGGAGCCAATGTATCACATCCATACTACATGCGACCCGCGCTTTGTATTCCGTCTGCGAAACCCGTAAGTTAGTATTCGAACATGGGCGCGTTTCTGAAACTTACACATGCATTTGTTTTTAAAGAATAATCGCATTGTATTCCCCCCACCCTGAAAATGGAAAATTGGAGATTTTTAGTTATTAAAAATATCTCTTCTTTTCGCCTTGGATATTACTATTCCTTTTTCTGTAAAAGACATAATATAAAATAATAAAAATAAAGCTAAAACCCTTATTGATTTATGTATCACTAGCTTTCACCAGCAGCTTTGCTCGGGAACAGTACTTTTTCCTGAATGAAAGGTAGCCTTTTTCCTTCTTCGTACTCCAGAGAACTTGTATGCAAAATTTCATGATGATCGGTTTGAAAGCATAACAAACAAACTAACTTTCGCAAACTATAATATTAGTAAGGATTATTAGTCTTCAACAAAGAAGTGGAGGTAATTTCCTAGCTCTATAGGATAGTATACTCAGAGTAACAATTATGGTGGTGTGTACCATCTTTTTTTTGGTGTGTATCATACGAGATAAAAATAAATCCTTTAAGGCGTATATCCTATATCCCTAAACCGTTTGTAGCGGACATCGCGCGATATTTACGTATTCGTAATGAAATAAGTTTGAAAGTGGCGATACCGGTTGGCCAGTCACCAGTCTCAGTTCAAACCCGTGTAGACACGGGTTTTCCATTTCCGTGCTAATTTCCACTTTTAATTTAATAATTATACCCAAATATTGTATTTTTATTGTAGCCTTGTGGTTTCCGGTAGCCGTGTGGTTTCCGGCAGAGTAGAATAGGACCACTCCTAGTCTTCCCATGGAGGTCGTAAGAGGCGACTTAGGAAATACAAGCTAAACAAAGCTCAAACATCAATGATACCTCTCCAACCCCTCTGGCCAGAGAGGAGAGTGTAGGCCAAATCCTCTTTCTGCTTAGGCCATGTATGGTATATCCGGTAGTACAGAGAGGGTCATGCTTCTGCAGTGGAGACTAAAAAGACCTGATGATGATGATGATAATTGTATTTTTTAGGTATCCATCTTGCTCATTTAGTTATACTTTTTACACACGTAAAAAGTTGGTAGTTGTGCTGAAAATATTAGATCATATGTTATTATATAAGGTAAAAACTATATATTTGAATATGATTTAAAATTTTAGTTTTTAGTGGAAGAAAGTTCTTAAATCTATAAAGAGGTCGTAATGTGCAAGTGACTTTTCGACTAACTTCAGATATATGAGTAGACCAGCTGAGAGTGGGGTCAATATGCAAGCCAAGGTCTTTAACGCTCGAACAGTAGGAAATTACATGGTTTTCGAATAAGACTGGAGAAATAGTGTTAAGATCAAGTTTACGAAGTTGACCTGAGCTACCTACGACTATTGCTTGACACTTATTAGGGTTGACTTGGATACCAAATTCCTTGGACCATTCAGCGATTCGACAAAGGTCATTATTAATCAAAGCTATAGTCATTTCAATTTCATCGTAATTACAAGAGTGATATAGTTGAAGGTCGTCTGCATATAGATGGTGAGATGTTGAAAGAAGGTGAGTAAGAGAGTCGATAAAAATAGAAAATAGGAGAGGAGATAGAATTCCCCCTTGAGGAACTCCAGACGACAAATCACACCACCGAGAGAGTGTTTGCTCAACGCGTACGGCTTGTTGTCGATCATGGAGGTATGATGGAACCATTTCCTGACTGTTGATGAGAGGTTAAAGCGAGACATCAGAGCCAGCAAGACACCATGGTCAACTGTATTGAACGCGTTGGAAAAGTCAATAAGTACAAGCACTGTTACTTTACCATGTTCCATGGCATCTCTAATATCTTCAGTGACTTTGAGCAACGCTGTACTGGTGCTATGTCCGAGCCGGAAACCCGACTGAAAATTACTGAGGAGATTGTTATTGGTGATTGGAGAAGTACTCCCTTCTTTCCAAAATCCTATAAATAATTTTAGAACAATTAAATAATACACTACAATAATATTTGAGAAATCCGTACGTTGAATCTTATTTCTTTGAATAAAAACCGGTCAAGTGCGAGTATACTATACTATACTATACTACACTATACTATACTATACTATACTATACTATACTATACTATACTATACTATACTATACTATACTATACTATACTATACTATACTATACTATACTATACTATACTATACTATACTATACTATACTATACTATACTATACTATACTATACTATACTATACTATACTATACTATACTATACTATACTATACTATACTTTACTATACTATACTATACTATACTATACTATACTATACTATACTATACTATACTATACTATACTATACTATACTATACTATACTATACTATACTATACTATACTATACTATACTATACTATACTATACTATACTATACTATACTATACTATGCTATGCTATGCTATGCTATGCTATGCTATACTATACTATGCTATACTATACTATACTATACTATACTATACTATACTATACTATACTATACTATACTATACTATACTATACTATACTATACTATACTATACTATACTATACTATACTATACTATACTATACTATACTATACTATACTATACTATACTATACTATACTATACTATACTATACTATACTATACTATAATATTATAAATGCGAAAGTGAGTTTGTTTGTTTATTTGTTACGCTTTCACGCCGTAACTACTGAACCGATCATCATGAAATTTTGCATACAAGTACTCTGGAGTATGGAGAAGGACATAGGCTACCTTTTATCCCGTGAAAAAGTACTATTCCCGAGGGATCGACATTGACGCGGGCGGAGCCGAGAGCGAAAGCTAGTCTATAATAAGTTTAAGATTTTTAAAAATATTTATATGATATGATGACTTTATCTGTGCTGTAAGATGTTGCTTCCTTACAAATTTTAAGATTCTGAGTTTACGGGAAGTACCCTAGGTTTGGATTCCCTTGCGAATGTCGAAAATTTGCAGTATATGCGGTTGTATTTTATGATTGTGTTGACTTCGAAGTTTGATTTTTTCACAGCTTTAAGGAACAGTGGACCTAAGTATTGGATGTGAATTTGAGCTTGATGCCTACACGCGTTCCTGAGAAAAAGGGTCTTGACAGACAGACAGACAGACTACAAAGTGATATCTATCTATAAGGGTTCCGTTTTGTCTTTTAGAGGTACGGAGCCCTACAAAAATCACAAAAAGCACTCATCTGTCTTTAACGATGTAAACAGATAAAGTTTTCGTCCAAACATCATACAAATGCAAAGCTATTTTAAAATCAAACAAAATTTCCTTTTGTCAGCGACACAAAGTTCCTATCTAGAGACGGTAAATAAAGAAACGAGATCAAATGTAAATGAATCTATTTGAATTAAGATAACTGTCTGTGCCCACTGATGTTTATTTAAAAGATGTGCTACTGTTTGACAATATCTCAAAGTTTGAACGAACGCATATAAGAAGTACCTAACTACTATTTTCACGCAAAAGTGGACCTCATGATAAATATAATGATATAAATTACTAAGCTTTTTTTATAATATAGGACGGCAAACGAGCAAGCGAGTCATCTGATGGTAAGCGATCAGTGCTGCCCGTGGACAACTGCAACACCAAGGTGTAACAGGAGCGTTGCCGGTCTTTGAGAGTTGGGGTAAGAACATGGGGGAAGGATGGGCCTCCGGCTCTCTCACACACCGAACGAAGAATAGAAGTAGTAAAGCTTCTACTTAAACATCGATTTTCTGTGAGAGTTTGGTTAGGACATTGCAGGCTTGGATCACCTGATTGTCTGATAATAAAGATGATTCCGTGCTTAGGAAGGCACGTTAAGCCGGTGGTCCCGGCTGCCATCTGGTAGTCGTTAAAGGAACCACGTCAGAGGCCGAGAGGCGGATCCGAAGAACTCTGACACCAGGGTGTGCATGGTCGATTGACCGTGACACCTACTCGAAATGATGATGTGCCCCAGAAATTGCCATTCGTTGTTTTAATCGCAATGGGGTCGCAATTGTTGCAGAAGTAAATGAAAGAAATACTTACAGGTAGTTAGTATAGGAATGGATTGCTGTTTACTCACTGCTCCATACTAACGCTCCGCGTTTTGACACCAGATATCAGTTAAATCTTCAGTACCCCGTGGACACTTACAATAAGAGAGTTAGTAGTCTTATTCTAGACTAGCTAAAGCGAAGTCCGCGGCAATTTCTGTTATTATGATAAATTAGTCTTTTTTTAATAGTATACATGAATAATTTCACCCCGTTTTCAAAACATTTTTTATTGATGCTTCCCTCATATTGGTGACAGCGTGATGTTCCATAGCCTAAAGCCTTCCTCAATAAATGGACTATCCAACACAAAATTAAATTTCCAATTTGAACCAGTAGTTCCTGAGATTATCGCGTTTAAACAAACAAACTCTTCAGCTTTATAATATTAGTATAGATCAGAAACTTTACACAGTATGTAGTACAGTCACACAGTCTATACAATTTTATTCTATTTTATCCTTATCCTTACGTCCTTACTAATATTACAAATGCGAAAGTGAGTTTATTTGTTTGTTTATTTGGTTGTTACGCTTTCACGCCGTAACTACTGAACCGATCATCATTAAATTTTGCTTACAAGTTCTCTGGAGTGCGGAGAAGGACATAGGCTACCTTTTATCCCGGGAAAAAGTATTATTCCCGAGGGATCGACATTGACGCGGGCGGAGCCGCGGGCGAAAGCTAGTACCTTATAAAATTTACTTAAGAACCAATGTGAATACATATATATTGCCAAGTACCGTCGCGACGGTATTTGGCAATAAAACCAACTCATCTACAATTTGAATAGTCATTGCCCGCGCCCCAGAAATTGCCATTCGTTGTTTTAATCGTAATGGGTAACTGGTGTTCTGCGGCGGCTGGTTGCGGCAGCAATGGATTGCTGTTTGCTCACTGCTATTAAAGATTTGACTGTTTGTTGGTACAGAGGAGGGTGAAAAATAGTTTTTTTTTACGATAGCTTATAACTAGTAAGTGAACAAAGCAATTCTTCCTAACATTATCTCATTACAGTGAAGTCTACATAACTTTGCCCTGTCTTTGCTCAAAGTATTTTTTAATAAATTGGTTAGTAGCAACTAGGAAAGTTTTAATAGTCTTGTCTATTTTATTAAAATTACAGTGATTAACTAACTAAATACAATATAAACATGAAGTGAAAAATCTTGCCCATGTGGCATGGTGGCAACACCGCTGGCTGCGTTTCCCCCGTTAAATAGCTATGCTAATCTGTTGGGCGAAAAAAAATGCTAACGGCTGGCTGCACACTGTGACTGTGGAGATGAAGACAATTCGACTTAGGTGGTCTATAGTTAATCACGTAGCCAAAAAGAGATTGCAATAGTGTACTGTGGAACACAGAGGGCTGCCCAGAGCGGGCAGAGGCCTGGAGGCCCACCTGGAGGCTCTAGGACCTTAAATCAAGTAAGTCAAGCAAAAAGAATTAAATATTAAATTGTTCATTCGTTCATTCCTGAGATAGGTTTGTGGGAGCAGTGTAACTATTTTCACCCATCTTATTTTTATTTTCACTTAACACAATTTTCCCATAAACGTTGTTACAAAACACGGCTACTTTCCGTTTTATCATAGTAGTCACATACTGATACTAAGATTTATTATTTTGTAACTAATGTCTATGGAGCATTACTTATGAGTATTTGTCTCTTAGCTTTGTTTCTGTCGTCTTATTTTGTATTATAATACAATCTTTTGCCATGACTTCGGACTCCAAACATCACAGCTAAAAATTTAATCGAGAATAGGTACTTACAAATGATAAAGTGAAAAAAAAGAGAGATTTTAGTCCATACATGTTAATATGTATGGACTAAAATTTCTCTTTTTTATCGTAAACTCCATAGTATCTCACTCAATCTGTGTTTATTCTGCTCTAAGATTCTGTTCAGCCAGAGTCGAATTTCAGGCCAGCATAAATTCTGCAAGATCGAAGGTATCACAATCACAACGCGCCGTGTACTTAAAAAACTTTCATTGCATGATGCTTAGTCTCTCTGCTTTTTGACTCTAGGTTCCCGTGCAGCGAGCGTCGTATTTCACTCTACCACTACCTCTAAGGAAGGAAGTCTAATTTCTTTAAGATCCTATCACATTACATCGCTTCTTCTAAAAACTATTTTCATTGCATGAGGAGCCCTATGGGAATTATTAGTGCTTACGCATGTTAAGCAACCCCGGGGGTGGTCACCACTTGGATGGGTGACCGCAAGTGGCTAAAAAGTCTCGAGCTCCTCCGTGCTTCGGAAGGCACTTTAAACCGCTGGTACTGGCTGTCATCATTAACGGTGTAAAGCTATGTCAGAAGCTCTTAGGCAGCTTGATAATTCATACAACAGTTTTGGCCAGTTTCATACACGAAAAATTAACAATGCATGACGCTTAGGCTCTCTGCGTTTGTGCTCTAGGGTTACGTGCAGCGCGCGTCGTATTTCACACCGGCACAATAAGGAAGGAAGTCTAATTTCTCGGAGATCCGTATCGCGACGCACCGCGCCCGCTCAAATATATCAGCATTAAAAAATTTGAATTTTACAAATTTTACACTAAATGCTCGCTAATTAACATTTCCGTAATGTAGGTTTGAGGTGATTAAATTAAATTAATTTGGAAATATTTTAACTCTTGATGTTAGATTAGATTTGTTTTAGACACATATTTTACAACTATAATTAATTTTCCCTTTTTACGGTGGTTTTCGTGCTTTCTCTATTACAAATATAAAAAAAATATTCACAAATTGTCTGTAAGGTATCAGTATAGGATCGCGTTACTAAACTTAACGTGAACTTCTAACTAGTTACCGCTAAGCATCTGTTTTGTTACGGACTTTGTTCAGTTTGCATCCGCCGGTCATGTTCAATCGCCTTAGTGATGTGACTAGTGTTTTCGCCGCGATGGAATCACCTTCTTTTTAAGTACTAGTAACGAATTATTTAACTACTTTATAGGTTTTTATATTTAAACTAGCTGTTGCCCGCGACTTCGTCCGCGGCAATTTCTGTTATTATGATTTATTAGTATAGATGAATGATTTATTAGTACAGAAGAATATTTTTTCCCCGATTTCAAAACATTTTTTATTGATGCTTTGCTCCTATTAGTCGAATCATGATGTTTCATAGCCTAAATCCTTCCTGAATAAATGGACTATCCAACACAAAAAAAAAATCCAATTTAAACCAGTAGTTCATGAGATTAGCGCGTTCAAACAAACAAACTCTTCAGCTTTATAATATTAGTATAGATATAGATAATAATGCCAAATTGAAAATAATTTAACACTTTATTAGTAGATTACGCAATAATTAAGCTGGCAACATTGTTCATCTAAAAACCATCATTCATTGCGACTGCACCACACCATTATGGTGGGGCGATCCCTTCTAATGAACTCTCTATAAAATTGTAACGGGTCAAATCCAGCATTTGTCTTGTCTGCGTTACATAAAAGAACATTTCCGATTATCTATCTATACATATAATAAAACAGTAAAAAAATTTTGTCTGTACATTTGGTATTTTTGACTGAAATGGATACACTTAAAAAGATTAATAGAAAGCAAAACTTTTTTTCAACTTTTTGTCTGTCTATCTGTCTGTATGTATGAGCACGCTTATCTCCGAAAGTACTGAACCGATATACTTAAAACTTTCACCAATTACTTTGTTTGACATAAATGGAAACATTTTTTTTTACCCTGTTGGGCAAAGGTCTCCCCCATCACCTTCCACGCTTCTCTATTTAACGTTTTCTCTGGCCACTGCTTGGCGAACTTGCAAAGATCATCAATTTGATACACACAAATATTCATACATACGTATCACGTCTTTATCCCTTACGGGGTAGACAGAGCCTTGTTGTATTGTCATGATTATTTACATTTTCGCACATTCCCTTGATCGGCTCCTAGGGTCTGCGCGGGAAGAGAAGCAGCTGGCACATTCTTTTCTTATTTCCCACACCAGCATGGAAGAACACAAATATTCAAAAAGTTTATTCTATTAATGGTTTGTATTGTTTTCCGTGAATCTCGCCAAACACTGGTTTAAAATTCTTCAAGCTGCCTAAAAACATCTGGAATAGCTAAACGACCTCTATCACATCCGGGACCAATATCTAACAAGCCTTCCGATTCTCCTCTTTTCGAGCATGGAGGACTCGAGAAATGTTTATACTACCCGACACGTTCCCCACTAGGATAGGTGACGTCACCTATCCTAGTGAGGAACGTTCCCTACAAGGATAGGTGACGTCACCTATCCTAGTGAGGAACGTTCCCTACAAGGATAGGTGACGTTACCTATCCTAGTCGAGAACGTGCCGGGTTACTAAAACAGCACGTGACTATAGCACATACCCAATTCTCTTAAAAAATCGCTATAACCGATGTAGTATTCAAGCAAAAATGACTTTATTTTATCATTTCATCATCATCATCATCATCATCATCAGGTCCTTTTTAGTCTCCACTACAGAAGCACGACCCTCTCTGTACTACTAGGGCCATACTTGGCCAGAGCAGCCAGAGGACTTGGCCTACACTCTCCACGCTGGCCAGACGGGTTGGAGACGTCTCTTAGATGTTTATAAGCTTTGTTTAGCTTGTATTTCCTAAGTCGCCTTCTACGACATCCACGGGAAGACTTGGAGTGGTCCTATTCTACTCTGCCGGATACCACACGGTTAAGTAGAATAGGAGGCTATTCTATATATAATAATATCTATTCTACTTGTTCAAAATTTGAGCTCCTCGTCTTAAGATATTCTATTTATTCGACTTTTCCTTCACAAGATTCTATTTTATCATGTTATGGGTTGAAATTATTACGAAGCTCGTTTTGTGGACTCGGCTCTAGAACATCGACTCTCCCGGCCCTGGCTCGTAAAACTTGCCCGGTAGTTAATCAAATACATAGTTTGAGCAAATTCGTACGCTTGCCCAACTGACCGTACTTATAAAGGAAACTTAAGCAGTAGATTCCATTTGAGAGTTTATTATAAAACATATACGTTTTATAATAAACTTTGGCGAGCTCCGTGGCGCAGTGGTTAACACACCAGCCTGTGACACGAGGGCCCCGGGTTCGATCTCCGGTCAGGTTAAGATGGATAATGATCTTTTTCAGATTGGCCTGGATCTTGGATGTTTATCTATATATGTATTTGTCATAAAATATAGTATCGTTGAGTTAACATCCCATAACACAAGTCTCGGACTTACTATGGGGCTAGCTCAATCTGTGTGATTTGTCCGTATATATATATGTTTATTTATACACGTTCACGTTTAAATTCGCAATACGCGTTCGGAGTTGGGGTTGGGACAACATGCCCAGAAGAATCTAATGATATAACATTAATCAGACTCAGTCGACCTGAGCGGACATCGATACGGAAAGGTGAATAATATGGTTAACCTATATGTAATTAAGATCTGTAGTTACACAAAGTACAAACATATGGATGTAAATATGGAGAGTTGCCTCAAACACATAACTCTCCTTATGGAATTTACTGCAGTCGGTTTATGTCTAGCGTATTTTATTGCACTAACTAGTATGTATAATAAACAAATATAATGTATCAAAAGCTTATCCCCGGTAACGAATGGTTGGTTATGGTTGTACAGCTGTATTGCTTGGTCAGTAGTAGCCATGAGTTGTAGTAGCATGAATGGGCCGGCTCTTTCGGGGAAGTACCACACTACCACAGAAAAATTACGTTTGAGTAGGAGCTTTACCGCTTCTATGCTTCGTTCGATGAGTGAGAGAGCCGGAGGCCCATCCTTCCCCCATTTCCTCCCATGTCCTTCCCCCAACTCCTTGAAAGGACGGCAACGCTCCAGTTACACCCTGGTGTTGCAGTTGTCCATGGGCAGCGCTGGTCGCTTACCATCAGGTGACTGGCTGGCTCGTTTGCCGTCCTATAACATAAAAAACAGACAGTTGACCTGAGCGGAAAAAGATACGGAAAAGGTTAATTAAGATGTAGTAGATATAGTGATGTAGTTACAAAAAGGATAATCATATGGATATAAATATGGAGAGTTGATTTCTGTCTGTCTGGATCGTCTAGAGTAGCAAAAGGAATTTATTGTTCGGGTGAAGGTCAATTATTAAAAGGGTGTTATTTAAACGGTTAGCAGAATATTCGTATTTTTGTTAGCAAAATAAATTGATCGGTCAGCTAAAATAGCTAGTTGGGCAGCAACTTCATCATCAGGTCTTTTTAGTCTCCACTGCAGGAGCATGACCCTTTCTCTGTACTACCGGAACCATACTTGGCCAGAGCAGACAGAAGATTTGGCCTACACTCTCCTTGCTGGCTAGACGGGTTGGAGAGGTCTCATTGATATTTATGAGCTTTGTTTATCTTGAATTTCCAAAGTCGCCTCTTACGTCCACCATGGGAAGACTAGGAGTGGTCCTATTCTACTCTGCCGGAAACCACACGGCTACTTTATGGTCACCTAAATTCTTTTCTGCCCTCAGCCGTTCCAGGTGGAAAGCCAAACTTATCCAAACGTTTTCTCTACTGCCTCAAGTGTATAATCTTGCCGCCCAAATAATTATTTTGCGGCCCGACTATTTACTATCCTTCTTAAAACATCTATGTTCAAAATAATACAAAAAAACAGTAACACATTACACGACTAATTCAAACAGCATAAGGATCTGTGTACATAACGCAACTATTATAAAATCGGCTGAGACGGACTTGCGCTCGAAGTGTCTATATAAACGTCAAAAAAGTCATGTCTGTTTAATGGGAGCCCCCTTTTAATATTAATTTAATTAATTTTTTTTAAAGTGAATATATAACTAAATATTCTGTGAATATTTCAAGCGTCTACCTGTTGCCGTTATCAATATCGAGCAAAAACAAGCAAAAAAATCACGTTTGTTGTATTCCCATACATATGCCCTCTTAAATATTTATGTTATTCTATTTTTTAGTATTTGTTATTATAGCGGCAACATAAATACATCAACTTTGAAAATTTCAACTGTCTAACTATCATGGTTCATGAGTTACAGCCTGGTGACAGACGGACAGACAGACGGATAGCGAAGCGATATTAATAGGGTCCTGTTTTTACCCTTTGGGTACAGAACCCTTAAAATGACGTCACTCTACCACAGCTCAGGCTAAACATTAAAGCTCGGCAAATAAAAGCCAGCGGCGAGACTACCCCTAGAGAAAACTTACGCATACAACCTTCCCAGGTTATAGGGGTATCACTGGAAAAGTATTTCACTTTCAAATAAATTGGTACAGTGCCTTGTAAAACTAGTAGTAACGCTCTTGTTAGTAACACTGAGTGGAAAGAAAATACATCACGATGGCAGTAAAGGACTATAAAAGCCCATTGGGTAGCTTTATTAGTTACTAGCAGTGCCTGCGACTTCGTTCGCGAGCATTTTATTTATGTTTGTATAGGGGCTAAGTCTTATCATGACAGGAGAAAAAAAATAAGTAGCCTATCCTGTGTCCTGTATGCCTAAATCTAATCTACCAAGTTTCATAAAATTCTGTTAATTCGTTTAAGAGTTATGGAGACATACATACATGCAGAAAAAATCTTATAAACACGATATCTCTGAAAACAAAGTAACTTACTCCATGATCGACCCTTACAGATTTATTATTGGTATTGATTACACATGTAAAGCAACCCCTGTGACCACAAGAAGCAAAAAATATCTTAAGCTACTCGTTGCTTCAGAAGGAACGTTAAGCCGTTGATACCGGTCATTTTCAGATGACAGTCGAAACGCTAAGTTAGATGCGTTTATTCCTTATCGCTAAGGCATCCTCTTCCAGCTTCCAGGCTACCTTTGGGTGAAAGGAATAGATTGACGAAATTAACGAGTGATGCAACTGGTTTGAGAAAAATAAATATTAACTAAAACATCATCATCATCAGGTCTTTTTTAGTCTCCACTCATCATCATTTCGAGTAGGTGTCACGGTCAATCGTCCATGCCCACCCTGGTGTTAGAGTTCTTCGGAACCGCCTCTCGGCCTCTGACGTGGTTCCTTTAACGACTACCAGATGGCAGTCGGAACCACCGGCTTAACGTGCCTTCCGAAGCACGGAGTCATCTATATCATCAGACAATCAGGTGATTCAAGCCCGCAATGTCCTAACCAAACTGGAAACAACTAAAAAAAGTATGCTTCCGGTGGGAATCGAACCCACGGCCCCCGGGTCATCAGGCAAACACCTTAACCACTGGACCACGGAGGCTGTTAGTGTCCACTACAGGAGCATGACCCTCTCTGTACTACTAGAGCCATACTTGGCCAGAGCAGCCAGAGGACTTGGCCAAACTAAAACATATTTAAATATATACCTAAATTATTTATTCATTCATAAGGTTCACCAACAGGTAACATGTACACCACTATTAAATATCATTCCACTTCTATGTTAACATGCAATGCAACCTAATTATAATAAATAAATTATATATTTGTTTATTATAATTGGGTTGCATAATATAATAATATAATATAATAAATAAATATATACGGACAAATCACACAGATTGAGCTAGCCCCAAAGTAAGTTCGAGACTTGTGTTATGGAATACTATATTTTATAACAAATACATATATAGATACACATCCAAGATCCAGGCCAATCTGAAAAAGATCATTTTCCATCTTGACCTGGCCGGGGATCGAACCCGGTCACTCCGTGTCGCAGGCTGGCGTGTTGACCGTTGCGCCACGGAGCTAGTCAAATATATAGGTGGTATACATTAATATAGAACTGGAATAAGTCTAACCTAAGATTACATAAATATAACAATTAACTTACACAGTAACAAATTCAAAGTAAGAAAAGTGTTAGCTTAGCATCGTTGAATAACTGAACTTTACTTTTAAATTTGAACAAGGAATCATCGAAAATGTCCGGACTAACATTTTTAGCGTTTAATTTATTGTACGTAGAAAGCATTCTCGGTAAGGGAGCATGTGATCCAAGGTTAGTTTGTACACATAAATAAAATATCCATTAATACACATACATATCATTACATACACACAAAAACCATTTAAATTTGGATAGAGAAAAACCTTATTGAGAAAGAAAATGTTTGTAAAATGCCAGCATTTATTGCATTAATTAAACCAATTATTAGGTACTTAGGTTTCTGATTAAGTGCTACTCGATCTAAAACCATGCATTGATTACTGAAAGCGAATTCAATCGAGATTATCCGGTTTCAACCGGATCACTAAGTGGGTGTCATGTGACGTTTATGTTGGCACTTAAACAAGCCTATTTACACCTCGGCGACTTAATGGCGGTGCTACAGATTGGCCTAGTATAGGGCATGCGATTGAGAACACTGCGAGTTTTATTTTTGGGTGAGTCCATTACAGTGCCTTGATAAGACTACACAGATATAAACACAAACACAAATTAAATCATGCTAGAGCCACGCTACTGGCAAAAGTAATTCATTTTTGCTAGTAGCATGAATAGGCCGGCTCGTCCGGGGAAGTACCATACTTTCATAGAAAATCGACCGCTTAAGCTTCACCGCTTCTATGATTGGTTCGATTGAGAAAACCGAAGACCCCTCTTCCCCTCCCCCCTCTCCATTTCGCTCCTTCTGTGTCCTCCCCTAACTTCTTAAAAGGCCGGTAACGCTTCTGTCACACCCTGGTGTCGCAGTTTTCTATAAGCTTATTCAATTTTGTTGAAGTTAATGTTTTGTATATTAATAATAAGTACATTATTATAACCCTGCGGTGTCTATATCAGGATCAGGGGTGTCATCCTCAACTGCCTGTCTGGCGGTTGCAGGTATAAATAAATAAATAATAAATAAATAAATATATACGGACAAATCACACAGATTGAGTTAGCCCCAAAGTAAGTTCGAGACTTGTGTTATGGGATACTAACTCAACGATACTATATTTTATGACAAATACATATATAGATACACATCCAAGACCCAGGCCAATCTGAAAAAGATCATTTTCCATCTTGACCTGGCCGGGGATCGAACCCGGTCACTCCGTGTCGCAGGCTGGCGTGTTGACCGCTGCGCCACGGAGCTAGTCATAGTCTAGTATGGCATGGGGCCCAGCCTCCCAGCCTCCCTACACACTAAGAGTTCCGTAAGAGTTCCGTACTACCGTATAATATTTTACTCCTATAACTAAGTTTTATGTATGGGGATTTTGATATTATAAGTGTAATTAAAACGTCTTCCGACCTCTATGATGAAACCTCGTCAAAGAGGTCGGAATCAAACTCTTTTAAACACAAACATTATTGTTCTAATTATCTGTGGTTTGATGTCTCAGTAATAAATGAAAGTATACGTTTCATTAGATACAGCCCTGTTACAATCGGATATACGGATGAACGGATATCGGAGGCTTAATAGGGTTTCTTTTTGCACTGTTTAGGTACCCAAACTTCTGATAAATAAATTACAGAATTCATTGATCGTCACATCAATTTTAATTTATGACAAAAAAACTACATCAGGAATAAAATTGGGCATCAATTACTTTACATCTTATATGTGAATATAAACCTGCAATTTTTTAAAGTTAACCGTCTTGTAATTATCGACATGTCGCGATAAAAGGACACAGTGTTTTGTCGAACGGTGCATCGACGGGACCAGTTCTGGAAGGCATGCAATTTGCCATCGATGCCCCGTCATTACGACAAATTGGATGCTGATTTAAGAGATATTTATAAACGCCTGCAGACAACACTGTTATGTGACTGTAATTTCTTGTAACAAGGTGTTATTAAAAGTAAACCGCCCAAGTGCGAGTCGGATACAAACATCCTGTATCCCTGTATTGGACGTGATGTTTTTTTTTTATTTTTTTTATTTTTTTTTAATTTGTTTACACCAATTACATATTTTTTTTATTTTTTTTTATTAGCCTGTTGTGTCCCACTGCTGGGTTTAGAATTACATATTATCACACAATTATAATAATAAGAATCAGATACCCTAACTACAAACAGAATAACTTAAGTGTCAACAATTTAAGATTATAAATCCTTATCCTTACTAATATTGTAAATGCGAAAGTTTGATTGTTTGTTATTTACACTTTCACGTCGTAACTACTGAACCGATCATCATGAAATTTGGCATACAAGTTCTCTGGAGTCAAGGTCTCTGGGATCGACATTGACGCTGCCGGAGCCGCGGGCGAAAGGTAGTAGATTATATTTTGAAACAGTCCATACAATTAATAAAAGAAGCTGGGATCTCAATTCTTTTTTCATCATTTTCAAACAAAAGCTTTCAACCGGCAGCAATTTATATCAAAACAGTCGGTAAAAAACGTTAAACTAGCGTCAGGACACGTGACCTGATCGAAAATTCATATTCGTAAAATATAAAATTCTAAAATATTCAAAAATGCACAACGTTTAGTTTAAGTTTTCACTTCTGCCGGCACTTCTGTGAAATAATGCAATCAAATAACTGAATTGACATTATTGTAAAAGAATAAGTATAATGTATAACTAAATTTCATTTTTAATTTGTACTTTGGATGCAGGAAACAGCTAGATCTGGTTAAACTCGTATATTTAAGACTTCCATACATTTGTAACCTCAATTACGCAAATAAAGAAGTTTGAACTTTGCTACTCCTTGTTTTTTTTGTTCCCAGGCATGGGAAAAGTTATTCATTTTAAAGGGTTCATTTGATGATTTAAGGGATAACGGTGAGTACCGTAATAACCTGTATACTTGGTATACTGTTCACCATGTTCGATGAATTCAACGAACATATAAACGGGTAATGATGACTGAAGATGACAAGATTAATCGAGCGGCGCAGGCCTGGTAATAATTGTTAGCCATATTTGGCGAGCAATGTACGACACTTATGTATTTATTGGACACGTCAATGTATAAATTTGAAAGTTTTATCACAATTTTGATTAATGAGGATGAGGGAATAAACGATGGAAACTTTTGACGAAGATACGGCCGAATACACAAAGGTTGCTTAAATAGTTTTAATCTCTTTTTAAAGGTTATTCAATGCTCAAGTGTATGATTGAACATTTATTTATTTAGGAAAACCAACAGCTTTTACACAGAAGATTAGACAATGGTTATAGTTATTTATACAGCCAATTATAGGTTTTCACTGTTATACTAAGTGTTAAGTTGTACAATTATTTTGTGACTTTTTTAAAAGAGAAAATAAAGAACTATCAAAAATACACTTAGTATAACAGTGAAAACCTATTATTGGCTGTATATATGACTATAACGATTGTCTAATCTTCTGTGTAAAAGCTGTTGGTTTTCCTAAATAAATAAATAAACATTATGTTAAAATGAGATTAACTATTTAAACAACTTTGAGCATTCGGCTATTAATGTGTTATATTTAATAAATAAGACAACATCTTTTAGGTATTCAATGTCTGATTTAATTAGCCCCTTTTTAGCTCCTTTAATTCACAATTTCTTTAAAATGTATTCTAGATTGTCGCGAAATATCTTTGTGAATGTTTTATCTAAATATACCTAGGTATTTTATGATAATAAACAGCCTGCAGCCAATACCCAGATTCTCTTTCAGCTAAAGCTATAAGGCGGGTGCGATCCTCTAATCGACTACAATGAGAAACTGACCGCTCTTGAATCGCCTTGCACTCAGGGCTGTACCAATGCCTTTGTGAACTAAGGTTTATTGGTAAGTCTTCAGTACTGATGGTTCTCCAAGCTCTCTAGCCTCACTCACGCCACATACTTCAAAGGGACCCGAAACCGGAGAGAGAATTGTACCACATAGTGAGGATGCCGCTTAAGGTGATACCACTGTAAATAAGGTCGTTCTGAACCTTATTTATCTCGCAAAATACTTAAATTAGGAGTTTCAAATCGAAGTAATATGATTTTTGACTATTTCATCTCCAAAAATTGGAGATGAAAACACGTTTTGATAATTTTTTCTCGATAGAATAATTTTTTGAAAAATGGTCTTCGTTCGCAGAGTTTTGTTATTGTAGCTCAAATGCGACGAATGAAATAATGATTTTTAGACTAAAAGATAGGTTATTAGTAATTCATCAAAATGAAAATATGAAAATACAATTAACTGGTCTGATTTTATAGGTATAAAATAGAAATAACGAATTTGGCGCTTACGTTTTTTTCTTTGAGCGACTCGAGACTATCTCCTATCTCATCATTCACGGGCTAAACCGCCAAGCGCTATCCCTTGCGCGCACTGGATCAGTCCTTTGCCGAGCGAAGGTACCAAACATTTGAGGCCTCGCCTTAAGCAGAAGAAAGAAAGGCTGGAAGAGCCACATCCGATGCCTTGCGCACTGTTATACCCTATAATAATACGAGGGCTAAACTAAGTAAGCATTTTTACTGTTTCCTAGCCTCGTCAGCATTTTGTTTGCCTCATGGCTTCCTTTATTTTAGTTATAGTCAGTTAGTATCTGGAACTCGGAAAAGCAACAAGTCGGGATACAGTGCCAAGTTAATTAAGTGTATTTTTGGGTTTTGAGTTAAATAAAAGTGTGGTTTAAGTGCGTGGTTTTTTTTTAAAAAGACCGACAGGGACTTCCTCACAACAATTTTGGTGTCAGAAGTGCTGGATGTTGTAAGTGGCTTCCGTTGAAGTCCTTTCAAGAACCCGAGGATCCCATCACGGTCTCTGATCGACAGTAAGACTTGACCCAAAGGTCAAGCCTGCATCAGCCGCACTTTGGTCGACGGTCAGCCTCCGCCCTACAGCGTGAGCCCGCGCCACGTGTCTCACCGACACACCCCATACACAAGGTCGACGGTCAGCCTCCGCTCTTTAGCGTGAGCCCGCGCTGCGTGTTCTCCACACCCTTTGAAGGTCGACGGTCGGTCTCCGCTCTGTAGCGTGAGCCCGCACCTCAAGATCACTGTATCATCCCTGCGCAAGGTCGACGATCAGCCTCAGGTGTACCCTGAGCCCGCGCCACATTCCAGCCCCGGTACTAACTCACCACCATCTTCATCATCAAGAGCACACCTCTACCATACCACAAGGTGCTCTCCACGCATAGGCTGCCCACGTGACTGCCGCGTGTTCCAGTTCCCACGCCGTGAGGGCGTGAACTCTTCAACATCGTGTAGCCAGAATTCAGAATGCTAGTGAAAGTGATCTTCGTGATTCTGTGAGTGTATTACTATTTCCTATACTCGTGATTTGACTCTATCTTTACAATTTCTATACCATTTCTTTATTTTACTATTTCCTAATATTTTACACTGATGTCGCTCAAAGCAGAGTCAGATGGTCGCAAGACCTCTACTTACGAGAAATCTGAGAAGGTCCCACTAACATTTTTATCAAAATTTATTAAACCCTTTAATGGTGAGAGAGAGTCACTTCCCGCCTTTTTAACAAACTGCGATAATGCTATTTCTCTAGCCACTCAAGAACAAGAAAGTGTTCTGTGTAAATTTATTTTATCCCAGTTAGAAGGCAAGGCTCAAGCAGCCTGTAGTTTAAGGAGATTCGAAACATGGGATGAGCTTAAATCATTCCTTAAAAATACCTTTGGCGAGAAAAAGCATTCTACGCACTTATTAATAGATTTGCAGAATTGTAAACAATTAAGCGGTGAAGATGTTACTAAATATTCACTCAGAATTGAGTATATATTAGCTAGGATACATTCCGAGGTCCATTACAGCTGCAAGGATACTAAGGAACTTCCTGGTCGAATAGCTGCCATGGAAGACCTTGCTCTCAATACTTTTATGCTAGGATTAAATAGTTCAATATCTGCGGTTGTCCGGTGTAAGAACCCCTCAACATTAAATGAGGCAGTACAACACGCAATTGAGGAAGAGAAAATAGTTAATTTATCTAGATCTAATTCAAATAAATATGCTAAACAATGCTCTGTATGTAATAAGTCAGGGCACACGTCCTCTGAATGCTTCTTAAAAAATAAAGCTTCTAGTAATTATCCTAAATTTAAAAAAACGTATCATTTTAATCCTAACTCTAACAATAACTTAAATCCTAATTCTATTTCTAATACTAACTCTAATGTGAAATCATGTAATTATTGTAAAAACTTAGGTCACACGATTGACCAGTGCCGTAAGCGTAAATATAACATGCAGCAGCGAGGAAACGCTAGCTATGCACAACGTGACTATCAGGCGCCTCGTGGCAACGCCACTGGCACGGTAAACATATGTGATGCAAATGAGTCGCGGTTCGATCCCGCCGACACTCAGTTAAACTAATCCCGATTTCGGGCACGTGTCTACCGAAATCGAATGACGTAAATGGCACGACTATACCCACTGTATCTTATACTAATTCTACATCTCAGTCTAAGCAGCTGAGTCCTATTAACTCTTCATCTCAGCCCAAGCAGCTGAGTCCTACTAAATCTTCATCTCAGTCCGAGCTACTGAGTCATACTAAATCTACATCTCAGTCCAAGTTACTGAGTCCTACTAAACCTTATACTAGCTCTTATACTAAATCTAATACTAATTCTACATCTCAGCCCAAGCAGCTGAATCCTACTAAATCCTCATCTCAGTCCAAGTTACTGAGTCCTACTAAACCTTCTACTAGCTCTTATACTAAATCTTATAATAAAAATGAAATATCTAAATCTTATCAAGTCAATGGCTCTATACCTATTTATGAGACAGATATAAAAATAAAGAAAATATCCCTGCCTCATATATTCTTAAAGTCAAGCTACTCTTCTAAACTCTTAAGCCTTCTCGTAGATTCCGGTGCCTCAATAAGTTTAATAAAAAAATCTAGTATGAACATTATACCTCCCTTATCTCGCGAAATCGTTAAATTAAGAGGTATTAATAACACTGAATTCTGTTGCGAAACACTAGGTACATTTGAAATGGATTTCACACTGTCTTCTAGTACTTTTAAATACAAATTCCACGTGGTCAATGATGACGTGTCGCTAGACTATGACGGCATCATAGGTAGTGATTTTCTAGGTTATTTTAAAGCGACCATTAATTACGATTCTAAGTTATTAAACATACAAGGGCATAACTTACAAATAAACTACATACAACCTACTTATATCATCCCGGCCCGTTCCGAGGTTGTTATTGAATGTGCTATATCAAATTACTCGCCCGAGTCTTATCAATGTAATGAGGGTCTCGTACTAGATCAAACCTTATGCAATGGTGTTTATATTGCGAATTGCATTGTCTCTATCAAACCTAATAAAAGAATAAACATTTCTGTTCTGAACACTACTGATTCTGACGTAATGATCAAAGATTATTATGCAGAGGTGCTACCTCTTGACTATGACTTAAATACCTACGAGTACCAAACTGTTAATTCTATTTCTAGTTCTAAATCTGATCGTGTTCAAAAGGTACTAAAGCTCATACGCTGCTCTCATTTAAACTCTGAAGAGGAAAAAGCCCTTTTAGAATGTTGCTCTCAATATACTGATATTTTTCATCTCCCTGATGAACCACTGTCTTATACAAATGCAATTGAACATTCTATTAATTCAGGTAATGCACCTCCAATCCATGTCAAGTCTTATCGCTTCCCTGAATGCCATAAGGAGGAAGTAGATTCCCAAATTCGTAAAATGCTTGACCAAAATATCATTCGCCCCTCTGTTTCACCAATTAGATGCGTCTGGCAAACGCAAATGGAGGATAGTCATAGACTACCGCCGCCTCAATGACGTCACTGTTTCTGAAAGTTATCCACTGCCTCTCATCACTGATATTCTCGACCAATTAGGTCATTCACAGTATTTTAGTACCCTTGATTTATCAAGTGGGTTTCATCAGATCAAAATGAACCCTAAAGATGCTGCTAAAACTGGGTTCTCAATAAATACTAATTCAAGCAGTTCTGGGCATTATGAGTTTACTAGGATGCCCTTCGGGTTAAAAAACGCCCCTTCAACGTTCCAGAGACTCATGAATACAGCTCTATCTGGTCTCCAAGGTCTCCACGCGTATGTGTACCTAGATGACTGCATTATTTACTCTCATGATCTCGCTAGTCATATTACAAAATTGAGGCTCATATTCGATAGACTAAGAAACTTTAATTTAAAACTGCAACCCGACAAGTGTGAGTTTTTACGTCGTGAAGTTGCATATTTAGGCCACATCATCACCGATAAGGGTGTATCTCCTAACCCCGACAAAGTCAAGGCCGTCACCGATTTCCCTACTCCCACGAATGTTAAGCAAATAAAGTCCTTTCTAGGCCTCGTGGGCTACTATCGCCGTTTCATTGAGAACTTCTCAAAACTAACTAAACCTCTCACGTCTCTTTTAAAGAAGGATGTTACTTTTAACTGGACCCCTGAACAAGACACTGCTTTCCAAATTCTCAAAGATAAGCTTACAACAGCTCCTTTACTACAGTACCCTAATTTTTCTGAACCGTTTGTAATCACAACAGATGCCTCGAGTTATGCTATAGGAGCAGTGCTATCTCAAGGTGATATAGGTAAAGATAAACCTATAGCCTTCGCATCTCGAACTCTTAATAAAGCCGAAGGAAATTACTCTACTACGGAGAAAGAACTCCTCGCTATTATTTTCGCTGTTAAGACATTCCGCCCCTATATTTTTGGGCGTAAATTCAAGATCGTTACTGATCACAGGCCCTTAGTATGGCTATTCAATAATAAGGACCCAGGCAGTAGACTCATTCGCTGGCGTCTTAAACTCGAAGAATATGACTATGAAATAATATATAAACAAGGTCGCCTTAACTCTAACGCAGATGCATTATCTCGTTGCCCCGTAAATGTAATTGATATAAATAACTTACATAACTTATCTTACGAAAAATATTTTAAAATGCAATTTACTAATAAAATACCAACCCTTAATACTATTATAGAAGAACAAAGTCAAAGTTTACCCTTAACTAAAATAAAATCAATCGTTTGTCCAGTCTCTCTGGACTTTGATTATTCTTTGCCCCACTGCGAAGAGATACTATCGCAGCTCGAAGATTCCGCTAACTTACTAAGTTCCGAACGCGAGTTATGTACAATTCAAGCCGTGAATAATAAGAATAGAACTTACTATTTCCTTTATACAAAAGTTCATCACTATGAAGAAACTAAATTTAAAGATATATACAACTTATTAATTAAATTAAGAAATAAAATAATTACCGAAAATCCTGAGGTCACTGAACTTGCTATGCCAGACTTCACGGATCCTTTCTCAAAGATACCTTATACTAAATTATATAACATTATTTCTTATATTTTCCATAACACTAATATTAAAATTTATATATACAAAAATCAATTAATTTATCCAACCCCTGTTGAGGTCCCTAAAATATTAAAAGAAAATCATGACTCAACGGTTGCGGGTCACCCCGGTTCAACACGGATGTATAATCGAATTAAAGCCACCTATTATTGGAAAGGCATGCGCTCTGACATTGAAACCTACGTAAAAAATTGTAAGCTATGTCAAATAAATAAACCCTTACGAAAATCTAACAAAGCTCCAATGGAGATTACTTCTACGTCTACTAGGCCATTTGCGCGCCTAGCTCTCGATATAGTCGGTCCATTACCAGAAGCTGGTTTTCAAAAATTTAAATTCATGCTTACTCTTCAAGATGATCTCACAAAATTTTCAAGTGCCTATCCTATGGTAACTGCTACTAGTGAAGAAATCGCTAGAAATCTAGTTCATTTTATGTCTCTATTCGGTTTCCCAAAAACTATTCTCACTGATTTAGGAACTTGTTTCACCTCAGATTTATTTAAGCAGTTGGCCGAAATTTGTAAGATAAAATCTCTGTTTTCTTCGCCTTACCGCCCCCAAACTAACGGCGCCCTGGAGCGCTCACATTCTACCCTTAAGGAATACTTAAAATCCTTTGTTAATGAAAACCAGAATGATTGGCATTGTTACTTATTTACTGCAATTTTATCTTATAATACAACTCCACATAGTATTACTGCATTCACTCCACATGAGTTGTTATACGGTTATAAACCTTATATACCAAATTCCTTATATGATACTAGTAACAATACTACTTATAATGAATATATTAGGGCTTTACAATATAGAATGCGGTTCAGCAGAGAAAAAGCCATTCAAAATATTATAAATAGTAAGGAAAAGTCAAAACAATATTATGATTCTACCTCCCGTGATATCTCTTATAAATCAGGTGATATGGTATACCTAAAATGCCATCACAGATTGCGCAAGGCTCTATCCCCTGTATGGAAGGGCCCTTACAAAATCATTAAGGTTCATAATAAACGTAATGTAACATTACAAGTAGGCCGCAAGCACATTAAATATCATACTAATGAAATTAAGCCTGCTTCATCTTAAATCATACCTACTATTATATATTATTTTCAGAGCTTCTTGCTACGGAAGCCACGCTGATTCGAAGATAACTCCGATTCTTCATAGCCCTGGAATTTATTTTGAACCTACTACGCATATACGGTTTTATAATGATTTTTGGAAGATTGTTACTCATATCGATATTATGTCACTGAAGCCTTATTCTGATAAAATCGAAAATATGTTACATAAATTACTAAATCTCTGTGAAAAACTCCAATCGCAAGAATTAATAGATTGCAAGGATTTCTCTGCTCCTTTAGAGATATTAATACAGTCTAATTATGTTAAATTGCAATCCTTATCTCATATGGTCTCAGAACAAACGCCAACCAAGGTCAAAAGGTCCCTAGAGTTCGGCGGTGAAATATTAAAGTTCTTTTTCGGCACCCTAGATGCCGATGATGCACGCAAATATGATGCTGCAATTGAATCTTGTCGGAAGAGTGAATCCGATATCTATCGCTTAATGAAAGATAATATACATATTATAAAATCTACTATAAATAATTTTAATTCTACTATTTTTAAGCTAAATCAAAACGAAGTTAAAATAAACTCCCAAATACATATAATTAATGAAATCTTATCTCAATCAACTAAACTAAATAACTTACTATATCATATGTCTAAGATAAATAACTTACTAAATCTTATTGAAAGCTCCTTGTTAGCTATATCTAACGTACTAGATTCAACCTTAAACGCTATACTATTTTCTAAGGTTAATATTCTACATCCTAGTGTGTTAAGTCCTTTAAGTCTCTATAGTGAACTAAGTAAGCATAGCAACCAAATAAAGAAGCATTTAGACTTACCGCTGCAATTAAATATAAATAACATCCACTCTATTATAGATGTTTCTCAACTTAGTTGTTATTACTATAATAATAAGATTGTTTTTGTTTTGCAAATCCCTTTAATAAGTGACGGCAGATACACTGTCTATAAAAATATACCCTTGCCTACACCTCATAATGAGTCACACATGAAAACATTCGCTCTTATTCAACCTACCAGAGTGTACACTGCTTTAAGCGATAACAGAATGCATTATGCTATGCTAGATAACTTAGATAGATGTAAGAAAGTTAGTGATGAATATACTATATGTGAATTAATAACTCTGTACTCTTGTATTGCAAGCCCAAGCTGCGAGTCAAGGCTGTTGACTGAAGTCATCTTATCGTTACCACCTCAATGTAATTCGAAACTACTATATGGAGATATAGATATTTGGCAGAAGCTACTTAATAATAAATGGATTTTTGTTCAATCCAGTGTTAATAAATTAACAATAAAATGTGATGACGACATAACTGATAATCCTATTGTTGGTACTGGATTAGTTAAGTTTACTAATAATTGTATAGGTTATTCTAAAACTATGCAACTAATTCCTACTAGTTATTCTACATTTATTACTAAGTCCTCTATAGATATAAGTTTCGATATAACGGCTGACGACTGCTGTAATAGAGAGGTACTTAATAAAACCTTGCCATCTTTGTCACCGTTATCCTTAAGTAAGATAAACTTAGATAATTTAAGATATGCATCTCATCAATTGGATGATTTAGAGAAAGAGATAAATAACATTCAGAGTGAATCTCACTTCATAAAATATGGCACTTATTATTCTACATTCACGTATATCTTAATTGTTTGTTTATTTCTATATTCTATATATAAGTTATATAAGTGTTTCAGAAATCGTAATTCTAATTCCGGATGCTGTATCCAAATTTTCAATCAATACCATAATAAGAAAATTGTAAGAAATAAATCAAAAATGTCAAGCTCTATTGAGATGTCTAATATCTCTAGTTCTGATGAGGATAAACAATCTGTAAAATCTCTAACATATAATCAACAGAAACATAGGGTTGATTTCCATAACTCTAATAGGAATATAAACATTTAAATTTTGAATTTATATAACAATTCCTGTTTTCTGAAATCTAAACATATTATACTAAGTCTAGTTCTTATCTTAATCTTAATTACTATTTCATAACTATCATGTAAACACTGCATCCCTGACTCAATCTTACTTCGCTTCATCTTAATCGAGATAAAGCTCCGTCAAAAGGGGGGGGCTGTTATACCCTATAATAATACGAGGGCTAAACTAAGTAAGCATTTTTACTGTTTCCTAGCCTCGTCAGCATTTTGTTTGCCTCATGGCTTCCTTTATTTTAGTTATAGTCAGTTAGTATCTGGAACTCGGAAAAGCAACAAGTCGGGATACAGTGCCAAATTAATTAAGTGTATTTTTGGGTTTTGAGTTAAATAAAAGTGTGGTTTAAGTGCGTGGTTTTTTTTTAAAAAGACCGACAGGGACTTCCTCACAACAGCACGCCTATACCACCGAAACGAACTGGCAGCGAGGTTAATCTCCAAGCTTCAGCTTCAGCTTTTAAATGATATATTCTTCAATGCATTCTTTAAATAAACTAAGTAGCATTTTTTAAGCCAAGTATATCTTGTCGGTTTCAAATTGGTCCCACAGTGAAAAATATTTATTAATCTAAACTTGACCTTAAAGCATATTAAATTTAAAAACCGATACTTCCCAACATTTGTTAATTTCATACAGAAATAATTTCTAACCAGACGAAAATAAAATAATATGAAAATTCATTTCCAGCCAGCTCCACCACACCATTATCCAATCCAGCGGTTCAATTAGCAAATTATAAATTGTAAAATACAGCGTAATGTGCCATCGGCCGCCATCTGGTACATTTCTTGATTAACTCCGGTCTGTCCGTGCACAAAATAAATAAAGTACAGAATAAATAACATCCTGAGTTTAAGCATTTGCGGTCATAATCACTAACTTTTTGAGTTTAAGCATTTGCAGTCACAATCACCAACTTCTTGTGCGGACAAAATCACCAACTTCTTGAGTTTCATGATTTGCGGACACAATCACCGATTTCTTGAGTTTAAGCATTAACGGACACAATCAACAACTTCTTAAGTTTAAGCTTTTGTGGTTACAATTACTTTTATTACTAGACTCAGACTCTACCACAGTATCACAGTTCATGTTAGCTACAATGTAAACAAAATATCAGACGAAAATCAAAATCAATCGTGGTATGTCTCGTGGTGATAATATTAGAAATTGTGATCTCAGTACCTAGTGATGCATCGTCAGCCATAGCGGGACACAAAAAATCATGCTGTAATATAATTTAGCAAAGTTTTGAACACCAGGCCTGCCTGACGCCAATTCTCCCTGGGTAGCTTAGGTTTGCGAAAGGAATAAAAGGTATTGTAATATACACTTGAATGAATGAGGGAAGGGCAATTAGCAGCTCGGGAGGCCAGGCGCGCATACCCAATATAAGTCCGGTGGTGGAAGTGCCATACTTGCACTTGCAACCACCAGACTGGCGGGTGACACCCCTGAATTTTAACCACATGTATCAACGCGCTATGGCTTGAGTAAGCGGGCATCAAGCGGCAAACGATGCGGAACGCGTGTGTCTCAAACCATTCCTTGCACTCGCGCCGCCTCCGCACTAGCGTGTTTAGTCTGATCAAGCACTAGAGTTTTTCTTCTGCGTTTTTATAATTTGTGCTTCGGGTTCCCAATCATTTAGCGTTCAGGTTTCCGAATCTAGATAGGATAGGGTGATTTTAATTTGTGATCTGGGACTCTGCTTTTTGTTAATGTGTAAATTATTACTCACTTGGCTTTGCTTGGGTATGTGTATTTCGAATAAGAAATTTTATTTTAAATACTGGTAACAGCTGTTATATAGAAGGGATCTTCACTTCAAAGTCCTTTGGAATTATTATTATTTAACTCTCTATTTAATACATGAGGAACAAAAACAGATATACATAAAGCGGTTTTATTATTAAGGTAGTTGAAAATTGTGAGAAAAATCAGATAAATCTGTAAGCGCATTTTGACTTTAAATTATACTTTACTAGCTTTCGCCCGGGGATAAATAAAATAAATATATACGGACAAATCACACAGATTGAGCTAGCCCCAAAGTAAGTTCGAGACTTGTGTTATGGGATACTGACTCAACGATACTATATTTTATAACAAATATATATATAGATAAACATCCAAGACCCAGGTCAATCTGAAAAAGATCATTTTCCATCTTGACCTGGCCGGGGATCGAACCCGGGGACTCTCGTGTCGCAGGCTGGCGTGTTGACCACTGCGCCACGGAGCTAGCCTGGACCCTTTTAGTATAACAGATATTATTAGTCGTATTCTATACAGGGGTAGAGATCTCCCTATCTCTACCTCTACTAACTTTGGACTCCGATTTACCGATAGGTAAATCAGAGCCCAAAGTTGGTATTATAACTGTAATATTAAACATCATGCACAATGCTAAGAGTTAAAAAAAAATACATTATTTCAAGATTTTAGTTTTGCTATTTTTACGCCATGGCTGATCTGGCCAAATATGGCTCTAGTAGTACAGAGAGGGTCGTGCTCCTGTAGTGGAGACTAAAAAGGACCTCATGATGATGATGATGATTAATATACATATGTATACCAAATTACAGTCTCTAGTGTATTTATAGTCTCTGAGTAAAACCTCGGACGGACAGACGGACAGACATGGCGAAACTGTAGGGTTTCATTATTCGAAACCCTAAAAAAGCTTTTAATGGTTTTTGACAGCTTTACGTAAAATATATTGACAATAACTAAGAAATAACAACATCACACTTGACAGTAATCTATAGATGATATTAATGAAGTTTTATAGTTACATTGCCAGTTGAAGAAATTCCAATAGTTTTCTAAGATTTTCGCCCATTTCCTCGACTAGCTTCTATAGTCTGCGCAGGAAGCGAAGTGTACATTCCGCGTTTGTTATCTTAGACCAGCATCGAATAACATTTAAAATAATATAACAATTAGGTAATGTAACAATAAATAACATGGGTTAACATTAATTATTTAAAATCGTGATCATCATTAACAGGATATCCAATTAGCATTGCTGATTGCAAAGTAATTACAATGAAATACAAAACAATGATGATTATCAAATTATTTCGTACAACAGATACGATATTATTGCTTCCCGCGTTCTAACAAACGAAACATTTTTAATACATACATAAGTATACATATATACATACATATTACGACGTATCTTTTCCATGGAGCGACGCGATGCGACAGGAGCTTTGCCGACCTTTCAAGTGGAGTTGGGGAGGACTTCGAGGGAAGAAATGGGGGGGGGGGGCATTTCCTCCCTCGAAGTCCTCCCCCAACTCCTTGAAAGGACGAAACATTTTTGATATGTACATATTAGCCTCTTTCCCACGGGGGGAGGCAGAGACTAGAGACCTCCACCTGCTACGATGCTTACAAATTTCTTTCTCTTTATCTACATTCATCACTCTCTTCATGCATGCTTGTCGGTTTCGGGTACTCCTAACTTGCCCCTTGGTAAGGACGTCCGTAATTTGGTCACGATTTGTGCGTTGCGGCTGGCATTGATTTTGGATAATTGGTCAGGGCCGGCCTCAACGTATAAACCTTGACCAGATTATGGACGTTCTTTTCTAAGGGGCAAGGATCCGAAACCGACGAGCATGCATGAAGAGAGTGATGGATGTAGATGAAGCGAGAGAGGTTTGTACCTAAGCATCGTAACAAGTGGAGGCCCCTACTCTCTGCCATGGGAAAGAGGCATGTTAATATGTACGTATGTATGTATCAAAAATGTTGCGTCTCCTCCTCCATTTCTTCCCCCGAAGGCCTCCCCCATCTCCTTGAAAGGTCGGCAATGCTCTTATCGCACCCTAGTGGTTCAGTTGTCTATGTACAGCGGTGATCTCTTACCATCAGGTGACTCGCTTGCTCGTTTACAGTTCTATATCATAAAAATAATTCAACGAACAGCTACTCAATTATCTTTAACGAGTAGTTCTTACCTTATCTTTTTGACGAGATAACGTCTTACAAATCGACGCACGCCGACTGCACGCTCGAAAAAGTGTCACGTTCCGTGTGCAAGCAAAAGCGCGGGACAAGCGATAGAGAGGCACGATCGGCGTTCAGCTTGTGACGCATCTATTTCTCTTCCACCGTAATCACGTAAAATTATCGTCCGTAAACCGACTTACATAACCAATTTTTTAGGGTTCCGTACCCAAAGGGTTAAAACGGGATCCTATTAATATCGCTCCGCTGTCCATCTGTCTATCTGTCGGTCCGCCTATCATCAGGCTGTATCACATGAACCGTGATAGTTAGACAGTTGACATTTTTACAGATGATGTATTTCTGTTGCCACCACCACATACCAAATGCCACAGTTGCCACAATAACAACAAATACTAATAAAATAAATATTTAAGGAGGCTTCCATACAACAAACGTGATTTTTTTGCTTGTTTTTGTTAACGGCAATAGATAGACGCTTGAAATATTCACAGAATATTTAGTTACATAATATTTACTAAAATATAAAATAAAATATTTACTAAAATGTAAAATAAAATAAAATTTATATTAAAAGGACATAATTTTTTTGCCCTTTTTATAGATAACGGTACGGAACCGTTCGGGCGCGAGTCCGACTCGCGCTTGGCTGGTTTTTTCATCTTACGCTGAAACGTAAGTTTTCTATAATAGATTCTGATTTGGAAATAAAATATTGGTAGGGCCTCCAGAATCAGTCTGTTTTTGGTAAAACACGCACCTAGAAATCACGGGTAACAAAGTATCTGTAATTATTGATGGGTTTAAAAAGAAAGTCATTAATGGAGCTGTGTCGGAGGATCTCGGATGGTCCCTCTGGAACTATCAGTCTCTGTAACACTAACTTTGTTGATAATAGATTGAGTGTGGGTATACCTTAACTTGTTTAGATGTAGCATACGTTTTCGTAATCCTAATAAACATAATGTAAATCATCAAATTTTAGGTCCTTGGGGTCCCGAAGCCAAAAGTTTTATAGGTGACTTATCGGCGCGTCTCATCCAGACAACTGGTGACCGCAGAGCTGGCAGCTTCCTGGCTCAAAGAATCAGCCTTATAATCCAGAGAGGAATCGCTGCTAGCCTGCTGGGCACTATGTCTGGACACGCTAGACGAAATTTTTAGTTTGTAAGCACAATGCATCTATTTTTAATCATATTGTAAATGTATTTAATTGTGATCGAATGATGAATAAATGATAATGAAAATGTAAAAAAAAAAACCATCAAATCACTTCACGCTTCAACTATTAAACCAATGAATTTTGATATGTAGATAGTTCAGGCCCGGTGAGAGACATAGGGTACCTTTCATCCCGGAATAATTTAGCCCTACGTATATTATAAATCGTATTAATATTATAATAAATAAATATAAATATATACGGATAAATCACACAGATTGAGCTAGCCCCAAAGTAAGTTCGAGACTTGTGTTATGGGATACTGACTCAACGATACTATATTTTATAACAAATATATATATAGATAAACATCCAAGACCCAGGTCAATCTGAAAAAGATCATTTTCCATCTTGACCTGGCCGGGGATCGAACCCGGGGACTCTCGTGTCGCAGGCTGGCGTGTTGACCACTGCGCCACGGAGCTAGCCTGGACCCTTTTAGTATAACAGATATTATTAGTCGTATTCTATACAGGGGTAGAGATCTCCCTATCTCTACCTCTACTAACTTTGGACTCCGATTTACCAATAGGTAAATTAGAGCCCAAAGTTGGTATTATAACTGTAATATTTAACATCATGCACAATGCTAAGAGTTAAAAAAAATACATTTTTTCAAGATTTTAGTTTTGCTATTTTTACGCCATGGCTGATCTGGCCAAATATGGCTCTAGTAGTACAGAGAGGGTCGTGCTCCTGTAGTGGAGACTAAAAAGGACCTCATGATGATGATGATGATTAATATACATATGTATACCAAATTACAGTCTCTAGTGTATTTATAGTCTCTGAGTAAAACCTCGGACGGACAGACGGACAGACATGGCGAAACTGTAGGGGTTCATTATTCGAAACCCTAAAAAAGCTTTTAATGGTTTTTGACAGCTTTACGTAAAATATATTGACAATAACTAAGAAATAACAACATCACACTTGACAGTAATCTATAGATGATATTAATGAAGTTTTATAGTTACATTGCCAGTTGAAGAAATTCCAATAGTTTTCTAAGATTTTCGCCCATTTCCTCGACTAGCTTCTATAGTCTGCGCAGGAAGCGAAGTGTACATTCCACGTTTGTTATCTTAGACCAGCATCGAATAACATTTAAAATAATATAACAATTAGGTAATGTAACAATAAATAACATGGGTTAACATTAATTATTTAAAATCGTGATCATCATTAACAGGATATCCAATTAGCATTGCTGATTGCAAAGTAATTACAATGAAATACAAAACAATGATGATTATCAAATTATTTCGTACAACAGATACGATATTATTGCTTCCCGCGTTCTAACAAACGAAACATTTTTAATACATACATACGTATACATATATACATACATATTACGACGTATCTTTTCCATGGAGCGACGCGATGCGACAGGAGCTTTGCCGACCTTTCAAGTGGAGTTGGGGAGGACTTCGAGGGAAGAAATGGGGGGGGGGGCATTTCCTCCCTCGAAGTCCTCCCCCAACTCCTTGAAAGGACGAAACATTTTTGATATGTACATATTAGCCTCTTTCCCACGGGGGGAGGCAGAGACTAGAGACCTCCACCTGCTACGATGCTTACAAATTTCTTTCTCTTTATCTACATTCATCACTCTCTTCATGCATGCTTGTCGGTTTCGGGTACTCCTAACTTGCCCCTTGGTAAGGACGTCCGTAATTTGGTCACGATTTGTGCGTTGAGGCTGGCATTGATTTTGGATAATTGGTCAGGGCCGGCCTCAACGTATAAACCTTGACCAGATTATGGACGTTCTTTTCTAAGGGGCAAGGATCCGAAACCGACGAGCATGCATGAAGAGAGTGATGGATGTAGATGAAGCGAGAGAGGTATTTGTACCTAAGCATCGTAACAAGTGGAGGCCCCTACTCTCTGCCATGGGAAAGAGGCATGTTAATATGTACGTATGTATGTATCAAAAATGTTGCGTCTCCTCCTCCATTTCTTCCCCCGAAGGCCTCCCCCATCTCCTTGAAAGGTCGGCAATGCTCTTATCGCACCCTAGTGGTTCAGTTGTCTATGTACAGCGGTGATCACTTACCATCAGGTGACTCGCTTGCTCGTTTACAGTTCTATATCATAAAAATAATTCAACGAACAGCTACTCAATTATCTTTAACGAGTAGTTCTTACCTTATCTTTTTGACGAGATAACGTCTTACAAATCGACGCACGCCGACTGCACGCTCGAAAAAGTGTCACGTTCCGTGTGCAAGCAAAAGCGCGGGACAAGCGATAGAGAGGCACGATCGGCGTTCAGCTTGTGACGCATCTATTTCTCTTCCACCGTAATCACGTAAAATTATCGTCCGTAAATCGACTTACATAACCAATTTTTTAGGGTTCCGTACCCAAAGGGTTAAAACGGGATCCTATTAATATCGCTCCGCTGTCCATCTGTCTATCTGTCGGTCCGCCTATCATCAGGCTGTATCACATGAACCGTGATAGTTAGACCAGTTGACATTTTTACAGATGATGTATTTCTGTTGCCACCACCACATACCAAATGCCACAGTTGCCACAATAACAACAAATACTAATAAAATAAATATTTAAGGAGGCTTCCATACAACAAACGTGATTTTTTTGCTTGTTTTTGTTAACGGCAATAGATAGACGCTTGAAATATTCACAGAATATTTAGTTACATAATATTTACTAAAATATAAAATAAAATATTTACTAAAATGTAAAATAAAATAAAATTTATATTAAAAGGACATAATTTTTTTGCCCTTTTTATAGATAACGGTACGGAACCGTTCGGGCGCGAGTCCGACTCGCGCTTGGCTGGTTTTTTCATCTTACGCTGAAACGTAAGTTTTCTATAATAGATTCTGATTTGGAAATAAAATATTGGTAGGGCCTCCAGAATCAGTCTGTTTTTGGTAAAACACGCACCTAGAAATCACGGGTAACAAAGTATCTGTAATTATTGATGGGTTTAAAAAGAAAGTCATTAATGGAGCTGTGTCGGAGGATCTCGGATGGTCCCTCTGGAACTATCAGTCTCTGTAACACTAACTTTGTTGATAATAGATTGAGTGTGGGTATACCTTAACTTGTTTAGATGTAGCATACGTTTTCGTAATCCTAATAAACATAATGTAAATCATCAAATTTTAGGTCCTTGGGGTCCCGAAGCCAAAAGTTTTATAGGTGACTTATCGGCGCGTCTCATCCAGACAACTGGTGACCGCAGAGCTGGCAGCTTCCTGGCTCAAAGAATCAGCCTTATAATCCAGAGAGGAATCGCTGCTAGCCTGCTGGGCACTATGTCTGGACACGCTAGACGAAATTTTTAGTTTGTAAGCACAATGCATCTATTTTTAATCATATTGTAAACTAGCTGTTGCCCGCGGCTCCGCCCGCGTTAGTGTCGATCCCTCGGGAACAGTAGAATTTCCCGGAGTCAAACATACCCTATGTCCTTCCTCGGGCCTCACACCTCCATACCAAATTTCATCCAAATCAGTTCAATGGTTGAAGCATAAAAAAACGACAGACAGAGTTACTTTCGCATTTATATTAGTATGGAAGTATGGATATTACTTATACTTCTAAGTACAGAAATGAGAAAATTTCCATAAAACCTTTACCCTCCCATTTTACCCCTTTAGGAGTGAATTTTGTCCATTTCACCCACATATATGTTTTTTAATTGTAATCGAGAACTTACATACCTATTTATTTTCATACTTCATAGTCCAGAAATGAGAAAATATCCAAACAAACTTTACCCCCCTTCTGGGGGATTTTTTTCCAGTTGACCTACACAGATCTTTTTCAATTGTAATCGTGAATTTGTTTACCTATTTTCATACTTCTAAGTCTAGAAATAAGTAAATTCCTATACAATCTTTACCCCGCTATTTCCTTCCCTTCAGGGGAAGATATCGTCCATTTTACCTACACAGATATTTTTAATTGTAACCTAGAACTGATATACTTATTTTCATACGTCTAAGTCCAGAAATGAGAAAATTTCCATACAAAGTTTATACTACCCACCCACCCCATTTTACCCCTTAAGAGGGGAATTTTGCAAATTTCATCTACCTACACACATCTTTTTTAATTTTAATCGAGAACTTATATACCTACTTTCATACTTCTAAGTCCAGAAATGAGAAAATTCCATATAAATTTTACCCCTTTAGAAGTTAAATTTCTTAAAAATCCTTTCTTAGCGCTCACTCACATCATTAAAAGAACCCCTGTACCAAATTTCAAGTTTCTAGGCGCAGCAGTTTCGGTTGGTTTGCCGTTTGCCCGCGGCTACGCCGCCGCCGTTAGTGTCCATCCCTCAAGAACAGTTTGGACCCTTAAAGGGGTGACTCAGGTCATCAATACGAACAACTTTTTCAATGGGACCAATGCTGGGAACTAAAAAAAAATTCGTCATTTCCATAAAAAAGAGTCCCGCCGCCCGGCCAGTTTGTATGGGAATGTCGATTTTTTTTTGAGTTCCCAGCATTGTTCCCATGGGAAAAGTTGTTCATTTTGATGATCTGAGTCACCCCTTTAAGGGGCCAAAACGATAAAAAATTCACCGTGTATATTTGCAGGCAAACTAATGTCTTGAGTTTAATCAAATGACGATAACTTTTTTTTTAATGAACCGATTTTGATGAAACAAACTTTAGATGTTTTGCTGAGTTAAAACAAAGCAATTGTTGAAAGTTTGAAGTAAATCGGTTGAGTATTTTCGGAGATAATCGTGATCATACATACAGACAGACAGACAGACAGACAGACAGACAGACAGACAGACAAGAAATTCCAAAAAAATTTTTTTGCTTTCTATTATTCTTTTTAAGTGTCCCTCTATCCATTTCAGTCAAAAATTCTAAATGTACAGACAAAATATTTTTACTGTTTTATTATATGTATAGATGTATTTAATTGTGATCGAATGATGAATAAATGATAATGAAACTGTAAAAAAAAAAACCATCAAATCACTTCACGCTTCAACTATTAAACCAATTGCGATGAATTTTGATATGTAGATAGTTCAGGCCCGGTGAGAGACATAGGGTACCTTTCATCCCGGAATAATTTAGCCCTACGCTGCCCTGCAGCACCTAAAGTGCAGTAAGAGAAAAAAAGCGGTTTCGAGAAAAGCGCGAAAATCTTTTTGATGCTTTATTTTTTATATTATTTTATATGTTTGGTAAGTTGTTTTTTTACTACGATGAATAACTGAACACAAAGATTGAACTGACGTAAAAAATATTTTAAAATAATTGTTTGTTTCTAAATAAATAGATTTTTTTCAAAATCATGACTGTTACTGCATACAAAATTGTAAACTTATGCAGATTAAAATGCGACAAAAAAACCTAATACTGCGACTATTTTTGATTCGTTTGCAGCCTTGCAGACTAATTTGCAGCAAAACGCTTTCTTTCCTTTAGTAGTAAGGAAATATAAAATTTTTACATAAATAAATCTTTATAAAAAAACAATTTGATAAATTGAATATAATATGTACTATTCGTATATCAAATTATTAAATAGTATTTTGTTTGAACATAATAACTTAATAAAACTATATTTATGTATAAACTTACAACTATATCAGTCAAATAGCTTTGGGCTTTTAGCAAAACACATGAGATCTTTTAACGGCACATGAAATGAAAAAAACACGATAGACAATCAAATAAAATATATGGCAATGATATGAGTATTCTATACTCGGTATCATCATTATCAAAAACTATAAAGAGACAACAAAAACATAAACTTAATAAAATAACTAAACGAAAACGAACTTCGCATAAAATGTTAATTACATTTTTTTTAAAGTTTTAATACGAGTTTTAGACAACAAAATCTGCTGAGGGAAAAACACCTCTTAGGAATCATCATCATTTTTCGCTATCCTCATCAAAAATAATTTCCATTAACCAATAGAAATAAATTTGCAATAACCAATGAACCATTGGTTTCCTCAGCTGAAAAAGGTAAACTTTTCCAGGCCAATGCCAACCTGTTTTCCGGCATCAATGGTAGGACCATTCTTTAATAGGTTCTTATAATATTTTGTTTTATGGTGGAAGCCCTTAGGTGTAGTTTAAATATCAGGTTTGGGATTTTATTTTTATTTTAGGCAATTCAATTCGCTATATTTTTTGTAATAGATGCAGTAGTTGCCTCTGTCAACTTTTATTTTAACTATATTTTTAGGTACTTAGGTATTGCCATCTTCATTTTTAAGTTTTTCCGTAGAGCAATATACAATTTAAAAAGGAAGAAATCAGATATTTCTATGTGTTTGACAAATATTTTTCCGAAAGTTGCAGTTCCAACAGCAGCGCAAAAGTCTTCAAATTCGTAGACTTTTTTCTTTTTTGTTAAGGATCAAAAAATCACGTTTTTCCGCACCAGCGCAGACGACTTCCTTCTACTGCGTACGGTAGGGTCGGTAGTCTCGGTAGGCGACTGCTAGAGCACGGTAAAGATATCATTACCGTGGCTAGAGCGAGGAAGAGCGACGTATCCCGAGAGAGATTTAGAGTAAAAACAGTCTTATTGCTTACGTTACTAATTGAAATGCAGTAATAGTGATTATTACTGCGTTTAAATTATCTTTAAGCTATTTTGGAAATTTGGATTAGTCTACTATTTAATTTACTTTACTGCAGTAAATAATAAATATACTGCATTTTAAACATAAACACTCGCGTTCAAAAATATTGCACAATAGAACTAAAAAGCAGTATTTTGATTATGCTGCAAGTTAGTTAGTTTTAATTTCAGAAACCCCTTTATAAATACTAAATAAGATACCGTATTCAAGTGCTTTGCTGCACTTTAATTAGTAATTATTATAATAAACATGAATGCAGTAATAATGTTTATCATACAAAAAAATATTACTGCATTTTAATATACATGCAATCATATTTAATTAGGTAGAAATTAAAGGCAGTAACGATATTTACTGCGTTTAACTTGGTAAAGTCATGGAGACCCGTATACGTAAATGCTCTTACTGTATGTTAGTTAGTTTAATAGTGTATTCAGGCATGCGATTTTGAGTTACTGCAATCTTAAACTTGATTTTTATGTCTTAAAAATCATCGTATTAAAAAATCGGTTCAATCACAATGCTCCTTATAACGTACTCTATAAGGTTCAGTATTCAACTAAAATCTCTTAAAAATCCTATTACTGCATTTTAGGGTCTGCACGGCAGTACGTATATTATAAATCGTATTAATATTATAATAAATAAATATAAATATATACGGATAAATCACACAGATTGAGCTAGTCCCAAAGTAAGTTCGAGACTTGTGTTATGGGATACTAACTCAACGATACTATATTTTATAACAAATACATATATAGATACACATCCAAGACCCAGGACAATCTGAAAAAGATCAACCCGGTCACTCCATGTCGCAGGCTGGCGTGTTGACCGCTGCGCCACGGAGCTAGTCGATTTATATCCGAAAGTTTGTATGTTTAGATGTTTGTTATTCAATCGCACCATCGTCATTAACATAAGCGGAACCGCGAGCAAAAGCTAGTATTGTAATAAGGATAACATAAGTACTTGAATTAACTTTCTTTTGACATCGGCAAATAAAAGAAAAGAAAATAAAAATAAAAATTACGTGCTCACACAACACTGTTCAGCAGATTAACATGTTGCCCGAAAGAATAAACTATGTCTAATCCTGCTAAACAAAGCTCGTGAACGTCAATGAGACCTCTCCAACCTGTGTGGCCAGCGAGGAGAGTGTAGGCCAAATCCTCTGTCTGCTCTGGCCAAGTATGGCTCGGTAGTACAGAGAGGGTCATGCTCCTGCAGTGGAGACTAAAAAGACCTGATGATGATGATGATGTCTAATCTAACAGAATACATGAACGATTCGCAGATTTCATTATAAACTTTGCTTTGGTTAATTATGTATTCAGAGCAACTTTTATTACTCATGTACAAAACATACAATTTAAACAAAAAGCCTTATTTTTTATTCCGTCGCTGTCAAATACAAGCAAACAAGTACAAAAAACAAAATTCCAGACAAACAAACTTAACTAATGAAACATTTACCCTTTACAAACTTAAGTGATACAATTTTAATTCAAGTTATAACCAGATAAAACCGGTTTTATCAACGAAACCGACCGACCAATCAGAGAAGTTTGCGGTGCCCACTCAAAGGAAGCCGGCAATCAAAAGAAAATTAGCGTGAACCACCTTTTTACAATTTGAAAAGGAAAAAGTTCGACTACGGAACCAATTCGCCACTCTAGGGACACACTCGGGTTAATTAAAAGTGAGTCGGACTGGGGATCCCTGAGCGCTGGAAAATTTCATTAACTGTCTACCTGATTAGTATTTTTTTTAGTTGGCGTAACTTCGTTACTGAGTTTCGTAACTTATATAAAATGCGTAACGAAAAATTGGCTTTAAACTAATTTTACATACATACATAGTATCACGTCTTTTTCCCTTGCCGGGTAGACAGAGTCTAGGGCTATAAATCCTTATGGCCACATTTAGCATGTTCGAGGGCGAGTAGATGGAAAAACTAAGTTTTAAAAAAAAAAAAAAAAAAATATTTTAAATGTAATTAAACATTTTAATTTAGAGAAATTGTACTTATCTGTAATAATAATAGGTAAAATCTAACATTTCAAACAGGTATTCTATATTATTTTCACTATGGGACTTACCGCTATTGGTTTCAAGTTTCGTCTGATATTTCGGCAATATTGCAGCTGCCGGAACTGCAGTGGTGTATTTTGAGCTGTAAAAGGATATTATAATCCCAAAATGATGATAGGTCGAAAGTTTCTTTAAAAATATTTACTCTATTTATTAATTGTGATACTGTATAATATGTACACTAAATAAAAGTTATCTATAAATAAAAAATGTCACGCAAATCATACTTTCCGGTAGGGTGCCTAAAAGGCTGGCCGCATTGCCACGTTGGATGTCAATGCTAATGCGTTGTGCATTGAGATTGGTATTTTACTATTTTTGAAAATATACTTAAAAATGTTCGTATGGCCTCGATAGTCAAATCTTACTTTTATTTTCTCTAGGTAAATAATAGCGCCGCAAAGATAAAAATATATTAAACCTTTAAAAGTCAAAATTGCAACCGCCATTAGAATCGTGATGTCATAAGAACGAACATGTGCGTAACCTTTATGGATGTACCTTTAATTTTGTTTTATTTAATTCCGTGTGTAGTTGAACTCGAAGGTACCAAATAAGTCATTAATTCACAATAATTGCTGTTTATAAACAAAAACGTGTTTTAGTTGACGTCACTCACGATAAAACATGGCGATCAGCGTGTGGGCCACCTGACTTATAGATATTAAAACTATGATTTTAATTTAGAAACTATATATGAATGATAGGATTTTAAAACAAACATGTTGTGTAATATTCTTATATTTTAAAGCTTCACAAAAAATATACCAGCAACACAGTAACATATCCTTCAAAAATAAAACAAAAATAATTTGCGCATCCAACACTCCACCTCGCTACATCCGCATTAAATCGACTCTTTACGCCAATAACCCTTTCAAAACCCCGAAAGGTACAAAAAGCCGACGCGAATGTAAAAACGCCGCTGGGTACCATTATACCGGTAATTTTGCATAAACCGCTTAACACGTCCGTCAGCCTACATGGAACATTTTTGCGGAATATTAACTGCGAGTGTCGACTTATTATAATGTAACACCTAATTTCAACGACCGGGGTTAGTGATGGGAAAATTGTTCGTGCGTTTAACGTTTTGTCGATAATAAATAATAGGGTACGATTGCAGAGCTGTGACTGGAATGCTGGGACTGGAATGATTCTTAATTATTATTTATCAGAAGTGATGTTTACTAAATTAGGTATTGGTAGCTTAAATATTTTTTCCTGTTACGTTCTTACATGTATTATTACTAGTGGCTAGTAGTAGTATTTCATGTTGTGTTGTGGTATTTTGGAAACAAATGTATTCTATTCTTGTGACTTTTTTGACCTGAAAATCAAAAGTGAAGTAATAAGTTTTGTGTTTAATACTCGTTAAGGAAGGGTTTTTGTCATAAAAGCTACTTTGTATAGATTTAGTATCATAAATTTAAATCTACTTCTATTTAATTAAAAAGGAGACTATTCTTTCCAATCATCAAACAATTATGATGATTGGAAAGAATAGTCTTCTTTTCAATTTCTTATCTTATCAGAATAAGTAAACTTAGTTTTTGCTTACATAGACTTAAATCTATTGCTATTTCGATAATATCTGGTTAAGTATCCATGAATGAGTTAATCAAATACTTTTCACAGAGTAATATACTTTGTCTTTTAGAAAAAATAAACAATAACAATTTTGACGATTTTGTGTGGGGTAACAGGAATATCAAATTTCAATTAATCGATGAATTTCTATAACTTAGCCATCCCTAGTGCGACGATAAACCCCATGTTAACAAGTATGTAGGTAGGACTGGTAGATGGTAAGATGTATCCGAGACATTACATTTCGGAATTGCAAAAGCCGTTAGGAGGTTTGGGTTTGAATGCAGAATTGTTGATGTAGTAAATAACTATCTGAGTACTTAACTAAATAGTAGAAATAGGTTTTAATTTTGACACAATTGAATATTGTTTAAGTACATATGTAATTATCTTGGTTGATATTGCTATTTCACTTATACCTATTGTGGGGCAACTCTGTAGAATTTGACCGCGTATTTAAACTACAGAAGAAATTTATCCGAGCATTATGTGGTTAAGGACCAATAGAATCTTGCAAAAAACACTTTAAATCTTTAAAATACTACCCCTCCATGTCTGTATATATACGAAATATGTGTCTTTGTTATAAAATACCCATGTCTGTTTCAGCGAAAAGGCGATACAGAATACAGCAGAACTAGGCATAAAAATAAATTAGAGCTGAGAACTCTAAGATTACAACTGTATTCAAAGAACTCGTACTGTATGGCTATAAGAATTTATAATCAGGCAAATTTCATACTAAAATCGAAAATATGTGATGAAAAAATTTCGCCACAGGTAGGATTTGAACCCACAAACCTTCGACATCTAGCCCGTCGATGCTCTCAACCACTGAGCTGCCGTAGCTTCAAATCACCGCGGCGAATTTGTTCATCACCTATTATAGGTACACGCATTTGAAGCATACGTAATCTCCATTACTACCTACTTTTTAGAAGTGTGGTATCCAACTTAATTCATATCAGATGAATTGAAAGTTGATTAAAGTGGAGAAAGCTTTTTCAATTAATTATATTAATAGCATTACAATGCTCGGTTTAATATTAAAATCGAAAATATGTGATGAAAAAATTTCGCCACAGGTAGGATTTGAACCCACAAATCTTCGACATTTGCCGTGCATGCATCCGATGTTCATCGATTTATGAGACGTTATCATGTAGCAGGCCATACAAAAAGGGTTACTTGGCCAGTTTTATTACTTGATTGAAGATTAATATCACATCAAAACTGAAGGATTATGGCAAATAATAAACATATATTTCCGTAAAAAACTTGGATTTATTTAATAGATACGTTCGCACAGGACCGGCCATCAAGCAAGAAGGAGGAAATTACATTTTGACAGATGTCACTACGTCATAAGAGCATTTACGAAGCATATTAGATATTTTGCGTTTACAAAGACTTCTATTTCTAACACTGGCCCTTAAACCAATAATATCTGTTCACTACTTAGTAAAAAAAAATTATACATAGCAAACAATGAACTATAAAAAAAAACTTGTCTTTTTTATTACAATCATGGCACAGTCCTGCAATGTAAAAAAACAAACTACAATTATTTCACTTGGGCTTAACATTACCGTAATCGAGATTCAGCACTCATGAATAACAATACTTATAAAACTATATCACAAAAAATAGGAAACATTAGATAATTAGCATAATGTATTATGTTAACGTTAGCTCAGTAGTTACATTACATGCACTGACTCAATACACAAATGAATTACAAGTAACAATTTAATAACATTAGTTGTTCCAGGTTACAAGTAATAATTTAATAACATCAGTTGTTCCAGGAATATCCTATATTTATCTTTACTTAAAGGCTTGGTTAACATGTCAGCCAACATATCATTAGTATAAAGATATTCTATTACAACAGATTTATTTTTGACTAATTGTCTAATAAAGTGATGTCTAACATCAATGTGTTTGGTACGTGAATGGTATAACACATTTTTACATAACTTTATAGCAGACTGGTTGTCGTTGAAAATTGTAATGACCAAGTCCTTATAAACAATTTCCTTTAAAAATTCTCGAATAAACAAGCCTTCTTTACATGAGTCGGATATCGACATGTACTCAGCTTTAGTACTTGACAAAGCGACCGTCTTTTGTTTGCGGCTTTCCCATGATACAACCGACTTACCAATCTTATAGATATAACCAGTATAAGACTTGCGATCGACGTTGTCGTTAGCATCAGCATATGCCGTAACCTCCAGTCCGCCTTTCATAAATGTTAAACGAAGGTTTGCTGTACCTTTTAAGTAGCGAAGAACTCTCTTTGCCGCTTTCCAGTGGACTTCTGTAAAAGACTCATTAAATTGACTTAGATAGCTGACTGCAAAGGCTATGTCAGGCCGAGTGCAGACAGCTAGGTACATGAGACAGCCTATTAGACCTCTATAATCATATGTATCATCTCGCTGATTACCTCTTGGTAATTTAAGTCCCATCTCCATGGGAGTGTTGGAAGATTTGCAATCTTCCATCTTAAATTTATTTAGAACCAATTTAATGTAGTTAGATTGGTCGAGAGTAATTATATTTTTCTCTCTACACAATCTCATACCTAGCACCTGATGTGCTGGCCCTAAATCTGAAATGTTAAATTCGTTCATTAATTTTGTTTTTATATCTGATTTCTCAGTGTTACTACATCTAGAAAATAGTATAATATCATCTACATATAGCGCAATAATGATGAGTGAATCCTTGTTGCATTTTATATAAACACATGGTTCCAATGAAGATTTGGTTAGTTTCAACTTTTCACATAGAACAGAGTCAATTTTTTCATACCATGCTTTCGAGGCCTGTTTCAAGCCGTAAATGGCTTTGTTAAGTTTGTATACTTTGTCTTCCTGACCTTTGACTACAAAACCCTCTGGCTGTTCCATAAAAACAGTTTCTTTCAAATCTCCATTAAGAAAAGCTGTCTGAACATCGAGATGTTCAATTTCCATATCATATTCCGCTGCTAAAGCTAACAAAGTACGTATCGTTGAATATCGGACAACAGGAGCGAAGGTTTCCTCATAGTCTATGCCATACTTTTGGGTACATCCTTTGGCTACTAAGCGAGCCTTATGTCTCAGTACTTGCCCATTTAAACCACGCTTCACTTTAAATACCCATTTACATTTGACGGGCTTCAAAGACTCCTGCCTTTCAGTCAAAGTCCAGCATTCATTTTAATAAATGAGTTATACTCACTTGACATAGCTTCTTTCCAATTCTTCGCATCTGGCCCTTCAAGAGCTTCCTGCACACATAGCGGGGCATCGGCATCAGATGTCCTGACCATGAACGATGTCTCAGTCATGGTTGATTCTTCATACTCAGATGAATCCTTACTCTCGTCCTCTGGAATGTAAGTTTCATCGGCAGGATCATCGCTCTCAACCGAGCTTGCCGAATCCTCTGTTGTAGACGAACTGTATCTCTGATTTGGTACCAAGTTTGTTGTATCATCAGACATATCAGCGTTCACAACAGATGATTCTGTTTGCTGAATCTTATCACTCATATTTACACATAAATTTTCTGTAAATACGTCAATAAGTGACTTACTATCATCATGCGATACATTGTCTATTAACTTGTTTTCTAAAAAGGTTACATCTCTGGCCTTTATGCAGTTTGTTAGACAATCAGGATCAATTAACCGATATCCTTTGGTATCATTGCAATATCCCACAAATATGTAACTCTTGCATTTTGAATCTAGTTTTGTACGTTTTGGATTCAATACATAGGCCACAGTACCAAAAATACGTAAGTGTTTCAGAGATACCTTTTTGCCACTCCATTTTTCCTCCGGGGTGCATCCCAGGACAGCCTTGGTTGGACACCGGTTCTTTATGTAGACAGCCGTGTTGACCGCCTCAGCCCAGAACTCATTTTTCAGGCCTGCATCCTTCAGCATACACCTTGCTGCCTCCATAATGGTCCGGTTGGCTCGTTCCGCCACACCATTTTGTTCCGGAGTCCTTGGGACGGTCAGCTGATGCCGGATGCCATGAGTTCTCAGAAAATCCTGGAAAACAGAACTAGTGTATTCTCCGCCGTTATCACTTCTGAGGATTTTAATTTTTTTACTCATCTGGTTCTCCACCAATGCTTTGAACTGCTTAAATTTCTCAAAAACCTCACTTTTATGTCTTAAGAAATATACAAATGTCTTTCTGGAGAAATCATCGATAAATAGTAGGAAATATCTTGCCCCACTAAAGGACTGACAAGGCAGCGGTCCGCAGACGTCACTGTGGACAAGCCCTAGCACTTCAGTTGCCCTGTTGAAAGATTTTTTGGGAAAAGGCAATCTATGCTGTTTACCCTCAATACAAGATATACATGGTACATATTTATTATTGTAATTAATATCAGTAGCCATACCTTTTCTTAATAGTTCCATGCTTCGTTGGTTGAGGTGTGCCAGTCGCCTGTGCCATACCTGTTGTGAACCAGCCTCATACTCGACCACTGAGTTAGCTGCATTCTGTGGACGCTCGACCCCTGCATTCTGTGGACGCTCGACCCCTGCATTCTGTGAATTAACTTTACACTTAAATAATACAGCCTCGACAGTGTCGAGGACATAAGCACCATTTTTTAGATGGGCACTGGCCACAACTACCCCATTGTCCTTAATATGACAAGTACTGGAGCTGAATATCACATCGAACCCTTTGCTCACCATGCTACTCACAGATAAAAGGTTAACTGTTAATTTAGGTACATAATGAACATCACTAATTGTTCTTGTGACACCGTTTTTCAAGTACACTTTTGCAGTTCCATATCCTGCCGTAGTCAATGTTTCACCATTTGCCACTGTCACTCGAAGAGATTTGTCTTCCACAAAGTCCTCTAGCATGTGCCTCTCTTTGCACATGTGGCTAGTCGCACCGCTATCCACATACCATGAGTTGCTTTCCAAGTTGACAGATAGTGCAGTTAGCAGCGCCTTTGATGTATCAGCTGGTGTCTTCTTCTTCTTGCTTGCCTGCTTGGTAGGACAATTCTTCAGAAAATGGCCTGTTTTCTTGCAGCCAAAACATTTGGGTGCCTTCTTCACGGATGAGAGTGCAGTGACATTTTCATTCTTGTCATCTCGACGCAATCTTTCCTGAAGTAATTTGGCAGACACAATCTCGCTGGATAGCTTGATATTGGAGTTTTCCATGGCCATTATTAGTGGATCATAATCCTCACTTAGCCCGCTGAGCATGAGTACAGCAATGAAGTCATCATCTAAGCCCGCTCCGATATCAGATAATTGTTGTGCCAGATCCATGATCTTGTTTATGTATTTCTGCATGTCCCCGCAGTCCTGCAGCTTAGTGCTGAACAAGGTCCTCAGTAAACCTAGCCGTCGACACAGCCCCTTGTCCTCGTACGCGTTCTGGAGGTTGACCCACGCCGCATGCGCCGAGCTGGCGTTCCTTATGTGACTGAACGCCGTGGGCTGCACGGAGAGCGCGATACGCGCGAGCGCTTTTTGACCTTTTTTGATGTCCTCCGGTTTGGTGGAGTCAACTTCATTTTCCACGAGGTCCCAAAGTTCCTCATGTATTAGAACCATCTTCATGACGAACTTCCAGGTGTTGTAGTTTTCAACACCCTTCAATTTTTCTATCAGAACAGACGATGCTGGATTACCTGCTGCCATGACGATGGGTTGCCGGCGTCCGAGGCGAGGTTAGGTTTTCTGCCGGATGCGATGTATTCAATGTAAAATACGAAAAATAAATGGCTAGCGCAGTCCAGAATTGTGTCTGGGCCATAACCTGAAGGATTATGGCAAATAATAAACATATATTTCCGTAAAAAACTTGGATTTATTTAATAGATACGTTCGCACAGGACCGGCCATCAAGCAAGAAGGAGGAAATTACATTTTGACAGATGTCACTACGTCATAAGAGCATTTACGAAGCATATTAGATATTTTGCGTTTACAAAGACTTCTATTTCTAACAAAAACACCGTATTTACATCAAAGCAATCAAACGACTCGAAACAGTGTTGCAGTCGAACCCAACAATGAATGAATGAACGAACGATTATTTTATGATACTTGACTGTCGCAATCAATACGATTCGACAGTGACAAATTGAGTTTCTTTTTTGTTCAATTCGCGTTTTCCTTTTCATAACTCGCAAACGTTGCTATGGACATCGCCGATGGAAGGCGAAGTATGAGATTTTGTTCTTAAATTTTTTGACGAGTAATATATATATAAACATTACGTCTTTTTCCCTTACGGGGTAGATAGATACCTAAAGTACACGTTTAGCATGTTCGCGTGCAAAAACAAAAGAGTTATGGTTAACCAGATCGCCTTAACGATTCCTTAAATGTTCACTGATTCTCTCGATCGGCTTTTACGATCTGCTGGTAAAAATAAGCAGCTGGTACATTCTACAATTTTCTTTTATCTCAAGCCACCATAGAATGGAAGTCCTCGAAGCTGAAACGTCCAATCTGGATCAATTATCCTAGACAGACATAATTGGTCTACAGCTTCAAGGATATATGATTATATGTCTATATATTGATGCTAGATGCTTGATTGAAGATCAATATATAGATATCATATACAGAGATATCGTGTTTATAAGCTCTATACATGATACTGAAACTTAGTAGATAAAAATTTAGAAGTACAGGACACAGGATAGGCTACCTAATTTTTTTCTCCAGTTCTGATGAGGGAGTCAAAATGGAGTCTTACCGATAGCATTGAAGCTCGTCTTCCCATTTCTTTTTGGGCCTTCCACGCTTTCGTTTACAATTTTGTGAGATCCATATTGTGGTTGCTTTGGCCCACAACTCGTGAGGCATGCGGCAGATAATATGCCCTGCCCAGTTACTTCTAAGACTGGTGGCCTTTTGTCCATCGTCCATGAACTATGTTTTAGAGCACAGTGCAAACTATCATCATCATCACCTCTTTTTAGTCTTAACTGCAGGAGCATGACCCTCTCTGTACTACCGGAGCCACACGTGGCCAGAGCAGACAAAGGATTTGGCCTCTCCTCGCTGACCAGACGAGTTGGAGAGGTCTCATTGATGTCCATGAGCTTTGTTTAGCTTGTATTTCCTAAGTCGCCACTTACGACATCCATGGGAAGACTTGGAGTGGTCCTATTCTACTCTGCCAGAAATCACACGGCTAACTACAAGGCGACTTGTAAAAGGTATATTAAGCCGTGACAAGGCCATACCCCGAGGGTTATGAAAATCATATGGCGGTGGAAAGAAACGAATATCTTGTTAAGATATTGTCCATACAAAAGTAGAAAAACATATTTTTTTTGTTTTGGTCACACCCCTAATTATGCATAATATTAGAAAGAAAAGAAAGACTCATTGATAAATTTCGTTACTCGCGGCAAAGCCCTTGTATGTCATATGTTCCTAGTACTTTTGTAGACACATCCTAATAATAGCAATTTATTTCTAAACACAAACACAGCTGAGAGCATTTCGAACTCTTGCTATGTTCTGGCAGCCTAGTACAATTCAGACACCTACCTATTTGTTGACACTGCGCCGGCCGGCGCGCCGCTCTTTCAAAGAAGCCGCCTTCCCTTTGCGGCAAATCGCTTTGCGGAACTTAGCAACAACATTGTTTCACAAATTTGACACTTATGTCCTTCTGTCGAAGGTTGAAAATCTGTTGCGTTCAAAAAAAAAACACTGATTTCGAGTTTTGAACTGGATTAAATGAAAATTTAAGAATTATACACGACACGTATCACCACTTAGATTTAGGTACACAATTCAGTTAATTTCCGGCTCAGTGTCCTCCACCACGATCTCTGCACAATTGCGTCCTCTTTTCGATTGAGCTTACGACGTTCAAAAGCATTTCCGCCGGGACAGATTGAAACGCCGCAAGTATCAGCCCACGCATTTCTTCCGGGCTCTCACATTCCACGGCATACACTTTTGTTTTTATGTAACCCCACAAGAAGAAATCGAGTGGGGTTAAATCAGGTGATCGTGGCGTGAACTTGCCACGCGGGAAGCCTTCGGGTTCTCGTGCGCCCAGACGTGCTCATTGTGGCAGTTAAAGAGGCCCCTTCTTGTGAAAGACGCCTCGTCTGTCCACAGAATGTTCATGGCCACCGTCGGGTCCCTCGTGACTTCGTGATCGTACCACGTGCAGAACTGAACACGAGAGGCAAAATCCCGAGTCAGGAGCTCCTGGGTCTTCCGGTAGTGGTAAGGGTGTTGCCCATCAGTGTTCAGTGTTTTCCACACTTTCCACTGTGACACTCCTAATACTGCTCCACAGCGACGTGTGCTGGTGTCCGCCGAAAAATGGTCCAGGATCTGGTCTTCCAAGTCACTTCGCCCGCGCGGTGGACCCTCGCCAGGGCTCGGTTGTAGCCTGCCGGTGGTGTGCAGCCGGTTCACGAGGTTCCTGAAGCACGCGTAGGAAGGAAGCTGACCCGTCAGCTTCCTTCCTTTCGTTGGGCCTACCCAAAACGTAGCGCTCCTCATACAAACGACGAGCAGTCGCCAGGTTGCCGTCGCATGACCCCACACACATAACCATATCATAATACTCCGAATTTGAGTAGTTCATGTTCGAAAAAGTCGATAGTAATGATGACACGATCGCGTGAGATAATCACTCTTTTCGCTAAGAATGTTACCGATCGACCGACTTCCTTCCTTCCGATACAAGCGCAAGCGGCGACATCAAAGTGACCTCTTTCATCTATCCTGTATGCCTAGTACTTAATTATGGTTCCGCAATGCAATAAGGAGAAACCTTTTTTAAAGTATTTTTTCTTCATCTCGTGTAGGTAAGTTAGGTAAGGTCTTACGACCCCACATACCCTGGTGTCAGAGTTTCTAAACCGCCACAAGTGCATTTGACGTGGATTAAGTAATTTATTTAATTAGACAAAAGACTTCCAGTCTAACTGACCGTCGTGTTTACCGAAGTTTATGGACAGCAGCTGCGATATCAAAAATCTTTTGAAGATGTGAAAAATCTTACAACTTCTGTACGCAATTTTTTGTATCTGAGGTATCTGGTGTAATTTATGAATCGGTATTATGAAAAAAAAAAATGTTTTTATGTGAAGAGCGAAAAACTAAAAATAATAATTCGTGATGACTTTTTTTTCTGGTCAGTGGGATTCCAACATTGCCCTTGGCGGTACGTGGTCGTTATGAGAGAACTTTCTTACCCCAATGGCTGTTAGTCTTGCGCGTTAGTGCCTCGCCCACTGCCACTTCGAGGATCTTAATTAATTCAATTCATGTACGAATAAAGTTTTACAAAGCTAAGTTAACATTTAGTTCATCGTTCCAGTAACAGTTAAAGAAAACTTATTTATCTGATAGCAAAAAACGGAATTTAAAAAATTTAATACGGAACCAAGCCTAAAATATCAAAAAATAAAGCGAATAATGAGAGAGCGAGACAGAAAATTACGTGCATGAAGATGAATAATATTCGCAGAAGAGATAATGCATTGCATCTAGGTAAATTGTTTCTACTTTGGAAATGACATGAATGTTTTTTTGTCTTTTGAAATTTAATTGTTTATTGTTAATTCAAGCATTAATTCATGTCAAGATTTTACATACCTACGATTTGATATCAGCTGTTTTTACTTTAAATGATGGGCTTCTACTCAGTAAGAAGATTTAACTTTACCCGTAATACCAGTGACATTATGAGGATTTTTTTATTATTATTGTTATTGATATGTAATAAAAATCAAAACCAACTAGCAAGTTTGTCAGAAAACCACGCATAATTAAATCCAATTGTTTGATTCGCCGTTATATTATATTTTCAAAAATTACGATGCAGTTTGCTGATAATGTTTTACGTAAGTAAATTATTTCATTTAGTGATAATCACTAATTGACAGATTTTAAATTTAAGTGATTGAACTACCACTTAAATTAAAAATCCGTCTCTCAGAGACACAAGGATTTTGGGCAATGATTTTTCGTTATGGTCGTTGTTTAGTCTTTGTAATTGTAATTTCTTAGCTCCTGGTATTCTAGGTCATTGGTCAAATGATAGTAAAAATTGTAGATTTTCGTAATGATGAATGACAACAGCTGATGCAGGGTTGGTACCTTAAGATTTTTGTCTAATTATGAAATGTTAATTAACTCGGTATTGTGACGCTTTTCTTACAAGATGTTATTTTATCTAGCATGTCGATATGATACCTTACCTACCACTTTTCGCTTTATATACCTCTTACCAGTCACCTTGTATAACGTTACTTAAATTGAAGAATAATTTCATATCGACAACTTGGACAAATCAATCAAATAACTCGAAACAGTATTGCAATCGAACCCAACAATGAATGAATGAATGAACGATTATTGTGTGATGAATGGTTGTCGCAATCAATACGAGCCACTACTAATTTGACAGTCGACAGTGACAAATTGAGAATATTTTTTGTTCAATTTTCCTTTTCATAACTCACAAACATTGCTATTGGTAACCGCCGATGGAAGTAAGATGAGATTTCATTCGATTACTTTTATTCATTTTATTTGTATCGGTTATTGTTTCGTATTGTTCATGATAGAAACTATACTTTTTCGAATGCCTTTAGGCACTTTAACCTTACAATGGTCGCGCATCTAAATGAAACAGCAGTGGAAATGGACTACATATGTAGTCGCGTGGACTACATATGTAGTCTACATATGTTACATACGTAGTCCATTTTTAAATTTAAATAATATAAACTTTAAAAATTATTTATTTATTTTTGGTATGAAAATTGAATCAATACACTATTCATAACTAGATAAAATCAACAGAACATAACAACAAACTTTGTGTTTTAATTGCTAAACGAAACAAAAATATATTTTTGTCAGAATTTGATAAACATTGTTTTCCTCATCTACCCCATTCATCTACGCCTCAATCTGTGCAGCTTGTCGATCGTTCGTATTAATGCTAAAAATAAAAAGTTACTAACTAACTAAGTTCAAATTAATTAAATGGTCCTACTTACTCAGCGATACTATATTAATTCTATACCAAAAACTTTTATATATAAAAATCCATGGGCTTGATCAATCTGAAAAGATCACTTTCCATTTAAACCTTGATAAGTTGAACCCGGGACGTTGCGGCACAAAGGCACTTACAATACCACTGGGCCTTTAATAGAAGTGCTTAAACTCTACGTCAATGAAAACAAACACAGTAAAATGTTAGCAAGGACGCGCCACCGGAAGCTCCCCCCTCCAGACAAACTTCCTGAGCGAGCGCCGGAAACCGGATGTAGTCTGCCATTCGGAAAAACTCCGCCAAGAAACCCACGAGGCTATTATCGGGCACGCCAGCAGTATTAATAATATTGTACAAGTAGCCAGTTCTTAGTTTTTTTTTTTTTTAATATATACGTACATATCACACGGATTGAGCTAGCCCCAAAGTAAGTTCGAGACTTGTGTTATGGGATACTAACTCAACGATCCTATATTTTATAACAAATACATATATAGATAAACATCCAAGACCCAGGCCAATCTGAAAAAGCTCATTTTCCATCTTGACCTGGCCGGGGATCGAACCCGGTCACTCCATGTCGCAGGCTGGCGTGTTGACCGCTGCGCCACGGAGCTAGTTTGTAGCCGCTTCTGACTCGTGTACGGCCATGTTCCTCTCATAAATGAAAATATTCTATCATTATAAATGCAAAAGTGAATGTATGTTTTATTTGGCTAGCTCCGTCGCGCAGCGGTCAACACGCCAGCCTGCGACCCCAGAGTGCCCGGGTTCAATCCCCGGCCAGGTCAAGATGGAAAATGAGCTTTTTCAGATTAGCCTGGGTCTTTGATGTATATCTTTATATGTATTTGTTATAAAATATAGTATCGTTAAGTTAGTACCCCATAACACAAGTCTCGAACTTAATTTGGGGCTAGCTCAATCTGTGTGATTTGTCCGTATATATTTATTTATTTAAACTTTTTCAGATTAGCCTGGGTCTTGGATGTATATCTTTATATGTATTTGTTATAAAATATAGTATCGTTGAGTTAGTACCCCATAACACAAGTCTCGAATTTAATTTGGGGCTAGCTCAATCTGTGTGATTTGTCCGTATATATTTATTTCATGTTTTTTAGGGATCCGTACCTCAAAAGGAAAAAAACGGAACCCTTATAGGATTACTTTGCTGTCCGTTTGTCTATATGTCTGTCAAACCACTTTTTCTCAGGAACGCGAAAAAGGTATTAAGCTAAAATTCATGTAAAATACTAAGGTCTACTGTTACTTAGAGCTGTGAAATAATCAAACTTCTAAGCTAATGCAATCAAAAGATACAGCCGTTTATGCTGCAAATTTTCGATGTTCGCAAGGGAATCAAAACATACAGGGTGCTTCCCGTAAACTCAGAATCTTGAAATTTGGTATGAAGCAACATCTTATAGCACAGGTAAAAAATTGCCAAATGCATACATTTTTAGAATTATCATTTAATAAAAATACTTTTAATAATTTTAAACTTATTATAGATAAATGGTACGGAACCTTTTGTGCGTGAGTCCAACTCACACTTTGCCAGTTCTTTCTCTTGTCCTGCAAGTTTTTCTGTGCGTGTGAGTGATGACACGCGATAATATGTAGTATGTAAAATGTTGCTACTACAAGTATAACTCATAACCTTTCAAACAGACGATTGCCTTATACATTGATACGATTGACTGCCTCCGTGGTCCAGTAGTTAAGGCGTTTGCCTGTAGACCCGGGGGTCGTGGGTTCGATTCCCACGGGAAGCATACTTTGTTTAGTTGTTTCCAGTTTGGTTAGGACATTGCAGGCTTGAATCACCTGATTGTCTGAAAATAAAGATGATTTCGTGCTTCCGAAGGCACGTAAGCCGTTGGTCCCGGCTGCCATCTGGTAGTCGTTAAAGGAACCACGTCAAATGCCGACAGGCGGTTCCGAAGAACTCTGACACCAGGTTGTGCATGGTCTATTGACCGTGACACCTACTCGAAATGATGATGACGATAAAATACTGCCACTTAGATGCACTGTTTTGTTTTGATTCTTGATCCAGCTTCTATCTACCCTTTAACAGATAAAAACAAGATCATGTATCTCTAGACAAAAAATGAGTCCCTTGGAGCCCAGTGATTAATTAGTACTACAGCAATAATCCTGCGCCTGTTACTACACTCTTGACGGGGTCCATTAGCACAGAAGAGCTAATATGCAGAGACTAAAGCCGATTTTTGACTTGTCATGGTCAATAATGGCGTCGACTCTTGTTGCCCTTCGCAAAAACATATTTGGAATAGGATTTTGAATTTTACGAGTACTTATTACATTTGCATTCTGTAGTCTAGTGAGGATAGCCTTTATCTGCCCAGCCTTATTAGGGGTTTAATCTTGTCATGATCATTTCAGGCCGTAAGATTTCCGGCAGAATAGAATAGGACCACTCCAAAACTTCCCATGGATATCGACTTGGAAATACAAGCTGCTTAGCAAGCTCATAAATATCAATGAGACCTTTCTAACCATACTGGCCATCGATGAGAGTGTAGGCCAAATCCTCTGTCTGCTCTGGCTAAGTATGGCTATGGTAGTACAGAAAGGGTCATGTTCCTGCAGTGGAGTCTAAAACTACCTGATGATCATCATTTCAGCCCTTAGGAACTTATGCCTTTTCCAAAAATTCTTCGTTCCATATTGCCATACTCACCACGCTTAGCAGGTGTGTTGGTGAGCGCAGTTACTTTGGTTTCTTGCGCTTCTGACGATGCTGGAAGAGGGGTTAGTAGTTAGCATAATGACTAAGTCTACAAAACCTTAACTCTAAAAGAAGATGAGGATTATAATTATGATACTACTCACTCTGATGAATGGGAGGAAAGCAAATAGGAGCTCGGAAAACCGTGACTGCGTACCCGATGCCATACTGCAACCACCGGCCAAGCAGTTAACTCCTTATCTCACCTTGTAATGAAATATCATCATCATCAGGTCCTCTTTAGTCTCCACTATAGGAGCACGACCCTCTCTGTACTACTAGGACCATACTTAGTTATGTCTTACAACATACCAAGTCCTCTGGCTGCTCTGGCCAAGTAATGAAATATATTAACTGTAAATTCTGAGGAAAATAAACCTTAATGTAAATATTCTTAAAGTATAGTCTAGTTTTGGCATATTAAGATAATTGTATTCAAAGGACCCAAAAATAAGTTTTAGCAATTTCGGTTTTTAATGTTATATACAATGCATGACATATGAGATAACTAGCCACCCACCCCACACTGCGCCCGTAATAAATACCTTTAAAAGTACCTTTCTAGTGCGAGTCGGATTCGCGCACGAAGGGTTCCGTACACTTATCTATGATACCTAAGTTACAAATTATTTAAAATATTTTTATATTTTGATGTAACTAAACACCAAATTTCAAGGTTCTGAATTCAGAGGTACCCTGTAGGTATTGATTCCCTTGCGAATGTCGAAAATTTGCAGCATAAACTTATATCTTTTGATTGCATTGACTTAGAGATTTTATTTTTTCACAGCTCCAAGGGACAGTATGTAGACTTTATTTGATATGAATTTCAGCTTAAGACGAGGACTCAAATGTTTGGTACCTTCGCTCGGCAAAGGACTGATGACAAGTGCGCGCAAGGGATAGCGCATGGCGGTTTAGCCCGTGAATGATGAGATAGGAGATAGTCTCGAGTCGCTCAAAGAAAAAAACGTAAGCGCCAAATTCGTTATTTCTATTTTATATAAAATCAGACCGGAATTGTATTTTCATATTTAAATTTTGATGAATTACTAATAACCTATCTTTTAGTCTAAAAATCATTATTTCATTCGTCGCATTTGAGCTACAATAACAAAAACTCTGCAAACGAAGACCATTTTTCAAAAAATATTTCTATCGAGAAAATTTTATCAAAACGTGTTTTCATCTTCAATTTTTGGAGATGAAATAGTCAAAAATCATATTACTTAGATTTGAAACTCCTAATTTAAGTATTTTGCGAGATAAATAAGGTTCAGAACGACCTTATTTACGGTGGTATCGCCTTAATATCTCCACGCGTACCTGAGAAAAAGATTTTAGGGGATTTTAATTGATCAGACAAATGTCAACTTAGTCTACCTGCGACCATGAAAACTGTAAAGTTTGTCAAAACGTTAGGTGTAAGAAAATAATGTAATATACGCGATAATACCGTATTAAAGTGATTTTATTTAAAAGATATATTGATTTACTATTCGTCTGTTTATTTGTCGTCGTTACATCAGAAGAATTGAATTGATCTTAGTCTCTAACGTACTATTTGCTCTAGCCCATTAGCCGACCCCCTCGTTCATCCCGTTCACTCATTCGTTCACTCTTCAACGATCACCTGGGGAGCGGCAGGGATAATCGCAAAGAATTATTTCGTTTCCTTCAGCCTTTTTCTGGGTTATTTACTTATTACTTTCGGCCTAATGTCGGCTCACACGGTATTCGAGGATTGTAATTTCACAGCCCTTTTTCAGTACTTTTTCCTTTTAAGATATTTTAATCACGTGACTCGGTTGCTTTTTATATGGAGTTTGAGAGATAGCTCGACTCAACGAAGCCAAAAGGGGTGTTATGATTTTGGCCGCTATGTATGTATGTTTGTTTCTATCTTCTAAACTGATCAATGTAACTAGATTATATGATACATCGTTGGTAGCGTATTGACCGTCTGCTGGCTATGTGATTTCAGACCAAATTCAGAAAGGAATACAAAAAGACGCGTACTTAAAAATATAATAAGTTTTTTGAATTATTAAAGGTCTTACGTAGGTAAAAATAATATCCTAAATCCTTACTAACACAGTTATAGGTAATACTATAACTGTGAGTGAGTTTGTATGTTTGTTACGCTTTTTCACACCGTAACTACTGAACCGATCATCATGAAATTTTGCATACAAGGTCTCTGGAGAACGGAGAAGGATATGGGCTACCTTACATACCGGAAAAAAGTACATAAAGTTAAAAAAAAAAAATATAAGTGCAAACGTTCACTGTCATAATTATATGTTGCGTATTCGGAACATTTCGACGGTTAGGTGATTCGTGTGTCGTGGTCAGGACTTCGAAATAAAAGCTTCACTACACTTCTAGGCTTTTAATTTACAGTTTCCAATCACAAACAATCAATAAACTTCTATGATCAGCTCGATTCCAATGGATACTGAAATGCGATAGACGCGATGTGCTCACGGCTTGACGCTCAAATCAAAAGTGTGACGGTTTCATTCGTTACAATATCACTTACATTTACTCGCAGTGTTGCTGTTAGACAAAATCGATTCTACGATCTTACAATCTTAAAATCGAAAATATGTGATGAAAAAATTGTAGGTTCAAATACTACCTGTGGCGAAATTTTTCCATCACATATTTTCGATTTTAATATTAAACCGACCATTGTAATGCTATTAATATAATTAATTAATTAATATAATTAATTGAGAAAGCTTTCTCCACTTTATTCAACTTTTAATTCATCTGATATGAATTAAGTTGGATACCACACTTCTAAATAGTGGGTAGTAATGGAGATTACGCATGCTTCGAATGCGTGTTCCTATAAATAAATGTGATGAACAAATTCGCCGCGGTGATTTGAAGCTACGGCAGTTCAGTGGTTGAGAGCATCAACGGGCTAGATGTCGAAGGTTGTAGGTTCAAATCCTACCTGTGGCAAAATTTTTTCATCACATATTTTCGATTTTAATATTAAACCGAGCATTGTAATGCTATTAATATAATTAATCTTACAATCTCATTTAAAGTTAGCAACACTAATAACAGTTTCCGGCTGACGTCAACAGATGGCGTGACTTGATTTCCGACATATAGATGCATTAAAGTGTGAATATTCGTACCACGCAGCGCTGCACTCGACTCGAGCGATTGAGGTGGAATTACAGAAATTAATCGACAGTGTGTATCCAACACACGCGACTTGGGTGGTTATGTACCGTACCACTAAATAATTACCTCTGTGGTCCAGTGGTTAAGGCGTTTGCCTGTTGACCCGGGGGTCGTGGGTTCGATTCCCACGGGAAGCATACTTTGTTTAGTTGTTTCCAGTTTGGTTAGGACATTGCAGGCTTGAATCACCTGATTGTCTGATAATAAAGATGATTCCGTGCTTTGGAAGGCACGTTAAGCCGTTGGTCCTGGCTGCCATCTGGTAGTCGTTAAAGGAACCACGTCAGAGGCCGAGAGGCGGTTCCGAAGAACTCCAACACCAGGGTGGCATGGTCGATTGACCGTGACACTTACACGAAATGAATGAATGAACTAAATAACCATAGGCGATAGGAAAGGTGATTTAAATCTATGGATATATAACTCTAGCCGCGTGGTTTCCGGCAGAGTAGAATAGGACCACTCCAAGTCTTCTCATGGATGTCGCAAGAGGTGACTTAGGAAATACAAGCTAAATAAAGCTCATAAACATCAATGAGACCTCTCCAACACATCTGGCCAGCGAAGAGAGTGTAGGCAAAATTCTGTGTCTGCTCTGGCCAAGTATGGCTCCGGTAGTACAGAGGGGGTCATGCTCCTGCAGTGGAGACTAAAAAGACCTGATGATGATGAACTCTATGGACCCTGGGCTCCGCACTATGGCAAAGATGCAACAAGGAAACCCGCGAATGAGAGCTAAAAGTTTTGTAAAACCACGCAAAGGTGTCATTCTCAACTCGATGGTTGCATGTATGGCATCGGGTACGCCTTCGGTTTCCTGAGCTGCCATTTGCTTTTCTCGGAGGGATGAGAAAAATCAAATACCTCCCAATACCTTCATCCCTATCCTCCCAAATCCAACAAATTCCTATCCTTCCCCAGCTTAAAAAAATCCGATAAGTAACAGCGTTGGAAGTACATGAAACTGCGCTCGTCAACCCGCCTTCCAAGCGTGGTGAGTATAGCAATATTCTTCAATGAAACGAAGAATCCTTGGGAGGGTTCATTGTCCAGCAGTGGACTTCTCACGGCTGTAATGACGAGAATGATGACGCAAAGGTTAAATAAACATTATTTTAAACATGATTCTAATCTTAAAGAATCGAATAACGCTATCATCATCATCAGGTCTTTTTAGTCTCCACTACAGGAGCACGACCCTCTCTGTACTACTCCATTCTTGACCAGAGCAGCCAGAGGATTTGGCCTACACTCTCCACGCTGGCCAGACGGGTTGGAGAGGTAATATTGCTAAGTTCGATCTTTTAACTGACTACTATATGCTATAATGATTTTATAGAATATACTATTACGTAACCAATAAATAATTGGTACATTTATTAGTAAAAATATTAAAGTTATAAATAATCTATACATATAATAAAACAGTAAAAATATTTTGTCTGTACATCTAGAATTTTGGACTGAAATGGATAGAGGGACACTTAAAAAGAATAATAAGAAGCAAAAAAATTTTTTTTGAATTTCTTGTCTCTCTGTCTGTATGTATGATCACGATTATCTCCGAAAATACCGAACCGATTTACTTCAAACATTTACCAATTGCTTTGTTTTAACTCAGCAAAACATTTAAAGTTGGTTTCATCAAAATCGGTTTATTAAAAAAAAAGTTATCGTCAATTGAAAGAACTCAAGGCATGAGTTTATATCAACGCAACCGAAACTGCTGCGCCTAGAAACTTGAAATTTGGTACAGGGGGTCTTTTAATGACGTGAGTGAGCGCTAAGAAAGGATTTTTAGAAATTTAACTTCTAAAGGGGTAAAATTTATATGGAATTTTCTCATTTCTGAACTTAGAAGTAGGAAAGTAGGTATATAAGTTCTCGATTAAAATAAGATGTGTGGATAAAATTTGCAAAATTCCCCCCTTAAGGGGTAAAATGGGGGTGGGTGGGTGGTATTAACTTGGTACGGAAATTTTCTTATCTCTGAACTATGAAGTATGAAAATAAATAGGTAGGTAAGTTCTTGATTACAATTAAAAAAGATGTATGTGGGTCAAATGAACAAAATCCACCCCTAAAGGGGTAAAACGGGAGGGTAAAGTTTTTATGGAAATTTTCTCATTTCTGGACTTAGAAGTATAAATAATATCCATACTACTAATATAATAAATGCGAAAGTAACTCTGTCTGTCGTCTTTTTACGCTTCAACCATTGAACTGATTTGGATGAAATTTGGTATGGAAGTAGTTCTAGGCCCGGGGAAGGACATAGGGTATGTTTGATTCTGGGAAATTCTACTGTTCCCGAGGGATCGACACTAACGCGGGCGGAGCCGCGGGCAACAGCTAGTAAATAAATATACGGACAAATCACACAGATTGTTCTGTCCCAAAGATTGTTGAGTCTCAAAATTGATTGTTGAGTCCCAAAGTAAGTTCGAGACTTGTGTTATTGAAAACTTACTCAACGATACAATTTTTTATAACAAATACATATATAGAACATCCAAGACCCAGGTCAATCTGAAAAAGATCATTTTCCATCTTGCCCTGGCCGGGGATTGAACCCGGCCACGGAGCTTGCCGTGCTATACATGGTGTAATTTTGATCGTTTTAGACCCTTAAAGGGGTGACTCAGACCATAAATATGAAAAACTTTTTCTATGGAATCAACGCTGGAAACTAAAAAAAAAAATTCGTTATTGCCATACAAAATAGTTCCGCCGCCCAGCCAGTTTGTATAGGAAGGTTTTTTTTTTTGAGTTTCCATTATTATTCCCATACGAAAAGTTGTTCATTTTGATGATCTGAGTCACCCCTTTAAGGGTCCAAAATAATCAAAATTTCACCATGAATATAGTGTTTTAAAATGTCCGTATATTAGGTATACATTCATAGTAAAAAGAGGTGTAAATGTTCGTACCACGCAGCGCTGCACTGGTTTCAAGTGATTGAGGTCAAATTACAGAAATTAATCAACAGCGTGTGCCCAGCACACGCGACTAGGTGGTAATAATAATAATAATAATAAATCTTTTATTTAAGGCAACATAGGCCCAGGGATTAGTAACAATGGTACTTATTCTATGTTAGTAATAAAAACCTATATAAATATAAAAACAAAAACCCGCATTTAACATGGTTTGCAAGAATAAACAGCACTCTTACAAACCATGCTAGTACTGAATTATTAAAAGCGACCGAGTTCAGTCTATAAGCGCCCTCATGAGTGGACTGTCGAACCGATCGGCTATCACACTCAGAATTCTATTGCGACTGGTGCGAGCCATGCGCATCAGTGCTGCAGATTTCTTGCGCCAAGTCGCGTCAAATCCGTCAGTATGGGCGACGGTGAACATAGCTGACGCGCTACAGAACGGTGGCCGTCGTAACAGAATTCTGAAGGCATTATTAAATTGGACTCGCAGAGCATTGTAAGCTTTTTGAGTATATCTACACCAGAGGGCACTCGAGTACAGAGATGTGCAGTAAGCTTTAAAAAGCGTTACTTTCACCGGCTCCGTACACCGAGCAAACCTCCGAGCCAGCATGTTCGCTCTCACTGACAATGCTCTGCGTTCCCTTTCCATATCTACATCGTCCTTATGCAATAGTACACTTAACATTCGATTTAACTGACGGAGCTACTATTTATAAAGACTTGTTCAGTAAATAAAACTCATCATCATCATTTCGTGTAGGTGTCACGGTCAATCGACCATGAACACCCTGGTGTTAGAGTTCTTCGGAACCGCCTCTCGGCCTCTGACGTGGTTCCTTTAACGACTACCAGATGGCAGCCGGGACCAACGGCTTAACGTATCTTCCGAAGCACGGAATCATCTTTATTATCAAACAATCCTAACCAAACTGGAATTAACTAAACAAAGTATGCTTCCTGTGGGAATCGAACCACGACCCCCGGATCTACAGGCAAACGCCTTAACCACTGAACCACGGAGGTAGTTAAAACTCAGATCCTGCTTGTAGAATTATATTTGATACATGTTTAGGTATGAATCCGCACCAAGCAGCTCTACATTTTACTCAAGTGATTGCAGTAGCCGCTAATGGAGCTAAGCAAATATGCCTGCTTAAATTCAGACTACATATCTGTGCCGTTTGGTGTGAAGACATTTTGCCCATGGGGTCCTGTGCGTGAGCTCTTTACAAAGAAATTGCTTTTTACTTGATCTCCGCCGCACCTGACAGAGACAGAGGGCTGGCTACTTCTTCGCACAAAAGATAAGCGTCGCTATCCAGCTTGGGAATGAGCCAGCACTCTTGCCAAAATGCCATATAGGCAAGAATGTTTAGATTTTTAAGTTTGATTTATTTAAGTAGTTTGTTTTATTTTATGATTGTATTTTTTTTATCATAATGTACCTGTACCTAATTATATAAATAGTTGTAATAATTTGAAAAACATCAACTGTGTAAAAAGTGACTTAAAAACTATTGTTATATTTGATGAACTTACTGAGTAATAAACACGAGTGTAAAAATTGAATTGTATACATTATAATAGTTTGAAGAAATATAAGTTTACATAAAGTGTATAAGGGTTTGAATATCATGCAACCCCAAAATTGTGTTAATATCTGTCTTCTTATGTATACCCATTTCTTTTGACGATACTAAACTGCCTCCTGGTCCAGTCCAGTTTGCCTATAGACCCGACGGTCGGGGTTCAATTCCAATGGGAAGCATACTTCGTTTATTTGATTCCAGTTTGGTTAGGATTGTTTGATAATAAAGATGATTCCGTGCTTCGGAAGATACGTTAAGCCGTTGGTCCCGGCTGCCATCTGGTAATCGTTAAAAGAACCACGTCAGAGGCCAAGAGGCGGTGCCGAACAACCCTGACACCAGGGTGTGCATGGTCGATTGATCATGATACCTACTCGAAAATATATAATATATATTCACTATACTTGCTTCCTGTAATACGCGTATTGCTCTCATCCTTTTAAGCAATATCGATATACAAAAGGCAGCTACATAATTAAGTTTGACCTAGTAGGTAGTACATAATGTTATACGTTAATATATTAATGTGTGAGCTTAATAGGGCGTGACAGTCCGTACCACGCAGGCAGTCAACTCGAGTGATTGAGGCGAAATTACAGAAATTAATTGACAACGTGTACTTAGAACAAGCGACTAGGGAATGTAATACTAGATTCGAATCAAATCGCAGAGCTGATCCAAGTTGCTTTGAAAAACTTTCATAAATACTTTCCAACGTTAGGTAACTATTGATTTTAATTAATATTTGGACCCAAACATCTGACAACACCAAACATATACTCTCTCATTTTAAAACGAGAACTAATTATCAACTCCCCCCCCCCCCCCCCCTCTTTATTTTTGTAATGACGTGAGCTTTCCCTACTTCGTCGGGCGTTTAAGGCGAGGGCAGAGTGCTCTCAGCCTATATAGACAACATCACCTAAGAGCCCCCAGGAGGGACGCACTTTGGCTTTGGGCGTTGCCTGTGTGCGGAAGGCTTAGAGAGACTAATTTATGACATAAATTCAACATCTGATTAAGACCTAAATATAAATACCTAATGACAATATTCGCAATCTTGACCTATATCTATATTATGTTATTATAACCTTTTGCATAAAGACTTGTGTTTGATACAAGACATAATAAATAATCCGCATGCCGTTCAAGAACTATTTTGCGATACCCCTACAGGGTTCATGTTGTGCCTACAAGTTAAAAAGCGACTGTAGTAATTTAAAGTGTATTTTACCTGTACAATGTGAAAGAGCAATAAATGAATTGAATTGAATTGAGACAGCAAACTCTCATATTGCCTGATGGGCCGCGTACGAGTCTAAAGGTCCAATCTGAGTACTATATAGAACCTGGCTTTAACCACTTTCTGACCAAAATAAGTAAACACATAATTATACATTTTTATTGGGACTTAGCTCGAACCTTTTTATTTCTGCTCACGTTTCTATTAAGTTACATCCATCGTGGTCGCAGCAAGACTGGAGCACTGCGGTGTCATCTTTTGGTGGTAGGCGCGCTTGCAATAATAATGATTTTGATTGTATTTATGTATACTAGGGCTTATGCGAAAATATAAAACTGTTTGTGGCTATTAATGTCAGATAAAAGAGCAAGAGATTACAAAAAAATATTATACGTTTAAAAAGTAAACACTTGTCATTTTCACGTTAACTCAGTTGTTATTCTCAATTTAATCTAGGCAATCAATGGTTCTAAACATGTACATAGATTTTTCTTAGATTTACAATAAAAAAGATAGTTTTTAATATTAGGTTTAATACGCCAGATGTTATGTGGCGGTACCGAATGTCTCGAATCGATTGTTGCAAACAGGTATTAGTAAAACAGATTTCTAAAGTTCAAATCAAAGAAACGCTAAAAGGTTGCCCTGAGTTGTAAGAGATTAGGCTTTTAATCTTATTTTATCTTATATACGTTTGCTCGAAAGAATACATCGGACAACATACGGGTTCGAAATGTGCCGGTATTGAAAATAATATTTTTAAATTGTAATTTCAATCTGTCAGTTTTAAATTGTAATACACTTCCAATCCTTTTCAACTTACTTTCAATTAATTAAACACTGAATATATTTTAAAAGTTAACGCACAGTATTTTCCTTAACTTGTATTAAAGTAGGCACAGTAAGGCATTGAAAAATAATATAATATTAACTCAAGAGGTACAAGTACGATCTCATAAAAATCGAACTCCCGTTTCTGGCTGTAATTTTTGATACGATATACATTATTAATATTCGTAGTTCATCTACCGAACTTTTTTCATTTTTTTCTGATAGTTTATGATTAGTCAAAATCATTAACTACCTTAGTTTTGGCTAATCATAAACTATCTTTTACGCAGTTCTCGTTAATGTACATTCTTCGCTTCCACAAACAAGAACAATATTATCATCATTTTAACTGCAAGAAGACCAATGCTAGACCTATGCCTCCACTAAAATTTTCCAAAATAACCGGTTAGAAATGACGAACTGGATACCTGAGGATGGTCAACGTCGAAAGGGAAGGCCTAGAAAGCGATGGCGCGACTAATTTGACGTTTTTTAATGTGGTTGTAACTATTGGACAGAGACAAGTAGAAGGAAATGAGGAAGACCTTTGCCCAGCTGTGGGACAATATAGGTTACTTTAAAAAAATCGGTTATAGGCGGTATATATTCAACGATTCCCTGTAACCTTTTTCAGGTGGTTCATTTTCATTCCATTTCACTAGCTGGTGTATCAATTCCACATGATATGTTCACTGCCACTTTGGGCTAATTCGCTGGCTATGTCGGTGGCTCTTGTTTGTCTATGGATCTAATCACTTCTGTTTCACACAATTTAGTTCCGTAGAGAAATACCGAGTACAAATCGTCATCATCATCGCAAGAAGTCCACTGCTAGACATAGGCCTCCCTCAACGATTTCCAATATGACCGGTTGGAATTGGCCTGCATCCAGCGTCTTCCTGCAACCTTGGTCAGGTCGTCCGACCACCAAAATGCCGAGTATACCCCTTTAATTATTGTTTGGGCTTGATCATGAGCTACCTTAAGTTTTCTGATGAGGCGTTTAGTAAGAGAGCAATAACAAAGCCAAAATATTGCGTTTTCCTGCAGAATATACATCCGTGAGTACACCTCCCTAGATGACCGTTATCCAACGAGGTCCAGCGCTGGTTTTAATTTCCACGTGCCCATCCTTTCTGTTTATTTTCTTATTGCGAGTTCACGGACTTTCTACACACTGCCCTCGCAATGCTATGTTTTGCTACACCCTTTATTCTACATACAATATTGATTCAGTATTACGTCTTTATTATTTACAAGAACGTGTTTGTCTTTAACGTGATAGTCAAAACTAGATTTGACATGACCAAAGGCTACGATTGGTATGATAATTAGATAAGATAGGAGGAGGACAATGGGCCAGTAAGTAAGCATAATTAGCATTTACGCATGTAAAGTAACGCCAAGCGCAGTCCTCATTTGGATCGCTGACCACAAGTACCATACAAATATCTTAAGCTCCTTTTTACTTCGAAAGGTTAAGTCGTTGGTCTCGGCTGTCATCATTGCTGGCATTTATTAACCTATGTCAGATGCCTTTAGGCAGCTTGAGAAATCTGACTACAGTGTTGGCTACTTACACACACGAAAAGCAAACGAACATTATTTACAGAAACGTGTTTGTCTTTTACGTGATAGTCAAAACTAGATATCGCATGACCAAAGGCTACGATTAGTATGATAGATAAGAGGAGGAGCTTAATGGGCCAGAGTAAGCATAATTAGTACTTACGCATGTAAAGTAATCCTGGGCGCAGTTCTCTTTGGGATGGGTGACCACAAGCAGCATAAAAATATCTCGAGCTCCACCTTACTTCGGTTGTTATCATTTATGACAATCGTCAAGCTATGTTAGATGCTATGTATATAATAATGGACACGAAATATAAGTACGTCTCTATGTCTACCGGTTGCGCTTCAGCTATTGATATAATACGAAGCGCAGGAGTCCCATATTTTATTATTATTTATTCATTACTGTATGTGCCAGCTTCTATAGCAAAATACCGGAGATTTAAAAAAAAATATACAATAAAACTCCTTAAAAAGAACCTGCATAACTGGCTTAGTGAACACGGGTTCTATACAGTCCAGGAGACTCCTAATTTGAAAATATCATTTGCTTTATACCATCGATCCACCTAGCTGCCGGACGCCAAGCACTACGTTTCCTATTTCTGATTACCACTTACACACACAAAAATAAACGAACTTACAGAGCACACATCAGGCTCCACCATTGATATCTCACAAAGAGCACCTAAACTCCCGTACATCATAAAAGCAACATAAAAATTCATTGTTTCTTCGATTTATCCGCGTTCCTTTCATTGGGAGTATTATTTTATGCACCCCTATGTCCTTCGATTTTACTGCTTTCTTGAAGTTACGATTGCAACCGTACCTTATATAAGGAGGAGTTATGATGGAAGAGAGCCGTTCGTCACTATCCACGGTATTTATTGAAGATTTCTTCCAATCACTTCGGTCTTCTATCCTTGAGGATCTTAAATAAATAAATATATACGGACAAATCACACAGATTGAGCTAGCCCCAAGGTAAGTTCGAGACTTGTGTTATGGAATACTAACTTAACGATACTATATTTTATAACAAATACATATATAGATAAACATCCAAGACCCAGGCCAATCTGAAAAAGATCATTTTCCATCTTGACCTGGCCGGGGATCGAACCCGGTCACTCCGTGTCGCAGGCTGGCGTGTTGACCGCTGCGCCACGGAGCTAGTCGAATCTTGATCCTATTATTTGGTAGACGCATTATATTATGAAATCTTAAATGCTGGTCTTGCAGAAAAGAAATAAGAATGTACCAACAAGAATTTACGGAGAATGTACCAACTGCTTCTCCTCATGCGCAGATCGACAAAAGTGATCGAGGAAATTGTCAAAAATTTAATGTTCGTAGGCAATGTGGCTAACATCCCATCACTATTTTGTTTCTGTTTTCCACATACAAAGGCTAAAAAAGTATGAAGGGACTAACAGTAGTGGGTGGGCGCTGGCCAGCAATAGTTTGCATGAACTAACTGATGGCGGAAGCACGCAAAGTAAATTGTCTCAAAGTAAATGTAGCTTTGACTTCCGCAAAGTAACACCTGAATCTATTAACTGGCTAAAAAAGTAGCGCCGTCGAACGTAAACACATTGCTTTTAACATAGGTATTATTATTTTTAAAGCTGTCATGATTATTTTTTAAACTTAACGCAGTTCGTAAATAAGTTGATCGACTATAAGTCTTTAATTTGTAAACTCTAATTAGCTCTAAACCGAATATTTCAGAAACGCCCGAGTAAATCGAATAATGATGGTCGCAAGCTCACAATATTTTTAACAGACCTATTCAATACTCCATACGTTGGTAGCCGAGAAAAAAAATGTACTCCGACTTTAAATGTGAGTTAACCTAAAAAAAATTTTTTGTCAATATTATATTTTACCACTTTTTCGGCATGATTAGTATACATATCCATACCAAATTACACTATTTACATTATTAATTTACCATTAAAATCTGGTAGTCGTTAAAGGAACCACGTCAGAGGCCGAGACGCGGTTCTGAAGAACTCTGACACCAGGGTGTGCATGGTCGATTGATGACGATTGACCTACTCGAAATGATGATGATGACCAAATTACAGCTTTCTAGTATTTATAGTCTCTGAGTAAAACTGCGGATGGACAGACGAACAGACAGTACGTGAAACTATAAGGTTTCCTTGTTTACTACGGAACCCTAAAAAATTACGCCTTTTTTAACTTTTAATATGTTTCCTGTGAATCTTTAAAATATGGGCAAAAATATTAGTCGGGTTTTAGTGTTGAAACTTGATCTTATCAAACTAGGTACTAGGTAACAGACAATATGTTACTGGTGTAATAATCCTTAATATTATAAATGCGAAATTGAGTTTGTTTATGACGCTTTCACGCCGCAACTTCTGAACCGATCATCATGAAATTTTGCATAGGTAGCCTACAAGTTCTCTGGAGTACGGAGAAGGACATAGACTACCTTTTATCCCGGGAAAAGTACCATTCCCAAGGGATCGACATTGACGGGCAGAGCCGCGGGCGAAAGCTAGTAATGAAATAAAGGCGATAAATCTGTATTAAATAAAGGCGATAAATCTGTTTTAAATATTATTAAATATAAGGTGCACTTCGTTCTCTGTATAAATTAAAAAAACTTCCTCCCTGATATTACAAAAACTATGTTGGTAAATGCTTTGATATTACCTTTAGTTATTGTTCTGAGGATATTACCTATCATTGACTATGCTGACGAGTGTTCCTCGAACCTGAGAAGTGATCTACTAAACAAACTCGACCGTCTCCTCAACAACTGTCCTCGATTTATCTTCAGATTACGTAAGTATGATCATGTGTCTGCTTATCGCTCCCAACTCCAATGGTTGCCAATACGTCAACGGCGTAATTTGCATATTCTTACTACCCTCTTTTCAATCCTTTTTGAACCCGCTACTCCGTCATATCTCAAGACTAAATTTCGATTTTTGGGTGACAACCACTTCAGAGAACTTCGTTCTTCAAGCAATCTTCTCCTTCACACGCCAGTTCATCGGAGTGGGTTCTTTGAGAATTCTTTTACTGTTCGTGCCATAAAATTATGGAATGCCCTACCGGTAGATATTAGGAAGGCTCAAACTCGTTTGAAATTTAAGAATAGAGTGAAAGCTCATTTTCTACAAGGCCTGTCAGATTGTTCATAATATGTATGTAGTTTATGTATTGTTTATTTATTATAATAATATATACTAGCGTGTATATTTTATGTAGTTTATTATTCTTGGTTGTTTATTTTTATTTTATTATTAATGTTGTTATAAAGTTTTTTTTCTTCTTTTTTATTTCATTTTTCAACATCAAAATTTTGCACTACCCCAACAATTCTCGACATCACCCAGTTGGTTGACTGGCAGAAAAAGCCTTTGGGTTTAAGTCCGCCTTTACACTGTATTGTGTATGAAGTTAAATAAATAAATATTAAGTTTTAATGAGTAACAATCGCGAAAATATATAAAAACATTTTTGCTTCTGCTAAAGCAAAGCAGTAGTCTAAAAATCTCGTCTGAGTTAAATTTTATTTGTACTAAAGCTAATAACAAAGATTCTCTTGTATTTTCTGCTCGATTTCGCTAAGAAAAGCTTCGCAGAAACGATGCATTTTTCATGAGTTTTTTCCAAGAAATAATTTTTCAACTGAACGAAACAGATTGTTTATATTCAAGAACTTGAGTTTAATTAAACTAAAAAGTATATTAATCATTACTCCATGCATAGGATTCGATATAATTATAGTAAACTAGCTTTCGCCCGCGGCTTCGCCTGCGTCAATGTCAATCCCTCGGGAATAGTACTTTTTCCCGGGATAATAGGTAGTATTTGTCCTTCTCCGTACTCCAGAGAACTTGTATGCAAAATTTCATGATGATCGGTTCAGTAGTTACGGCGTGAAAGCGTAACAAACAAACAAATAAACAAACAAACAAACTCACTTTCGCATTTATAATATTAGTAAGGATGACTTGAGTTCCTATCCTTATCTTCTTCTCGTAAGTCCTGTTGAAACTGTGGAATTTGGAATTCGGTGATAGAAGTGGAAAGACTAAAGATAATCATATGAGTTTTTTCTGCGATTTTTCTTTGGTTTAGATTTTATTATCATTATCATCATATCAGCCGCAAGAAGTCCGATGCTGGACAAAGGCCTCCCCCAAGAATTTCCAATACGACGACGATACGATGCTGCACTTGCCGGTACGTGGTCGCCATTCGAGGCCATCGGCTCTGCGCGCTATATGCCCCGCTCACTGCCACTTCAAAGAGTTAATCCGCTGAGCTATGTCGGTGACCTTTGTTCTTCTCCGAATCTCCTCGTTTTTGATTTGATCTCGCAGAGAAATACCGAGCATAGCCCTCTCCATAGCTCTTTGAGCGACCTTGAGCTTTCCTATGAGGCCCATAGTAAGGGACCATGTTTCGGACCCGTAAGTCATTACTGGTAACACACATTGATTATAGACTTTCTTGTTTAAGCACTGAAGTATTTTGGACGAGAAGACATAGCGGAGCTACCCGATTCGTCGAAAGACCTCGTCCTCAAAGGTCGAACTTCCAACCTGGATCAATTGACCCAAGTAGACATATTGGTCCACAGTTTAGATGTAGATAGTCCTTTCTGTTAAATGGTACTTCCAAGTATTAATAAATGGTACCTTCATATTGCTGGCTTTAAATGACAACAAACAAAACCCGTGTATATTTATTTTAAACGTGAAACACGAAATCAGTAAACATGTTAATTTGATACGTGTATGTGAAATGTTACAATTTTCCAGAAAATATTTAACAGTGAACATTTTTTGTCCTGTATATATATATATATTAAATCTAGACTTTTATGAGGATGGATCGTATGTACTTTTGGATGTACACATTTTTGTTTTCTACTACGCAAAATCATCTGAAAATTTTTAAAGACTTTACAAAGTTGTAGCTTATACATCAGAATACCTAGCACAAAGACTATACGCGGAAAAAACCTAGTGCCTAACTCATGATGGTTGGGTAGGTAACGTGATTTTGAACCTCCTAGCTAAATTGACACCTCGGAAACAGAATCCCTGATGGAATACTGAATTACAAGAAAAAAAATTGGTTTCCCATGCAAAGTCGCCGATCAGCTGGACGAATTTCTATGGAAAAATAAATGTTTTTGCGTTACTTACATTTTCTTTCTTGCAATTCTGTATTCCAATCTTCTGATTCCCAGATTTCAATATAGCTAGGAGGTTCAAAATCACGCTGTACACTCGTAGATATGGTATTAGGATTTTTTGACGCGTGATAACGTCTTATATAAATAAAAAAAAAATATAAATATATACGGACAAATCACACACATTGAGCTAGCCCCAAAGTAAGTTCGGGACTTGTGTTATGGGATACTAACTCAACGATACTATATTTTATAACAAATACATATATAGATACACATCCAAGACCCAGGCCAATCTGAAAACGATCATTTTCCATCTTGACCTGGCCGGGGATCGAACCCGGTCACTCCGTGTCGCAGGCTGGCGTGTTGACCGCTGCGCCACGGAGCTAGTCATTATAAATCGATGAACGGCTGCACGCACGAAAATATGAATAATCCGTATGCAAGCGAGAGCGGGTAACAAGCGATCGAGAGGCACGATCGGCCTAAGCATTCGGCTTGTAACGCATTTATCTCTCTACCACCATTATCATCATCATCATCATCATCTCAGCCGCAAGAAGTCCACTGCTAGACATAGGCCTCCCCCAAGGATTTCCAATATGACCGGTTGGAAGCGGCCTGCATCCGGCGTCTTCCTGCGACCTTGGTTAGGTCGACCGACCACCTTGTCGGTGGGTGTCCAACGCTGCGCTTGCCGGTACGTGGTCGCCATTCGAGCACCTTTCTGCCCCGTCGGCCATCGGTTCTTCGAGCTATGTGCCCCGCCCACTGTCACTTCAAAGAGCTAATCCGCTGAGCTATGTCGGTGACCTTTGTTCTTTATACCACCATTATCGCGTAAAATTATCGCCCGTAAACCGACTTTACAGATACCATTTTTTCTTTTTTTCCCAGACCAGCGTGGGAAAGGTATATTGAATATATTTTTCCTTAAAAGTCTCTGGATTTGAATAAACTTTCCTCACCTTAATAATAAAATTATTTCTGCCATGTTCAGCGTAAAACATAAAAAAAGCCAACAAGCCAGCCTCTCCACCATTAACGGCTTTTTGCAGTCCGACGCCTTTTGCTGACTTAATTATGTGGTTGTTTTTATGACGTCTCGGAAATTATTAACTCATTCATTGCTAGTAAAAGTCGTTTCAAATAATTGAATTAGAAAACTAGAAGTAAAATAATTATATCAAGTCAAGAAAACAAATGACACGTGATTATATTAGAACAAGAAAACATAGAAACACACACAGCCATAGCTTATTTTAAATTTTGAATGTGTTGAGAACAACATAAAAATATCGTCCTACCAGGACCGATGTAATATTAAAAAGTTTGTGTGTTGTCTTTGACATGGTGTTGCCGTCTCGCTTTGGCTTTGAGCATATCTCTTCCTCTTCTTTGCCAACCTTCGACTAAGACGCACGCGTCCACTATTGTGAGAATTTTAGTTCTATTTAAATTTAAGTATATTGTAAACATTGCTGCACAGTCGTGCAATAAACGGTGTGACGGAAGCGAGGCATTTTATTTCCAACTCCTGGCGGGCTCCCTACATCGGCGCCTACGAAACAGTCCACTAGGTAACCTCGTGGAAGAACCTAAGACTTCCACAAATGACAAAATAAATAGAGAAGAAATCAGAGGACTACGAAGCGTTAATTTTGTGTAATTTTCATAGGTATTTTCGGTCCGAGTAGCGGTTGTCTGTATCGCACTCTGCGGGGGTTGTTTGGGCACACAGCGCGACAGCAATAGATTTTACAAATACCTATTTTTAATTCTCTCGAGCTTAGTGTTTCCTCTCAATTACTATGTAAAAACAAGTAAAAGGCGGAAACGGTTTCCTTACCAACTACACCAACGTGACTTCGAATCACCGCGTCAAATGTGATTGTAGAATTCGGCGCAGTGATTCGAAGTCAGGGTATCACTTAGGGCGTAAAAGGGTCGTGGATTCGAATCCTACCTGTGGCTGAGTTATTTTTCATCACATATTTTCAATTTTAGCTAGGTATCTTATTTAAATTAAAACACATAATACGGGGAAACCGATGGCCCACTCAGTGTGGGCATCATTAGTGGTAACACATGTTAAGCAACCCACAATCCCCACTCGGATGGGTGACCACGACAGAATAAAAAATACCTCGGACTCCTCCGTGCTTCGAAAGGTACGTTAAGCCGGTGGTCCCAGCTATCATCATTGATGGCAGTCTTTGAACTATGTCAGATGTTTTTAGGTGTCTTGAAAATTCTGACACCAGTGTCGGTCACTCACTCTCACACAAAACGAACCACTTAAAATAGTTTTACCACGTTTATTACATAAGGTCTTATAGACCTAGGCTCTGTCAACCCCGCAGTGGAAAATGACGTGATACATGTATTTATGTATTAGCAAACTTTCACTATACTACACACCTCCTTGGGAGAGGCCTTTGTTCAACACTATATAATATATATGTAAATAATTTAAGTTATTTTGCTTCTGTAAGTACCTGATTCACGTTTACGCGTTAGGAAACTTTAAGTACCGTGAATAAATAATAAATATATACGGACAAATCACACAGATTGAGCTAGCCCCAAAGTAAGATCGAGACTTGTGTTATGGAATACTAACTCAACGATACTATATTTTATAACAAATACCTACATATATAGATACACATCCAAGACCCATGCCAATCTGAAAAAAATCATTTTCCATCTTGACCTGGCCGGGGATCGAACCCGGTCACTCCGTGTCGCAGGCTGGCGTGTTGACCGCTGCGCTACGGAGCTAGTCTAGTATAATAAATAATTCAAATAAAGAATAACACTGGACATCTTATGGATGAAATGCTAATAAGTTATGAATATTATGTATGTATGTATATTTTTAGTACCTGATTTTGGTTCAATTCCCACGGGAAGCATACTTTGTTTAGTTGCTTCCAGTTTGGTTAGGACATCGCAGGCTTGAATCACCTGAGTGTCTGAAAATTAAGATAATTCCGTGTTTCGGAAGGTACGTTAAGCCGTTGGTTCCGGCTGCCATCTGGTAGTCGTTAAAGGAACCACGAGGCCGAGAGGCGGTTCCGTAGAACTCTGACACCAGGGTGTGCATGGTCGATTGACCGTGTAACCTATACACGAAATGATGATGATGTTGATGAGTACCTGATTTTAGCTATCATAATCTTTTTTATATCAATCAAAACGGTTTCACTCACGTAGATTTAGTCGGAAATGCCAACACTTTTCAGCCTAGTCAGTATCTTCAGGGCAGTGTCAAGGACGTCCCGGCGCGGCCGTCCCATGAACAATCACTGCCGTCATTTTCCGACTAATATCTCGCGTAAGTTTTAATAATATCAATCATAATCTTAACAGGAAAATTACTAAGCTCCATAAAATTAAACTCTAAAAATAAATCGGGGATCCCCTGGCGTCGTTACTTCCTAATCTTCATAACTTCAGACAAAAATTACTTTTCGCGCTACGTAAAGGGTATCATTTTTCACGGCCCACTAATCTAGTTAGTGACGTCACTGGTGCTCAATTTTGAAAATTAGTTAAGTTTTTTTTTGTTTAGGGTGTGTGTAGACAATAAGTAAAAATCTGAATAACAAGTTAGTATACCTGTGACCATGAAAACTGCAATGTTGCCAAAATGTTAGATGTAAAAATCCTTATCCTTACTTCCTTATCCTTACTAATATTATAAATGCGAAAGTGAGTTTGTTTGTTTGTTTGTTTGTTACGCTTTCACGCCGTAACTACTGAACCGATCATAATGAAATTTTGCAAGCGAATTCTCTGGAGTACGGAGAAGGACATAGGCTACCTTTTATCCCCGGAAAAAGGGATATATTACTATTCCCGAGGGATCGATATTGATGCGGACGGAGCCGTGGGCGAAAGCTAGTCCTAACTAATATTATAAATGCGAAAGTGAGTTTGTTTGTTTGTTACGCTTTCACGCCGTAACTACTGAACCGATTATCATAAAATTTTGCATACAAGTTCTCTGGAGTGTAGAGAAGGAGATAGGCTACCTTTTATCCCGGGAAAAAGTACTTATCCCGAGGGATCGACATTGACGCGGGCGGAGCCGCGGGCGAAAGCTAGTTATATAATAAATGCGATTTCTTTTTTTTTTACTCAAGTGATTCAATTCGAATTTGTTATAATTGCAAAAACATTAGAAACCATTATCGCCAACGCCTTCTACTCCCTCCGCTAGCTTCGCATTTTGGAGGCACTCCGCTATCACGGGGTGCCAACCTACCTGCATTGGCGCATTCAAGACTACCTCTCAGATAGGAGGATAGTATTTCCTGCTCGAGATGGATGGAAGGAGTGCGCAGTGACACGCGGTTATCAATAGGGTTCTCTCTTAGGACCGCTCCCTGTGGAAAACAACTGGGTGCTGCAAAATATTGAAAAATGTATATTTGATATGATGTTAGAAAAAGTTACTATTTGCTAAATGATTTTTAAATGAATATTAATATGTGTGTAAAATTTTAAGTGATTTAAGTTTCACACTTTTTGTATTGCACTAAATTTATCAATTTAATTTGAAATATATTATATTATATCACAATGTTTTTGCATGCTATAAATGTAGCTGAATTAGTAGGTCAATCGTATTTTACCTTCTGTATTTTTTACTTTATTCATGAGTAAATATACGCATTCATTCATTCAATCTTTCTTGAGCTAATTAGTTTCATTTAAATTTGTAAAATCTTAAACACTAAAATAAGATCTCTATTTCAAAAGTAACTTAAGCTCCAACTTGAAAATTTAAAAGTGCTGTAAATAGCCCGCTAAACGCTAAGGATGTGAACTAAAGAAAAGAAAAAAGAAAATCACAACTAAAACAAAACAGGACTACTATAAAAGTGTTCGAGTTAGTCGGGATAATGAAAAAAGTTGGTCAAATGATCGCCCGCCTTCCGCCCAACTAGGGCGCGTATTTACAACATCTCGGTTCGAATGAATTTATAATTGTTTGCGCTTCTTCTTCTTTTCGTGTCGATGGCTCAAGGGATTAGATTTTGTCTCTCCAGTATGTGGCGACTTTGACGCCACTCTCGGATGCAGTGTACAGTTCCTTTTTGGTGCAGCTGGTGGGGCACAGAGGGAACGGAAGGAGGTGCAACATGGTCTGGTCATCGTGACCATACTGGCACTGCACTTCCACCTGTTGGATAAAGCCCCATTTAGACAAGTTATATCGGCCTACCCGAGTGCGGAGGCGATTAAAGCACTTACATGTGGTCCAAGGAAGCTGAGATCCTGGAGGTAGCTCCTCACATGGAGGAACGAAATTTGTTGGAGATGGGAATTGGTTACACCAGAGTTCAATGCGAGAAGATTGAAAAATTGAAATTGAATTGTTTGCGAAATTTACTATTATCATAGCAAACTCACAATGGCCCAAAGTGTCCTTAAGGTACATTGAGCAAATGCCGCCATTAAAAAAAAATAGATACGGATAAAAATATTGTATGAAATTGTTGAATCGTCTTATAATATTTCACGAGAATGGGTTAAGAAATGCGATCAGTAGAGGAGAACTGGACAGCAGCGAATGAATCTTAAAACAAACTGAAACGGAGACGCTTCGCTCGGTCAATTATCAAGCTCGGTAGATTTTAATTATATATACAAAGTTTAGGAAAAACAAGTATTCCTATAAATATCATAATATTATATCAGCCGCAAGAAGTCCACTGCTGGACATAGGCCTCCCCCAAGGATTTCCAATATGACCGGTTGGAAGCGGCCTGCATCCAGCGTCTTCCTGCGACCTTAGTCAGGTCATCCGACCATCTGGTTGGTGGTTGTCAATATAAATAGCATAGACTAATAGTATAAAAAGCATAGACTGTTGCATTCGACACGAACACTCGCATTCATACTTTCAAATTACGCAACCCGACGTCCCTATTCCTGATTCTTTACAACTTTGAGAGATAATTACTTCCTAGATGTAAAACTGTGTCTTTATGCCCAGGGTGCTTTTTTACCTTTTAATAAAGTCGGATCTCTAGTAGGTACTTAAGTTAATGCTGTTGTTTAAAGGTTATGTACAGCTCTTAGTTTTCAGTACTTTTGTTTCTATCTTAACTTTTCATATCTACTCGTAGCATAGTTACAACGAAGGTTTTTTTATCTTTCTGTCTTATGGCTAGAGTGCCCGGGTTCGATCCCCGGCCAGGTCAAGATGAAAAATGATCTTTTTCAGATTGGCCTGGGCCTTGGATGTGTATCTATATATGTATTTGTTATAAAATATAGTATCGTCGAGTTAGTATCCCATAACACAAGTCTCGAACTTACTTTGGGGCTAGCTCAGTCTGTGTGATTTGTCCGTATATATTTATTTATTTATTTATTTATATTTTATTTATTGTTAATGTGTTACCAGTTCAATGTTTAGCTGTGGGGCGTTATAGTTTAAGTAATTTATGCAATTAATGTTACAAGATTATTTGACAAATATTAAACAAAACGGGCAAACTCACGTATTTTTAGTCGAAAGAATGCCGACAGTTTCAGCCTAGTAAGTAGGCCATCCTCAGGGCGAGTGTCAAGGACGTCCCGGCGCGGCCGTCAGCTGATAACTGAGGAAGGCCGCCGCCTGCGCCGCGCGTCTCTATTTCTTATTATCTCGGGAGTTGTTTATCTGTATCTGTATTTATTATAAAATATAGTACTGTTGAGTTAGTATGTTAGTATCCCATAACACAAGTCTCGATCTTGCCTGCGGGATGGCTCAATATATGTGATTTATCCATATATATTTATTATCTAGCTATCTGCTGGTCACCTAACTTCTACTCTTTTTCACCACATGCTGGTGCACCACACGCAAACATCAATAAATGAGATGGAAGATTCTCTTCTTCTGGGATGAAACGTAACCTATGTGTTAATACAGGTAATAACCTATCTGTGTGCAAAATTTCTTCAAAATCCGTTGAGCGGTTTTGGCGTGATTGAGTAACAAATATCCATAAATACTCACAAACTTTCGCGTTTATATTAAGTAAGGATATTTACGCAATATAACATAATTTAGTTTGAGACGCGAGCACGATGGCCGTAATTGCTGCAGCCTCAAACAGATGCAGCAGTATCGACCAGGGTTGCATGCATCAACTATTGGTAGTGGGCATGAAGGGACTAACAGTAGTGGGTGGGCGCTGGCCAGCAATAGTTTGCATGAACTAACTGGTGGCGGAAGCACGCAAAGTAAATTCTCTCAAAGTAAATGTAGCTTTGGCTTCCGCAAAGTCACATCTGAATCTATTAACAATATAACATCGTTAAAATCGATTCATTCCTATCCAATACATCGAACGAATGCCACTGGTATTACTTTGAATTTTATTTATTTTCTATTCCCAACGGATACCACTGTTTAAACCAATACCAAAACAAGTACATGTTTTGTATGTGATTACAACATTTTTATTTGCAAAAATATGTGTAAGTTATTAATAAACAATTTTAGTTAGCACACGACTAGTTCAATTATACATATAGTTATAATAATATTAATTATTAGAATTTTCAAAAATATAAAATAAGAACAATTTGCTTACTATCTGATAATAATATAATATGACATAAAATTAACCTTTTTATATTAAAATCACTCGTTCATCACCTTTATAGTAAAGACTCAATGTTTTTTTTTTTTCAGAAATATAGAATATGAATAATTAACTAATAGTAATTATCTAAAAATTTGAAAATCAACGTATTTTTAATAAAATCAGTCGTGCGACACCTACAATTACTTCTCTGGGGAAATGCAACCGACATTCAAACTATTTTTATATTACAAAAAAGGGCAATCCGTGCCATCTACGGCTTGAACTCGAGGGATTCGCTCAGAGATTTGTTTAAAGACATAAATATTTTAACGGTAGCCTCACAGTATATACTCGAGAACATAATGAACGTAAGGAAAAATAATTCGTCATCCAAAAAAAATTGGTGATGTAAGAGATAGACCCTTGCGTAACGATCATAAATTATTTCTACCGCGGTATCGGCTTAGCAGAGTTAGTGATTCGTTCATGGGGAACTGTATACGTTTTTATAACAAGTTATCCAAACCAATCCTAGATATGCCCGATAGAAAATTCAAAGGTTATGTAAAACAGTTACTTTGTAAAAAGGCCTATTATAGTACTAAAGATTTCCTGAATGACAATAATATTGGGCTTGAGCTTGGCGCAGACACCTCGTAGTTTTGTATATATGACTATATATTTGGTACATTCGGTACAAAATATTTTTAAAAATGACATTATATAATTTAAATATTTTGACATATTTTTTTTTATATAATTTTTTTTAAACATATTTTTTTTAAATTCAATTTATAATGACTATAATAAGGACAATGTATACTCAGTCCACATACCTAGTTTTAAAGATAAACTAAAATTGTAACTTGACGTCGATTGGAGAAAATGCGCTGTGCAGTTTGTTGCCGCTTCTTCTGCACTCCGCTTTGGAAGCGGCATTAAACTTATCCATAAGTAAATTACTGACGTCAACAATTCTCAGTTGAAAATATATGACAATTAATAAGTGTCCAAATGACCTATGTTAAATAAATGATTTTGAATTTTGAATTTTTGAATTTAAAAAAAAAAAAAACGTAATAAATCAATCTTTTTTTTTAATATGAATTCGGGAAGCAATATTAAATTACTTTGTGGTTTTAGCATTATATTTGAATGACATAAAAATATTAGAAAATAAATTTAATTCGATGACTGAGCTGACTGTACCAAATTCAAATTTTGGTATTCGTTGGGACATAAAATTAAAAAAAATTAAGAGTGGTATCCGTTTGGAATAGAATAGAATTAAAATTTCAAAGAAATACCAGTGGTATTTGTTCGTGGTATTGGATAGGATAGGAATAAATCTTAAAATCGGGACAATGCTGAATTTCCCAAATTTTTTAGATATTTTGAGTTAGTTTAGTTAGTTATAGTTTTATTTTATAAGTTTTTAGATTAAGTTTTAGTGTTTAAGTTTTTATTTATTCATAATATTATTTTAATAAATAGTTTGTACTTTTGTGAAAATTCTTATGACTGAATAAATAGCTAACTACTTTTAAAGATTTGCACAATAATGTACAAAACATCGTTAAAATACATGTAAATATGACCAGCCATTCATCACTGAGAGGAAGGAGCGTTACCAGCGACCCTCCACGACCCTACGCGACCCTACGACCTCCATTAGTTAGGTGTAATTTGATTCTAATCGAAACATGTATTTTGCATATTTGTGTTAACTATACAATGTAATAAGTATAGTTAATACAACTATGTATATATGTATAATATCTATATACTTGCTTTTGAACCTATGAACCATATTAAAATCCTGGAAATAGAATCCCTAATTGAATACAGAATTGTTAAAAAAAACCGGCCAAGTGCGAGTCGGACTCGCGCACTAAGGCTTCCGTACCGTTATCTATAAAAACGGCAAAAAAATCATCTCTGTTGTATGGGAGCCCCCTTTAATATTAATTTTATTTTTAATGAATTATTTAATTTTAAAGCGATTATATGACTAAATATTCTGTGAATATTTCAAGCGTCTACCTGTTGCCGTTATTTATATCGAGCTAAAAAAAACAAAAAATCACGTTTGTTGTATGGGAGCCCCCTTAAATATTTATTTTATTCAAATTTTTAGTATTTTAATTTTTAGGACTAGCTCCGTGGCGCAGCGGTCAATACGCCTGCCTGCGACACGGAGTGACCGGGTTCAATCCCTGGCCAGGTCAAGATGGAAAATGATCTTTTTCAGATTGGCCTAGGTCTTGGATGTGTATCTATATATGTATTTGTTATAAAATATAGTATCGTTGAGTTAGTATCCCATAACACAAGTCTTGAACTTACTTTGGGGCTAGCTCAATCTGTGTGATTTGTCCGTATATATATTTTTATATATATATTTGTTGTTATAGCGGCAACAGAAATACATCGTCTGTGAAAATTTCAACTGTCTTACTATCACGGTTTATGAAATACAGCCTGGTGACAGACGGACAAACAGACAGACAGACCGTTTTTACCCTTTGGCTAAGGAACCCTAAAAAAGGTAAAAAACGAAAAAAAAATTGTATGGGAGGTCCAATTTAATTTTTTGTTTTTTTACCTTTTTTTTCTTACAATTCTGTATTCAATTAGGGATTCTGATTCCAGGATTTAAATATAGTTAATAGGTACAAAATTACGTTGTATATAAAACAAAGACGGGTTTGTTCGAACACTTACATATAACTAAAGAACGGGTGAACCGGTTTTTATAGTCTTTAGTTTGTTGGTTTTGGTATCACCCGGAATAGCAGAATAACTATTAAAATATCCTAAATATTTACGAAACAATAATCGCTAAACGAAGTTCACTGGGACAGCAAATCCTTATCCTTACTAATATTATAAATGCGAAAGTGAGTTTGTTTGTTTGTTTGTTACGCTTTCACGCCGTAACTACTGAACCGATCATCATGAAATTTTGCATACAAGTTCTCTGGAGTGCGGAGAAGGACATAGGCTACCTTTTATCCCGAGAAAAAGTACTATTACTGAGGGATCGACACTGACGCGGGCGGAGCCGCGGGCGAAAGCTAGTAATATATAAATATGTATCATATTTATTTAATGCAAGTCTGAGAGTAACAAAAAACATGGAATATACTAGCTGTACTCTTCCCGAATCGAAAATAACTTGAATTTCGAAAATGATAAACCCTTTTTTATTCTGCAAACTATGTAAGCATATATAGGAATACTGCCATCCTGATAGATAGAAAGTTAAAAACAACCACTAGTGCAAAGAATCAAAGTCAAAGTATTTTATTCATCGTAAGATATTTTAAATAACGTTCGGTGAACGCTAAATTACACATTATTATTTACAACATTAATATTGTTGACGTCAATAACTTACTTAGAGCTAAGTTTACGCCGCTTCCGAAGCGGAGTGCAGAAGAAGCGGCAACAAACTTGAATCATCGTCTTTCAGTCGTCGGTACCGATGTACTCTTTTAGTCTACACTTCGCACATTTAAAGTGTTTAACATTTTGCGTAAATCAGGCAAAACCTAGGCGAGCTTTTTTTATGATATGTGACGGCAAAAGAGCAAGCGAGTCACCTGATGGTAAGCGATCAGCGCTGCCCATGGACAACTGCAACACCATCACACCATATTTATTTATTTACACCAGGGTGTAATATAAAATGTTGCCAGCCTTTCAAGGAGTTGGGGGAAGGACCTGGGGAGGAAATGGGGGAAGCGAACTGTGTATTAATTAATTTTCTTTTATGATGTAAATGTTACTTCTAGGCACTGTGATTTTATTTTGAATGTGTAATCGAACGATGTTTACAACTGTAATTGCTGGCATGTATTTGTTCAGTACATAGAAGAATGAAGACGCATTTTTTTTAAATCTATGGTTCAGTACAACAATATCCAGCTATCTCATTCAAAGTTTCAAAATAATGTTCAAGCATGTTTGAGAGAAAGTCTTGTACACAAAGCTGCAGCAAATCTGGCAAAAAGCCGGCGACGTTTATTAGACGGCTGTCTGAATTAGAAGCGGAACTAGAATCGAATCTTGAATTTACTGAACCGATCTCCTCATTACTGAGTCTGTTTGCCGATTTCTTTTATTTCAAAGAGCATTGGACTAATCTAAGACTAATTGATCTAAATGTAATCAATACTTGGACATGTTATTTTTTTATATCAATGTTAGATTTTTGCTATCTATTTGTGACGGATGAAACGCGATTGCGTGCAGCGAAGATGAAAATGTTGTTGCAATTGTTGGGGCAATTAAGTGCTGGAACAATATACCTCCACCTTTTATCTCGGCATTCGTTCAAGAAACATTTTATAAAATCTCTTCTACTACAAGACCAAAAAGTTGGGTTACAGACTTAGTTGCCCCAGTGGTGGTTCGTGGTTCTTTTTTTGAAAATATTTTGATGTAACTATTTATTTCGATCTTTGAACTGTACTTCAAATTTTTTCATGTTAGTATTCCATGAAAATTAAGGCTAACTGCGCGACGAAAAACATACGTTTTACAGTATTCTTCTGATGAACAGCGCGTTAAGTTAGTATCCTACGACACAAGTTCACGAATTACTGTGGGGCTAGCTCAATTTGTGTGATATGTTCCTACTTATTTATTTATCTAGCTCCGTGGCGCAGCGGTCAACACGCCAGCCTGCGACACGGTGTGACCGGGTTCGATCCCCGGCCAGGTCAAGATGGAAAATGATCTTTTTCAGATTGGCCTGGGTCTTGGATGTTTATCTATATATGTATTTGTTATAAAATATAGTATCGTTGAGTAAGTATCCCATAACACATGTCTCGAACTTACTTTGGGGCTAGCTCAATCTGTGTGATTTGTCCGTATATATTTATTTATTTATTATCAAGGTAACTGTGAGTTTACTATCTTATAAAAAATCCAGAGATAGAAAATGGAGCGATTCACCAACAGAAACCCGTCGGCCCGGTAAATCGGGCGGAAAATCGACGACAGTTATTGGACGGCAGCTCACATTAAGCCGATTGCTCATGGATGGCGGACTCACGTACATTTTGTATGGGAAGCCACTTATTAGGGTTCCGTAGCTAAAGGGTAAAAACGGGATCCTATTAACATCGCTACGCTGTCCGTCTGTCTGTCAGTCACCAGCCTGTATCTTATAAACCGTGATAGTTAGACAGTTGAAATTTTTAAAGATGATGTATTTCTGTTGCTGCTATAACAACAAATACTAAAAAATAGAATAAAATAAATATTTAACGGCAAAAAATCACGTTTATAGTGTGGGATCCCCACACAATAATGCTGATGCATGATTTTTTGCCGTTTTTATAGATAACGGTATGGAACCTTCGTACGAGTCCGACTCGCACTTGGTCGATTTTATTAACATTTAGTTTTTTATCTGAAGGCATCGGTCAAAAACACTGCCTAAGTGATTTAGACCGGTTATGAGTTTTGACTGTAACATAATTGACCGAGCGAGCGAAGCGTCTCAGTTTCCACTGGCCCAAAATTCTTTTGTCCGTCTGTCTGTCTGTTCTCGTCTACAGGTCCGTAAGTAGTATAAAAAAAAAAAAAAAAAAAGTCGCATTTCTCAACCGATTCTCATGAAATTTTGTGAGCAGGTTCGGTAATTAATACAATTTTTTTGTCGTGCCAGTTTTTCGAAATTTTAGAAAATGGCGGATATATGGCGGTCTGAAACTTAAAAAAACTCATAGCACAGCTATGTGGAAAAAAATCAAAAATGTCATTAGACTTTTTTGTTATTCTCATTAAGACGCAACTTTTTTGTCTGAACAACTTTTTTATACGATAAACTTGAACGTGTTTATAGTCGGCAATTTGCCCAAAAGTTGCCTGAAATCGATTTTCTGTATATTTTTTTATATTACTGCATTCAGTATGATATCGTAAATACAAATCTATGGTATGATAAGTATGAAAATGGTGCGTAGTAACTGTGACGTCGGCGATACAGCGAAAAAATATTTTTTATATAAACATACCATGTGTGGGATCAAATAAAAGGGCTTTATGAGTAGACTAGCTTTCGCCCGCGGCTCCGCCCGCGTTAATGTCGATCCCTCGGGAATAGTACTTTTTCCCGGGATAAAAGGCCCGGGATAAAAGATAAAGCCCATGTCCTTCTCCGTACTCCAGAGAACTTGTATGCAAAATTTCATGATGATCGGTTCAGTAGTTACGGCGTGAAAGCGTAACAAACAAACAAACAAACAAACAAACAAACTCACTTTCGCATTTATAATATTATTATTATAATATTATGAGTAGAATGAGTAGATGAGTAGATTACACAGAAAAGAACTTCACTCCCATATTGCTCAACTCACAGACTATATGTAGTACAAAAGTTAAATATATATTGAAATGAAAGAAGTTGAAGTACGTGAAGTGGGAGAGGGAGTGAAATTGAACAACTTTCCCTAAGGAACATATATCAAAATATGAAAAATATTTTTTGGCTTAAAGCATGATACTGAGAATTACTTTTATGATTGAAAACACTTAATAAACTTAGAATCCTGAAATAAAAACTAAAAATAAATAAATAAGATTTACAGGCGATAGCCACAGGATACTGTGACTTGAGCCCGGGCCTTATAGGTGCTGGCCACTTCTTTACGTAAAATTCGCATGTTTGTCTGCCATAGTAGTTGAAATTAGCGTCCTTTTAAAAATTTTGACTAATTGGTAACAACTATGAAACCGGGTACTTGAACTTGCCTCCCATTCACCCATGCCAAGTTCGCTATTCCGATATTTCCGATCTTGATGAGGATCTCTCCAACTTAGTTAATGTGTAAAAAAGCATACTAAACATGGTGTTTAAGGGCCGTGTTTCCATACAAGAGTAGTCCCCTGATTCCTCGCCGGAAAGTACCAAGAGAGCAATGATTTTGTAGTTAAAAAATCCGTACGTTTAAATTTTTTCATAATTGAATTATTTAAAGAGATATGAACCTTCAAAAACATGAAAAATTTATGAATTTCCGTTGTGTTCAAACATCAAGAAAACAAATTTGCCAATTATACATATAAGAAAAAGAAAACACAGAAACACGGCCATAGCTTATTTCAAATTTTTACTGTAAAAAGAAATTAAATCGGTTAAGTTTTGGAGAAGAAATCAGAGGACTACGAAGCGTTAATTTTGTGTACTTTAATAGGTATGTATTTTCCGGCCTAGCTGCAGTTATCTCTATCGCACTCTGCGGGGTTTGTTTGGGTACGCGGCGCGATAGCAATAGATATTATAAATACCTATTTTTTCAATTCTCAGTGTTTCCTCTTAAAATAGGGTCTGGTCGGGTCTTCTGGTAAGAGGAATATAGGTTTAAATTTCCGTTTCCTTTGGTACCTAATTAAGAGCAGCGGAGATTGGGAAATAGTAACTGAAAGAAATCATCTTTTAGTCAATTAGCATATCAGTAACAGATATATTTTGTTGGTTGTAAGGCTCGCGAGGTCTACTGTTCTCGCAGAACCACTAGTACATATTATATAACAACGTCGGCTTTGTTCGAACACTTGCAACTCAAAAACGGTTGAAGAAAAATCTTTGATTTGTTGGTGTTTTTATCGCCCTTAATGGCAGAATAACCATTAAACTTAAGAATATTTACGACAAAAAATTACAACAGAACAAAGTTTGAGGAGAGCTCTCTCGGCAAACAATTATATAACACAAAGTCGGCTTTGTTCGAATACGTAAGAACAGGTGAACCGATTTTTATAATATTTGTTTTCGTTTACGTTTTTACGTGTATTGCACTACATACTATTTTTATGATTATATTTTACTAGCTTTCGCCCGCGGCTCCGCCCGTGTCAATATCGATCCCTCGGGAATAGTAGTTTTTCCCGGGATAAAAGGTAGCCTATGTCCTTCTCCGCACTCTAGAAAACTTGTATGCAAAATTTCATGATGATCGGTTCAGTAGTTACGGCGTAAAAGCGTAACAAACAAACAAATAAACAAACAAACTCACTTTCGCATTTATACTTATCCTTACTAATATTTTAAATGCGAAAGAGAGTTTTTTTGTTTGTTTGTTTGTAACGCTTTCACGCCGTAACTACTGAACCCATCATCATGAAATATTGTATACAAATTCTCTGGAGTACAGAGAAGGACATAGGCTACCTTTTATCCCAGGAAAAAGTACTATTCCCGAGGGATCGCCATTGACGCGGGCGGAGCCGCGGGCGAAAGCTAGTAATATTATATAGTAAGGATAGTAAGGATAATTATATACCCATCATCGTCATCGTCATTCCAGCTTTAGAATTCAACTCGACAAAGGTCTCGCCCAAAGATTCTTTGTTCCAATTCAGGATATGGCCATACTCACCACGCTTGGAAAGCGGGTTGGCGAGCGCAGTTTCTTTGGTTTCTTGTACTTCCGATGCTGCTTGGAATTTGTTGAATTTGAATAGGAAATTAGGATACTACTCACTCAGATACATACATACATACATATTATCATGCCTCTTTCCCATGGGGGTAGGCAGAGACTATAGATCTCCACTTGCTACGATCCTTACAAACCTCTTTTGCTTCATTTACATCCATTACTCTTTTCATGCATGCTCGCCGGTTCCGGGTACTCCTTATTTCTCCTTTTGCAAGAACCTTTGCAATTTGGTCACGATACGTTCGTCGAGGCCGGCCCTGACCGACTGTCACAACCACATGTGCCGTATATATACCTTTCGTAAGTCTCTCTTCATCCATCCTCTCTACATGTCCAAACCATGTCAACATTCCTTTCTCAATTTTTGTCACTATATCGTCTTTCACTCCACACCGATCCCTTATTACATCATTTCGTAAACGATCTTTCATTCTTACTCCACATATACTTCTTAACGCTCGCATTTCAACTGCATTTATTCTGCTTTCATTCTTTTTCTGCCATACCCAACTTTCACTACCATACATCAGAGTTGGCAGCAACACTCCATCATGGACAGCCAGACGCGCCTTCTCGGACACTTTTCTGCTATTCATAAAGGAATGTAGTGCCCCATTCACTCGATTACCTGCAGCCACCCTGTTCTCAATATCACTTTCGTGTCTTCCATCTCTCGTAAATACACAACCTAAGTATACGAAATCTTTCACTTGTTCCACTCTTTCTTTCTTTCACTCAGATGCATGGGGAAAAAGTATACGGCAAACAGCCCATCTGATGAAAAGTGGTTACTATAAACTATGGACGTTTGCCACTCGCGCGTTGCCAACTCTGAAGAAATCTTTTCACGCTCTGTTTGAAGAACCCCATGTTGTAGTCACTCGGGAAAAACCATGGCAGGTCCACAACGTACTCCACATGTACTGTCATGCCTGAAACTTATTACATCCCTCTTTTTTCATCGTTGAAAATAAACTGGCTTAATCCATTAGTCCCATATATTTAACAACACATTGTTACCCAAACAATAACACAATCTCATTGTGAAACTCCATTTGAGCATCCTTCCCTTTAACCATAGGTTCTCAAACTTGAGCTGTACACCATTTTTCATCATCGCATTGAGCTCAATGGTCCAGTGCGTAAGTATTGTTAGCGTTTATACATTACGTAATTTCGGACATATAATTCAATTGGTGACCACAAAATAACAATAAATAAATCGTAGTTATCCATACATTATCTTTACTTTTAACATCATGGACCCTTGATTGAAGAACTGGCAGTCCAGAAGACCGCGGTCGCGATGGTGGTGGGTTGAATTATATACGTACTAGCTTTCGCCCGCGGCTCCGCCCGCGTCAATGTCGATCCCTCGGGAATAGTACTCTTTCCCGGGATAAAATACCTTTTGGGATACCTCCTATGTCCTTCTCCGAACTCCAGAGAACTTGTATGCAAAATTTTATGATGATCGGTTCAGTAGGTACGGCGTGAAAGCGTAACAAACAAACAAACTCACTTTCGCATTTATAATATTAGTAAGGATAAGAATAATGATAAGGATTCGTACTCAAAAGACTGGCCAGAAAAAGCTCATTGCGTGTGTTTCTTTCCATACAATGACATAGATAAGAGTCTTGGTCTTAAAATGATACCGGATGACATCAAGTTAAGGTCTTATGACGTGATTTTTTAAATGTATATTGAGGGCAAATGAGCAGACGAGCCACTTGATGGAAAGTGGTTACCGTCGCCCATGGAAATCTGCGACACTAGAGAAGGTGCTGATTCGTTGTATAGCAGTTATATTAACATACATTGCAGTTTGCATGTAGTCATAAAATAAGAGGAACATAGTAGGTCCAACATTTCCCATGTTTCACGTTATACGATACACCACATACACGTCACCCCGCTTTGGGCAACACTCCTCTATACGGCATTCCTTCTACAATTATATAGGGCAAGAAAGGATGCCTAATGCAGCAGCTTACCGTTTCTTTTGTGTTTGACTAAGTAGAGGCACGCGAACTGCCGCTTGTGTGCTAAGGTCCTGTCCACAGAAGGCAACTTTGTAAATCTATCTTTATGAGAATGCTTATTCAAAAAACAAAAATAAATGCTTCCATGCCGGTCTGGGGAGTAAAAAACGTAGAATGTACCAGTTGTTTCTCTTCCTGCGTAGATCGTAAAAGCCGATCGAAGGAATGGGTAAAATCTGAGCAATCATGTTAATAGGCGATGCGGCTAGCAACCCATCACTATTATGATTCCGTTTTCCACCTAATTCCCACCAACAAGCTCAACGTGGCTTTCAAGTCTTAAAGACCTAGGCTCTGTCTACCCCGCAAGGGAAAAAGATGTGATACTATGTATGTATGTAAAAATAAAATGAAATTTCATTTCATTTCAAACGTAAAGGATTCGTTTCATTCAGTGAACAAGTTTTTTGTTTGCAAAATATTTATTTTATGACAATCTTTTATTATAAACGAATCCACACTATAAAGTGTTCCAAGACAAATCAAATAAGCCTAAACACGATTAGTGTACTTTGCTTAGTTTAAAAGTTCCTACGGCCGTCTTCCGATTCCATTATAAAACCAGCACAACAATTCCATAATACTGTATTGTCATCCAATTTGCCCATGCATGGAAAATTTCAGTTCACGGTAACGGGGAAGTGGATCAAATTTAACAAGCAAGATTTTATTACAGACAAACATCGGGACAGGTGAAACAAAATAAAACTTTGTACAAAAATAGGTCATTGGTTCCTTCATAATTATTAAATTATTCGAGTTTATCCGTTAAAACCAACCTTAATCTTTACTCTTTAGTCTCAATTTAATTCAAAACGTTTATTTAATATAGGTCATTTGGTCACTTATTGATTGTCATATATTTTCAACTGCGAAATGTTGACGTCAGTAAATTACTTATGGCTAAGTTGAATGCCGCTTCCAAAGCGGAGTGCAGAAGAAGCGGCAACAAACTGCACAGCGCATTTCGCGCTGTCGCCGTCGCCGTCAACTTACAATATTAGAGTATCTTAAAAACTAGGTATGTGGACTGAGTATACATTGTATACATTGTTGTTAGTGATGTGCCGTTCCCAAGAAAGTTCCTACATTCCCCAGATTTCCAAAATCGTTCCCGGGAACGTTCCCAATAAATGGAAATGTCAGGGAAAGTTGTAATTTTATTTGTCATACAACTTTTTTGTCAATGCAAATATATTGAACTGATGTATATGCATTACTTGGTATATGTAATATATAAATATTTTCAATAATCGACAAAATTTCCGAAATAAACGGGAACGTTCCCAGGGAATGTTCCCAAATTCCCGGGGAACGTTCCCTTGTTGCCGGGAACGTTCCCTTGTTGCTGGGAATGAGATCAAATCTCAAAAGTTTTTATTTAGTAAGTATACAAGATTTTCCTAATTTAGATGGGAACGTTTCCCCGAAATTGGGAATGTTTCCGGAAACATTCCCGTAAACGGGAACGGGGAACGTTCCCTGGGAATGGGAATTTGGGAACGGCACATCACTAATTGTTGTTCTAGATAATAATTCAATAATACTGCATTTTGAAAATCCTTACGAAAAACATACTAAATAAATGAATAACAATGATGATGAAGTCTAGTTTAATTCATAAGCTTAGGAAGTTCACATTCAGCACAAAACTTAGCCACTTATTATGGACTTATTCTTAAATATCTGAGCCTAAATAAGCAATTTCATATTCTCATTTACATAAAGGGCATATTTTTTTTATATTTTTTTTTACACAATAAGACATAAACTTTAACTAATAACTGACAGTGTCGCATAATCTCCATTGTGGTTTTCTGTACACTGACATTGCCAAACTAAATTACCAAAAGACTTAAACCATTCACGTACATATTTAAGCGGGTGCCGCGCGAATAAAAAACGTCGCTACTGCGCAAGCCATTAGGCTGCGCAGAACCATTAGGCGATTAGAAAAAAAAGATGTAAAGTCTTAATATTTTCATATTTATATTTTTATAAAAAAAAAATTAGGAACAGGGCGACCTCTGTGATGTAAATATAAATATTGTCATATGAGAAAAATAAAAATTACAAAGTTTTCGAAGAGAAATGTTTTTTGATATCATACCATAAATATATCCTTTTTAAATTTCACATGTATATATTTCAAATTCCAACAAGAAGGCGACCTTGTTCAAAGATCGACCTAAATTATACTAATACTTTTGTTGTATTAATTTCATTCAGCGCATAGTACTAGTGATTTGAAAACACGTCAAAGGACAATGCCGATTCGACTATGGGAAGTGGCGTCTTTTTTTTTTCGCGCGGCCACTGACCAAACCTTGTTTTTATTATAGATAATAGCATAATAAACAAAACGTTATATGAAACATATACCTCTAAACTCAGTCCGAGCTGAGTTATTTGAGTTTGAAATCAGTAAATAATCATATATTTAAGAAGGCAATTTTCGTCAAAAAAGTGGCAGGTTAATTGAAATATGCAATGAAACATTATCTTTGGACTTTTTTATTATCACTTTACCCATTTGCGGCCTTCCCCACCAACAGCAAACGTTGATCAGCGAGTTTAGTGGTACTGGTGAGTCATCGGTCAATCAATCCGGGTTCTTCTCACACTCTCGTTGGAGAGTCGGGGATGCTGTGCAGGACCGTGTCCTTTTCAGCGGATGCTGCCGCCGCCTGCAACTACAGGCGGGTCACATAGCTGTGGCCGTGGCGGCCACGTCGGGTGAAGTCTTGGCTACTGGGGATGCTGTGCAAGCGCCGCACTTGAAGCGGCGCCTATGTCGGCGGTCGGCGCTAAGATGGCAGCTCTGGGCGAAGGCTTGTGTTTTCCGTCGGGTGGGCGGGCGTGTAGCGGCGCGATCCCTCGGAGATGGGGGTGCGCCGAAGAGTCCGCCCTGGAGTACATGGCCTTCGCCAGTCGGGAGACGAATGCGTCCAGGCCCTCCCATTTAAGGTCCCGCTGAATGACGTCGTTCCTCACGTAGCGTGGGGCCCCCGTCACTGCTCGGAGACATAGGTTCTCTTGGGCTCGGAGACGACGTCGGTTCGTCTCCGAGCAGTATGCGTACCACGCAGGGGCCGCGTACGTGAGGCGGGATCGTACATATGTTTTGTAGATCCCGAGCTTCGTTCTCAGCGGGAGTCGGGAGGAGAGCACTGGGCGCAGCTTCCCCCGGGCCATCTTTGCGCTTGACACAGCCGCGTCGACATGTTGCTGCATAGTGAGGCGCCTGTCTATCTTCACCCCCAGGTATGTGACGTGTGGCTGCCACGGCACTTTTTCCCCGAAGAGCGTTAACGGCGGCGGGAGTATGCGGGCGGTCCCCGCCAGCAGGGCTTGCGTTTTTTTGGCATTGACCGACAACCTCCATTTGGAGAGCCAGTCAGGCAGGGCATCAAGGGCCATTTGGACTTTCTTGGCGGCGTGCTTCGCGTTCATGGATTTGGCGAAGTACGCCGCATCGTCGGCATATAATGCCAACTCGGCCTGACCGGCTACGGGGATGTCGTCGGTGTACCACGCGTAGCAAGCTGGGGAGAGACAGCTGCCCTGAGGGACGCCCGCCCTTACCGGGCGCTCCGACGAGAGGGCGTCCTCGACCGCCACTCTGAATTTTCGCTCTTCGAGGAATGAGGACACGATCCTGATGATTCTCTTCGGGGCTGGGGACTCCGACAGCTTGTGTAGCAGCCCCTCGTGCCACACCCTGTCGAAGGCCTTCTCGTTATCGAGGAGCACGACAGCCATATGCTCCTTACGGTTGGCCGCATCCGAGATCTTGTGAATGACTCTTGCCACTTGAAGCGTCGTGGAATGTTCTGGCCGAAACCCGAATTGCTCCGCACGCGGTGGAATGTGCGGGAGCAGCACGCCGAGCAGCAACTTCTCGAACACCTTCGAGAGCGCGCTCAGTAAGGTGATGGGCCGGTAGCTTTCTGGGAGGCGCAGGTTTTTACCCGGCTTTGGCAGCATGATGACCCGCCCGGTCCTCCACTCTGTAGGGTAGTGGCCCGAGCGCAGAATGCCATTGAAGAGCCGAGTTACCGCCGTAATAAAAGACGGCGGTAAATGGCGCAACGCCTCGTTCGTGACGTTGTCTGCGCCCGGGGCCTTCCTGGGCTTGAGGCGGCGGATCTCTCGCAGGACTTGGCCGGGCGTGAAGTAGACTGCGTCCTCCTCAGCCGGTATCGGCCCTGCTAGGTACTCTCGAAGGTGTTCGGTCACCCTTTGATGGTGCTCTGGGTCGGCGATCGGGTTCGGCGTGAATTGGCGCTCCAAGTGGTCGGCGAAGATCTCGGCGCGGTCCTCCGCGCGGTAGCGCGGGTAACCATCCGCTGCCAGCAGCGGCCGCACGGGTTGGGGCTCCGTGGACAGCCGGCGGCATAGGCGATGAACAGAGGGGATGTCATCGCCCACTGCGAGCAGATGGTTCTCCCACGATCGGGCTGCGTGCTCCTCGAGGCGGTCCTTTATGGTCTCCACCAGCTTGTTGAGGCGAGTCTTGATTTCCGGGCAGCGGGTGGCTTGCCACTGCCTCCGTGTCTTCCTCTTCGCGTCCAATAGGCGGGTGATATCGGCCGGTAGCGGCTCGGGCTTCGAGCCCGCCGGCAACTCGCGCGTGGACGCGTTGAGGGCACCTTGTATGCAGCGGGTAATAGCGCCCGCCGCCAGCTCTACCTCTTCACTGGTGGAGACCTTTTGGAAAGCGATTTGGGGCTTTCGGGCTTCCAATTGGGACTGGAAATCGTCCCAATTTATTTTTGACTTCTTCCTGGCCAGCGTGACTCTGGTTGGCTGCTCCTTAAGGACGAGGAGTACCGGCCTGTGGTCCGACGGCAAATCCGGGAATACTTCGAGGGTCGGCGGCGTCCGTAGGCCTCTATAGGCCACGAGATCGATGATATCGCCGATGTTGGTCTTGTGATTGTAGTGGGTCGGCTCGTCCGGCCCCACTACATCGTACTCGTGGCGTATAGAGTCCGCGAGTATCCGTCGTCCCCGCGGGCAGTCCTTGGTGGAGTTCCAGTATACGTTTTTGGCGTTATAGTCGCCGGCCACTACGGTCGGCGTGGGGTGCAGCAGGAGGGAGCGCAGCTCTAATAGATCCAGGTACTGCGCTGGCGGTATATAAATGGCGAAGAGCCGGGTCTCCCGGCCGCCGTAGTGAACAGTTACGCCCAAAGCGTACATTGTTCGGAACTCCACGTGGGGTATGGCCTGGTGGACGACATCTCTCTTGACGTACACCGCCAGTCCTCGAAACGGTGTGCCGTCGGAGGCCTTCTCGTCCTTGCGGTAGCAGATGTAGTTGGGGAGGTTGTATTGTTCACCCTCCCCAAGGTGAGTCTCGCTGACCAGGAAGATGTCTACATGTTGCTCCCGGAGGAAGTGGGCCACCATCTTTTTCTTCCTCCGGAGCGTTTCGGCATTCCAGTACATGATTCTCAGAGGTGTGCTATCCATATTAGTTGGAGCTAGGCACACCTCTGAGGAGCCCCGACGCTTCTAATTGGTCGGGGGTCATGGCCATCATATTGGAGAAGGCTTGGAACAGCATCGCCATTTGCGCTTGAGGCATGGGCGCGGTCGTGGCGGGCTGCTGCGGAGCCTTCTCGGGCTGGGCGGCCTGGGGAGCGGGCTGCGGGGGCGCCGGAGCGGAGCTCTCGGCTTGGTTTTTCTTTTTTTTCTTGTTTTTTCGTTTTTTCTTCGGGAGCTCCGCTCCGCGCTCGGTCGGTGGATTGGCGGGGGCCATCAATGAGGCGTCCGCTGCCTCCTCCGTTTGCGTGCGGGGCGTGAGCGATGTTCCACTGCGAGCCACCGCGCCTGCCTTTTTGTTGCGCGCCTCCTTTTTGAACACGGGGCAGGTGGTGTTGTTCGCTGGGTGAGGGCCGCCGCAATTTGCGCAGGTGGCCGGCTGGTCCATGGGTCGGTCGCAGTCGGCGGCCTTGTGAGGGCCCCCGCAGCGCACGCAGGCGATCGGCCGGTGACAATTGACCGACGAGTGCCGGAACAACTGGCACCGGTGGCATTGGGCGGGGCCCTGCTTGCCCCGCCAGGGCTCGATCTTCACGCCCGGCATATGCAGCAGCTCTTTAATGGAGAAGATATCGCTGCAGCCCTCGGTCCTCTTCACAAGGCAGAAGAAAATGCAGCCGAGGCGCTCTCCCCTGCCCCGGATGCCCTTCACTGCCTCTGTTTCGAAGCCGAGCTCCGCAAGCGCCTGGCTAATTTCGGCCTCCTCGGTGTCCTGCGGCAATCCTCTTATGGCCACCTTCAGCTGGCGTTCGGCCGGCAGCGAGTAGCAGAACCAGCTGATGGCGGCCTCTCGCTCCAGTTTGGTGAGGTAAGCCTGCACCATCCTATACTCATTCTCGTCCACAGGCGAGAACCGCACTCCCCGTCCGAAGGGTCGGGCCGAAGGTGCGCGACCCAATTGGCGGGCCAGTTCCCTGAAGTGAACCGACCAATCGGGCAGGCGCTCGACCACGAGTGGCGGGTAGCGCCTGGTTTGCGCCTTGGCCGGTTGAGAAGCAGGCATTGGTGCAGGCTGTCCTGGTCCACTTGTCGAGGATGTGGTATTGGGCGCCCCTCCAGAGGCGGCCCGGGAAGTACTGGCGGCATGTTGGGAGGCCGCAGCCGCGGTGTTTGGGCCGGCTACGGCGGCGGAAATCTTGTTTTGCGCCGATTGCGCGTTGAAAACAGCGGCTGCGGTCATACGCGCGGGCTCAGTCGCCCCCCTCGTGTAGATTGTATCAGTGGGCGTCGCCCTGTCGATGGCGGCGGCTGTGGGTTGCGTCTTCGATTTGGCAATCGAAACTGTTGTTGCGGCGGTCGTGGTGGCGCCTGCGGTCACTCGCGCGAACGAAAACGCGGGCGCGGGTAAGTTTGCCATTTTTTTAGCGGCAGGCGTCGGACGTTCGGGTCCCGCCGCAGTCCCGGGCTGCGGCGCGCGGCGCGGCTCGACCTTTGACGAGGTCGGCGCGGGTTTCGAGTCGAGCGCGCCTTCGGGGCGCGTCGCGGGGCCTTCCGGGGCCCGCGCCACCGGGGGCGCTATGAATGAGACCCGCTTCATGCGGGGGTCGCGCTGCGGCAGTGGTATGCCTGAGGGGCGAGGGGTCGGCTTCAGCGGCTCCTCGAGGTGGGTCTTGGGGTGCTCTGGCATCTCAAAGGCCTCAGACAGGTCCGTGAGTGACCCCGTCGTTGTCGAGGCCACCGGCGAGTCCTCCTCCTGTCCCATGTCTAGGGCTCGTGGCTTTTTGGGGGGTTCGTCATCCCCCGCGAGGCTGCGCGCCCTCTTCAGCACCGTCGCTAGGATCTCCCTGTGCGGCGTGTCCACCGGCGGCAGGGTGATAATGCCGCGCCGGGCGAAATCGAGCGCAGTGGCGTCTTCAAGCGTTGGCTCGGTGCCCCCGAGCTCATTCCGTTGGAGGCGAAGATACATCGCCATCCAACGAATGAGCCCCGAGGAAAAGGCTCCAGATTCGGCGACTCTGGCCAGCATGGCCAGGTCGCGGTCATGCCAGCCTCTCGGCGAGAGGCGGGCGGTGGGCAGCGTAGACGCTGCGGCTGGCGTGGCGACGCAAGGGGTCGCGTAGGCCGTGATGTCGGGCGAGGTGGGTCGGGAAGGGCCCGGCCCAGGCTCGTCCTCCTCGTGGATGGGCTCCATTCCGGAGCCCGACGACGCGCAGGTGGGGAGTCGCCCTACGCAGCCACACGGACCGCTAGGCCGTCTACCCAACACTCCTTTCGTCGGTGAGACCCGCTGGTGGGAGGCCGACTACTAAGAGTGCGCAGGAAAAACGGACCCAACGACCCGGGCAAAGTGTTTACAGGTAGGGCTATCCCCGCCGACGCTGTAACAGCGCTGGGTGCCGATCGGCAGTGCTCCACGATTAGAGCGCGACGATGCAGCGAGAGTAAACACAGTAAGGGCTCGTACGTACGGTAGAGGCTAACTAACAATCCGCCGAGTCATCGGTCATTATGCGAACAAAGCAGATCTATCCGTGGGTATACATGTAGCTAGTGTCCTTGCGCTAATCCCTTCCCCCACCTCCTTTCCGCCATCTCCACGCGCCACTCAGCAGGTATCTATTACCTTCCTGCTTTCACAGGTGCAATCTCAGATTTGATTGTCTCTTTCTTCGTGAAAGCAAGCGTTTGGAAAGATTCAATTTCACTCACCGTTCTGTCTTCGTGTCGTACGCGTATGTAATTCCAGTTTTTATATAGGAATGATCAAACGACGACTTGGCCTGTTTGATTGACTCCGACATTGATATCTTACCTTTGTGGATTGGCTTGTTATATGGACCTTACTGATATTCCCCCTGTGTAGTGAATCGACTTGTGTATTACGGACTCTGATTGCCAATATTGTATGTGCGTGTGTACAAAGATGGATCGTAGACAGTGCATTGCTTGTCTTCGAAGTATAAGTAGAAGTAATAACAGTACAAGAAGATCCTACCCTTTGACTGCGCAGTGCTTCCAACAACATTCATTCCTGATAGATTTTTTGGGAAGAAGTTATAAATATTACAGTATTATATGCCTTCGGGCGTCCTCTGACTGATCATAGATTAATTGAAGCAATATTATTAGCAATAGAAGCGACCGCAGAAACTGAGAACTATCTAGGCGATTATATCATTAATAAAAATATAAACGCAAGAAGAGCAGTGTTCTTGACGAATACAGCAGAGGATCTTAATCACATAGTCCATGACTTTCCTGTTATTAGTATGGACGAGTTAATTATTTATGCCTTGGGAACTTATCAAATCAAACAAGCTCGTAGTTATTACGGAGAATAGAAGTATGTAGAGATATGGACTTAGAAAGTCTCGAAGAACATAATATTACAGTCACAAATCCATGGTTGCTAAGGGCGCGAATACAATCAAGTTATAGACAATCTCGAATTTATTATACGTATATTTTAATAGAAGGTGGTATGGGAGGCAGGCAAGCTATATGCGCCCATTACTGCAGTTGCATTATCGGCAAACGAACGCTTGGCTGCTGTTCCCACGTCATGTCAGTATAGTACTTAGCATGGGGGAGATACTTATTTCCCTGTTCACATCTTCTTTTGTGATGTATATCACCACACCTATATTATTGTTGCAATAACCTTATTATGTAGGTAAACCTGATGTTTTACAAATAAAAGTACCTACTCGATCAATGTATGTATATGTTTTTTACCTGTAGTTTTTGTGTCATTACTAAAATCAAACAAATATTATTATAGGTAAAACGAATCTATTGTTAACATCTTTTACGCTATTCATACTATAACAACCAAATAATATAAAATCTTAATTGGTTGCGAGTTATACCATATACTGTAATAGTTATAAGAGTTGGGAATTATTAAATAAACACACTTAAAAAATTAACTGGCAATTTATTTTTGGATGTATTGTGAAAAGAGAGAGAGGGCAGTACATACCTGCACTGTGGTGCGCAGGGTTGGCAGAGAGGAGGCGGGGGAAGGGTACTATATATCTGTGTATACTAGGCTTTTATCTTGTTTGTTCGCAAAATGAAAGATGACTCACCAATACAACTAAACTCAAACAAGGTGTGCAGATGGTGGCGGCCGGCCTCAAAGGGGTAAAGTAATAATAAAAATGTTCAAAGATAATTGTTTTATTGCATATTTACATTTAAACTCGCGATTATGATAAAAATTGCCAAATAAAATACATGATTATTTATGAATTTTAAACCCAAATAACTCAGTTCGGACTGAGTTTAGAGGTATATATGTCATAATAAGTTTTGTTTAGTATGCTATTGTCTACAAGAAAAACAAGGTCTGGTCAGTGGCCGCGCGAAAAAAAAAAGACGCCAATAACCGGCATTGCCCTTTCACAATTTCGTGCAGCTCCGTCTTAAGAGCCCGCCATATGCCAGGCGGCGTGGCGATACAAACGCGGATGGTCTAAACGTTGGCTACTTTGGATATTTTCGTTTTTTAGGAATATTTAAGGGTTATTCGAAAAAGGAAAACATATGATGGCTGCCTTATCTGTAATGCAATAATAATCAAATGTTTCAAGGTTAATTTTAATGTATTTGGTGAATAATGCTATATACCCAGTAAATTAGACGTGATTTGGAGGCAACTTTGCAATTATTTTCTATCGAGAAAATTTAACGCAATCGTGTTTTTGAGTCATATAGTTACTAGAGTTAGTCCTAAACTTTGCTGCATTTTTATTTCAACTTGAGTATTTAATTATTGTTGACATAACAGTCAATCATGCAAAGCAGTGTGAGGTAGTATGGGCCCTTAATCAAAAACTTATTTGGATACAAGGTGTGAGTGTGATAAGACTCTTTGTTGACGTCATTCGATACCCGCACAGGTACATTCAAAGTGAAGAACGCGCGAAGATGGCTCGTTGATTTCATTTGCTTCATCATCATCTCAGCCGCAAGAAGTCCACTGCTGGACATAGGCTTCCCCCAAGGATTTACAACATGCCCGGTTGGAAGTTCATTTGCTTGTTCATGTTTTAATTTAAAATCTATACTATTACTATATATTATAAAGCTGAAGAGTTTGTTTGTTTGTTTGAACGCGCTAAATTTAGGATTCGAATAGGAACTCTTAGTTCAAATTGAAAAATTCTTTTTGTGTTGGATAGTCCATTTATTGAGAAAGGTTTTAGGCTATAAAACATTACGCTGCGACTAATAGGAGCGAAGCATCACTAAAAAATGTTTTGAAAGCAGGGAAATATTATCAATTTATAAAAATTAATCATAATAACAGAAATTGCCGCGGACGAAGTCGCGGGCAACAACTAGTAAAAAGAATTTTAAGCAACAAAAAGTCTCAAACTGTGTGCCAGACATTAGAGGGTACTGACGCGGGTCGCCGGCGGTTTCGCGGTGCTAAGTAAACTTCCGCCGAAGCCTCCTTCCGCCGGATGTGGATTCTCCCATTTGCCGGCCGGAGAACATCCGCAATTATTCCTATCGTTTTGTCTCATTTTCGTGCGGTGTTTTGTTGTGCGGGTTCGGGGGACTATAGATAGGTATATTTGTTGTGGTCAAGCGGTTAAGAAATGGAACAAGGTCAACGGATATAACTTACTCAAGTCTCTACATATATAAGGATTTTGAAGCTCAACCAAAAATATACAAACTGAATGAAGAGTTTTCAAAATGACATTTAAAGAAAAAGATAAATACTATTTTTCGGACTAGATGGCGTTGATGAAATCAAGTGTCAATAATAGCCCTTAGTGAAAAAAATAAATCGCCATCTAGCTAACTTAAACTTCTTTTTTTTATATTGTTCCTTTAAAAATCCTCATTCTGGCAACTTAAGTTTAAGACGTCATTATTGCGTTCTGTCAATTGCTGTCTCATATCACTTCATTCGTGAATCGCGCCTTAACTCATCCCACCTCAGTTCATTCGCGCCTTAGCTCTTCGCGTCCGAGTTCGCTCGCACCTCAGCACTTCGTACCTTCGTTATTCGCACCTAAATTACACACTCCAAAGTGTGATGTTGATTGTGCGCAATTTTACGTAAAATGCCAAAACTATTAGTTACTTATTTGTATTATAACGAAATAAAAACAATAAGGACGAACGGTCCTTACTGTCAACAACAACAACATGTCGGCATGTGTACGATTATATAGTGTTGCTATAGTTAATTTAGCACCCCCACAGGACAGGCTTTTTATATTTTTAGTCGGGTTTGATAATGTTTCACTTATTTACTTTGAAATGCCTCACCATTGTAAAAAGATGTCAAATTTTTAACTGATTCAAAAAAATTGGTTTTCTGTAAAGTTACGGACGATAATTTTACATGATAACGATGGAAGAAAGATAGATGCGTCACAAGCCGACCGCTAAGGTCGATCGCTTGTTCGGCGCTCTGGCTTGCACACGGAACGAGACACTTTTTGTTGCGTGTAGCCGGCGTTCATGCATATATAAGACGTTATCCAAAGTGGAACTTGTAAGGACCATTAATACAAGAAAAATCGCATATCTTGGTCACATCTTGAGAAATCCACAATATCATCTTCTCCAGACCATCAAGATGAGAAAAATTGCCAGAAAGCGCAGAGTGGGAAGACGCAAAATGTCATGGCTCAGAAACATCCGCCAGTGGACTGGAATGAAATCGGTAGAACAACTGTTCAGACTCGTCATGGATAAGACGCGATTTAAAGAGTTGACGGCCAACCTTCAGTGATCAAGCGGCACTTAAAGAAGAATCTTCTTCCTCTTCTTCAGAATCACGTCATAAGAAGAGATTATCGTCATCCACTTTATCAATTGGCTAGCTCCGTGGCGCAGCGGTCAACACGCCAGCCTGCGACACAAGAGTGCCCGGGTTCGATCCCCGGCCAGGTCAAGATGGAAAATTATCTTTTTCAGATTGGCCTTGGTCTTGGATGTGTAATATGTATTTGTTATAAAATACAATACTATCGTTGAGTTAGTATCCCATAACACAAGTCTCGAACTTAGTTTGGGGCTAGCTCAATCTGTCTGATTTGTCCGTATATATTTGTTTATTATTAATTAAAAACTGATTTGATTACTTTTATATTTCAGATTTCATCAAATTCGATCCAGTAGTTTGATTGCAATCTGTTTTATTAATATATTTTTGAATAATCTAACGTTATTCTTAAATATCGTATAGTAAACGAATGTAAATCTTAAAACAAAGTAAAAAATAGTTCATAGAAATTCTAGATAATATAAATTCTGTCAGACAAAGAGCTCCTAGCATATGATTTCAGTGAACAATTTACTGTAACAAGCATTACCATATTACCAACAAAAAGATTAGTTTGAAGAAATAATGGATAATAGGCGCCTCGTTACAGCCTGTTTTGTTTTTTGTTTAAGTTAACTTATTTCTAGAAATAAAATGCCGGTATAAAAGGTAGTATTTTAAGATCAGTATTCATGTTAAAAAATTCCCAAAGTTTATATTTTTATATTTAAAGTATGTATATTACACATAGTTAGGTAAAAGGCCTATCTGCCTTATAATTTAAACCTTTATTGAAAAAAACAGACTTCTGTTCTTATCCTTGGTTATATGCCAAGATATTCATAATCATCATAATTTCGTGAAGGTGTCACGGTCATTCGACCATGCACACCCTGGTGTCAGAGTTTTTCGGAACCGCTTCTCGGCCTCTGACGTGGTTCCTTTAACGACTACCATATATATATATATGGCAGCCGGGACCAACGGCCGGGAATAACGAGTTCTCCGAAGCACGGAATCATCTTTATTATCAGACAATCAGGTGATTCAAGCCTGCAATGTCCTAACCAAACTGGAAACAACTAAACAAAGTATGCTTCCCATGGGAATCGAACCCACGAACCCCGGGTCTTAACCACTGGACCACGGAGGCAGATTATTTAAATTCATACGATCCTCGAAACTTTATATTTAGACCACATGACAATCGTAAAAAAATCGTTTTTTCTATCTTGATCTAGCCGGGGATCGAAGCCGGGACCGTGCATTTCAAAACCACGTGCAGAACCACTGTCCCACAGAGGTCATCAAAAAACTAACCAGAAAGGTTTAAAGGCTTCAGGATTTTTTTACCACTGATTTGTGTCTCTTATGAGTGTTGCTATCCAACTATCTACATTATAATCGTCTTTGTCCCTTACCCTACGGGGTAGACAGAGCCTAAGTTCATAAAACCAAAAGGCCACGTTTAGCGTGTTGGTGGGCCTTACGGCGGGAAACAGAATCAAAATAGTGATGAGTTGTTAGCCGCATTACCTATTGTCATGATTCTTTAGGCTTTCGCCCATTCCTTTTACCGGCTTCTACGGTCTGCGTGGGACGAGAAGCAGCTGGCACATTCAAAATTTTTTTCTTTTATCCCTGGCCAACATCGAGCCAAGTGCCAGTCGGACTCGCGCAGGAAGGGTTCCGTATCTATACAAACGGCAAAAAAATCATGTCTGTTGTATGGGGGCCTCCCTTTATTATTAATTTTATTTTTATTTAATTATTTATTATTAAAGTGAATATATAACTAAATATTCTGTGAATATTTCAAGCGTCTACCTATTGCTGTTATCAATATCGAGCGAAAACAAACAAAAAAATCACGTTTGTTGTATAGGAGCCCCCTTATATATTTATTTTATTCTAAATTTTAGTATTTGTTGTTATAGCGGCAACTGAAATACATCATCTGTGAAAATTTCAACTATCTAGCTATCACGGTTCATGAGATACAGCCTGGTGACACACGGACGGACAGACATACAGACAGACAGACGGACAGACGGACAGCGGAGCGAAATTAACAGGGTCCCGTTTTTACCCTTTGGGTACGGAGCCCTAAAAACAAAGAATATACCAGCTGCTTCTCTTCCCGTGCAGACCGTAAAAGCAGGCCGAGGGAATGGGCGAATTTCTAAATCATGTATATAGGCGATGCGGCTAGCAATCCATCGCTATTTTGATTCCGTTTTCAATCTATACGCCATACGTGATCTTTCTTTGGTTCTTATTACCTTAGATTCTGCCTACCCCGTATATCAAATGTATTTATAAATTTAGTACCTACCTAATCGCTTTCCTTCATCAAACCCGCCACTCAAGTTAAAAGTACATCAGAACACAAAAGCGTGCTTTTTACATGCGGCTCAGCTATTTTCATTGGTCACTCTGTTAAGTGCGTGTGGAGTGGGGTGACCAATATGTATGTTTAAAAAAATACTTTTCAAAATAATAAGTTCATCTGGTAGATAATTGAAAAATATTGGACATGTATTTTTTCTATTGTCAATCAAACAAAAATTTATAAAGCCCGTTGAAGTTCCGTGTGACGTCACGGACCGGTACACTTTTTACCGGCCTGATGCGTTATGAGAACCCACTCCTGAACTTTGATGCGCTTTATCTTTAACATCTTTTGTTTAATTGAAAAACGAAAATCCTTATTTTTACTAATATTATTAATGCGAAAGAGAGTTTGTTTCTTACGCTTTTACGCCGTAACTGCTGAACCGATCATTATGAAATTTTGGCCGATTGTGCTTTTCTATTTCTTGTTCCGCGCTCTCGCTTGCACGCGGAAAGTGACACTTTTTCGTGCATGCAGCCGACGTTCATCGATTTGTAAGATGTTATCACGTCAAAACGGGTGCAACAACACTACTTTTTTTAAGTTGTGTAAAAACCTATTCCAAATTGTCCTTAAAGCATGGCTACAATATTTGCGTGCCACCACCCCCAGTAGAATTCAATGCGGCGATAGATTACTATCGCCGCATATAAGGGAGATGTGAAGTAGAAAGTGGCACTTTACTAATTATGACATCACATGCATTGCAAGCCACTCACTTGAATTTAAATGAAAGAAAAACATAGGTATAACAATACTACTTTTTCACGAGTGGTGTAATAACTTGTCCCAAAGTGTCCTTAAAGCATGGCTGCAATGTTTGCGTGCCACCACCCAGTGGAATTCAATGCGGCGATAGAAATTAAGGGAGATGTGAAGTAGAAAGTGGCACTTTACTAATTATGACATCATATGCATTGTAAGCCACTCACTTGAAGATAAATGAAAGAAAAACATAGGTATAACAATACTACTTTTTCACGAGTGGGGTAATAACTTGTTCCAAAGTGTCCTTAAAGCATGGCTATAATGTTTGCGTGCCACCACCCCCAGTGGAATTCAATGCGGCGATAGCAATTAAGGGAGATGTGAAGTAGAAATGGCACTTTACTAATTATGACATCATATGCATTGTAAGCCACTCACTTGAATTTAAATGAAAGAAAAACATAGGTATAACAATACTACTTTTTCACGAGTGGGGTAATAACTTGTCCCAAAGTGTCCTTAAAGCATGGCTGCAATGTTTGCGTGCCACCACCCCCAGTGGAATTCAATGCGGCGATAGCAGGGAGATGTGAAGTAGAAAGTGGCACTTTACTAATTATGACATCATATGCATTGTAAGCCACTCACTTGAATTTAAATGAAAGAAAAACATAGGTATAACAATACTACTTTTCCACGAGTGGGGTAATAACTTGTCCCAAAGTGTCCTTAAAGCATGGCTGCAATGTTTGCGTGCCACCACCCCCAGTGGAATTCAATACGGCGATAGCAGGGAGATGTGAAGTAGAAAGTGGCACTTTACTAATTATGACATCACATGCATTGTAAGCCACTCACTGGAAAATAAATGAAAGAAAAACATAGGTACAACAATAGTACTTTTTCACGAGTGGGGTAATAACTTGTCCCAAAGTGTCCTTAAAGCATGGCTACAATGTTTGCGTGCCACCACCCCCAGTGGAATTCAATGCGGCGATAGCAATTAAGGGCGGTGTAACACAGAAAGTGGCACTTTACTGATTTATACCGCTCTTCACGTGTCGTGTTGTGATTGGATAGTGTTTAGTTTTCTAGTGTGGTGGGCTATTAAAAGAACGCATATTAAAGACTGAAAAAAATTAGCATATTAGAGAACATATTTACTAGTCATAGTATATTCCTAACTGCCTCCGTGGCCCAGTGCTTAAGGCGTTTGCCTGTAGACTCATGGGTTGTGGCTTCGATTCCCACGGGAAGCATACTTTTCCCATCGGAAAAAAAATGGTGTTAATTGTTTCCAGTTTGGTTAGGATATTACAGGCTTGAATAACCCGATTGTCTGATAATAAAGATGAATCCGTGCTTTAGAAGGCAATATATGCCATTGGGCCAAACTGCCATCTAGTAGTCGTTAAAGGAACCACGTCAGAGCCTGAGAGGCGGTTCCGTAGAGCTCTGACACCAGTGTATGCATGGTCGATTGACCGTGACACCTACATTAAATAATGATGATGATAATATATAAACCAAAAGCCAAGTTCAGCGTCACGGTGGATGTATGTGAAAATGGAAAGAAACTAAACACAAGTTTCTAGCGTCATCATTCATTGTCATATTTAATTTTAAACTCTATGCGGAGAGAAAAACTTTTGGAAGTTATATTTTTTTCAATGTCTGTTGCTTGTTTTTTTTTATAGCGGGTGTTAAATTACGAAATAATATTTAAGGGGTATGATCAGTCCATGATATTAAAAAACTATCCCGATCGAACCAATTTAAAAAAATTTAGTTTACTCATAGAAAGCTGCATAATCAGGCTAACATAAGTTATAAAACGTCGCGGGAAAATGGCTACTATATTATATTTGACGGCTAGTATAAAATAATTCAGTCCGTCCGTATCATTAACGATTCTCTCAAAAAACTTAATGGACGGGTCTTCTAAAATAGTTAAAATCCTATTAGCAGTTGTGGTAGAGCCACGCTTTCGACAAAATTCATTTTTGCTATTAGCATGAATGGGCCGGCTCTTCCAGGGAAGTTTCACACTCCCACAGAAAATTGACATTAGAGTACAAGCTTTACCGCTTCTATGCTTCGTTTGGTGAGTGTGAGAGACGGAGGCACATCCTTCCTCCATGTCCTGAGGAGGACATGGACGAAGGATGTGCCTCCGGATTAACATGTGGGGACATGTCAATCCCTTAACACCATTACAGGCAACGCTCCTGTTGCATCTTGGTCGTTGGCGACTCGTTTGCTCGTTTGCCGTCCTATACAATAAAAAAAACCAATCAAGTGCGAGTTAGACTCGCACACGAAGGGTTCCGTACCACTATTCTTTAATAAGTTAAAAATTATTAAAAATATTTATACAACGTGATTTTGAATCCCCTAGCTATATTGAAATCTGGGAATCAGAATCCCTAATGGAACACAGAATTGCAAGAAAAAAAGGTATAAATCGAAATAGAAAATTAGATTTCCCATACAAAGTCGCCGATCAGCTGGACGAATCTATGAAAGGTTAAATTTATTTTTTCGTTTTTTACCTTTTTTTCTTACGATTCTGTGTTCCATTAGGGATTCTGATTCCCAGATTTCAATATAGCTAGGGGGTTCAAAATCACATGGTATTATATGATGTAACTAAAATTTTTGTTGCGTTGGCTTAGAAGATTGATTTTTTACAGCTCTAAAGGACAGTAGACCTAAATATTTGATATGAATTTCAGCTAGATACCTCTACGCGTTCCTTAGAAAAAGGGTCTTAACAGACAGACAGAAGGAAAACCGAGTGATCCTATATGGGTTCCATTATTTTATATTGAGGTATGGAACCCTGAAAAGAAAAAAAAAGCTATATTTGACAGGCGTTTAGAATTCCAATACGAATAAAATTGGAAACTATAGCTTATTACATTAGTCTTTAATGAAAATTGGGCGCGACCGCAAATTAATTAATTTGCCAACACATCCACCAATCAGCGGCGTTCAAAAATCCAGATCATTCCGCTGTAACAAGCAAAACAAACTGGATTAAACCGGTGCTAACCGGCGCGATCTGGTTTAATTTTGTTCGATCCGGTTGGCCGGACTGCAGATTTGTCCGCGGTTCTTATTGTCGTCGAGTATCAGGGATGTATATGTTTAAAGTGTCTTATTTATTTGTTCATAAAAGATAATAGATTGAAGGCTTAGTGGTTCAGTGGTCTTAGAAGAACAAAGTACGCTTTATACTGAGACATACATTTATTGACATCCTAAATAAATATGGTTCCTATTCAAAAATGTACAAAACTCTACAATCAATGTGATGTGGATATAATTTAAAATTCTATTATAATTGGAAACCACAAACTATTCTATAATGAAAACTGGTGCAACCGCAAATTAATTAACTGAACAATCAGCGGCGTTCAAAAATCTAGATCATTCGTGGGATGAGTACGGAATATTTTCATTTCCCATTCCGGCTGTAACGAGCAAAACAAACTGGATTGAACCGGTGCTAACCGAAGCGATCTGGTTTAATTTGGTTTGATCCGGTCGGGACGGCTGCCGATTTGTCCGCTGTTCTTATTTTCATCGAGTATTAGAGACCAGAGAAAGATCCCGTGTTTTATTTATCTGATTTAAAAGATTTGAACTTTCAAAAGGCTTAAGCGAATAGTTAAGCTTAGTGATATAAGAGCAAAGTATTATGAGTTCGAAACTCGTTTGTATATAGATAGAAGATTTGTCCGCCAGACAGTCCAATCTGATCTACTTGCCTAGAAGAGTCCTGCTTCCGATAGAGAAAAATTCTTGAGGATATCTGCATATTAGTGATGAAGTATTCACAAGTGTGTAGAATAGACAAGGCTAAGAAAAATCACATTTTAATTCCTGCCAATAATAGTCATTGCGTGCGTTACTTTTTACACAATGTGTATAAAGACAGCTCCGTGGCGCAGTGGTTAACAGGCCAGTCTGCGACACGGAGTGCCCGGGTTCGATTTCCGGCCAGGTCAAGTTGGAAAATGATCTTTTTCATATTGGCCTGGGTCTTGGATGTTTATCTATATATGTATTTGTTATAAAATATAGTATCGTTGAGTTAGTATCCCTTAACACAAGTCTCGAACTTACCTTGGGGCTAGCTCAATCTGTTTGATTTGTCCGTATATATTTATTTCTTCCTCGCCTTTTCCATATTTAGGGTCGGCTTTGTATGTCGCCTCTCTCCATAATTTTCTATCCTTAACCATATCAATATTTACACCCCATTCCCTCATATCCACTCTGATACATTCAATCCATGTCTTTCTTGGCTTCCCTCGTCCCCTACGTCTGTCTACTTCTTAATGGGACATTCTTTTTACCAGATGTTCGGCATCTCTCCTTTCTACATGTCCATACCATGTTAGACGTTGGCTTTTTAATTTGTCAATTACCGGTGCGACTTTCAGGCGTCTTATGTACTGGTTCCGAATCTTATCCATCGTAATTCCTCACATCCACCTAAGCATACGCATTTCCGCCAAATGAATACGATGTTCTTCTTTCTTCTTCGTCGCCCAGCACTCCGCTCCGTAAAGTAAGGCAGGTCTTATGACGGTTGTATATATTTAGCCTTTTAGTTTAAGTGGAAGCCGTTTGTCGCAAGTCATCCCTGTTAATCTTGTAGATTATTGAAAAATATTGGAAACGTATTTTTTTTTTGTCAATCAAACAAAAATTGATAAAGACGCGTGACGTCACTGGCCGGTACACTTTAAACTGGCCTGTTGCGTCCTGAGCCCCCACTCCTAAACCTTGACGCGCTTTACCTTTATTATCTTTTTTTCGATTGAAAAAATAAAATATATGTATATAATACTTTTTGATAATCTATATGACGGGCTAATTATTTTAAATGGTATTATTTTTTTTATTTTATACGATAGTAAGAAAAAAATATACATACATGCTTGGACAACCTATTCTGCACCACCCATTTTATTACATAATCATCTCTGTATCATTAAACAGTTACCTGGAAGAGATCGCTCTAAGTGATGAAGCCGCTGGATGTATACCATTTTATAGTGTTCCTTTGTACTCGTAGTGTATTTTTTGGTGCAAGAAAGTGTTCTTGTATTGTATTGGTTTTGTTTGGCTTCTCCTTCTTCGCTTTTTCCCTATTTGGGGTCGGCTCTGTATGATAACACTTTCGCTGACACTGAACCAGACACAAAAGAAATAACAATAGAATTACGTCTACAGGCGGGCAGTGTCAGCAAAAGTGTTAACTCTCTTCAAATTTATCTATTTTCCATCATATTGCCAGAAACTCCTCATAGGCTTGGTTTTGCCTGTGTCGGCTGATAAAGTTGAAATACAAATATGTTCATGATATCAAACAGCACATCCTGACTTCCTCACAAGTTTCATGAACTAATCGAGTCAAGATCTTGCGACTCAATCCGTCGAACTCAATACAACTTTTAATGAGCAGTTGCTTGCTGAACAACCCGAGACTTCAGTGCTACTTGCGACTATATGATTTGCTTTGAAAGAGAAAGCTTGGATGTTTGTTGTTTAACTTCCAATCAAAATAACGATAAGCATATTTGGGGTCCGTTGGTGATTGGAGTAGGATCGCGTAGGATCAGGCCGCGTCTTAAAATGCAGGCACAATATGATAGTCAATTATCATTTAGATCTAGTTTTCTGGTCCTGAGCACGTCATGCTTTGAAAGAGTAATCGTGTCGTATCGTGTGTCTTATTTTGACAGCTGTCAGTTCGCGCCGAAACGTTCGGAAATGCGAAGTGACCAGTGTAGCCACACATATAAACCAAGGTAAATAAATATATAGGGACATATCACTTAAATAAGCTAGACCCACAGTAAGTTGTGAACTTGCGTCGTGGGATACTAACTCAACAATACTATATTTTACAATAGATACTTAAATAGATAAACATCCAAGACCAAGGTCAATCTGAAAAAGATCGGTTTTTCATCATGACCTGACCGGGAATCAAACCCGGGCACCCTCGTGTCGCAGGCTGGCCTGTTAACCACTGCGAGAGATAAGATGATTGGCGAAACCAATAAACCAAGGGTTAGAAACCTCTTCAGAAAGGATCAGGCGTGGTTTAAACCCGGTACCTTTGACACTTATACAGCTGAACCACTACCACTCTTTGACAAATATACAGCATGTAACCTAACCAACGACGTTGAACAACTTTTCCTATGGGACCAATGCCGAGAACTCATATTTTTTTGACATTTTCTTTCTAATCGCCGAACCGGCCCAACACTTTTGTATGAAAATATATATTTTTTTTTTTTTGCATAGCTCCGGCCCAGCTGGCATTGGTCCCATAGGAAAAGCTGTTCATTTAAACGGGCTGAGTTACCCCTTCACGAAAACGTTGTTGGTTAGGTTACACGCTGTATAATAAATAAATAAATATATACGGACAAATCACACAGATTGAGCTAGCCCCAAAGTAAGTTCGAGACTTGTGTTATGGGATACTAACTCCACGATACTATATTTTATAACAAATACATATATAGATATACAGCCAAGACCCAGGTTAATCTGAAAAAGATCATTTTCCATCTTGACCTGGCCGGGGATCGAACCCGGTCACTCTCATGTCGCAGGCTGGCGTGTTGACCGCTGCGCCACGGAGCTAGTCAATGTATGTACCTAATAATGTTATATATGGATAACAATGGAAGCATGCATGACATGCACGAAGTGACTGATGAATACAGAGTGAAATTGAATTCATTATCAAACAGTTAATCTTTCTATTTGAATCTGAACAACCTTTACTAAAGGACGAACTGCGAAATTGCCAAAAAAAAAAAACAGCTGTTCCATAGATTTTGGCCAAGTAGATATTCCACTTTTGTATGAAAAAGCAGATAAAATTTTTTCGCGATGATATGAATTAAATTTCACCCTGTATATATACTGATAAATGATATTCGAACAAATCACACAGATTGAGCAGCCCCAAAGTAAGTTCGAGTCTTGTGTTATGGGATACTAACTCAACGATGTAACTAGACCATGTTGTACTTCCTTTAATGTCCTTCGTTTGTCCCCGAAAGTGGTGTCAAAGTTGTCACATATTGGAGACACAATATTTAACTACTTGAGCCATCGACAGGAAAAGAAGAAGAATTTAACGATACTATATTTTATAACAAATACATATATAAACTAGGGCATGCTCCCGGGAAATCCCGGCCTCGAAAATACCGGTAATTCCCGGGACTTTTTAAACAGCCCAGTACCGGGTCTTCAGCGAATGAATCCCGGTTCTTTCGATACTTTCGGTACTTTATTTTTCGGCACTTTTCTCACATGTCTTTCAATATACGATAACATCATATAAAGCAAGATCGGGCCCCGCTATAACAGGTGATAGACTTCATTATGTGTCTGTGATCAGCAAGATCAAAACTGGAAGTGATCACCGAATTGTAAGAGGCATATTGAATATCGATCTCAGACGTGAGAAGACTCGCATGACGAAGAGTAGGCTCCGAGCATCTCGAGGCCATATCCAGAACCACGAATCTTTAAACTTGAGCTCTGAAATTATTTCGAATGCCTTGAGGATTGCATTTCTATGGACGAGCTCAACGGGTTCGTAAAAGCTGTCCAGGCGGTCGGATCTAAGATCTTCAAGTCCCGCTCCAAACAGAGCTCTCAAAAATGGCTGAGCAACGATCCATGGCACTGCAGACCTCCGAAGATGCTGTCGCTTATCGGCAGCTCAATAGACAAAAAACAAGAGTCCTTGCGTGACGATATTCGCTCCTTTAATACAGACACTAGAGCAGAATAAGGGCTCCAAAGAGTTCGCAAGAGTTTATAGTCAAGAAAATGGTATTTATTATGAGCGTCTCATACATTTAGCCAATATTGGCGTGCAAATTAAGTGTCCTAGAAGCTGTTTAATTATGTTTATAAAGTTAATTTTATGTCACTGATTAATTTGTGAGCGTGATTTTGAACCTCCTTCAGGGAATCAGGATCCCTGATTGAACACAGAATTGCAAGAAAAAAGGCAAAAACCGAAAAAATAATTTCGCCCTTCTATAAAAATTCGTCCTGCTGAACGGCGACTTTGTATGGAAAACTCTATTTTTTTTTTTTCGATTTTCAGCTTTTTTTCTTGCAATTCTATATTTCATTAGGGATTCTGATTCTGAGATTCCAATATAGCTAGGAGGTTCAAAATCACGTTCTATTTATATCTACACTTTTATATTATATTTCGTCAATTTTACATTCCAATAATTATTTCACTGAATAATATAACTTCTCTACTTTTATTTTTTTATTAAAATTTTGTTTATATTAATATTGTTTAAACTGTGATATCTTATATCATTACATACAAAGTACGCGTTCTGCCTAGTCTATTCCAACCCACATTAAATTTTAATTAAGTCAGCAATACTCTCAGTTAGCGGCATATTGCATGAAACGAGGCGTGCAATATAATTATTCTGCTGGTTAAGCAATTTCGTGAATGTCATCACAAGTTTAAGACCTTGAGATTCGCTATTAAACAACTATTATTTGTCATAGTGTGGTTATACTATTTGAAATTATTCAAAGTTCATACCGACATGGGTTCCGATCTATTTGTTTAAAACTAGCCGCCCTCCACGAGAAGATATAGGTTATGTATGATATTTCAATATTTTGTCATTTTTTTTATCATAATATTTTATTTTCTAAAACATCATTTTTAAATTTAATTTATAATTACTTTAATAAGGACAATACTCAGTCCACATACCTAGTTTTTAAGATATCTGAAATTATTATTGTAAGTTTACGGCGATTGGAGAAAATGCGCTGTGCAGTTTGTTGCCGCTTCTTCTGCACTCCGCTTTGGAAGCGGCATTAAACTTAGCCATAAGTACTGACGTCAACAATTCTCAGTTGAAATGTATGACAATTAATAAGTGTCCAAATGACATTTATCTTTTGTGTTATAAGAACTAGTTCTTATAACACAAGAACTTGTTCTTATAACGTAAATACACATGTCAGCTTAGTCTACCTGCGACCATGAAAACTGTAAAGTTTTCGAAACGTTAGGTGTAATAATGTAATATACGCAATAATACCGTATTATAGTGATTTTATTTCAATGTGTAACAATCGCGAAAATATCAGAAACCACAAATTACTTACTAGTAAAAAGCAGAAAGTCTAAAAACAGAAATAAATTCAGTGTCTGGTAACAGTCGTCATTTGTCGATCCTTCTGTGCGGATAATCCTCACGGATTGATCTACAACACACATTTTTGTCTTTCTTTCCGCTTGCTTTTGTTTTTCGTGTGTGTAAGTGGCCAATACTGATATCAGATTTTTCTAGCTGCTTTAAGGCATCTGACATAGATAAACAATCTATTCCTTTCTGGATAACATAGATAGAAGAATCATTTATTAAGTAACTATATAAGTACCTGGAACACCAATCTTCAGTGTGGGCTCTGTATACACGCATTATTTAATTTTTTTTACGTTTTCGGCTCTGTGTTTCTTTGAATCTCAAGGTCACGAGTTCGATTGCCAGGTCATGCTGGAAAACCATCTTTCTCAGGTGGCCTTAGTCTTAGATGTTCATCTATATCTATTATAAAATATAGTATCGAGTTAGTATGGACTAGCTCAATTTTTGGTGAATCGTTAGGGCTAGCTCAATCTGTGTGATTTGTCCCTTTGTATTTATTTATCATCATCATCATGTCTTTTAGTCTCCACTGCAGGAGCATGACCCTCTCTGTACTACCGGAGCCATACTTGGCCAGAGCAGACAGAGGATTTGGCCTACATTCTCCTTGCTGGCTAGACGGGTTGGAGAGGTCTCATTAGCCGTGTGGTTTCCGGCAGAGTAGAATGGGACCACTCCTAGTCTTCCCATGGAGGTCGTAAGAGGCGACTTAGGAAATACAAGCTGTTTATTTATAACAATCATTATTATTGGTATTGCCACCTTAACACAGAATTTGTCATAGGTAATAATTTTTTTTTTTTATGTTATAGGGCGGCAAACGAGCAAGCGACTCACCTGATGGTAAGTGACTAGCGCTCCCATGGACAACTGCATCACCAGGGTGTAACAGGAGCGTTGCCGGACTTTTAAGGAGTTGGGGAAAGGACATGGGGGTAGGAAATGGGGGAAAGATGGGCCTCCGGCTCTCTCACTCACCGAACGAAGCATAGAAGCGGTAAAGCTCCTACTCAAACGTCAAATTTTCTGTGAGAGTGTGGTACTTCCCCGGACGAGCCGGCCCATTCATGCTACTAGCAAAAATGAATTTTGCCGGTAGCGTGGCTCTACCACAAGAAATTCGCAATTCGCATGAAATTGCTTTACAAAACACCAAAAACTAAGCCAGGAGGAATATCGGTGAGTGTATTTACATACACTCAAGGATATTTTTTTTTTTTTACAAAAACACATTTTAACGACAAGGATATGTCTAAAAGTTACGCGAGACAAAATTACCTCGCGAACGGCAGTCTTTGACACTCGCCTTGAAGATGGCCATCTAAGTTGGCTGAAACTTGACTCACCGTCAAGTTGACATCGACTAACAATACGTGAGTGAAACCGAATGTTTTAATAGTAAGGATATGTTTATTCGGTAACTTGTTTTTCTTTGTATACATACATACATATTATCATGTCCTTATCCCTTACGGGGTAGACAGAGCCTAAGGTCACAAGACCAAAAGGCCACGTTTAACGTGTTGGTGGGCGTAAAAGCGGAGAACGGAATCAAAATAGTGATGGGTTTCTAGCCGCATTGCCTATTGTCATCCATGGTTTTTTAGATGTTCGCCCATTCCTTTGACCAGCTTCTACGGTCTGCGCGGGAAGAGAAGCAGCTGGCACATTCTATGTTTTTCTTTTCGCCCGAACCAGAATGAAAGAGAATTTCTTTATAAGTGTATTATGAAGAGTTTATAAATGTTCCGCCCGCGGCTCCGCCCGCGTCAATGTCGATCCCTCAGGAATAGTACGTTTTCTCGGGATAAAAGGTAGCCAATGTCCTTATCCGTACTCTAGAGAACTTGTATGCAAAATTTCATGATGATTTGTTCAGTAGTTACGGCGTGAAAGCGTAACAAACAAACAAACTCTCTTTCGCATTTATAATATTATAGTAAGGATATTAATAAAGATTTATCAAGAGATGACGCGAAGATGTTACTAAGCTAAATCAGATGCCTTAAAGCAGCTTGAGAAATCAGATACTAGTTTAAGGTTTCGCAGTCGATAGGAAGGAAAAACAAAATAAATAAAGCCCTGCTTGGCTACAATCGTCATTTGTCGGTATCGCAGCCTTATCCGGGAATTTGTCTTGATAACCCGGCCGGAATTGGCTTACAACATACATTTATTTGTGCCCCATTTTCGACACGAGTAACAAAGGTAGGGGCAACATTACTTAATGTTGAACAAAGTTTAGGATTTTTTTTGATAATCCTATTATATAATGTAGTATACAATGTTCTTTGTATGCGAGCTTTGATTTTATTTTTACAAGCTTTTAATAAACTTGAAGTGTAGCAGATTTATTCTAAAGCTAAAAGCTAAATTTATTCACGTCAGAGGCCGAGAGGCCGAGAGGCGGTTCCGAAGAACTGTGATACCAGGGTGTGCATGGTTGATTGACCGTGTCACCTACACGAAATGATGATGAGCTGAAATTTTGTATACTCGTTTAGTTTGGATGACAATGCATGGTAAGGCTATTTCACGTCCAACCAAGAAGAAGACCCGATATCGAAATAGCTATTTTGTGATGCACTTCGACAATATGGATATCAAATTAAAGGGCTCGCTGAAAATAACTCGAAACATAAAGTGATGTACACAAAAGCTTGTTTTTAAAACGGTTTTTAATTTTAACTTATTATAGAGAAAATTTGATTCTACGCCTATAATTGACCGAGCGAGCTAAGCGAGCGAAGCGTCTCAGCTTGGAGACAAAATAACGTCTCGAACGGCAGATATAATGTAGAATACAATGTTCTTTGTATGCGAGCTTTAATTTTATTTTTACAAGCTTTTATTTAACTTGAAATGTATGTAACTATGTTTGCTCGGGTCAAATCTTGCAACTCATTATTACTCAGATTTGCGCCCATTCCTTCGATCGGCTTTTCTGATCTGCGTACATTCTAAGAATGGTACATTCTACGTTTCTTTTTTAGGGTTCCGTACCCAAAGGGTAAAACGGGGCCCTATTAATTTCGCTCCGCTGTCCGTCTGTCTGTTTGTCTGTCTGTCTATCTGTCTGTCCGTCTGTCACCAGGCTGTATCTCATGAACCGTGATAGTTAGACAGTTGAAATTTTCACAGATGATGTATTTCTGTTGCCGCTATAATAACAAATACAAAAAAATAACTGCAGAGAAGAAGACGCCGAAAGAAACTCTTTTCAACAGTATTGGTCGTCTACTTGCCTGAAAGGCTTTAAACCATTAAAGCCTTTCAGGCAAGTAGGTACGACATTATAGCATTTGGTACCAACCAAATGCTATAATATCGTAAAATTTCAATATTTTAAGCTTATACTTTAGAGTTTTATGCTAAATGAAAATTTTATTAACTATATTAGAACTCTGACACCAGGGTGTGCATGGTCGATTGACCATGACACCTACTCGTGATGATGATGATTAACTATCCTAACTAATATTATAAATGCGAAAGTGAGTTTGTTTGTTTGTTTGTTTGTTTGTTTGTTACGCTTTCACGCCGTAACTACTGAACCGATCATCATGAAATTTTGCATACAAGTTCTCTGGAGTACGGAGAAGGACATAGGCTACCTTTTATCCCGAGAAAAAGTACTATTCCTGAGAGATCGACATTAACGCGGGCGGAGCCGCGGGCGAAAGCTAGTATTACATATTTTATATTATTTTACAGATTATGGTCAGTACTATCATGCTCAACTGCCTGTCCGGTAGTTGCAGATATGGGATTGGGTATGTGCGTCTCGCAGCTGCTAATTGCCTTTTACCCATTCAACCGAGTGAGTAGTATCCGATACCTTCATTTCCTTTTTAAATCCAACAAATTCCTATTCTTCCCCAGCTTTAAAATGCTTCCGATGGGCAGCAGCGTCAGAAGCACAAAAGTTAAAAAAACCGTGCTCGCCAATCCGCCTGCCAAGCGTAGTGAGTTTGGCAATAACCTTCCATGGAACGAAGTGTCTTTGGGAGGGGCCTTTGTCCAGTAGTGGACTTTTCACGGCTATCATGATGAGTATGACATATTATATAAACCCGCCTTCCTCACCCCGCTTTTTTCTCGTTGCCGCTTCACCCTAGTGATTTTGGTGTTAACTTTGTTTTCCAACAGACAAATAGTGTTTTCCAAGTATTTATAAGGAAGTCCTTATTTGAGGAAGTTGTCCTTTTACGCGCTTCTCAATAATGGTTACAATATTCAACATAACACACCAACATAAGCGATATCCCTTCCCTATTACACAACGACCTATCCACAATTACATACCCACATCCCGAAAGATAACTTTTCATATTAATATCCATTGAAACCGGCCATTCCCCACCGATGTCTGTGTACGTGGAATAAAATTATATTCGTATTACCATAAATGTCCCACATTCAATTAGGCTGGTGGGACCCCGGACCCTCGTCACGAGAATCCTTGAATTTCAGTCGGATGTTAATAAATTCTCTTTTATAAAGAAGTTTGGTAATCTGCGCAGGCGATACAAAAGAACGTTATTAAAGACATTGAGTTATTACCATAGAGTTAACGCAAGCATTCAGTGAGATTTTTTTTTATTTGTGTGAAACAGCCGAACTGAAGTTGGATTGGACGGGTCATTTTTGCAGAATGCACCCAGACAGGTGGGAAAAGTTAACCACGGAATAGGTCCCTGTAGGCTGGCAACGAAAGCGAGGCCGTCCAAGAAAAAGATAGTATTATGATTTAGGGGCTCATGTAAAAAAATGGCGATCATTTACAACACATGGAGAGGAATGGCGTACAAGAGATGAGGGAATATTCTATCAAATCATATTATTAATTTAAGAGACCAAATAAAGCAGAAAAATCTGCCAGAAGCGAAACCGAAATCGCATCTTATTTACAAGTGTGAATAAAATTGCAAACATTATTAAAACATTTATTCTAATTATCTTTCATATAACACTAAACCGATTTTCATATAATTTAATAGGACTTATTTGAAAGCATACCCTTTATACAATTAAAGATTTAAAAAGATTATTTAAAAAGCGGCCAAATGCGAGTTGGGGTCGCCTATGAAGGGTTCCGTAGCAGCAAGTAACATAATATAAAAGTTCTTGTTCTTGTAACTTTGATTGAAAAACTTGGTAAATTGCGGTTTACAATTTATGACGTTTAAAAAAAAACTACTTATAAGATCTCGTCCAAACCAATTGTCGGTGAAAGTTTGCATAGTAATGTACATCATATTTTTTGTTTTATCATTCCCTTATTTTAGAAGTAACAGGGAGGGGGACACATTTTTACCACTTTGGAAGTGCCTCTCGCGTGAAATATTCAGTTTTAAAAAAGAATTATGTTAGCAACCTCAATATCATCCATAGTATCACACACGTATGGCTTTGATGAAAAAAAAAATGAGTTTCAGTTCTAAGTATGGGAAACCCCCAAATTTTTTTATTTTTTTTTTATTTTTGTGTAAAAATCTAAATGCAGTTCACAGAATACATTTACTAACCAAATTTCGATAGTATAGTTTTTATAGTTTCGGAAAAAATGACTGTGACATACGGACGGACAGACAGACAGACAGACATGACGAATCCATAAGGGTTTCGTTTTTTTGCCATTTGACAAGTTATGCGATAATAAACAGAAAAATACACAACCGAAATGATAACCTCGCTCTTTTTCTTGAAGTCGGTTAAAAATAGATCACTTTTATAACACCCTTTTATGCAATAAAATATAGGTATGTTCCTTAATTTTCTATATTTAAGTACGTGTTAAATTTAATAATGTCTGCTCTACATATCAACCATCATAGTAAGCATGGGACTGTATGGCGTATGTCCGGGACATCAAAGGTTTGTATGAATATGCTCTTATCTCCTCGTTCTTAGATTTCTCAAGCCCTTTGGGAAAATTACGATTTTTTGCGTCACTGCCTCAGGTGTGCGATAGAAAATTGGGTCAAATCACAATTATAAAATATATAAAATAAACATTTTTTTTATAACATGAATATATTTATTGACGTGGTAAGGTATTATAAATCGATGTACGCTGGTTGCATGCACGAAAACGTCAACTGCCTCCGTGGTTCAGTCGTAAAGCGTTATTATTAGCCTATAGACCCGGGGGTCGTGGGTTCGATTCCCACAGGAAGCATACTTTGTTTAGTTGTTTCTAATTTGGTTAGGACATTGCAAGCTTGAATCACCTGATTGTAGAATAATGAAGATGATTCCGTGCTTTCCGAAGCACGCTAAGCCGTTGGTCCCTGCTGCCATCTGAAGTCGTTAAAGGAACCCCGTCAGAGGCCATGAGGCGGTTCCAAAGAACTCTGACACCAGGGTGTTCATGGTCGACTGACCGTGACACCTACACGAAATGAATGGATGAAAGAACGCCCGAAATAGTGTCACATTCCGTATGCAAGCGAGAGCGCGATCGGCCTAAGCGTTCGGCTTGTGACGCATCTATCTCTCTTCCTCCTGTATCACGTAAAATTATCATCCGTAAACCGACTTTTCAGATAACCATTTTTTTTTATTATATTGATGTGGTAAGATTCTATTATGATTATGAGCGGTTTTATTGCAACATTTAGAATATTATGTGGAGATAGTGTGTAAACCTCATACTTAGTAGATCTCAGGAAGAGATCACAAGAAAGACGACGTCCATAAGGAAAAATAGCGTGGATCTCATAATGCTTTGATGTCAAAGCAAATGTTTGGATACAATAATAATTTATATTTGTTGGTATGGGTTACATTATTTTTGGCGAGTTCCGACGCTCCACAGTGGTTAAAACGCCACGCTGCGACACGGGGTGCCCAGATTCGATCCCTGGTCAGGTCATGATGGAAAAATATGTTTTTCAGATTGACCTGGGTTTTGGATATTGTAATCGAACAGTTAAGTATTAATAATATCTATATCCTCATCAACATCTCGGCTCCAAGCTTCCCCTGCTAGACATATCCCTCAAGGATTTTCCTTCGTGGGGAGTTTTGCCGTACTCACCACGCTTGGCAAGGTTGTTAAGCACAGCTTATTTGGCTTATCTTCGTTCCCGACAGTACTGCCCATTGAAACGATTTTCAAAGCAAATGAAGGGGCAGAGTTTGTTTAGGTAGGGGAACGCGATAAAGGTATTTGGGATACTACTTGCTCGGATGAAATAAGTAAGTAGCGTAAGCGACCACAAGAGGCATAAATTTTTTAACTACTCCATGCTTCAAAAGTAAAATAATTTTATTCAAAATTGGATGTATCTCTTTTTGAACGTCATATTTTTATCCTATCCTAACTAATATTATAAATGCAAAAGTATGTAACTACTGAACCGATCATCATGAAATTTTGCATACACGTTATATACTCGGGAAAAAGTACTGTTTCCTAGGGATTGTCATTGATGCGGGCGGAGCTGTGTTCGAAAGCTAAATTCTTATATATATTTTTTAATATATGCAAAATCGAAATAATACAAGCGTTTCGGTGAGAAGAATGGTGAGAAGAATACGCCGAAAGAAACTCAATCCAGACTTGGTCCCTATCTGCTTGAAGGGCCCTGATTACATTGTTTACATGTAATAAATTTATATTAATTGCCAATCATTTTTATTGATTATATAATCATCAATGCAGTAATAATCCTTTTTTACTGGTTCGGGAGGCACATCATCATCATTTCGAGTAGGTGTCACAGTCAATCGACCATGCACACCCTGGTGTCAGAGTTCTTCGGAACCGCCTCTCGGCCTCTGACGTGGTTCCTTTAACGACTACCAGATGGCAGCCGGGACCACCGGCTTAACGTTATTATCAGACAATCAGGTGATTCAAGCCTGCAATGTCCTAACCAAACTGGAAACAACTAAACAAAGTATGCTTCCGGTGGGAATCGAACCCACGACCCCCGGGTCAACAGGCAAACGCCTTAACCACTGGACCACGGAGGCTGTTGAGGCACATTAACCCAGATACTCCTACGGGGCGTTATAACGACCACAAAAAACTACCCACATGTATTTTTATTTTTATCCTATAAATGTGCAGGGTAGTTATTATTTCTTATCTTGTTTAATTCATTACGAATAGAACTTCGATTTCGTGCAGTAATTGTGACTGTTTTGTTTGCTTATTGAATCTTTATTCGTATTTGAAAGTTACAAAGTGTTTTTGTCGGATAATGTCGTCAAAAAGGTATGTATTATATTTAATTATCAAGTATAAAAAATATCTGTTTGACATAAATCTTGTAAGTGCATAGTATTATCAATTATTTGATGCAATGTCCGTTACTAATATCGTACAATTATAGGTTCTTTCATATCTTAATATTTCATGGGTGTTATAACGCCCCGTAGGACGATGGACGTCTATAATAGTTTACTATTGGTTTTCAGATTGCAGCACAGAACATTTTTAAAGTTGAATGAAATAATAGATGATTGGAGGCGGCTGATGACGATGTTCTTTTCCCGAAGGCAGTTGCAATTTTACCACCAGAAAATGCAAACGCCGAGGTGACTGATGAGGATTCTGGTGATGAAGATTATGTAAACATACAAAATTTACCAGGTTGGTGGAATTATATCTCACTTATCTTCTTAGAATTTTGTCGCAACTGTAAAACACATCATAAGTATAGTTGATACTAAAAATCGTTATCTTTTCTTTTACAGGGACTCGACTGAGAGCGGAAGCCGAAGTCATTTACGCCGAATTATCGTCTGACGATGAAGACGACATTCCCCTATCTCGTATCACCAAAAGAAGACGCACTGTAGAATCCCCTACACAAAGCCCTGTTGATTATCTGAAAGATGTGCGTCCCTGCCCTTCTGCCATACCAAGTACATCGTCGTTAAAGCCCTGTTCTCCCATACCAAGTACATCGTCGTCAAGTGGTAGTATACTAGTTGCCCCTACTGTCTCGAAAAACCAAACTTATAAGTGGCGTAATCGTCATAATCCTAATAGTTATCCAGATTGGAAAGATGTTCAGGTCCCCAATAATAAACAGCCAACAACAAAATCGATCATTTGATTGAATATAAAGAAAATCAGCTCAGATGCACTGTTTGCAAAACGAAAACCAATTTGTTTTGTATAAAGTGTAATGTTCTTTCGCATCCTAAATCTTGTTTCGTTTCATACCATACAAACTGACAAAATACTATGTCATACCTGGAGCCTACATTTTCCTACACTCAATATGAATTAGTACTTTTGTTTCTAATAGTTTATAAAAATACTTACAAATAATAATTTATAACTAATATGGTTAAATTATGTCCACATGTATAAATATATATTATTTATTTAGTATATATATACACAGTTTAACCATATTAGTTACAATTATAATATATAATATTATAATATATAACTACAAAAATATAATCTTTTGTTTCGATGTCCCCCCCGTACATATAAGCGATAGCAGGGCATTCTCCTACCGGGCGTTATAACACCCATAGTTTTCCGACTTTTCCAGAAGACTAGGATTTTTTTCAATATTTTTCCGAGACAGTTGGTGACATAAATATCAACATATAAAAAAATTACAATAATCTAAAATAAAAAATAGTTTCAGGAGTATCTGGGTTAAGCCAGTGGTCTCGGATGTAATCATCGATAGCAGTCGTGAAGCTATGTTAGATACCTTTAGGCAGCTTGCAAAATCTGATACCAGTGTTGGCCACTTACATACTCTGAAAACCAAACTGTTTGGTATTATAAATAGGAACACGTAGAGTAAGTAAAGAGTATTATGTCTAGACGTTGTATTTCTTCGTTTTCATTGTATATTTGCTTCAGTACGGAAAAGCTGTTCTTGAAAGCTTGAATATAAAGCTGCGGTTGCGGTTTATAAACAAAACAGTACATTTAAATATAATCACGACTTTGAATACAAAAAAGGAGATATCAGTTCAGTCTTTTTTTAGCAATGTTTGTTACCTCAAAACTTCGTCATATTTTATGAACTCACCTTAAAAAACTATTTTTTTGCTTGATATTTCATTATCATCATCATCATCATATCAGCCGCAAGAAGTCCACTGCTGGACATAGGCCTCCCCCAAGGATTTCCGATACGACTGGTTGGAAGCGGCTTGCATCCAGCGTCTTCCTACGACCTTAGTCAGGTCATCCGACTATCTAGTCGGTGGGTGTCCGACGCTGCGCTTGCCGGTACGTGGTCGCCATTTGAAAACCCTTCTGCCCCATTGGCCATCGGTTCTGCGCGCTATGTGCCCCGCCCACTGCCACTTCAAAGAGCTAATCCGCTGAGCCATGTCGGTGACCTTTGTTCTTCTATAAATCTCCTCGTTTCTGATTCGATCTCGCAGAGAAACACCGAGCATAGCTCTCCCCATAGCTCTTTTAGCGACCTTGAATTTCTTATGAGGCCCATAGTAAGGGACCACGTTTCGGACCCGTAAGTCATCACTGGTAACACACATTGATTATAGACTTTCGTCTTTAGGCTCTGAGGTATTTTAAACGCTGGCTTGATGCTTTCAAGTTGGTCCCATTACAATTCTATCACAATCGGTTCAGTAGTTTGATTGAAGAAGATTTTTTTACATGTAAGTTATATATGAATTATTTTAATCTTAGAAAGAGCAATAACTTTCATAATACTTATTGACATTTTCCAGTTGCATACCCAGGAATGTACTGGCTCAGTCGTAGCTCGGTTCCGCTCCGCTGTTTGTAAATTATATAATTTAAATAAATTAATTAAATTTAGTAAATTTACTGTACATATGATCTCGTGGCATCCGTTATTATTGCCTCTTGTTTTTTCAGCTACTTGGTTGTCTGGAAGAAATCCCTTCAGGCATAAGGCCGCCATATATTTATCCTATATATATTATTTATTTTAGTATGTAGTTACTATATATTTTAGTATCTAGTTATCAAATTGTATCTTTTTTATGTGTACAATAAAGAGTATACAAACAAACAAACTTAAATACATAGTATCACGCATTTTTCCCTTGCGGGGTAGACAGAGCCTAGGTCTATAAGACCTAAAAACAACGTTTAGTAACGTCGGTGGGTGTGTAGAAGGAAAACGGAATCAAAATAGTGATGGGTTGCTAGCCACATCGCCTACTAATATGATTCCTCAGATTTTCGCCAATTCCCTCGATCGGCTTTTACGATTTGAACTGGACGAAAAGCAGCTGGTACATTCTACTTTTTTTTTCCTCCCAGACCATCATGAAAAACATAAATAGCCTGTAAGAGATTGCTTAGGCGATAAGGCCGCCATTGTACATAATTTTTTTGTTTACAACGTTTAAATTTGTGTGATACTGGTGCAATAAATCGCTTTTACTTACTTGCTTAAATTAAACTATTACCAGTAGAGTATACCCATAATTGGCATGCATATCAACCTATGTCATTAAAATTAGATTAAGGAAATGTTGGTAGGTATATGTATGCTGTTGGTGTACATACCTATTTGAATAAATAAATAAACCAACGGCCCGTCCCAGCTTCGCACAGGGAGCAATAAGATTCAGATTCAGATTCATTTATTTTGTCAGACATAGGTATCTATTACATGGTGTTGAAATTAAAACAGTTACAGTGCTCTATGCTGCGCCATTCGGCATACAAAATTCAGTTCGGTTTTAATTTGAATTAGAGAGAGAAAAAAAAGGAATACTATACAAGTCAAAAGATTACATTCATACAAATATCAAATAAAGTTAAAAATAGATTCAATAAACAGTCAGCTAGTCAAATTATTAAATGTCAATTTATGGCAATATTTTTTCCATCACCTACACATTTATTAATATATTTTACATATCATCATCATCATCATCAGGTCCTTTTTAGTCTCCACTACAGGAGCAAGACCCTCTCTGTACGACTAGGGCCATACTTGGCCAGAGCATATTATAGCATATTATTTTACATATGTCACTACATTATAATTATAATGTTATGTTACTGAATAGTTATTGTATGTCATCGCTTAGAAATTCGTTTATTGAATAGTATGCTTTATCTGTCAAGAAAATAAAAAGTAAATGTCTGAACTTATTGCTATCTTTACAAATTCTTCCAAAGGTAATTAGGTTGACATGAGAGCATCTTATAAATCTATGAATCCCGGCTGCACGCACAAAAAAGTGTTGCGTTTCGTGTGCTAGCGAGAGCGCGGAAGAAGCGATAGAGAGGCAAGATCGGCAATTTATTTGGTATTGTTCTCACACATTGGCGTTATATACATACTATTACGTCTTCTTCCCTTGCGGGGTAGACAGAGCCTATGTCCGTAAGACCTAAAAGCCATTTTTGAAGTTTTCAAACAAATACCTGACTTTTTGGAAAATATCTATAAGTGTGTCATCATAACGGTGGAAGAGTGATAGATGCGTCATAAGCGAACGCTTAGGCTAATCGTGGTCTATATAGCTTGTTCCGATCTCTCGCTTGCACACAGAACGTGACACTTTATCGTGCATGCAGCCGGGGTTCATCAATTTATAACGTCAAAAAACATGTTTTTGAGCTTTTTCTTTGTCTGGTTCCCGCTCGCATTTGGCCTATTTAATTATTATTTAACGACCTACCTTAACTAATAGATCGTTATCTTCTATACATATAATAAAACAGTAAAAATATTTTGTCTGTACATTTAGAATTTTTGACTGAAATGGATAGAGGGACACTTAAAAAGAATAATAGAAAGCAAAAAAATTTTTTTCGAAGTTTTTGTCTGCCTGTCTGTCTGTCTGTATGTATGATCATGATTATCTCCAAAAATACTGAACCGATTTACTTCAAACTTTCACCAATTGCTTTGTTTTAACTCAGCAAAACATCTAACGTTTGTTTCATCAAAATCGGTTCATACAAAAAAAGTTATCGTCATTTGAATGAACTCAAGGCATTAGTTTGCCTGCAAATATACACGGTGAATTTTTTATCGTTTTGGACCCTTAAAGGGGTGACTCAGACCATCAAAATGAACAACTTTTCCGATGGAAACAATGCTGGGAACTCAAAAAAAAATTTGACTTTCCCTCACATACAAACTGACCGGGCGGCGGGGCTCTTTTGTATGGAAATGACGAATTTAGTTTTGAGTTCCCAGCATTGGTTCCATAGAAAAAGTTGTTCAAAGGACATAGGGTACCTTTTGTCCGGGAAATTCTACTGTTCCTGAGGGATGGACACTAATGGCGGCGGCTTAGCCGCGGGCAAACGGCAAACTAACCGAAACTGTTGCGCCTAGAAACTTGAAATTTGGTACAGGGGTTTTTTTAATGATGTGAGTGAGCGTGAAGAAAGTATTTTTAAGAAATTTAACTTCTAAATGGGTAAAATTTATATGGAATTTTCTGGACTTAGAAGTATGACAGTAGGTATATAAGTCCTCGATTAAAATTAAAAAAGATGTGTGTAGGTAGATGATATTTGCAAAATTCCCCCCTTAAGGGATAAAATATATAAACTTTGTATGGAAATTTTCTCATTTCTGGACTTAGACGTGTGAAAATAAGTATATAAGTTCTAGGTTACAATTTAAAATATCTGTGTAGGTAAAATGGACGATATTTTCCCCTGAAGGGGTAAAATAGCGGGGTAAAGATAGTATAGGAATTTACTCATTTCTAGACTTAGAAGTATGAAAATAGGTGAATAAATTCACGATCTCAATTTAAAAAGGATTATGTAGGTAACTGGAAAAAAATCCTCCAGAAGGGGGTAAAGTTTGTTTGGAAATTGGAATTTTTCTCATTTCTGGACTATGAAGTATGAAAATAAATAGGTATGTAAGTGCTAGATTACAATTAAAGATATATGTGGGTGAAATGGACAAAATTCACTCCTAAAGGGAAAAAATGGGAGGGTAAAGGTTTTATGGAAATATTCTCATTTCCGGACTTAGAAGTATAAATAATATCCATACTTCCATACTAATACTAATATTATAAATGCGAAAGTAACTCTGTCTGTCGTCTTTTTAAGCTTCAACCATTGAACTGATTTGGGTGAAATTTGGTATGGAGGTGTGAGGCCCGGGGAAGGACATAGGGTATGTTTGATTCCGGGAAATTCTACTGTTCCCGAGGGATCGACACTAACACGGGCGGAGCCGCGGGCAACAGCTAGTATAATAATAATACATTACTAGAAAAATTCTAACCTTATATTTCGCTCTAATTTAGAATTCTAGACACGCAACTTTGACAAATAACTTCGCTGTAAAAATGACTACCTGGATAGAGATTTATTGCTGTTTACTTATAAGTTTGAAGTAAGTTATTATTAGAATGTTGCTATTTCATATTTTATTTAGTTTTAACTTAGTCATCATCATTATAAGATCTTTTTACTCTCCATTGCAGGAGCATGACCCTCTCTGTACTACCGGAGCCATACTTGACCAGGGCAGACCGAGAATTTGGCTTACACTCTCTTCGCTGGCCAGACGGGTTGGAGAGGTCTCATTGATGTTTATGAGCTTTGTTTAATTTGTATTTCCTAAGTCGCCTTCTACGACATCCATGGGAAGACTTGGAGTGGTCCTATTCTACTCTGCCAGAAACCACTCGGCTTTTAATTTTTGTGTAAGCAGCTGCTCGGGAAGCCATGCACACGTGCCTGTAGCCATATTTACAATCACTGGACAGGCAGTTGAGAGTGGCACCCCTGGCTTTCCGTTACATACAGTTATAGACCTTATATATTTAATTTTTTCGTGTAACGAAATAGTATGCTAGTACCAAGTGGGTGCACTAGAGACAGTATACTAAAATAACGAAATTACTACAAAATATATATCAATACTTGGCCAGAGCAGACAGAGGATTTGGTCGGTAGTACAGAGATGGTCATGCTTTTGCAGTAGAGACTAAAAAGACCTGAGGATGATGATGAAGATGATATGTCAATACAAAGTAGGACTTGCATCCTTAGCTCTTTGCACCTCGGTTCTTTCGCGCCTGAGTTCGCTCGCACCTAAGCACTTCGCACCGTCGTTTTTCGCACTTAAATTACATACTCTGCTCCTCCTTCATATCACTCTTACAATGTCTGATAGGTAACCTGACAGATAGTGCAACTAGAATAAACATTTATTAAAAAAAAGTATATATTTACAGAGCAGATAAACTAAGTTTCTTCACCCTTGTTTCGCTTACTTTAAACCTTGGGCTAAAATCAATTTTACATTGATCCCCATGGCAAATTGTAGTCTTTAAATTTTGTTTTACATTATTTGATATATAATATTTCTTCATAGATTAAATCAAATGTTAAGCCTTTTATAATTATACATATGAGCTTAGTGTTAAGCGGTCGCGATCATTGAAGTAGCTATCACAAAAATAGTTTGTCCTAAAAATAAATATCTATTTCTAGAAATTTTTGGAATGCTTTCAATGAAAAAGAATATGTAACTGTTGAATAGTGCAAATTATACTATTAACTTTATATTAGGTATGAAATCGTCGTTTTCTATAGAGAATTTCGAGTTAATTGTAATTTTCATACTGACGTTTTTAGTATAACTTCGGGTTTGATAAATTTGACTAAAGTGATATTTTGAATGTATTTACGGACAACAGTCAGCTTAATTTGGGTATTATATATATTTTTTTTTAATTTAGAAAAAGAATATTTGTATTCTTTTTCTAAATTAAAAAAAAAGGTAACGACATTTTTAACTAAAACAGACAACATCTGAAACTTGTGCTTTTCATAAGTATTTCTTAATAATTAAATTCAGTAAACAAAAAAATATATGCGTGCAGAATATTAATAATAAAATCCAATTTCTGAAATCATAGACATTAGGAACAAAATGGCAAACGAAAATAAAAATATTTTCATAGATAAAGAAAGAACTGAATATATCCTAATCCTAACTAATATTATAAATGCGAAAGTGAGTTTGTTTGTTTATTTGTTTGTTTGTTACGCTTTCACGCCGTAACTACTGAACCGATGTTCATGAAATTTTGCATACAAGTACTCTGGAGTACGGAGAAGGACATAGGCTACCTTTCATCCCGGGAAAAAGTATTATTCCCGAGGTATGGACATTGACGCGGGCGGAGCTGCGGGCGAAAGCTAGTTGTTAATAATGGGTATTATAGTGTATATATAACATGATAAAAAAAAAAATAATAACAATATATTCAGTTGTATTCTCAATACACCATGTCCATAACAACCATTAATTGACTACCTGTTTAGTCTAAAACTTTAGATTAGTCAAAATGGCTCCAATGCTACTTAGTATACGCCAACCCTCCTTTTATACAAGTAATCGCTACCGCTTCCGCTTATCACTACATCCATACCGTAATCATGCACGCATACTAACAATTTGTATAGTCGGTGCGTGCAGTGCGAGTAATTGTTAGTATTAATTCAGAACCATGTTACGACGCGAGCACGCGATCTGTTTTGGGGACTTTTTGTGACCGTGTAAAGAAAAACATGCGAATATCAATAGTCAAGTTTTATGGTATACAAGCGGCTTCGCCCGGGTGCAATGTACATATAAACCTTTCTCTATAATCACTCTATTTATCAGAAAAAAAAATCGCATCAAAATCCGTTGCGTAGTTTTAAAGATCTAAGCATACATAGGGACGGACAGACAGCGGAAAGCGACTTTGTTTTATACTATGTAATGACGAGCAGTCGCTCGTGTACTTGTTTTTAATGGTATACTAGCTCGTGTACTTTTTTCGGGATGAATATAACTATAATAAATATCTTAATGAATATTCAGACTTTTCCCCTTATAACTAAGTAAGCATAAAAGCCAGGAAGTTGCCTACAAATGAATACATAAGTTTGGGGTGCATAAGTTATTTGATGCTGTTACTTCCAATTGGGTCGTTTATGATGAGATTATTGAGATTTTGGGGAGCTGACTCCACTATAAGAAACAATATGTAAATAAACGCTTGTTCGTTACTTGAAGGGAGATTCGGCCCGTCGTTATGAACAACTTTTTCTAGCGAACCAAAGCTCGAAACTAAAAAAAAATTGTCATTTCAAACATAACTCTTCAGCCGCCCGGTCAATTTGTATAGAAACGTTAAAAAAATTGAGTTCCCAGCTTTGGCTAGGAAAATTAGTTCATATTGACGCGCTTAATTACTCGTTCAAGGATCGGACAGGGTTGTTTTTACATATTGTAGATAAACCTTGCTTTCGCCGACGACTCCACTCGCGTGAATGTGGAATTGTCGGGAACCGTACTTTTTATTAGGGCGAAAGGAGCTTAACTCTTTACCGAAAACTGCACGGTTACATCCGTAACAATATAACTTGCATTGTATCTTATTTATCGTCCTTTAAAGTGAAAAAAGGAGAAATGCAACCACAAACATCTGGAGACCCACACACAGATAAAAAACATCAATGGTCTTCACAGAGAACGCAATTTTTTTTAATTTTAGGCAAATTTAATAGCTTGTTTTTATTATTCTGAATATAAATAAATATATACGGACAAATCACACAGATTGAGCTAGCCCCAAGGTAAGTTCGAGACTTGTGTTATGGGATACTAACTCAACGATACTATATTTTATAACAAATACATATATAGATACACATCCAAGACCCAGGCCAATCTGAAAAAGATCATTTTCCATCTTGACCTGGCCGGGGATCTAACCCGGGCACTCCGTGTCGCAGGCTGGCGTGTTAACCACTGCGCCACGGAGCTGTCAATATCGTACGGATTTCCAATTGTTTTAATAATTAAAAATACTTAGCTAAAGTTGCTCGCTAATAATGCAGCTTTGTATTGGAAAATTTATAATTTTTTAAATCGGTCCAGTTGTATTTTAATTTATTAATTAGAAACAAACACACAAATCTTAGCTCTTTAAAATAATGTCTAGATGTCGTCCTCCATAGCGCAGTGATGTACATGTTAGTCTGCTATATGAGCGACTCTGGGTTCCATTCCCAACGCGGGCAATTACTTTTATTAATTTCTATAAATTCATTTTTTTTTTTCAGAATTAAATATATATAATGTATCTATTAAGTAGTACTACTTAGAAACCTATAATTAAAAATTAAACCTAAAATAAAAATTGAAAATTAAAATAAAATAAAATAAATCTTAATTAAAGTCAATCAAAAATGCCTCCCCGGATCGTTCCAGGCACAAAGGTGAATGGTTATGGATAACCTTTGAACCAGGTACCATCCGGAGCGGTGGTCATAACCTCTTTCCCTCAAGCGACGTCCTATCTCACCAATGAAAGCCTTGGCTTCAAGACACCAAGGCCCTGCTGTTTCGACGGCGACTGGAACGAACTGGTAAAATATAAATAAATAAAATATATATAAATTCATAGGTATTTGTCTGCACGAGTGTCGCGTGGCTTTGATCTTAATTTACCTTCATTGGGATATTTAAAACATGAAAAATAAAAGTCATAATCCATACTATCTATACTAATATTATAAATGTGAAAGTAAATCTGTCACTCTATCTATCTTCTATCACGCTTCAACCATTGAACCAATTTGGATGAAACTTGGTATGGAGGTAGATTGAGACCCAGTGAAGTACATAAGGTACCTTTTAATACACAGGGACATAGGGTACCTTGAATTCCGTAAAAAAATAATGTTCCCGAGGGATTCTGAAAGCAAGCATAGCCACGGGCAAAAGCTATCTTATAATGTTTCAAATAAAAACAAACTACTGAGCCGATTTTAAGTTCATTTGGGAAGTATGATGTTTTAAAGTGTATGGATTATACTTTACCATCGGCAACAACCAAAAAATTATAAAGTAACATACATAATATAAAAGATTCCGAATAATTGAGAACCTCTTGTTTTCAGCCAGTTAAAAATCAATTGGCAAAGCATTAATCCATGTCATAATCGAGGTCAAGAGACTTTTTGACACGGCAACGTTTGATTGATTGCCTTCTCATCCCGACGGCGACATGTGATATGACAATTTTGACCATAGCGGACACCAGTTTTTGGGAACGAAAATATTTCTTGTCTTATAAATAAATGAACTGAGTGTGCGAAAGCGCTCTTTGAGCTAGATGAACCTTCACCATTCCTCCATCGGACTACGAGGCGCAGACAAAAATTTCACCCTTTTATCGTTGGAATACCAAAGAGTCGAACTAAACGCTTTGACAGTTCCTTTTTGGTTGGAATAGCTAAGGTGTGGAATGAACTGCATGCGTCTGTATTCCCAGACAAGTACAGTCCCGGGACATTAAAAGTAGAATAATGGGTATCTCTTGGATAGGCATGTAACATCCTCGTCTTCATCGTCACTTACCATCACAAATGCCTAAACGCCGGCTGCACGCACTAAGAAGTGTCACGTTCCGTGTGCAAGCGAGAGCGCGGAACAAGCGATAGAGCATATCTCTCTCCCACTGTTATCACGTAATCTTATCGTCCGTAAACCAACTTTACAGACAGTCAATATGTAGTAAATACCTTTTCATCATTCAAGCTCTGAAAGGAGGTTGTATTTTACTCGAAATCCGGGTTGTAAGTTCGATTTACATCCTAAGGGAGGTAAGTAAATTTGAAAATCGAAGGCGGCCATGCACCGGCTCTTATAAACTCGTATGGATGAATTTAGTTTTATTTTTAAAACAAGCGCACTGGCCACTACATTTATGGTTGAATGCGCCAAAACCGCAAGGCCATAAAAAAAGACAGGTTGGCGCGCAAAATTTTCTTGTATTAATTTTCGTTGCAAATTGAAAATTCTTAACAAAAAATGACGAGTTCAAGTGAAAATTTAGATTTGACGCCTTAATCGGTTAAAAAAGAGGTAAAAGCAGTCATAGAAAACTTATTACCTCCGATTTCAAAGGAAACAATTTTGTTATAACAGTTTTTGCTTATTTCCTCGCTGTCATGATGAAAAGTAGAGTGTTCAACTCGAGTGTAAGTGATCAATTACACACTCGAACTATGAGCTCCCTCGCTTCGCTCGCTCGTGAGCCTAAATATCTCGGGTGTAATTGATTACTTACAACCTTTGTTTAACAATCTACTATTAAAAATCTAAGTGGACAGACAAATGTCCGGTATCATCCAATCAAAATTGAATAGCCTGAACTAATTCCATGAATGTCAGACAAATCGGTGAGACATTTAACAAATGTTCTCACTAATGTCGACCCCGATGAATTACTTCACATACATAATGGAGTATGCTGGTATTCGATTGAAACAAATTGGGTTAAAGTAATTTGGTTATTTTAAAGGTCACCGTCATTTCCTGTGGGTTTACTGGAAATGGAAGGCACGAAAGGGATATAGAGTTGAGTTGCTGCCGGTCGTACGCATTTTTTTTTTAAATCTATGCTGCTGGCATTGATGTATGAAGTCTAATTTTTTTTTTAATCTTTGCTGCCGGTAGTCGAGTGAAAAGAGCATAGCATTTTATAAAAAAACAGCCAAGTGCGAGTCGGACTCGCGTACGAAGGGTTCCGTACCGTTATCTATCAAAACGGCAAAAAAAAAAACATGTCTGTTGTATGGGAACCCCCTTCAATATTAATTTTATTTTTAAAGTGAATATATTATTAAATATTCTGTGAATATTTCAAGCGTCTATTGAGCAAAAACAAGCAAAAAAATTCACGTTTGTTGTCTGAGAGCCCCCTTAAATATTTCTTTTATTCTATTTTTTAGTATTTGTTGTTATAGCGGCATCAGAAATACATCATCTGTGAAAATTTTAACTGTTTAACTATCACAATCTATGAGATACAGCCTGGTGACAAACGGACAGACGGACAGACAGACGGACAGCGGAGCGATATTAATAGGGCCCCGTTTTTACCCTTTGGGTACGGAACCCTAAAAAGTAGGAAGATGTCCAAGAAGGTTTGTCTTGCTGTTCACCAGAGAGTGTTGTTGCCCACATTCATATATTAAAGGAAGAGTTGGACTCAAAAAATTTTACATTTTCATACAAATATTTTCGGCTACCCGATCAACTTTAATGGGATGTCAAAAACAATTTAGTTCCCAGCATTCGTCCTATAGGAAAAGCTGTTCATATCAACGGGCTAACCGTGCCGAAGCCGTGTGGTTTCCGGCAGAGAAAAATAGGACCACTCCAAGTCTTCCCATGGATGTCGTAAGAGGCGACTTAGGAAATACAAGCTAAACAAAGCTCATGATCATCAATGAGACCTCTCCGGTCTAGCTCTGGTAGTACAGAGAGGATCATGCATGCTCCTGCAGTGGAGACTTAAAAGACTTAATCGACGGGCTAAATCACCAAGGGTCCAAACGAAAAAATTTCACCGTGTATAAGTTATATAAGAAAGTGGCAATAAATTTAATCATTTATTTTGTAGACACACTCGTAGGTTGCCGCCCACGCATCTGCGACAAAACATAAATATTCATCTACAACATTGTTGTGATGTGACACGACAACCTTGGTTGCGTTTTTCATTCAATTTCGTCTCGGTTATCAGTTCCCAGTTATTTTATGAAGCGTCAACAAAATAATTTAAGGCAAAGATTTTTTAACACTTGGTTTTTTCACGATGCATTAAAGTGGTATTGAAGTGAAAACTGCTTTAGGTCCGTTCGGAATTTATTGAGATAGGTAACAAAAAACTAGCCATGTGCGAGTCAGACTCGCGCATGAATGGTTCCGTACTGTCTAACGTCTAAAAACGAGCCTACACAAGACGGTGGTAACTGAAGAAAGATTTATAAAGTCCTACTTCACAAGGGAAATTAGAAAATAATATTATCCATTTGAGTAGTAGAGGCAAGCGCTGGTAATAAGGTTTCGTAGGTATATTACCTACTGTGATTCCCGAACGCAATAGGTACCAAGCAGCCTCCTATCATTCCGCCAAGCGCCGCACGCTGTCGAACGTAAATACGTTGCTATTATCTTAGGTATTATTATAACTAAAGCTGCAATGATTTTATATTTACTTGACTTTACGTGAGACCGCGCCGCTTGGAAAGATGTAGTGAGAAGAGCTACTTTAGGTGGTCACGACCCTCGGACATGGGCATACGACGGAGAAGAAGAAGGGCTTGAGCGTTAGCTCCATTAAGGCTTTTCCTATTGCAGGTGATAGGGCAAAGAGGGCAGACCACCAGATGGACCATTGTTTGGTCCGAATTACCACATTCACATGCAGCAGAAGAGGAGTACCCCCATTTAAGAGTATATAGACTGTACCAACATCTACCGACTGTACTCTTACTCATTGTTCTTTTGTATTTTGTAAGTTTTCTCAATTAAACGACTAGTTTTTTATTTTTTACAATTTGAAAAAGAAGGTATATTTTAGACTTTATTATCTACATAATGTTAATACCAAAACAGACCTTTTTAGCCACATCTTTACTTTGTTCACTCTCTTCATAGAAGTTCATCCGTTTTTAGGCACCCTTTACGTATCCATTAAGATGAAATGAAATATTACGAGCTCCTTCGTATTTTGAACGGCCTTTCGAAATACTCACTACATTTGGCAGTTGGATTGGCAAGCGCAGTTTATTGGGCTTCATGTTTTTTCGACGCTTCTGCCCATCGGAAGCATTTTAAGCTAGAGAAGGATAGGAATTTGTTAGACTGGGGAAGGTAATGAAGGTATTGGGATACTATTCACTCGAATGAATGGATTAAAAGCAAGTAGTATCTCGAGTACTGTAACCACCGGATAAGCAGTTGAGGAAGACAATTTTGACCTTTGAAAAAGCAACTTAGAACGTGTGTTATTTAAATTCGACGTATATAAAAGACACGACTTTTTTGTTGTCGGTACCAACAACCTCACGCGTCGTACGTCTGTGTGATACATCTATCGAACAATTGAATTGCATTGAATGGTGTAACGTTGTCTAACAATGTAACATAATAAAACGGACGCAGAACTAAATTGGTTTGTGCGATGATGATGTCTTCATAAATCATTGGATGTGAATTCGAGTGCAATTTGATAGATATTATAATAGAATTGATATTTTATGAGATTTTTATTATTATACTAGCTCTCGCCCGCAGCTTAGCTCGCGTCAACGTCATTCCCTTGGGAGCAGTCCGGGATGAAAGGCCTATGTCCTTCTCCATAGTCCGGAGAACTTGTATGCAACATTTCATGTTGATTGGTTCAGTAGTTACGGCGTGAAAGTGTAACAAACATACAAACTCATTTTCGCATTTATAATATTACTAGCTTTCGCCCGCAGCTCCGCCCGCGTTAATGTCGATCCCTCGGGAACAGTATTTTTTCCCGGGATAAAACGTAGCCTATGTCCTTCTCCATACTTCAGAGAACTTGTATGCAAAATTTCATGATGATCGGTTCAGTATTTACGGCGTGAAAGCGTAACAAACAAACAAACAAACTCACTTTCGCATTTATAATATTAGTAAGGACTAGCTTTCGCCCGCGGCTTCGCCCGCGTCTATGTCGATCCCTCGGGAAAAGTGTTTTTTCCCGGGATGAAAGGTAGCCTATGTCCTTCTCCGTACTCCAGAGTACTTGTATGCAAAACTTCATGAAGATCGATTCAGTAGTTACGGCGTGAAAGCGTAACAAAAAAACAAACAAACAAATAAACAAACAAACAAACAAACTCACTTTCGCATTTATAATATTAGTAAGGAGTAAGGAAAGGATAAGGAAGTAAGGTAATGGATTAGGGATAAGGATTAGACAAAATGGGTTATTTGTAACCCAGCCTTTTTCTCTAAGATTTATTTGAATTATATGTATTTTACAAAGTTTTTATATGAACTTACGATGAGTGTTCGGGGGAATCTTAAAACTGAATTTGGAAGTAGTTATTCTCAACTGTATGTATTGAAATTAAGATTATGCAGTTATTGAGATGATGTAATAAAGAAATTATGAATGTTGAACAGCTCATACACAACATTTTTATTAAGATGCATAAACATGTGTAAGTCTGTTTATGGCATAGTGAGCACCATGGCATTGCTGTACTCATCATCATTTCGAGTAGGTGTCACGGTCAATCGACCATGCACACCCTGGTGTCAGAGTTCTTCGGAACCGCCTCTCGGCCTCTGACGTGGTTCCTTTAACGACTACCAGATGGCAGCCGGGACCACCGGTTTCGGAATCGAACCCACGACCCCCGTGTCAACAGGCAAACGCCTTAACCACTGGACCACGGAGTTCCCAAGTTCCCAGCATTGGTCCCATAGGAAAAGTTGTTCATATTGATGGTCTGAGTCACTCCTTTAAGGGTCCAAAACGATAAAAATTTCACCGTGTATTTTCAATGATTCTAAACTTTATAACCTACTAGCTTTCGCCCGCGGCTCCGCCCGCGTCAATGTCGATCCCTCGGGAATAGTACTTTTTCCCGGGATAAAAGGTAGCCTATGTCCTTCTCCGTACTCCAGAGAACTTGTATGCAAAATTTCATGATAATCGGTTCTGTAGTTACGGCGTGAAAGCGTAACAAACAAATAAACAAACTCACTTTCGTATTTATAATATTAGTAAGGATAAGGATATTAGTAAGGATTTAATATATGTATTAAACAATAATCATTTCTTAAAATCATAATATTGAATCATTAAGGTAGTTATTAATTATGGAACAATGCATGAGCTATTCTTCCATGGAATTATCATTCGTCTTGGTGCAGTCGCCCGTTCAAAAGACCACTTCTCGGTTTTATTTAACTCAACCTTTGAGTACTCTTACCAACTTTATTCTCAGAAATAATGTAGATAGGTACCATACGAGCCACTTTTATCTTTATTCAAATAGAACCTGAGATAATTGGATATACAGTATTATGCAGCCTGGCCCCAGGGTTCAATTTGAAGAAATAATTGGGATCTTTAGATGTTTCTAGCAATTATAAAAATACTTTTGTTATTTTTTTATACATACATACAGATCAGCGTCTTTATTTCTTACAGGGTAGACAGAGCCTAAGGTCATAAGACTGAAAGGCCACGTTTAGCGTGTTGGTGGGTGTAAAGGTGGAAAATGGAATCAAAATAGTGATGGATTGCTAGCCGCATTGCCGATGCTATCGCTAAACTGCCTCCGTGGGCCAGTGTTCTTTGAGCGTTCTTTCTTAACACTTCATACCTTCGTCTTTCGCACTTAAATTACACACTTTTTGATATAATTATCAGAAGTTAGTAGTTATTACAGCCGGTATCCTGCCTGACGGCAACCCTCTTAGCAGTGTTCAGGGTAGCTACAGAACACGGTATTTGGCCATTGTTTACTAATATTTAAGGCTGATTTCAGAGTCACGCGTTTGAACAGCGCCGTCCAGACGCGCGCGCTTGAATTCATCATCATCATCATCATCATCATCTCCACTACAGGAGCACGACCCTCTCTGTACTACTAGAGCCATATTTGGCCAGAGCAGTCAGAGGACTTGGCCTACACTCTCCACGCTGGCCAGACGGGTTGGAGAGGTCTCACAGATGTTTATAAGCTTTGTTCAGCTTGTATTTCCTAAGTCGCCTTCTACGACATCCACGGGAAGACTTGGAGTGGTCCTATTCTACTCTGCCGGATACCACACGGTTACATTAGTAGTCTCCTTTTATAGTTATGCAGTTGAAACACGCCGCTCGGGAAACGCGCGCTGCCAGCCTCGCGCTCAATGATTAATTTTCAATGTTTCACGACGTCGATGTTGCACTCTTTTCCATAGAAAATAAACAGTTAATCCTGTTATTATATTCATCCCAATTATGATGAGTATACACTATTGTACATAACAACGAAATGCGCGATACTAAAACTCTTTTCACAGCGTACACCGATCAAGCGCGCGCTTTTGAAACACGCTGGTCAACGGTGCGTCTCGCCGGCATGGCTCTGAAATCAGCCTAAGAATTAAAAAAAAAATTAAACCAATATTACAGCAATATATTTGTAATCGGGATCTCCATTTTAGTAAGTAAACCTGTGTTAGAAAAATCCCGCTCTGAAAAATGTACATAATAATTCGTTGTTTGTTATTTTTTTTATATTTGAAAATAATTTTTTTCTTGGCGGTCAGCCAAGAAAAAAATTATTTTCAAATGTTTCTTGATCAATTCTTGTACTCCTCGTTAAAATAACGTTTTACTTTTCTCAGTGAGATTGATGATCGTCAATTACGCAGTTCTGCCTCCTTCCGTCTCGACACCCCTCCACAAGTCTTCAATTTCTATTACCATTTTTTCACTGTTCAGGCTATTCGCTTGTGGAATGCTCTATCCCTCGATATTCGTAACGCTCAATTGCACTTATCTTTTAAAAGAAAAGTAAAGGGTCATTATCGCTAATTTTTTCAAAAATACTCTAATTAGCACATTCTCAACTTTAATTTTTTTTTTGTTGTCATTGCAGCAGAGATAATTTTATCTCAAAATAAATTTTAAGATAAAATTATCTCAACTAACTGGTGGCGAAAAGACGCATAGTAAATTACTTTGCATGCTTCCGCCGCCACCAGTTAGGTCACGCAATTTATTGCTGGCCAGCGCCCACCCACTACTGTTAGTTCCTTCATGCGCGCCACCAATAGTTGATGCATGCAACCTTGGTCGATACTGCTGCATCCGTTGAGGCTGCAGCAATATCAGCCGTCGAGCTCGCGACACGTGTTTCGTCTCTACACGAGGCATCTTCAGGCAGTGAAACCTAGATGTTGATCGTTCGAATGACTCAAAGGACGCAGCAGTATCGACCAGGGTTTCATGCATCAACTATTGGTGGCAGTCATGAAGGGACTAACAGTAGTAGGTGGGCACTGGCCATCAATAGTTTACATGAACTAACTGGTGGCGAAAGCACGCAAAGTAAATTATATCAAAGTGGATGTAGTTTTGACTTTCGCAAAGCAACACCTGAAACTCATAATATTGCAATATTATCTATCACTGCTCTTTATTTACTAGCGGCCCGCCCCAGCTTCGTACGGGTAGATAAAGGTATTTTATTCTATAGCCTATGCTCATCAGGGATAATGTAAAAGGGGCATGTTTAAAAAAAATTAAAAAATTGTCCGTCTGGTAGATAAATGAAAAATATTGGACACGTATTTTTTCTTTTGTAAATCAAACAAAAATTAATAACAATCAAACAAAAAAAGTGTCACGCGGAATTTAAACGATCTATATAACCGTTTAAGTTCCGCGTGACACTTTTTACGGGCCTGTTGCGTCATAAGCCCCCACTTCTGAACTTTGATGCCCTTTATCTTCATCATCTTTTGTTTGATTTAATAAAGAAAAAAATACGTATCTATTATATTTCGCTAATCTATTAGATGGACTTATTATTTTTAATGATATTTTTTTCAGGAAATAAGCCTATTCTAAAGGTGAAATAATTTATCAAATCGATTCAGTAGTTTCGAGACCTATTCAGCGTAAACAAACCAAATATTTTCTCTTTGTAATATTTGTGTAGTTGTACATAGTGTATGTACGTTTATTTTATAATTACCACTTAAAATCTACTAGAACTATAGTAGTCCCATCATTCGCGCCTTAGCTCTTCGCGCCTGAGTTATCTCGCACCACAGCACTTCGCACCTACGTCTTTCGCACCTAAATTACACACTCCATAGCCTGGAAAACATACTTAGGCATTAAACTTATAAAACCCTTAATTTTTGGTCAAAGATAAAACACAATATAGGTTTTACGACTTCAAATTAATCTGGATTTAATGGGGCAATGAAATTAAACCCTTTTAGTATCCAACTGGGAAAAGTAACCTTGATAAATATTCTAAGCAGCCGACCTAGTACCTTGAGAATGTCTTTTGTTTTAGAACACTAGCTTTTGCTCGCGGCTTTGCTCACGTTAAGAAGTATAGAAGTTTCATAAAAAACTTTCAAGCCCTATTTTATCCCCTTGGGGGTAGAATTGATCAAAACTTTCTTAGCGGATGCCTACGTCATAACATCTACCTGCATGCCAAATTTGAGCCCGATCCGTCCAATGGTTTGGGCTGTGCGTTGATAGATCACTATGTCAATCAGTCAGTCACCTTTGAGTTATATAAATATATTTAGACTAGCAGCCCGCCCCGGCTTCGCACGGGTAGAATAATATATAGACTATATTCATCAGAGATAATGAAGGATTATAATGGTGAAACGGTTTTTTTTAATCATTTGGTTGGTTTGGAGTATATTCAATTCAAATAAAAAACAATCAAATCTTTCCTCTTTTTAACTATTTAAAAAAAAGACATTATCAATTCATTTGTTAGTTACCTCAGAACTCCGTCATTTAAGGCGCTGTGCATCAGAAGAATTCCGTAAAACGTTTATTTTTTCCTCGCGCAGTTAGCCTTTTTTTCATGGCATATTAGCATGAAAAAAATTTGGAGGACAGTTCGACGATCAAAATAAATGATTGAATAAAAATATTTTCAAAAAAATATTTAAAAATTAGCAAAATAAAATACTGTGTTGCGACTTCCTGGAAGAGTCACTGCATTCTCCGATCAACCCCAGAATCACAGCAAGGGAAAATTCAGTAAACACTCACCTGGATTCAATCTTGAACAGGAGTCTGGATAAGGATTCGCCTTCGACGGGACCTCGTGTCGACCGGCCGACGATCCTTGTGCTTGAACTTTATTATTTCCTTACTGCCTACACTGGTGGTACACCATCACACACGCTTGATGAGATTTAAGGTTGTTTTCGGCCAGCGAAGCTCTTAGGAGTCGTTATTTTTGAAAATTATATCAGCGCAAGCGGCGCGCTCAACATGACTCGAACGCCATATTTTTACGACTGTCCTTTTCGACCAATCACAGGCCGTCTCGGCGAAGGAAGTATGTATGGAAGGGGATACGGAAATATAGATAGGTAATTTTATTAGGGTTTTAAAGTTAATGCTTACACATTTTCCCCCACCTGAAATCCACAAGGGTTTCACAGAGAATGCAAATTGAAAGATAAAAAACAAAAGCAATAGCTACGCACTATTGCAAGAATATCCAGAAATATTATTTTCGAAAGATAAAGTAATAAATAAGTTTTAACTAGCCTAAGGATAGTGTGTATTTATGTGTTAGTTATTTATGGAAAAAAAATATTTTTAATTAATTGGTAAGGGACAAACCTTTACTACCGGCCTACGAAAGGTCTTTCCGTTAGCAGTTCGGAAAGTAACTACTCTGATTACTTGATCCGAACCAGCATGCACTTGCACAATACGTGCCAACTTCCAGAACATCGGCAGAAGATTAGGTTCGTTAACTATGACTAAGTTATCTATTTTAATATTTGGTTCATGTACGAACCTTTTGTTCTTTCGTTGTAATGTATGAAGATAATCACGCTGCCATACGCGCCAAAATCTCTAGGTAATTTTCTTAAGCATGACCCAACGAGAGCGCGGACACGAAATAAAACATCTAACACACTTCGACAGCATGGTACGTATCAGAAGTCTCAATCCAATTATCCAAAACTGGCGTTGAATAATAGATTGTAAGGTTCGAAGTCCACAATGCAAATATTTTTTATGAAAATGTTTTATTACAATTTTAGATATTGGACATTGTTTAGGTAACAAAAAAGGGTGCAACGCAGATGGTGACAGATTAGCCTCATCGATGCGTTCTTCCACCCGCACGATCCCATCATCGTCCAGGAAAGGTGAAAGGTTTTGAATGGATTTTACACATGGTTCATTATCTCGCACTCGACTGACTTCGGAAGACATATAATGATACGGACTCAATTTAACTAACACTTTGGTTGACTTCTCGAGTTCAGGACTACTAAGAAATGAAAGAATTCGATTTTGCCTTGCAACCCTCGAATTTGAAATAAATCGAATACACCATGCTACAATTCTTAGAATTTTTGTAAAAGAGGAATGTCTGGCAATTAAGGCCAGAAGTAGGTTTTTCACATTAATCACGTGAAGACTTTTAGTTTCTAGTGATTTAAACTCGGGTAAGTATTCTTTTGGAAGTAGAACCCGTTTGTTAGGCCATTGACTAGGCAAATCCTGTAGCCAAGAAGGACCTTTCCACCTCAGAGGATGGTCTATAAGCTCTGGACAGGACACTCCGCGACTACAACAGTCGGCCGGGTTATCCTTAGACAAAACATAAGACCAGTGATCGGTACTAATCAAGTCAGTTGCTTGAATGACACGATTGGCTACATACATTTTTAACAAATGAGGGGCGGTATTAAGCCATGACAAGGTAGTGCTGCTGTCTGAATAAGCTCGAATAGAATTAATAGTTATATAGTCTTTAAGCAAATTATACATGTGCGATAGAACTTTTGCTAGAAGCACCGCTGCGCTTAGCTCGAGTCTATTTACCGTGGTAGGTTTTAAAGGAGCTACTCTAGATTTTCCAATCAGTAAACTAGTCGCAGTAGAAATTCTGGGCTCATTAGTAACCACACAAATATACACACAACAACTATAGCCTTTCAGAGAACCATCACAGAAACCTACCAAGTGTACTTCCATCGGATTGGAAGGTATAACTAGCCGCGGAAGAGAATTTTTTTGTAAATCAGACAAATTGGCCGCTATTAAATGCCATTGTTTGGTTAAATGTTTTGGAACAGTCTTATCCCACGACAAATTTAACCGCCATATTTCTTGCAACAGCGATTTTGCTGCAAAGACTACTGGGCATATCCAACCGAGTGGATCGAAAATGCGGGCTACTAAAGAGAGTATGGATCTTTTAGTAAATTTGACTTCGAACGAGTCTGTAAAGGCATATGAAAAAGAATCATTAATGGGATTCCATCGTATCCCTAATATTTTGACAAACTCATTTCCCGATTCATCGAAGGATTTGGAACTTTGACAAAATTCAGGAGGAACATCCTTAAGAAGACGAGGAGCGTTAGTAGTCCATTTCTCGGGTCTTATCAATATTTGCCGATACATACGACGGATGTCGGCAGTAATAACTATTTTGTGAAGTCTAAATTTTGTCACTAAATCGACAATATCCACTTGCAGCTTAGAACCCACATGAACAATATTATTGAGTGACAGATTATTCGAGGTCCGACTACTGGCATCGAAGACTACTCGTAAACGTGTCGTTGTACTATCGGGTCCTATTACACAATGGTGAGGAATAATATAACGGTCAGTAGACAAAGATTCAGCAGGCTGCATATGTCCCAGATCTTCGTACTGCTGCATAAATTCCTTATACTCCGTTTTCCACTCAGTCTGGCTGGCAAGACGCTTTTCCGAGTTGAGAAAACGGTTAAGAGCCTGATGATATGATTCTCCTAAGGCTGGAGTATCATCTTTAAGCATAATTGGTACAACATAACGGCCTTCGGAGGTACGATATGTGCCATTTTTATATTTTTGTTTACATATTTCATCCTCAGGACCGGAAATTTTACATTTCGACAGTTCTTCGGATTCCCAAAACCGTTGAACGATCTCATCGAGCGCACAAGAAGACGCAATGAGTGACGTAACGGGTGTGGCTGGAGTTTGAGCCACTTCACATATTTCATCCTTAGGACCGGAAATTTTACATTTCGGCGGTTCTTCGGATTCCCCAAACCGTTGAACGATCTCATCGAGCGCACAAGAAGACGCGATGAGTGACGTAACGGGTGTGGCTGAAGTTTGAGCCACTTCACATATTTCATCCTTAGGACCGGAAATTTTACATTTCGACGGCTCTTCGGATTCCCAAAACCGTTGAACGCTCTCATCGAGCGCACTAGAAGACGCGATGAGTGACGTAACGGGTGTGGCTGGAGTTTGAGCCACTTCACATATTTCATCCTTAGGACCGGAAATTTTACATTTCGGCGGTTCTTCGGATTCCCTAAAACGTTGAACGATCTCATCGAGCGCACCAGAAGACGCGATGAGTGACGTAACGGGTGTGGCTGGAGTTTGAGCCACCACGTTTTGAAAAAACTGACCACTTATCACCCAGCCGAATACACTAGACAGTGCACATGGAAAACCAGGACCTGGGCAATAACGTGAACCAGTATATATCTGGTCAAAACAGTCTACTCCTAACAACAGATCGATCGGACCCGATTTATCAAAATCTTGGTCGGCGAGATCCAGATGTTTAAACTTTTCCTTGACAACTGATGGTAATGAGGTTGAAGGAACCATTGAAGTGATTTTAGGCAAAACCACTAACGGTATATGAAATTGGGGCGAGTCATTTGACCTAGGCACAATAGAGCCAAAAGTATAACCTTTAATATTACATACATCATTTTGACCGAGACCGGTTACATTTAAATTACACTTTTTTATATGTAAACCTAACTGTCGCGCACAGCTACTTGTAATGAAAGAGTCCATCGAGCCACTATCTATGATTATACGAGCATGCTGCAATGAACCATCCACTCTTCTCAACCGAACCACTGCTGAACCAATAATTTTGGTACTCATAGGTGACTTTGACATGTTTGGCTGAGTTGTACAAGTTAGGGAAGTGCTCATATTGGAATTCTCAGAAACCTTTAGGTCAATGGTATTAGCTAATAAACTTTTATGTTCTTCATGTAATAATGTGTTATGTTTTGAGTTACAAATGAAACACATGGACTTATACTTGCAGTCTGCACTAGTGTGACCGGGCCTTAAGCAGTTTTGACATAATTGTAACTCTTTAACTAATTGTTGTCGCTGTCCTATATTCATAGAATGTACTTTACCACAGCGATACATTGAATGATTTTTATGACAATACCCACAGACAGCCTGATTAGGTTTATTATTATTTGAGTTCGAAGAAGTAATTAAGGAAGAATTTGATTGCCGAGAAAAATTATCTTTCTTTGTATTATTGTGGTTTTGTTTATTTGTAGAATTGAATGACGGTAAATTGCTAGGTTGACTAACCTCTAATACCTTTATATAATTCTGTAAATAAACAATCAAATTATTAAATTTAGGAATTTCTTCGGTATTTTGTAATTCAAACCTTTTCCTAGTTTCTGTATCAAGCGGCCGAGATGCTATGTAAAATAAAAGAAATTCACTTAAATCATCAATATTTAACCCGCGCAAGGCACTAACACATTCATAAAGTGTGTTGGTTAATTGTGATAAGTTTGATAATGATGGCCGTTGGATCGGATTTAATTTTATTACTTTTTCTAAATAAGCGGTAGCTAAAATACGTTTATTATCATACCTGTCTAGCAACGCTGTATAAACAACATAATAATTAGCTGATGTTATAGGAACACCCTTAGCTAGTGTCAGGGCATACCCAGACAGACATGACAACAAATAGTAAAATTTCTCTGTGTCCGACAACGAAACATTATTATGCACAAGCGACGTATAACTGTCTTTAAACATCTGCCAGTTCTCTATATTACCATCAAACTTAGCTATTTGCAATTTAGGTAATTTCACTTGAGAGTTGGAATGCGCATGACCTTGACACAGTTCCGAGCGCGAACTGACGTCGAGAGAGTCAGCAAACTCAATGACAAAATAGTATAACTCGTCAAATGACAACAAAGCATTATTATCGATAACAAATTGAGGATTTAGTTTAAGTTGCGCCTGGTTTACACGATCGTTGCATTCCATGAAATTATCACGAATTTTATCAATTCTTTTATACCTAGCTCGAAAGGATGCTAATTTAGTTTTATTTTCTTTTGTAATTTTTGCTAAGTCATAAAGTATTTGCATATTTTTAAACTCATATTCACGTTTTTTAATGGTTGACATTAATTCTCCCTCTGCCATGTTTTCGCTAAGCACTAATTGTGAAAGTACGAGTAATGTAGGTAGGTAGCAAAAGTTTAAATGGAAACTGAGTAATGGAACAGATATTCACAAAACACGTAGGTTTTAAAACTACGGACTATTACTTATAATCATAAATACACACCTCGCTGCTATTAATTAACCTTAGGTAGGTATCTAGGCTATCCAAAATAGTTCGAAAGCCTGAGTAACAAGATAGTACCTTATGGCATACAAATCGAACGATTAAGGGATTACAAGGGAATTAACGAGATAAGAAGTATGTACTCGTTAGCAATAGGTATTTACTATGGTATGGCACACGTATGGAATTTCCTGTTTGATCCGAGATTGTTAGACAAATAGACAAATGCTAGGTGGGTAAGTACCTAGTTAATTTGAATCTATAATAAGTCTATTTATGAATAAATTAGTTATCCATATTTGGAAATAACTTTAATTGGAAATATTGAAATTAAGTGGGTAAATTTGAAATAAGTACGTGAGGAATGTCCTCACAGGAGGCACCATAAATTAATGTTGCGACTTCCTGGAAGAGTCACTGCATTCTCCGATCAACCCCAGAATCACAGCAAGGGAAAATTCAGTAAACACTCACCTGGATTCAATCTTGAACAGGAGTCTGGATAAGGATTCGCCTTCGACGGGACCTCGTGTCGACCGGCCGACGATCCTTGTGCTTGAACTTTATTATTTCCTTACTGCCTACACTGGTGGTACACCATCACATACGCGCGATGAGATTTAAGGTTGTTTTCGGCCAGCGAAGCTCTTAGGAGTCGTTATTTTTGGAAATTATATCAGCGCAAGCGGCGCGCTCAACATGACTCGAACGCCATATTTTTACGACTGTCCTTTTCGACCAATCACAGGCCGTCTCGGCGAAGGAAGTATGTATGGAAGGGGAAACGGAAATATAGATAGGTAATTTTATTAGGGTTTTAAAGTTAATGCCCACACATACTGAAAAACCTATATCCAGAAATAGTTTCGTCGCGAATTTCTTAATATTTTCAGCGACAACTACCAACTTTTTTACAACTATAAAAAGTATAACTAAATGAGGAAGATGAATACCTAAAAAATACAATATTTGGTTAAAATTATTAAATTAAAAGAGAAATGGCATACACGGGTTTGAAATTGGTGACAGAGACTGATGACAGGTAGTTTCATTACGAGTATATAATATATCGCGCGATGTCCGCTACAAATGGTTAAGGGATACAGCGCCTTAATAACAGATTTTTTTTTTTTTTTTTTGTTTTGGAAGTGTGTATTTTTAAGTTTGACCCATTTAAATTTCAGCGTAATCAGTTCAGCAGTTTAATTGAAGTCGCTCTTTTATTTGAAAGTTTATTAATATAAATGTAAACTGCATCGGCCTGCAAAAGAGGCATTGAAGGTCGAAAGTGAGCATGTGTCTGAGGCGTCAATGATGCACCACTTTACTCGAATCCGTCCAATGACTCATTGCGGCCAAGGCTTGTGGCCGGTTTCGCCCCCTTAATAACGTGAGCTTGAAATAAAATTCAAAATTAGTCAATTATTTTTTTTTTAATATTTAAAAATTATGGGAAAAATCTTTGTGGGGTTTTAATTTTTAATTGAATTGGTATTTTTACCGATATTTTCCGTTAAACTAAGTTTACAAAGACACTGAAGCATATGTGCTTTAATCATCATCATTTCGAGTAGGTGTCACGGTCAATCGACCATGCACACCCTGGTGTCAGAGTTCTTCGGAACCGCCTCTCGGCCTCTGACGTGGTTCCTTTAACTACTACCAGATGGCAGCCGGGACCACCGGCTTAACGTGCCTTCCGAAGCACGGAATCATCTTTATTATCAGACAATCAGGTGATTCAAGCCTGCAATGTCCTAACCAAACTGGAAACAACTAAACAAAGTATGCTTCCGGTGGGAATCGAACCCACGACCTCCGGGTCAACAGGCAAACGCCTAAACCACAGGACCACGGAGGCTGTTGACCATGTGCTTTAATGAAAGATAATAATAAAAAATATGCGGTGTGTATAATTTAATGTGGGACGGCGACCCGAAGAGCAGTGGGCATTCCCCTTTACACTCAGGAAACATTCTTAAAGACTCAAAATGTTTATTTGTTTTCTTTCCTTTCAAATAATTGAACAAAAATGGCGGACACTTTAAGTTGGTTACTTGCAGGCACATATTCACATATACAGCGGGAACGATGGTGAAATTGGTCGTAAAAGTAGGTACTTCTGTAGTCTTCTACCGTTGTAAGAGTGATTTATAGTAAAATCATAAATAACCCGAACAAACTGGACCACACCAGCGGCGATAAAATAGTTGTGACTGAATTTATTGCATTTCTTAACGAGACAACCTTGTTTTACTGTGTGAACGGTAATGAATGCTGACTGGAAATGTGGTTGGTTAGTGTTGTTTTAAGGTTTCATACCTCAAAAGGAAAAAAACGGAACCCTTATAGATAACTTTGTTGTCCGTCTGTCTGTCTCTCTGTCAAGACCCTTTTCTCAAGAACGCGTGGATGTATCAAGCTAAAATTCATATCAAATTCTCAAGTCTACTGTAAAAATGGAGCTGTAAGCTGTAAAAACAGAGCTGTAAAAATATCAAACTTCTAAGCCAACGCAATCAACACATACAGCTGTTTATGCCACAAATTATCAACATTTGCATGGGAATCAAAACCATTCCAACCATCACTCGCTTGTCCGTCTGTCTGTCTCCCTGTCAAGACCCATTTTCTCAGGAACGCGTAGAGGTATCAAGCTGAAATTCATATGGTCTACTGTCTTTTAGATCTATAAAAAAATCAAACTTCTAAGCCAATGCAATCAAAAGATACAGTTGGTTACGCCGCAAATTTTCGTGTTTTTTCGCCGTTCGCAAGGGAATCAAAACCTACAGGGTATATCCCGCGAACTCAGAATCTTGAAATTTGGCACGAAGCAACGTCTTATAGCACAAATAAAGGAAAAATTGCGAAAAGCATTAATTTTGAGTTACGTCATATAATAAAAATATTTTTAATAATTTCAAATTTATTATATATGGATAATGTATGGAAACCTTAGTGCGCGAGTCCGACTCGCACTTGGCCGGTTTTTTTTTCTACTCAGGGGATATTCTGAAACAATAATTTTATATCAGTCGCATGATTCCAGCTTGCAACTCTGCATATTAAGTATCATCTTTCAATGCATACTCCGCTTTAATGATTACGTATTTAGATTCCACTGGCCGGCTCCTACTTGATTCGGCATTTTGATTGTGTTAGGTGACGTAAGCCTTAATACGTATAAGGGGAATGGGATATGGTGGAGAATTTTGGAGCCTTCCAAAGCACGAAACCATTTTTATTGTGAGACAATCAGGTGAGACATAAAATTACAAAAAAGAAAAAAATATCTAACGTGCAATATGATAGTTTATTTTCGAACAATCGTAAGCAACACCAATCCTAACAGTTGCCGTCCCCATTCAAATTTAGGCATATTTATAATAATCGGCTTGTGACGCAGCTACTCTCTTCTACTGTTATCACGTAAAGTTATCGCCCATAAACCGTCTTTACAGACAATTAATGTTTTTGTGTTTTCGAGCTAGCTTTTACCTGCGGCTTCTCTCGGTCGGTGTAACTCCGTTAACGTGTATGCAAAATTGCGGAATAACCAATAAACGGCGGCGCAACTGCAGGGGATAATCTACTATAATAGGTTCAGTAGTTTAGGACGTGAGGCGTGAGAGTGCGAGACAGACAAACTAATTTCAGCATTTATAATTTTAGTCTGCATCGGAGTTAAATATGTCCTTCCAAAATTAACGGACGCAAGGGCTTCGTCCGACAAACTTGCTAGTACACACGGGAGTCCCTAATAATCCCAATAAGGAAAAAGTCCCTCGGCGAATAGGAGAGATAAAGATGTCGAGTTATATCCGTAAGGCTTGTCAGGCGAACAAACTGACGGTGGGCAATTAAGTTCCTATACTCGATATATCATTATCTGAGCGTTTACCCCGGTTGCATCCTGAGCTTTGATGTAGGAGTCCGAATTCCGCTATCACGACAGAACATATGCTGAAAATTGACTCGAAAGTTCCGCCTGCCAAACGCCAACCCTCCTTGGGTAAAAGATATATGTGAAAATGAAGTACAATAATTTACCCGCGTTAGGAATCGAATCGGTGCCTCTCTAGAAAAAAAAGGCTTTTTACTGCATTGATGATGATATGGATAAAAATGCGTAGAATACATACATATATACATTAGTATCACCTCTTTTTCCCTTGCGGGGTAGACAAAGCATAGTCATTGTGTGCGGTTATTTTGCACAATGACAACGACTAGAGCCTAGCTCTTGAATTTATGAGACTAAAAAAATCAAATTCTTTTTAAAACGCCTAATTTTGTTGTAATCATGTCCACGGTCGGTTGAGTAAAAATGAGCTAAAATACTAAACAAGGAAAGAAAATACGTAAACTGAAAATTAAGAAATGTAAATATGTATAAGCAGCGAGGCGGGAACCGTTCACACCAAGGCCTAATGAGGTGTCAATTACTGGACGATAGCCGCTCAGCTGATCCGGGTACAGAGTAATGCAACACAGAGACTGCTTTAGAAAAAATATGTCCAAGCAGAGAGACAGAAACCGTTTAAAACCAGGCCTAATGAGGTGTCGATAACGGGACAATAGCCGCTAAGTTGATTCAAGTAAAGAGCCACACAGCACAGAGACTGTTTTAGCAAAAATATATTCGGGCAGCAGTACAGAAAACGTTCACATTACAACCAGGCCTAATGAGGTGTCAATTACTGAACGATAGCTGCTCAGCTGATCTGTGTACAGACCAACACAATACAGAGTCTGCTTTGGAAATAATACCCAAGCAGCGAGACCGAAAGCGTTTAACACAATGCCTAATGAGCTGTCAATTACTGGACGATAGCCGCTCAGCTGATCTGTGTACAGAGCAACACAATACAGAGACTGCTTCAGAAAAAATATGTCGGTGCAGCGACACAGAAAGCATTTATTACAAGGCCTAATGAGGTGTCAATTGGACTGGACAATAGCCGCTCAGCTCATCATCATCATCATCATTTCGTGTAGGTGACACGGTCAATCGACCATGTACACCCTGGTATCAGAGTTCTTCAGAACCGCCTCTCGGCCTCTGACGTGACGCGTTCATCACAAAGCCTTATGATATGTCAATTACTGGACAAAAGCAGTCCAGCCGATCCGGGTACAGAGCAACATAACAAAGAGACTGCTTTAGAAAAAATATGTCCAAACAGCGAGACAGAAAGCGTTCACAACATGGCCTAATGAGGTGTCAATTACTGGACGATAGCCGCCCAACTGATCCGAGTAAAGAGCAACACAACACAGAGACTGATATAGAAACAATATATCCAAGCGGGACAAGAAGCATTCACAACGAGAACAATGAATAAAGTATCTATCTCTGACTAGCTCCGTGGCGCAGCGGTCAACACGCCAGCCTGCGACACGGAGTGACCGGGTTAGATCCCCGGCCAGGTCAAGATGGAAAATGATCTTTTTCAGATTGGCCTGGGTCTTGGATGTGTATCTATATATGTATTTGTTATAAAATATAGTATCGTTAAGTTAAGGTCTCGAACTTACTTTGAGGCTAGCTCAATCTGTGTGATTTGTCCGTATATATTTATTTATTTATCTATTGCTGGACGATAGCGCCTCAGCTGATCCGCATACAGAGCAACAATACGAGTACTAACAGTGTGCTTTGGAAAAAATATGTCCAAGCAGCAGGACAGAAAGCGTTCACAACAAAGCCTAATGAAGTGTCAATTACTGGTCGATGGCAGCTCAACTGCTCTGAGTACAGATCAATACAACACAGAGACTACTATAGGAACAATACATCCAAGCAGTGAGATAAAAAGCATTTGCAACGACACCAAATGAATAAGGTATCAATTACTGGACGATAGCCCCTCAGTTGATCCCGGTATAGAGCAACGTAGCACAGAGACTGCCTTAAAAAATATTATTTCTAAGCAGCAAAACAGAGAACCTATACAACTGCAAGAAGAACTGCAAGATCCTCAGATACCGTGAGCCAATACTGTGTACATCCGGAACGTTATCAATAAATATTGTGGTCGGTAGTTTTGTATAGTTATAACACAAAAGACAAATTTCAACTTAGTCTACCTGCGACCATGAAAACTGTAAAGTTTACGAAACGTTAGGTGTAAAAATAATGTAATATATGCCATAATACCGTATTAAAGTGTATTTAAAAGAATATACAGATTTTAATACACATACATATAATTGTTTTAAAGAACAGTGCATGGACTTTTCTCGTGGAATGGATTGTCAAACGTTAGATCTGTCCTTGCATAATCTATGGCAATCAATAGAACAGTCGGCTCTTTCAATAATGCAGGGGAAATGTTTAAAAAGCATCTCGAGACTGCTCTATTCCCGTAACGAGTACCCTGTGTTGTGATAAGAGGGAGCAGAAAATGCATCTGGCGGTTTTGTTAGTTATTAGTATTTCCTATCGCGTGTTCAGAAACGAGAATGTGAGATTTTTGCTATCAGCAAGCAGGCAGGCGTGTAAACTAATTCGTAGCCAAGACTATTCTCGGCTACGAATTAGTTTACACGCCTGCCTGCTACAACACGACTACTCTTGGTTCGATTATTAGTGTCGAAAAGTACTTTTTACACTTATTCACTATTTTTACTATACTATAATCTTCCATTATATATAGCCGTGTAGTTTCCAGCAGAGTTAAAAAGGACCACTCCTAGTCTTCCCATGAAGGTCGTAAGAGGCGAATTAGGAAATACAAGCTAAACAAAGCTCATAAACATCAATGATACCTCTACAACCCGTCTGGCCAGCGAGGAGAGTGTAGGACAAATCCTCTGTCTGCTCTGGCCAAGTATGGTATATCCGGTAGTATAGAGAGGGTCATGCTCCTGCAGTGGAGACTAAAAAGACCTGATGATGTCGATGATGATAAAACCCAAAAGCCAATATATTTTTTTTTTAGCGCAAATTTTTTCTACCAAGAAAAGTACTATTTCGCATAAAGTCAAACGTTAGATCTGTTCTTGCAAAATCTATGTCAATCAATAGAACAGTCGGCACTCTCAATAATGCAGGGGAAATGTTTAAAAAACATCTCGAGACTGCTCTACTCCCGTAAGGAGTACCCTGTGTTGTGATAAGAGGGAGCGGGAAATGCATCTGGCGGTTTTGTTTTCTATTAGTTTTTTCTATCGTGTGTTACAGAAACGAGGGTGTGAGATTTTCGACAGTCTCCGCTACGAAGTAGTTTACACGCTTGCCTGCTACAATACGAGGGGCTCGTGGTTCTATTATTAGTGTCCAAAAATATTTTTTACACTTTTTCGTAGTTTTTACTATATCTATACTTCTATACTAATATTATAAAGCGAAAGGGTTTGTTTGTTAGAACGCGCTAATCTCAGAAACCATTGGTTCAAATTGAAAATTCTTTTTGTGTTGGATATTCCATTTATTGAGGAAGGCTTTAGGCTATAAAACATCACGCTGCGACAAATAGGTGCGAAGCATCATTAAAAAAATGTTTTAAAAACGGGGAAAAATGTATTAATCTATACTAATTAATCGTAATAACAGAAATTGCCACGGACGAAGTCACGGGCAACAGTAAGTTTTTAGCTAATTTCATTTATAGTAGCTGTTGGCTCACAATAAAAAATAGGTTACAACTAAGATGATGTAAGGGATTTGCAGATAAATAAAAATTTTATTTGTCTTACTTTGCCGCATCCAATGTAGCCATGTCCTTAACTAGAACGTGTGAGCTCGTTACCGATGGCACATAGGACACACTTTCACAGGATTAAGGTGGAGAGGTTTGTCTTACAGTCTTACAATAATGCCACATGGTGATGCGTTGCCACTTCGATATCGCTAACGTACATCACACGGGATTCTTGTCTTCGCTCCCTCGGTATTTCATGAGTTGTGTTGTGCCATGCTCGAAAATTTCGAAAACGATAAGAACGTGTCGGAATTTTTTCTCGAGAATTTCTTCTTCTTTCTCTCGAGTGCGGAAATTATTGAGAAATTCTCGAGAATTATTGAAAAATTTCCGTAAGAAGGAATTCATGAGAACAGAGAATTTCTCTCCAGCACATCACTAGACTCATGAGTTATTTCACATATACTAATCTGCCTCCGTGGTCCAGTGGTTAAGGCGTTTGCCTGTAGACCCGAGGGTCGTGGGTTCCTTTCACGCAACTTTGTTTAGTTGTATCCAGTTTGGTTAGGACATTGCAGGCTTGAATCACCAGATTGCCTGATAATAAAGATGATTCCGTGCTTCGGAAGGCACGTTAGGCCGTTGGTCCCGGCTGCCATCTGATAGTCGTTAAAGGAACCTCGTCAGACGCCGAGAGGCGGTTCCGAAAAACTCTGACACCAGGGAGTGCATGGTCGATTGACCGTGTCACCTACACGAAATGAATGAATGAATTACAAATACTGTGTTGACGCTTCATCGTCGCAGCGCAGGAATCATCCCTGCGTCGTTGTGACTAAGTCCTTGAACATTCATCATCATCATTTAGAGTAGGTGTCACGGTCAATCGACCATGCACACCCTGGTGTCAGAGTTCTTCGAAACCGGCTCTCGGCCTCTGACGTGGTTCCTTTAACGACTACCAGATGGCAGCCGGGACCACCGGCTTAACGTGCCTTCCGAAGCACGGAATCACCTTTATTATCAGACAATCAGGTGATTCAAGCCTGCTTATTTATTATCTATTTAAAGTATGCTTCCGGTGGGAATCGAACCCACGACCCCCGGGTCAACAGGCAAACGCCTTAACCACTGGACCACGGAGGCTGTTATTGTTGGCTTGAACATTGTAAGTCTGTTAGGTTAAAACGTAAAGGTTCATATTAAAAAAACAATGGGTTGCACTCCAGAAGTGTCGGCAGAAGTGAACTTCCTCTCCTAAGCCGCGCCGGCGGTTTTAGGTCACGTGTCGGTCTTACAAATTTTTGATCAGGTTACGTGTCCTGACGCGAGTTTACCATTTTTTGTACCCATCCCGAAAAGTGCACAAGGACGCAAAAGAAGTTATCACTTAAAAAAAAAGACTTTTTGTTTTTACTCGTTTCTAATTTTCTGCTATTTTATTTTTAAATCAGTCATGTTTTTATAAACACGATGATACAGTATATACTTAATTTCGTGATGATTATTCCAGTAGTTTAGGCGTCAAAGCGTTACAAATAAATAAACACACACTTTTGCACTGCGATCAAATATATGGTAGATACACAGTCTCATACAAAATTAAGCCTTAATAATGTCCCCGAATCAAAACATCATGCATACTTACAAACAACGACAAAAACGGTACATACTGAAAGTATAACTCCATCTTTGTTTTTTTAGTTTTTTAGTTTTGATGCGTAGTTTTTGCATCTTTTCACTGTACCTTCGTCATCGCGAGACGTGTGAGTGTTAGCGCGATTTATTGAAACTGTAGACAAAACAGCTCCGAAACACGATTAGTGCGCTGTTTTGCCGGTGCCACTTTTCGAACGCGAATCGTGTATCTACCATTATAATTGATCAAAGCATACAAAATGAAATAATAAATCAACATTCATTCAAAATGTTTTTGAACATTCGTATATTAACAATGTAAACACAATCACTAAAAGTATTTAACAGCTCCAATTTCGCAGTCGTATCATCAATATAGTTTTACGAAAAATGCAATTATCCCAGTTTCAACCGTATTGCAATTTTTCAGTTGCTAGCAGTTCTGCCATTCAGCTGAAACTATTGTAATAACGGCCAGAAGTGTCGGCTGTCAGTTTCAGAAAAATAACTCTTTATAGACAAATTTCAATTTTACTGCTTCAACTGAAACCGTCTTTTTATAAGATAAGAAACAACTAGTTCATGCAACAATAAAATTAAAAAAGAATTATTGACTTATCTGCAATATATCCCTTACACAGTTGACGAATTTTTGATTGATTTTTGAAATGATAAAACTGTGACAAGAATTTTTATTTCAAATTATTATTATTTTAATCAGTTTCATATTTTTCACTATAATTATATACAGCCGTGTGGTTACCGGCAGAGTAGAATAGGACCACTCCAATTCTTCCCATGGATGTCGTAAGAGGCGACTTGGGAAATACAATCATCGTCACTTACCATCAGGTGAGATGGGAGACAAATGCCTAATTCAATATTTAGTAAAAAAAAAAAAAAATACAAGCTAAAAGTAATACTCGTACTGAGCCTTCACCTTTTGTAATACGGATGGCACCACCTTATAATTTCTTTATTTTGTTTTTGTCTTTTATTGGTTTTTTTTGTTTGTGTTGTGTAGGCCATTGTGTATTGCAATAAATATTTTTCATTTCATTTCATAAACAAAGCTCATAAACATCAATGAGACCTCTCCAACCCATCTGGCCAGCGAGGAGAGCGTAGGCCAAATCTTCTGTCTGCTCTGTATGGCTTCAGTAGTACAGAGAGGGTCTTGCTCCGGCAGTGAAGACTAAATAGACCTGATGATGATTTTAATTTTTAAGAATATTGTCGTCATTTTATTATATCATCATTCTATTATATGCTAACATTATTTAATTTAACATATGTAATGTACTACTTAATTTGACTAGCTCTGTGGCGCAGCGGTCAACACGCCAGCCTGCGACACGGAGTGACCGGGTTCGATCCACGGCCAGGTCAAGATGGAAAATGATCTTTTTCAGATTGGTCTGGGTCTTTGATGTGTATCTATATATATGTATTTGTTATAAAATATAGTATCGTTGAGTTAGTATCCCATAACACAAGTCTCGTAATTACTTTGGGGCTAGCTCAATCTGTGTGATTTGTCCGTATATATTTATTTATTTATTTAATATTTACACGCCTACTTGGCAAAATATCTATGGTCTAATATGGATGTTTATCACCTATTTCTACCCATATTTCATAAATAAAGATTCTATTCTATTCAACTCACAAAGTCTTTCGTGATTTCTTTGAGGTTAATAGGTATCTGTAAATGTATCACAACTGTGTCCGTGAGAGAAAAAATCGGCCAAATCATCATCATTTCGTGTAGGTGACACGGTCAATCGACCATGCACACCCTGGTGTCAGAGTTCTTCGGAACCGCCTCTCGGCCTCTGACGTGGTTCCTTTAACAACTACTAGATGGCAGCCGGGACCAACGGCTTAAAGTACCTTCCGAAGCACGGAATCACCTTTATTATCAGACAATCAGGTGATTCAAGATCGGCTTAATGCAAGTGGGACTTGCGCCTAAAGGTTTATTGTATGGTGTGTTCTGTTGTTGCCACTATAACAACACATAATTAAAATCGCAAAAAATAAATATTTAAGAGGGTCTTAAAATATTTATTTTATTTTAATTACATTTTTATAGGAAAGCCTCCTTAGTTATTTATTTCATTCAGGTAATAACCTATCTCTGTGCAAAATTTTGTCAAAGCCCATTCAGCCGTTTAGGCGTCATTGAGTAACAAACATACATACTTATTTATTTATTACTAGCTTTCGTCCGCGGCTCCGCTCGCGTTAATGTCGATCCTTCGGGAAAAGTACTTTCTCGGGATAAAATGTACCCTATGCCCTTTTACGTACCACAAATAAAGTGTATGCAAAATTTCATGATGATCGGTTCAGTAGTTACAACGTGAAAGCTTAACAAACAAACAATCTCACTTTCGGATTTATAATATTAGTTAGGAAGTTAGGATTATTAAAATAATCTTTTCCGATTAGTTTAAGCTATAAAGCGTCACAGACAGTCAAAGTTCCCCCGTAAAGCAGAGTTCAAAACAGCTGGATTTAAAAATGACGGCTCCAGGTGTGTTTTATCATCTCCGGTATTAAAGTTGAGGGTTGCGTCATTAACTTATTAACTTCCTGAAAGATCTATATTTTACAAAACAACTAGACACAAACGCAAACTTTGGTAGATACTTGATATATATATATTTCAATATTCGTTCATAATGAAGGCTTACGCATGTTAAGTAACCCCGTACACGGTCTCCTTTGGGATGGGTGACCGCAAGTGCCATAAAAATATGTCGAGCTCCTCCGTGTCTGTTATTAATCATGGCCGTCGTAAAGCTATGTCAGATGCCTTTAGGCAGCTTGAACATTCTGACACTAGTGTTGGTCGAAATTACTGGACTGAGTTTCTTTCGGCGTATTCTTCTCAGCAGTGGTCCTTACTAAACGCTAGTAGCTTATCAATTTTGCAAATATTTAAAATAATAATATGACGTTCAAAAAGAGATACATGATATCCAAATTTGAATAAAATACTATTTCATTTTATTATTTATTTATTTTTTTCTTATTATGTACTAGCTTTCGCCCGCGGCTCTGCCCGCGTCAATGTTGATCACTCGGGAATAGTACTTTTTCCCGGGATAAAAGGTAGCGTATGTCCTTCCCCGCACTCCAGAGAACTTGTATGCAAAATTTCATGATGATCGGTCCAGTAGTTACGGCGTGAAAGTGTAACAAACAAACTAACTCACTTTCGCATTTATAATATTAGTAAGGATAAGGAAGTAAGGATAAGGATAAGGATAATAATATGACGTTCAAAAAGTGATACATGATATTCAAATTTGAATAAAATTCTATTTTATTTCATTTCATTTCATTACCTTTTATTTTCTAATAATGTATACGCCCTTATAAAATACAATTTAAAAAAATCTTGTTCCAGTCGAGGAATTTTGTAAAAATAACTTTGAACTCGTAGCTCCTTTTTAAATTGAAATAGCTAATTATGTTGAAATTCTATAATATAACTAGTGATATTTAGGAAATCCTTTCTCGCCCCTTGTTTAAGCAAACGTTAAACTAGCAGTATAAAGGCGTCTTTAGAGGCTATTTTAAAGTTTTTATTGCGCTACGAGTGGCTGTATTGGATGCGTGGCCGTTTTGCGAGTTCAGGAAACTTCGGAATTTGAAAAGTGGCCGCTTTGATCAGGCGGTATCGATTTAATTTTGTTTTTTTGTACAAAAACTTTCGACGCTTCGAATTTTAAGGATTCTTTTATGGCCTTTTTAGCCTTTTTGTTACGCAAACATTGAGGTTTTATTTTCATTTAGGTAGTTGGCCCATTTATGAAGTCCATTTTAATTGTGCGCAAATATATTTAAATGTACCATTGGTCAAAGAAATGCTTTAGAAGCAAAAGTAAAAAAGGTGATTAAAATACGTTTTTTTTAATTAATAATCGACATAATGATTAAATGGAATTGCTATTTAGACTAATAATTTTATAATACCGATTCGGTTTTTTGTGAGTTTGTTTGTATTGAATAAACTTCATTTTCAGCGGGTGACGTAAGCTATAATTTTTCGCAGACAAATTACGCTGAGAAACTACCAGTCTACAAGAGACGTTCAATAAAAAAAAGAACATTTACTATATACCTAGATGGTTTTCTTTACTTTTAATATCATTCAATGTTGAAAGAACTTCTTTCCTTGCGGAGATTCCACGATCGCACTGCTTGTTTGATTTTTATGCACGTCCTTACTTCTCTACCAGTCATACAGAACAAAAAAAATACTAAAAACGACACGTTTTTTCGTTCAAACGACTGGAAACGGTTCCTAAGCAAGTTAGACTGGATCGTTTTTTATTGTTTTCAGGGTAAAATAAAACAAAAAAAATGTGTAGTAATTGTAAATAAGCCTTTTTTATTTGAAACGTGGTACAGGTAACAGTCGCCCGCAGTGTCGATGTTTGAGCAGCGTTAGACCTTTTGTTGACTCGCTCGGCTCTGTGCTTACTCATCACTAGTTATACGGGTGATAAAGTTCACATGTAACGTTAAATGAAGCGGCAATGCATTGAAAATGCAAGACTAGTGTTCCTTAACAGGCCAAATATTTAAGTGAGCCCCAAGAAAAGGGAGATCGCTACAGCCGAAATGGTGGAAGAGTGGTGGTAGCTCCACCGTGCCCACCATTTCGGTAATATGGCGCGGAGAGAGCAATCATGTGGTTTTTAGCTGGTGCGAGTCCTGCATAACTGTTCTGTACCCCCGTAGCAGATCAGAATGCATAACGCATTTTCCACGTGAAAAACAAAGAAGGCTATGTCATTGATAGCCGTGTGCTATCCGGCAGAGTAGAATAGGACCACTCCAAGTCTTCCCATGGATGTCGTAGAAGGCGACTTAGGAAATACAAGCTAACCAAAGCTTATAAACATCTGTGAGACCTCTCCAACCCGTCTGGCCAGCGTGGAGAGTGTAGGCCAAGTCCTCTGGCTGCTCTGGCCAAGTATACCCCTAGTAGTACAGAGAGGGTCATGCTCCTGTAGTGGAGAATAAAAAAGGACCTGATGATGATGATGATGTCGTTGAAATCTCAGAATCATACAAACCTAACTTTGTTCCAATAAAAAAATTGGTTGTCTGTAAAGTTGGTTTACGGACCACAATTTTACGAGTTAATGGTGAAAGACATGTCAGTTTTCCATCATGAACTGAACGGGGATCGAACCCGGGCACCCTTGTAGGCTGGCGTGTTGACCACTGCGCCACGAAACTCTCCAATAAACGAGATAAAAACCATATTAAATGATTTTTTATACTATATCATATAACTATATAGCTTTCGCCCGCGGCTCCACCCGCGTCAATGATCCCTCGGGAGTAGTAGCCTATGTCCTTCTCCGTACTCCAGAGAACTTGTATGCAGAATTTCATGATTATCTGTTCAGTAGTTATAGCGTGAAAGCGTGACAAACAAACTCACTTTCGCATTTAGCACGTAGGATGAATTAATTTGAATGTCTTAGTGAGTCGCTTATGAATAAAATCCTAACTAATATAAATGCGAAAGTGAGTTTGTTTGTTTGTTACGCTTTCACGCCGTAACTACTGAACCGATCATCATGAAATTTTGCATACACGTTATTTGGGGTACGTAGAAGGGCATAGGGTACATTTTATCCTGGGAAAAACGGTACATTTTATCCTAGGAAAAAGTACTATTCCCGAGGGATCGACATTAACGCGGGCGGAGCCGCGGGCGAAAGCTGGTAGGAATATAAATCGTATTGTTTAGTTGACGGATTCTTTCTGAAACATGCATTTTATTACTATATACGCCCGCATTCTTTTAATGTAACTGTGATATAAAACAGCATGAGAATTATTTTTGTAATGTTGCCACACGGTCGTAATTAGCCCGTGTTAGCGAACTATAAAAACGTGTTAAAAGTAAACAAGCGCGACCGTTTAAAGTTTATTTAGTGCTGCGTCTAAGTTAGCAGCGGAAGCGGTTACAAAATCCATACTTCTATACTAACTTATAAATGCGAAAGTAACTCTGTCTGTCTTTTTTTTTTATGTATATCCGACGGCAAACGAGCAGACGAGCCACCTGATGGAAAGTGGTCACCGTCGCCCATGGACATCTGCAGCACCAGAGGAGCTGCTGATGCGTTGCCGACTCTTAAGATACCGTCTACTTTTTACGCTTCAGCCATTGAACCAATTTGGATGAAATCTGGTATGGAGGCCCGGGGAAGGACATAGGGTATCTTTTATTCCGGTAAATTATACTGTTCCCAAGGAATAGACATTAGCGCGTTCAGCAGTGGATTTCTTACAGCTGATGGTGAAAACCTAGTCGTTAACTCTACATTAAATTTAAAATGATTTCATATAGTTCTAGCTTTTGCCCGCGTTAGTGTCGATTCCTCAGAAACACCTATATATCCCTGAATGAAAGGTACTCTTTGTCCTTCCCCGGGTTTCAAACTACCTCCATACCAAATTTCATCCAAATTGATTCAATGGCTGAAGCATGAAAAGAGGACAAAATTCAAAATTCAAATTCAAAATTCAAAACGTTTATTCAGAAAATAGGCCTTTGCAGGCACTTTTTCACGTCAAATCACATTTTAAAGGATCTAATTTAGTCATATTTATATTATTACTTAATGTGCAAAAGCTACAGACTACTAGCGTTTCGGGATCGACCACTGCAGAGAAGAAACGCCAAAAGAAACTCTTTTCAACAGTAGTGGTCGCCTACTCGCCTGAAGGGCTTTTTTATTTTATCATCTATCTTTATCATTTATCATCTAATTTCTTCATTTATCATTTTTTTTTTCATTTTATGATTACAATTTTTATTATATAGGTACATTATTATTTTTTGAAACATATTATGTTAGCGATCGGGTGTGCAATGATAATATTTTACATTATACACAGTAGTCTCAAAGAGGCCGAGCAGACCTGTCCCCCCTAGCAGCACCCGTTCACGAGTTGACGCATGGATCAGCCATCGTTGAACTCAACCATATTAGAGGGAATTCAACGACCCGACACGCGACGCCGCCACTAGTTTGAACATTTGAGTGAGCATGACTTACTCGGGCTCGAAGACTTTGTCAAAAATAAATACAACAATAACTGTCCACCACCTGTCGATCGCAAACATTTACATGTTTTACATTGAGGTATGTGGGTTACCTTAAATATTATTAAATAGGCAATTAAACAATTTTTTTTGGGGAGGTCCTGTATCTCACACGAGGTCTAGACTCCACGCTTTCTTATCCATTAAATAATCATTAATATTATAGTAAGCTCTTTTTAATAAGATAATTTTTGTAAGCTCTTTGAATTTTAGAAAGGGCAAAGCTGTTATACTTTCTGGTATTATGTTGTATAAACGAATACTAAGGCCTAAGAATGAATTACTAGTTTTCTGTAGTCTAAAAGCTCCCGTGACAAGTTTATTCTTATTTCTTGTGTTGTTTTTATGTACATGACAGTTTTTAACATACTTTTGAATATTTTTATGTACATGAAGTATGTTGGCGAAAATATATTGTGACGCAACAGTTAATATTCCAATTTCTTTGAATAATTCTCTCAAGGAATCCCTAGCCCCAAGTTTATAGATAGATCGAATAGGACGCTTTTGCAGAACGAAAATTGTGTTGATGTCTGCTCCCTTTCCCCAAAGTAATATCCCGTAAGACATTATACTGTGAAAATAGCTAAAATAAACAAGACGTGCTGTTTCGACATCTGTAAGTTGTCTTATTCGCCAAACGGCGTATGCTGCGGAGCTAAGCTTACCAGCAAGAGTTTTTATATGGGGACCCCATTGCAACTTCGAGTCAAGAGTTATTCCTAGGAATTTTGTTGAGTCAACGAATTCTACCGTTTCATTATTAACAACTATGTTAGTTGGCACATGTGTAACATTAGGGGTGCAAAATTTGATACATTTAGTTTTTTTGGCATTAAGCACAAGATTATTAGCAGTAAACCAATCTAATACCTGGGCAAGAGTGTCATTTACATCGTCAAAATTTGTCTTCTGTCTATCAACTCGAAAAACAAGTGATGTATCATCAGCAAATAACACTGCTTTACAAGCACTGGCGTAGAAAGGTAAATCATTAATATAGATCAGGAATAACAACGGCCCTAGGATGGATCCTTGAGGAATTCCCATTTTGACATACGACCCACTAGATTTTACACCATTTAAACTAACTTTTTGAATCCTATTAGATAAATATGATTTTATCAATTCCAAAGATACGTTTTTTACTCCATAATAATTTAATTTATTTAATAGAGTTTCATGGTCAACACAATCAAACGCCTTAGATAGATCACAAAAAACTCCTATTGCATTTTGTGACTTTTCCCATGCCCCTAAAATATGCGTCAACAAAGCTACGCCGGCATCTGTAGTAGAACGACCTTTGGTGAAACCGTACTGTTCACTATGGAAAAGGTTTTTTCTATTAAAATACGAGACTAATTGTTTAAAAATTAACTTTTCAAAAATTTTTGTTTTGCTTTTCGGTTTTTACCTTTTTTTCTTGGAATTCTGTATTCCATTTGGGATTCTGATTCTGAGATTTCAATAAAGCTAGGAGGTTCAAAATCACGTTGTATATAATTTTAAGAATCTTTACTTAGCTATTATATACTAATATTATAAATGCGAAAGTAACTCTATGTATCTGTCTATCTGTAGTTAGGATAGGATATTCATGCCTATTATCATAATCGGATTTGTTTTGTGAAATTGCTGTCGCTTTTCTCTTATCCCAAACCTCACTGTTACAAAGGGATTTTTGTAACATGACAACGCGGAGAATTGCTTTTTTAATAGTCTGCTAACTTCATAAAAGCGGAATACAGCTGTTAACTGAAAGATTAACTTGTCAAGCTCTTATTTTGACCAGTTTAGACGACTAGATTCTATGACATGGAGTCATGGAGACTTCCGAAAAATCGGCCAAGAGCGAGTCGGACAAGCGAAAGTTTCCGTACCATTATCTATAAAAAAATTGAGAAGTTCTATCACGTATTAAGCGAAGATTAGCGGGTAACAGATAGTATTTACCGCGGATGTTGTTGTGTATCATATAAATGAGAATTCAGAATTTATAGGAAACTTACTCAACATAGTATGAAAAACAAAATTTCAGAAAATGTCTAGTTCAGTGGTCGGTTAAAAATATACAATTCATTTCAAAAAGAAAATAATCAACTTTTTTGCTTTCGGATCTTTTGATGTTGTTTCCATTATTTTTTCAGTTCTTTCAAACCAATTTAGCATTGTTTGAATAAGTGGGTATTGACAGTTCGCGAAAAGAAAAATTTGTATTTATTTCTCCAAACAGTCTGTTGGAAAAATCAGATAATTATTTGTTACAGCTAATTGTCAATTCCAAGTTTATCTTTTTTACTCGGGTGCGGTCAAGATCCAAAATTATCTTTTTCAGATTGACCTGGGTCTTGAATGTTTATTATAATATATACATCGTTGAAGTTTGCCGTGTGGTATCCGGCAGAGTAGAATAGGACCACTCCAAGTCTTCCCGCGGATGTCGTAGAACGCGACTTAGGACCTCTCCAAACCGTCTGGCCAGCGTGGAGAATGAAGGCCAAGTCCTCTGGCTGCTCTGGCCAAGTATGGCTCTAGTAGTACAGAGAGGGTCGTGCTCTTGTAGTGGAGACTAAAAAGACCTGATGATGATGATGATGATAATACATCGTTGAGTTAGTATCCCATGACACAAGCTTTCAACTTACAGGTAGGGCTAGCTCAATTTGTGTGATGTGTCCCATCATCATGTGAGCCCCAAGAAGGCCACTGCTGGACACAGGCTTCTTCCAAATATTTCCAAAAACCCAAAGTTTTCCTGCGACCTTGGTTAGGTCTCCCGACCTCCTGGTCGATGGATTGATGTGTCTCATATATAAATCGTCTTTGGGCATCTGACATCGCTATCTATCTGAGATCCATTCAGGCAGCTTACTACGAGTAAGTCTATTCTATTTTGTCATCCCTATAATCATTACTCTTGATAAGTAATTATAGGGATTGAGAACTAGTTTTAATCATTAAGACAAGTCTACTCCTGTTTAAAATCATACTTAAACAATACATTATATGAAGATTGGCGGGCTCCGTGCCGCAGTGGTTAACACGCCAGCCTGCAACACGAGGGTTCCTGGGTGTGATCCCCAGTTAGGTCATGATGGAAAACGATATTTTTCAGACTGACCTGGGTCTTGCATGTTTATCTATATAAGTATCTATTATAAAATATAGTATCTTTGAGTCCTTATCCCACAACACAAGTCAACAACTTACTGTGGAGCTAGCTCAGTTCGTGTGATATGTCCCTATATATATTTATTTATTTAAACCAAAAACCGACTACTAAGACTATACTTTTGGTCGTTCTGATGTAAACAACGCACAAACAAACATTTTTACCATAATAATAAGAGTATGGTTTCCTGACATGTTCACAGAGTACACACTCGTATTCATTGAAGCCTTAGCTGAAGTGTCCAAGATTCGATTTCCGAGATAAGCCCTGTTGGTTTAGGTCTATTGTTTTACGCGAAAACCTTATTTAGCGATATTACGTTGGCGGCGAGAAACATCGATATAAGCATATAGTTTCTCGCTATCTAACATCTATGTAGGTATATCTATACTAATATTATAAAGAGGAAAGATTTGTTTTGTTTGTTTGACGAGAATCGGCTCCGAAACTACTAGACGGATTTGCAAAATCTTTCACAGTTGGGAAGCTACACTATCTGCGCTCAACATAGGCTTACGCGGTTATATGTTTTACGCGGATAAAGTCGCGGGAAAACAGCTAGTATGATACAAAAAAAAAATCATGTAAAAGTATCTAGATTTCCATTACATCCTGCATTTGAAAAGGCTTGTTTCCTAAAAAAAGAAAAACATTTAAAATAATTAGCCTGATTTATCGATTATCGAAATTCTGTGATTAAGTATATGTTTTAGTGCTCACTGAGAGTGGACCCCCTCTTGGGTGTAGGGCTCATCCCATTTCCTCGATTTTATCCTACGCATTTTGTAACCAGTCTTTTACGGCTAGGGCTTCGATATCGTCGAACCAGCGAGATTGTGGCTTCCCTAAGTTTCTCTTTCCGATGGGTCATTTCCAATTCAGAGGCCGAGAGGCGGTTCCGAAGAACTCTGACACCAGGGTGTGAATAGTCGATTGAACATGACACCTACTCAAAATGATGATGATGATGATTTCTAATCGGTAGTTAGGCTTGTCCATCGTTTAGATTTTGTAAAGGAACTACTATTTATTATAATTAATCCTTATCCTTATCCTTACTAATATTATAAATGCGAAAGTGAGTTTGTTTGTTTGTTTGTTAGTTACGCTTTCACGCCGTAACTACTGAACCGATCATCATTAAATTTTGCATACAAGTTTTCTGGAGTACGGAGAAGGACATAGGCTACCTTTTATCCCAGGAAAAAGTACTATTCCCGAGGGATCGACATTGACGCGGGCGGAGCCGCGGGCGAAAGCTAGTTCATAATAAATAACAGGTACTCGTATGTAAAACTTTCTACACGTATGTCTGTCTTATCGGAAAATAATGACTTCTCAAGCTCCGAAAAGCATTTTTCACTAATCAGCACTAAGTACAAAGTGAATGTATGTTAAGTCATCAATTAAAGTTGACTTAAGTAATAGAAACGTTACGGTAACGTGGAATAAATCAACGCATTACTGGATGTGGTGCAAGTGGTCTCACTAGAAAACTATTTGGGGCCATGAGATTTCCTTTTGGTACACGAAATACAAGGTCCATTTAAATAAAGCGGAAATATTTTAAGGGCTGGGTCCTATAAGAAATCGACACGCTAGATTTTATTTTAATTTTTTTCATACAATACTAGTTTTCGCCCGCGGCTCCGCCCGCGTCAATGTTGATCCTTCGGGAATAGTACTTTTTCCTGGGATAAAAGGTAGCCTATGTCCTTCTCCGTACTCCAGAAAAATTATATGCAAAATTTCATGATGATCAGTTCAGTAGTTACGGCGTGAAAGCGTAACAAACAAACAAATTCACTTTAGCATTTATAATATTAGTAAGGATAAGGATAATTTTCTTTTTATTACAATCGATAAATCAGCTGTTTTGATCGTCGAGGTCAGTGACCTAGTATCCATAGTAGATAATAGTAAAAAGTTGTTGGCCAAGAATGTGTTTATTTGTACACAGGTTTTTTCATTTTTTATTTTAAATGTTAAGGTCTAGATATCTCAAAAACTAGCGTGCCGATTTTTTTTATTTTGCTTCTAAAGCATTTTTCTAGGTTATGTGAGTCAGCCTTTAAAATAATTGCGCTTAATTTAAATTGACCTTATATATAAAGTATGTTAGGGTAATCACCGTTATTCCTAAATAAACAACATTTTATATGAGACCAATGCTGGGAATTTCATTTCCATAGAATTGCCGGGACGGTTAAACGCTTTTGTACGAAAATGGCGATTTTTTTTAATAGCCGGCATTGACATACTTAACATCCTTCCATAACGTTATCCTTACTAATATTATAAATGCGAAAGTGAGTTTGTTTGTTTGTTTGTTTGTTTGTTACGCTTTCACGCCGTAACCACTGAACCGATCATCACGAAATTTTGTATTTGTTTTGTGTTTGCGAAAGCTAGTAATAATATAAGTTCACCTTTATACAGGACTAGCTTTCGCCCGCGGCTCCGCCCGCGTCAATGTCGATCCCTCGGGAATAGTACTTTTTCTCGGAATAAAAGGTAGCCTATGTCCTACTCCGTACTTTAGAGAACTTGTATGCAAAATTTCATGATGATCAGTTCTGTAGTTACGGCGTGAAAGCGTAACAAACAAACAAACTCACTTTCGCATTTATAAAATTAGTAAGGATATTTCTCATTTTTATATTTTATAGGGGTGGTACCTTATAGATGTGTTTACGCGTGTTAAATAAGCCGTCGCTGAAATGAATTATCAAGAGAATCCATATCGTAATAGACAGGTGGAAGTCATGACTGAATCTAGCTCCTTTGCTAAGCTTCTTTTGGGTGCGGTAAAAACTATAAGCCTTTCGTACAATGCCATTTGTAGATGGATTTATTTTGGGTGTAGCAGTATTATCGTCACGTGTGCCATAATGGCCAACGGCTGACGATTGATATTTCACTTGTACCAGTCATCCTGTAACAACATTTTTCAATTATATCATTGAAACTAACGTGAGATTCAGACATTATTTCGTCGGGCTCCTGACGAGTCCGAAACTATAGTCGGCAATCCCGACGAAATAGCACGTGAGTGACCCGTTTTAGTACGTAACATTTTTCAAGTATTATTTATGTATATAAAGGCCAATATATAAAGGGAATCTTTATAATAAGATACTTTTGGTCTGAACAAAGCCAGGTTAAGTCATAAGTTCAACAATATTACCCTATCTCACCGCCGCTTCACTAAACGCCAAATTAATGGCCCAACTTAAGGTGACGCGGTAATTTATGTGTCTGATAGCCGGTAAGTGCTCAATATATTAAAAACCAACTGGCCAAGTGCGAGTCGGACTCACTTACCAAGGGTTCCATTATATGAAAATAGTTGTAATAAGATAGTATTGGTACAATATTATGACTGCGTACGTTTGTAAGATTATTTTAACTATTATTTTATTTATTAGGCGACAAAATGAAATCTTGTTTATTTACAGGTAGAATTATGTACCCCCTACATGTACAAGTATGTCCCTACAAGTAGGAATATTTTTATAGTTTAGCTTATAATTAATCAATTTAATTTATGTACATACGTCCATACGTAAATTAAATTGATTAATTATAAGCGAAACTATAACAATATTCCTTCTTGTAAGAATATTGTTATAGCTTATAATTAATTAATTTAATTTACGTACATACGTAAATTAAATTGATTAATTATAAGCTAAGCTATAACAATATTCCTACTTGTAGAGACATACTTGTACATGTTAGGGGCTTTAGTTTTTATAACCATCGATTAAGTTTTCCAGAGCTCAAGCTTAGTGAGTTCAAAATCAAAGCTAGTTAAGGATTTCAATTGGAATCGATTTTCTAAATAAATAAATAATTTAGAAGTGCCATACCTATGGATATCATAATCAGACCAGGTCTATGGTACCTTAAGTTTCGTCTTGACATTCGTAACTTTACAAAATTTGAAGTGTAAGTACTTTAAAATAAGGTGCCAATATTTGACGTAACTTGTTTTCCTCTGTTCATCCACATAAGTATTCCCAATACCTTCATTCCGTCCCTAAATCTAACAAATTCCTATCATTCTTTAGCTTAAAAAAGCTTCCAATGATCAGCAGCGTCAGAAACACAAGAAGCCAAAGTAACTACACTCGCCAACATGCCTGCTAAGCGTGGTGAGTATGGAAATATCCTCCGAATGAACGAAGAATCCTTAGGAAGGGCCTTAGTCCAGGAGTGTACCTACGGCTGGGATGATGGATGATTTTTTGCATTCTATACGACTCTGGATCGCCTTATCCGAAGACATCCGACAGGTATCTAATAGATTTATTTTCAAGAAAAAGCTGCATACTTTTCTTTCTGAACTGTAGTCAGCAGATTACTTCATCATTTCCCACTATTTCGTATATGTTTATATTTAAGTATTTTAGTATCTCTTAGTATCTATATTTTATTCCTTCCTTATATACTTTAATTATCTCCAAACAAATATACAGTTATCTTAAATTAAACTACTTATCAATAACCCTAACTATATTATTACTAAAAACTATTTCAATTTCTCATATTTATTTCCCACTTTACTTCCTATTTCTTTTTCTGTTTATCCTTCTCGAGGTTGACTGGGAGATAATGCTTTTAGCATTAAGTCCCCCTACTGTAGCTCTATAGGTAGAGAAAAGATTTTTAAATAAATAAAAATAAATGATGATGATGATGATGATGGTGATGATTTTACACTCATAAACAAACTTACAGGGCAAGTTAAATCAAACTTGTAATAAAAAAGGGTCTTGTTTGTCTCATCATGAATGGATCCTTTTTAAGGTCCGTTTTATCTTTTGAGGAACCCTAAAAATTAAATTGTCGGTTTGTCCGACACAAATTAATGATCACTCTCTGATAATTAACGCCCACGCTCGTAATTGTTGACAAATGATCATGTTATTTGTTTAATCAATGGGAATTACAAGGGAATTATTTATACATTGGTTTCATATTTTAATAATTAATAATAATGCTTCTTCAGGTTCGTTTTTACCTGACTGCCAAATAAAGAGTGTATTGTTTTACGAATTAATATATGTGTATGTAAAGACAAACATTCTTAATTTTGTTTTGTGACAACGCAATGAACAGCGGGACATATTTTTTTATAATGGTTATTTTAAGTTAAGTAGGTTAGGTATATTTTAATTTTAGTTAGTTTTAATATTAATTAAATTTTGTAATTATACAACAAAAAAAATCGAAAATATAACTACTGAACCGATTATTATGAAATTTTGCAAAGTTCTCTGTAGTCGGAGAAGGACATAGGCTACCTTTTCTTTCGGCAAAAAGTAGTATTTCCGAGGGATCGACATTGACGCGGGCGAAATCTAGTATTTATTAATCAATGAACAATGAAGCCAGCAATATTTCTGATTTGATTTCGTTTTCCATGTACACGTTCACTAATACCACACGAAACACAAATATAAACAATTTTGTATGTTTTATTTATGTTTTGTGTTAGTGGCTAACCAGTTTTCGCCGTTCGGGCCGTGTGGTTTCCGGCAGAGTAGAATAGAACCACTCCTCGTCTTCCCATGGAAATCATAAGAGGTGACTTAGGGAATACAAGCTAAACAAAGCTCATAAACATCAATGAGACTCCAACCCGTCTGGCCAGCGAGGAGAGTGTAGGCCAAAACCTCTGGCTGCTCTGGCCAAGTAAGAGAGGGTCATGCTCCTGCAGTGGAGACTAAAAAAGATCTGATGATGATGATGATGATGATGAGTTTTCTAGCTAGAAAAAAATTAACACCATTGCGTCAGATTTATAAACTGCCTAAAAGCATCAGACATAGTTTAACGACGACTAGGCAGGAAACAACAGTTTAGCGGGCCCGAAACACATATAAATTCTAAATATTTTATGCCACTAATGGTCACCTAATCCAGCGTGGACTACACCAGGGATGCTGAACATGCGAAAGCGATATTTATGCGTACCCCACAGTGCCAATAAGCTCATAACTTTGCTACCACGCTTAAGGTGATACCACTGTAAATAAGGTCGTTCTGAACCTTATTTATCTCGCAAAATACTTAAATTAGGAGTTTCAAATCTAAGTAATATGATTTTTGACTATTTCATCTCCAAAAATTGAAGATGAAAACACGTTTTGATAAAATTTTCTCGATAGAAATATTTTTTGAAAAATGGTCTTCGTTTGCAGAGTTTTTGTTATTGTAGCTCAAATGCGACGAATAAAATAATGATTTTTAGACTAAAAGATAGGTTATTAGTAATTCATCAAAATGTAAATATGAAAATACAATTAACCGGTCTGATTTTATATAAAATAGAAATAACGAATTTGGCGCTTACGTTTTTTTCTTTGAGCGACTCGAGACTATCTCCTATCTCATCATTCACGGGCTAAACCGCCAAGCGCTATCCCTTGCGCGCACTTGATCAGTCCTTTGCCGAGCGAAGGTACCAAACATTTGAGGCCTCGCCTTAATGCGAGTACAGTTTATTTAGTATAAAAGAGAATGGTGACTTGCAAGATCCCGCGCCATCAATATTGTGAGGCGTCGGCTTGCAAGAAAACAAGATCGCGTTGTCATGGCGATATTTAATTATATCATACACTAGCTTTCGCCCGGGGCTTCGCTCGCGTTAAGTTTCATACAAACATTCATCCCCTATTTTATCCCCTTGGGGTTGAATTGACCAAAATCCTTTCTTAGCGGATGCCTACGTTATAACATCTACCTGCATGCCATATTTCAGCCTGATCCGTCTAGTGGTTTGGGCTGTGCGTTGATTAAGATCACTATGTCAGTCAGTCACCTTTGAGTAATATATATTTAGATATAGTGTATTTGATATACATACATAGTATCACGTCTTTCTCCCTTGCGAGTTAGATAGAGCCTAGGTCTATAAGACCTTATGGCCACATTTAGCATGTTGGAAGGCGTGTAGGTGAAAACGGAATCAAAATAGTGATGGGTTGCTAGCCGCATCGCCTATTGACATCAGTTCGGATGAAAAACAGTCGAAACTATCTATTAACGTAGCGAATGTAATCGTAATGATATCTAGAAAACTTGAGTCTTCGCATCGTTTTCATCATGGACTGAAAACCTTTAAAAAATACACATAATTTTTAAGTAAACAATTATTATGTTCGGTAATTAAATAAATAAAATCATTCCAGCCCCTAGAAGTCCAGTGCTGGATAAAGGCCTCTCCCTAGGCTTCTTCGGTACATGGGTGAAAATTGCTATACTCACCACGCTTGGCAGGCGGGTTGGCAAGCGCAGTTTCTCTGGTTTTTTGTGCTTCCGACGCTGCCTATCGGAAGCATTTTTAACACTTTCGCTGACACTGAACCAGACACAAAAGAAATAACAATAGAATAACGTCTTCAGGCGGGCAGTGTCAGCGAAAGGGTTATGCTCGAAAACGATAAGAATTTGTTGATTTTTTCTTATGTTATTGGGCGGCAAACGAGCAAGCGAGTCACCTGATGGTAAGCGACCAGCGCTGCCCATGGACAACTGCAACACTAGGGTGTAACAGGAGCGTTGCCGGTCTTTCAAGGAGTTGAAAGGACATGGGGGGAGGAAATGGGGGAAGGATGGGCCTCCGGCTCTCTCACTCACCGAACGAAGCATAGAAGCGGTAAAGATTCTACTCAAACGTCGATTTTCTGTGAGAGTGTGGTACTTCCCAGGACGAGCCGGCCCATTCATGCTACTAGCAAAAATGAATATTGCCGGTAGCGTGGCTCTACCACAACAACTTTGGAATGAAACAAAAATTTGGAAAGGGAATGACAGTATTGGGGTATACTACTCACTCGGATAAATGGGGAAATCTAGTAGCAGCTTGAGACTCGGGTGCGCTTACCCGATGCCATACCACCGGACAGGAAGTTGAGGATTACACCTCTAACCATTTATCATCATCATCATCAGGACCTTTTTAGTCCTTTTTACACTACAGGAGCACGATCCTGTCTGTACTACTAGGGCCATACTTGGCCAGAGCAGCCAGAGGACTTGGCCTACACTCTCCACGCTGGCCAGACGGGTTGGAGAGGCCTCTTAGATATTTATAAGCTTTGTTTAGCTTGTATTTCCTAAGTCGCCTTCTACGACATCCATGGGGAGACTTGGAGTGGTCCTATTCTACCCTGCGGGGTACCACACGGCTATACCTCTAACTATTATGGATTGAATATATATGCTGCTGTGTTTTCATATGAAGTAGTATTTGCGGTGGAAATATATTATTCATTTCACAATCGCTACCGCCTTACTGAAAAATTCGTTAAATAGTATTATACGGCCAATTTCGAAAGATACTGCATTTCTTTGTGCGTTTCACTAATTAAATAAATATAAATAAATATATACGAACAAATCACCCAGATTGTGCTAGCCCCAAAGTAAGTTCGAGACTTGTGTTATGGGATACTAACTCAACGAAACTATATTTTATAACAATTATACATATATAGATAATCATCCAAGACCCAGGCCAATCTGAAAAAGATAAATTTCAATTTTGACCTGATCGGGGATCGAACCCGGGGCTCTCGTGTCGCAGGCTGGCGTGTAACCACTGCGCCACGGGAGCTCGCTAAATTAACGTAGTATAATCTGTATTGCGAAAAAGAGAAGAGCGGTTCTGTTAAATTGCTATCTTAACGATCATTATTCTTCTAGTTAGTCTTATAGACCTGAGCTCTGTCTACCTCGCAAGGGAAAAGGACGTTATAACTAAATAAATAAATATATACGGACAAATCACACAGATTGAGCTAGCCCCAAAGTAAGTTCGAGACTTTTGTTATGAGATACTAACTCAACGATACTATATTTTATAACAAATACATATATAGATACACATCCAAGACCCAGGCCAATCTGAAAAAGATCATTTTCCATCTTGACCTGGCCGGGGATCGAACCCGGTCACTCTGTGTCGCAGGCTGGCGTGTTGACCGCTGCGCCACGGAGCTAGTCATTATAATATGTATATATCTAACGATCGTTATTACAGACTATCGCTAGTCGCTGCAGGTCTATACGCTTTAATATAGGTCGTTGGCAATTCATAGTAATGTAATTGATTCACAGGTTGGCGAGAAGTATTAAAAATTTTACAAGGACTCATTTTATCGACTATTGTGGATTTAATATTCTAAAAAGACTCACAGTGACTTGCGCGTCCAATATAATAATGCATTTAGGGCAATGATTGGTCTACCACAATACTGCAGCGTCTCGGGAATGTTTGTGTGGGCAGAACGCAAGCTCCCGGTATAAGCGTATAATAAAGTTAAAATTACACTTCAGCCCAAATACAGATATATACTAGTTGGGCAAGAAGAGAGACCATAGAATAGTAACCTGTAAACACAAACATACTAACATTGTTAACTTAATACGGCACATAAAATTGTGAGACACCTTCCATTATTCCATGGGTGGCCCATCTACCGAGATACAGACTTATTACGTTTAGTTCGGAGGTGGACTTCCGGGGAGCATGGTCGGTGTCCATATAAACAGACTGCTGTTACCTGTTGACTGTGTTGTTTGTGTTTTGAAATAAATTGATTGATTAATTGAAAAAAAAAAACGTTGCCGCACACTTATCAACTCGTAAACGGAACGTAAACGTCTTAATAAATTAAGAAATAAAATATGGTGAAAAAATTTCATGCGGGCGGGACTTGAACCGGCGACCTAGGTCTATGTACGACCTATGCTCTGCCATCTGAGCTACCGCACAATTCTATCTCGGCGCCGAAATTCTCCACCATATCCCATATCATATGGAACGTAAACGTATCAAGTCGAACAATTCAATATAAATAATAAATAAATAAATTAATATAAATAAATATATACGGACAAATCACACAGATTGAGCTAGCCCCAAAGTAAGTTCGAGACTTGTGTTATGGGATACTAACTCAACGATACTATATTTTTATAGCAAATACATATAAAGATACACATCCAAGGCCCAGGCCAATCTGAAGAAGATCATTTTCCATCTTGACCTGGCCGGGGATCGAACCCGGTCACTCCGTGTCGCAGGCTGGCGTGTTGACCGCTGCGCCACGGAGCTAGTCATAATATTCTTTGTATGATACTCTTTACTGCAATGTACACTATACGGATGCGTATCGTACCAACATCTTCTATCATCATTATCATCATATCAACCGTATGAAGTCCACTGCTGGACATAGGCCTCCCCCAAGAATTTCCAATATGACCGGTTGGAAGCGGCCAAAAATAAACATTGGGTCATGCTTATCCACCGATCGGAGACACGGCAGTGCCCTCGCCAAGTCGAGCGCGAAGCAAACACTGCCGTACCATCCTTTACTGGAACCATTTCGCCCCATTTTCAGGCCCATATTTGAGAACCTCTGCATAAGACCAGAACGCAGAAATTTTCGTCATCCAGTAAGCTATAATTACATACTTAAAATCCAAAACTTCAAGTCTGTAGGTCATTTAGTTCCGAAGTTAAGTGAAAGCAAAGTTTCGCATTTATGACACTCACTCACTCATGATCATCAAAATGGACCTGGTACTTCCCATAAACTCAGAGAGCTGAAATTTGGTACAGAGTTAGGGTTTAATGGCAACATAAAGGGAAAACTATAAAAACTAGGATAATAGAAGATCTGAAGTACCTGGTGACCCTGATTAGAAAACACAAGAGCCCAACCAAACTATTACAGATCGACATGCCGTCTTTACAAAAAATATTCAACTTGGTGGGCCGCTTCATTTGATGTCAAAAATCGAATATCTGAAGTATCTGATAAAGAACCCTCAGCTGTATTAGAGATATGGTAATGCCCTCTTCTACATTTGGTACATTAAAAATAATACTGTCTTAGCAAAAATCCAGCGTAGTGGGACATACACAACATTAACTATAATAATAAAGAAATCGCAGTAAGGAACCTTAAACTTTGCACGTCTTTGTCTAGATTTCATTACTTTTTAGAGACAAACAAGCAGCTCTATCGAGACTTGGCTAGTTTTTTACAGAATGTTTTTGGTGGTATAGATTTTGTTTGTATAAAATCATCGCTCTACTGGTACTATCCGGCGAGGAATCAGGGGACTACGCTTGTACGGAAATACAGCCCTGCGATTTTCTCATGATCAGAAACTCTTTCAGAATCTACTTTACATGCAAGTTTCCTTTTCATTATACATACTTCACATTAAAATTATAATTCAAAAGGAGATTTTGAGATGTTCAAACACATTACCTTTAAAAATGATTTGTGTTAATGAAGCCTATTCAAGCGGGTCGTATTACAACGTAATTAGCTGTGATGAAATTTCTGCTTCAGGCTAATTAGCTAATGAAAAGTTATTGACGACGTCAGACAATATTGCAGAGCATGTCGTTCAAACTTTTTAACCGTACTCACTTTGTGGTTCTTCTTTATTTTATCGAGTCGGAGATGGCTATTTTTAAATGTATTTTGAACAATATTTGGCCACGCTGACCGCCTTGTCGTTGGATTCGTTAAGATCTTCATTTGTACAAGAAGTAGGGCAGTTGAGACACGACTAAAGGTGGGCCATAGACTGAGTGGCACCATAGTCACATAGGCTATTGCTGGAGAAACCCCACCTAACTCGGTTTTCGCGACATCTCCCAACACCAGCCCGGAACCTGTTCAGTGGTGGTCACTTTGTGGTCATAATGATTATATACATATATCGTAGGTCGATCGTTGCATTGGCCACATCGTAATACGCCCAGGCATATTGTGACTTCTTATTTATGATCTGGATTTATTTAATTATATTCGGGCACATCATTTCAACACGCTATTACCGATTTTTAATAGCGAAAGTTTCTTGCCTGGTTGGTCAATACCTTTAAGGCGCTGTATCCCTTAACCGTTCGTAGTGGTTGAAAATGGCGATACCGGTTGGCCTGTCACTAGTCTCATTTTAAACCCGTGTCTGCCATTTCCGTGTTAATTTTCACTTTTCATTAAATAATACAGTAATTATAACCAAATATTGTTTTTTTTTTTGTTATCCATCTGGCTCATTTAGCTATACTTTTTATAGACGTAAAAAAGTTGGTAGTTGTCGCTGAAAATATTAATTAATGCGCGACGAAACTTTTTCTGGATATAGCTTTTTTGCTATTTTATTTTACAAGGTTTTAAATATTTTTTTGAAAGTATTTTGATGTAAGTTTTATTTTCATCTTTGAACTGTACTTCATATTTTTTTCATGTTAGTATTCCATGAAAAATAAGGCTAACTGCGCGACGAAAAAAAAGACTTTTAACGGTATTCTTCTGATGCATAGCGCCTTAAGAGTGTGCCGCACGAACTAGTAACGTGAGTACTGCGCAATCCATTTGTCTGCATAAAAAATTGAAAAGTCTTAATATTTTTATATGTATATATTTATAAAAAAATTAGAAAGGGGGAGGGGGACCTGCGAGATGTCCCAACAGACAGCTCAATAGGGACATCGACATTATTTTCGTCTTCTCCATGTTCATTTTAAGACCCACTTGTTAGGAAACTTCATTGAGGTCATTGAACATGACACTTAGATCCTCCAGCGATTCTGTTATGACGTCAATGTCATCAGCAAATTAAAGGTGAATAAGACGATAGATGTTTTGTCCCATTCCATTCTATCGCAAAAAATTACCATCCATGTAAAAGCTTGTCGAGATTATCTCTCCACCTCCTTCATGGTCTACGTCTACCTCGGCGATACTCCGTATTTTAGGAGCATTTATATTATCACGTCTTTTTCCCTTGCGAGGTAGACAGAGCCCAGGTCTTTAAGACCTAAAATTCACGTTAAATATGGAAGTGGGAAAACAGCCGCATCGCCAATTGACATGATTCGTCAGATTTTTGCCCATTTCCTCGATCGGCTTGTACGATCTGCGCGGGAAGAGGAGCTGGTACATTATTTCTTTTCTCCTAGCGCAGCATGAAGAACAGCAGGAAGAACTAGCTCAGATTGGAAGATTCTGAAACATATTCGCTGATAATCCAGTGGCACTTTGAACATAGCGCGTAGAACCGATGGCCGATGGGGCAGAAGAGTTCTCGAATGGCGACCACGTACCAGCAAGCGTAGCATCGGACATCCACCGACCAGATGGTCGGATGATCTGACTAAGGTCGCAGGAAGACGCTGGATGCAGGCGGCTTCCAACCGGTCGTATTGGAGATCCTTGAGGGAGGCCTTTGTCCAGCAGTAGACTTCTTGCGTCATCATCATCATTTCGTGTAGGTGTCACGGTCAATCGACCATGCACACCCTGGTGTCAGAGTTCTTCAGAACCGCCTCTTGGTCTCTGACGTGGTTCCTTTAACGACTACCATGGCTGACAGGCGGGACCAACGGCTTATCGTGCCTTCCGGAGATTCTATTCTTGCGGCTGATTTGATGATGATGATGACTTTGAACATAACAGCATCGTTTTGTATCAGTAGACCTCAAAACTCCTCAACCTAAATCTATACAGTCAATAAATTGCTATTCTGATTGACATCCCACTAACAAGCCTAAGTATGTTTACTTCCCGCATACCAATTTTTATGATAAACTTTATGGCACACTATAAAATTAAAATAAAGACGTACGTTTTTATCAATTTTAACGACGGCACTAACGCTGAGATATATAAAAATTATAGTAAATCTCGTCTATCATAAAATATACTCAGCTTCGCGACAGCGGGGGGCATTGTAAAGTTCTATACGTCCAAATATACGACAGATATCGTCCACATAACTTCAAACATAAACCACGGTACTATCACCTTTACGACTCAAGCTTTAAAGCGCAGAATTCCAATTTTGAAACTGAACAATTGGTATAAGTTACCAATTTACTAACGCGCATAAATTACTCAACATTAAACTTTATTCTAAACGTCATAGTGTAGTTGGAGAGTGAAAGAGTCTTTGTGATTTAAAGTACAGTCGAAAACATAAAGATAATTCGATTTATTTAAATTTTAGATTGAAATGTAATCGTTTTCCGTTCCGTGTTTTGATATTTTGTTTTACAATAGGTATTTATTGTTTTCGAACGTTAATCATAGTACAGTGTGGTATAAAATGTTATGGTCTCCACAGTGATATGTGATGGAAAGTGCACCAACTCGTAAAGCAGTGATCCGATGAATTCGCAGTGGGCGGGACGTAAGCTTACTGTTGGGTTGACATGTTGTTTTCCGTGTTAGTGTCCAACACCGATGAAAGATGGTAGGTCGCAGGAAGACGCTGGATGCACGCCGCTTCCAACCGGTCATATTGGAAATCCTTGCGGGAGGCCTATGTCCAGCAGTGGACTTCTTGCGGCTGAGATGATGATGATAATGATGACTGGCGAAAGACTTTTTTCAAGCTGCCTTATGGCATCTGACATAGCTTAATGACTGCCGTCAATGATGACAGCTGGGGCCGATAGTTTAATGTGCCTTCCGATGTACGAAGGAGCTCGAGATATTCTTATGCCAGTAGTGGTCACCCTCTGTGCTGCCCCCGTGGTCCAGTGATTAAGGCGTGTAGACCTGAAGGACATAGGCTACCTTTTATCCCTGGAAAAAGTACTATTCCCGAGGGGTTGACATTGACGAGGGCAAAGCCGCGGGCGTAAGCTAGTAAAGAAATAAATATTGATCACCAAATTTCAAATTGGCTTCAAGTTTACTACTTTTTATTATTCTAACACATTATTTAATTTTACCATTCGAATAAATATGAAACAGTAAAAACAAAAAGGTATTTTATTTTCAATTTTGATCTATGAAATTGTATTTGCAACTGGAAACATAAAATATGAATTCTCGAATTACTAAAACAAATCATTCCATCAAATTGGAAGGTTGAAATACAATAACAGCTCATCAATTTTTTTATCCGACACTGGATACCCCAATGCGGGCAAATTACAAAATTTTCCACCCACATAATTAAATTTGCCGGATCGGGCACAGACTTCTATTAATTCTCTTGTCTACCGAATAATGGTTTAGGAGATATATTATTTGGTCAGGCGCGCCCATTGTCATCTACCTGTCCGGTAGTTGCAGGCATCAGGTACGCGCGCTTAGCGTCTCGAGCTGCTACTTGTTTTCCCCCACTGAGTAGTATCCTAATACCTATTTTTGTAAGAAATAACATGCACTTGTTTAGACGACGGGGTGATTTCCATAATTCTGATTGTAGACATCCAAATAGACTCTTACTGCCTGTCAGCAAAACGGAAGTTTGCTCCAGAAATTGCAGTGTCATGTGTGTAAGGATCTTTAACAGTTTGCCTGAAGCTGTGAAATGTTTACCACACAACCAATTTAAAAAGACGTTAAATAATTGGCTTATTGAAAAATGTTTTTATAATATAAATGAATTTTTAAATTAGGAATTAAATTATAGAGATATTTATAATGAATTAATATATATTGTAATCTTTGGACATGATATTTCGTACTTTTTTGTTATTTATTGTTTATTTCAAATTTTATATTATTTTATTATTGTAGGTATAAATGACTTTATAATTTTGCATGCTGGAAACAGCTAAGTGCCTTATTTATGTACTTATGCGAAAATAAATGATTTGATTGATTGATTTGATTGATTCATCATATTTCCAAATCTCACAAATTCCTGTCTTCCCCAGCTTAAAATTGACTTCCGATGGACAGCAACGTTGAAAAGTCAGGAAGCCAAAAAAACTGCGCTCGCCAACCCGCCTGCCAAGCGTGGTGAATATGGCGATATCTTTCCATGTAACGAGGAATCCTTGGGAGAGGCCTTTGTCTATCACTTAACTTCTTACGGCTGGAATAATGATGATGATGCGATATATTGGCTGAACGAGCGCGAAGCACAAGCGAAGCGTTTCTGTTATTGCTTGGGCAAATAATGCTTTTTCGTCCGGCTCTCCTTCTCTAATAGTGGCTCTCGCATCATCATCATCATGATCAATAGCCTTTCATATCCCACTGCTGGGTATAGGCCTCCTTCAATACACGTTATCCATATCGGCCTTGTGCCTAACGAATCCAGTTTTGTTTGTTTTTTGTTTTTCGTGTGTTAAGTGCCCAACACTAGTGCCCGATTTCAAGCTGCCTAAAGGCATCTCAACGACTGCCATCAATGTTGACAGCCGGGACTGACGGTTTAACGTGCCTTCGGGTAATTTTAACCCTACTATACAATATCTATTTTTTTTAGACATGGGGACACCATGATTGAGCTTTTTCAGCTTTCTTATCGCGAATAGCTCGTTTCCGCGGTCGTATCATCAGTTGTGATATGTCAGAGCCTAACCCGCTATTACGACAACATTCATAATATATATGTATATCTTATGCGCGTATTTATTATAAGTATTTATATATTTATGTTATCTTTAAATTACTTATTATTACATTATTTGCCTACCACTCATTACTTCGACTTATCCCGAAAGTTGACTGGTAGATAATGTTATTAGCATTAAGTCTGCCTTTTATACCTTGTTTTGGTAAATACAGTTTTAAATAAATAAATTCATGCTGTAACATGATTTGACGAAAGATTACACGGCCGGCTACCTGCCTGATGCTAACCTTTCTTGGGTAGCAACAGAATAGCAGACAAACATGTATAATAATAATCCCCCCCAACCACATCTTTCATCAATCCATTCACACATAGTCAATGGGTCTCAAACTTTCGAATCACGAGATATAAACGCCTGCAACAACTAATATTAATAATGCCCTGGTATTCACTTGGTTTCGGCCGGAATATTAGTAGATTTACCGGTTGACAACCGAGAAAATTATAAGTAAACGTAATAATAATAATATAATCTTTATTTCTTCTCTCACAGAATAAAACATGAAGTAAAGTGTTGGTACAACAGTCATTTATACATCTATGTAAAATACTGGCATCCGTACTAGAAGAACCTGTATGACAGATTACCAGCCTCTCCATCACTGGACTAGGTGTCAGTACCTTCGAATATAACTTTTGTTATATACTTATTTTTGCATGTATTCTTTTAATGTATTTATTCCATTATATCAAATTACATTTTGGTATCTATCCGCCATAAGCTTCGTCAAATATACTATAACGTAATAGGCACAACATGCTTAGTCAAAATTTACAAAATTAGTATTTAGCAACATGCATCATCAATTTTTTTTCCATATAAAATTATCCGCAACATGCTTCGTCAATATTACTTATTCTTTATGAAAGTGACGTATAATTATTTGCCCACGCCGGAATCGAACCGAGCACCTCGTGTAGCGTGTTAACTACTGCACCAAGGAGGCCGTCTATCGCAACTAGTCCATCTTCTTTAAAAGTCAACGCCGCACACAGAATGAAATTAGCCGGATCCGAACCGTTTCCGTTGTAAATCAATTAGGCATCGTTGTCACGAAGTGTTCGTTACTTCCAATTAAAATGGGGATAAACAAAACATGGTGTCCCCAATTTGAATTTGACTTATCAAAAGAAGTTTTGAGTGTCGATTACTGCGTTTGTTATTACCTTATTGACATACTAGCCGTTGCCCGCGGCTCCCCCGCGTTAGTGTCGATCCCTAGGGAACAGTAGAATTTCCCAGAATCAAACATACCCTATGTCCTTCCCCAAGCCTGAAACTACTTCCATACCAAATTTCATACAAATCAGTTTAATAAATGTTGCCAAATAAACTATTTTTCTTTCTTTTCTTGCTTTTAATGGTTGAAGCGTAAAAAGACGACAGACAGAGTTACTTTCGCATTTATTATATTAGTAGTATGGATATTATTTATACTTCTAAGTCCAGAAATGAGAAAATTTCCATAAAAACTTTACCCTCCCATTTTACCCCTTTAGGGGTGAATTTTGTTAATTTCACTCACATATTCTTTTTTAATTGTAATCGAGAACTTACATACCTATTTATTTTCATACTGCATAGTTCAGAGATGAGAAAATTTCCGTACAAAGTATATACCACCCACCCACCCCCATTTTACCCCTTAAGGGGGGAATTTTGCAAATTTCATCCACACATCTTATTTTAATTTTAATCGAGAACTTATATACCTACTTTTATACTTCTAAGTCCAGAAATAAGAAAATTCCATATAAATACCCCTTTAGAAGTTAAATTTCTAAAAATCCTTTCTTAGCGCTCACTCACGACACGTCATTAAAAGACCCCCTGTACCAAATTTCAAGTTTCTAGGCGCAGCAGTTTCGGTTGCGTTGATATAAACTCATGCCTTGAGTTCATTCAAATGACGATAGCTTTTTTTTAATGAACCGATTTTGATGAAACAAACTTTAAATGTTTTGCTGAGTTAAAACAAAGCAATTGGTGAAAGTTTGAAGTAAATCCGTTCAGTATTTTCGGAGATAATCGTGATCATACATACAGACAGACAGACAGACAGACAGACAGACAGACAAGAAATTCGAAAAAAAATTTTTTGCTTTCTATTATTCTTTTTAAGTGTCCCTCTATCCATTTCAGTCAAAAATTCTAAATGTACAGACAAAATATTTTTACTGTTTTATTATATGTAAAGATATATCTGGCTTGAGCCTGGCACTAGACAATCTTTTGATTTTTTGATTGACATCTATTCAATATAATATTCAGTTTTAATTATGCCATGACAATGTATTCTAAATATATGTAATTATGAGTAACATACTATAAATTGTAAGTTGACGTCTGGAGAAAATGCGTTGTGCAGTTTGTTGCCGCTTCTTCGGCACTCTGCTTTGGCAGCGGCTCTAAACTTAGCTATATCTAAATTAACGTCAACAATATTTTGTTGTAAAATAAATGTTAACGTTCACCAAATTATATGAAGTATCTTATGATGAATAAATGATATTTGACTTGACTTGACTATCCTACGATATAATTATATTTTTCTGTTTCCAAGCTGCTACTAATCCCCCAATCTACACGATATATTACGTGATTACGTAGACATCCTAGGAACGTACTTGACGATCCCGAACAGTGTATGTAGAGTAGGATTAGCTCTGATCTCTGCTCTCCAAAGGCTTCTGCTATTGTTTCTCAGATCATCCCTTTAGGCTATGATGAGAGTTTACTGCCTCTCCGAGCCTTTTGCATACAAACTACGCACAAAACCGAGGTTCATCCCTCTTGGGGGCCCTTTGGTGATATTGCCTATACAGGTTGAGACTTGTTGTGAAGCGATTCCCCTATTAAAAACTTATTACCTTTTACTACTTACTATTACTTAATACCCAAGAATAGCGAGCTCCGTGGCGCAGTGGTCAACATGCCAGCCTGCGACACGAGGGTGCCCGGGTTCGATCCCCGGTCAGGTCTTGGATGTTTATCTATATAAGTATCTATTATAATTATACCCCTGTTCCATTACGCAACTTACTGTGGGGTTAGCTCCATTTGTGTGATATGTCCTTATATGTTTATATTTATTTTAAAGTAAGAAAGAAAAAATGTTTTTTGTGTTCACAAACAGAACAATAACAATAATTATTTCTAATTGTATAAACCGGACATATTTGTGTTTATATCAAAAAGGCCTCCTCTCAGCATAAAGTTGTGGTGAACACCACAACGCTGGTCTTCCGAGGACACCATTACAAAATTAAAACAAAAACTAAAATTTGATGAACACACACACATTACAACAATAATCTAGGGTGGCGCTACACTATATATACACTTATCTCACATTCACATATTTGTATTAACAATTTAACGTATAGGGAAGGAAGTAAAAAAGTTACGCTACACTTTTACGACTTTTGAGCACTCAAAATTTATTCCTTGAATTTGATTTTAAAAGTTTTAATAGTTATAGAGTTTCTAATAGGTGGTGGAATATTATTCCAACAAATTGTCACAGCGTATCTGAAACTGCCTCGAAATGCAGCAGTTTTATGCCTAGGGATGATTAAGCGGTCAGGTAATCTAGCTCTATGGGTGAATTTTAATTTGTCATACAAATATGATGGACTTTTGGTTTTAACAATACCATTTTTTTATTTATATTCTATAAAATATATTACACCATGAGGATTCATGCTGATTACTTAAACTTTTATATGAATCCTGATGCTTTAGTTTTACCGCAGAATAAGTACTAGTACTTAAGTACCGAAGTCGCACCCTGCAAAGTTAATCAAAGAAATATAAACTCTAGTTAGCGATACGGTGTAATTTAGCTCGCGTCAGAGCGCAGCAGTTTTTCGTTTAGATACCTACAGAATCCATTGCAAGCCAATTAAATAAATAAATAAATATATAGGGACAAATCACACAGATTGAGCTTGCCCCAAGGTAAGTTCGAGACTTGTGTTATGGGATACTAACTCAACGATACTATATTTTATAATAAATACATATATAGATAAACATCCAAGACCCAGGCCAATCTGAAAAAGATCATTTTCCATCTTGACCTGGCCGGGGATCGAACCCGGGCACTCCGTGTCCGGGTTTTACCTTTACATTTATGTTTTTGATACCAACACTGGGCGTGAGACAGGCTTAGTTTTACTGCCAGCCGCCTGTCTGTCGTCAATTGTTGGGTAGTCCCACGTACGTTTGAAAATAAAGTACATTATTTTACCAACAGTTAAACAGCATATAGAGACAAATGCGCTTTGCAGTTGTTGCCGCTTCTTCTGCACTCCGCTTTGGAAGCAGCATTATCCTTAGCTATAAGTAAATAATTCAAGAAATCTACAAATTAAACTCATCCATAAGTAAATCACTTAAACATTCTATAATATGTAAAGAAAACCCTGTCGGAGCCTTGAAGGGGTGATTTGGCCCGTCAATATGAACAACTTTTCCAATGGGACCAATGCTGGGAACTCATTTTTTTACCTTCCCATACAAATTGACCCGGCGGCCGATTATTTATATATATTTGTTAAGAAATGTAATTTTTTTTTTAAATCCTAGCTTTGTTCCCATAGGGAAAGTTGTTCATGTCGACGAGCTGAATCACCCCTTCAAGCATTCTTTCGAACGTTTACTGTAACGAAGGTATTGTACGTCGTAAGGTATTGAAATAAAACAAAACGCTTCATAAACGCTTGACATTGTATTTGGAAACATTTACAAGAAACATCATTATTAACAATAGAAGTCCCATACTTAGTATGAGTTACCGGCAATTGACAGTACACTAGTTATTAACATACAGTACTTAGCACCGTTAGACCTAAATTAGACTAGATTTTTTAATTTCGTTATAGAATTTATATTTACAATTTACATACATACATAGATTGACAACAAAGACTATGAGACCAGAGTAGACACTGCTGTTTGGTTCGCTGTGATGTTAGATTTGATAATCTGTGTCACTTTACAAATACAAAATACATTAAGACCTATTTTCGTAATTATAATGATGAAAATAAGTACATACCAAATTGAGGACTTGTCACTTCTATCACAAGCGATGCATGATGACAAAATATTCAATTCAAGCCACGTATTGGTAAGAGTACTAAATAGACAGATTTAACTTTTAATGTATTCTATCATGTTTATACCATAACCAAAGCAAGTGAGTCAAGAAGAGCCAAAAATAACAGAAAGAAGTATCGTAACGAGGCTGAAAAAAAGGTAAAATACAAATCTAATAGGCAGCTATTCGATTTGTATTTTCAGTTGTGTTCAGCTATAGTGCAGACTTTTGCTGCACACAACTGCAAAAAAAATGACAAGCGGTACACCATACTATGAAAATAATTATCGGTAAGGTCGATATACTCGCGGACATAACAATATGAGAAACTATTATGACTACAAAGAAACAGCGGTTAAAAGCTCCAATTTAAACAATAAATTAATAAATATTATGATATGACTCGAAACACACTCGGTATACAAACAAGATAGTAAGCAATAAATAAAAGGATCAATACATTTTAGTCATCAATAAAATATATGTCTCGTATTCGTCGAAAAACCTATTTGTGTTCAACATAAATCAATTCGCTTTAAATTGGATAATGACAACTAACATTTTATTAATATTTGCTTATTTAAATGCGAAATTGGATACCATATGTAAGCAGGCTGACAGTCAAATGTGTGTGAAAATTGGAAAATCCAATATTAATGATGCTCAAGCGATTGTGCTGATAATACAGATTTTCGTGTCACTCGGCAATATGATCACTTAGTCCGAATGAGATTATTTCGTGAATATATTTTTGTAATTAATAAATTGATCTCTTTGTTGTGGTCGCTTTGAATAGCTGTATCTGTTTGAGCGACTATTAATTTTATTAAAACACAGCAATTATTGTTATTTGGACAGGATAAATGGATTTCGTGGTCTATTGTTAACCAATATAAAATATACTGTGCCTACTTTAATATAATTAATTGAAGAAATTAAGTCGTCGTAAGAGTTTAGAAATAATGTACCTACGCGAACAGAGTCCCGGGCACAACTAGTCTTCTATACAGGATGTAGCAAAATGGTTAAATAAAAGTTGAGGGGCATGCTCAGTCCATCATGATATTAAGGAATATTTTCACGGCTCTTCTTTGAGAAACAAAAAAAAACTCTAACACGAAACTGGCAATCAGCTGATCAATTTTCTAAAGGAAGTATTTTTTTCGTATTTTTAGGCTTTGTCCCCAGGACAGGTTGTTAAACATCTCGGACTGACCATGGCCCTTAAATATTATTAAGCCATTTTTGTCACACTGTACTTACATAAAAAATAGAAAGCACAGACTTTTTGGCCGACTTCAAAAATGGAGGAGGCACCAACTTCAAATAGATCAGTTAAATATAGTGAGAAAAGGTTGCTTGGTGATAAAGTAAATTTTTTTTATTTGATAAGTTCAAATAAGAAACACGCAGTTTCCTCCTTTGGATTAAAAAGGGATTCAGTTTATTTTTGGCATTTTTTTTCGTTAACGTTAAGGTAGAAATTTTGTAAGTAAGGTAAGTATTTCGATATTAGCCATATGTTGTGTATTACAAAATTCTTTAAAATATAATATGTTGTTTTGTAAAATAGTGGAATAATTACCTAGTCATCAGTAACGTGACATCAGATTTTTATGAATACCTACGTCAAGTGTCAACTCTACATCTCTCTAGTCTTTGCCGTCGGCATAATTAATCCGAACTATAATACAATTCAAATGATTTGAGCGATTTGTTTGAGTTAACTCGAAGACAGACAATATTTAATAATTGTATTACAACTCCCAGACAGAGTTAAATATTAAATTTATTTAATTAAATATGAGCTTTAAAGCAATATAAGAACAATCGTTTGAACAATTGAAGGTTGTTTGTCGAAGGAATTCATTAAAACTTGTAATGCGTTTTACATTGACCGACGCGTCGAAGCGCATATTACATGCAACAAAGGAATTTGGTCTTTTATGTAGCATTAACCCATCAAGCACGAGAAAATCAAAAATCAAAAAAAAGTCTAATATTTTACTTATTGTAAGATAATTTAAATACCATTTGGTGAACGTTAAATTACACATTATTATTTACAACATTAATATTGTTGACGTCAATAACTTACTTAGAGCTAAGTTTACGCCTCTTCCAAGGCGAAGTGCAGAAGAAGCGGCAACAAACTGCTAGCAGACACAATGGGTTTTTGTTAAATCTAATAAATAATGATTATTGTTATGCGGACCGATCGGGCCGCTTGGGGGTTTGAGCGGTCAACATTCTATATTTGAATCAAATTAACAATGCAGAGCCTAGTCGGCTGCTGGCAGCTTGCGGCTCAGCCAGTGGCGTAATTATAATACCATTTGTAGCCCGAGGCAAACTTATTTCAATGTGGCCCATGAGAGTGTGAGGTCAGCGAAAGGCTTCTTGCTGACTTAGCTAGGTCAATTACCCTCTCCCCTCCCCCGGCCTTCTGCTCCTGGCAGGGGCCCCCTAGGCTTGGGGGCCCGTGGCATTTTACCAGCATGCAACCCTATAGTTACGCCACTGGGCTCAGCCACGCCATTCAAATATGAAATGTATCGACTACATATAAGGTCCAATTACCTTTGTTTCATGCGCTCCCGCGGTAAGTATTTTATAACCATAATCTCACTCTTGCTGATTTGGTTATCTCTCGATAGGAAATTCTAGTAGTTGTTGGTCACAAAAAGATAGTATATATCCTAAGTAATATTAAAATGCAAGATACAATTTGTTACACTTTTTACGCTAAACTGATCATCATGTGAAATCGCATCGCGTTGCCTAGGATACGGAGAAGGATTCCTAAATCCTACTCCTTTTTTCCGTATTGACATTGCCCACTACCTTTCAATACGGAAAAAGTACTGTTCGTTAGGGAACGACATTAATGAGAGCGGAGCCGTGGGCCATAGCTAGTAAACAATATAATTATAACTTAGACGAGATTCCATTCAAGCTCATTTACTAAAATCAACTTTTCTACTCATGTGCCCTGATTAGAAGGTGTAAGTAAAATCATTCGTTGTAATAGCCTACTTACCTTGGACGAATCTACTTACCTATAATAGGTAGGTATAGATAAATTTGGAATTCAAAAATGTCTAAAATGTTTATGCAGGCAAGTTTAAGCATGAAATTTAGCAAAACTTTCGTAGATATGCATTTTAAAGATAAGTTTTAGCTGTGAAATAGCACGCATACACTCTGATTGTATAAGATATGTTGAAGTTTTCCTTATACTGTATTTAAGGCGCTGTGTCCCTTAACGTTTGTAGCGGACATCACGCGAAATATTATACACTCGTAATGAAATAAGGTTAAAGGGATACCAGGCGGCCTGTCACGGCCGTCTCATTTCAAAGATTTGAATGTCTACTTAAAAAAAGTGTTTGAAGTTCGCATTTAAAAATCAATTAATACAGTTTTATCGCATTTATTACATTATTTTTACACCTAACGTTTCGAAAACTTTATAGTTTTAAAGTACGCAGGTAGACTAAGTTGACATTTGTATATTGTGTTATAAGAACTATACAAAACTACCGCCTAACTACTAGGCGTAACTGTAGTTTTCGAAATTTTAGGTGACTACTAAACTGATTATCACGAAATTTTGCAAACATATTTTCTGGAGTACGTAGAAGTATAGAGGCTACCTTTTATTTCGGGAACTGATCCCGAGGGATCGACATTGACGCGGGCGGAGCCGCGGGCCAAAGCTAGTGATAATAATAACCGCGATAAAACCTTAGTAACCGATTTCATTTGAATGTGAAAAATCGAGAAAACATAGTATAGTATAAATGAATGTAGGTAAGAATATGCTTTATTGCACTACTTAAAAGTAAACAAAATGGAAAAATAGTAGATTTTAAAACAAAATTATTATGCAGTTAAATAAAATCGTTTACAAAATTCCAAACCTTCTATTACATATATGCTACGAATTTGTATAGTCACAAAAGCAGTTATTCACACAAAATTATAATCAATTCACACTGCTTTGTCGATCACAAAGGTCTTTTGGAACATTTTCGACAGTTTAGTGCAATGTAAGGCGTAGTTTACACTATAACCTGACAGTTAAATGGGTGTAATGACCAATTTGGGCGTCAAATTGTCGAAAGGTAACATACATCTTGTTGGACTGTAAGTAAGGGCAAAATCACACGAAATTCTAGATTGTCAGAATATTTTTAACATAATTGGTTATTTTTATTAAGTGGTATGGTAGTCTATGGAATAGGCGAATACATAAATTTTAGGGGGTAGGTTAGGTAGGGTAATTGGCCCTTTTAAAAACTGGTCGACAGAAAAGGTAATATCTTTTTGAAATAACTAGTCGTAATCTGGCCCAAATAGTGCGGTTTTGGTTGTGGGCCAGTTAATTACTGTATTCTTAGGCACATATCTGCGTCTTGAGTAAGATTGTTGATATCCTGGGCCTAGGGTTTGAATGTATTGGACTGCATTGTATATGGTCTATGGTTGAACTTCTTCACTACAGTCACAGAGATCGAAATAGGGTTGCTATTTCTACCGAAAGTAATTGTAGCGGCCATGACCTCATCTTAGCCAGATTAACGTACATTAGAGCATTCGAATCAGATCAAAACCCTTAAGTTTGGTTATTGGGTCTATTATAAGTGGGCAAAAATTCCAGCAGTTTCCGCTTTATTGATTTTTCAAACTGGTGTCAATGTCAAAGTAAAAGAGACTCTTAGGTTAGATTACATAAAAATGAAATTAGTTATTAGGACCAGATGTCTTCTACCTGGCTAAACTTTTCAAAGATTATTTACATTTTTAAAGATATTAAATATCGACTAATTTATGTATAAGCACATAGGTTCATATATTTATACTAGTGACTTTGTGAACTGGTAGATCTGATTCTCCTGTCCTGACTCACAGCTATTCCGCTATTTTAAAAAATATCAAAAACAGAAACGCCAAAAAAATTTGACAGGAATGAGTTTTTATCTCAAGCAGAGACGCTACTCTCGCGGTTTGAGTTCACTCTCATACGGTCAACTATGAAGAACTTTGTCCCTGACGGGGTAGACAGAGTCTAGGACTCTGACTGGCGTTGGCGGAAAATTGAAAACAAAACAATGATGAGTTGATAACCACAACTCCAACCATATTGATATGATTAAAAATAAAAAATAATATTGTTTTTTTTTGTATTGGAAATTTAAAATCTTGTAGCCTCGCCTTTACTCGTCGATTGACTACAATCCGTCGCTATCTCCGTTTTAACTGTAGATAAATGTTGTCGTTCAAGTTAACGACACTTCGCGTGTGGTCGCGGCGGAAGGGGGCCATGAAACCGGCGGTTAACCGCGTGGTAGATAACAGTTAAAATTAACTGTTTAGCAGAATATTGAAATGTCGGAGATAGGGCGGACTTCTGGAGTACCTGTGGGAATTTGACAGTTATGTATTAAATATGTTTAAGGCGTCATTTTGCAATGTAGAACATCTGTAATGATAGTGTATGTATATGTATTAATTAAATAATTAAATTAAATTAAATAAATTTTATTTTTGAGGGGATAAAATTTCAAATATATTGGTACAATGTTATTAAAATTTCTTGTGTTTCACAACAGATAAATAACAGCCTCCGTGGTCCAGTGGTTAAGGCGTTTGCCTGTTGACCCGGGGGTCGTGGGTTCGATTCCCACCGGAAGCATACTTTGTATAGTTGTTTCCAGTTTGGTTAGGACATTGCAGGCTTGAATCACCTGATTGTCTGATAATAAAGATGATGCCGTGCTTCGGAAGGCACGTTAAGCCGGTGGTTCCGGCTGCCATCTGGTAGTCGTTAAAGGAACCACGTCAGAGGCCGAGAGGCGGTTCCGAAGAACTCTGACACCAGGGTGTGCATGGTTGATGGACCGTGACACCTACTCGAAATAATAAACAACAGATAAATAACTTTTGTTCATAAACAGAGAACTTCTATTCTGATTCCATTTTCCACCTACATGCCCACCAACATGCTAAACGTGGCTTTTAGGTCTTAAAGACTTATGCCCATTACCCCCGCAAGGGAAATCGACATGAAAGTATGTAGGTATGCACCACGGAGCATATACATAAATATGTAATGTTTGATAAAATATAACATATTACATCAATTTACATTTTGAATTTTTCCTTCCAATAAAAAATAAAATAAACAGCTACCAGCTTTTTTGCTTTTACATAAATATATAATACGTTTATATTTATGTAAAAGCAAAAAAGAACCGCTATAAATTCTATAATTATAAATAATTTTTGGTTTTACATAAACATAAATTAAAAAAAAAATCTTGATGGGAAAATTAAACACGCTTATTGAAATCGCTGCTAGCCCCGCTGCTTCCGTAGCCACACTTTGAACAGATGGAAAGACAAAAGCGCCCGACTTCTTTCTACTCGAGTTCCCGGCATCAATCAAGGATAGATATGCTACATTTGCTCTTCATACTTCTAAAACATTTCTGACTTTAGTGCTAAAACAAATGATAGTTCTCACTAGCATACCAAATTGGTCATTACTCGTTTGGCTGTAAGGTTTTTATGAAAGTGTGATACTATAAAAACTATAGAAGTATAAGCTGTTTTAATACCTCATACTATTTCGAAATTTTGTATTGTTTGTACGTAGATATACTTACCAACTTAAATACATTTTTGAGACGGGTCTAGGGCACAATATCGCCAGTCACTACATCGAACCCGTTCTATCGACGATTTACAGTAGCGAGGTACACGATATCCCTAGTACGCTACATTGACAGGCCACGATATCGATGGTAAACTATGTACATCAACGACATGTGTATGTAAGTTTACGTTACAGATATCAAAATATTGGGAAAATATAGTCTGAAGTCTGAACACACAGTTTCACAGATATGCAAAAGGGATATGTGCAAATAGGTTATCTCTGTACTGAATCCGAGTGTCACTGGAATTTATTTTGGATAAACTGAGTGAGGTTTTAGTCAAAATATACTCATTTTTTCACCATCAGAATTGGCCATATCCACTTTATCATTTATTATTTTGAAATTCCAGTAATTAAACTACCTACTGCACGTATGAGAAGTCAGTGTAAATAACGATAAAACAACCAAGTTTTCATAACAAAATCTCAAATCAGTCGAGTTTTACGAAAAACAGAAGTATAGATATGAATTCATCAGTCTGTGAAAAACATTTAAGATCTGCTCTCATAGATTATTTCGCTCAATAATAGATTCTATAAGATACAACTAAGGAATAAAAAATTTCAAAGTCAGGATTATCTTATCTCTATGATTTCAACATACACTTGTATGTAACTTTAAAAAACTGCATCTTTTTAGAAGTAGGACAGCATTTATTTACACAGGTCATTGTTATCATTGTCTGGGTTTGTATATCAGCCATATTTTGGATTCCAATAAGCTAAGCTCATCTCACACGATATTTGCGCTTTTTGTAATAAAAAAAATTGATTCTTAGATTTCTCATTTTCTAATTGTTATTTTTACATTTTTGATTGAGTTTTGCGGATCACTATCCACTAGCAATATTTTTAAATTGCTAATAGAATACAAATTATTTAGAAAATAAAAAGGTCAAGTGCGAGTCGAAATCATACACGAAGGGTTTTATCAATACATTCAGCATTTTAGTACAAAAATCGCTCAAAAAACACCTTCTTTATATAGGGCCGCCCTTAAATTTTATTCTGATACATTATGTGGATTTATAAGTCTCATTCTATTATGGTTAAAGACACACAGTCGCAATAAGGATGTGCGGCCAGCGAAGGCTTATCTACAGGTTCTCAATTTACGTTTTTGGTGCGAAATTCCCGACCAGCTGATCTATGCATTTGCATCGGAAGTCCTATTTGTTTTTCCTTTCTGTTGTTTTTTTCTTACAATTTTGGATACTTTTAGTTATATAAGAAGATTATACATTGCATATTGGTTCCAAAACTTTACAAATTTGCAATTTCTTTTTCGCAAGTTTTAAATTCCGAATCCTACATAAAATTATCATCAACCAATTAGGATCGAAGCTTCTAGCCTTCTCTTGCGCACTGGCAATAAGGAATGTACATACAAAGTGGAGTATTTTAGAAGTTAAGTCCTTTTTATTAGAAAGTAGGCCTTATACTGTGGAATTAATCATGACATATAACCGTATCGCAGTTTGTAGTTATACACATTTCAAATAGTTGACAAAAACTTACTTTTTTTAAATCTCCTTGCGCTAATACTTTGAATACTGCCTAGGCCTAGTCACTCACATAAAATCTATTTTCTAAAAATATTAGGCCAGCTTGAGAATTAATCCTCTTCTAATACCACAGCAGTAATACTGATTGTACATAATTCCCCTAGACGATTTTATCCATACTAATATTATAAATACCAAAGTAACTCTGTCTGTCTGTTTGTCACTTTTTCACGCTTCAATAAGCGTGAAAAGGTGACGGACCAATTTTGTTTTTTGATACCAAAGTAACTCTGTCTGTCTTTTTGTCACCTTTTCACGCGTCAATAAGCGTGAAAAGGTGACAGACAGACTTAGTTACTTTGGTATCAACCTTTTTACACTTCAATAAGCGTGAAAAGGTGACAGACAGACTGAGTTACTTTGGTATCAACCTTTTTACACTTCAATAAGCGTGAAAAGGTGACGGACCAATTTTGTTTTTTGATACCAAAGTAACTCTGTCTGTCTTTTTGTCACCTTTTCACGCGTCAATAAGCGTGAAAAGGTGACAGACAGACTTAGTTACTTTGGTATCAACCTTTTTACACTTCAATAAGCGTGAAAAGGTGACAGACAGACTGAGTTACTTTGGTATCAAAAAACATGGTTCAATGATTGCATTAAACCAATTAAGATGAAACTTGGTATGCAGATAGTTTGAGGCCCGAGGAAAGGACATAGGGTACCTTTTAATCCGATTAATTCTTCTATCGTCGAGAGATCGCCATAAACGCGGTCGGAGTCGCGGGCAAAAGCTAGTATTAACAAAAATAGAAAATATTTAGTCATATATCATGATTACCCCACCAACATTGGACGTAACCCAAGCATATCACATACAATAAGACAAATTTACAAAAGGTTACACTATAAAAGGAACACAGTCAATACTTAAGGTATATTTACATCGGAGGGTTTATATACAGGACTCCTGGACTCTATGGGAGGTCGTGACGACCTCAGGCCGCAGTCTGTGGGCTGTGAGTGATGACGTCACGCCCGACGCGGTGCTTGGACTGCAAGCGTTGACGCCTTTGTTGGCTCGTCCTAAACTATGGTATGACTGCAACAAAAAAGAAATATTGAACAAACTGCTTTTTGGAAAATGATCTGTAAATCTGTTTGGCGAGGACCGTGGCGCAGTGGTTAACACGCCAGCCTGAGACACGAGGATGTTCCCGGGTTCGATCCCAGGTCAGGTATAGATGGAAAATGATCTTTTTAAGATTGACCTGTGTCTTGGATGTTTATCTATATACCTATGTATTTGTTATAAAATATAGTATCGTTGAGTTAGTGTCCTACGACACAAGTTCACAACTTACTGTAAGGCTAGCTCAAGTTGTGTGATATGTCCCTATATATTTATTTATATTTATATTCTTCAGTACAATTAAATAAATTACGATGACCTTCATGCAAAAATACGCTCGCTCGATCTTAGGCCGTATCTTTGCCTAGATACTTATATAGATAAACATCCAAAACCCAAGTCAATCAGAAATAGATCGGTTTTCCATTATGACCTGACCGGGGATCGACTCCGGGCACCCTCGTGTCGCAGGCTGGCGTGTTGATCACTGCGCCACGGGGCTCGCCTATATTAGTAGGAATGTATTTCAAAACAAAAAACTTAGGTCTAGGTTTCAAACTTAGTAAGGGACTGTATAATCAAAGGTAAAAGTATCTTATTTTCGAACTGCTTTATATTCTGTTTATAACGTTTCGAACTTTTGTGACTTTGAAAGTTTCACGTTAGTAAATATTTAATATGTATGAGTAATATTGATCCATTATTAGAGCTCTAACATTTATAAACTATTTGAAGACGAGGTTAATCTATCAATAAAATAACAATTATTTTAGTTGTTGTGGAGCCACGCTTCTGGCAAAATCATATTAGAAAAACTATGGAAGCAGCATTGTGCTCAAAAACCACCTCCGCTATGTTGACACCATAGTGTTCATTAGATATGTTGACACTACCCAGTGACGTTGATCTCATGATCGAGACCAATCAAAAAGTGACTTGAGATTGCGCAAATGGGACTGATATTGAATCGTTAGTTTTATGAGAGTTACCTTTCCATATTTTTTCTAATTCAATGGGCAACATATATTTTTGCTAGTAGGGGATGTATGGGCCGGCTCCTCCGGGGAAGTATCACACTCACCTTTACCGCTTCTACGCTTCGTTCAGTGAGTGAGGGAGCCACCATCAGGTGAATCGCTGGCTCGTTTGCCGTCATATATCATTAAAAAAAAATCACACCGAACAGATTTTCTCTAGAAAACTTGGAGTTAAAAAAGTAGAGAAATAAACTACTTATATTGTTATGTACTAAAAACGGGTCATACGCGTGCTATTTCGTCGGGGTTGCCGACTATAGTTTCGGACTCGTCAGGAGCCCATTTTCAAGGCGAGTGCGAGACGCGCGGCGGAGTGCCCCGAACTAACTGCTCTCGATGCACTGCTTGTGCGGGTCGTGCCGCCCTTGTGAAGGGGAGAACCTGCAGGTCGGTGGCAGAACCCTGGTGATGAATAGTTACGGAGGTAGTGGATCCCATCTCTTCCTCGTCGGTGTCTGGTGACGGTTTTATCACCCTTATTTTTCATTCTCTTATTTTTAGCAGTTATTATTATTGAGCAGTTACTTCGGGACCCTCCGCCGCGCGTCTCGCACTCCCCTTGAAAATGAGCTCCTGACGAGTCCGACACTATAGACGGCAACCCCGACGACATAGTCTGTATCTTACGTTAGTTACAAGGATATACTTATATTGTGTGTGTGAAAAAGGTAGTGACAAAAGCTATAGTAGGACCCAGAACAAAATAGAGAGAACTGTACCGACCCCACATGAAAAAGTGGGATAAGGTTAAGTAAGAAGTTGAAGAAGAAGAATCAAAATCATCCAAATATACTTACGCTAGTTAAAGGTATTTTATAATCCTTCTTCCTATAGTCAGTATAGTAGGAGCCACCATCTGGCTCTGAGCGAACGTCTTCACCGCCCAGCTTCGTGATCTTCGTCGTGGACGGCGGCCGCTGCAGACTCATGTAGCCGTTGGATACAGGTCTCCGTTCTGCAGGTAGAAAAGATATTTCAGTAAACAAGATTTTTTAAGTCTTCCATGCTGGTTTGGGAGAAAAGAAAAAACGTAGAATGTACCAGCTGCTTCTCTTCCCGAGCGGATCGTAAAAGCCGACCGAGGGAATGGGTCACATCTGAGGAATCATGTGATAGGCAATGCGGCTAGCAACCCATCACTATTTTGATTCCTCTTTCCACCTAATGCCCACCGACATGCTAAACGTGGCCTTCAGGTCTTATAGACCTAGGTTCTGTCTACCCCGTAAGGGAAAAAGACGTGATACTATGTATGTATGTATGTAAGATTTTTTAAAAACAATAGTAATCGTTGGACTGGGTAATCATCATTCGATAACAGTCGTTAAGGTAAGAATAATAAAGTGCCTTTAGGCAGCTTATTGGCGAGCTCCGTGGCGCTGTAGTTAATACGCCAGCCTGTGACACTAAGGTGCCCGGGTTAGATCCCCGGTCAGGTCATGATGGAAAACCTGGGCCTTGGATGTTTATCTATTGTAAAATATAGTATCGTTGAGTTAGTATCCTACGACACAAGTTCACAACTAACTAGGGGGCTAGCTCAATATGTGTGATATTATCACACATATTGAGCTAGCCCCATAGTTAGTTGTGAACTTGTGTCGTAGAGACATATTATGTCTCTATATATTAATTTATTTAGCTTGACAAATCGTAGCATTAAGCCCTGTCAGATGCCTTTGGGCAGCGTGTTAAAAATCAGATATCAGCGTTAGCCACTTACACAAAACAAAGAGAAAACTCACCATATAAACAAGGAATGATGTCTGGATCAGCATCATCTTCTCTAGGATCCGGGGAATGTAATAAAGCGCCGCGCACACCCATTCGCTCTCGAGATTCAGCACTGCTCGCTCGCGATTCTACTTCTTGCTTCACTGGTGTGGGACAGTGGCCAGCGCGTTCGACGTATACCGCCTCGCTAAGAGAAAAAATATTTTAAGAAATAAGACATAATGGATTTAAAATTTTGGTACAAAAGAAAAATGGAAATAAGTATGAATAATTTTAATATAATTTGCCAAAGAGCGATAAAGCTCAATATGTCAGGTATTTAAAGGACAGATCGTGTTAGAAATACTATGCTGCGCTCCATCACTAAAGTAGTCGACGTGGCAAAGAAGTCCGCTTAGCTAAAATGGGATTGGGCGGGTCACGTATGCCGTATGAGCCCTGAAAGATGGGCATGTCTGATAACGTCATGGGAACCTACTGATGGAAGACGTTTAAGAGGAAAGCCAAGAACGATGGAGAGGAGCTGATTGCTTTCAATGAGGAATGGCAAAACATAGCAATGAATAGAATAAGGTGGAAAACAGAAAGGGAGGCAGCTTTGCCCAGCAGTGGGATCTAAATAGCTAATAAAAAGAAAGTAGGTTAACCTAGCGGACACGGATCGACTAGATGATCGGACGATCTAACCAAGGTCGCAAGAAGACGCTGGATGCAGGCCGCTTACAATCGGTCGTATTAGAAATCCTTGAGTGACGCCAGCAGAGCACTTCTTGGGGTTATATGATGATGATGATGATGTTAACCTAGTTCTAACTTAAGCTTCTTATTGTTAGTGTCATGAGATTTCGTTTAACTCCACTCCATACACAGTAGTAGCCAGCAATGCTGACAAGACTCCTTAAAACAGGCTTCAGTCTTAGCTTAGTAACAGTCAGACAGTCTTAAAGGTGTTTGCTTCGCCGGCAAATGCTGGTCCATTGAAGACTGACGTTGGTACCTATAAAACTATCAGCATACATAGGCAGCCGGCTATGTTGACATGACTTTCTTTTACTTGACTTGTATATTTGACGGCAAGCTACCTGGAGTGCTTTTTTTGAAATGACGCCGTTCGTAAAGAGCTATTTTTCCATCTAAAAATCGCTCGAAGACGAGTGTCACACTTTCAAAAATAGTACCCCTGATGGGAAGTGGTCACCGTCGCCCATGGACATCTGCAACACCAGAGGAGGTGCTGATGCGTTGCCGACTCTTAAGATACCTGTAAACACGCCTTACTGCTATGTATATAGCAAGCTTTACCTTAGAGGTGCGTGCTTCGCCGGTAAATGCCGATGTCTTGCAGAGTGACGCTTGTACAGTACTGCCAACACTCCACAAACAGCCGTAGCCAGCAATGCTGACATGGCTGCTATAGACGCCAGCACTGGAGACATGCCGAGGGTACCGCTTTCACCTGTGAAAGACAAACATCTTAGCTATCGTCGACTTTATATTTATTCCACTCCCGATATGATGTGATTGTTCGCATGCGCTTGATGGCTCAGTAGACATTTGAGCACTTAGGTATGTTAAGCAAACCGGACATGGTCCTCACTGAGATAGGTGGCAGTTGTCACCCATTCAATTTCAGGAGCTCATCCGTGCTTTGGAAGGTACGTTAACCATTGGTCCCGGCTGTCATGTCATGTAGGCAGCTTGAAAAATCTGACGACAGATTGGCTACGCTAGAAAGCAAGCGACCTGAGCCTGAACATATTCAATATGGCAGTATAATGGCAGAACCTTCATCGTCGAAACTAAAAGAGTTTACATAAAAAAATAATCATTGGTTGGATACTATCAGTACCAGCTGTTACATAGATAGTTCATGTGTTCCATATATATGATAAGTAGGCAGCTACAACAATTGAGATTTATAGCGTAACAGAAACTTAAACTCGCATTTAAACATACAGCTTAAGGAGTTTTTTTTTTTAATTTTTATTCTTATTTTTTTTAAGGAAGGTACGTGTTAAAAACAAAAACCATTCATATATTTTTCAATAATAGCTATTAAACCAACGCTTATTTTTAATACAATTCCAATGTCTAGTTTTATTCGTGCATTCATAAATATATTTGTTATAATATAGTGCATGGTCGATTGACCGTGACACCTACTCGAAATGTTGATGATAAGATAATACTATATCTTGGACAAATGGTCGGACGACCTGACGAAGGTTACAGGGAAATGTTGAATGCAGGCCGCTTTCGATCGGTATCTCATAACACAAGTCTCGAACTTACTTTGGGGCTAGCTCAATCACTGCATTTTGTCCGTATATATTTATTACTTAAACAACTAAAACTCTAGCCCGATAAAGTATCAAATAGGAAAATTGCATTTATTTTTATTGCATCAGTTTAACAGTATTGCATTATAGCATGCGAATCGAAAAAAATACATACAGCTATCCATTACTAAAAGCACATGCAAAGCTTATATTTTGTATAAAAAGCTTAAAGCCCCACTAGCAAACGCAATAACAGTTATTCGCTTACGAGCAATAAGTGCATTAAAATGTCAGTAGAGAGCCCTCGTTATAAACTGAGGACCGCATTGCACGCGATTTTTATTTTGCCCAATATTATTTGAAATACAGCCTTTGTGTTATTCTTCTTTTGTTCAGCTAATAATAATTTTACTAATGCCACTGCTGCTCATCATTTCGAGTAGGTCACTCGGTCAAACGACCATGCACACAATGGAGTCAGAGTTGTTCGGAACCGCGTCTCGGCCTCTGATGTGGTTCCTTTAACGACTACCAGATGGCAGCCGGGACCAACAGCTTAACGTGACTTCCGAAGCACGGAATCATCTTAATTATCAGACAATCAGGTGATTAAAGCTTGCAATGTCCTAACCAAGCTGGTTACAACTAAACAAAGTATGTTTCCCGTGGGAATCGAACCACGACATCGGCTCTACACGCAAACGCCTGAACCACTGGACCACGGAGTCAATTAAAACTGTAGCAAACTACAGCTAATGCTAGAAAACGTGTTATGAAACTGAAGTGGAGTTGGGCAGGACACCTGACAAGGCGAGGTGATGATAGGTGGAGTATAATTTTGACAGAATGGTGGCCCCATTTATGGGCAAGTGAAGCATAGGTTATCCGAGAACAAGGTGGGTGATGATATTCAGTCAGGCTGGCCCACCACCTACATGTCGCTCAGCGAGCAATGGAAAGATCTATGCTCGGGATTTCGTTGCGGGATAAAATCCGTAACGACATAATCCAGCTTAGAAAAATCGCGGGTCGAAACTGAATTCGTAAGGCACAAGATCGAGATGGATGGCATGCATTGAGAGAGGCCTATACCCAGCAGTGGGATATTGAGGTGACGTCACGGACTATCTCACGGCTATACGCGTACTCACGTAATTTCGTTCGTAAAAATTGTAAATAGTATCGATCATTGTTTAAAGTGTATACATCATACAGTTCGTATCCCAAATATACGGTGTGAGTGTTGGTGGATGTTGGCCTGCTGTTTATAGGACATATCGTCAGGATTTGTGTTGTGGCACTAACATTTTTTATTGGTGGGTAGACGGCCAGCTGATTTCTATGCGTAAAATATTGCGAAATCAATATTAAATCAATCAATTACGCCACAATTAAGAGACAAAGACTTTCTGTAATACTTCAAGACGTGATAAAGTGAGGTTTTATAACATTCTATCTATCTTACTCAATCTTCTTTATAAACACTAAATAGTATCTAGTGCCTTCAATTGGAACCGCAGTTTTCCTCTGTTGACAGTTTGTTGATTACTGTGTAGAAACCAATTTTAAATATAATCACAAACAGGATGGCAAAGTGTGCTGGATGTGGAAAATTTTTAGCACCGGCGGGCGCCACGGCTTGCAGTACGTGTCCACTTCTTTATCACAAGGCATGTGTTTTTATTTACGGCTGGAGATGTTGGTAGGGATTGGTCCTGCCCTGATTGTAAGAGGAAATTGAAGAAAGGGGATAACAGTTGCACCCCTTTGAGAGGCTTGGGAACTGGTGGTATGCAAGGCAGCACGGAGGCGGGCCCGGCGGCATCTGACCCCGGGTACTGAACATAACACAAGTGGTTTAGAGGGGCTCCCCAGCGAGCATATACTGGATTTCCGCAGAGAGATCTCAGAATACATGGTGGAGCTACGTGAGTTTCGAAGAGAGGTGGCCGAAGAGCGTGCTGCGCGTGCGGCCTTGATTGAGCGCATGAACAGTTTGGAGCTCAGAGTTGAAGCGGTGGAGCAGAGGCGAGGGGGACCGGGACCGGAGGGTGTTGCTGATCTTGAGCGTACCATAGCTGATCTCAAGGCCGAGCTCAACGACCGAGACCAAGAGGCCTTGCTATCGGACCTCGATATAGGACATTTGCCCGAAGAGAAGGGTGAGAATGTGGTTCATGCGGTGAGCGTAGTGGCCTCGCGTCTGGGAGTCACCCTTGAGGAGCAGGACGTGGTGTTTGCGGAGCGCGTGGGTGCGGCGCCGGGTATGGGCGTTTGGGGTTTAGTTTTTGTTATTGAAGGTTAACTGACGTGGCAAAAGCATGGCACTTGCGTGGCACTATAACCTCTTCTTTGACGTATTGACCGGCAAATTTATTAACCGATTGCGGCGATGTCAAGGGGGGTTATAGTAGTTAGTGCAGGTGATAGTTTCAAATGTTTATTTATTATTATACTTGTTCTCTCTATTCTATTTATTATTGTATGCGTTTAATCGATATCTTTGTTTTTGTGTACACTTGTTTTGTTTAATTTAGTTTTATATATATATATTTTTTTTTTTTTTTTTTTTTTGTGTGTGTCGTATAGTGCGTGTTTCCGTGATGCCTCAGAAGGTGACGGCTGAAAATCAGTGCTGGATTAGGGTATCCCTAGTCCAGCGTAACGCTGAGCCGTCACCTTTTGTAACACTGATGGCACTGAACTTTTATTTGTACTTTTCAATAATTTTATTTTATATTGCTTTGTGTGTGTCCAAGTGTTATAATAAAAAAATATTCTATTCTATTCTATTCTATCCCACATAAGATCCTTAGATTTTTGCTAAGTAAATAAGTTTTTTTGTTTATTTTTTTCCTTAATAAAATAAAACAAAAAAGGTTAAAATATTTAAAAACCCGCTCTTTCTGTTTCCAGTGGAAAGGTGCCCAATACTCTGGCAGCGTTGACACGCTGAATTGAGATGGCCATCATTTGCACAAAAAACGAACTAGAGCGGGGGTCACCAGTTCTTTTCGCTATTCTGGTCCCTATCTCACTAATGAGTTGTTTGTCATCGGCGCCCCAGCTGCCCATTGTTTCTACCGCCACAGGGATAAAAAACATGATGCAGCTCCTGGGCTGCATACTTTTTATGTAACGCGTAGTAAATTAGTAAGTTAAAATATTTTTTGTACCGTAATAAGACATTTGAACAAAAAATATGCAAATATAATAAAAAGCACAATAAGCGGCCTTATCGCTAAGGCAATCTCTTCCAGGCTACCTTTGAGTGATATGAAACTTTACTGTAATAATTAGCTAGCTCTGGTAATTACGAAAAGAAAGGACTATATATTCTTGGCCAACCAGCTAATCGTCCAGTAACTAAACCTTATCTAGACTCCTAGTGGCACTATTTCACGCCAACCCTAGAGTCAATCCCAATAAAGTCGTTCGCGGGTTATTAAAGAGAATTTTCATAATAAGGCCTGTATAAAACGACTGCTAAAATAAAATCTTCATAAACTTGGACAATGGCAGTACTGGACTACCCGATGGACAAGAATCAAGAAATTTGGCAAAGTGGATGGTCTTATTTTAGAAGTAGAAGTAAACGAAGTCATTAGTTATAACATATGAAAAAAATATATTTTTAGATTTTAGATAGAGATTATATATATTTTTAGTAACATAGCAAAAAAATATATTTTTAGTTCCTGACGCGGATTTTGTCGGGTAGGTATATTTTAAATATTTTTTGTATTTTTTATTACCTATTCAAAACAAACTATATGAAATGTTACCCGGCCCTCTAATCGTACAGTAACTAAACTTTATCAAGACTCCAAGTGGCACTATCTCGCACCAACCCTAGAATCAGCCTCGATAAAGTCGTTCGCGTGTTTTCGTAATAAGCCGGGTATTAAGCCACTCGCAATTGGCCGTGGTTCCGATTCCAGGCGATTTATTTTGCTCTGATATAATATTGGATAGACAAATGGGTAAATTCGATAAACCGTGCTTTTATTGTTCGACAAAGGTATTATTTCGTAACATACTATTGGATAAATCTTAATCTTGTCTGTATCCCTTATAAGAATAATAAATAAAAAAATATATACGGACAAATCACACAGATTGAGCTAGCCCCAAAGTAAGTTCGAGACTTGTGTTATGGGATACTAACTCAACGATACTATATTTTATAACAAATACATATATAGATACACATCCAACGAAGGAACTGAAGGACAGAGTGTGTCCTTAAGAATGTATTTTTATTGTTTTCATAACTGCCATCATAAGTAGCTATTCACGTAAATAATAACTCTGCTCTATTAGCTAGCTAGTTTTATAACGAATCCTTATTAAGACTCCAAGTGGCACTATTTCACACCAACCTTAGAATCAGCTTCAATGCCATCGTTCGCGGGTTATTAAAGAGCATTTTCATAAAAAAGTGGGTAAAAAGCAATTGCTCGTAATTGATCATGATTATACGGTACGACCCGTTAGCCAAGAATCAAGAAACTTTGCTTGATGGAAAATTTTATTTTACAAGTAGAAGTAATATAAGTTATAGCTACAAAAAAAAAACCTTTTATAATGCCTGTCTTGTATTTTATCAGAGTTTAACATTATTTTTGTATTTTTACTACCTATTCAGTTAATGTCGTAAATAACTGTATGAAATGTTACCCGGCCCGCTAATTGTACAGTAACTAAACCTTACCAAGACTCCAAGTGGCACTATTTCGCACCAACCCTAGAATCAGCCTCGATGAAGTCGTTCGCGTGTATATACCATTTTCGTAATAAGCCACTGCTCGCAATTGGCCGTGGTTCCGCTTTTAAGCGATTTAGTTTGCTCTGATTTAATATTGGATAGACAAATGGGTAAGTTCGATAAACTGTGCTTTTATTGTTCAACAAATGTTTTATTTAGTAACATACTACTGGATATATCTTAAACTTGTTCTCTTATAAGGAAGAAAGAGTATGTCTTAAAAATGTACTTTTATTGCTTTTATATTTACCATCATAAGTTCACGTAAATAATAACTATGCTAGCTAGTTTTAAATAACGAATCCTTATTAAGACTCCAAGTGGCACTATTTCGCACCAACCTAAGAATCAGCTTCAATGCCGTCGTTCGTGGGTTATTAAAGAGAATTTTCATAAAAAAAAATTGCTCGTAATTGATAATGATTGTACGGTACTACCCGTTAGCCAAGAATTGAGAAACTTGACAAGATGAAAAATTTTATGTTAAGCAGAAGTAAAATAAGTTATAGTTACATAAAAAAAAATATCTTTTTAATGTCTGTCTTGTATTTTATCAGAGTTTTAACATTATTTTTGTATTTTTACTACCTATTACCAGTTACCAGTTAATGTCGCAAACAAACTGTATGAAATGTTACCTGGCCTGCTAATCGTACATTAAATAACCTTACCAAGACTCCAAGTGGCACTATTTCGCACCAACCCTAGAATCAGCCTCGATGAAGTCGTTCGCGTGTTATTATAGAGCATTTTCGTAATAAGCCGGTATAAAGCGACTGCTCGCAATTGGCCGTGGTTCCGCTTCCAAGCGATTTAGTTTGCTTTGATTTAGTACTAGATAGCATAGGCATATAGGTTCAGAATTTCAAGCGTACATTCATAGTTCGAAGAAGGTTATCTGTGATTTTTACCGTTTTCGACTTCATCGATGCCAAAACGTTATTTTTATTCGCTACCTATGTAACCGTAGTTATGTTGATCTGTTATTGCACTGCCCAATATAGCATATGTTTATAAGCAATAGTTTTATCATGCTAAGGTATTTTTATATAAATCTATACTAATATTATAAAGCTGAAGAGTTTGTTTGTTTGAACGCGCTAATCTCAGAAACTACCGGTTCCAATTGGAAAATTGTTTTTGTGTTGGATAGTCTATTTGTTGAGGAAGGCTTCAGGATATAAAACATCACGCTGCGACCAATAGGAGCGAAGCATTAATAGAAAACGTTTTGGGAACGGGGGAAAATTATTCATAGTCAATGAGGACATCCGACGCGTGCGATGCGTATACGGTTCAAGTTACCCAAAAAATGTGTAATTAAGAATTATTCCTCTTTAATCGAACTAAAAAAATGTCCGCGACAGTATATGTCTATAATAACAGAAATTGCCGCGGACGAAGTCACGGGCAACAGCTAGTTACAAATATGAGTAGTTACTACTAATACAGTTAATATTATTAAAACTTCGGAAAAAATCATTTGTATATTAAACAAAACGGTTTAGCTCACGTTTTTAAGTCGGCAAATGTCAGCCTAGCAAGTAGGTCTTCTAATAAAGTTATTGAATATATTTGCGTGAGCTACCTACCGTTTATCGAACACCAATGTTTATAAAGTTATTTCAAATATCAAACAGATATGATGCAATATCTCACCTATTTATGTTAATAAATGCGCAGTTTAAGCGAAAATAGATCTTTGTTTAACCAGATATCGTATTAGTCACCCCCTGAAGTCATGGCGTAACATTCTCGACGGATAACATCATTTAGAAAGGCTCAGCTCTAATCTGATCCATGATTGTATGACATAATGCGTGTTTACGCGACACGTCAACCCTTAAGCATTATAATATATGTATCTTTATGCACGTGTACCATGTAGGGTATATATTTTGATGTCATTAAGACATACATAGTATCACGTCTTTATACCTTACGGGGTAGATAGAGCCTAAGGCCATAAGACCGAAAGGATACGTTTAGCATGTTCATTAACTAAGCCCATCGGCCTAAAGATGGAATACGGAATCAAAATAGTAGGGTTGCTAGCCACACCGCCTATTTACTTGCTTCCTTGGATTTGTGCCGATTCCCTCGGCTGGTTTCTACGTCCTGCGCGGAAAGAGAAGCAGCTGGTATATTCTACGTTTTTTCTTTTCTCCCAGACCAGCATGGTAGAGCTTGGAAGAGCTGTCATAAACACTATTTTTGGTATGGCTTAAAAAAACAAAATATTACCAATAAAATTATCTAATGTTTTCGCGATTGTTACATATTTAAAATAAATCACTGAATAAGGTAACAGCCTCCGTGGTCCAGTGGTTAAGGCGTTTGCCTGTTGACCCAGATGTCGTGGGTTCGATTCCCACCGGAAGCATAATTTGTTTAGTTGTTTCCAGTTTGGTTAGGACATTGCAGGCTTGAATCACCTGATTGTCTGATAATATAGATGATTCCGTGCTTCGGAAGGCACGTTAAGCCGGTGGTCCCGGCTGCCATCTGGTTGTCGTTAAAGGAACCACGTCAGAGGCCGAGAGGCGGTTCCGAAGAACTCTGACACCAGGGTGTGCATGGTTGATTGACCGTGACACCTACTCGAAATGAATGAATGACTGAATAAGGTTTTTTTAGCGTTTAATACATAATTTTTAGAGAGAGGTTCTTTGTTTGACTGTATATTTTTTTTACACTCAACGTTTCCAAATTTATTTCATGGGAGATATTGCAAAAATCGAGTAAGGTGGGGTTTCTGTAAAATTAATCTTGTTAGCATTTTAGATATCACATCTGTTAGCTTGTAAGATAGAGTTAATAAATAAATAAAAGCTGATTTACTCTTCCATACTGGTCTGGGAGAAAAGAAAAGACTGAGAATGTGCCAGCTGCTTCACTTCCCGCGCAGATCGTAGAAACTGATCGAGGGATTAGACTAAAATCTGCGGAATCTGACATGATTCCGCAGATAGGCGAAGCGGCTAGCAACTGATCACTATTTGATTCCGTTTTCCATCTACTTGCCCTCGAACATGCTAATGTGGCCATAAGGTCTTATAAACCTAGGCTCTGTCTACCCTGCAAGGGAAAAAGACGTGATACTACGTATGTATGGATTTACGTTGATTATTACCTGACGAATTCCTGTGATGAAGTTCATGTGATATACGAAGTGTACATACAGATAATGTTCGCTTACCAGTAAACTTTGCTTGTCCTTTTAGCGTAACAGTTTCTATGGTAGACACGTCGCTTCTGCCTTTAGCATTGACAGCATACAAGTCGATCCTGTAACTCACGCCCGGAGGTAGACCCTTGATCTCGAAGTACGGGGGAGTTCGGTTCGTAGAGACGTTGTACCGGACCTGCATAATTTAAAAAGTTTTACATACACAGGTAATAACAGTTGTTCCCAACACGTACAAATTTTGGGATTTTTTGTAGGAAATAGTGTATAGATATTATTTTAGTTCGTGTACTACCCTAGATCTTGTCGTTGCGTCTTATCAAGCAAGATAGGGGTCGCGCACAACAAAATGGTGACCCCAGTCTTGTTCGATTTATGAAGCGCAAACATAGCTATTGTGATTCAGCCTGATATCACGTTTTGGGTTCTTTTGCACCATACACGTGGTGGGTTCAAAAGATAAAACAATAATTGCGGGACACCAAAAAGACAGAAAAAAGGATTCTTTTCTGTCATTCTTTCCTCACCTTCTTTCGGGCGTTTATTAGTTAAGTATTAATTATAGAAAGATTCTGAAATTTTCCAGCTATCAAAGAGATTAGGAACATTTTCTCAACTGTTTTTGTAATTGAAGAATACAAAATAAAAAGTATTATTTTGTATTCTTGAACTTTATGATATAATATAGTTGAAGAATACAAAATAATATGTTTTATATTACTTACAGTGAGTGACGGTAGTTCCAACAGCTCCATGAGGAAGGTCTGTGGCAGACCACCATCGAAATTCTCCACACACTCCACGTACAAGGAGTCGATGCTTTGGTTCGCTACCGTGCAGTTCTGGAGATGGAAGGGTCGACCTACGCAAAAAGTAAGTTGTAAGCATAGTATAAGACGCTAAAGTAGTTCCTATGAACCCTTTCGTGGTCACACACGACGATTAATGGGAAACAATCAATCAGTTACAATTCCGATTTTTTTTTTAAATATTTAAAATGTTTTTCAAACATGGATAACATAATATGAGTGCGGATTGGGACATCGGACGTGAGTCTCGATCCACATTCGCCCTGAGGAAGACCTCCGGATGAGGTCGAAACATGTCGGCCATTAGCTGACTTCGTAAGTGAGTAACCCGTTGTTACATAATTTAATAATGTCTATATCTCACGTTAGTTTTAATAAAAAAAAACATTATATCTCTTTTTGGACGTCATATAATTCTTTTATTGTATAATTGTAAACTCGACATACTACAAGTGTTTCGGAATGACCACTGCTGAGAAGAACACGCCTCGTCATCATCATCATCAGGTCCTTTTTAGTCTCCACTACAGGAGCACGACCCTCTCTGCACTACTAGGGCCATACTTGGCCAGAGCAGCCAGAGGACTTGGCCTACACTCTCCACGCTGGCCAGATGGGTTGGAGAGGTCTCTTAGATGTTTATAGGCTTTGTTTAGCTTGTATTTCCTAAGTCGTCTTCTACGACATCCACGGGAAGACTTGGAGTGGTCCTATTCTACTCTGCCGAATACCACACGGCTAAAGAAACTTAATCAGTATTGGTTCCTATGCGTCTAAACTTTCGCATATTTATGTTTTATTTCAATTGAATTAAACATGATGAATTTATAGTTGTATCTTAATTTCATGCAGTTTTATCTGTTAGAAAGTCGGTAACACAATAGTATGTATTTATATATTTTTTTTATCAGCAGTTTATTTATTCATCTGTATCATTGCTCCGCATATTGGAACAGGAAAGTAGATTAATAAATTCTTTCGATTCTGCAGACAAACTACAAAATAGTTTCGTAGATCAATTATTAACACCATATTTATGAGTATATTACTGAATTAATAAATAAATAACTCACCTGCAGCAACCAACTGGAACACACATGGAACTTTCTGCTGCCCAACAGAGTTTTCGCCATAGCACGCTAGAGTCCCATACTCCATGTCTGTTGTAGGTGTATAGTTCAGAGTGGAAGTGTGGCCGTGACTGCTGTATAACCTGGTTGAGAAAAAGGAATATCACCTTCAAAATACATTTCATCATCATTATCATCATCATCATCAAGTCTTTTTAGTCTCCACTGCAGGAGCATGACCCTCTCTCCTCTCTTTCCTAGCCTTAGTCCCAAATAATGGGACTAAGAGGCGCCAAAGTATAGCGAAATAATTAAAAAATCTTTCGACGTTATCCAACTCTGGAACAATGCCAAAATACTCCTATCTGAGATCTTTATCAAAATATAGATAAATAAATAAATAAATATATTCGGACAAATCACACAGATTGAGCTAGCCCCAAGGTAAGTTCGAGACTTGTGTTATGGGATACTAACTGAACGATACTATATTTTATAACAAATACATATAATAGATACACATCCAAGACCCAGGCCAATCTGAAAAAGATCATTTTCCATCTTGACCTGGCCGGGGATCGAACCCGGGCACTCCATGTCGCAGGCTGGCGTGTTAACCACTGCGCCACGGAGCTATCAAGATACGTTAAAAATTCGTCTTGGTATTTAACATTTCCTTCTTAAGAGCTTTTGTCAGAAAAATATAAAAGTAATTAGTTCTTTGTAGAGCTCGATAGCTAAACAAAGCTCATAAACATCAATGAGACCTCTTCAACCCGTCTGGCCAGCGAGGAGAGTGTCGGCCAAATCCTCTGTCTGCTGTAGCCAAGTATGGCCCGGTAGTACAGAGAAGGTCATGCTCCGGCAGTGGAGACTAGAAAGACATGTGATGATGATGATAGCTAAGAGGGGTATTATACCATTCTGAATTTAGCCACTGACGAGTAATTGGGAATCACAGTGGAGGTAGGCCAAAGAAAAGATAGATTCAATGAGTGAAGGAGGATATGGGTAAAAAGAAGGTAATGAAAATTGCTCAAGATAGAGCAATATGGAAAAACTTACATGCTGTCCCGACTCCACTTAAAGTGGGATACGGTGAGAAAGAAGCAGAAGTATAGGAAGAGATGACCACTAACCTTGGAGGAATTTCCGTTTGCTCTCCAGAGTTGTTGAAGGTCCAGTGGAAGGAGACGAGGGCAGGGTTCGCATCCACCGAGCAGTGAAGCGACACGGTCTCGTGTTTGAGAGCCCCGAAGAGCTCGCCGTCTCTCCGCTCGGCGCAGACTGGCGCATCTATATTAAAAATAATCAAGTAAATAATACGTTTCTATAAAAATGTTTAGAACCAGTCTAAGGAAGCGTATATGTTATCTTTAAGTCAGTATAAAGTCTTATTGTCATTGGTAGTTAAAAAACCGGCCAAGTGCGAGTCGGACTTGCGCACGAAGTGTCGCCACCCCTAACACTCGTCCCGATGATGGTCTTCGTAACAGATCGAACTAGTCGGCGAATCCGACCAATAAAACGTAAGTAAAACCGTGATTATATAATGCACTAGCTTTCACTTGCAGCTCCGCCCGCGTCTATATTGATCCCTCGGGAACAGTACTTTTTCTGGGATAATATGTACCCTATGTCCTTCTCCGTACCCCAGACAACGGGTATGCAAAATTTCATGACGATCAGTTCAGTAGATAGGGCGTGAAGGCGTCACAAGTAAACAAACAGACAAAGAAACTGACTATCACATTTATAATGTAAGTTAGGATTAGCATAGGATTAAGATGGAATCAAAATAGTAGGTAAAACATTATGGGTGGCAAGCTGAATCGCCTATTGACTTGATCTTTACTATATATATATTATATTTAATATTATAAATGCGAAAGTGAGTTTGTTTATTTGTTACGCTTTCACGCCATAACTACTGAACCGTTCATTATGAAATTTGGCATAAAAGTTCTCTGGAGTACGGAGAAGGTCTTAGGCTATCTTTTATCTCGGGAAAAAGTACTATTCCCAAGGGATGAATATTGACGTGGGCGGAGTCGCGGGCGAAAGCTAGTTCCTTATATTTTTGCCCATCCCCTCGACCGCCTTCCACGTTCTTTATGGGAAAAGGGACAAATTGTATATTCTATGTTTTTTGTTTTCTCCCAGACCGACTTGAAAGATAATATATATTGGCATTGCAAGCTTTTTGTCTGTTTTTTTTAATGATAAAGGACGGCAAACATGCAAGCGAGTCACCTGATGGTAAGCGACCAGCGCTGCCCATGACAACTGCAACACCAGGGTGTAACAGGAGCGTTGCCGGCCTTTCAAGGAGTTGGGGAAAGGACATGGGCGGAGTAAATTGTGGTAGGATGGGCCTCCGGCTCTCTCGCTCACCGAACGAAGCATAGAAGCGGTAAAGCTATACAAACGTCAATTTTCTGTGAGAGTGTGGTACTTCCCCGGACGAGCCGACCCATTCATGCTATGAGCAAAAATGAATTTTGCCGGTAGCGTGGCTCTAGCACTACTGCAGTCTATCCCGTTAGAGATAAGGACGTGATGTGATGTCTATAAGAAGAAGCGAATTGCTAGTAAAATCCAACAGTAAAAAGTAATGTTACGTATAGACTGGGTGTCAGTAGGGATTCCGCAATCCCCACTCGATGAGACTTATATTGTCAGCTTACTTACGCGCGCTCTAGAAAATTCTGCAATTTTTCTTCAGGTAATATCAGGTATTATTATATCGAGGTAGAAGTCTTTTCGTATTTAGTCTTAATCCGTTCATACAAGAGCTGTAACTTTGATATTTAAATTCAAAGACAAAACGTGCATAAATCGGCTTTTTATAGTTTGACAAAATGAGTGGAGCCTCGGTTAAAAAGTAGTCCTAACTAATATCGTTAATACGAAATAAAGGTTTTTACGCATTTTACGCGATTACATCTAAAGCGATCATCATGAGATTTGCATACACGTTGTCCATAGTATGGAAAAGGACATAGGCTACCTTTCATATCGGAATAAAGTACAGTTCCCAAGGGATCGACATTAACGCGTGTAAAGCCGCGTGCAAAGTCTTGTTTTATTTTTCTTGCCTGTAAGTGGACAACACTGTTGTCAGATTTTTCAAGCGGCCTAAACGATAATAATGACAGCCACGACCAACGGGTTACAAGCCTTACGAAGCACAGAGGAGCTCGAGATATTTTTAAGTCACTTACGGTCAACCATCCCAGTGAAGTCTGCACCTAGGGTTGCTTAACATGCGTTAGCGCTAATTATATAAAGATAAAGATTATTTATTAGTCAACAATATGTTAATTAATATAATAAGGAATCAACATATTTACCGTTAAGGTGTACAAAATTGTATCAGACGAGCTACTGTTTAGGCCCACATAAAATAAACAATAAAAAATAATATTAAAATAAAAAATAAGTCCAAGTAGGTACAATAAGCACTTAATTGTATATAAATAGAGAAGAAAAAAAAAACTCGATGACAAACTTCAAAATCCTAGAAAATATTTCAAAAGTTTTCGTACTTTGAAATCGTTCGTGAAAAGTAGACATTTCGTTTGTAATGCGACGCAAGCCGACGACACGACTCTTCACGGCTCAGGTCTGAAAATCCTGACACTCGCTTACACGGAAACTTTGTTATCCCGTGGAAATATGGAAATTACTAAAAGGATGAGAATTCGTGGGATGAAATAGAATTTTATTCAAATTTGGATATTTTGTATCTCTTTTTGAACGTTATTTTTTTTATTTTTTTTTTATTCGGAGAATTTACAGCCTATTTCGTATATATGATACAAACCATCTATAAAGATTACCATGTATGCCGTAGTGATATAATTTATCCAAAAGTATAGAATGATCGATCCTATCAAATGCTTTGCTAAAATCCGTGAACACAGCATCAACCTGACCACCTGATTCCATGTTATGAGTAATAAAGTCATTAAATATAAGTAAATTTGAATCCGTGGACTTGTTCTTAAGGAATCCATGTTGTTCAGATATAAAAATGTTTTCATCCATCCATTTCATCGTTATATTATTATTTTGAAATATTTGCAAAATCGATAAACTACTAGCATTTCGGAACGACCACTGCTGAGAAGAATACGCCGGAAGAAACTCATGAGTACGGAATAATCCATGTCTTTAACATAAGACATGCTGTATAACGCGTGATTTTGAATCTTTATATATTGAAATCCTGGAATCATCATCAGGTCCTTTTTAGTCTCCACTACAGGAGCACGACCCTCTCTGTACTACTAGGGCCATACTTGGCCAGAGCAGCCAGAGGACTTGGCCTACACTCTCCACGCTGGCCAGATGGGTGGAAGAGGTCTCTTAGATGTTTATAAGCTTTGTTTAGCTTGTATTTCCTAAGTCGCCTTCTACGACATCCACGGGATGACTTGGAGTGATCCTATTCTACTCTGCCGGATACCACACGGCTATCACACGGCAAATCCTGGAATCCGAATCCCTAATGAAGTATAGAATTGCAAAGAAAAGGAAAAAAATCGAAAAAAAAAAAGCTTCCCATACAAAGTTGCCGATTAGCTGGGCGAATTTCTATGGAAGGTCAATTTTTGTTTAATTTTTTTACCTTTTTAGGGTTCCGTACCCAAAGGATAAAAACGGGACCCTATTAATGTCGCTCCACTGTCCGTCTGTCACCAGGTTGTATCTCATAAACCGTGATAGTTAGACAGCTGAATTTTTTTACAGTAGATGTATTTCTTTTGCCGCTATAGCAACAAATACTAAAAAATAGAAAAAATAAATATTTAAGGGGGCTACCATACAATAAACGTGATTTTTTTTGCTTGTTTTTACAGAATATTTAGTTATATATTCCCTTTAAGAATAAATAGTTAAATAAAAATAAAATTAAAAGGGGCTCCCATACAAAAGACATGATTTTTTTGCCGTTTTTATAGATAACGGTACGGAACCCTTCGTGCGCGAGTCCAACTCGCACTTGGCCGGTTTTTTCTTGCAGTTCTGTATTCCATTAGGTTTTTTCTTGCAGATCTGATTCCAAGATTTCATTATAGTTTAGCGGTTCAAAATCCGGGAAAAAAGAAAAAACGTAGAATGTGCCAGCTGATCGTAAAAGCCTTCCCGCGCAGATCGTAAAAGCCGATCGAAGGATTTTTTTTTTTTTTTTTATTTATATCCGACGGCAAACGAGCAGACGAGCCACCTGATGGAAAGTGGTCACCGTCGCCCATGGACATCTGCAACACCAGAGGAGCTGCTGATGCGTTGCCGACTCTTAAGATACCTGTAAACACGCCTTTTGAAGGACCTCAAGTCATAAAACACAGGGAAAACCTCGGGAGGGAGTCCATTCCACAATCTTGCTGTACGAGGAAAAAAACCACGTGACGCTCTGACATTTTTGGAGACCCAAGTGTCAAGGATGTGGGGATGGACTTTACTCCTGTGGCGAGCGGTGCGGTGGTAGAAAGGTGACGGTGGCACCAATTCAAAAAGTTCTTCAGAACACTCCCCATAGTATAGACGGTAAAATACACACAGAGAGCCAACGTCTCTCCGTAGACCGAGGGTGTCTAAATCGTCTGTGAGTGTGGGATCGTCGATAATACGAATTGCCCGGCGTTGGATGGAATCAAGAGGAAGGAGTTGGTATTGAGGTGCACCAGACCAGATATGAGAGCAGTACTCCATGTGGGGCCGGACTTGAGCTTTATATAACAAAAGTCTATGACCCGGAGTAAAGTACTGCCTCGCTCTATTGAGCACCCCAAGTTTTTTAGAAGCCATTTTGGCTTTACCTTCCAGATGACTCCGGAATTGGACCTCCTTCGTAATATCGACGCCAAGGATCCCAATACTCTTAGAAATGGTAAGAGAGGTGTCCCGGAACTTCGGTGCTATGTTAAATGGGGTCTTCTTAGCGGAAAACACGCAGACTTGTGTCTTAGTAGGGTTGAATTGAACTAGGTTTAGTTTACCCCATTCAGAGACCTGCTCCATAGAGGTCTCAATGTCAGACACAAGTCTCTTTCTGTTCTCCTCCACCTGTGTTTGAGGGATATTTGCACGACCTGCATAATATGCATCACCCGTACTGTCGTCTGCATAGCAATGGATGCTACTAGTGTTAAGCATGTCGTTGATGTGCAGAAGAAACAGCGTAGGTGATAAAACAGATCCTTGGGGGACGCCAGCATTGATGGGCATGATATCGGAGCATAATCCGTCTACAACGACCTGAATGCTTCGCCCAGATAAGAAACTAGCGACCCACAAGCATAGTCCCTCAGGAAGCCCGAAAGATGGTAACTTCGCGAGAAGAGCCTTATGCCAGACCCGGTCAAAAGCCTTTGTGACATCTAGACTAAATGCCAGTGCTTCTCCCTTGCTCTCGATGGCGGCTGCCCATCGGTGCGTTAAGTACACAAGAAGATCACCAGCACTACGCCCGTGGCGGAACCCGTATTGACGGTCACTGATTAGCTGATGATCTTCAAGGTAACCAGCTGCTGAGCTGGATGTTTATCACACGCTCCATCACCTTAGAGAGCAGGGAGGTTATCGCAATAGGCCGATAGTTAGACGGGTCTGTGCGGTCACCCTTTTTAGGAATAGGGTGAACGTAGGCTACTTTCCACGAAGACGGGACTTTTCTTGAGGTGTAACACAGCGAGAATAGGCGTGCTAACACCGGAGCCAACTCAGGGGCGCATGTTTTGAGCACAATTGCTGGAATGCCATCAGGCCCGCTGGACTTCCTGACGTCGAGGGAAAATAGAGCACGTCGCACTGCACTTTGAGTGAAGCGAATTTCCCGCATTGAGTGCTCGCATCGCGGTAAAAAGGGCGGCGATGCTCCTCCGTCGTCAAGGGTAGAATTTGACGCAAAGAGAGTAGCCAAGAGATCGGCCTTCTCTTTTGCGGAGTGAGCCAGCGAGTCCTGACGATTGTGCAGAGATGGAAGTGAAGGGCGACAGAAATTCCCCTGCGCTGCCTTAGCAAGAGACCAGAATGCTCTACTCCCGGAGGGATAGCCAACCAGTCTCCTACCAATGCGCGCAGTGTGCGCAAACTTTGCTGCAGTGATTGCAGCAAAGTTTGCGCACACTGCAGCAGGATTTGGCTAAAATCTGCGAAAACTGCGTTTTGATTTTTGACTTTTTCTAAAACTATAACTTTTTTTTTAATACTTAGCACAAATGGATAGTTGCAAAAAGAAGCTAACAAAAAGTTCACAAACTTGAAACTAAGATCTTTCACATTTTAACGACTGACGGGTCGCCACCATCAAAGTTAGTATTGATATCGCTGACTGCGGATCTCAGACTTGAGATAATTAAGTAAGTTTTATGAGAAAATTGATATTGTTTCAAACTTTGTTCCTCGTATTCTATAAGTAATAATAGCTTTCGCCTGCAGCTCCTCAGTCAAACAGCCTCCGTGGTCCAGTGGTTAAGGCATTTGCCTGATGACCCGGGGGTCATGGGTTCGATTCCCACCGGAAGCATACTTTGTTAAGTTGTTTCCAGTTTAGTTAGGACATTGCAGGCTTGAATCACCTGATTGTCTTGTAATAAAGATGATTCCGTGCTTCGGAAGGCACGTTTAGCCGGTGGTCCCGGCTGCCATCTGGTAGTCGTTAAAGGAACCACGTCAGAGGCCGAGAGGCGGTTCCGAAGAACTCTAACACCAGGGTGTGCATGGTCGATTGACCGTGGCACCTACTCGAAATAATAATAATGCCTGCAGCTCCGCCCGCGTCGATGTCGATCCTTCGGGAATATTACTTTTCGCGGGATAAAAGACCTATGTCCTTCTCCGTCCTCCAGAGAACTTGTATGCAAAATTTTATGATGATCGGTTCAGTAGTTACGGCGTGTAACAAACAAACTCACTTTCGCATTTATAATATTGGTAAGGATAAGTCAATCAATCAATCATTTATTTGTCAAACATAGGTACAAGATACAGATGTTACAATATAATAGTTCGCTATGTCTTATGAAGTAAAAAATCGAGACCTAATGAGTTGTTATTATTCATCATCATCATCATCATCAGGTCTTTTTAGTCTCCACTGCAGGAGCATGACCCTCTCTGTACTACCGGAGCCATACTTGGCCAGAGCAGACAGAGGATTTGGCCTACACTCTCCTCGCTGGCCAGACGGGTTGGAGAGGTCTCATTGATGTTTATGAGCTTTGTTTAGCTTATTTATGAGCTTTGTTATTGTTTAATTGATGATTTTTTCGAATGACAATATTGTTGCTTAATGTTATGACTATGTTTATTTTATTCTTCTTTTATTTATTTTTTTAAATAATAATTATTGTATGTGCAGTATTGATCGAGCATGGTGAACTTTAAAAACTATTTTGTAACACCTCATTCTACCTGTGTTCTACAATAAAAAGATTTTGTATTTGTATAATATTATTGTGGCTTGCAATCGCAAGTTCTTCGTATCGTTGTTTACTCTTGTCGTTTTAGTATATATATCTAGCACATTTTATTCTTATTAAGAAATGAGGTAGTGCGGGAGCGCTGTAAATAAATAAATATATACGGACAAATCGCACAGATTGAGCTAGCCCCAAAGTAAGTTCGAGACTTGTGTTATGGGATACTATATTTTATAACAAATACATGTATAGATAAACATCCAAGAACCAGGCCAATCTGAAAAAGATCATTTTCCATCTTAACCTGGCCTGGGATCGAACCCGGTCACTCCGTGTCGCAGGCAGGCGTGTTGACCGCTGCGCCACGGATCTAGTCAATGTAGTGGATTGAAAGATGATGTTGTGACCAAGATTGAGAAAGGAATGTTAAGATGGTTTGGCCACATTGAAAGGATGAATGAAAGAAGAACAACAAAGAAAATACATAAAGCCAGTGTAAATGGGAATAATGTTCAGGGTCGACCTCGTCGAACGTACTGCGATCAGATTGCAGACGATCTTAAAAAAGGAGCTGTTCGAAGTACCCGAAACCGTAGAGCATGTATGAGGAGAGTAATGAGTGTAGAAGAAGCTAGAGATATATGTCAAGATCGTAGCAAGTGGAGATCCATAGTCTCTGCCTACCCCCATGGGAAACAGGTGTGATAATATGTATGTATTTTATTCTTGATTATCGGAAAAGTGTCTTAGTACTTACGAGTATAATAAAGAGAAGAAATAGGTAGATAGTAACAGAATGGTGTGGGAGACGTTGATATACCAACTGCTTCTCTTCCTACGCAGATCGTGATGCTGTTCGAGTTAATTGAAGAAAATCTGAGAAATCATATTAGTATAGGTGATGTGGCTAGCAACCCATTACTATTTTGATTCCGTTTTTCACCTAATGCCCAACAACACGCTAAACGTGGCTTTCAGATTTTAAAGACCTAGGCTCTGTCTACCCCATTAGGGAATAACAGCCTCCGTGGTCCAGTGGTTAACGCGTTTGCCTGTTGACCCGGGGGTCGTGGGTTCAATTCCCACCGGAAGCATACTTTGTTTAGTTGTTTTTAGTTTGGTTAGGACATTGCAGGCTTGAATCACCTGATTGTCTGATAATAAAAATGATTCCGTGCTTTGGAAGGCACGTTAAGCCGGTGGTCCCGGCTGCCATCTGGTAATCGTTAAAGGAACCACGTCAGAGGCCGAGAGGCGGTTCCGAAGAACTCTGACATCAGGGTGTGCATGGTCGACTGACCGTGACACCTACTCGAAATGATGATGATGACTAGGGAATACGACGTCAAAGTCTGTATGTAAGTAACTCAGCTAAAAACTTTCGGATTTTAACAAAGCGGGTTGCCACTATCAAAGTTGAAATTGATATTCTGGACTTCGCGAATCTTAAACTTAGATAATTACACTCCCTTAGTAAGAAACTGAATATTAAGCTACCCTTTGTTCCTAGAATTCTATAAAAAGACTAGTAAAAGATTTATTAAGACATCGTTATGAAACTGCAGCTATGAACTTTCAGATTTAACGATGCGGGTCGCCACTTTTAATATCAGATTGATATCTTGGACTTTATTAATCTCAAATTTCAGAAAGCTACGCCTGCTTTGTGAGAAAATAAATATTAAGTTACCCTTTGTATCTAGAAGCTTACTAATCATAAACGCGATAGTTTGTAGGTATAGGTGTATGGATGTGTGGATGTTTGTGACTCTTTCACGCCAAAACGTTTGAACGCGTTTTGACGAAATTTTGCACACAGATAGGTTACCTGGACATACATAGGCCGTATATTCCATCCGAAGAAAATAATTGTTCCCGCGGGATCGACATTAACGACAGCGGAGCCGCGGGTGATAGCTAGTTCTACAATAAATCTAGAAACATAGTTTTTCATGACTGAACGGGTTATTTTATATATTTATTTTTATTTTGAGATCAGCAGTGTCACCAGTAACTGCTTGGCCGATGGTTGCCGGTATTGCATCGCGTACTCGCGAGTAATACTGGGTAGTAAAAAAATGTAATTCTAATTCAAAAGCTGAAGCCATTTGTACGTAAATGACGAAAAAAATATTCAATTTCCAGCATTGGTCTTATAGGAAAAGTTGTTCATTTTGACAGGCTAAGGCACTCAACGTTGGTGGTTAATTTACACCCAGTATATAAAATAGCCGTGTGGTATCCGGCAGAGTAGAATAGGACCACTCCAAGTCTTCCCGTGGATGTCGTAGAAGGCGACTTAGGAAATACAAACTAAACAAAGCTTATAAACATCTAAGAGACCTCTCCAACCGTCTGGCCAGCGTGGAGAGTGTAGGCTAAGTCCTCTGGCTGCTCTGGCCAAGTATAGCCCTAGTAGTATAGAGAGGGTCGTGCTCCTGTAGTGGAGACTAAAAAGGACCTGATGATGATATACAATTTGTAGCAAAGATGACCAAATGATTAAATAAAGCTTACACAGAAAATTATATCGATATAAAACTGTAGCTAAGAACTTTAACATTTTGCAACTAGGGTCGACTGCAAAAGTTGAGATTGATTTCCAAGACTTTGTGAGACTAAGATAATTATACTCCACGGACAGTTAATATCGGACTTGAGAACTTATTAATATAAAAAAAAACTAGCTGTATTCCATGACTAGCTCCGTGGCGCAGCGGTCAACACGCCTGCCTGCGACAAGGAGTGACCGGGTTCGATCCCCGGCCAGGTCAAGATGGAAAATGATCTTTTTTAGATTGGCCTGGGTCTTGGATGTTTATCTATATATGTATTTGTTATAAAATATAGTATCGTTGAGTTAGTATCCCATAACACAAGTCTCGAATTTACTTTGGGGCTAGCTCAATCTGTGTGATTTGTCCGTATATATTTATTTATTTATTTATGACTTTGTCAACATGGGTATTATTTAAGTTACTTACAACTTACAAGAAGTGACACAGGGTTGCTCATCCCCTCTCCTTCACTATTAGATGCCATGCAGGTGTAGTCTCCTGCTGTAGCTCCCGTCACGCTCTTGAGGACCTGGTTTTGTGCACTAAAGATGATTCCTGCAGCTTTATTGTGACGTATCACTGAAATTACTTACATCTTACGAGAAGTGACACAGGGTTGCTCGTCCCCTTTCCTTCACTGTTGGCTGCCATGCAGGTGTAGTCTCCTGCTGCAGCTCTCGTCACACTCTGGAGGACCAGGCTTTGTGCGCTGAGGATGATGCCTGCTGCTTCGTTATGAAATATCTCGCTGTTCTGTTGAGAAAATTGAACTATGAGTACTTGCCATAAAAAAACTGTAAAAATGCACCATAAACTTTTTTAAAACCTTGTTCGATTTACATAAACGCAAACTTTATAGGAACTATTCGTAAAGTTGACAGTACCTATACACTTGAACCTATGAACTTTACATAAATGCAAAAGTCAGCACCGTATTTTTATTATCCTGCCACTAAGCAATATAAAAGATAGTTTATAAGTATCTACGAGTGTAAAGTTATTTTAATTTAATTGTATCCCAATTAATTTTGTGAAGTTGCTGATTATATTGACCATATATCGTTAAGTAAAGAATTGGTGATATTATGTAGATCAGATTAATAATAACAAGAAAAAATTAAATCAATAATATGACTTCAAAACTTTTATCTTAAAAACTACTAAACCGATTTTGATAAAACTTACACTGTTCCCTAAGTTAAACTACGCTAAGTCCAGTCAAAAAATACGTTTGCAATCTTTATGGTTTTTAAGATATACGTGGACAAACATACATACACTTATGAAATTTAGCACACATGTTTAGAAGCCTATACAGTCTAACAAATAACAAAATTCTGTGTATTTCTGACGATATTACATATACGCGATTGACAAACACCTTATTGGAGTCGGTTAGTAAAAAAAATACTTGACGATTGATTATAAGGCGTTATCATCATTTACAGTGTTAAACTCTTAGTGTTAAATAGATAAAATAAATAAATAGTGATTGTATGATTTCTTTATTTATTAAGACTAAAAAACTTTAACTTTTTGTTACCAACCTTAAACTAATATTTCAACTTAATAAATAGAGTGCTGTAGAAAAACAACTTACCCCGTGAAACCAAGCAAGCCTATGAGTCTTCGGGTTGGCTTTCACGGTACACTCGAAGTAGACGTCATCGCCTTCTTTGATCTCATCCGGGTTAAGTTTTGAACCCATCCTCAGGTCGACGACCGGGACATCTGTGAACAAATTATGTGGTGTAATTTGATGTAAGTTTTGTACAGTCAGCCAAGGAGATACCTGACCCCGCCATCTACCTATATCTTAAATTTTCTCTTTAACTAAGAGTAATATTAAAATAAAAAATTATATTCAGAAAGTCTTAATTAAAACCTTTCTGATTTTTTTTTAAATAAATATATAAATATATACGGACAAGTCACACAGATTGAGCTAGCCCCAAAGTAAGTTCGAGACTTGTGTTATGGGATACTAACTCAACGATAAGTCTCGAATTTTCTTTGGGGCTCGCTCAATCTGTGTGATTTGTCCGTATATATTTATTTATAGGTAGATGGCGGGGTCAAGTATCTCGTTGGCTGAATGTACATTATGAAGATAATTTTGTTCTCCGATTATTTACTCTGAAGGAGAACAATATTTTTCGATCCCCGGTCAGGTCAAGATGGAAAATTATCTTTTTCAAATTGACTTGGGTCTTGGATGTTTATCTATATATGTATCTGAATAAAAAATAGTGTTGTTAAGTTAGTATCAACACAAGTCCCGAGCTTACTTTGGGGCTAGCTCAATCTGTGTGATTTGTCCGTACCTATATATTTATTTATTCAAACTGTGTGATTTGTCCCTATATAGCGTGTAATATATCCTCCGACGTTCCCTTGAAGGGGTGACTCAGCCGTCAGCCCTGTAAAATGAACAACTTTTTCTATGGGATCAATGCTGGAAACTCAAAAAAAAATTACATTTTCATTCAAAAGTGTTCGGCCGGCCCGACAATTAGTATGATAAATTTTAAAAAACAATTGAGTTCCCAGCATTGGTCCCATAGGAAAAGTTGTTCAGTCTGACAAGCTGAGTCACCCCTTCTCGAGAATGTCAGAGGTTATATTACACGCTGTAGGTATATTTGTTGTTATAATATATAAAGCTTTATTTTATATAGGTATGGAAGTATGTCTGTTAACACCTTGACTGATGTAGCCTTAACAGCTTGCTTTTTTTTAAAGGATTATGTAGCTAGCTCCAAGTTTTCGATACTTCACCGGGCGTTTGAGGCGAGAGCAGACTGCCTTAAACTTTACAGACAACATTACCAAACGGATCTTGGCTTTGGGCGTTGCCTGCGTGCGCAATGCTTGAAGAAACAGCAAACCACCAGCAAACTACCTCCGTGGTCCAGTGGTTAAGGCGTTGGCCTGTTAACCCGGAGGTCGTGGGTTCGATTCCCACGGGAAGAATACTTTGTTTAGTTGCTTCCAATTTGGTTAGGATATTGCAGTCTTGAATCACCTGATTGTCTGATAATAAAGATAATTCCGTGCTTCGGAAGGCACGTTAAGCCGTTGGTCCCGGCTGCCATCTGGTAGTCGTTAAAGGAACCACGTAAGAGGCCGAGAGGCGGTTCCGAAGAACTCTGACACCAGGGTGTGCATGGTCGATTGACCTTGACACCTACTCGAAATGATGATGACCAGCAAACTGTCATATTGCCTGATGGGCCGCGATTACGTGCTTGCATAGCCTAAGGGCCAATCTGAGAATCAATGGCATAAGCCTTTGGAGAGCAGCAACTCCCATTATCTTGCCTTATAGTCCGAAAGTTACTTTGCCAGGCCAGGGCCTATCCTGGGTGCAAGAAACCCGGTACCACCGGGTCACTAGTTATTCGAGCTTGAGGGCCCGTACTACCTCACACTGCTTTGCATGATTGACTGTTATATCAATAATAATTAAATACTCAAGTTGAAATAAAAATGCAGCAAAGTTCAGGACTAACTCTGGTAACTATCTGACTCAAAAACACGATTGCGTTAAATTTTCTCGATAGAAAAAAATTGCAAAGTTGCCTCCAAATCACGTCTTATTTACTCGGTATATAGCATTATTCACCAAATACATTAAAATTAACTTTGAAAATTTGATTATTATTGCATTACAGATAAGGCAGCCATCATATGTTTTTCTTTTTCGAATAACCCTTGAATATTCCTAAAAAACGAAAATATCCAAAGCAGCCAACGCGTTTAGACCATCCGCGTTTGTATCGCCACGCCGCCTGGCATATGGCGGGCTCTTAACCGTGTGACGTGCTCTTCGATGCGTATTCTTTCCTAGACTGTCAAAATCAAATGATACCGGTTGGGTTCTGTTTTTTAAATTTTGGTAATATTTAATAGGTACCACTAATTGCTTTTTTTACAGTTCAAAATTAACCCTTACGACCGATAATAGCCACTTATTTTCTGCTTATTATCTAATTGGGTATAATAACTTTATTTTAGGTCATGTTTTCTGAAATCATCCTTACCCTTACTAATATTATAAATGCGTAAGTGAGTTTGTTTGTTTGTTTGTTTGTTACGCTTTCACGCCGTAACTACTGATCCGATCATCATGAAATTTTGCATACAAGTTCTCTGGAGTGCGGAGAAGGACATAGGCTACCTTTTATCCCGGGAAAAAGTACTATTCCCGAGGGATCGACATTGACCCGGGCGGAGCCACGGGCAAAAGCTAGTTATTTATAAAAATCTATTTTAATATCGTTATTTCCGCGATTCATCAAAGTTATTTCGTTAAACCTTGATTTTAAAAATCTGTAATATCGTAAATATTGTTACTTAAGCGTATATCTCGAAATTGTTTTGGATTCAGCCAGCTAAAGAAAAGTTAGCTTAACGAATTACGAACCAATTACACGTTTCACTAATACCTACAAATTATTCGATATAATTAAAGCAATTAGTGTATGGAAGACCGAAAATAATTAATTTTCGATATAAGGCGTTCCAATTACTTCAAATTGGATGTGTGGGCTTGTAATTTAGGAAAAGATTACGTGATATGCTGATTGATATTAATTTATATAACAGGATTACATCGTATTTGATTTTCGTATTTTTAGATTGCAAACACTGGTATCAGATTTCTCAAGCTGCCTCAAGGCATCTGACATAGCCTAATGTCTGCATTTGCATGTGCCTTCTGCATCACTCGAGTAACGATTTCCCATTCTCATTCACTATTTTAGTTGTGTTGTGGTAGAGCCACGCTACCAGCAAAATGAATTCTTGCTAGAAGCTTGAATCGGCTGGCTCGTCCGGAGAAGTACCACACTCTCACAGAAAATGAACGTTTGAGTAGAACCGGAGGCTTATATTCCCCCATTTTATTCTCCCATTCCTTGAAAGGCCGACAACGCTCCCGTTACATTCTGGTGTTGCAGTTGTCCATGGGTAGTAGTGATCACTTAACATCAGGTGACTCGCTTGCTCGTTTCCCGTCCCATACCAAAAAAAAATCACGACTCGGTGGCTCAGTGGAACCATTAGTGTCTTTGAATAGCAGGTAATATTTTAAGCTTTAAGCTACGAGTATATCAAATACTAGCTATTGCCGACTTCGTCCGCGGCAATTTCTGTTATTATGATGAATTAGTTTTTTTATTAGCACAGATGAATATTTTCCCCCGTTTTCAAAACATTTTTAATTGGTGCTTCGGTCCTATTGGTCGCAGCAAACACCACGTTTTATAGCCTAAAGCCTTTTTCAAAAAAAGGAATATCCAACACAAAAATAATATTCCAATTTGAACCAGTAGTTCCTGAGATTAACGCGTTCAAGCAAACAAACAAACTCTTCAGCTTTATAATATTAGTACAGACTAGAACCAGCATCCCTCGGGTCAGAAGAATGTCTTCTAATGCATTCGCACACGCTCGAACTAAAGAGATAAAAGCAATAAACCAAACTACCTAAGTACTTACAATGTACATTAAGCCGCCACTTGTCCTCAATAGCTGAGTCGGCTATATGTTTATTTTCTGCGCGACACGCCAGGAACTTCCCGTCGTCTTCCACGCTCGGCACTAAGCTGAGCACGCTTAGCGTCTCGTTGTTTTCTGAGAACTGCGAACAAGGTAGATAGTGAGATACAAGCTTAGAAATAAGATAAGCTGAGACTTTGGCTGGTAAAATTGTCGATTCCTGCATATTTTGGCGAGTTATCGATTTTTGGCCACTAGAATATGATAATGAGAGATGCACAGGACCGAGGTGAGTGGCATGAACGTAGAGAGCCCTATGCTCAGCAGTGGGCGTAACAAAGGCTGATATGATGATGATAATAAAAATATGATAATAAATAAGATCTATCTTGTATCCGCGGCGCTGTGCATCACAAGAATACCCTAAAACGTCTATTTTTTCGTCGCGCAGTTAGCTTTATTTTCCATGGAATACTAGCATGAAAACAATATGAAGTACAGTTCATAAAATCAAAATAAATGGATACATCAAAATATTTTCAAAAAAGTATTTAAAATCTAGCAAAAATGCTATAGCCAGAAAAAGTTTCGTCGCGAATTACTTGATATTTTCAGCGACAACTACCAACTTTTTTACGTCTATAAAAAGTATAACTAAATGAACCAGATGGATACCTAAAAAAAATACAATATTTGGTTAAAATTATTGAATTATTAAATTAAAAGTGAAAATTAACACTAAAATGGCAGACACGGGTTTAAAATGCGACTAGGGACAGGCCGGTATTGCCACTTTCAACCGCTACAAACGGTTAAGGGATACAGCGCCTTAAGAGGAAACACTGCGCACGAGAGAATTAAAAAATAGTTTTTTTGTAATATCTATTGCTGTCGCGCTGTGTGTCCAAACAATCCCCGCAGAGAGCGATAGAGATAACTGCGGCTCGGACCGAAAATACCTGCAAATTACACAAAATTAACGTTTCGTAGTCCCCTGATTTCTTCTCCGAAACTAAACCGATTTCATTCCATTTTTCATAAAAAAATTAAAATAAGCTCTGGTAATGTTTCTATGTTTTCTTTTTTTTAATATAATCGTGTCGTTTTCTTGATGATTGAACACAACTGCCATTTTTACGACTTTTTAGGATTTAGGAGGTTCATATCTCATAGTATATTTTTGAACAGCATTTTAATCATTTGCAAAATTCGTTTTTTAGGTTTCCGTACCCGAAGGTTAAACATGGCACCCTATTTATATCGCCCTGCGTATCTCGTATCTCATAAACCGTGATAGTTAGTTGAAATTATCGCAGATGATGTATTTCTGTTGCCGCTATAACATCAAATTCTAAAAAATTAGAATAAAATAAATATTTAAGGGGGCTCCCACACAACAAACGTGATTATTTGCTCGTTTGTTCTCGATATTGATAACGGCAACAGGTAGACGTTTGAAATATGCACAGTATATTTAGTCATAAATTCACTTTAAAAATAAATAGGTAATTCAAAACTTATATATTTAAGCGGGATCCCATACAAAACACATGATTTTTTTGCCGTTTTTATAGTTCGAATCGCTTTTGGCCGCTTTTTTTTCCAGTTATCACAACATTAATATTTTACCGTTCCCCACAAAAATGCGAGCATCTGGTCCGCACATTAAACAATAATAACAAAAAACTCCCCTTAATTAAAGGAAAAACGGACTGTCATCCGCTTGCCATCCATCAGGCGGCCTTCTCAAACGATTCACAATGCCAGTCGGCATAAAAAACAGGAGAGGATGCGAAAACGCGAATGATGGGAGCGGTAGAAAAAAAAATCGCACTGGGTTTGACACTAAGGCTGTGTTTCCATTGAATGGAGTCAGGATATACATACACAGGGTAAGTGCTATCTAAAGCATAACCTCCTTAAGGTGATTAAGGTACATCAAGATTAACTACGTTTGTAGTTTTATTAAGTTTAACGTTAACCCTAATTCTTCCAACTGAGCCACCGCCTGTTCTAACCTCGGCGCCGAAATTCTCCACCATATCCCATTCCCCTTATACGTATTAAGGCTTACGTGACCTACACAACTACCCGACTTTTACAAGTGAGGTATTTGATTCAACTCATTTTACAATGAATTTGAAATCAACTATTATGAAGGAAGCCATGCAATATTTTTAAGTCTTTATACATATTTTGCATTCACAATGCTGTTTTTGATATACTCTTATTAAATTAAGAAATAAAATATGGTGAAAAAATTCCAAGCGGGCGGGATTTGAACCTGCAACCTTATGTCTATGTACGACTTACGCTCTTCCAACTGAGCCAGTCAAAAGAATTAAATACAAAACACAAGTTGAATTCCGTGAAAGCGTAAACCATAATAGCTTGGTTTCAAAGCCCACTCAGGGACCTGCAGAAACGCAAAACAATAGGGAACATTATTTAACGCACTGCAAAAATACTGGGCGAATCTAATAATTAAAGTACAATGGAACGGCTCCGACTGAAAGAAGTGCTGTCGGAAAGAAATATTATGACAAAAGATTCATAAAGCTATGACTTGTTTGAGGAAGTTATTCGGTGAAAGGGAACTAAATTTTTATAGAAGAAAGACATTGTTAAGGAAAACTAGAGAGAGTTTGCGTATTTTTTGCGTTGTGCTTTGTTATTTTTAATTTTTGTGTAGCACAGAGACATTGTTTGCAAATGCTGGGACGAAATTATTAAAATTATGTATATTTTATTTTAATCCTTTTTATTCTAGTTACAAGAATCTCGAGTAATGCTCCATTCGTTTAATCCATATACTAAAATTATAAATGCGAAAGTAACTCTGTCTCTCTGTCTTCTTTCCACACTTCAACCATTTCAACTGCCTCCGTGGTCCAGTAGTTAGTAGTTAAGGCGTTTGCCTGTAGACCCGGGGTCGAGGGTTCGATTCCCACGGGAAGCATACTTTGTTACGTTGTTTCCAGTTTGGTTAGGACGTTGCAGGCTTGAATCATGATTGTCAGATAAGGGCCCGTACTACCTCACACTGCTTTGCATGATTGACTGTAATATCAATATGATTAAATACTCAAGTTTAAATAAAAATTCAGCAAAGTTCAGGACTAACTCTGGTAACTATCTGACTCAAAAACACGATTGCGTTAAATTTTCTCGATAGAAAAAAATTGCAAAGTTGCCTCCAAATCACGTCTAATTTACTCGGTATATAGCATTATTCACCAAATAGATTAAAATTAACCTTGAAACTTTTGATTATTATTGCATTACAGATAAGGCAGCCATCATATGTTTTTCTTTTTCGAATAACCCTTGAATATTCCTAAAAAACGAAAATATCCAAAGTAGCCAACGCGTTTAGACCATCCGCGTTTGTATCGCCACGCCGCCTGGCATATGGCGGGCTCTTAATAAGGATGATTCCGTGCTTTGGAAGGCACGTTAAGCCGTTGGTCCCGGCTACCATCTGGTTGTCGTAAAAAAGAATCACGTCAGAGGCCGAGAGGCGGTCCCGAAGAACTCTGACACCAGGGTGTGCATGGTCGATTGACCGTGACACCTACTCGAAATGATGATGACTTCAACCATTAAACCAATTTATATGAAAATTGGTAGTTTGAGGCTCGGGAAAGGACATAGGGTACCTTTCATTCCAGAAAATTTTGCTGTTCCCGAGGAACTCTAGCGTGGGTGGAGCCGCGGACAAAAGCTGGTACACAATAATGGAAATTAATTGCAATACTATGTTTTAAATTTTTTACTTGTAACGACAGACAAAAATATTCAGCAGAAGCTATCGAATTGTGAATACATTGTAATACATTGCTATAAGGACGCAGCGTTTTGAACATTTTTGGCGGTCGTTTGATTCATCAAGACATTCAGCTACTTCTAACCCTGTTGTTGCGAGACGATTAAAATCGTTGCAATTTTAAAACACAAAGCAGCACTTATATTTATTGTTCTTCTATCACATCACGATGTCTCTGATCGAAAGCCTGTCGTTTTGCACCCTATTGCTGAAGTGGAGATTCTTCCACATAACGATAAGTTATAAATTTTTCTACACTAAGCAGTACATTTGTTGTTATTCTACCACTTCCGATATCAATGATTGTGAGCCTGTCTTTTGCTCTATCTCATATCTTCTATCAGCACTCATAAAATAAAATCTACATTCCAGGATCAGAAACACTTACGTTCTTGGCCATCCGCTTCAGCTGTCGGTTGTTCTTCCACCACGTCACGTATGCCTCTGGTCGTGACCCCGTCGTCTTGCACTCTATCTCGTATCTTCTGTCAGCAGACACTTGCTTCTCTTTGGTTAATATCGTCACTGTTATTGGTTTTACTGCAACAAAGATAATTTTCTATTTAACAAGAATTGTAACAAATTAATTGCCAAAGAATACGTGTTATTTATCGGAAATAAATCACAGTCCATAAAATATGCTAAGTGCCGTGGCTAATTGTAATCTTGAATCAAACATACTCAGCAAACTACAAGACTAGAATTACACAATAATTGTGTTTGTTTGACTGATTGGTAGATCTGAGTAAATTGTGACTTTAAGACTGAAATTATAGCTCTTAAATAGTAATACACCTTACCATGTAGTAAGTTAATAAAAATACCTTATTCCCCTATAATGAGTAATTTGAACAGAAATAATGTAAATAAAAATAGAATAGCACAATAGGCGGCCTTATCGCCAAGGCAATCTTCCCCAGGCTACCCTTTGGGTAATGGCGACTGGTTTAAGTAAAAATAAATATTTACATAAGTAGCATAGAATATTGGTTTCTTTTTAAAGTTATTTGTCTTAGAAAATGTGCTTTAATCTGTTCATCTTCCTACCTTTTTTGCCAGTAAACCTGATTTTTTAAACCAATCTTTTACTTACTTTATCTAACAAAAGTATCTAATAAAACCCTAATACTAACAAAAATGCTTAGTTAAGGTATTAAATACAATGTAAATCAGGCTTTTGAGTATTACTAAGTTTAGATATAAAATTTTCTTCAAGAAAGCCACATAGAAGAGTTCTTAAGTTGTCAATAAAACATGAAATATTTATCGAGTAAAATCTCGGCGTTCAAATCTTCAATTTTCTAAAGTTGGCAACTTTTGAAATTAATATTGGAAACTGTCGAATAACTATGCCTATCTTGGAACTGTAATTTCATAATACTACAGAATAAATAATTCAAGGGATCGCCCACTGTAATTTATCAAACGAAACTTTAACTCGATAGGAACTACGAGTATCACAAAGGCTAACTTAAAACTTTTTGAATTGATGACATTATAAAACTAGATTGTGCTAACTTAAAATTGTTTTTAAATAGCATTACAATGCTCGGTATTTTATTAAAATTGAAATTGTGTGATGAAACCTAAGGGACGTGGGTTCGAATCCTACCTGTGGCCGAGTTCTTTTTCATCACATATTTTCAATTTTAATAATATACCGAGCATTGTAATGCTATTTAAAAACAATTGAGGTGAGTAAAAAGCTTTCTTCAATTTAATCAACTTTCTATTCATCGGATATGACCACACTACTAAATAGTGGGTAGTATTGAAGAAGTACGCATGTTTGAAATGCGTATACCCTACGGGGTAATATATGATGAGAGAATTCGACGCGGTGATTCGAAGTCACGCTGGTGTAATGGTATCACATTTAGGGCTTAAGCCTAAGGGACGTGTGTTCGAATCCTAACTGTGGCCGAGTCCTTTTTCATCACATATTTTTCATTTTAATATATTGTGCTAGGTAGTTTTGACGGCTTTTGTAAATCATATTATAATTTGAAAACCCCTTTATGAATATCAATAAACATGGTGTGCTTCAAGATAGGTCACTTAGAATCATCATCATCATCATCATCAAGGCTTTTTAATCTCCACTGCAGGAGCATCTCTGTACTACCAGAGCCATACTTAGCCAGAGCAGACAGAGGGTTTGGCCTACACTCTCCTTGCTGGCCAGACGGGTTGGAGAGGTTTCATTGATGTTTATGAGCTTATAATTGTTGTACTAATAATTTAAATTTTTACTCTTAAGCTGAAGACTGAAGCAAATCGTTTTTTTAATATAAATGACGAGTCTAAAACCATAGTCGGGAATTCCAACTAAATAGCTTGTTAGAGACTCATTTTTATACATGACATGACAAAAAATTGCTTAGTAGTATTAAAAGATTTTGTACGAATTATAAAGAATCTTTTACAAAAAAATAACTTGAAAAGTGTGAAAAAGAAATCAGCTTTACAATGTTTGATACGTATCGCAACATTTTTTTTTGTCTTGTCAGTGGATTTACTGTGATGCTATCAGGATAATATAAGTACAAGTCATCATGACTTTCTCGTGAGGTTTCTATGGTTCTAGCAGAACTTAAGTCCTGTCTTTGTTTATCTAGTAGAGTATCATGTATCAAAACTTTGGTTTCGGGCGGCGCCAGGTTTGTATTAGCCACCTGGCAGAACAGACGTGCGCCAAAGTTTGGAACTAAAAGCGTTTTTACTGTAATGCCATAAGGATAACATTGAAACAAGTCAGTCTATGACGATTTTCTCGTAAGGTTTCTATGGTTCTAGCTGAACCTAAGTCCTGTCTTTGTATTATGATAACAAACGTAGGATCTATCTATCTCTATCTATAATTTAATAACTGTGTTCTTGTCTGTGGAGTACTCTTCATGTCTCTCGGTTCTCAGCCATTCTCTTCATCTTTCCATATGACACAACTCCAACCTTTTCCATTATCTCATCCAAATATGCTCTTCGTGGTTGGAAGACCAAGTAGGATATACTTACTGTTAATATCTAGTATCAAAACTTTGATTTATGGCGGCAAGAGGTTTGTATTGGCCGCTTGGCAGACCAGACGCGCGTTGAGGTGTTGTCGTCCAACGTTTGGAACCGTCAGCGTTTTTACTGTGATACCATTAGGACAATATTGGTTAAAATCTATGACGACGATTTTGTGAGAATTCTACGGTCTCGCAGAGTTTAAGTCCTGCCCTTGTATATTAACAAATGTAGTATAAAAATCTTGGTTTCAGGCGGCGCCAGGTTTCTATTGGCCGCCTGGCAGACCAGACGTGCGTTAAGATCTTGTCGTCCAAAGTTTGGAACTGCCAGCGTTTTTAGTGTGATGCCATCAGGATAATATTGTACAAATCATCAATGACGACTTTCTCATGAGAATTCTACGGTTCTAACAGAGCTTAAGTCCTATCTTTGTATCATGATAACATACTGATATACTTACGATTAATATCTAGTATCAAAACTTTGGTTTCTGGCGGTGCGAGGTTTGTATTGGCCGCCTGGCAGACGAGACGCGCGTTGAGGTGTTGTCGTCCAATGTTTGGAAATGTCAACGTGTTCACCGTGATGCCGTCTGGACGTTGCTCGTACGAGTCGTCTATGACGACGTTCTCGAGGTACCACGTCACTCTTGGGCGGGGTTTACCTGTGGGATACAATTAAATTAGAACAGGAAACAATAAATTCTATATGTTTAGGGCATTTAAATAAAAAAAAATGGTTGCCTGTAAAGTTACGAGGTTAAAAGAAAACCTATCATGCTAGGCAGAGTTCTGAAGTCAAAGAGTTATAATCGATCGACTTATTAAATGACGTGTGTCGTGAATTACGGAACCGTACACTCAAAGATTCAAAGATTTATTCAGAAAATAGGCCTTTTCAGGCAGTTTTTCACGTCAATTCACATTTTAAATAATACTTATTATATTATATTCAAATTATTAATTATTGTTTAAAAGCTACTAACTACTAGCGTTTCGGAACCGACCACTGCAGAGAAGAAGACGCCGAAAGAAACTTTTCAACAGTATTGGTCGCCTACTTGCCTGAAGGGCTTTGTATGATATTTAATATTTTTCTTTTCTTTTTTTTTCTGATGTCATGTTATATACAATTTTAATTTACATATTTTTGTGGAACACGTTATGTTAGCGATCGAGCGTGCAACAACAACAGATATGATAAAAGTCTCAAAGAGGCCGAGCAGACCTGTCCCCCCTGCACCTGATGTACGCCTGGCTGGTTTTTAAGGTAAAAACGGGACCCTATTAATATGACTCCGCTGTCCGTCTGTCTGTCACCAGGCTTCATCTCATGAACCGTGATAACTAGAGGATTGAAATTTTCACAGATTATGTATTTCTACTGCCGCTATAATAAAAAAATACTAAAAATAAAAAAGAAAATATTTAATATATGCTCGTTTATGCTCAATATTAATAACGGCAACAGGCAGACACTTGAAATATTCACAAAATATTTAGTTATATATTTACTTTAAAAGTAAATAATGAAATGTACATAAAATTAATATTTAACTCTTTCACTGACACTGAACCAGACACAAAAGAAATAACAATAGAATTACGTCTACAGGCGGGCAGTGTCAGCGAAAGTTTTTAGGGGGGCTTTCAACTGACATGTTTTTAGCCTTTTTTATAGATATAGTACGGAACCCTTCGTGCGCGAGTCCGACTCGCACTTGGCTGGTTTATTTTATCAAGTGATTTCAATTAAAATATTAAAACAACGTACCTATAAACATTAAATTAATCAGAAAAATTAAAACACTGTATCCGGATTGAAAATATAAAAAGCTTATTTTATTCAAGTACTACATTTCAAAAGCAACTTTAAATTCTGGGTTTCGTTATAAAATAATTTTGCCCGAACCCACGTCAAACCGCACCTTTTGCGTCGATGGCAAATACCTGTACCTACAGACATATGTTTTGGAGAGTTATTACATTAATATTACAGGAGGATAGGTGCTTGTTATTTGTTAGCTCGGAGTCGTAGAAATTAAATATTAAATAAGATTTGTTTTTCGTTTTGACAGCTCCGTAGCGCAGTGGTTAACAGCAGCAGCCTGCGACACGAGGGTGTCCGGGTTCGATCCCCGGTCAGCTCATGATGGAAAACGATCTTTTTTAGATTGACCTGGGTATTGGATGTTTAACTATATAAGTTGTAGTGTGCATGGTCGATTGACCACTGCGCCACGGAGCTAGTTAAGACGAGGCCTCAAATGTTTGGTACCATCGCTCGGCAAAGGCGTACGCAGACTGATCAAGTGCGCGCAAGGGATAGCGCTTGGCGGTTTAGCCCGTGAATGATGAGATAGGAGATAGTCTCGAGTCGCTCAAAGAAAAAACGTAAGCGCCAAATTCGTTATTTCTATATTATATAAAATCAGACCGGTTAATTGTATTTTCATATTTACATTTTGATGAATTACTAATAACCTATCTTTTAGTCTAAATATCATTATTTCATTCGTCGCATTTGAGCCACAATAACAAAAACTCTGCGGACGAAGACCATTTTTCAAAAAATATTTCTATCGAGAAAATTTTATCAAAACGTGTTTTCATCTTCAATTTTTGGAGATGAAATAGTCAAAAATCATATTACTTAGATTTGAAACTCCTAATTTAAGTATTTTGCGAGATAAATAAGGTTCAGAACGACTTTATTTACAGTGGTGTCGCCTTAATGTTGCAAGTTTTGCAGAGTTCTGTAAATTCTCATAAGAGTCAAAACCTATCCGGTATTTGCCATTGACCTCATCATGTAATTTTAATGTAAATGCGTAAGCACATTTTAGAATTCATACCAGAGTTTGGCTTTCGTAAAAATTAAATTCCGTCCGTACCCACGTCAACCGCAACTTTTTGCGTCGGTGGCTGTTCTGAACCTACATATATATGTTTTTTAGAATTACATATCACATTATTATTACTGCATTACGAAGGGGTGAGTCAGACCATATGAACAACTTATGTCGTAGGATACTAACTCAACGATACTATATTTTATAATAGATACTTATATAGATAAACATCCAAGACCCAGGTCAATCTGAAAAAGATCGTTATCCATCATGACCTGACCGGGGATTGACCCCCGAGAACGCTCGTGTCGCATGCTGGCGTGTTTACCACTGGGCCAAGGAGCTCGCCTATATCCTAATCCTAACTAATATTACAAATGCGAAAGTGAGTTTGTTTATTTGTTACGCTTTCACGTTGTGACTCCTGAATCTCTGAACATGAATCTTATCATGAAATTTTGTATATACGTTATCTGGGGTACGGAAAAGGACATAGGGTAAATTTTATAGTTTGACGCGGGCGGAGCCGCGGGCGAAAGCTATTAATTCATAATATTACTAATTAACACAATTTGTAGTGGCATGCTTATATTTTATTGTTGATTTTAGTGCGTTTGACCCTATCTTGCTCGATAGGAAGCAACGATAAGATCTAGGGCGGTACACGCCCACTAAAATAATGCCTACTCACTCTTGCCTTGAAAATCTTGCTATAAGAAACAGCGACCCGGTGAGGTTGGTATATTCCTTGGCACATAATTAAGGAAAATATGAATTTTTAAGCTGCCTAAAGGCATCTGACATAGATTAACGACTGACATCAATGATGACAACCGGGACCAACGGCTTAACCTGCCTTTCGAAGCACGGAGGAACTACAGATATTGTTATGCTACTTGCAGTCACCCATCCCAATGGAAACTCCGCCCAGGGTTGCTTAACCTATGTAAGCGCTAATTATGCTCACACTCAGTAGGCCATCGGGCTCAAGAGATACAAACTTCTTATTAACTGAAGTCACGGTAATGATATCTTATTAAATATCATTACCATGCTGAAGTAATTACCGAATCGGGTGGTCCGTATCCCACTATTACAAATCGTTGAGAGTCGTATGTTAGTACAGTCAGCAATAGAAATACCTTGCCAGGTCCTGTATCTATATCTTGAATTTTCTCTTAAACTATAATTAATAATAACATAAAAAATTATATACACAAAGATTTTAATGAAGCCTTTCTTAATATAAATTTTCACGTTTATATGTTTTATAGATTAAGAGAAAATTCAAGATATAGATACAGGGCCTGGCAAGGTATTTCTGTTGCTGACTGTACTATTACTCTTTTACGACCAAGAGACAATGTAGCACACATAACACATTATCATGGGCTCCACTATAGCGATAATTAAGGCTTAGAAGTGTCGTAAAAGAATATAAACCCCATTGTTGAAATCTTTACCGTCATTACGACAATCCAGAATGAAAACTTAGGCCGTGGTATTATCATAGAAAGTATAATTCAACTAAGTATTATGGTTATCCAAAAAAATATTTCTACTTAAAAGAAATTTGATTAGTAAATAAACACTAAACTGAAAAAATATGTTTAACAATAATAAAACAGATTGAACTAACCCTACCTACTGGTTTTGAACTTGTGTCATGGGATACTAACTTGACGATTACTATATAGATATATATTTGTTATATTATAGATTTGACATATTTTATTTCTTAATTTAATAAGAGTATACTAAAATAGCATTATGAATGCAAAATATAATACTTAAAAATATCAGACATATTCATACAAAAATAGAGGGAAGGAGAGGGAGAGGAAAGCCCAGGCACGTTTATTTCAAACAGATAAAGGAAAAAGTGAAAAGGGTTTCGTACCAGGATGTGAAAAGACTGGCAGCGCTCTTTGAGCTAGTTGAACCCTCACCATGTCATAGCGTTTATTCAGAAAATAGGTCTTTTCTAAGCCCTTTTTCACATCAAATTACTTTTTGAAGGATCAAATTTGGTAAAACAAATAAACAATAATCTTAAATTAAACTACTTATCAATAACCCAAACTACACTAATAAAAAAAACTTAAAAATAAAAGAATTTAAATCTAAAAATCTAAACTAAGGTGTTGCCCGTGTGGCATAGTGCCAAGAACACTAGCTGCATTCCCCCGCTGAATAGCAATTGCAATTCTTTGCGCGAGGAAAGAGCCAGCCCTCTTGTCACCAGCGGCGTCGATGTTAATTTGGTAATATTTATATTTTTGAATTTTGAAATGATCAAAAATCAAAACCTACATAGTACAGTCGGCCAAGCAGATACCTGACCCCCTGACTTTTAAAACGTAAATTCACACTTTGCTGTGAAGCGCCACCTACCGTGATTTTTGGCAAGTAGACAGACAACTGCTGGTATAAACTTGTTTCTGATAACCTGCTCAGTTGCAAATTTTGTGTTTCTAATAATCTCAGCTAATAATTCAAGTAATTATCAATGGTAAGAACAAGAAAGAATCAAAAACAATCCTACGTAAAGTTCGATTCGAACCATGGACCCACGACTTGAGAAGCTAGCGCTCATCTCAATACGCCAACCGACGATATGACGTCTCGGGTGAAATTGGCTATCTATTTCTACTGCTATGACATCATTGTCACCAACTGCAACGCATTGCTTTAACAAATAAATTGAGGGTAATCTATCAGATTTATTTATACCTGATACCAACTAATCAAAAATATTGTTCACTCGCGTCACAAATAAGATACTGCGATTACTGTGTAGTGATCCAAAACCCCACCAGTTATTAGGCATCCCGTTTCATCTTATATAGCAGATTTTGTGAAAGCTAATATTGTATTGTAAAGACAACCACAGTATTTAAAATATCTATATCTAGAGAGTTAGGTATCGCGGTAAGTAGAAATTATAAGTATTTAATATACTTACTTAATTGTCACACTATTTTTTGTTCCGTAAAACATAGGGTTTGTGATAAATGTCTAAGATAAATATATCTCTTACAGAGAAACACCGTCCGTTTGTGGATTCGGAGTCAACTGGCGTAACATATACACTACAATATTTCAATTGAAACAGTGAGGAAACATTCAACAAGAACGAGATCGTATTTTATTCTGATGAAAAAAGTTTTAAGTCTGATGATGATGGCAGAAAAATATTGCGGAGAAGACATGGCCAGCGTATAGCCATCAAAATAATTTGCCTTTGAGAACAGTGGCAGGATAACATTAGGTAAAAATATTCATTAAATAGTGAAGTAAAATAATAATAATATTTAATACCTAGTGTATTACGCAGTGTAGAATAATAGGTAACTGATCGTATTATTGTTTTGCAGGTTATTGGGGACAGATGTCTTCAATGGGCCCAGGGGAGCTGGTAGAATTCGGCGGCCGGATGAATAAAGAAAAATACTTGGAAAATTTATGAGATGTGGTGATTCCAACAGTTTGCAATGTAGAATATATTTTATTTAAGACAATTGTTCTGTGATCTAACTGTTATTGAGTGACCAATTAAAATCCCAGATTGTAGGGTCAAATAGTGCTTAACTGGGACACGAGACACGAGTAAAGTTTGATTTAAATCAATTTAGACAAAAAGGTTATACTAAATTAATAAATATGCGCATAAGTGATATGTGATCTGATCTAACATGGTAAGTGAAATGACAAATAGACTTGAACAAAAGCTTCAAAATGGGGGTCACCCTCTCCCATATTAAAATTCATTTAATGCCATAGGTTTATATTCATTCTTATACTATTATCGAAGCAAAGCTATTCACATAGCACTATTTGACCCTACACATTTAAAAAAATATAATACTATGATTAAAAAGAAGTTGAGAGATGTAAATTGTTACTTATTAAGTAACATGTTGGTTCTCTCTACAGAAGATTAATCATAGTTTGAATTAAGTAGGCAGGTATTTATTTCACTGTTACATTTTTTTGATGTAATAAAGTAATTAAAAATTTAAAATGCTTTTTATTCACAGTAATTAGCTCGGTAACATTATGTTAAAACAACCAAAATTACACCAACATCACAATACGAAGTTGGTGATATTTGTAAAAAATAAAAAGCTTTGGAGGATTTGACCCTGTTCATTCATAATCACATTAACTATTAAACCGTAGTGCCTACCACTTGCGCCACATCTAACTATTGAAGTATCTTTGAAATAAGCGTATCGTATGCTAGGGCTTGTTTTATTTATCAAAAATCGAATAGATGGCATTAGTCGTCAAGGGTATCAGATTTCTGCTTATTAACCTTATTTGTTCATTCACAATTCAATAGATGGCACTAGTCGCAAAGGATATTACACTTGTATATTTTTATCTTTGGGTTTAAACCACGGATGTTTCTTTAGTTTGCGAAAAATGGCGCTGTTGTAGGGGGTCAGATATCTCATTGGCTGACTGTACTAGCGTTTCGGAACGGACCACTGCAGAGAAGAAACGCCGTAAGAAACTTTTTTCAACAATATTGGTCACTTTCTCGCCTGAAAGGCTTTGTAATGACTATTTTTTTTCCTTGCTTTCTCTCTTTTTTTATTTCAAGTAATGTTTACATTTTTATTATAAACGTGTTTTCAACATAGTTAGCGATCTAGTGTACAAGAAAAATAAACATTACACACAGTACTCCCAAAGAGAATGAGCAGACCACTCCCACTCATTGTGGTCAGGGGTGTCATCCCCAACAGCCTGTCCGGTGGTTGCAAGCATAGCTTGCAACCACCGGACAGGCTGTTCCGGCTGTTCTGGGCACGCGTTCCCGATGACATATCATCGGGAACGCGTGCCCAGACTTCCAAGCTGCTACTTGCTATAAAATCATTATACCTGACATCTTATTATGTAACCCTATTTAAAGCAAATAAAACTTTCAGATTTCTGATTTCTGATTTCTGCTTTTTTCATTCATCTGAGTGAGTAGTATCCCAAAACCTTCATTCCCATTCCAAATCCAACAGATTCCTATCCTTCCCTAGCTTCAAAAAGCTTGCGATGGGCAGCAGCATCAGAAGCACAAGAAGCTAAAGAAACTGCGCTCGCCAACCCACGACATTGGTCCATTGGAAAAGTTGTTCATTTTGTCGGGCTGAGTCACCCCTTCACGGAAATGAAGTTGGTTATGTTACACGCTGCATAATACTTTGATCGACTGTAATGATATTAACTGAAATAATTGCAAATGAAGCATACACAGAACCTAAATTGAGCAAATACAAAATCGACTTGTAATCGTCGATTACAATTTCTATTGACAAAAATGTAGATACCAACATCCAATCTACACTGACCACAATTTCTATTGACAATATAGAGATAATCGATGTAGGTGTTTAATGACGGGAAATACTCGACTATTCCGCTCGATTATGATGAGAGCGATAACACAATCGATTTTATACGTGTCGATTGCCCGATTCTCGTGAATCGAGTGCTATTGGGTATTCTACGAACGCGCGATGGTCGGATTCGAAATCGAATGACAGTAATATTGCTTTAGTGGAGTATTTTATAAGCTGTGAATTTGTAGCGGAATAAGTTTCGAGTTCGCTAAGAGGATTTTGTTTGAACTGACGACTTTTGTACTTTACGGAGTCTGGATCGAGGGGATAGCATTTTATTTCGTTACGTTACATTGAATGGAAGACTTTGTCTTTTGTATCTTCTTCAGTGTTCATTTGAGATAAATCTCGCGTGTAGATTTTACCAATGGCTTCTTGAAGGGGTGACTCAGCCCGGCAAAACTAAACATCTTTTCCTATGGGATTAAAACTGTATTTCCAAAAAATATTGGAGATATTCTCATAAATAAAGAAATATTATTATATTTCTGGAATATTGGTAAAAACAATTCAAGCAGGCGGGATTGAACATATCTACTTTAAGTCTATGTACGACTTAGTCGTTAAAAAGAGAATTTTTTTCACCATGTTTTATTTCTTAATTTAATAAGATTATATCAAAATAGCATTGTGAATGCGAAATATAACACTTAAAAATATCAGACATATTTACACAATGGCCGGCCCGGCGAACACTTTTTATGGAAATGTATTTTTTTAGAGTCGCCATCATAAGTCTCATTGGGAAAGTTACAAAAAGAAACGATTTTTTTGGCTTACTCATATTAAAAAATTCAATCATAACCCAGACAAATAAAAAATGCCCTCCGATGGAAATATCGGAACTGTAATCATGTCGTTAATACAATCCAGTGTTTGTGTATCTTGATGACTTGTCAGCAAGATTGATGTGCGCTGACCGCGGCTGAATGAGTAAACGTGTGTTCACATCGCTAACCTATTGCATACGGGATGTTCTTTGATGTTTTAAATGGTGTTAAACTGAAATCAAATCGGGGCCTCTTAACAGACATAAAAAATTGAAGAGGTTATAAATTCGGTTGTATTTTTTTAATGTTTGTTTTCAGAACTCCATCATTTATGTTTAAAGGGTATGCCTTCAAGTTGGTCCCATTTTAAGTTCATTACAGTCGGTTCAGTAGTTTGATTAAAGTTTATTTTTATTTATATGAAAGATAATACAATCCAGTGTTTGTGTATCTTGATGACTTGTCAGCAAGATTGATGGGCGCTGAACGCGGCTGAATGAGTTAACGTGTGTTCACATCGCCAACCTATTACATACGGGCAGTTCTTTGATGTTTTTAAACGGTGTTAGACTGAAACCAAATCGGTGCCTTTTAACCGACTTATAAAAAAAGGAAGAGGTTGTATTAGTTCGGTTGTATTTTTTTTAATGTTTGTTTTCAGAACTCCATCATTTATGAACCGATTTCAAAAATCTCTTTTTGTTTAAAGGGTATACCTTCAAGTTGGTCCCATTTTGAGTTCATCACAGTCGGTTCAGTAGTTTGATTAAAGTTAATTTTTATTTTATATGAAAGATAATACAGTCCAGTGTTTGTGTATCTTGATGACTTGTCAGCAAGATTGATGGGCGCTGACCGCGACTGAATGAGTAAACGTGTGTTCACATCGCTAATCTATTACATACGGGATGTTCTTTGATGTTTTTAAATGGTGTTAAACTGAAACCAAATCGGAGCCTTTTAACCAACTTAAAGAAGGAAGAGGTTATTAATTTGGTTTTTAAGTTTATTCTCAGAACTTAATAATTTATGAACCGATTTAATAAATCTTTTTTTGTTTAAAGGGTTGGTCCCATTTGAATTTAATCACAGTCGGTGCAGTTTGATTCATCATCATCATCATCATCAGGTCCTTTTTAGTCTCCACTACAGGAGCACGACCCTCTCTGTACTACTAGGGCCATACTTGGCCAGAGCAGCCAGAGGACTTGGCCTACACTCTCCAAGCTGGCCAGACGGGTTGGAGAGGTCTCTTAGATGTTTATAAGCTTTTTTATAAGCTTGTATTTCCTAAGTCGCCTTCTACGACATCCACGGGAAGACTTGGAGTGTTCCTATTCTACTCTGCCGGATACCACACGGCTGAAGCTCAGTTTGATTGCATTTTTCTTATTTATATGAAAAAATAATACAATCCAGTGTTTGTGTATGTTGATGACTTGTCAGCAAGATTATTGGGCGCTGAACGGGACTGAATAACTAGTACGGAGTACCATATGTTTAAATTGCTAACCTGCATACGGGCAGTTTTCGATATTTTTAAATGGTGTTAGACTGAAACCAAATGGGAGTTCCTTTGTCATTTTTTAAATTAAACTAAAAAAAATCTAAAAATAAAATAAAATTATATTTAACGTATAATTTTAAATTATATTTAAACTAGTATACGGTTTTATCGCGCTAATCACATTATTGTTACACCTAACGTTTTAAAACTTTAATGTCTTCATGTTTGCAGATTTTAATATATTGATAACGTTCCGGATGTACACAGTTGTGTGTATAATAATCATAATAATGTAATAAATCGTATTTAGTGGTTTAATTTTAATGTGTACAAATCGCGTAAACATTATTCAAATATAATTTGGGAAACATGTTAAAGTTTTCCATTAAACACGCGACGCGTTAAAATATATTTTGGTTAAATAAAGCTCTTACATGAAACTAAATATAATTATTTTGCATGACAACTAACAAAACTGTAACTTGTATCTATTTGTCTTTATACAACTTTTATTTTAAAACTAATGCTGAATTTGATATTTAACTTACAGCTGATAAGCTATACAGACTTATTATTATTTAAAAAAATTTTTATAATACATGTGAAATTTTGATCGTTTGGACAATTTTTCCTATGAGAACAATGCTGGGAAATAAAAAAAATTTGACATTTTCATACAATCTGGCCGGGCGGCGAGACTCTTTTGTATGGAAATGACGAATTTTTTTTTGAGTTCCCAGCACTGGTCCCATTGAAAAAGTTGTTCATATTGATGGTGTGAGTCACCCCTTTATGGGTCCAAAACGATCCAAATTTCACCATGTATATTTTTACCAACATGCCTCAAAAAGCAACATGTGTATTTTGCCCATCCTAACTTACGGTGCTCAAACATGGTCGCTCACTAATGCTCAAATGTCCAAATTGAAGGTCTGTCAAAGAGCTATGGAGCGTAGCATCTTAGGTGTCAAGCGAATTGATCGCGTGAGAAACACCACCCTGCGCTCCATCACAAAAATTTCGGATGTTGGAAAGAGGGCAGCCAAACTAAAGTGGGATTGGGCGGGTCACATTTGTCGAATGCATCCTGAAAAATGGGCTTACATCACCACCCAATGGACACCAGGTGGACGTAGAAGACGAGGAAGACCGAGGAAGAGATGGATAGATGACATTGACAAGTTTGAGAAGGATTGGAAGAGTTTATCGAGGGAAAGGAATTTGTGGAAACAACGAGGGGAGGCCTTTGCCCAGCAGTGGGACACAAACGGCTAAAGAAAAAAAAAAAAAATATTTTGACAAGGTAACTCCGTCGGTTAAGTTACCCGCTGCATAGGCCTGAATGATAGTTTATACTTATACACTGGGTATAAATTATCGTTTGATATAACAGTTCATATTCTACATTATTACCCTGCCATAAAACTGTAAGGTTATTTCTAGTCGTAATATTGTCTACATGAGAGTCTTTATTTTTCGTTCCATCGCCGTCACGAATGCGTAAAAATATCGCAGCGGGCTGAAGTCTGCTTCGATATTTACGCATTCAGAATTCACCCACAAAAGTATTCAAATATGAAAACTGAGTCACCTCCTTCTACTTCGCAGCTGAGCATAACGTTGGAGCCTTCGTTGTAAGGCTCCACCAGTTTCGTGCGGTCTCTTCTATCCTGGTCGTATATCGTCGGGCGGCTGGGCGGGACTGAAAATAAATAGAAATTTAAATACAAAAACTTTAACTTTTACACTCTAGGTCTTGTCCAATCGTCATACTAGGTAGTGCTCGCTACATTGCTCTTTAAGATATTGTTTAAGGTGCCACCGCTAGTTGGCCTTAGGTGTAAAATTGAAACGCGCTATCATTGTTTTTTCAATAAGTGCCTACATAAATTGGAATGAAATCTATATAATTTTTTAATTTTAAGTTGTTATTAATTATGTCATCATCATCATCATCATCTCAGCCGCAAGAAGTCCACTGCTGGACATAGGCCACCCCCAAGGATTTCCAATATGACCGGTCATCAATATAAGATTTATATTTATTCACATAATTAATATAATACCGGTCATATTAAATAAGTAAATAAATATAAATCTTATATTGATGACCAACTGACTGAAGATTATTGAGTTAGACAGAGATAGAAACATGATTTATTTTTGCCACATCCTAACACAACGTACCTCAAAATATAACTTTTACTAATGACCAGTCGTAAACACATACTCGTAATCCAAAAATAACTATAACCTAATCCAGTAAGAAATTAATAAAGCAAAGCAATAAACAAAGGAATCCGATACGAGCGTACGATGTTATCGCCGTAATAGTACTAATTAGTAAACGCCACTACTGCGTGTAACGTATGGACGAACATTCAGTTTATATTTATGTCGGTTACATGCAAGTAAATATAGAACTATGGCACGAAACCTTTATTTCCGTAATAGCTTTTGCCCGGCCTCGCTCGCGTTAGTATCGTTCCCTCGGGAAGAGTACTTTTCCGGGATGAAAGGTAGCCTATGTTCCTCTCCGTATCCCAGACAACGCATATGTAAATTTTCATAAAATCGGTTAAGTAGATAAAGTTGCAACAAAATAACTCACTTTAGAACTATATTAGGATTCTTTTGAAATAGATTTTTATTTCGCAATCCTGGGCGCAGTCCCTAATGAGATGGGTGACCGCAAGTGGCATAAAAATATCTTGAGCTCCTTAGGAAATCACGTTAAGCCTTTTAGCCCTAGTTAGTCCAGGCTATCATCATTGACGATAGTCTGTATGCTATGTCTTATGTAAAGACCAACACTAGTTATAGATTTAACCCAACTGTAAGAGTTGTTGGCCACTTACAAAAAGAGATAGCTCGAGACACGGAAAAACGGAAAAAAACTGCTGTTCTGCCCCCTACATAAAAGGATGAGGAGAGGAAGAAGATTCTTGGAAAAAGGTTTTATAGTTACAATACTACGTTTTTTGCTGCTACTCAGTCTTAATATCACAGAATCCTCTGTACTCTCCAAAAAATACCGTGCAGTACCTCTTCACTGGACGGTAATCTTTGAAGCTCTTTGTAACCAAGCACCAGTTATGTGACGTCCCACATGTAGCTATTGTTATAATACTCTTAAATCTTCCGGCTCCGATTCAACCCCGATTTTTTATAATTTATCCGTAGTCTTTTCTTGGAGGTCGTTAGAGGCGACTTAGAAAAAAGCTAAACAAACTTATAAACATCAATGAGACCTCTCCAAACCGTCTGGCGAGCGAGAAGAGTGTAGGCCAAATCCTCTGTCTTATCTGGCCAAGTATGGCTCCGGTAGTAAATAGAGGGTCATGCTCCTGCAATGGAGACTAAAAAGACCTGATGATGATTATCCGTATACTTACTTATAACAGTGAAGTTAACTTTGAGGTTTCTCGTTGGCGAATTCTTGAAGTCTACCCTGCATCTATAAACACCAGCATCAACAGCTGCCACGTTGTCTATCATCAGAACGGCTGGGTTCGCGCCTCCTCGGAAGAACGCGCGGTTCCCGAACACCAAGGGGGAAGACCACAGCTTCGGTTGCGCCATGGAACGACCTCGGATATCGTAACTGTAAACAAAATGGTGTGTTTAAAATAGAATGCTAATTCTTCGCTACATCAATTAAACATACTTTTGCTGATTTGATTTTTTTATACAAATCTACATATCATGAACTCTTTGACTATAAAACGTTATTTTTGATCAGTGGGACAAGACCAGAATTCCTATCGTATGAAGTTTGAAGAAAAAATTGCATGAAAAGTAGATTTTGAAAGTTGTGCCGATTATGTATTTTTTTTCTGCATACAACTTAGTAGGCAAACAAGCATAAGGCCCACCTGATGAAAAGCGGTTACTCGCGCGTTGCTGGCCCTGAAGAAATCTTTTCACGCCTTTTTAAAGAACATGTCACTCGGGAAAGCCATGGCTGGGAGTTCGTTCCACAACTTAAGCGTACGTAGAAGAAAGTTTCTTTCAAAGCGTACTGTATGCAACCATTTCAAGAATTCAAGGTGCGGGGATGTACTCCTTGCCGATGGCGTGGGGTGCGATGATAGAAAGTGGCCGTAGGCATCAACTCAAACAATTCTTCGGAGAACAGCCCATTATACAAACGATAAAACACACAAAGAGAAGCAAAATCTCTCCTTAGACTCAGTAGCTCGATACCGTTTGTAATATTGGGATCGTCGATAATTCTGACAGCTCGTCTTTGCAATTAGTCAAGTGGATCCAGCTGATATTTGGGTATCTAGCTTGAAAATACTGTTTACGACAATTTTAACTCCAAAAAATATTATTACCATAAGATACTATCAAAATTTATACATGTTTTTGTTATGAGGCTATATTCAAATGTAATCTTTAACATAGCTTCCGATCAAATATTACAGTACGCATTCCTTGCACCAGCGAGTAATACGATCCTCTAACATCACTTCCGCATTGAAATTGTTTCTTTTTCGCTGATTATAACAAACAACCACAGGTTTCTTGTAGTTTTGAAATCTATTTCTCACCTATATAATGGCTCTTTACCCAATCCATGAACCACGGCACCATGACGGCGTAATCTTTTGCCTTTACGAGCCGGATGTCGCATGGCAGATACTCGTTTGTCCTTCTAAGTTTCCCGACTTTTTATATTCAGACTAATATTTACTAAGCAGTATAAGAAAGAGGAGGTCCATGGCCCAGTAGGTGTATACATTATTAGCGCTTACGCATGTAAAGCCACCCTGGGCACGGTCCCTTCTGAGATGGGTGAACGCAAGTGGCATAAAAAATTCTAGAGCTCTTCCGTGATTGAGAAAACACATTAAGTTAAGAAGGTACGTTGGTCCTTGCTGTCATCATTGACGGCAGTCGCTAAGCAATGTCAGATGCCTTTAAGCAGCTTTAAAAAACTGACACCAGTGTTGGATTGGACCACACACGAAAAACAAACAAATATAATATGAAGGATTGAAGTGTTACCTGTACAGAGGCTCTCCATCCAAGTCCTTGAACCACAGCACCATGACGACGTCATCTTCCGCGTTCAGGGGCTGGATGTCGCATGGCAGGGACGCTTTCTTGCCTAGCACGCCTTGCACGTCCGACGTTGGCACTGCAAATAAATTTTATCATAAATAAAAGAAATCTCGCACTGAACACAAATGAAGTATACGCACTATAAAAAGTAAATAAATTATGTATTTTCTTTACATTACCTAAATTAACCTAATACCTCTCTCTCACAGAAAATCGACGTCTGTATAGAAGCTTTATCGCTTCTATGCTTCGTTTGGTGAGTGAGAGTGAGTCGGAGGGCCGTCGTTCCCCCATTTCGTCCCCCCATGTTCTTCCTCTAACTTCTTCAAAGGTCGGCAATGCTCCTGTTACACCTTATTGTTGAAGTTGTCCATGGGCAGCGCTGATTGCTTACCATCAGGTGACTCGCTTGCTCGTTTACCAACCAATATCATATAAAAAAATACCAGAGTCTTAAATAGTTTTTTTTCCTCGCACATTGTTTTATAAGTTTTCTTTTACCACGTTCAAGTAGTATATTTATTTTTCCCATATATTCCAATAACCCCCCATCCATCGCGCTGCCGGTCTTCGTAAAGCCCAAACCTGTAGTGCCATACTCATAATACTTTGTCTCATTATTAGCCTTTACTTCAATTAATACCACACTATAAATATCATAGACAGAGTAGAATAGAACCACTCCCTAGTCTTCCCAAGGAGGTCGTAAGAGGCGACTTAGGAAATACAAGCTAAACAAACAAAGCTCATAAACATCAATGAGACCTCTCCAACCCGTCTGGCCAGCGAGGAGAGTGTAGGCCAAATCCTCCGTACGGTATATCCGGTAGTACATAGAGGGTCATGCTCCTGCAGTGGAGACTAAAAAGACCTGATGATGATGATGATAAATATTCTTAATTGGTGCCATAAATTATTACGAGGAAATAACCAACGCAGACAACTGCTTTTAAATGTTTTCATCTACTTTGATAAATTGCAGTTTGCTTATTTATGTATATGCAATTTAATGCACAAAGAAGTGATGTTACCTTCTCATTAAGGTTAAAGAAAAAGCGTCGTAACCGCAACACGCCAAGTCAGTTTTCTTTGCAAATTAAGCCTTTTGTTGCCACACTAATTACTTTGTGTGATGCTAATTTTTAGTAATTAAGTTAACATTTACTTGACTTACAAATTTGCTTTATGCAGAGGCGATAGAACCATTAACTTTATTAACTGGTGAAACCACGACTATGTATCAGATTTAGACCATTTCAGAACCCTCACTATAAGAAAATAAAACTTACAGAAGAGAGAAAGAGCTCTCTCTTTATAGAGCAAAAGGAAAAAGCTCCCTCTACTGACAAGAGCATAGATTTTAAATTTGATAATTATGGTCTCTGCTTTCGAAGCGGCACTGAACTTTGCTGTAAGTTAATTTTTGATATTAACAATAGTCTTTAATATATATAAAACAAATTCGGATTTGTTCGAACACTTATATAAAAATAAAATAAATAAATAAATAAATATATACGGACAAATCACACATATTGAGCTAGCCCCAAATTAAATTCGAGACTTGTGTAAAGGGATACTATATTTTATAACAAATACATAATATAGATAAACATTCAAGACCCAGGCCAATCTGAAAAAGATCATTTTCCATCTTGATCAAACCGGGGATGAAACCTGGGTATCATCGTGTTGCAGGCTGGCGTAACTGTGTTAATCACTGCAACACGGAGCTCGCCGACTTATAACTTAAGCACGGGTGAACCGATTTTTATTATCTTTGATTTTGTTACCACCCCGAATACCATAATAATTATTACATTATAAGAAATATTTACGACAAAATAATAATAGCGAAACTAAGTTCGACGCCTGCACAGCTAGTTGTATACAAGAAAAGTGCCGATAGACACATTCTTAAACAATACATTATAAAACTAGGTCAATGTAAAATTACTCATTAGTCTAACTTAAGGCTAGATCGTAATATTATTACCGTATTTGCTTTAAATACGATAATTTAAGGAAAAAGAAAAATAAAATTTCAATACAAAAGAATCCCGCCGCCCGGCCAGTTTATATGGGAGTATCGAATTTTTTTCGAGTTCCCAGCGTTGGTCCCATAGAAAAAGTTGTTCATATTGATGGTCTGAGTCACCCCTATATGGGTCCAAAACGATCCAAATTTCATCATGTATAATAAAAGTTAAGGGTCACCTAATGATATTTTAAATATCTATAAATGAAGCTTAGGCTTAAGCTCCATATGCTTCATATAAATAAATAAATATATACGGACAAAATAACACAGATTGAGCTAGCCCCAAAGTAAGTTCGAGACTTGTGTTATGGGATACTAACTCAACGATACTATATTTTATAACAAACACATATATAGATACACATCCAAGACTGAGGCCAATCTGAAAAAGATCATTTTCCATCTTGACCTGGCCGGGGATCGAACCCGGACACTCCATGTCGCAGGCTGGCGTGTTGACCGCTGCGTCACGGAGCTAGTAATATAATGCTTCCTTTATTATGTAAATATATGCCTCCTTTATTATGTATATGTAAATTATTTAACTTTTCCCCTATAATAATAAGTTCTGGATGCACTCGGAGCCGCGGTTGCTACCTAGTACATTAATACGCCTTCTGTCATAATAATATATCCGAAAGTTTCTTGAAGCTCGCTTAATTGGGCAAAAGCACAAATATTGATTTTGCGGTCATTTGCGTCGCTCGCGAGCTTTCTTCAACGGAGTATTTGGAGTCGAGTTGACCTACATTTGTGCTTGCTTATTTGATGCATCCATGTTGAAATGACGCAAATATATTTGCCTCGTTATACTTTTTTTAACCAAATTCAAAAATAGGAGGAGATTATCAATTCTTTTTTTTTGTTTGATACCTTAGAATTCCGTTATTTATGAATCGATTTTAAAAAATATTTTTTTGTTTGATAGTGTATGCTTTCAAGTTGGTCCTGCGAGATGTAACTGTAAATATTGTAATGTGAGAATTATTGTTTTAGACGTAAAATTTACAAACTTTACGAAGAAAAATGTTTTTATATATATATTTTTCCTAGCCTATTGGTGTTGTGTCTGCTGGGCAAAGGCCTCCGCCTGAATTCTCCAGTCATCCCTATGCTTCGCTACTTCTGGCCATCCATTTTGAAATTTATCGAGGTCGTCTCTCCATCTTCATGGTCTGCCTCTGCCATAGCAGCCGTCCGGTACCCAGAAAGTGGCAAGTTTTGCCCACCTTTCTGGCTGCATGGGACAAACATGTCCTGCCCTACATTTTAACTTCGGTGTTCCTAACTTTGCCTATAAGTCGCAGGCCTAGCACGCTGCGCTCCATTGCTCGTTGGCAAACCTTGAGTCTGGACTTTTGAGTTTCAGTAAAAGACCATGTCTGTGCACCATGGTCAAGATGGGCAGAATACACATGTCAAGGAGCTTCCGTTTGAGAGATAGAGGAAGACTACCATATATCATAACATTATATAGCTAGGTATATCCTTTTTAAATTTCATATGTGTCTGTTTCAAATTCCAACAAGGGGGTGATCTTATGCAAGGATCGACCTAAATTATACAAATACTTTTGATGTATTTAATTAATTCAGCGCAAAGTACTAGTGATTTGAAACACGTCAATTTCCACAATTTCGTGCAGTACGTTCATAAGAGAATTAAAACACGAGAGGTTTTAATTCTCTTAAAAAGGTACTGCGATTTTTTGATCTACAAGATAGTGTTTGGATTGTCTGAAACCGTCACAGATATTGATCTAAACTGCTCAGAATAAACTGTCGATCGTGCTTATGAGGAATTTTATAAGCACGATCGATTGCTACATATTTTTGTAAAAAGAATTGATATTTTCAAACTTCTGTAACGCTTCCTAACCGGATGTGTTTCATGAAATGTATCAAATTTAATTTATGAATTAGATAAACTAAATTAAATATATATAAATATATACGGACAAATCACCCAGATTGAGCTAGCCCCAAAGTAAGTTCGAGACTAGTGTTATGGGATACTTACTCAACGATACTATATTTTATAACAAATACATATATAGATAAACATCCAAGACCCAGGCCAATCTGAAAAAGATCATTTTCCATCTTGACCTGGCCGGGGATCGAACCCGGTCACTCTGTGTCGCAGGCTGGCGTGTTGACCGCTGCGCCACGGAGCTAGTCATTTATGAGCTCAGTGGCGTGCCATGGCATGCTGCTCATTTATTTGTTGTATTTCTACAAAATGTAGATGAAATGCATAGAAGTACTTTATTAAATAAATAAATACATACGGACAAATCACACAGATTGAGCGAGCCCCAAAGTAAGTTCAAGACTTGTGTTATGGGATACTAACTCAACGATACTATATTTTATAAAAATATAGATAGACATCTAAGGCCCAAGTCAATCTAAAAAAAATCGTTTTCCATCTTGACCTGACTGGGGATCAAACCCGGGCACCCTCGTGTCGCAGGCTGGCGTATTAACCACTGCGCCACGGAGCTCGCCACTTATTACACTGGTTTTAACAAAAACAGCCCTAAACTATAATTGATCATATAATATAGCATTACAATGCTAGGTTTAATATTAAAATTAAAAATAAGTGATAAATGATAATTTCATTGCGGCAATTTGAGGCTACGGCAGTATATCACATATTTTCTATTTTAACTTAATTAGGTATAATTGCTTGATTTTCATGGTTCTATCAACTAATTCAAATTAAACGGCGTGAGCAGGGATTTCACCCGTACGTGGTCAACATTTCTACTACACCTCTAGATTCACCTTATCCTTCATAATGCGAACCGCGAAGGAATGGAATTCCCTCCCCGCGTCACTGTTTCCCGACTCGCACGATTTAGGAATTTTCAAGGCAAGAGTGAATAGGCATTATTTGAGTTTGCGTGTACCAGACCTCATCGTTGCTTCCCACCAGGCAGGGTAGAGGTCAAACGCATTCAAATTATACATAAAAAAAAAAAACAAAAAAGAGCAAATGTTGTTTATTCTTTTTTAGGGTTCCGTACCCAAAGGGTAAAAACGGGGCCCTATTAATATTGCTCCGCTTTCCGTCTGTCTCTCTGTCTGTCTGTCTGTCCGTCTGTCACCAGGCTGTATTTCATAAACCGTGATAGTTAGACAGTTGAAATTTTCGCAGATGATGTATTTCTGTTGTCGCTATACCAACAAATATTAAAACATAGAATAAATTAAATATTTAAGGGGCTCCCATATAACAAACGTGATTTTTGTGCTTGTTTTTGCTCAATATTGATAACGGCAACAGGTAGACGCTTAAAATATTTACAGAATATTTAGTTATATATTTACTTTAAATATAAATAAAAATAAAATTAATATTAAAGGGATACCCATACAACAGACATGTTTTTTTTGCCGTTTTTATAGATAACGGTACGGAACCCTTCATGCGCGAGTCCGACTCGCACTTGGCCGGTTTTTTAAGAAAAAGTAGCCAATAATTTCCTAAATCAAAAGTGTCAGGGTAAATACATAGACCATCAACCCGCACGGACGTGACTCGAGTGCAAACGCGCGGTTTCATTTATAATCCCTTGATGTTTGCCGATTTCCGCCATTCATTACCGCCAGAATATTTTATCTTCCGGAAAATACCGATGTTTAATTGGTAATGATACTTTCCGTTGGTTTTGATGTGCCAATAAACATTTATTCAGGGATTATTTCGGGTACTGGGGAGTACATACAACTGTATGTAAAATTGCGATGACTTATTAGCCTATCGGCATTTGACTGACGTTGTCATATTATGAAATGTATTGAAAATATCATTATTAGGTTATTTCTTCTTCTTCTTTCACCTTATCCCACTAATTGTTGTGGGTCACAGTATATCAATTCTCTCCATTTTGTTCTGTCATCTAGCCTTTGTCACTCTTTCTTGTTCATACTCATTATTATGTTACTATATTACAAAAAAACATTATAGGTATATAATTTGACAAAAATCCTTTTTAAGTTGAGTAGGCAAGTTTATTTGAAATTGAGCAAACAAGAAGATTCGTTGTGTAGAAAATTGCCAAGCAGATATAATGTTTACCTAGATTTAACAAGGTTTACTTAAATAAAATACAGATCCTTTCTTATTTTTTATTGTACTTAATATGTTCTTTGCCACTTATCCACTATAGTTCCTTTATAAACAAAATGGCGCCCGGCGCCCACGCCAAGGAAATGAGTGGTGTAGAAAATTGCCAAGCACCGATAATTTTTACATACTCGTAGGTGTAACAACAACGTTTCCATAAAATCAAAAAAAACAGATCCTTTCTTATTATACTTAATATGTTCTTTGCCACTTAACCGCTACGGTTCCTACTTTATAAACAAAAATGGCGCCCTACGCCCACGTCAAGGAAATGAGTGGTGTAGAAAATTGCCAAGCACCGATATTTTTGTTGAGCTGGTATAATTCGACATAGGGTGCGTTCTGATTTATCGCCGCTAGCCTCTTATCGGTCAGTTTATAATTCCAGCGATTCGTAAGGTTGGTTCTCTTTGTGACCGTAGAGTGGATTTTAGATATGTAACGAAAAAACCCTATTATCAAGTCTAAGGGTATCTGCTATAAAATATATAAAAGTCTATGTGGTATGCTGGCGAGCTCCATGGCGCAGTGGTTAACACGCCAGCCTGCGACACGAGGACTCCGGGTTCGATCCCCGGTCAGGTCAAGATGGAAAAATGATCATTTTCAGATTGGCCTGGGTCTTGGATGTTTATCTATATATGTATTTGTTATAAAATATAGTATCGTTGAGTTAGTATCCCATAATACAAGTCTCGAACTTACTTTGGGGCTAGCTCAATCTGTATGATTTGTCTGTATATATCAAATGTGAATTGAGTTAGGACTAAATATTTGCAGCGTGACTGGGTATTGAGGATTTGAGAATTATAAAGCTTTTTATTTTTTATCAAAATAAAAGTATTTATATAATTTAGTTAAGACTACCTGTCTGGTAGTTGTAGGTATGGCATCGGGTACTAAGCTGCTACTTGCTTTTCCCCCGTACATCCGAATCCGAGTAAGCAATATCCCAATATCTTCATTCCCTTCCCAAGTCCAACTTATTCCTATCTTTTCGCAACTTAAAAAAGCTTTCAATAGGCAGCAGCGTCGGATGTACAAGAAGCCAAAGAAAGTGCGCTCGCCTACTCACATACCGAGTGTGTTGAGTATGGCAACATCCTCCCATGGAACAAAGAACTCTGGGAGAGGCTTTTGTCCAACAGTGGACTTTTTACGGCTGACATGATGATGATGATTAATGAAATTTAATTATTAATCAACTAGCTTTCGCCCGCGGCTCCGCCCGCGTCCTTGTCGATCCCTCGGGAATAGTACTTTTTCCCGGAATAAAAGATAGCCTATGTCCTTTTCCGTACTCCAGCGAACTTGTATGCAAAATTTCATGATGATCGGTTCAGTAGTTACGGCGTGAAAGCGTAACAAACAAACAAACAAACTCACTTTTGCATTTATAATATTAGTTAGGATTAGGATAGGATAATAATTCATGTATTTATCTTTAATTAAGAAAGCCCTTTAGGCAAGTACTGTAGAAATTAATTGTTTTCTGATGTTTTTTTCTTCAGTGGTTTGTTCCGAAACGCTAGTAGTCTGCCACTTTTAAAATTTATTTAATAATATAAATTCGAAATGTTGTTATTTGATGAAAAACATGCCTATTTTATGGTGTTGGTGATTTTGATTTGATGTTGGTTCTTTGAAGTTACATTTTTCCTTGTACAAATTGTAAATTGGATTGGCATTACGTATTTAAATATTATATAGTTAAATTGTATAGTTGTAGTTGGAAGATAGAATTCAGTAATGGAAGAGCGAGTTCTTTTAAAACAGGTATTAATTCATCAATCGCGAGAAACGTAGGACACAATTGATTTTCTATTGTTATGCTGCCCGATCCGGCCGCTTGGTGGATAATAGGTATGCCTATACTGTATTGCCTATCCTGTCTGCTCTGGCCAAGTAAAGCTCCGGTAGTACAGAGAGGGTCATGCTCCTGCAGTGGAGACTAAAAAGACCTGATGATTTTTTTTTTCTGTATTGCAAATATAAAATTTCATATATAAAACATTATTATTATGAAGATACTATGAATATTCAAAATTAGAAAGAAAAATGTCTTAGGAGTTAAATGTATATCATATTTTTATTTTTTTTAAATACAGACTTAAAATCATTTCTCCGTGTACTCTTCCGTACATACATACTATCACGTCTTTTTCCTTTGCGGGGTAGACAGACCCTTTATAAAACCTGAAGGCCACGTTTATTATATTGAAGGCCTTATGTGGTAAACGGAATCAAAATAATGATGACTTGAGAATACTCCCCGAAATGCAGTCTATAGAAAACTGATTAGACAAGCCACGTGACGTCGGTAGCCGCATCGCCTATTTAGATAGTTACTCAGATTTTTGCCCATTGAAGAAAAACAGCTGATATGTACTATATTACTATATTATTGACTTTGACATGACTAATAATTAACAATCGCAAATACTAAATACGAAACTTATTTATTTATATTTTGCTATCCATTTTTAATTAGCTGCATGTCATAAAACTCGCTTGCCGTTCCATTTCTTTTGTTTTGCGATACCCGACAGGGTTCATCATCATCATCATCATCATCAGGTCCTTTTTAGTCTCCACTACAGGAGCACGACCCTCTCTGTACTACTAGGGCCATACTTGGCCAGAGCAGCCAGAGGACTTGGACTTGGACTTGACAGGGTTCATAGTGTACCTATTTATATGTAAGACAGTGACTTTTAATAGTTAGAACTGATGTACATAATGAAATGCAATAAATACATTGAATTGAATTGAATTGAACTACGTTTTTCCTTTCTCCCAAACCAGCATAAAATAAATATACTATAAATATTCTCATAATAATATTATAAGAAAACCTTTTATAATGCAAAAGAAAAAATACCAACTATATCAGTACAAAGAGGAGGCTATCATTTATAACAAAGGCTAACACACGCGATTTCGCCTTTATTTTAGGCTACATGCTTGACGCACGTTTGATAAGCGTTATCGGCTACGAGTGTAGTACAGAAGGGTTCCAGTCCTCTAAATTAGAAATAGCCTATAAATCTTGATTGTAACGTGATACAAGTTATTAAATGAGCTGGAATATTGGGATTTATGGAGTTATTGGTCGATGCTAATAGGTTTTTTGAGAAAATTTTATGTGAAATTAGAAGCTAATTAAAACAATCATCATCATCATCAGGTCTTTTTAGCCTCCACTGCAGGAGCATGACCCTCTCTGTACTACCGGACGCATAATAGTAGGCCAAATAAAAAAAAAATTAAACAATAGTTTATTTTTTTTTATTTCATTTATTGCATTTCATATTGCATATAAATCAGCTGTTACAATATTACACAGCACTGTTAGTTATATTAGATACAATATGAACCGACGCAAAAGTAAAATGTCAAACGGCAAGCTGCTTAATATATAATAAGTTAGACAAATATTATAATTTGCTTTATAAATATTATTTGCTTTTACTTTGCGGCCAATTTATTGTAAAATTTCCTTAAAACTTTTTTATTTGTATTTGTGGGAAGGCGTACGCAACCAATTATTATTATTATTATTATTATTGAACACACTAGAGATTACACAGATACTAACTCAACGATACTATATTTTATAAAAATATAGATAGAGATGTCTAAGGCCCGTGTCTAAATCTGTAAGGCCCAAGTCAATCTAAAAAAAATCGTTTTCCATCTTGACCTGACTGGGGATCAAACCCGGGCACCCTCGTGTCGCAGGCTGGCGTATTAACCACTGCGCCACGGAGCTCGCCACTTATTACACTGGTTTTAACAAAAACAGCCCTAAACTATAATTGATCATATAATATAGCATTACAATGCTAGGTTTTAATATTAAAATTAAAAATAAGTGATAAATGATAATTTCATTGCGGCAATTTGAGGCTACGGCAGTATATCACATATTTTCTATTTTAACTTAATTAGGTATAATTGCTTGATTTTCATGGTTCTATCAACTAATTCAAATTAAACGGCGTGAGCAGGGATTTCACCCGTACGTGGTCAACATTTCTACTACACCTCTAGATTCACCTTCTCCTTCATAATGCGAACCGCGAAGGAATGGAATTCCCTCCCCGCGTCACTGTTTCCCGACTCGCACGATTTAGGAATTTTCAAGGCAAGAGTGAATAGGCATTATTTGAGTTTGCGTGTACCAGACCTCATCGTTGCTTCCCACCAGGCAAGGTAGAGGTCAAACGCATTCAAATTATACATAAAAAAAAAAAACAAAAAAGAGCAAATGTTGTTTATTCTTTTTTAAGGGTTCCGTACCCAAAGGGTAAAAACGGGGCCCTATTAATATTGCTCCGCTTTCCGTCTGTCTCTCTGTCTGTCTGTCTGTCCGTCTGTCACCAGGCTGTATTTCATAAACCGTGATAGTTAGACAGTTGAAATTTTCGCAGATGATGTATTTCTGTTGTCGCTATACCAACAAATATTAAAACATAGAATAAATTAAATATTTAAGGGGCTCCCATATAACAAACGTGATTTTTGTGCTTGTTTTTGCTCAATATTGATAACGGCAACAGGTAGACGCTTAAAATATTTACAGTATATTTAGTTATTTATTTACTTTAAATATAAATAAAAATAAAATTAATATTAAAGGGATACCCATACAACAGACATGTTTTTTTTGCCGTTTTTATAGATAACGGTACGGAACCCTTCATGCGCGAGTCCGACTCGCACTTGGCCGGTTTTTTAAGAAAAAGTAGCCAATAATTTCCTAAATCAAAAGTGTCAGGGTAAATACATAGACCATCAACCCGCGCGGACGTGACTCGAGTGCAAACGCGCGGTTTCATTTATAATCCCTTGATGTTTGCCGATTTCCGCCATTCATTACCGCCAGAATATTTTATCTTCCGGAAAATACCGATGTTTAATTGGTAATGATACTTTCCGTTGGTTTTGATGTGCCAATAAACATTTATTCAGGGATTATTTCGGGTACTGGGGAGTACATACAACTGTATGTAAAATTGCGATGACTTATTAGCCTATCGGCATTTGACTGACGTTGTCATATTATGAAATGTATTGAAAATATCATTATTAGGTTATTTCTTCTTCTTCTTTCACCTTATCCCACTAATTGTTGTGGGTCACAGTATATCAATTCTCTCCATTTTGTTCTGTCATCTAGCCTTTGTCACTCTTTCTTGTTCATACTCATTATTATGTTACTATATTACAAAAAAACATTATAGGTATATAATTTGACAAAAATCCTTTTTAAGTTGAGTAGGCAAGTTTATTTGAAATTGAGCAAACAAGAAGATTCGTTGTGTAGAAAATTGCCAAGCAGATATAATGTTTACCTAGATTTAACAAGGTTTACTTAAATAAAATACAGATCCTTTCTTATTTTTTATTGTACTTAATATGTTCTTTGCCACTTATCCACTATAGTTCCTTTATAAACAAAATGGCGCCCGGCGCCCACGCCAAGGAAATGAGTGGTGTAGAAAATTGCCAAGCACCGATAATTTTTACATACTCGTAGGTGTAACAACAACGTTTCCATAAAATCAAAAAAAACAGATCCTTTCTTATTATACTTAATATGTTCTTTGCCACTTAACCGCTACGGTTCCTACTTTATAAACAAAAATGGCGCCCTACGCCCACGTCAAGGAAATGAGTGGTGTAGAAAATTGCCAAGCACCGATATTTTTGTTATGCTGGTATAATTCGACATAGGGTGCGTTCTGATTTATCGCCGCTAGCCTCTTATCGGTCAGTTTATAATTCCAGCGATTCGTAAGGTTGGTTCTCTTTGTGACCGTAGAGTGGATTTTAGATATGTAACGAAAAAACCCTATTATCAAGTCTAAGGGTATCTGCTATAAAATATATAAAAGTCTATGTGGTATGCTGGCGAGCTCCATGGCGCAGTGGTTAACACGCCAGCCTGCGACACGAGGACTCCGGGTTCGATCCCCGGTCAGGTCAAGATGGAAAAATGATCATTTTCAGATTGGCCTGGGTCTTGGATGTTTATCTATATATGTATTTGTTATAAAATATAGTATCGTTGAGTTAGTATCCCATAATACAAGTCTCGAACTTACTTTGGGGCTAGCTCAATCTGTATGATTTGTCCGTATATATCAAATGTGAATTGAGTTAGGACTAAATATTTGCAGCGTGACTGGGTATTGAGGATTTGAGAATTATAAAGCTTTTTATTTTTTATCAAAATAAAAGTATTTATATAATTTAGTTAAGACTACCTGTCTGGTAGTTGTAGGTATGGCATCGGGTACTAAGCTGCTACTTGCTTTTCCCCCGTACATCCGAATCCGAGTAAGCAATATCCCAATACCTTCATTCCCTTCCCAAGTCCAACTTATTCCTATCTTTTCGCAACTTAAAAAAGCTTTCAATAGGCAGCAGCGTCGGATGTACAAGAAGCCAAAGAAAGTGCGCTCGCCTACTCACATACCGAGTGCGTTGAGTATGGCAACATCCTCCCATGGAACAAAGAACTCTGGGAGAGGCTTTTGTCCAACAGTGGACTTTTTACGGCTGACATGATGATGATGATTCATCATCAGGTCCTTTTTAGTCTCCACTACAGGAGCACGACCCTCTCTGTACTACTAGGGCCATACTTGGCCAGAGCAGCCAGAGGACTTGGCCTACACTCTCCACGCTGGCCAGACGGGTTGGAGAGGTCTCTTAGATGTTTATAAGCTTTGTTTAGCTTGTATTTCCTAAGTCGCCTTCTACGACATCCATGGGAAGACTTGGAGTGGTCCTATTCTACTCTGCCGGATACCACACGGCTAATGATCAGATGATGATGATTAATGAAATTTAATTATTAATCAACTAGCTTTCGCCCGCGGCTCCGCCCGCGTCCTTGTCGATCCCTCGGGAATAGTACTTTTTCCCGGAATAAAAGATAGCCTATGTCCTTTTCCGTACTCCAGCGAACTTGTATGCAAAATTTCATGATGATCGGTTCAGTAGTTACGGCGTGAAAGCGTAACAAACAAACAAACAAACTCACTTTTGCATTTATAATATTAGTTAGGATTAGGATAGGATAATAATTCATGTATTTATCTTTAATTAAAAAAGCCCTTTAGGCAAGTACTGTAGAAATTAATTGTTTTCTGATGTTTTTTTCTTCAGTGGTTTGTTCCGAAACGCTAGTAGTCTGCCACTTTTAAAATTTATTTAATAATATAAATTCGAAATGTTGTTATTTGATGAAAAACATGCCTATTTTATGGTGTTGGTGATTTTGATTTGATGTTGGTTCTTTGAAGTTACATTTTTCCTTGTACAAATTGTAAATTGGATTGGCATTACGTATTTAAATATTATATAGTTAAATTGTATAGTTGTAGTTGGAAGATAGAATTCAGTAATGGAAGAGCGAGTTCTTTTAAAACAGGTATTAATTCATCAATCGCGAGAAACGTAGGACACAATTGATTTTCTATTGTTATGCTGCCCGATCCGGCCGCTTGGTGGATAATAGGTATGCCTATACTGTATTGCCTATCCTGTCTGCTCTGGCCAAGTAAAGCTCCGGTAGTACAGAGAGGGTCATGCTCCTGCAGTGGAGACTAAAAAGACCTGATGATTTTTTTTTTCTGTATTGCAAATATAAAATTTCATATATAAAACATTATTATTATGAAGATACTATGAATATTCAAAATTAGAAAGAAAAATGTCTTAGGAGTTAAATGTATATCATATTTTTATTTTTTTTAAATACAGACTTAAAATCATTTCTCCGTGTACTCTTCCGTACATACATACTATCACGTCTTTTTCCTTTGCGGGGTAGACAGACCCTTTATAAAACCTGAAGGCCACGTTTATTATATTGAAGGCCTTATGTGGTAAACGGAATCAAAATAATGATGACTTGAGAATACTCCCCGAAATGCAGTCTATAGAAAACTGATTAGACAAGCCACGTGACGTCGGTAGCCGCATCGCCTATTTAGATAGTTACTCAGATTTTTGCCCATTGAAGAAAAACAGCTGATATGTACTATATTACTATATTATTGACTTTGACATGACTAATAATTAACAATCGCAAATACTAAATACGAAACTTATTTATTTATATTTTGCTATCCATTTTTAATTAGCTGCATGTCATAAAACTCGCTTGCCGTTCCATTTCTTATGTTTTGCGATACCCGACAGGGTTCATCATCATCATCATCATCATCAGGTCCTTTTTAGTCTCCACTACAGGAGCACGACCCTCTCTGTACTACTAGGGCCATACTTGGCCAGAGCAGCCAGAGGACTTGGACTTGGACTTGACAGGGTTCATAGTGTACCTATTTATATGTAAGACAGTGACTTTTAATAGTTAGAACTGATGTACATAATGAAATGCAATAAATACATTGAATTGAATTGAATTGAACTACGTTTTTCCTTTCTCCCAAACCAGCATAAAATAAATATACTATAAATATTCTCATAATAATATTATAAGAAAACCTTTTATAATGCAAAAGAAAAAATACCAACTATATCAGTACAAAGAGGAGGCTATCATTTATAACAAAGGCTAACACACGCGATTTCGTCTTTATTTTAGGCTACATGCTTGACGCACGTTTGATAAGCGTTATCGGCTACGAGTGTAGTACAGAAGGGTTCCAGTCCTCTAAATTAGAAATAGCCTATAAATCTTGATTGTAACGTGATACAAGTTATTAAATGAGCTGGAATATTGGGATTTATGGAGTTATTGGTCGATGCTAAGAGGTTTTTTGAGAAAATTTTATGTGAAATTAGAAGCTAATTAAAACAATCATCATCATCATCATCAGGTCTTTTTAGCCTCCACTGCAGGAGCATGACCCTCTCTGTACTACCGGATGCATAATAGTAGGCCAAATAAAAAATAAATAAAACAATAGTTTAATATTTTTTTTATTTCATTTATTGCATTTCATATTGCATATAAATCAGCTGTTACAATATTACACAGAAATGTTAGTTATATTAGATACAATATGAACCGACGCAAAAGTAAAAATGTCAAACGGCAAGCTGCTTAATATATAATAAGTTAGACAAATATTATAATTTGCTTTATAAATATTATTTGCTTTTACTTTGCGGCCAATGTATTGTAAAATTTCCTTAAAACTTTTTTATTTGTTTTTGTGGGAAGGAGCACGCAACCAATTATTATTATTGTTGAACACACTAGCAGCTTATTAAGCTGATGCGTGTGCGTCTTGATGTCTGGAGATTTAAAATTAACAAACTAAACATTCTTTATATAAGAATGATTCAGATACAGCTACTTTTTATATCATTTTCACCATCATAATAGCCGTAAGAAGTCCACTGCTGGATAAAGGGTCTTTCAAGGATTCTTCGTTTCATAGGAGGATATTGCCATACTCATCACGTTTGGCTGACGGGTTGGCTAGCGCAGTTTCTTTGGCTTCTTGTGCTTCCGACGCTGTTGCCTATTCGAAGCGTTTTTAAACTGAAGAAGGATAGGAACTTGTGAGATTTGGAAAGAAAATGAAGGTATTTGGATACTCACTCACTCAGATTTTTTTATGTATATTTGCCGGCAAACGAGTAGATGAGCCACTTGATGGAAAGTGGTCATCGTCGCCCATGGACATCAGCAATACTATAAGAGGTGCTGATGCGTTGCCGACTCTTAAAATACCTGTAAATCCGCCACGTCATAGCACACAGGGAAAACCTAAGGAGGGAGTCTATTCCGCAATCTTGCTGTACGAGGAAAAAACCAAGTGACGCTCGGACATTTTTGGAAACCCAAGTGTCAAGGATGTGGAGTCGGACTTTACTCTTGTGGCGAGCTGTGCGGTGGTAGAAAGGTGACAGTGGCACCAATTCAAAAAGTTCTTCAGAACACTCCACATAGTATAGACGGTAAAATACACACAGAGAGCCAACGTCTCTCCGTAGACTAAGGGTGTCTTAATCGTCAGTGGGAGTGGGATCGTCGATAAAACGAATTGCCCGGCGTCGGATGGAATCAAGAGCAAGGAGTTGGTATTGATGTGAGCAGTCCAGATATGAAATCAGTACTCCATGTGAGGCCGGACCGGAGCTTTATATAACAAAATTCTATGACCCGGAGTGAAGCACTGCCTCTCTATTTGAGCACCCCAAGTTTTTTAGAAGCCATTTTGGATTTACCTTCCAGATGACTCCGGAATTGGATCTCCTTCGTAATATCGACGCTAAGGATCCCAATACTCTTAGAAATGGTATGGGGGTGTCCTAGAACTTCGGCGCTATGTAAGATGGAGTCTTCGTAGCCGAAAACACGCAGCATGGGGACAAAGCTATCGGAATGCAGGACGCGCCATGCTTGGCCATTGCTTGGCCAGTGGTCGCCATAACTGCGACCACTGGCCAAGCAATGGAGAAAAATCACTACTGACCTGATCTTTTTATCTCCTTTAAGTGTTTTACTGGTTGTATTCTGAGTTGTGGTGGAGCCCAGGGTCCATATTAGATATATTTTATCGAAAAATTACTTGGCAAAAAAATGTCTTTTATTTATGCAAAAACTAATAAAAAAAAGTTTTTGCCGTGTGGTTTCCGGCAGAGTAGAATAGGACTACTACTAGAATAGGACCACTCCAAGTCTTCCCATGGAGGTCGTAAGAGGCGACTTAGGAAATACAAGCTAAACTAAGCTTATAACATCAATGAGACCTCTCCAACCCGTCTGGCCAGCGAGGAGAGTGTAGGCCAAATCCTTTGTCTGCTTTAGCCAAGTTTGGCTCCGGTAGTACAGAGAGGGTCATGTTCCTGTAGTGGAGACTAAAAAGACCCGATGATGATGAAATAGTTTTTGCAAAAATAATTTTAATTGGCATTTAATACTTAACACCATCTATTACTTAAATATGAGAATTTTGCTTGTTGTAAGCTTAATTTTAATTTTGTATTTCCTACTAACAACACTGTACGTATAATCACAGTCTAAAATTAAGAATGTCAAATTCACAAACAACATTCCCCAAAGCAATCTAGTTAAGAGTTTCTTAATCCAATCTGCGAAAATCCCTTGTTTTAAGTCAGAATCGGCCAATCAGTTTTACTGAGAAGTTTTAAATCTCGAATGCTGATCAAAAATGGATTTCCATGAATAAAATTTTCTTTATAAATTAGCCTTACCTTTCATTTTGTACCTAAAGCTGCTTGAAGCTTTTTTTAAGAATGTAATAATAATTCAAATTTCTACGAAAGTTATTTATATGTGAATTACGGGTTACTCACGTACGAAGTCAGCTACAGGCCGACATGTTTCAACCTCATCCGGATGAGGTTGAAACATGTCGGCCTGTAGCTGACTTCGTACGTGAGTAACCCGTAATTCACATATAAATAATGTTATTATCTACGAAAGTTGCCGTCAAAAAATAGGTTATTAAAATATATTTACTAGCTGTTAATAACCATGGCTGTCTTGAGCATACCAAACAATAAAAGTTTGAAGCAATGTTAGTACTTTTAAATTTTTGCGCAAAGCTATTTTACATAATCGTCATTTCGAGTAGGTGACACGGTCAATCGACCATGCACACCCTGGTGTCAGATTTCTTCGGAACCGCCTCACGGCCTCTGACGTGGTTCGTTTAACGACTACCAGATGGTAGCCGGGACCAACGGCTTAAAATGCCTTCCGAAGCACGGAATCATCTTAATTATCAGACAGTCAGGTGATTCAAGCCTGCAATGTCCTATCCAAACTGGAAACAACTTTACATAATTTAAATTTCTATGTATAGCACATACAATAAACTCACGATGCAATCCTGTCCCTCAGTTTAATATGAAACTTATAAACCTCAAACGATACTAAAGTAATGGATTTTTGTGAAAAAAGCGTTCACATTTATGTAGATACGGCTTTGCTGATTTTAATAATATTGTATGTAAGGAGTTTCGGGGATGATAAATTCACACTGCTATTTCTCGTTAAATAAGAAAGAGAGACGTATTCAAATTTTATCAGCTTTAATGGATTCATCATCATCATCATGTCAGCCACAAGTAGTCCACTACTTGACATAGGATCCCCAAGGATTTCCAATATGACCAGTTGGAAGCGGTCTGCATCCAACATCTTTCTGCTACAAAGTATGGAGGAGGAAGAAAGGTCATTAATGCAGTAAATCAGGTATTTACTGCATTAATGACCTTTCTTCCTCCTCCATACTTTGTACTTTTAACGATTTTTATTTTTGCCTTTTACGTCAGTCATCATCATTTCGAGTAGGTGTCACGGTCAATCGACCATGCACACCCTGGTGTCAGAGTTCTTCGGAACCGCCTCTCGGCCTCTTACGTGGTTCCTTTAAAGACTACCAGATGGCAGCCGGGACCACCGGCTTAACGTGCCTTCCGAAGCACGGAATCATCTTTATTATCAGACAATCAGGTGATTCAAGCCTGCAATGTCCTAACCAAACTGGAAGCAACTAAACAAAGTATGCTTCCGGTGGGAATCGAACCCACGACCCCCGGGTCAACAGGCAAACGCCTTAACCACTGGACCACGGAGGCTGTTTACGTCAGTGTATTACATATTTAATTAGTTTACCTTTACTTAAGTTTAAAACGAATGTAAAAAAACTAGTTAGTCATCATTTCGTGTAGGTGATACGGTCAATCGACCATGCGCACCCTGGTGTCAGAGTTCTTCGGAACCGCCTCTCGGCCTCTGACGTGGTTCCTTTAACGACTACCAGATGGCAGCCGGGACCACCGGCTTAACGTGCCTTCCGAAGCACGGAATCATCTTTATTATCAGACAATCAGGTGATTCAAGCCTGCAATGTCCTAACCAAACTGGAAGCAACTAAACAAAGTATGCTTCCGGTGGGAATCGAACCCACGACCCCCGGGTCAACAGGCAAACGCCTTAACCACTGGACCACGGAGGCTGTTTACGTCAGTGTATTACATATTTAATTAGTTTACCTTTACTTAAGTTTTAAACGAATGTAAAAAAACTAGTTAGTCATCATTTCGTGTAGGTGATACGGTCAATCGACCATGCTCACCCTGGTGTCAGAGTTCTTCGGAACCGCCTCTCGACCTCTGACGTGGTTCCTTTAACGACTACAAGATAGCAGCCGAGACCAACGGCTTAACGTGCCTTCCGAAGCACAAAATCATCTTTATTATCAGACAATCAGGTGATTCAAGCTTGCAATATCCTAACCAAACTAGAAACAACTAAATAAGTGTGCTTCTCGTGGAAGTGAATGAGTTTCTTTCGGCATATTCTTCTTACTAGTGGTCGTTCCTAAACGCTAGTAGTATTTCGATGTTGCATAAATTAAAAAAAAATATAAGGTATTAAAATATGACGTTCAAAAAGAGATACATGTATCCAATTTAGAATAAAAATCTTTGACATTTGACTTTTATTTATATTCAGTGAACTTAGTTTCATTGACTTACTTACTCTTTCGAAAATGAAAGTCCTTTAATTATGCCCAAGAATGTCAAATTCACGAACAACATTCCCCGAAAAGCAATCTAGTCAAGAGTTTTCTAATCTAATCTCGAGTTTACCGCGACGTTAAAATTATTTCAAATCCCGGCCCTTGTTTTAAGTTAGAAACGGCCAATCAATTTTATTGAGAAGTTATAAATCTCAAATGCTAATCAAGTAATGGATTTCAATGATGAAAGTTTTTTGAAAACCAATACTTTTAAAGTTAATGCGCAAAGCTGCTTCACATGATTTAAAATTTTCGCTAATTGCCTTCAACAAACTGGTGACGCAGTTTAAAGAGCACTGACGGTACGAGTGCAAGAGACGTTCAAATCTAGAATTTTACATAGTATAGTAATTTTATTTATTGGCGCGTATACATAAACATACGTAGTGTAGGACGCCCGTGGGCTAGATGGAGCTACGATATACGGAAGGTTGCTGGCAGTGATTGGAAAAGAAAAGCTCAAGACCGAGCTCAGTGGCGTGCCATGGGAGAGACCTATGTCCAGCAGTGGACTAGTATAGGTTGATGATGACGATGATACATAAACATATCATATTAAAAAAATCTATTAGTTAAAATTCAGGATTTCGAGCCACGAAATTATTTCAGAAGTTGCTTTGTACAGATCCTCCGGGGGGCCAAAGTACGAGAGCAAAGGACGCTGCCCTTTGCTCTCGTACTCTGGCCCCCCGGAGGATCTGGATGATGTGCTCCATGGTCTGGGCTTCCTCGCCACATTCACAGAGAGGAGAGTCCCGCCAGCCCCACTTGTAACGGAAATAATGACAGCGTCCGTGACCTGTCCTCAGTCTGTTCAAGCGACGCTAGTGTTTGCGCGGCAGGTCGTAGATCTGGCTTAGCTGTTGGGTCTATAGCTTGTAGGATAGCTCAAGAAGTGTGCGCACTCCACTCATCTCTCCAACTCTGCTCGAAATCAAAATCACGCAGTTTTTGAGCTGTGACTTATACAGGATGCCTGTATTTGAGCCGTTGGGGAGGAGGATGAGTGTAATAATAGCTACCTATTACTTTTCACACTGAATAAGTTTTTTTTCATTTGTCGTCTTATTATGTCATCCTACATTCTATAACGTTTATCCCCTGGACATGTGAAATCGCTTGACAATAATAATGATTGTATAACGAATAATACTCGTTATACAAACAAATAAATTAAATAAAAAGAAGATAGGTATTTTTTTAACACTAGAACGGCTATCTGGGCTACAGATATAGCCCAGAGACTCGTTTTGCTGTCTATTTATTCAACGGGACACCGTTCCATTTATTCCTGGAATTTTTGAATGAAACTCACATACCATAGTAGTTTATTAATGTTGCAAATAAAAAATAACATTATGACGTTTATAAAAACATACATGATATCCAAATTTTAATAAAATAACTTCAATTTCATGTCATACTTAGACGTATAAATATACATATTTTTTAAAAGTGAAACTCCTTTTAGGCAGTTGTTGAGATATATTTTTAAGCGTATTATGGAACGAACCTGACAGCTGTCAGTGTCACAAAATATCAATCAGTTTTACCGCCACAATGAAGCAAGGTGACTATAAGTTTTAGTAATTTAGCAGTAAAAAGTGGATAAAGATTAAATCTAGTTATTATCGTAATCCTAACTAATATTATAAATGTGTAAGTGAGTTAGTTTGTTACGCTTTCACGTTGTAACTACTAAACCGATCATCATGAAATTTTGTATACACGTTATCTGGGGTACGTAGAAGGACATAAGGTACATTTTATCCCGGCATAAAGTACTGTTCCCGAGAGATCGATATTAACGCGAGCGGAGCCGCGGGCGAAAGCTTGTTATTTATATTTTTTCTTCCTATATACACTGCGCCAACTCAGCTTTTATTTCACTATCTTCTGCCCAAAGGCTGACTGAAAGAAATTGCTTTCTGCGATAAACCCGCCTTTGTACCTTATGTCATACCCAATTCTTTTATTGTTGTTACTTTTAAGTGTTGGTGCAATAAAGTTCATCATTAAATAAAAAAAAAATATTTTTATTTTCTCCACAATCTTACAGGTATTCTTAAAATAAATAATAAGGTTAACAAGTGGTATAGTTAAGATAGTGAGAGACTGGTGTCTGAACTAAGCAGAGCCTGTATCTCAGTACAACAGCCTCTCCCCAAATCATTCATTCATAAATCCCTTTCCAAATACAACAAATTCTTATCATTCCTCTGTTTCAAAATGCTTGCGATGGGTGTCGCAAGCACAAGAAGCCAAAGAAACTGCGCTCGGCAACCCGCCTTCCAAGCGTGGTGAGTATGGTAATATCCTCCCATGGAACGAAAAATCCTTGGAAGAGGTCCATGTCCAGCAGTGGACTTTTTGTGGCTGCAATGATAATATGTTTATTACTGACTAGCTTTTGCCCGCGGCTTCGCTCGCGTTAAGAAGTAGTAGTCATAGTAGCTTTATGCATGCAAAGTCTCAGCCCGATCGGTTTAAAATTGACAAAGTTTCATACAAACTTTCATCCCCTATTTTATCCTCATGGGGGTAGAATTGATCAAAATCGTTTCTTAGCGGATGCTTACGTCATAACATCTACCTGCATGCCAAATTTCAGCCCGATCCGTTTAGTGGTTTGGGCTGTGCGTTGATAGATCACTATGTCAGTCAGTCATCTTTATGTTATATATATTTAGATAGAATTCTATAGCAGTCATGTAACCTCAATTGCCATGCTTTTCATATTTTCAGTACCAAAGTAAACAATTCGGTATAAATTGAAATGATTACTGCGAAATGTGACCGCCTTTGGTTAATCCATCCGAAATACCGTACCCACTGTTTGCGGGATTATCGGAATTTTTGCTGTAAATGATTTATTATTATGGACTTTAATTATCGTTATGGCATTGTTAAGGCAATGAGTACATTGAAATTTATGTAGTTGAAGCAATGCGGTACTGTTTTTTGAGGTGAAATGCTTATATCGGGATTTACATTTATTTGTGTTATTTTGAATTTTAAATTCGTTTCAATTTGATGTGTCTTGATCACGGTAGGGCTAAAAAAATGCGGTTGAATTATGCTAAAGTAAATTTTTGCAGGCTTGAATCACCTGATTGTCTGATAATAAAGAAGATTCTATGCTTCGGAAGGCACGTTAAGCCGTTGGTCCCGGCTACCTGGTAGTCGTTAAAAGAACCACGTCAGAGGCCGAGAGGCGGTTCCGAAGAACTCTGACACCAGGGTGTGCATAGTCGATTGACCGTGACGTCTACTCGAAATGATGATGACTTCTGCATTACCAAAGTGCAACCCGTTGTTTTTTTTTACCCTATATTTTCCCACTGCTGGGCAAAGGTCTCTCCCATTTTCATCCACTTGACACCTGTCCAATGTAGTTTCGGACAAGAAGAAGTTACCGATAACAAATAATCTCTGTGTCACGTTTATGAAAAGAAAATTTACGTAAGAATTGATCCAAGAAATAAAACCGTAGCGTTAAATGAAATATAACTTCTTCCAGTTCATTTGTTCTCATTGAATTTTCCAATTAAAATTAAGGCTTTGTTCACATAGCAACCACATTTGAAACTAACTTGCTTTATTGCTTATTGCCAATTGCAATTTCTGGGAACTGTATAAACTAACACAGTTCCCAGAAATTGCAAAATATCTTCATAATAAAACTAAAATGATACCTCATATAAATTTACCGATCAGCTGGCAAAGTTTGTAATTTAACTTGCCCTATTTTCTAACTTAGTGTACAACGTTTTCATAGTCACTTCAAAATAAATTACGTTTTATATATCTTTAATAACATACTCAATCATACGTAAGCCGCAATGTATTTTGAAATGACTATCAATACTATCAATAAACTGAGTTAGCAAATAGGCCGGCTGGACTGGTCTTGGAAGTCTGGATTTCTTTCTTTCATAAATCACCTTTTATTCTTGGGAATGTGTATTTTATCAGGGATTCTGGTTCCGTCATTAAAATATTGCCAGTACATGAGTTATCAACATTATTGGTTGTTTATCTGTATACTTGTTTGTTATGAAATATAGTATCGGTGAGTTAGAATTCCATATGAAGTCTCGAACTTATTTTGGGGTTAGCAATCTGTGTAATTTATTCAAATCTCTTCATTTCCGTATATGTGTATTTATTATTATTAGTAATTAACTTCTGCGTTATTGAGGTCTTTGCCCAACGCCAATCCTTGCTCTAACAAAATCTCAATTAAAATTTGTGGCTACAGCCTTATGCAGTTCAAAGCTAGCATTATAAATAAACCGGTTCCTGCGTTTGTCGCGACACAATTTCTGTAAGGGTTAACTCAAACGGAAAACTGATATTTAAGGCATCCCACTGTTTGAAGTAGCCACATTCCTGTTCGCAAGATGGCCGCGTTTGCATTTTTGGTTATTATCTCAAAGCGTTTTTGTTACTATTTAAGTATATAAGTTTTTTAATTACATTATTTTACTTTCCTTGGATACTAAATAGTTGCGTACAGTACGTTTTGTACAATACGTGTACTTCCACGTACGCTAAAGTTGTGGAGCGAACTCCCTGCCATGGTTTTCTCGTGATACCACAACATGGGGTTCTTCAAACAGAGCGTGAAAAGATTTCTTCAGGGTCGGCAACGCGCGTGTGGCACCCCTGGTGTTGCAGGCGTCCATAGGCTACGGTAACCGCTTTCCAGCGTACAGTGTTTACCTACGTACTTGCATAAAAAAAAAAAACAATCCATACCTTAGTAGGCGTTAACATTATTAGAGCTTATATAAAGCATCTCCGGGTATGGTCCCTATTGGGATGGATGACCACAAGTGGGGTAAAATGATCTCGAGATCTTCGGTGCTTTGAAAGCAGTCGTTAAACTATGTAAGATGTCTTTTAGGCAGCTTGAAAAATCTTTGTCATCCCAACCTACTGTTAGAGTTGTTCCCTACCAAGAGATAAGAAAATATCAGCATGCGTTTGCCACTTACACACCTGGCAAACAATAAACAATATCAAATAAAACGAGTTGAAAATAAACTAAAAAATATCGGTTTACGAATGATAATTGTATGTGGTAACGGTGGAAGAGAGATAGATGCGTCATAAGTCGTCGAAATGTTGATCGATTTATAAGGTGCTACGAGTATTACATCAATAAAAATGGACATGTTATTTTATTGAACCTGGTCACACGGGAATACGACCGGTATAAGATAATAGCCGGTCATACATTTGTCCATGGGCGGTGATCACTTACCATCAGGTAACCCGCTTGCTCGTTTGCCGTCCTATATTATAAAAAAACCGGCCAAGTGCGAGTCGGCCTAGCGCACGAAGGTTTCCGTACCGTCATCTATAAAAACGGCAAAAAAAATCATGTATGGTGTATGGGAGCCCCCCTTTAATATTAATTTTATTTTTATTTAATTACTAGCTTTCGCCCGCGGCTCCGCCCGCGTTATTGTCGATCTCTCGGGAATAGTTTTTTTCCCGGGATAAAAGGTAGCCTATGTCCTTCTCCGTACTCCAGAGATCTTGTATGCAAAATTTCATGATGATCGGTTCAGCAGTTACGGCGTGAAAGCGTAACAAACAAACAAACAAACAAACAAACTCACTTTCGCATTTATAATATTAGTTAGGATTTATTTTTAAAGTGAATATGTAATTAAATATTCTGTTTATATTTCAAGCGTCTACCTGTTGCCGTTATCAATACCGAGCAAAAACGAGACAGACAGACGGACAGTAGAGCGAAATTAATAGGGTCCCGTTTTTACCTTTTGGGTACGGAACCCTATAAAAGCCGGCCAAGTGCGAGTCGGACTCGTCGAATATTCTCACAAAGCGCAGACAATACCTACTTGTTTTAATTCCCTAACAAAAAGCATCCAATTTATTTTTTGACATTAACCGCACCATGATCTAAGAACATAACGTCCAAATCCGGGTACGAGTCATGGCGTTGTCGAGTCATTTGGTATTTCCTATTACTAATGATGCTGCAGTACTACAAGCGAACCGTCTCTGAGGTCTAGGTCATATAACTGTCTCCGCTATTTCTATTGCCGCTATAACAACTGGGGGGCTCTGATGTATAAGACGTATGTAACCTATAACATGAAACTTTCTATATAATTTAATACCGAACTCCTTACTTCACGGTCTTTAGTCATTCTTGATCATCTGTGGTTTTGACGTTAGTAATAAATTAGCATTTACATACTCATGGTATTATTTCGTAATTATCATCACATACTCATGGTATTATTTCGTAATTATTATCACATGTATATCAGGCTCCCATACAACAAACGTGTTCTTATGCTCGTTTTTGCTCGATAATGATAATGACAACAGGTAGACGCTTGAAATATGCACAGAATATTTAGTTACTAGCTATCGCCCGCATCTTTGCTCGCGTCAACGTCTTTCCCTCGGGAACAATACTTTTTTCCGGGACAGAGGTAGCTTATATCCTTCTCTGTAGAGTAAGAAGACAGAGAACTTATATGTAATTTTTATGATGGTTGGTTCAGTAATTATGACGTGAAAGCGTAACAAACAAACTCACCTTTGCATTTATAATATTAGTTTGGATTATTATGGATATATTCATTTTAAATATATATAATAAAATTAAGATATAAATAATATTTACTGGGGGCTTCCGTACAACAAATATGATTGATTCGCCGTTTTTATAGATACTGGTACGATATGGTGATGAAGATGGATACTCTTACTGGTACGGAACCCTTCGTGCGCGAGTCCGACTCTCACTTGGCTGGTTTTTTATAATATAGGACGGCAAACAAGCAGCGGGTCTTCTTAATAATTCCATGATGTAGGAAGCCCACAGGAAGTTCACTCTAACTCACACTAATTTCCGTCATCTGTTTTTGTCTTTGACGGAAAAAAATATATACTATAATGCATATCGTCAAAACAACTTGACCACATAAATATTATAAGGTCCTTGTCCGAGCCATTGCTTTTGCGGACATAATGATCACTATGATTAACAGTAATTATAGTGCTTACGAAATTCATAAAGTTGTACCACACAAGTGAAAAGTTGAGCGCGACAATGCCAATCATTGTAAAAACTTCGTTTTTCGTGAGCGAATTCATATTTTTTATATTGTGACCGATAAGGTCAGGGGGGTCATTCTCAATTGCTTGTCCGGTACAGGTATGGCATCAGTTTCGTGCGCCTGAGTTCCCGAGCTGCTAATCGCTGAGTTGTTGCCCCCAATCCAAATCCAAGTGAGTAGGTCCAAGGTAGTATCCCAATACCTTCGTTCTCTTCCCAGACCTAACAAATTCCTAACCTTTCCCAGCTTAAAAATACGTCGGATTGCCAGCAGCGTTGGAAACATAAGAAGATAAAAAGCTGCTGTCGTCAATCTGCCTAGCAAGTGGCAATATCCTCCCATGGGACAAAGAATCCCTGGGAGAGGCCCTTGTCCAGCAGTAAGCTTTTGGCGGCTGTAGTAATGGTGATGATATTGTGACAACCCTTAGCATGGCTTCCGCGACGCCGTTTATATCGCGCGATAAACTATCCACTTCTCGCTCTTCGATATTATGGAAAACAAGACGGTGATGGTCGATATACGTTGTCGCGCATGCCATGCTGCGGGGGCAGGTTGTTTAGCTTTGATTCCTTTATGATGAGGGCAATTGAATAAAATTATCATCATTACACAAGTGTGTTATATCAATATTTGTGTTTATATTTCCAGTTTATAAAAGCTGGCAAAAATTACTTAATTTAACATAAGTCGTGCCTTATACAAAAATATGGATAATAATAATAAAGATATTTTTGATTTTAAGAAGTTGTCTACAACTTCTATAGCTGGCCTATTCTATTTAGTTATTGAGTCTACTCAATAACTAAATAGAATAGGCCAGCTAACTTAACGTAAATATTTGCATAGGAAAAAATAGTTGTGAAACAGTAAAGTCATTCAAGATACTAACTTTATATGAAATAGAACCTGCGTAACTATGCAGCGACTTATTGATTGTACCTACTTAGTTTTTTATTTTACTTTTGCATGCTGGAAACAGCTGGGTGTAAATGCACTTATGCGAAATAAATGAATTTAATTTAATTGACTTATGTCACCGGTAGTTCACGAATTACATGATCAGCCGCGCTGATGGTAGCTTATTTGGTGGCGCGGATGGTATCCGGCTTATATATATATATATATATATTTTATGGGACAGCAAACGAGAAAGGGATTAACCTGATGGTAAGCGGTCAGCGCTGCTCATTGACAAACGCAACATCAGGGTGTAAAAGGAGCATTGACAGCTTTTCAAGGAGTAAGGAGAAGGACATGGGGGGAGAAAATAGGGGGAATTCAGACATGCAAGCAAGATTTCAGCTCAATCGTTATCTGGGGGATCAAATGTAACTTGCAAGATTTTATTACAGACAAACACCGGGAAAGGTGAAATTGAATTAAAGCTAGTCATCATCATCATTTTGAGTATGTGTCATGTTCAATCGACCATGCACCCTGGTGTCAGAGTTCTTCGGAACCACCTCTCGGCCTCTGACATGGTTCACTATTAAAGCTAGTTAAAAAAATAAACTAAGCTATCGCTGATGTATCTTGACTTACGCCCCTTCTGTACTTTAGCTGCGTGGGTTCTTTACATAACTTATGAAGTAGAGTCATGATCGATTTTCCGAACGGCTCGAGTAGGATTAGCTTAGATAATGAATTAAATAATCCATCTTGTAGTTACGCAAGCAACAGCTGTTAGCAAGTAAGATTTAACAAATTAATCTTTATAGGTATATGCTGCTTTTCAACCTACATAAAAAATTAAGGTCTGTGTTCAACTATTTTTTTAGTGCTTCGTATTATTCGTAGGTTACGTACCTCAAAAAGAAAAAAACCAAGACCGGACAACCAAGTGATCCTCTAAGGGTACACCCTTAGAGGATCACTTGGTTGTCCGTCTATGTGTGTGTCTGTCTGTCTGTCTATCTGTCTGTCAAGATCCTTTTTCTAAGGAACGCGTAGAAATATCAAGCTGAAATTCATATCAAATACTACTCTAGTCTACTGTCTTCTACTGTCCCTTGGAGCTGTGAAAAAATCAAACTTCTAAGTCAACGCAATCAAAAGATACAGCTGGTTACGCGGCAAAATTTCGTATTTTTTCGACATTCGCAAGGGAATTTAAACCTACAGGGTACTTCCCGTGAACTCAGAGTCTTGAAATTTGGTACGAAGCAACACCTTATAACACAGATAAAGAAAAAAATTGCGATAAGCATTAATTTTGAGTTACATCATATAATAAAAATATTTTTAACAATTACAAACTTACTTAACATTCACAATGCTATTTTGATATACTCTTAATAAATTAAGAAATAAAATAAGTCCCGCCCGCATGAAATGTTTTCACCATATTTAATTTCTTAATTTATTAAGAATAATTTCAAACTTATCCTAAGTAATATTATAAATGCGAAAGTGAGTTTGTTTGTTTATTTGTTTGTTTGTTTGTTTGTTACGCTTTCACGCCGTAACTACTGAACCGATCATCATGAAATTTTGCATACAAGTTCTCTGGAGTACGGAGAAGGACATAGGCTACCTTTTATCCCGAGAAAAAGTACTGTTCCCGAGGGATCGACTATGACGCGGGAGGAGCCGCGGGCGAAAGCTAGTTATATATAATGTACGGAACCCGTTATGCGCGAGTCCGACTCGCACTTGGCCAGTTTTTTTATGATATAGGACGGCAAACGAGCAAGCGGGTCATCTAATGGTAATTAAGTGATCACCGCTGCCCATAGACAACGGAAACACCTGGGGTGATACAAGAGCGTTGCTGGCCTTTTCTGAAAACCTAGATGTTAACATTTTTATCTCTTTATCAGCTTTCTTAGCTTCCCTGCTGGTCTGGGAGATAAGGAAAACTGATAATGTTCCAGCTGATTCTCTTTCCGCGCAGATCGTGAAAACCGATCGAGGGATTGGACTTAAATCTGCGGAATCATGTCAATAGGCGATGCGGCTAGCAACCCATCACTGTTTGATTCCGTTTTTCATCTACACGACCTCCAATATGCTTAATGTGGCCATAAGGTCTTATAGACCTGGGCTCTGTCTACCCCGCAAGAGAAAAAGACGTGATACTATGTATGTATGTTTATCAGCTTTAAACAACTTTATAGAAAGAGACATCGCGTCCGTATCTTTCAAAATAAAATATACTAAAAAAAAATCGTTTTCATGTCTTTAAAGCTTTCTTTTTTTGAATGTGTTAGCGTACTGGTTCTTATTTGTATTAAGATAGTGACGACATTATTGAAGGTCGTATCAAAATTATTGAAGGTCAAAAACAAAGCAGTGTTGCGTAGGAGTCACATCAGTTAACATGAATGGACAAAGGTGTATTGATCGCTCTATAGTCTCAAGTGTAACGTTTTGATTAGTTCATCTTGATTTGGTATCATAATAGTAATACAGGTCATTTGCGGCTGATGATGAAACTTTTAAGTAGTGTTTCAAAGCTATATCGACGATAGAGAAACCACATGATGTTCAGATTTAAAAAATGTTTTAAATATATTTCTTTTTAATGTTCTATATAAATATAAATTAATGCTAGAAAGGGTTCAGCGTAGATTTGCTCGCGGTTTATTTAAAAAACTATGGTTATACCCTTATTTATACCCATCACTGTTTGTGGCAGGCATGGTGGGTCTAAATACGTTAGAATTAAGACGCAAATGTGCCTTAGTGATACACTATTATTTACTTCTAAACGGAGAAATTAACAATCCGCCCGCTTTGTATCGCTGCGGTTTGTATGTGCCCTGTGTGTACAGGCAAAGGGGAGATTAGGCCTCCGGCTCTCTCACTCACCAAACGAAGCATAGAAGCGGTAAAGCTTCTACTCCGACGTCGATTTTCTGTGAGAGTGTGGTACTTCCCCGGACGAGCCGGCCCATTCATGCTACTAGCAAAAATTAATTTTGCCGGTAGCTTGGCTCTACCACAACTAAACACATTTAGTAAGGTTCCGTATCCATTCATAAAAAGCAAACAAAATCCTTTAGATAACTTGAAAAATCAAACACCAGTGTTGGCCACTTACACACACGAAACACAAACAACAATGCATAAGTATCACCTAGTTCTTGAAGGTCGTGTTATAATAAATTGGAAGTCAAAAACAATGAAAAAAACTGCTAAAAAGGCCTTTGGGTCTTATAGACCTAGGCTCTGTCTACTGCTACTCATTCATTCATTTCGAGTAGGTGCCACGATCAATCGACCATGCACACCCTGGTGTCAGAGCTTTTCGGAACCGCTTCTCCGCCTTTGACGTGGTTCCTTTAACGAGTACCAGATGGCAGCCGGGACCACCGACTTAACGTGCCTTCCGAAGCACGGAATCATCTTTATTATCAGACAATCATGTGATTCAAGCCTGCAATGTCCTAACCAAACTGGAAAAAACTAAACAAAGTATACTTCCCATGGAAACCGAACCCACGACCCCCGGGTCTACAGGCAAACGTCTTAACCACTGGACCACGGAGGTACTACTACTGAAAAGACGTGATACTGTGTATGTATGTAAAAACAATGCAGCGTTGCGTAGGAGTCACATCCGTCACCATCAATGGCAAAGAGATATTGATCGCTCTTATAGTGTCAAGTGAATGATTGACGTTATCAATATAATCTATTATGAATGTATATCATAAACATAATGAGTTAATAGAGTCACGATATTACTCACGATAATTTACTCATCAGATTCGCCGATTCAGTCTGTTATTAAGGCCATTATCAGGTCGAGTGTCAGGGGCACAGAACAATAAAAACATTAGAAATGGCAACGGGCGTGGCACGCGCGCCGACAATGCACTCCACCACCTTTAATATTCAAAGTGAATATATAATTAAATATTCTATGAATATTTCAAGTATCTACCTGTTGCCGTTATCAATATCGAGCAAAAATATCACGTGTTGTATGGGAGCCCCCTTAAATATTTATTTAATTCTATTGCTTAGTATTTGTTGTTATAGAGACAACAGAAATACATCATGTGTGAAAATGTCAACTATCTAACTATCACGGTTCATGAGATACAGCCTGGTGACAGACAGACAGCGGAGCGATTTAATAGTGTCCCGATTTTACCTCTTGGTTACGGAACCCTAAAGCAATAGAAAAATGCCGACATATGCTATACTAACGTGTAAAGTAAATAAATAAATAAATATATACGGACAAATCAAACAGATTGAGCTAGCCCCAAAGTAAGTTCGAGACTTGTGTTATGGGATACTAACTCAACGATACTATATTTTATAACAAATACATATATAGATAGACATCCAAGACCCAGGCCAATCTGAAAAAGATCATTTTCCATCTTGACTGGCCGGGGATCGAACCCGGTCACATCGTGTCGCAGGCAGGCGTGTTGACCGCTGCGCCACGGAGCTAGTCAAGTGTAGGTCTAGCAAAGTGAGAAGTCCTAGTGAAACTTTGACCAAAGGAGGAGTTTCTACTCAATTGTGTTGCGTTAGTAGTATGCTTGTGATGAGGCGATGCTGGTTTTCATAGAAATCACGCGTGATAACACTTCTAATGTGTATGTTGTTCTGTGGTTAGGAGAAGCAATACGACGAATTCACTTTTTTGAGGGAAACGAAACCGTAGCAGGCCGAAACTAGTGGGCGAATCTGTCTAATAAAACGTGAATAAAAATATGATTCTATTAAGTTCTTCTAGTAAGAAAATACCTGGCTAAGATAACTACTCGCTCCTGCAACTTAAACTAGAATTACCAGGGAGGGGCCCAGTTACCTGTAGAACAGGTTCCAATGGGAGCCTATTCAGGGACTGGTCTCTTCACAAGTCTTCCTAGTTACACTAAGCAGATAAAACTCTGTACTAACCAATTGGTATATAATACTGTTATGTAACTATATTGTGAAGAGAAATAAACATTTATTATTATTATTCTATAATGAATTTATCTGGATAAGTTTCAATTTTATTACCTATGTGTTGATAACTTCATGCAGTGAAAAATGTTAGCGATATGATATGATTTCAAAGAAAGAAGATTTCAAGATAAATTTCACATCTTGACAGCAATATCGTCCACAGTGGTTCATCATCATTATCATCAGGTCTTTTTAGTCTCCACTGCAGGAGCATGACCCTCTCTGTACTACCGGAGCCATACTTGGCCAGAGCAGACAGAGGATTTGGCATACACTCTCCTCGCTGGCCAGATGGGTTGGAGAGGTCTCATTGATGTTTATGAGCTTTGTTTAGCTTGTATTTCTTAAGTCGCCTCTTACGATTCGGTATTTCGGTATTTTTTTATATTTGTTACGTGTAAGGTACTCCGTCATTTATATACCGATTTGATAAATTTATTTTTTATTCGAAAGGCTATGCTTAATCCTTACTGATCTTATAAATGCGAAAGTGAGTCTGTTTGTTTGTTACGCTTTCACGCCTAACTACTGAACCGAGCATCATGAAATTTTTTATTAAATTTTCTGGAATACGGAGAAGGAACCGCGGGAAAAAGCACTATTCCCGAGAGATTGACATTGACGCGGGCGGAGCCGCGGGCGAAAGCTAGTTTCATATATTTTTACTTTACATTTCTTGCTTATTTCAACGTATTTAATGTGGCATCTGCAGTTAGTTTCTTATGACCAACTTGAGTCGCGTAGGAACGCTTTTATTAAAAGGAACTAAGTTCTTTTGTTTCTGGTTTAGAAAATGACCCTTTCGATCTACCTGCCAAAGATTAAACATACGACGAGAAGATAGAGAAAATTCTCTATCTTCTCGTCGTATGCTTCATAAACTTCTATATCCAGCCAGACAGCTCTGTGACAGCTCCGTGGCGCAGTGGTTCACACGCCAGCCTGCGACACGAGGGTACCCGGGTTCGATCCCCGGTCAGGTCAAGATGGAAAATGATCTTTTTCAGATTGGCCTGGGTCTTGGATGTTTATCTATATACGTATTTATTGTAAAATATAGTATCGTTGAGTTAGTATCCCATAACACAAGTCTCGAACTTACCTTGGGGCTAGCTCAATCTGTGTGATTTGTCCGTATATATTTATTTATTATATTTATTAATATTTATATTATCCATCACCTTAAATACACCATCTTGTAATACATTTTAGACAAAATTAAAGTTTAAGATGAGAAATATTGCGTAGGTGTCGTATCCGTCAATATAGCGTAGTTCAACAAAGAGGCTTTGATGCTCTTATGTCATAATATGACGTACGTGATATTTAGTATGAGTCAATGAATGACGTTATAAGTGTACCTTTAAACGGAGGTTTATCATGATTATTTCGTGTAGGTGTCACAGTCAATCGACCATGTACACCCTGGTGTCAGAGTTCTTCGGAACCACCTTTGGCCTCTGACATGGTTCCTTTAACGACTACCAGATGGTATCCGGGATCAGCGGCTTAACGTGCCTTCTGATGCAAAAATTATCTTAATTATCAGACAATCAGGTGACTCAAGCCTGCAATGTCCTAATCAAACTGGAAACAACTAAACGAAGTAGGTACGCTTCCCGTGGGAATGTCACTAAAATCATGTTTCTACGATGAATAGTTTTGACAGACGATATAGACATTGGTCTATATCGTCTGACATTAATAACAACATAACTACGTACTATCGTTACGGCCCGGTTTTCTGACATGGTACCCCGTGTATAGTACCGATTTCAAAGACGCATCAAGTCAAAAACAAAACATCAAAAGGAGCTTTTTGTTAAATTGTTAAAATACATATATAGAGTCTAAACACCTAACCTAACATCTAAAGTAGTCGTGTAGAAGAGAGAACATCCTTTAACCCTATTCAGCAGATATAGTACTAAAAATACGTAGATTCTCCCCTTCGCATTCGCAGTACCTAATCATCGTCATAAACTGGGGGCTTTCAATCACAATCCCCAATACTAATAAAATATGGAGGCGCATATTGTCGTCAATGTGTCGCGATGCCGTTTGCAGCCTACGCGTCTCGTAGGCGAGAGTTACGGTTATATTTTTATTCATTCGTTTTGATGTTTTAGATCAAATATGTATTGACAACATTGATTAGAAAAACTATGGAAGCAACATTGCGCTCAAAAACTGACACCACGTAAAGTAGCTCAAAGCGGGCGGGGCTTAAAAAGTATAATTTTACGCAAACTAGTCTGCCGCGCGCTCTGTGACAGAAGGACGCGTCAATAAAAGCATTTAGCGACATATTTTTTTGTGAACATCGGCGAAATCTTAACGAATAAAAAAAAAAAAAAAAACTTTTTGTGTAGTAAATAAAGTGGTGCTAAAAACGCAAGGAGAGACGGAAAAGTGACACTGGAGTTACGCGAGTAGTAAGGCGAGCTGCTAGCCTACCTTATGTTAAGACCATAGCGTTCTTTAGATATGTTGACACCGCCCCGTGACCTTGACGCAGCCAATCGCAAACTAGTTTCGTCTATTAGCGCGTAAGTTTTTCGTCGTGATTTGAGTTAAGTTTGTTTGCGTAAATGTGACTGATATTGAATCGTTAATTGTATGAGAGTTACGCTTCCATGTTTTTTTCTAATTCAATGATTGCAAGATGCTTATATAAAAAAACTGGTAGTCTGTAAAGCTGGTTTACGGCGATAATTTTACGTGTTAACGGTGGAAGAGAAATAGATGCGTTCGATAATGCCTTTATATCGCTTGTTCCATGCTCTCTTTTGCACACAGAACGTGTATCTGAGTCCTCGAAACTCGCCCTAAGGATAGCCATCTAAATTAGCTGAAACTTGTTGGTACTAAAAATATGTGAGACTAGAAATTATTTGTTGTAATCAAATCTTATTAAAAGTCACGAAAAACACAATTACTGTAATTTTGTCTTTCGTGACTTTTAATAAGATTTGATTACTTACCAACTTTGCTTCTCTTCAGCCGTATAAGCTGAGGGAATAGACGAAAATTAGGAATCGTGTAAATAGGCGATGCGGCTAGAAACTCATTACTATTTTGTCTTCTATCTATTCTATACGCTCACTAAGGTATGTCAAATGTGGCCCTTGGTTCTTATGGCCCTAGGCTCTGTCTAACCCTTCAGGGATAAGCCGTAGAATGTCGTAGATTGTAAGTTGATGTCATTTTGAGAAAGTGCGCTGTGCAGTTTGTTGCCGCTTCTTCTGCACTCCGCCTTAGAAGCGGCGTAAACTTAGCTCTAAATAAGTTATTGACGACAACAATAATAATTTTGTAAATAATAATGTGTAATTTAACGTTCACCAAATGGTATTTAAAATATCTTACGAATAAAATATTATGACCTTACTAATCCTTACTAATATTATAAATGCGAAAGTGAGTTTGTTTGTTTGTTACGCTTTCACGCCGTAACTACTGAACTGATCATCATGAAATTTTGCATACAAGTTCTCTGGAGTACAGAGAAGGACATAGGCTACCTTTTATTCCGGGAAAAAGTACTGTTCCCGAGGGATCGACATTAACGCGGGCGGAGCCGTGGGTAAAAGCTAGTATTATATATGCGAAAGTGAGTTTGTTTGTTTATTTGTTTGTTTGTTACGCTCTCACGCCGTAACTACTGAACCGATCATCATGAAATTTTGCATACAAGTTCTCTGGAGTACGGAGAAGGACATAGGCTACCTTTTATCCCGGGAAAATGTACCAATCCCGAGGGATCGACATTGACGCGGGCGGAGCCGCGGGCGAAAGCTAGTTGACTATAAAAACGTTATAATATGTATACAGATACTTACTTACATGGTAAACCAAACAATAAATGCTTATGAATCAGTTACTCAGACATTATGTAGTTGGTTTTATCCAGTAAAAGATATAATATCAGGATAAAAAAGCTAAACCTAAACTAAAACATGGACCGATTATTTACTATTTAGTTAAAAATTTACGTAAACATTTATTACTACATAGAATAAAACAAAGTCGCTTCCTGCTGTCTGTCTGTCTGTCTCTATGTTTACTCAGATCTTTAAAACTACGCAACGCAACGGATTTTGATGCAGTTATTTTAACAGATAGAGTGATTCAAGAGGAAGTTTTATATGCACTTTGCGTCCATGCGAATCACCAGGCGTCCGGGTCGTTAGTTAAAAAAAATACCTTTATTTTTATATAAATACTAGCTTTCGCCCGCGGCTCCGCCCGCGTAAATGTCGATCCCTCGGGAATAGTACTTTTTCCCGGAATAAAAGGTAGCCCATGTCCTTCTCCGTACCTCAGAGAACTTGTATGCAAAATTTCATGATAATCGGTTCAGTAGTTACGGCGTGAAAGTGTAACAAACAAACCAACAAATAAATAAACAAACAAACTCACTTTCGCATTTATTATATTAGTAAGGATATTAATATAAATAAATATCATATCAAAAACCAAAAAGAAAGAAAATGATGTATTAACTCAATATTTTAGTCAGCCAGGATGAGAATTGCACTTCGGCACATGTCAACTGTGCTTCAATGAGATTCCTTGCATAAGACCGGTAGCAGGTGTCCCGAATTGTTTTGTATACGAGGGTTTAAGGGCAAGCATGCTTTTCTTTTAGCCAAAAATCGGTGATCCTAAAGCAACTATAAAGAAAATAGTTCTTATCAATATCCTTATCCTTACTATGCTTACTAATATTATAAATGCGAAAGTGAGTTTGTTTGTTTATTTGTTTGTTACGCTTTCACGCCGTAAGTACTGAACCGATCATCATGAAATTTTGCATACAAGTTCTCTGGAGTATGGAGAAGGACATAGGCTACCTTTTATCTCGGGAAAAGTACTATTCCCGAGGGATCGACATTGACGCGGGCGGAGCCGCGGGCGAAAGCTAGTTGATAATAAATCTGTAAGGGTTGGTAAAGAATTAAGTTTCTTTGTTTTCAGATATATCGTGTTTATAAGCTCTATACATGATACTGAAACTTAATTGACGAGTTTTAGATTTTTTCTGTATGCATGTACGTTCCTCCAGAACTTTTAAACGAATTAGCAGAATTTTATGGAACTTAGTAGATGAACATTTAGACGTACAAGGCACAGGATGAGCTACTTAAATTTTAATTTTTTTCTGCAGTTACTAATGTACGCAAACGGACATACATACATAGACCTCGGTCGCCGGTTCAAGTCCCGCCCGCATGAAATGTTTTCACCATATTTTATTTCTTATTTAATTAAGAGTATATCAAAATAGCATTGTGAATGCAAAATAAAACACTTATAAAAATATTCGCAAACGGAGTTGCGGGCACAGTTAGTATAACATCATCATCATCATCAGGTCTTCTTAGTCTCCACTGCAGGAGCATGACCCTCTCTGTACTACCGGAGCCACACTTGGCCAGAGCAGACAGAGGATTTGGCCTACACTCTCCTCCAGTTAGTATATAATGTGATTGAAATAAACAGGAAATTTTAAGATAAGATTTTATACAAAACTTTGTTACAATAATTTTGCACACGCCTAACAAATGCATTAATACTAAAACTGATTAAAATTACTTAAAAATATAAATATGTAAGTTCAAATAATGAATAAGGGACGATATACTTGCAAACTGTTAAGCCGCAACGTGTTCAAAAATAAATAAATAATAAAAACTGGAACAGTACCTATTTATGTGTTGTAGATTATGAAACTTTATTTATTTTTCTTACCTTATTTCACTAAGATAACTTTACCGTTTTGACAATTGGTACTCGACGACATCATCACCAATTTGTATAATGACTCCTGTATTTACCTGAAATCAAAGAATTAATACCAATTAAAACTATGATCTAAGAACTAACATTGTAATGGAAATATTGATATTTCAATTATTTATTGATCGTCAGCATAAGGCCACTTGATTGAAACTTATTTAGTTAGTATATTAGGATTCCGTATGGACAAGTATTAAAACAGAACCCATATAGGATCACTTGCTACAAGTATTTGTAAAAAAGTATTTGTGTATGTATTTGTAACACATAATCCCCATAAATTCGAACACACTGAAAGACATCCAGATAATTGGCCAAATCCTTCGTCGCGGAAAATCTACGCGCAAATCCGAAGCAACCTCCCCTTAAGCAGAAATGTACTGAATATCTTAGATGTAATGGAATAAGGCACTGCTTGATGTCGAGACAAGAGGAGGGACTCTGTGACGCAAAGCCCTTATTGTTAAGGGGCTCGTTTGAAAGGTTATCGTGAGCTCTCCAAATAATACTTAGCATAGTTTGCGGGATTAGGCTTTTCAAGAGGGCTTATAGGCTTTTGAGAGCGATGGTAGTTGATGTTATTGTGAGAAGTATACTAAAAGCTAAATAGTTAAAATATCTAAAGGGACTACAGAAAGAAGTGGTACAAAATTTATTTGTTTGGCAAAACTATAGAAGTACACCTTGAGAGTTCTTAATGGTGATTTTTTCATTTAACATTTCTTTACATACAGATATATAGATTAAACTTTATGGTCAGGGATGTCATCCTCGACAGCTTGGCTGGTAATAGCAGGTATAGCATCGAGCACGCGCACTCTCTCGGATTTTCCTCATTCATCTGAGTGAGTATCCTAATACCTACAATCCTCTTCCCAAATCCAACAAATTCCTAAACTTTCCCAGATTTAATATGCTTTCGATGGACAGCATTGTTGGAAGCACCAGAAGCCAAAGAACCTGCGCTCGCCAACCGGCCTGCCAAGCGTGGTGAGTATGATAATTTTGCCATGTAACGATTAATTTTTGATAGTTCTTTGTCCAGCAATGAATTTCTTACGGCTGAAATAACGATGATGAAAATGATGATGTTAACTTTTTTAGTAATTGCATACATAGTATCACGTCTTTTTCCCTTACGGGGAAGACAGAGCCTTAGGTCATAATCAAAATAGTGATGGGTTGCTAACCGCGTCGCCTATTGTCATCTAGCCCATTCCCTTGACCGACTTCTACAGTCTGCGCGGGAGGAGAAGCAGCTGGCACATTCTACGTTTTTTCTTTTTACCCAGACCAGCATGGAAAAAATAAGTTAATTGCTCAAAATTTTAAGAAACATTTTTTTGTTCTGATTACACTACCTCATGTATATTCCGTACAAAAATGTTCAATATAATGAACTGAATCTAAAATATACTTTTAGTGAACTTTGTAAGACCTATGAACAAACACTCCATCAAGTTTATTCAGTGAAAATGCAGTGCATTCTTGACTTTACAAACTCGTTTGCAAACAAATGTAGTGCATGAACTCCACTCCGGTCCCGAGTGCCGACATTTCTTTCTGCCGACTCAGTTCACTCCGCAGGAGTTATATTAGCCGGATGATATATGTATGTAGTAAGTAAGAAAAACGACATTATTTTGCTGTATTTTTAAGATAGTATGGGATGAATTATTCATCACACTGAGCTATTGAAGTCTGTGAAATGTTGACTCTACAAACTCATTTGCAAACTAATGTAGTGCGTGAACTCTACTCCGGTCCCGAGTGCCGACATTTCTCTCTGCCGACTCAGTTCACTCCGCAGGAGTTATATCAGCCGGATGATATATGTATGTAGTAAGTAAGAAAAATGACATTATTTTGCTGTATTTTTAAGATAGTATAAGACGAATTATTCATCACATTGAGCTATTGAAGTCTGTGAAATTTTGACTCTACAAACTCATTTGCAAACAAATGTAGTGCATGAACTCCACTCCGGTCCCGAGTGCCGACATTTCTCTCCGCCAACTCAGTTCACTCCGCAGGAGTTATATCAGCCGGATGATATATGTAGTAAGTAAGAAAAGTGACATTATTTTGCTCTATTTAAATATAGTTTCAGTAGATTTTGTAAATCCTTAAAGATAATCGCTTGATCTAACTTAGCCAATAAAAAGTCTATGAATTTTTGACTATACAACTAAATATAGTGCATGAACTTGACTCCAGTCCCGAGTGTCGACTCAGTTCACTCCATAGGAGCTATATATCAACTAGATCAATTTTGACAGCAAATCTACATTATTTTAATTTATTTTTAAGATAGTTTCAGTAGATTTTGTATATTTTGTAAGTGTGTATTTTAGATAATCGCTAGGTAATTAGTTAAATTAGCCAGTGAAAAGTCTGTGAATTTTTGACTCCGCAAACTAGTTTGCAAACAAAAATTTAGTAAGGTACATGAACTCTACTCCAGTCCTGAGTGCAGATATTTCTCTCCGCCGACTCAGCTCACTCCGCAAGCGTTATATCATCCGGATGATAAATGTAGTAGGTAAGAAAAACGACATTATTTTGCTCTATGTTTCAGATAGTTTAAGTCAAATCGTAGGACTAAAAACAACGGGTTGCAAGTGTAAACTCCGCGCGGTAGAAAGAGAGGGGGATATTACTTGCTCTCCTACGCCGCACCGGCAGTCTCAAGTCACGTGTCCTACTTATCTTATCGATCACATGTCCTGATGCGAGTTTAATATTTTTTTACCCATCTCAAAAAGTGCACGACGTCGCTAAATATGTTTTCACTTCAATAATGTATTCATCAAACTAAGCCAGTGAAAAGTTTGTGAATTCTTGACTCTACAAACTTGTTTGCAAATAAATGTACTACATGAACTCGAGTCTGGTCCCGAGTGTCAAAATTTCTCTCTGCCGACTTAGTTCACTCCGCGGGAGTTATATATCTACCAGATATATCTACAGATATATTTATTTATGTATATATTCCGGTTTATGTATATATAGCGGTCAACACGCCAGCCTGCGACACGGAGTGACCGAGTTCGATCCCCGGCCAGGTTAAGATGATAAATGATCTTTTTCAAATTGGCCTGGGTCTTGGATATATCTATATATGTATTTGTTATAAAATATAGTATCGTTGAGTTAGTATCCCATAACACAAGTCTCGAACTTACTTTGGGGCTAGATCAATCTGTGTGATTTGTCCGTATATATTTATTTATTTATTTATTATTCCATTTGATAATTATTTCGTTTATGTATTTTATGTTTGTATTGATGTTTTACATCACATTTATTCATATTGTGCACTTTATCGCACCACCCACTTTAACTTTCTTTTTGGTCCAAAAAAAAAAAAAAAAAAATGGTCTGGTTTGGCTGGGAGAGAATACCATATGGCATTAAGTCTACCTTTTGTACATTTTTTAAAACTGTGCAATACATAAATAAATATACAATATTTAAGAAAAACTCTGTCCGATCAATAAAAATGTGCTTCAGCCCATCTTTATGAACAACTTTTTCTGTGGGATCGAAGCTGGAAACTCAAATAAAATGGACATTTTCAAACAAAACTAACTAACTGTTCGGCTCCCGGTCAATTTGTATGGGAACGTAGAAAAAAACATTGATTTCCCAGCATTAGACTGATAGAGAAAGATATGATCCCTTCAAAGATCGGACATGGTTTACTTTACATTTTGTATTATGACAGCAAAACTACATTATTTTGCTCTACTTAAAAAAAAAACAGTCAAATATGCAGTCCTTCTGCAAAATTCCTTGATCAACCTCAGCCACCGAAATTTATGTGAATACTCGATTCTACAAATAAAATGTAGTGCATGAGCTCCACTCCGGTCCCGAGTGCCAACATTGCTGTCTGCCGACTCAGTTCACTCCGCAGGAGTAATTTATGAGTTAAGATATATTATTAGAAAAGCAACATTATTTTGCACTGGAGATAGCATACATAAATAGTATTACGTCTTTTTCCTTGCGAGGTAGACAGAGCCTAGGACTATTAGACCTGAAGGTCACGTTAGTGATGGATGGGTTGCTAGCCGCATCGCCTATTAATATTTTTAGGGTTCCGTAGTCCACAAGGAACCCCTATAGTTTTGTCATGTCCGTCCGTCCATCCGTCCGGGCTCGTACTCCGCCGCTACTGCACCGATTGTCACGAAAATTGGTAGAGAGATAGATCTTGAAGTTCCAAAACTTAGTTTTTAAAATTATGAAAAACTGTTTTTGTTGAGCCCAGACAGCGAAAAGTGAATTTAAAAAATTAAATTGGACTAACCCCAACATGTGGGGTATCGTTGAAAAGGTCTTTTAAAATGCAACAAAAACTGCTTTGAAACTATGTAGATCAAACCCCCAGTCTTGAGATAATCTAATACAAAGTTAAAATGTGAGGTGCCCCCCTAACCGTAACTTTTGAAAAATTACTAAAATAACAAGTATGGCCCTAGTAGTACAGAGAGGGTCGTGCTCCTGTAGTGGAGACTAAAAAGGACCTGATGATGATGATGATGAATTCTGAAAAAAATGTGGTATACCTCAAAGTATGTAATTTCAATTAAAACTATAGTGATCTCGGTATCATAGATAGTTATTTTTATACAACTCGACCAACTTATGTAGTTACAGTCGGCCGAATAAAATGTATTGAGTCAACCGCAAAATGAAATTTGTATACACAACATTCAATTTCTTTGCCATTTTTATAGATAACGGTACGGAACCCTACATGCGTGAGTCCAACTCGCACTTGGCCGGTTTTTTTAGATTCCTCATATTTTACCCAATCCCTCGAACGGCTGTTATGATCTGCGCGGGAACAGAAGCAGATGGTACATTCTACGTTTTTTTCTTTTCTCCCAGACCAACATGGAAGCGAGTGCATGTGCGAGATATCAAAAAAGAGATAAATAACACAATGTAGATTTATATTTTGCTGTCGCATAGTTTCCGGTATTTTATGTCTGAAATTAGCAGGACAGTTCATTTAACACCTTAGACGCCAAGACAACGTTGTCCGACAAACTATTGTGTCTGCGATTCCGGCGTTCAAAGTGTTAAAGCTGGTCTGGGAGAAAAGAAAAACGTAGAATGTACCCGCTGCTTCTCTTCTCGTAAAATGGGATATGGGTAGGCAAAAATATAAGTAATCATTATCAATTAGGCGATGCAGCTAGCAACTCATAAATATTTTGATTCCATTTTCCACTGATACTAACACTAAACGTGGCCTTCGGATATTGATGTATAAACAGGCTAAGTGTATAGCAATAATATATTCGAGGGATACAGTCGGTTATAAGGTGATAGCGTAGCCTAATTGTATTAATACATAAATAGTTCAAACTAACATTTTGTCGTTAAAAGTTATTTGCTCTAGAAGTCTACAAAAATAACACTTCGTATTATAATCCTGTAGTTTTGAATGTGTTAAACTTATACAGTGTTATTATAAAACAAGGACTAAAGTTAGTACCAGGTTTATGCCGGGTACCAAGTCAAGTACTAAGGAAAATCGTATTATAAAACGAGGTTTATCGTTTAAGCCATAGATGATCCTAGGTCTAAAGATAAACCTACAATTCCCTAGTTTAACTCTAGTACTAACTTATTTTGTTACCAACAAATAGATCACTTTTCACCAAAAAAAATGCTTTGATACTAAAATCTATGTCAAATCCTATTACCCTATTCGCAATGAGCAAAAACCTGGAAAATGCGAAGACATGAATAAAACCAACACATATAATTATGAAAAAATATTTTAATTATTTTCATTTTAACATATCAAAAAATTTAATTAGATTATTTTCAACGCTTTTGTCTTCATTTATATTTCACAACCGCCACAAAACAATGACTTTTAGGAACCTTAATTTCATATTAGGAAAAAATAGTTTGTACAAATATAAACAAATTTTTACACCATATTTTTTTTTACTTTATTCACGTAAATTTTATCTCACAGCAACTTTAAAACATTACTTTCGACACACTGCACCGTTCATTCATTAAATTAATTAAATAAAAATATATTTTTTACAATCATATTTGTAAACAAACTTTGAGGTTACTTTGGAACAAATTCATTTTGATGCGCGCGCAGACGCGTTCCGTTTCAGGTTTGTAAAATTATTAAATCGTTTTGTATATAGTATGATTATTTTATCTGACCACTGAGTATATCGTTAATGACATAAATAAACATGTTTCTCCATTTCAATTTTATTATTTTTAGTTTTATACTAGTTTCAAACAATAAATTTTATTATTTATTTTAATATTAGTGAAGATCGGAAAGTAGTAGTAGCATACTGAACGAATGATTGAATGAATCCTGCTTCCGTTAGATCATCCAGAGATAGTCTCAGGTCTTAGTTAGTCTTGACTTAGTTCACTTTTTGTAATGAAACAAAGTTTAATTTGCTAAACCTAGGTTGATCCATCGCTAGTCCGGACTAAGGTAGACCAGGTTTAAACCTGGGTTTTGCCGTTTTTTTATAATAACACTGATAATGATCTTGTACATAATCCTAAATCGTTTGACATTCTACGGAGTTACCTTGTACTCCTTCAAAACCAAAATTAGGCAGATCTTGGATATTTGTTAACCTACTCATTATGTGCTTTTGTTTTTTCTTATCTCTTTTATTTTTACTTACGCATTATGATGTCATTATAAATATGAAACCAATTTTTTTGCAGCCTTTGTACTTCACTGTTACCATATAATAATTATAGTTACTTTTTCTAGTTTTTCATATAATTTTTAAAGTCTTATCTAGCTGTATGCACTTGTAAAGAGTTCTCCCTAGCCCTAATGTATCCTTTTTATATACACCGTGATTTTGAAGCCCTTTAGCTGTATTGAGATCTGGGAATCAGAATCCATTATGGAATACAGAATTGTAAGAAAAAAAAGGTAAAAAACGAAAAAATAAATTTAACCTTTCGAAGAAATTCGTCCAGCTGATTCGCTGATGAGCTTTTCTTGCAATTCTGTGTTCCATTAGTGATTCTGATTCCCAGATTTCAATATTGCTAGGGGGTTCAAAATCACGTTGTATAATGTATGATTACGGTGACAATTTGTTAAGTGTGTTTTATGAATATAAATAAATAAATAGGAGACCTTGAGCAGCAAGCGCAAGCTTTGGCTACAATCGAGAGCACGCTCGAAATAGGCTGTTGTATTTTATGAAATCCAAATATTTACAGAGCGTGAAATAAAGGCATATTTATCCATGCCTGGTAACAATGCGTGGGGGTTACATCTATACTAATATTATAAAGCTGAAGAGTTTGTTTGTTTGTTTGAACGCGCTAATCTCAGGAACTACTGGTTTAAATTGGAAAATTCTTTTAGTGTTGGATAGTCCATTTATTGAGGAAGGCTTTTGGCTATAAAACAACACGCTGCGACCAATAGGAGCGAAGCATCAATAAAAAATGTGCTGAAAACGGGGGAAAATTATTCCTCTATACTAAGAAAAAACCTAATTAATCATTATAACAGAAATTGCCGCGGACGAAGTCGCGGGCAACAGCTAGTAAATAAATATCGGGACATATCACACAAATTGAGCTAGCCCCACAGTAAGTTGTGGACTTGTGTCGTAGGATACTAACTCAACGATACTATATTTTATGATAGATAACTTATACTTATATAAAAAAAAATATATATCGAATCACTTCATCATCATCATCATCATCAGGTAATTTTAATCTCCACTACAGGAGCACGACCCGAATCACTTAATCATATACTACACTAGCTTTCGCCCGCGGCTCCGCCCGCGTCAATGTCGATCCCTCGGGAATAGTACTTTTTCCCGGGATAAAAGGTAGCCTATGTCCTTCTCCGTACTCCAGAGAACTTGTATGCAAAATTTCATGATGATCGTTTCAGTAGTTACGGCGTGAAAGCGTAACAAACAAACAAACTCACTTTCACATTTATAATATTAGTTAGGATATATTTCCATATATATATATATATATATATATACTAATATACTATATGAAGGTAAGGGGTCGCTCCTGAACTGCTTGTCCAGTAATTGCAGGTATGGCAAAGGGTACACGCGCCCTGTCTCCAGAGCTGCTACTTGTTTCTCCCCCTTCATCAAAGTGAGTAGTCATCATCATTTCGTGTAGGTGACACGGTCAATCGACCATGCACACCCTGGTGAAAGAGTTCTTCGGAACCGCCTCTCGGCCTCTGACGTGGTTCCGTTAACGACTATATATACCAGATGGCAGCCGGAACAAACGGCTTTACGTGCCTTCCGAAGCACGGAATCATCTTTATTATCAAACAATCAGTTGACTCAAGCCTGCAATGTTCTAACCAAACTAGAAGCAACTAAACAAAGTTCTATAAATTATGAAATATGAAAAAATTACATCTTTTGCACTCACGTGTCCTAAACAGGACCTATGTATGAAATAAGACCGCAAAATGCGCAACTGAATTTTTCGTATGTCAATTAGGTATCAAAAGTATGCTTGATTAATTTCAGGCTTAATTACTTTGTATCTGAGTCTTTTTTTAAATATTTGCGTTTCAAACATATAATTGTATACTACATGTATTATAATATAACAAGACTGTGAGTGAGTATGTGATGTAACTCCATTAAAAAGTCAACGGAAAAAAAAGAAGGTTCGTGCTAAGTCTCGTTTTAATACAAAATCCTGAATATAAGGAAACTCGTCATCCCTCAACAATTATTGTGTTAAGCACACTCACTGGAAAGCGGTATCCTACATAATTTTCCGCATAATCGACCAAGGGAGCCCGACCCTATTAAGCCATTTCCTATAAACCGTAGCTAAATCCTCATTACAAATTAAATTGTAGTTCCTGTAGCGACGCTAAATACTACGTAATCGCATTAAATTGATACCGAATAGAATCGATGTATTAGATGCGAATAGTGACGTAAAATATTGGTGTTTGATTATATTTTATCGAAAAGTTAACTGCCCAGTGGTTAAGGCGTTGGCCTGTAGACCTGGGGGTCGTGGGTTTAATTCCCACGGGAAGTATACTTTGTTTAGTTGTTTCCAGTTTGGTTAGGACATTGCACGCCTGAATCACCTGATTGTCTGATAATAAAGATGATTCCGTGATTCGACGACATGACAATGTAAGCTCAAGTCCACACATTTAGTTCTAAGTATGTCGTAGATTGTAAGTTGATGTCATTTGGAGAAAATGCGCTGTGCAGTTTGTTGTCGCTTCTTCTGCACTCCGCCTTGGAAGCGGCGTAAACTTAGCTTTAAGTAACTTATTGACGTCAACAATATTAATGTTGTAAATAATAATGTGTAATTTAACGTTCACCAAATGATATTTAAAATATCTTACGATGAATGAAATATTTTGACTTTGACTTGACTTTGACTTTGACTTCGGAAGGCATGAAAAATCTATGTAGCTAGGTCACATATTGGAAACATGTTTTGTCGACTAAATCTGTGTTGCTAAGGTCTTATTCAATATTATTTCAAAGAGCTCACGCTATACTAAGCCTCTGGAATAATATTCACAAGCGATATTAATATTTGATTTATTTATGGCTAAGCCTTATAAGATAACTTAAGGCATTGTTTTTAATAATGTAGGACGGCAAACGAGCAAGCGAATCACCGCTGCAACACCAAGGTATGACAGGTGCGTTGCCGGCCTTCCAAGGATATGGGGGGAGGATATGAGGCGGGGAGTATGGGCCTCCGGCTCGGTAAAGCTTCTACTCAAACGTCGATTTTCTGTGAGAGTGTGGTACTACCCTGAACGAGCCGGCCCATTCATGCTACTAGCAAATACGAATTTTACCGGAAGCGTGACTCTACCACAACTACTATTTCATATCTGTTTCTTGAATTGGTCACTCACACACATAAACGTCAAACCACACACACACACAAATAATTTACCAAAAATATCGACATAGTAAGTCAATCCCTAGCAATATCGCACTGAGCCGGTAACGAGCGTGTAATTGATCAGCGAAGCATTCGACTGCAGAGAATAAGCACGCTCCGTGATTTACTGGCAACCCCATTGTCTAAGCGCACAGTCAGATGCTTAGTGGGAGATTAAAAGGAACCCTATGTGTCTTCAAGGCGCATCGTAAGATGTAGAATAGGCTAGTTTCCTAAAAAAAGATAATTAGTCCGTCAGTTAGATATTCGGTGGAGAGTACTCCACCGACAAGAACACAGTTCTTAAATTATAGATAGATAGATAGTTAGATATTCAAAAAATATTGGAAACGTATTTTTTCTTTTGTCGATTAAACAAAAAATGATAAAGATATAGCCCTTTGAAGTTCCGTGTGACGTCATAGTTTACTACAATTTTTAGCAAACTTTGACGTCACGAGCTCCCACTCCTGAAATTTGACGCGCTTTATCTTTATTATTTATTGTTTATTTGACAAAAGATAATATATTTTTTGATTATCTAACTGACGGACTAATTGTTATGTTATTATTACGACCCAGGAAACTAGCCTATTGATATTGTCTGGATAACGCATCATCATTTCAGCCGTAAGATGTACATAGCTGGACAAAGGCTTATGCCAAGGACTCTTTGTTCCATGGCAGGATATTGCCATATTCACCACGCTTGGCAGGCAGATCGGCGAGCGCAGTTTCTATAGATTTTTGTGTTTCCAACACTGCTGCCCATCGAAAGCATTTAAAAGCTAAGGAATGACAGGAATTTGTTAGATCTGGAAGAGAATGAAGGTATTAGGATTTGGGATACAACTCACTCGGTTGAATGGAAAAAAAGCAAGTAAAAGCTCGGGACGTCCGTCGGGCGCATATAGTTGATGCTATACCTGCAACTACCAGCTAAGTAGTTAAGGATGACATTCTTGACCTAAACAGTTGCGGATCACACCCCTGATCTGGAAATACGTGATTCACTGGCTTCTCCATTGTGTGCATATGCATGGTAATATTTCAAAGGAACTCTATGTATCTTTCTGGTAACATTCGACAAAATAAATAAATAAATATATACGGACAAATCACACAGATTGAGCTAGCCCCAAAGTAAGTTCGAGACTTGCGTTATGGGATACTAACTCAACGATACTATATTTTGTAACAAATACATATATAGATACACATCCAAGACCCAGGCTAATCTGAAAAAGATCATTTTCCATCTTGACCTGGCCGGGGATCGAACCCGGTCACTCCGTGTCGCAGGCAGGCGTGTTGACCGCTGCGCCACGGAGCTAGTCGTAAAATAATATTTACATGCCATATTTCTGGCAAAACATGTAACATTATCTATCTTTAACACCTGTTTGTGCCATGTTTCTTGTAAATAAATATATTTCATTTCATTTTACTGCAGAGAATAAGCATAATTAATAAATTAATGTTGCGACTTTCTGGAAGAATTACTGCATTCTCCGATCAACCCCAGAATCACAGTAAGGAAAAACAGTAAACACTAACCTGGATCCACTCGCGGACAGGACTCGGAAGGAATCGCCTGCGACGGGACTTCGTGTCGACCGGCTGGCAATCTTCTGGTTTGAACTGTGTTATTCCTCACTGCCTACACTAGTGGTACACCATCACACACACGCGATGAAGATTTAGGGTTGTTTTCGGCCAGCAAAGCTTTTAGGAGTCGGTATTTTTGGAAATTATATCAGCGCACGAGCGCGCTCAACTCGACTCGATCGCCATATTTTTTTTTTTTTTATCGGGCGACCAATCACAGGCCGTCATGGCGAAATAGGAGGGATGTATGGAAAAAAGGGAAGCAGGAATATAGATAGGTAATTTTATTAGGGTTTTAAAGTTAATGCTTACACAATAATAATAATTTGAGTATAAGAGGATTAAAACTTGATTCAAATACCGTCATAACATTACACATTTTTTTTATACTTGTCTAGGTAAAACGTAGTATTACCAGCTTCAATTTATTTTTAGGGTTTCGTACCTCAAAAGGAAAAATCGGATCCCTTATAGGATCACTTTGTTGTCCCTCTATCTGTCAAGTCCCTTTTTCTCAAGAACGCGTGGAGGCATCAAGCTGAAATTCATATCAAATACTCAAGTCTACTATTCCTTGGAGTTGTGAAAAAATAAACCTCTAAGCCAACGCAATCAAAAGATTTTTTATTTACCGTTTATGTCGCAAATTTTTGCCATTCGCAAGGGAATCAAAACCTACAGGGTACTTTCCGTGAACTTAGAATCTTAAAATTTTGTGTGAAGTAACGTCTTACAGCACAGATAAACGAAAAATTTTCTTGTTACAATATATAATAAAATAAATATTTGTAATAATTTTCAATTTATTATAGATGGTACGGAACCCTTCGTTCGCGAGTCCAACTCGCACTTGGCCCATTTTTTTATTACACTTGTCAGTTGTACGGTTTCAAAACTCTTTAGCTTTTTTGCTTACAGAGGCAAAATGTACTGGCACTTTTTTGTAAAATATAACCATGTTATGTCTACCTACATTTATGCAAATAAACAAATTATGATTTTATGATTTTTTTTGATTTGTTTCGCTACCCCGAGTGAGCCTCTTAACTCAACTTTATTAACTTTCTCAACATGTATATGTGTGCGTCTCACACATACATACGTTCACATATAAGTGTGCCAATTGATCCGGAGCAAATTGGTTAACATATAATACACAAGAATGATCCTTTAAGGGCTCCATTATGCCACTCGATCGAAACCCTAAAAAGATAAAAAAATATGCTAATAAAACTCTTCACTTTTGATTTATAGTGTCAAATAGCCCTTCCCGAGTCCCCGGATAATTTTTCAGGCAGCAAACTTTCCTAGTAGTGAGCGTCCTTGGCCATTATTCTCCTGTCTTTATCGTAACGCTGACAGAAGGTTTTGGCATCCAATATCTTAGGAAGCTGCTTGAGTGTTAAGAGAGAAGCGGAAAAATGTTTTACTAAAATTAAATAAATAAATATATACGGACACATCACACAGATTGATCTAGCCCGAAAGTAAGTTCGAGACTTGCGTTATGGGATACTAACTCAACGATACTATATTTTATAACAAATACGTATATAAATACACATCCAAGACCCAGGCCAATCTAAAAAAGATCATTTTCCATCTTGACCTGGCCGGGAATCGAACCTGGGCACTCTCGTGTCGCAGGTTGGCGTGTTGACCGCTGTGCCACGGAGCTAGCTTAAAGTAAATGCAAAATGTAACAAGATTACATATGAAGATGCATAACAAGCGATAAGAACATAGAGCGCGTAGCATGGCGCCCGCGACGCGGTTTATATCGCTCGATAAACTATCCACATCTCGCTCTTTAATATTACGGAAATCAAGATGGCGATAGTCGATAAACGTTGTCGCGTGTTATGCTACGGGGCCTGGTCCCTTCACCAACAAACCCTAAGATAGTAGATTCAGATGTTACTTTGCGGAAGTCAACGTTACATTTACTTTGACACAATTTACTTTTTGTACTTCCACCACCAGGTTAGTTCATGCACAATTGCTGGCTAGTGCCCACCCACTACTGTTAGTCCCTTCATGCCCGCCAACAACAGTTGATGCATGCAACCCTGGTCGATACTGCTGCATCCGTTGAGGCTGCAGCAATATCGGCCGTTGGGCTCGCGAGCACGACTATTAGTGGCGGGCATGAAGGGACTAACAGTACTGGGTGGGCGCTGGCCAACAATAGTTTGCATGAACTAACTGGTGGCAGAAGCACGCAAAGTAAATTATCTCAAAGTAAATGTAAAAAACCCTAAGATATTGTTTTGTTTTATTTTTTGTATGTGTAAGTGGCCAACACTGGTTTCAGATGTTTTAATCTACCTAAGGGCATCTGACGAAGCTTAGGCTTTAACTTAAACTGTCATCGTTGATGATAGCCGCGACCAATGTTTCTTGCCACTTGCTTTACTCATCCAGTGCGGACCAAACCCAGGGTCACTTTACATACGTAAGCTCTAATAATGCGAATGCGTATTGATATTGAATGAAAAAATTGTAAGCTGTACAAAAATTACTTTTCATATCAATTTGCAGTGCACATGTTAAGATCAATCATTAAAAGGACTTATACAATAATGAAAATTGCATCTTAAGTACTTTTACTCTGAGATAACTTACTTTGCCAGCGCTCACTACTGTTAGTCCCTTCATGCCCGTAAACCTGGCCAGCTATAGTTTGCATGAACTAACTGGTGGCAGAAGCACGCAAAGTTAATTATTTTAAAGTAAATGTAGCTTTGACTTCCTCAAAGTAACACCTGAATCTATCTCAAGTACTTTTAATAGTACTGAGTAGAGAGCCCATACACGTTATTAAGATATATATTTAGTATAAGTTATGTAGTTGTTATCATGTACTACGAACAAGTAGTAGATCATGTATGATTAAAGTAATATATATTTATATATTTTTTTCGTCCATAAAAGTGACTATTCTTCACAATCCGTCCCGTTCGGTACCTCTATCTGTCGATCACCTCCGCTTAAGCCTCCGCTACCGCCTATCACTCATCTCCACGTAAGACTAATGCCTGTCACTTAGCAAGAAGAATCGCTTTATATAAATTTCTGCGTGCAATTAATTTCTGTTATGTCAAGGGGTAGCTCCTGGAAATTATTAAACTTGATCTATTAATCCCATTTTTACCATTTGAGTACGGAACCCTACAAAGCTTATATCTTAGTATTTAAATAATCCGCAAAAAAATAATATAAAAATTTATGTAATTATTTTATAATAAAAATAAATTGGTGTGTCTGAGGATTTGCGTTTTTTTTCATTAACGCGTTGTATAATTATTTTAATATATGAAATATCTGGTTATAGTTATAAACGTTTGAACGAATAGGTAAAACAAAACGCAGCAACCAAAGTAAATTTCTTTTAGTTCAAATAAGATACAATACAAACAAAATCACAGTTTATTTGTGTACAAGTAAATATAATAACAAATGTAGCAAACAGTTTTCCCGCGTAAAATGAAACGGCAATATTTGTTTTTACTGTTGTGTGTTGCTTTCTTATAAAATTGTCTGTGTAAAGAATAAACATAGTACAAATATTGAGATAGACATTGTAAAGTCTAGCTTCAGTTATTTGTTTTTCCATAGAGATCGCTGGACGTTATCTAACATCGACTGAATCTATCAAAGATTCAAATATTTTTTCAGAAAATAGGCCACTTTTTCAAGTGAATTCACATTTAAAATAATCCTTATTAAATTATATTCAAATGATTAATTATTGTTCAAAAGGTACAAACTACCAGCGCTTCTGAACCGACCACAGCAGAGAACAAGACGCCGAAAGAAACTTTTTTCAACAGTATTGGTCGCGTACTCACCTGAAGGGCTTTGTATGATTTTTTTATATTTTTATATCTATTTTTTTATTTTATGTTTTAAAAAATTTCAATTTACATAATGTTGTGGAACACGTTATGTTAGTGATCGAGCGTAAAACAACAGATAGGATAAAAGATAGAAGTCTCAAAGAGGTCGAGCGGACCTGTCCTCCCCGGCAGCACCCGTTCACGAGTTGACGCATACAAAATAAAATAGCAGCAACAAAAAAGAAAACAATTATAAATAAAATTGAAATGAAAGTGGTTAGAGAAGTCCTGCATTTCACATTTTATCGAAAAAAATATTTTCATTTGATTTAGGTACTTGATATTTTTGACACGAAGTATCTACTGTGTAAAAAGCACTAGCAATGACCTGGCTCAAAGGATAAGCATTGATATCTGACGTGGCAATGCTGTTAGCCTTTTGGGCACGTTCCCGCAAGGTGAAAATTTGCAGGGACTCTATGAATAATTTGTAAATATTTAGATATTTAACTTAGTTATTATTAAACTAGCTGTTGCCCGCGACTCCGTCCGCAATTTCTGTTATTATGTATGGTATTAATTAGTATAGATGGATAATTTTTCCCCGATTTCAAAACATTTTTTATTGATACTTTGCTCCTATTGGTCGCAGCGTGATGTTTTATAGCCTAAAGCCTTCCTCAATAAATGGACTATCCAACACAAAAATAATTTTCCAATTTGAACCAGTAGTTCCTGAGATTAGCGCGTTCAAACAAACAAACTCTTCAGCTTTATAATTTTAGTATAGATACATACATAGTATAACGTCTTTTTTCCTTGCGGGGTAGACAGAGCCAAGGTCTTTAAGACTTTATGGGCACATTTAGCATATTGGTGGGTGTATAGATGGAAAACGGAATCAAATAGTGATGGCTTGCTAGCCGCATCACCTATTGACATGATTCCGCAGATTTTAGCCCAATTCGTCGATCGGCTTTTACGATCTGCGCGGGAAGACAAGCAACTGGCACATTCTACGTTTTTTCTTTTCTCCCAGACCAGCATGGAAGAGTTAGTTATTATTGTAGTGTAGTATTTAACTCGTTAGTTATTAACTATAAACCAATATTTCCTCAAAACGTATTTTTATCAACTGACAATGACCGCTGCTCAAATTCGCCAGCTAACTGAACACAACTATATACATACGTACATACATTGAGAGGACGAAATTGAACCCATAAGTTCTCTTTAGCAGACGCAGGTGGCCGTCCGTGCCACTCCGGCTTCACTCAATATATTTCTATCTTATTCTGATGGAAGCTAAGGCTTTGTTCACACTCCGCGACTAAAACGTTGCTGTTATTAAAACAGTCTTATCTGGGGAAGCTTGTATATTTAAATAAGATTGTATGTTAACTCGTGTAGGCTCGTCTGCTCGTTTGCCGTCAAATATAAATTAAAAAAACACAAATTTTTTAAGACTATGGCAAATTTTAAAAGACATCCACACTTTTATTGGTAAAATTGACTTGCCGGCATTACCCACGGACATTTTCAGCAAAAATAGGGTACATGAGCCGTATATGGGAACACCAGCGAAGGCCATTTTAATTAGTACATTAATCATAGGCAGTCACACTAGCCGAAAACGGTGGGGTTTATATTGCTAGTATAAAAATCAAAAAAAAAAAAAAAAAATCTTGATCGATTTGATGATTCATTTTTTGGTATTTTTTTTTTGTATGAAAATATTTCAATGTAACAACTTACCAAATATTCAATTATTATTTATAAGAAAAATAAACGTAGCTGAAAATACTTATTTCTTACTTATAATTTTACTTATTGAAAATCACACATTTAGGAAAAAGTATATTTTTCTTTTATTTATCCACTAGCTTTCGCCCGCGGCTCTGCCCGCGTTAATGTCAATCCCTCGGGAACAGTAGTTTTTCCCGGGATAAAATGTACCCTATGTCCTTTACCCCAAACGTACGTAAAATTTCATGATGATCGGTTCAGTAGTTACAACGTTAAAGCGTAACAAACAAACTCACTTTCGCATTTATAATATTAGTTAGGATTAGGATTTATAGCAGTTTATCCTTATCCTTACTTCCTTATTATTACTAATATTATAAATGCGAAAGTGAGTTTGTTTGTTTGTTTATTTGTTTGTTTGTTTGTTTGTTTGTTTGTTACGCTTTCACGCCGTAACTACTGAACCGATCATCATGAAATTTTGCATACAAGTTCTCTGGAGTACGGAGAAGGACATAGGCTACCTTTTATCCCGGGAAAAAGAACTATTCCCGAGGGATCGACATTGACGCGGGTGGAGCCGCGGGCGAAAGCTAGTTGTTATATAAAGAACCAACGCATTCTGTCCTTTAGGTAACCCGTAACTTATTATTCAATTTGTACAGTATTAACAGCCCCAATAGTTATCCCCAGACATAGCTTAAGTCACCTTCGATACTAGAGCTTTAGACTTAGGAGTCTAGGCCTCTAAGGCCATACGTCAGCGATCCATTAGTCTGGTCCAGTATTTCAGCAGGGAATCAGACACCATCTGTGCAGTGGCGTATTTACCTAAATTTTGCTCAAGGGACCTTGATGCGGATTGCGACAAAAGGGGTAGCAATATAAAATTAGAAAATTTTCACACGTTCGCATAATTTAGTTATTTATTTTGATATTCAATATTTTACATTATGTTTCAAAGCCTTTCTTATCTGAGTGTGTTACCGGTTGCATCTTCACCTGAAATTGCCCCCAGGGCAATTTTTTGATGTGAAACGTTTTTAAAATCGGTACTTTACATGGAGGTCCGGCGGAGGCGATATAGCATAGCCAGCAGTTTGTTCCCCATGCAATTTGCCGTTTTATGCAAGACGTGCTGTACCAGCGTGAGCCGCTCTGTTGCAATTTGTGTTTTGTTGCGGATATGGAGATTATAGCGAATTCAGCTGATTCTCACAAGGGTTTTTCGCGGAACCTCGCAATTATTCATCTCATCACACAATAATTATCTCCGTGGCTTGCATTTCTCGCATGTGCTGCTCCATTACAGGCCACGCCTCACTTCCATATAAAAGTTTCCAATAAAAGTCACCCACTGTCAATTTGTTGTCGGGCGACCTGATCAAGGTCGCAGGGAAGCGTTGGATGCAGTTTGCTTCTGGCAATTCTGTAAAACTTTAGGATAGGCCTTTATACAGCAATGTACTTCTTGTTTCTGATATGATATGGATAAAAGAGCAATATTTCCAAAGCAACAGTCATTAATTTATATATTCTTTATTAATTCATTCATTCTCAAAGTGAATCCTACTAGTGGGTAGTAATGTAATATTAATAGGAATAACTTTGCTCGTCAAAATCCATGGGGCTTTTGATGCAACTAAGTAGCATTGCGTCAAATCACGTTTGTATCTCTAAAGGATGATCCTTTAGAGATACAAACGTCAAACAATCCTTAGTGATGATCCTTATACAATACCTTCTAGTGAATAGTATCCCAACCTATTCTTAGGTTTAGAGGGCTAAGGAAAGCGTGATTAAAGCCAACTCATGATTCTACTACAATACGTATAACTTAGTGCTGCATTTTTCAAATCAAGCCTCCTCTTCCTTTCACTTATTTTTAACTATTGCCTACAATACATCCGGAACGTTATCAATAAATATTGAAGGCGGTAGTTTTGTATAGTACATAAAACACAAAAGACAAATGTCATCTTAGTCCAACTGCGACCATGAAAACTGTAAAGTTTTCGAAACGTTAGGTGAAAAAATAATGTAATATACGGGATAATACCGTATTAAAGTGATTTTATTTGAATGTGTAATAATCGCGAAAATATTAGAAACCAATATGATTCCTTATTTTTACTTAAATTTTAGAGATACAAGAAACAGATTTTTTCATACATTTGGGCGACAATTTACTTCACCCTGGGCTACGAATGCTACGATCTTAAAATACGCCTCTACAACTGCGGCTGAAGAGGAGTTATGTCCAATTCCTAGGTTATCTGGATTGATAGGATCCTGAGTGCGACTTAATTGGTGAAATTGATAATGCATGAACATTGGACATCTTCAACATCAAGCTTAGATATATAGTTATATCAATTATTGTTATTTCAGGTTGTTGAATAGCTAACTGAATTTTAAAGCAGACTTAAATTATCTGACAACATCCATTGGGCACTCTATTTGGGATAAGGATGATGTGAGGCAGTCTCTCGCTGGGGTAAGGATTATCACTAAGGATTGTTCTTTGCGCTTCGGTAGGTACATAAAGCTATTAGAGATAGATCTCGCAAATCGCAAAGTAATAAGAGATATTTATGCTAGTCGCGTCACCGATGTAATTGTGAAGTGTGTCTTAAATTTTTTTATAGACAGACTGCTCTGACAACAGCCATTGGGCTCTCTCTTAAGGATAAAGAATGATGTGAGGCAGTCTCTCGCTGGGATAAGGATGATGATGAATATTTAGAGGCATAAGTATTTATGACACATATATTTAAAAATGACTAATAAATTCAAATTAATATGACTTAATAATAGTGAAGAATTGAAAATAGGGATGAATATTATTAGTTTTAAATATGTAATTAAATTTATGATTTGTTAATATTTGCATGCCTAGATAGGTTAAAAGTGTGATCTTAAACTGTAAAAAACACCTTATGTAACCAATTTTACAGCAAATAAATATGATTTCATTTGATTTGATTTGATCACTTAGAATTGTCTCTTTACGCATCGGTAGGTACAGACAGTTATTAGAGATTGTTCTCGCAAATCGCAATGTAATCAGAGATATTTATGCTAGTCGTGGTCACCAATTAAGTGTGAATCATGGCTGTATGCGTATGCGTAGATGACGATAAAAGCTCCTTCTAGAATGCTAAAATACAACTCTCCCCAATAGAACTTGCCTTCCTCGATTTATGTTGAAACCTACTTCAAATAAAATCAATCTTAGCAGCAATATTGAAATACATCCGTCTCACTGATTCTTCATGTTCCAAGTGTTTGCCCAAATAAAAACCTTCCTCAAAGAGTCCCAAGACGTCCCATTTTACAGACGTCCTCGGGGTAGATTTACAAAAAAGCATTCAATAAACTGACATGAGATTTGAAACCGTATCTTATTTGGGAATCAAAAAGCAGACGGGCTATTCAAAAACTGAGTGACGCAAACATGGCGTACTTGGAATTTTCGATTGAAACTCGAAAGTATTTTGTATTTGCGATGTTTCTTGTTCCACTAGATTATTACGCAACTTTGCTAGTGTAAAGCATGGTTCAATTATGATGCATAGGCACGTTAATATTATATTGTGAGGAACTGAAAAGATGGCCTATCATCTTATTATTCCTGCTGAAAAGTATTACACTGCGTTTAACACAAGATCGCTATGAACCTAAATATCACATAGACAAACTGATTCAGTTTACTAAATTTTGAAGTAGGCATTTGTCTCCCATCTCGCCTGATGGTAAGTGACGATGAAGACGAGGATGTTACATACCTATCCAAGAAGTACCCATTTATTTCATAAAATGCTTGCTTTTGTATCACAAAGATGACTAAGTTTCTACACATACAATACAATACGTACATTAATATACATAACTATGTAGAGTACATAACATGGAATAAATTGTATGTAGCGAGCACTTTTGGGACCAACAAGAGGGGAAGATGGGGCATGGAGGCGGAGGTACAACCGGGAGATAGAAGAGCTAGTGTCCGAGCCGAACATCATTGGAGAAATAAAATGTTCCCGACTTCGCTGGCTAGGACATGTGGAGAGGATGGGAGAAGATCGATCCGCAAAGAAAGCCTATCATGGTCAACCTTCCGGTAGGGCGTCCAAGATATCGTTGGAAGGCGAATGAAGTCGCCAAACACATGATAGAGTTGGAAGTATCCGCTTGGTCAGAGTTGGCACAGAATAGGGAAGAATGGCGCACTTTAATGTCGGAGGCCAAGATCCACTTCGGGTCGCTGAGCCAGCGAATTAAGGAGGTAAGCACTTTGACAAACAGAAATGCGACTATAGAATAGAATAGAATAGAATAGAATAGAATAGAATAGAATAGAATAGAATAGAATAGAATAGAATAGAATAGAATAGAATAGAATAGAATAGAATAGAATAGAATAGAATAGAATAGAATAGAATAGAATAGAATAGAATAGAATAATAATTTTTATTATAACACTTAGACACACACACAAAACGATATAAAATAAAATTATTAAAAAGTACAAAACATAAAAGTTCGGTGCCATCAGTGTTACAAAAGGTGACGGCTCAGCGTTACGCTGGACTAGGGATACCCTAATCCAGCACTGATTTTCAGCTGTCACCTTCTGAGGCATCGCGAACTGAAACACGCACTATACGACACGCACATAAACAATATATAAAACTAAATTAAACAAAACAAGTGTACACAAAAATAAAGACATCGATTAAACGCATACAATAATAAATATAATAGACAGAACAAGTATAATAAATAAACATTTGAAATGAACATTTTGACCCAAATACCTGCACTAACTACTATAACCCCCCTTGAGATCGCCGCAATCGGTTAATAAATTTGCCGGTCAATACGTCAAAGTAGAGGTTATAGTGCCACGCAAGTGCCATGCTTTTGCCACGTCAGTCAAACTTCAATAACAAAAACAATAAAAAGTAAAGAAAATTAAGAAACAAAACGTCAAATTACCAAAATGGCGTCGCAGACACATGACAAGTTATTGCGTTGTACAGATTTTGCAGTGATGTTAATAAAAGATGTAGGTATATTATTTTAAAAAGGAGTTCAGACGAATTAAATTAGTTTCGTCTAATTAAACTAGGCAGAACTCAAACAATGAAACTAAAAGTACTCAGAAATGACCTGCCGTCCCACGTGTCACGTGCATACACCGCTGGTAAGTGTTTTATTGAATTTTATTGTAATTGTATATGTAACAAATGTCTTTTGTGGTGTTTCCTAAAGGTGCTTAATGTTTTTAGGGCACGCCACTGTGGCGGCAAGTTATTCCAGCACGAGGTAGCCACATACCTAAAGCTGCCCCTGAATGCGGCAGTTTTATGACGAGGAGTTAACAAACGGAAGATATGGCAGGAGCGAGCCCCCCGTCCACCGGCAGATCGATAAGATCTCAATTTTTCATAGAGGTATGAGGGCTGCTCGTATTTTATAACCCCAAAAAGCAGGCATGCTAAATGATGATTTCTGCGGGCAGACATCTTTAAAATATTTGCCTTATTAAGGAATGGAGTGACATGGCTGCGAGGAGGCACTGGAAACACAAATCTCACACATGCGTTTTGAACTCTTTGCAAAAGTTTTTGAGTTTTAGCTAGGATACAAGGCCCGTACACACAGTCTGCATAATTCAGTTTGGATAAAATAAGGCTGTCACATAATCTTATACGCAAATCTACTGACAAATATGGACGTATGCCATAAAGTACCTTCAGACGATAGAAACAATTACGAACAGCCTCTAAAACATGCTTCTCAAAGCGTAACTCAGAGTCCATGGTTAGCCCAAGATTCCTAGCCTCAGACACATATTCTATGGCTTCTTTCCCCAGTACTATTTCAGGTACATGCAATTTAATGTCTTGCACTTGTTTTCTAGAGCCCAGCACTAAATATTTAGTCTTTTTGGGGTTCAGTAGCAAGGCGTTTTCTTTTGACCATGTTCTAATATGATCTAAGTCCTCATTTATTTTCCTTACAGCTGCTGGTGTACTTGAAGGAAGGAAATGATAGTACACTTGGATGTCATCAGCGTAGATGTGAAATTTACAGTGTTGAATGTAAGTAACTACATCAGCACTATATAAAACGAAGAGTAATGGACCTAAGATTGAGCCTTGTGGTACCCCCCTTTCCACAAAACGGCTCCCTGAGACACCCTGTGACCCATCACACCTCCTTACTTGAACAACTTGAGATCTCATCATAAAATAGCTGTGAAACCAATTAATAGTGTGGTTGTCAAAACCATAATAAGACATTTTTGACAGCAGCAGTGGAATATTAATCAAATCGAAGGCACGAGAATAGTCCAGGAGAACCAAGATAGTCCCCAGGCCCTGATCTTGAGCCGACAATACATTGTCTACCACGTCTAACAAGGCTGTGGTTGTACTACGTCCTTTCCGGAAGCCAGATTGTACTTTAGGTAGCATATCATTAGATTCTAAGTATTTTGACAATTGTAAATAGACACATTTTTCTAGTATTTTAGATAAATAAGGCAAAACGCTCACTGGACGTAGGTCAGCCAAAGTAGAAGGACTAGGGCATTTGGGCAAAGGTGTTACTACAGCCTGCTTCCACAAATCAGGTACTGTAGCAGTCTCGATTGATACATTAATTAGAAATGTTATGATATCCAATGTACATGGTAAAGTTAATTGTATCATTTTGAAAGTTATGTGGTCACTACCTTCTGCATTGGAACTGATGGATTTAATTACATTCTCTACCGTGCCACAATCAACTGTCTGTAGGGAGAACTGTGTGGAATCATTGAATCTATGAAATTGAAAATATGTCAGTGTTGATAAGGTAACACTATTACTTACTACATAATATGTCCAGGTTCGTATAATCGCCTGTCTAATAAGAGTACCTCGCACATCTGCACTCGATTGATTCGTGTGTCCATAGTAATTCGTCCCAACTCACAATTTTGCTGTCGCCAGGTGCAGCCGGCTCAGTAAACACGTGTCCCGACATGTTTGAATCCACTCTGTTGTCTGCTTAAATAACAAACATCGCGGAAGTCGAGTTTTGCCTTACGTTTTACAGGATAAAAGTATGTTGGATGTTCCTTTTTGCAAGGAATTATGGTGTTTAATTATCGCGGCGTAATGTACAAAGTTGCTTGAGGTAATATACGTACATTTTACTTTTTGATCATATATGATTATTTACACGTAAATAGATACTAATACTATCTAATTCGCCATTCATTTTTTGATACACTCTGTTTAAACACAGCGTCACGGAAGTCGAGTTTTGCCTTACGTTTTACAGCATAAAAGTGTGTTAGATGTTCCTTTTTGCAGGGAAATATGGTGTTTAATTATCGCGGCGTAATGTAAAAAGTTGCTTGAGGTAATGTACTTACATTTTACTTTTTGATCATTTATGATTATTTACACGTAACTAGATACTAATACCATCTAATTCACTTTTCATTTTTGGATACACTCTGTTTAAACACAGCGTCACGGAAGTCGAGTTTTGCCTTAGGTTTTATAGGATAAATGTGTGTTGGATGTTTCTTTTTGCAGGGATTTATATGTTTAATTACCGCGTCGTAATATACAGAATTGCTTGAGATAATACTTCATCATCATCAAACCTATCAGCCGTAAGAACATAATACTTATATTACTTGTTTATCATATGATCCTTGAACTTAAGTAGATACCAATACCACCAAATTCACCGCCACTATCCAAACATTGGCGGTGAATTTGGTTTATCCAAATACATTCAGTTTATACATAGATCATCCTTTCATAGCAGGATAAATTTATGAAAACTATTATAGAATGCTAAATAAAGGAGAAAGTCGAAATAGTTTCGTACCGGGATATTAAAAGACTGGCAGAGAATAGACTAAGATGGAGGGAGATCCAGCAACAAGAGGGTTTCTCTTAAATTTTGATATGATGCAGGAGAAAAGTGTGTTGGCTAGACAGCAGGACAAACGGTCAAACAGCTCCGAAATTCGATTAGTACGCCGTTTTGCCGGTGCCACTTTTCGAGTGCGAATCGTGTATCTTCCATTATATTTGATCGAAATTTGTACTGCTATAAAAATGCAATATAATTAATTATAGTATTAAATAATAAAATAAATAAATATATACGGACAAATCACACAGATTGAGCTAGCCCCAAAGTAAGTTCGAGACTTGTGATATGGGATACTAACTCAACGGTACTATATTTTATAACAAATACATATATAGATACACATCCAAGACCCAGGCCAATCTGAAAAAGATCATTTTCCATCTTGACCTGGCCGGGGATCGAACCCGGGTACTCTCGTGTCGCAGGCTAGCGTGTTGACCGCTGCGCCACGGAGCTAGCCAGTTTCATAAGATAAAAATTGGCAATCGTTTACAACGGATAGAGAATAGGGTGCATGAGGGGAGGCCTTTGCCCATCAGTGGGAAACAGTAGGCTAAAAAAAAAATTCATAAATTTTCAAGAACTTTTTTTAGAAAGTAACTTTTTTTTATGCTGCAAACGAGCAAGCGGGTCACCTGATGGTAAGCGATCAAGCGATCACCGCTGCGCATAGACTACTGCAACACCTGGGGTGTGACAAGAGCGTTGCCGGTCTTTTAAGAAAACATAGACTATTTTATGTTTTCGGCTCATAACTCAAGCACAATAACCTTATTTTCGAAATAAACCAACTCCAACAAATACGCAACAATATATTATTCTTTACATATTATTTCTAGTTTGTTTGGGACACTTTGACCTTTCGCTTGTTGTATGATACGAACGACTGTGGCAATATATCTGTGTCGCGAGCGTTTTGTAATTTTATACATGAATGCGCAAATGATTTTGATTTATAACATGGTAGGGGAGAAATATTTTTGTATTTATAGGACTAATCGTTACGAAGTTTATTATTATGACTTATATGTTCAAAAGCTAAATATAGAGAGCAGTTTTATATATTTTTCATGCAACTGAACCTTTTGTACTTTTTTTAAATGTTTTTTAAAGAATATCTTTTTTTTGTTTGAAAGTAATGTTTCTTTTTATCAAATTGGTTCATCAAAATCGGTTCAGTAGTTTGATGTAAGTTGATGCACGAAGCCGATCGTATTGACACCTCGTGTCTGGATGCTATCTGTATTTCGGCACGTCTGAAGAACTGGGTTTCTTTCATCATTATAAAAACCACTTATTTCTAAAAATATCTGAACGTAACTGTTAACTAGATAGTTAACACATCAAAGAACTCGTTCCACTCAAGTCAACAATCATTAAAACACGGGCTTAATCTGTCTGTCTGTCGATTGTCAGCTAACAACTTTAATCGGTTGTCAAACAACACTTAATTAGAACACAGCTTTATTAGCAGACTAGCGGCCGGCCCCGGCTTCGCACGGGTAGATATCATCATCATCAGGTCCTTTTTAGTCTCCACTACGCACGACCCTCTCTGTACTACTAGGGCCATACTTGGCCAGAGCAGCCAGAGGACTTGGCCTACACTCTCCACGCTGGCCAGACGGGTTGGAAAGGTCTCTTAGATGTTTATAAGCTTTGTTTAGCTTGTATTACTAAGTCGCCTTCTACGACATCCACGGGAAGACTTGGAGTGGTCCTATTCTACTCTGCCGGATACCACACGGGTAGATATGGGATAAAGAATTCTAATGGTGAAAGAATTTTTCGAATCGGTGCACGAGTTTCGGAGCCAATGCAAACTGCATACGTGTTCCAGTGGTGTATAAGGCGTTTGCCTGTAGACCCGGGGGTCGTGGGTCCGATTCCCTCGGGAAACATACTTTGTTTAGTTGTTTCTAGTTTGGTTAGGACATTGCTAACTTGAATAAACTGATTGTCTGATAATAAAGATGATTCCGTGTTTCGGAAGGCACGTTAAGCTGTTGGTCCCGGCTGCCTTCTGGTAGTCGTTAAAGAAACCACGTTAGAAACCGAGAGGCGGTTTCGAAGAACACCTACACGAAATTATGATTTCAAAGTTAATGAAGTCATAACTTATTTATTTAAACCTCAGATTACGTAACAATTTGATCGGATTTTACGACCTGCGTACGAAAAGAGGCATAATTAATGAACCCTGTAATGGAGATAAAACATCAAAGGCGGCGTGATAAAAGGGAATCACAGATGAAATCCGGACGGCATCAATTAGGATCCGACTTGAGTGGAAGAGTGCCTTTTTTGACCTGGCATAAATAAAAATATGAGGGCTTTACTTTGATTCCATTTAATTCCCTACTTTTGGAAAAAGGTTTCATTTAAAATATGATTTAACGATAAAAATGTAGAGAATACATGTCAATCTAAAATATAATGAATTATCTGAAAACAATATTTTACGTTCTCTTGGTGGTTCTAATAAAGCAGTCTAAAATAAAATCAGATGAAATTCACGTTATTTTTAGGGTTCCATACCTCAAAAGAAAAAAAAGGAACCCTTACAGGATCTGTCTGTCTGGCAAAACACTTTTTCTCAGAAACGCGTGGAGATATGAAGCTGAAATTCATATCAAATACTCAGGTATACTGTCCGGAGCAGTGAAAAAATCAAAGTTCTAAACCAACGCAATCAAAAGATACAGCCATTTATGCTGCCAATTTTCGACATTCGCAAGGGAATCAAAACCCACAGGATACTATTAATTATATTATATACATAGCATTACAATGCTTGGTTTACTATAGAGTAATGCCCGTGAACTCAGAAATTTGGTTTTGAAATTTGGTCATCATCATCATTTCAAGTAGGTGTCACGGTCAATCGACCATGCACACCCTGGTGTCAGAGTTCTGAGGAACCGCCTCTCGGCCTTAGACGTGGTTCTTTTAACGACTACCAGATGGCAGCCGGGACCAACAGCTTAACGTGCCTTCTGAAGCACGGAATCATCTTTATTATCAGACTGGATGATTCAATGCCTGCAATGTCCTAACCAACGTCTTATAGTAGCACAGATAAAGGAAAAATTGCAAGAAGCATATATAATTAGTTACATCAAATAATAATAAAAAATATTATTCTAAACTTATTTTAGATAATGGTACGGAACCCTTCGTGCGCGAGTCCGACTCGCACTTGGCCGGTTTTTTCGACATCCTTATCCTTCTTCTTACTAATATTATAAATGCGAAATTGAGTTTGTTTGTTTGTTATACTTTTACGTCGTAACTACTGAAGCGATCATCATGAAATTTTGCATACACGGTCTGTGGTGTACGGAGGAGGACATAGGGTACCTGTCATCCAGAAATAAAGTATTGATCCCGAAGGATCAACATTGACGCGTTAGGACCCGCGGGCGTAAGCTAGTTCCTGGATAAATTGACCGGGCGTCTGAACATTTTTTGTATTTAATTCGCAGAATTAGTTACATAGGAAAAGTTGTTCATATGGACGTGCTGAGTGACACCTTTAGGGTTATAAAGTGATCAACCAGTTTTAGCTACTATAAGAATTTTAGTCTCGTATCTAATATTCGACCCAAAATACCCTATTTAGTTAGGTACTTACTAATCAGAAACTACCGTGAAATTATGCTCAAAGATACAAATTTCATGGGAGGCTAGCAAAACCAGACATTGTCTAAATCGATTCTAAATCGCCTATACTTGCCAATCGCGTTAGCCGTGCCCTGCGGGCTTGCTTGATTACAAGAAGCGTAGAAACAAGTACTATGTAATAGGTCTGTCGAAGAAAAAAGTAATTGTGGTATAAACAAACTTTTTATAATCATTATCAAATAAACTACCTTTCGCCTTCAGCTCGTGTTAATTGTGATCCCATGGGAAAGTTTTTTTTCCGGACTGAAATTACTTCTCCGTATTCCATAAAACGTGTTTGCAAAACTAAAATTTCATGATCGGTTAGTAACGGCGTGAAAACGTAACCTACAAACAAATAAATGAATTATAATTTTTGGATAGTTAGGTTTAGAATTTATTAGGGCGTTTACGCTTTATGTTGGCGTTCAAATACTGTCATAGAATATGTAATATATAATAATTTTTTTTTCGCCTGTTGTTTCTCACTGCTAAACAAAGGTCTCCCCTTTCTGTTTCAGGAGACAGCCTCTCTTAAGTTGGTTCATAATTGGTTATAAATGTAGGTAGGTTCATAAATGCCGGAATAATGAGTTTATAAACATTAAAAAAAGAAAATACAACCGAATTGATAACCTCCTCTTTTTAAAAGTAGGTTGACTGGTTTTGTTAATAAAAAAAATATGACGATCAAAAAGAGATATATGATATCTTAATTTAAATGTTTTAATCAGAAACAACATAAAGATAAAAAAAATACAGCTTTAGCTCCATCCCACATACCAGCTACTTCCAGCCAAGGCGGAGCAGCTGCCTGTGCTGCTGAAGCTAGCAAAAAGCGAAAATACGCGGGATTGACCGACAGCTTTATATTCTTGCCCTTCGCTGTAGAAACTTTGGGTCCCTGGGGCGCTGAAGCCAAAAAAATCTATAAGGAATTGACAACGCGTTTCATCGAGGTAAGTGGTGATCCAAGAGCTGGCAGTTTTTTTGCACACGTACCTATCGGTCTTGCTGTGCAACGGGGAAATGCTGCCAGCATTTTGGGTACTTTGCTTAGGGTAGGCTGTAGGATGGTTTACATTGTTCACTGTGAAAATCTTTGAAAAAAATTTTCACCTCAAATTACGTAAATTCCCGTATTCTGTGTATCATGCTCATTACGTGTCAATTTTATCTTCTTTACTTTTATTAGTGTTTATTTTGCATTGACAATGCAATTTTGATGAACTTTTATTATATTATAAAATATAATATGGTGAAAAAATTCCACCCGCCCGCGTTGGATTTTTTCAGCATATTTGATTTCTTATTTTAATATGAGTTTACTGACTTTGCTTAGATTTTAGTTGTTAGCTGTATTTTCTAATAAATTTTGGTAATTGTTTCTTTTTCATGTTATTATACAATAGTTTTTATATTATTTGCAATGAAAGGTTTTCAAAGTGACATTTTAAAAAAAAAGATAATTACTTTTTTCGGACTAGATGGCGTTAGTGAAGTCCAGTGTCAAATAAAGGCCTAGTGAAAAAAATAAAGTCAGAATTAGGTCAGGATAAAATTTTGTCATCAACAAGGACGTTTTATAGTAGCGCTTATACAAGATTGAGACAAGTGTATACCGCCCACTTGGCCGTTCTATTCTATCCTGATATATTTCTGTGGCACCTACCTAAGTACTTCATGTCCGAAAAATCTATTCTATAGTTGGTCACGCTACTTTAGAGCGAGATAGAATTCCGAAATTTGTCTTCTCTTTCTGCTCCAACTATTACTATGAGTGCTCAGTCCTTGGAAAAAACCGCTTACTATATAGATAGTCATCAATGATATTGACACTTGCTTTTTATCAACGCCATCTATCTAACTGAAATTTATATATGAGACTAGCTCCGTGGCGCAGCGGTCAACACGCCAGCCTGCGACACGGAGTGACCGGGTTCGATCCCCGGCCAGGTCAAGATGGAAAATGATCTTTTTCAGATTGGCCTGGGTCTTGGATGTGTATCTATATATGTATTTGTTATAAAAAAATAATATCGTTGAAAAAATAGTGTTGTTAGTATCCCATAACACAAGTCTCGAACTTACTTTGGGGCTAGCTCAATCTGTGTGATTTGTCCGTATATATTTATATTTATTTATTTATCTTTTTTTGCTCTTTTGAAAAGTCCTTATTGTATAGGATCGTCAAGTGTCAAGGTAATTACTTTATTTCAAATCTTTTGTTAGCGTCGCAATCTCCATTAAGTTCTCCGCTTCCTGACAGCATATAACGAGCTTCTAGTAGATCGGGCCAGTGCCTGATTAGAGGCTTTGCTAAGAGGAAATTCTTTGAACGTGAGACATACGGCCGAGTACTATAATCTGCATAGTAAGAATATTAACACTAACTAGACTAACTGAAGCAATTTTGTCTAAGTAAAACGCTTAGCTTTGTTATTAGAAATCAGATAAAAAATAATGTTTATTAAAATCTAATCAAAATCAAAACGTTTATTCAGAAAATAGGCCTTTGCAGGCACTTTTTCACGTCAAATCACATTTTAAAGGATCTACGAGTAATTTAGTCATATTTATATTATTACTTAATGTGCAAAAGCGACAGACTACTAGCGTTTCGGAACCGACCACTGCAGAGAAGAAACGCCAAAAGAAACTCTTTTCAACAGTATTGGTCGCCTACTCGCCTGAAGGGCTTTTTTATTTCATCATCTATCCTTATCATTTATCATCTAATTTCTACATTTATCATTTTTTTTTTCATTTCTAGTTATGATTACAATTTTTATTATATAGATACATTATTATTTTTTGGAACCTATTATGTTAGCGATCGAGTGTGCAATGATAATATTTTACATTATACACAGTAGTCTCAAAGAGGCCGAGCAGATTAGGACATGTTTACACGTTTATTTATTACTAGCTTTCGCCCGCGGCTCCGCCCGCGTCAATGTCGATCTCTCGGTAATAGTACTTTTTCCCGGGATAAAAGGTAGCCTATGTCCTTCTCCGCACTCCAGAGAACTTGTATGCAAAATTTCATGATGATTAGTTCAGTAGTTACGGCGTGAAAGCGTAACAAACAAACAAACAAACAAAAATTTTCATACCAGGCAATGTGCCTGGTATGGAAATTCGACATATAAATTCTGAATGATTTATAATTCATTTAAAGTATATAGTAAATGTTATAAGAAGTGTATCACCACACTTCTTATAACATTTACTTACTTACATACTTTAAACTCATACTAATAGACAGATAGACAGATAATGTCGTTTATTTGCTGCTCTAGTCACAGATAAAAAACAAACACAGTTTGATAAAAACAATGTTATTAAAAAAATATAGAGTAAAAACAATACTGACAATTGTATATGTATGCCATAGTAAAACAAAAAGGTCATAGCTCAGTGATTATATTGCCCTAAGACCAATACACTGACTTTCAGCTATGGTCAGTTTCATGAAATGAAATTTTATTCAAATTGAGATATCATGTTTTCTCTGTTTGTCACGTCATATTATTATACTTTTTATATTAACAAAATCTATAAACTACTAGCATTTCGGAATGACCACTACTGAAAAGAATACGCCGAAAGATACTCAGTCTAGTAATCATTATGGTAATGGCATGTAACGGGCAAGTCCAGCGAGTCGTAATGTGGTTTTTAGCGGGTGTGACATACAAAATTATGCAATTAAGTCGTGGTAGAGGAATTGATAGTAGCATGAATGGACCGGCTCTACGGGGGAAGTACCATACTCTCACAGAAAATCGACGTCTGAGTATAAGCTTTACCGCTTCTATGCTTCGTTCGGTGTGTGTGAGAACCGGAGGCCCATTATCTCCCCTTCCCCTCCCCATTTCCTTCACCCAACTCCTTGAAAGGCCGACAACGCACCTGTCACACCCTGGTGTTGCAGTTGTCCATGGGCAGCGGTGATCACTTACCATCAGGTGACGCGCTTGCACGTTTGCGGGCCGAAAAAAAATATTATGTACGCCTTTAATGGAGCGATATACATAAGGCATAATAGACTCGTCTGTTTATTGGATAAAAAATATGTTTAATCTATACTAATATTATAAAGTTGAAGAGTTTGTTTGTTGTTTGAACGCGCTAATCTCAGAAACTACTGGTTCAATTTGGAAAATTCTTTTTGTGTTGGATAGTCCATTTATTGAGGAAGGATTTCGGCTATAAAACATCACGCTGCGACCAATAGTAGCAAAGCATCAATAAAAAATGCTTTGAAAACGGGGAAAAAACTAATTAATCATAATATCAGAAATTGTCGCGGACGAAGTCGCAGGCAAAACACGGGTTGGCGAAAAAATATGATTTCTTCTCTAGACTGTACACAGCGATCTTAAATAAGCATTTCAAAGTCAAATCAATGAGCGAACTACTCAGTAATTTTATTGCCTATCAATTTATAAATCTCCGCCATCGAGTTATCTACGGCTCGCGGGTTGATCTGTTTTATAACGAGTCGGCGCGCTTGATTACAGACTGTCTAGATTCTGGTACTCTAAGAGGTACTTACGGAACAAGTCGTTGTTGCTAATACCACTGGACCACAGAGCGATTCTTCACTGGGCAAAATGGTTTTAACCACTCCATATAGGGAATTTCGTCTACATTGAACAAGTTTAATTCTTTACTCATATGACACGGCAATGGATTTGAGGTACTATTTTGAAAATGCTTCACGAGACGAGCAATTTTTCTATACAAGTCTTAGGTTAAACATAATACTGCTATTTAGATGCGCCTCGCGAGTAGATCTTTTTTATAGTGACTCGGCAAACTCTTGATTACAGACTATCTCTACAAATCTGAGGACTTATCTGCAGGTCTGTCTAGTTTCTGATAGTCAAAGAAGTTCTTTATCTTAAGTAGATTGATACACACGGATAGCAAGCTTGACTTTCTAGTCGTTCGTTTAGAAACAATAATTTTATTGTGAGCTGTGACGGAACAAAATTCAAACGAACAAAACATTTTAAAAGTAAACAGTGCGTACATTTTAAAAGGGGAAATCTTAGAGTTTTCTTCACAGACTTGCTTACGTGTAACTATCACTTTAAGCGCCATATATCGTATACTAGCTGTTGCCCGCGACTTCGTCCGCGGCAATTTCTGTTATAATGATTAATTCGTTTTTTTATTAGTATATATAGATGAATAATTTTCCCCCGTTTGCAAAACATTTTTATTGATGCTTCGCTCCTATTGGTCACAGCGTCATGTTTTATAGCCTAAAGCCTTACTCAGTAAATGGACTATCCAACACAAAAATAATTTTTCAATTTGAACCAATAGTTCTTGAGATTAGCGCGATCAAACAAACAAACAAACTCTTTAGCTTTATAATATTAGTATTGATCAGCAATTCATAAACAATCATCATCAGGTCTTTTTAGTCTCCACTGCAGGCGCATGACCCTCTCTGTACTACCGGAGCCATGTTTAGCTAGAGCAGACAGAGGATTTGGCCTACATTCTCCTCGCTTGCCAGACGGGTTGGGGAGGTCTCATTGATGTTTATGTGCTTTGTTTAACTTGCATTTCCTAAGTCGCCTCTTACGACCTCCACGGGAAGACTTGGAGTGGTCCTATTCTACTCTGCCGGAAACCACGCGGCATCATAAATAATATAAAATGTTTATAAATTGGTAATAGATCGCGCATTTTGCTGCTGATCTACAATGACTTGTTGGACTTGGTAAGGAAGTAAAAGGTTTGCCATGATTCATCATCATCATTTCAACGATATCCCGTCTGTATCTTTTGTAATTTTGGTACGACGGAGTCCAGCTTTGTCATTTGGCTAAGTTTATACGGCCTAACGCCAACCATCCCCTTTGCCATAATTAAAACGAATATTAAGTACCTAACTTGATTTCATAATCATACACACCCTGGTGTCAGACTTCTTTGGAACCGCCTCTTGGCCTCTGACGTGGTTCTTTTAATGACTATCAGATGGCAGTCGGGGCCAACGGCTTAACGTGCCTTCCGAAGCACGAAATCATCTTAATTATCAGACAATCAGGTGATTCAAGCCTGCAATGTCCTAACCAAACTGGAAGCAACTAAACAACGTATGCTTCCCGTGGGAATCGAACCCACGACGATTTCACGATCGGATCCTGAACTCAAAAGTATCACCCCTGGAAGATTTTTTTTATTTTATTTTATTTTGGTCATCAAACGCTACACTCCTAGGCTTAGAACTAGTATAAGTTAACAACACAATAATGATACTAACCAAACTTTACCTAATAACAAAATAGTGACGAGCGTAAAAGATGGCAGCAACATAATAAAAGCGGTCAAGTGCGAGTCGGACTCGCCCATGAAGGGTTCCGTAGCAGCAAGTGACATGATATAAAAGTTCTTGTTATATTTGAGTTGATTTAATGAAAGGTAAATTGGCGGTTAACGATTTATGATGTATTAAAAAACTACTTACTAGTTTTCGTTCAAACAAATTTTCGGTGGAAGTTTGCATCATGGTAATGTACAACATATATATTTTTTTTAGTTTTATCATTTTTTTATTTTAGAAGTTACAGGGGGGTTATACATTTTACCACTTTGGAAGTGTCCCTCGCGCAATCTATTCAGTTTAGAAAAATATATATATTAGAAACCTCAATATCATATTTGAATACCTATCCATAGCTAAACCATACGTATGGGTCTGATTAAAAAAAAATAGTTTCAGTTCTAAGTATGGGGAACCTCCAAAATTAGATTTTTCTTAATGCGGTTCACAGAATACATTTTACCGGGTAAAACAGTGTGGTTCTTATAGTTTCAGAAAAAATTGGCTGTGACATACGGACGGACAGACAGATAGACATGACGACTCCATAATCATAATCCGTTTTTTGCAATTTTGCTACGAAACCCTAAAAACTAATAAAAAAAAAAAATAATTTCTAGTAATAAGTAGTGAGATATCTAGATCATAAGCTTTGGAAAGCTAAGATACGCTGTCTTAGCAAAATGTAGTCAAAGATGGGATTCTCGAGAAGTATGATACACACAGCCACGAAGTTCCATGAACATTAATCAAGTTCTGACAAATGGCAAAATATGTTTCCAGCTTTGTTATTAGTTACTTCCGTTATAAAAAATATAATTATAATGTGTAGATAAAACTAAAATTTGCATAAAATACAAAAACAAAATTCTTAATTCGCCAGAAGAATCATTATTTTATAATGTTTATGATGATGATGTAATGCATAATTAATTTCCTAGTAAATTACATTGGTCAGCCATCTTATTTTGAATAAAAAAGTTTGTAAGTATATTAGTCTTTCTGGCACCTGAGGTTTACCGATTCAGCAATTTCAATCAAAATTCAAGTCTCTCTGCCATCCTGCTTAACACTCAGCATCATTTCGTGTAGGTGTCACGGTCAATCGACCATGCTCACCCTGGTGTCAGAGTTCTTCGGAACCACCTCTCGGCCTTTGACGTGGTTAATTTGAATACCAGATGCAGCCAGGACCACCGGCGTAACGTGCCTTCCGAAGCACGGAATCATCTTTATTATGAGTTAATCAGGTAATTCAAGCCTGCAATATCCTAACCAAACTGGAAACAACTAAACAAAGTATGCTTCCGGTGGTAATCGAACCCACGACCCCCGGGTCTACAGGCAAACGCCTTAACCACTGGACCACGGAGGTTTGCATAACACTAACAACTATACTTAAGTATTATTTCCTAGATACATATTTACTTAATTCATCACCCGTGTGTGACCTACAAAATTTTCGCTCAGTCTCTTTAATTCCCTTGTGAATCTTATAGTAGTGATCTCAGAAATTTACTTGTGCAAGAGTTTCGAATTCCCGGCGCTCTTCTGGTCGCTTAAAAATTTCATTTCGAACGGATAAAAATTCTCCCGGACCGATATAAAGTATATTAAGGATTGCCGTCTTTTGTTGTTTGCGAAGAATTGTCGGCAAATATGATTCTAATAGATTTCCGATGGTTCCATCTAAGTTGGTCTGGGAGTAACAGAAAATCGATAGTGATAAAGTTTCTGAAATTGACAAACTGGTACAGAGCTTTCGTTTCAGAGATACCTATCGTATTTATTAGCTCTATACATAATTCTGTAATTAAATTGACGATTTTTATAATTTTATTCTGTACTAGCTGTTGCCCGCGGCTCCGCCCGCGTTAGTGTCGATCCCTCGGGAACAGTAGAATTTCCCGGAATCAAACATACCCTATGTCCTTCCTCGGGCCTCACACCTCCATACCAAATTTCTTTTAAATCAGTTCAATGGTTAAAGCGTAAAAAAACGACAGACAGAGTTACTTCGCATTTATAATATTAGTATCAGTATGGAAGTATGGATATTATTTATACTTCTAAGTCCAGAAATGAGAAAATTTCCATAAAACCTTTACCCTCCCATTTTACCCATTTAGGAGTGAATTTTGTCCATTTCACCCACATATATGTTTTGTAATTGTAATCGATAACTTACATACCTATTTATTTTCATACTTCATAGTCCAGAAATGAGAAAATTTCCAAACAAACTCCCTTCTGGGGGATTTTTTTCCGGTTGACCTACACAGATCTTTTTCAATTGTAATCATGAATTTATTTACCTATTTTCATACTTCTAAGTCTAGAAATAAGTAAATTCCTATACAATCTTTACCCCGCTATTTTACCCCTTCAGGGGAAAATATCGTCCATTTTACCTACACAGATATTTTTAATTGTAACCTAGAACTTATATACTTATTTTCATACGTCTAAGTCCAAAAATGAGAAAATTTCCATACAAAGTTTATACCACCCACCCACCCCCATTTTACGCCTTAAGGGGGGAATTTTGCAAATTTCATCTACCTACACACATCTTTTTTAATTTTAATCGAGAACTTATATACTCTCTTTCATAGATTTCTAATTCTAATTCTAAGTCCAGAAATGAGAAAATTCCATATAAATTTTACCCCTTTAGAAGTTAATTTCTTAATATCCTTTCTTAGCGCTCACTCACATCATTAAAAGAACCTCTGTACCAAATTTCAAGTTTCTAGGCGCAGCAGTTTCGGTTGGTTTGCGGTTTGCCCGCGCCTACGCCGCCGCCGTTAGTGTCCATCCCTCAGGAACAGTTTGGACCCTTGAAGGGGTGACTCAGGTCATCAATACGAACAACTTTTTCAATGGGACCAATGCTGGAAACTCAAAAAAAATTCGTCATTTCCATAAAAAAGAGTCCCACCGCCGCGGGCCAGTTTGTATGGGAATGTCGAATTTTGTTTTGAGTTCCCAGCATTGTTCCCAAAGGAAAAGTTGTTCATTTTGATGGTCTGAGTCACCCCTTTAAGGGTCCAAAACGATAAAAAAATCACCGTATATATTTGCAGGCAAACTAATGCCTTGAGTTCATTCAAATGACGATAACTTTTTTTTTAATGAACCTATTTTGATGAAACAAACTTTAGATGTTTTGCTGAGTTAAAACAAAGCAATTGGTGAAAGTTTGAAGTAAATCGGTTCAGTATTTTCGGAGAAAATCGTGATCATACATACAGACAGACAGACAGACAGACAGACAGACAGACAGACAGACAGACAGACAGACAAGAAATTCGAAAAAATTTTTTTTGCTTTCTATTATTCTTTTTAAGTGTCCCTCTATCCATTTCAGTCAAAAATTCTAAATGTACAGACAAAATATTTTTACTGTTTTATTATATGTATTGATATACCTATGTATATTTCTCCATAACTTTTATACGAATAAATATAAATAAATATATACGAACAAATCACACAGATTGAGCTAGCCCCAAAGTAAGTTCGAGACTTGTGTTATGGGATAATAACTCAACGATACTATTTTTTATAACAAATACATATATAGATACACACCCAAGACCCAGGCCAATCTGAAAAAGATCACTTTCCATCTTGACCTGGCCGGGGATCGAACCCGGACACTCCGTGTCGCAGGCTGGCGTGTTGACCGCTGCGCCACGGAGCTAGTCAAAACAATTGAATAGAATTTTATGAAACTAGGTAGATAAACATTCAGACGCGCACCTCCGTACCTGAGAATAAGGTTTTGACAGACAGACCGGCAGACAGACAGACAGTCAGACGGACAACAAAGGGATCCTATAAGCATCCATTTTTGAGGTACAGAACCCTAATAACGACAAAAGTAAAAGTCTGAATTACATCCCGCCTTTCAGACAACTCTTTTTTAAAGAACCAGAACGCGTAAAATTAAATCCTTTTATCTTCAATTATAATGTACATTCTATTTTAGGAATCCCTGAGCGTAGCCTTCCGAGGGACTCAGTCTTATTTAATATTAAGAGGTTCTTGTCGAAATAATGTATTATGGTAGTTCTAGCTAGTCGACGTAGTGGCTAAAGCCATTGCTTTGCTCGTTTACTATGAATTAACTTTTCCATACTGATATTTTCTAATGTTTTTGCAAGGTTTCATCATCATCATTATCAAGTCTTTTTAGTCTCCACTGTAGAAGCATGACCCTCTCTGTACAACCGGAACCATACTTGGCCAGAGCAGACAGAGGATTTGGCCTACACTCTTCTCGCTGGCCACACGGGTTGGAGAGGTCTCATTGATGTTTATGCCACTTACGACCTCCATGGGAAGACTAGGAGTGGTCCTATTCTACTCTGCCCGAAACCACACGGCTCGCGATTGTTACACATTTAAATTTAATCACCTAATAACTGCATAGTTCTTATAATCAAATGTCAACTTAGTCTACCTGCGATCAAGAAAACTGTAGTTTTCGAAACGTTAGGAGTAATAATAATGTTAAAAAAGCGATAAAAGAATATTAAATAATATATACTCATATTATAAAGCTGAAGAGTTTGTTTGTTTGTTTGAACGCGCTAATCTCAGGAACTACTGATTCAAATTGGAAAATTCTTTTTGTGTTCGATAGTCCATTTATTGAGGAAGGCTTTTTAGGCTGTAAAACATCACGCTGCAGCCAATAAGAGCGAAGCATCATTAAAAAATGTTTTAAAACAGGGGAAAATTGATAATCTATGCTAATTAATCATAATAACAGGAATTGCCGCGGACGAAGTCGCGGGCAACAGCTAGTTTAATTTAAATGTCTTCCATACTGGTATAGAGAAAAGATAAAACATAAAATGTACTCATAATCCATACTTCCATACTTATAATTACAAAAGTAACTTTGTCTTTTCACGCTTCAAACATTGAATCCGGGAAAGACATAGGGTACCTTTAATTCCGGGAAATTCTACTATTCCCGAGGGATCCACATTAAAGGTGGAAGTACGGGCAAAAGTTAGTTCTATATTTCTAAAACCCAACACAGTTTTTAGCGACAATCTAGCAACTTAACCTCTTTAGTAATTTTGCAGCGAACAATATACTTGTTTCTGAGATATTATCCTCGCATCACCTTTGACCCGGGTTGTTACACAACGCTAGTATATCGTTAGTTTGTTGAGAACTGAGATGTTAGATGATATGGTACATGCAATATGGTAAGTATATCCAAGCAGTCTTTTCAAGCTATAGACAAGGACTTATTTATCTATCATTATCATCATCATCATCATATCAGCCGCAAGAAGTCCACTGCTGGACATAGGCCTCCCCCAATGATTTCCAGAATGACCGGTTGGAAGCTGCCTGCATCCAGCGCCTCCCTGCGACCTTTGTCAGGTCGTCCGACCACCTGGTCGGTGGGTGACTGACGCTGCGCTTGCCGGTACGTGGTCGCCATTCCAGAACCTTTCTGCCCCATCGGCCATCGGTTCTACGCGCTATGTGCCCCGCCCACTGCCACTTCAAAGAACTAATCCGCTGAGCTATGTCGGTGACTTTTGTTCTTCTACGGATCTCCTCATTTCTGATTCGGTCTCGTAGAGAAACACCGAGCATAGCCCTCTCCATAGCTCTTTGGGTGACCTTGAGCTTTCTTATGAGGCCCATAGTAAGGGACCACGTCTCTGAGCCGTAAGTCATCACTGGTAACACACATTGATTAAAGACTTTTGTCTTTAGGCACTGAGGTATTGCGGACGAAAAGACAGTGCGGAGCTTCCCGAACGCTGCCCAGCCGAGTCGGATTCGTCGAAAGACCTCGTCCTTGAAGCCGGAACTGCCTGCCTGGATCAACTGTCCCAGGTAGACATATTGGTCTACAACTTCAAGGATGGAGTTCCCAACATAAACCGGTGACGGCGTAACATGGACATTCGACATGATCTTCGTTTTGTCCATGTTTATTTTAAGGCCCACCTGCTGTGAAACTCCATTGAGGTCATTGAGCATGGTACCTAAGTCCTCCAGCGATTCCGCCATGACAACGATATCGTCAGCAAATCTAAGGTGAGTGATATACTCGCCATTAATGTTGATGCCAAATCCTTTCCATTCCAGGAGCTTGAAGGCATCTTCCAAAGCAGCAGTGAACAGTTTCGGAGAAATGACGTCTCCCTGTCTCACGCCTCTCTGCAGTGGAATAGCCCTCGTGCTCTGCTCCTGTACTCGGACTGACATAGTGGCGTTTCTGTATAAACACTTCAACACTTCGATATACCGATGGTCAATGCGACACCGCTGGAGAGACTGAAGCACAGCCCATGTTTCGATCGAATCAAAGGCCTTCTCATAGTCCACAAACGCTAAGCATAGTGGCCGGTTATACTGCTTGGTCTTCTGTATAACCTGCCGCAGCGTATGGATGTGGTCTATGGTACTGAAGCCTTTTCGGAATCCGGCTTGTTCGGGAGGCTGGAAGGCATCAAGCCTGTTAGCGAGACGATTCGTGATAACCCTCGAAAACAGCTTATAGACGTGGCTCAGGAGCGTGATGGGTCTATAGTTCTTTAGTAGAGTATTGTCACCCTTTTTAAAGAATAGAACCACCACCCCCCCGTTCCAAGCCTCTGGCGTCACGCCCTCGAGCAAAACGGAATTAAAGAGCCTCTGAAGGACTTTTAGTACCGGCGTTCCGCCCGCCTTCAGAAGCTCTGCTGTGATTCCGTCTTCGCCCGGCGCCTTGTTGTTTTTGAGCTGTTTGAGGGCAATCCTAATCTCGTACAGGCTGATGTCCGGGATGTCTTCAGTATGGTGTCGGGTTAGCTTGGCTCTAGGGTCTTTAGCCAGGCTGTCGATGGGTTTAGCAATTGAGGTGTAGAGCTGTCCGTAAAACTTCTCAATCTCCCTCAGTACCTCGGACCTTGTCGACGCCACCTTGCCGTCCTCCGTCTTCAGCTTTGATAATCGGCTCTGCCCAATAGACTCCACTGTTGCGAACACTTTGGAGCCTTTGTTCTGCTCAATCGTCTCCTTTATACGCTCGGTATTAAAGGAGCGAATGTCGTGCCGCAGAGACTTCTGGATTCGTCTATTGAGCCGCCGATGTACATCAGCATCTTCAGAGGTCTGCAGTACCATGGAGCGTCGTTCAGCCATCAATTCTAGGGTCTGAGTAGAGATTTTTTGAGATTTTTGTTTACGGCAGGACTTAAAAATTTTAGATCCCACCGACTGGACAGCTTCTACAAACCCATTGTTTAATTCGTCCACTGAAACGCAGTCGTCTAGGCATTTGAAGCGATTAGAGAGCTCAAGCTGGAAGATCTCATGGTTCTGGATATGGGCATGAGATGGTCGGATCGTAGACTTCATCAGCCGACCCCTCTCACGTCTAAGATCGATATTCAAGATGCCTCTCACCATTCTGTGATCGCTACCGATTTTTATCTTGCTGATCACGGAGACATCATTGAATATCTCTCTCCTAGTCGACATGATGAAGTCTATCTCCTGTTTCACTGGGGCCTGGCCCTTCCTAGTTGGACCTATCCAGGTCCATTTCCTTTGTGGTGGCTTCTTGAAGAAAGAGTTCATCGCAAAGAGTCCCTCTTTCTCCAAGAAGTCAGCCAGCATATGGCCCCTATCGTTTCGATCCCCATATCCGAATCGTCCCACCCTGAACTCTCCGTCACTTTGTCTGCCCAGTCTCGCGTTAAAGTCCCCCATAACCACCGTAAAATAGGTTTTGGAAGCATGTATGGCCCTACTGATGTCCTCATACACGCTTTCCACCTCTTCATCTGAGTATTCCCCGGTCGGCATGTATACCTGTATGACCTTCAGCGAGTATCTTTTAGATACTCTGAGTATAAGGTATATCACCCTGCTAGAAATACTTTCGATGGTTACGACGTTGTTTACGAGGGACCTATGGACGAGAAACCCGACACCATGCTGGGACTTTTTAAAGTCACCCTCCCGGTGATAGAGTAGGTTACCAGACTTTAGGGTTGTCGTGCCCTCTCCCTCTCTTCGGACTTCAGACAACCCTACTACGTCCCATCGTAACCTACTCATTTCCGCTTCCACTTCCTGGACCTTTTCGTCAAGCCTCATCGTGCGTATATTGTGTGTTACCAGGGCCAGTTGTCGTCGGGGGTGGTAGCCGGGTCGTATCCGGGGATTCTTAGCACCCCCTGCCCCGCCGTTACCGTGACCGCTACCTAAGTCAGGAATAGCGGGGCTGCCGGAGACTAGGGGCCTGGTCCTTCTTTTCATATACATTAAGGGGATATTGCCATACTCACCACGCTTGGCAGGCGGGTTGGCGAGCGCAGTTGTTTTTTTCTGGCTTTATGCACCTCCAACGCTGCTGCCCGTCGAAAGCGTTTTAAGCTAGGGATGGATGGGAATTGGCTGGACTTGGGAAATAGGAAAAAGGTTGTTGGGATACTACTCACTCGGATGAATTGGGGATGAGCAAGTAGCAGCTCGGGGAGCCGGGCGCGCGTACCCGAAGTCATATCTACTACCACCGGACAGGCAGTTGAGAATGGCACCCCCTGACCTATTTATCTATACTAATAATAAATCTGTAAGTTACTTCGTTTTCAGAGATATTGTGTTTATCAGATTCGACTAAAATTAATTTTTCACATCAGATTACCAACGATTTTTTCTCTTTCTGGTAACCTAACTCTTGTATTTCTATCTCTCTTCATTCCCGAGATCATAATAAATCATAAAGTCTGATCTAACCACTAAAATGAATTACATATAAGGCATATATAGCCCTAGGTGTAAAAAAACTTTTATTTCATAAATTATCATAAACTTTGGGGAAGGTATCAAAGATATAAAGATTTATTCAGAAAATAGGCCTTTTCAGGCACTTTTTCACGTCAATTCACATTTTTAATAATACTTATTATATTATATTCAAATTATTAATTATTGTTTAAAAGCTTCTAGTTAGTTCTCTTCTAGATTTAATTCTCGTCTCGTCACTTGATCACGTAGCAAAATCTGGACAGTACCCTGCTGAAGCGTTTTCTCATCATGATCTTATTTTCCTTTCATATAAAGTCCGACCCCCTAAGTTTAAAACCAAAATCCTAATGCAGCGTAATTTTGGTGCTATTGATATAGATCGCTTGCGTATTGATGCTATGAGCTGCGATTGGGACTCGGTTATCAATACTGGTTCTGTTAACACGCAGGTTGAAAAATTTAACAATGTTATTTTAGGACTTTTCGATCGTCATGCTCCGTTGCGTCCCGTGCGTGTTAAGCACTTGCCGGCACCGTGGCTAACTGATGACATTAGGGCAGCTCAGGCTAAGAAGAACAAGGCAAAAGCTAAACTCAAAACAGATCCAGACAGATATCGTAATGAGTACATAAAGGCCAGAAATCACTGCAATAAGATGTGTAGGGAGGCTCAACGTCCACATTTTCAAATCTGTCCAAAATGGTAATCCAGCTAAAGTCTGGAAATTCCTACGATCAATTGGAGTTGGCAAATCTCAAGATAGTAGCAATTCTAATTTGGATATTGACAGTCTAAATAATTATTTTTCATCGTCTGTTACACTTGATGCTAACACCAAACAGAATACTCTTAATTCACTTTACTCTCATCCAACTCCGGTCACTTCCTTATTTGCCTTCTCTCATGTTGCCGATTGTGATGTTGAGAGAATAGTACGATCTATTTCTTCGAATGCTGTTGGTAGTGATAGCATTGGTCGTGCTATGATTATCCCCATCCTTGATATACTTCTCCCTATCCTGACTATTATCATTAATAATTCTTTATTTTCGGGTATCTTCCCTGACGCCTGGAAGGATGCACATATTACCCCGTTGCCAAAAAATAACAATCCTTGTTCTTTCTCTGATTTCCGTCCTATTTCCATACTTCCATTCCTCTCCAAAGTCCTTGAACGTATAGTACAGATGCAACTGAACCATTTTTTAAACGTTAATAATCTACACAATCCTTTCCAATCTGGTTTCCGTCCCGGTCATAGTACGACCACTGCTCTAATTAAAGTCACCGATGATATTCGTCTCGGTATGGATAATAAAGAAGTCACGGTTTTGACTCTCCTTGACTTTAGCAATGCATTCAATACAGTTGACTTTGATATACTGCTTGCAACCTTAAATTCTCTCAACATATCTCCAACGGCAATTGAGTGGTTTCGATCTTATCTGTTTGGGCGTCGACAGCGTGTTCGCGTTGAGGAGAATTTATCTTCATGGTGCGATACAGTTGCCGGCGTACCACAGGGTGGCGTGTTATCTCCTCTCCTTTTTTCTCTTTTTATTGATTCCATTACCGCGCAGCTTCAGTCTTCCTACCACTTATATGCTGATGATCTACAAATTTACACAAAGGCTAATGTAGATAACTTCACAAGTGCAGTTGTGAAAATCAACCAAGACCTCGAGAACATATCTGTCTGGAGCAAATCTCATGGCCTCCTTGTGAATCCCTCAAAATCCAAGGCAATCATCATCGGCAATCCCCCACTTACCTCTAGAATAGACATGGCTCGTTTACCACAAATTTTGTTCAATGGGGTTCCGATATGTTACAGTGAAAGAGTTAAAAATTTAGGAATCTGGATGGACAATAAACTTTCTTGGTCACCTCATATTGCAGAGCTCAGTAAAAAGATTTTTTGTGCTTTCGGCTCTTTTAAACGGTTAAGCAAATTTCTACCAATAGACACCAAAACTATGCTTGCTCAGTCCCTTCTCCTTCCTATCCTTGACTATGCAGACACTTGTTTCCTTAACCTTACTCAGCAGCAACTTAATAAACTTGAGCGTCTCCAAAATCTCTGTATTCGATTTATCTTTGGCCTTCGTAAATATGACCATGTTTCTCAGTTTCGCTCACAGCTCAAGTGGCTGCCAATCAGACTTCGCCGAAATTGGCATATCCTCTCTCTCTTGTTTTCAATTTTATTCAATCCAGCATCCCCAAGATATTTGAGGGAACGCTTCGTGTTTTTCAGTGATATCCCAGAGACTCACAAATTGCGTAGTTCCGAGAATTGGCGACTTCAGACTCCTACACACTCTACTCAATTTTATTCTCAGTCGTTTACTGTCGAAGCAGTTCGACTATGGAACTCATTACCACTGCATATCCGATGTGCTCAAACGCTAGCCAGTTTTAAATCTCAAGTCAAATCACATTTTCTTTCCTCTTTGTAGTTTTTATTCTTTATCTCTTTTTCCTTTTTCATCTTGTTATTTTGGACATTTAAATTCTGTATGCTATATTATATTTTATGTATGTATATATGTAATCTTTTATATTCCTGCTATTTCGTTTCTATTTCTAATTGCACCGTACCTAATATCTTTCTCTCAATTTCCCAATTACCCAAAGGTAGCCTGGAAGAGATTGCTGTGCGATAAGGCCGCCTTTTGTACATTTTTCTTTTCAGTTCTATATTTTTTGTAACATATTGTTTGAATGTGCAATAAAGTGTGATAAATAAAATAAATAAATAAAAAAAGCTACAAACTACTAGCGCTTCGGAACCGACCACTGCAGAGAAGAAGACGCCGAAAGAAACTCTTCAACAGTATTGGTCGCCTACTTGCCTGAAGGGCTTTGTATGATATTTAATATTTTTCTTTTTTTTTTCTGATGTCATGTTATATACAATTTTAATTTACATATTTTTGTGGAACACGTTATGTTAGCGATCGAGCGTGCAACAACAACAGATATGATAAAAGTCTCTAAGAGGCCGAGCAGACCTGTCCCCCCTGGCAGCACCCGTTCACGAGTTGGCGCATGGATCAGCCATCGCTGAGCTCAACCATATTAGAGGGAACTCGACGACCCGACACACAACGCCGCCACCAGTTTGAACATTTTAGTGAGCATGACTTACTCGATCTCAAGCACAAAACTCGAAAACTAATTGTCGACACTCGTTGACCGCAAACATATACATGTTTTACAATTGAGCGTTGATTTTAGACAATTATACAAAATAAAATAGCAGCAACAAAAAAAGAAAACAATTATAAGTAAAATTAAAATAAAAGCGTTTAGAGAAGTCCTGCATATCACTCGAGGTCTCGACTCCAAGCATTCTTATCAACGAAATAATCATTAATGCCATAATAAGCTCTTTTCAATAATATATTTTTTGTAACGTCGTTAAACTTCGGAAATGGCAAAGCTTTAATATTGTCAGGAATTTTATTATACAAACGAATACTAAGCCCTAAGGATGTATTCATAGTTTTCTGTAGTCTAAAAGCTTCATTAACTAGTTTATTTTTGTTTCTAGTATTGTATGTATAAACATGACAATTCTTAACATATTTGTGAATATTTTGATGTACGTGCATTATATTAGCAAGAATGTATTGTGACGCAACCGATAAAATTCCAGTTTCCTTAAATAACTCTCTAAGAGAATCCCTAGCCCCTAGTTTATAAATTGATCGAATAGCACGCTTTTGCAGAACGAAAATGCTGTTGACGTTTGCACCATTTCCCCAAAGCAATATCCCGTAAGACATTATACTATGGAAATAGCTAAAGTAAACAAGACGTGCTGTTTCGACATCTGTCAGTTGTCTTATTCGCCAAACGGCGTATGCCGCGGAGCTTAGTCTACCAGCAAGAGCTGTAATATGTGGACCCCATTGTAACTTTGAGTCGAGAGTTATTCCTAGAAATTTTGTCGAGTCAACAAATTCTACCACTTCATCATTAACAACTATTTTTGTGGGCACATGCCTAACATTAGGGGTACAAAATTTGACACATTTAGTTTTTTTAGCATTTAGCAGGAGATTATTAGCTGTAAACCAATCTAATACCTGAGCGAGAGTGTCATTTACATCGTCAAAATTTGTCTTCTGTCTATCAACTTGAAAAACAAGTGATGTGTCATCAGCAAATAACACAGCTTTACATGCACAGGCGTAGAATGGCAAATCATAAATATAAATGAGAAATAATAAGGGCCCCAAGATAGATCCCTGAGGAACTCCCATTTTGACAGACGTCCCACTTGATTTAACTCCATTAAAACTAACTTTTTGTATTCTATTTACCAAGTATGATTTAATTAGCCTCAAAGATTCATTTTTCACCCCATAATAACTTAATTTATTTAATAGCGTTTCATGGTCTACACAGTCGAATGATTTAGTAAGATCACAAAAAACTCCTATTGCATTTTGCGACTTTTCCATGCCTCTAGGATATGCGTGAGCAAAGCAACTCCTGCATCTGTGGTGGAACGACCTTTAGTGAAACCATATTGTTCACTATGGAAAAGTTTATATTTATTAAAGAAAGAAAGTAACTGTTTGAATATTAACTTTTCAAAAATTTTACTTAAGACTGTTAGGATTGAAATTGGGCGATAATTATTAGGATCGTCTTTACTTCCCGCCTTATGCAGAGGTATAATCTTACTACATTTCATCAGATCGGGAAATGTTCCGGTATATACACATTCATTAAATATTAACGCTAGATTTGGAGCTATATCGCCTATAATATTTTTTATTAAGGAAACAGAAATATCCCATAGATCCCCAGTTTTTTAACGTTTAATTCATTAAAAGTGTCGATAATTGTTTGGGGAGTCACATTTTCAAAAATTTAAGTATTGTTACATTCTGGTATATGATCAAGATAAACCCTTATGCATTTGAAGTGGTCTAACGTGTAATCAATTTCGCGTTGAGTGTCTAAACAGATACATAATAGTGCAACTGAATTTGTATGGGTCATCAAATACCATTATGCTTGTTAAATTTTGTCATTTGCTAATAATGCATATCGAATGCAATCATGAAATATTATCGCTCTAATAATATCAACTTTATACTAAGAAATAGAGATAATAAAAAACCGGTCAAGTACGAGTCGGACTCGCGCACAAAGAGTTCCGTACCGTTATCTAAAAAAACGGCAAACAAATCATGTCTGTTGTATGGGAGCCCCCCTTTTATATTAATTTTATTTTTATTTATTTATTTATTTTTAAAGTAAATATATAAATAAATTTTCTGTGAATATTTCAAGCGTCTACCTGTTGCCTTGATAACGGCAACAGGTAGACGTGATATCGAGCATTAACAAGCAAAGTTACAAGTTGTATGGGAGAACCCTTAAATATTAATTTTATTCTATTTTTTAGTATGTTTTGTTATAGCGGCAACAAAAATACATCATCTGTAAAAATTTCAACTGTCTAGCTATTACCGTTCATAAGATGACATACAGACAGACAGACAGACAGACAGACAGACAGACAGACAGACAGACAGACAGACAGACAGACAGACCGACAGACAGACAGACAGACTGACAGACAGACAGAAAGACAGACAGACGGACAGCGGAGCGAAATTAATAGGGTCTCGTTTTTACCCTTTGGGTACGAAACCCAACAAAAGAAGAAAGATTTGCCAGTGAACAGATCATCCCGATTTCAAAGCATCACACAATACAACCGACTCAGTAAACAGACTCAGATGATAAAGAATTTAATTTACATTTTGTTGGGGCTAAATATACTTCGAACTATGTGGCCATAGTTATACGAATCTGTGGCCACCACAGAACAAAAAACACATTAGAAGTGTTTCACACGTGATTTTTATGAAAACCAGCATCGCCTCATTTCAAGCATACTACTAACGCAATACAATTGAGTAGAAACTTCTCCTATGGTCAAAGATTCACTAGGACTTCTCACTTTACACGTAAGAATAGAACATGTCGGCATTTTTCAATTCTTTTTTCACGTAAATCTTCATTTTGTTCCTTTGACGATCGCGGGACAAACTACTTAGGTGATTCAAGTGAGTTGATCGAGCGCATTTTCGGCGCGCGTGCCACGCTCCCTTGCCATTTCTAATGTCTTTGTTGTTCTGTGGTGACCCCCTTGGTTTTCACACACCATAATAGCGATGATTGGCCATAATTCCGCCATCGCACCTACACGTAATACGCTCCATTCTTCAATGTCGGCTATTGTTAACGGCTATAAAACATTACTGAAACCTACGTTTAATATTCCTTTTTTGGTAGTGCTTTTAATATAGAATTATTGCTTACTCAAGTTGTGTAATAAATAAAATTGAAAGGTCTTCCATGCTGGTCTGGGAGAAAAGAGAAAACACGTAGAATGTGCCAGCTGCTTCTCTTCCCGCGTAGACAGTAAAAGCCGGTCAAGGGAATGGGTGAAAATCTAAAGAAGCATGACAATAGGCCATGCGGCTAGCAACCCATCACTATTTTGATTCGGTTTTCCACTTTTACGCCCACCAACACGATGAATGTGGCCTTTCGGTCTTATGACTTTAGGCTCTATCTACCCCGTAAGGGATAAAGACGTGATAATATGTATGTATTTATGCAAGGTCAGCGTTCAAGAATATTTTTAAAACTAGTTTCTATTTATAGAATCGTTCAGTACTTGTAACATGTAACTAAAATATCATTAATATTGGTATAACCTTTTTTTGTCTCACTTTTTAGCGCCTGGCCACCCATGGCATATGGCAGTCGCTTCCACTGCCTGTTTGCTTAGATCTTTTAAATTACTTAACGGATTTTAATGCACTTTTCAGCAATAGGTAGAGTGATTTTATATATAATACTCGTACATACACGGGCGGAGCTAGGGTAAGCTATTAATAACTTAGAACCGCTAGACAGATTTTAATGAAATTTGATATGGTAATAGCTGATACCGTGGATTAACATATAAGCTACTTTTTCCCCGACTACACAAAAAATGAGATCGTCGGGTCAGCTAGTGTAAAATTAATGTCATTAATAAAGAATTGTGCAGTATTTGACATATTGACTGCCTCCGTTGCGCAGTCGTTTACATACCAGCCATAAAAAGGGTCGGAACGGGTAAAAACTTATAAATAATTAAATAATAAATAAATAAATATATACGGACAAATCACACAGACTGAGCTAGCCCCAAAGTAACTTCGAGACTTGTGTTATGGGATACTACCTCAACTTATACATATTTTATAACAAATACATATATAGATAAACATCCAAGACCCAGGCCAATTTGAAAAAGATCATTTTCCATCTTGACCTGACCGGGGATCGAACCCGGGCACCCTCGCAGCCTGGCGTGTTAACCACTGCGCCACGGAGCTGTCATACTTTATTTCTACAGGTTGATGTCCACGGTTCTGGAGATGAATATTTTGCGACAGGCATCCGACAGTAAGATCATTCGCCAAATCAAATCATCATTCATCATCATCATCATCCTTATCCTTACTTCCTTACTAATATTATAAATGCGAAAGGGAGTTTGTTTGTTTGTTTGTTACGCTTTCACGCCGTAACTACTGAACCGATCATCATGAAATTTTGCATACAAGTTCTCTGAGTGCGGAGAAGGACATAGGCTACCTTTTATCCCGGGAAAAGTACTATTCCCGTGGGATCGACATTGACGCGGGCGGAGCCGCAGGCGAAAGCTAGTCATTAATAAAGTAGTAAAGAGTCCACTACTGGACAAAGGCCTCTCCCTGGAGACTTCGTTCCATGGGAAGATATTGCCATACTCACCGCGCTTGGCAGGCGGGTTGGCGAGCACAATGTTTATGAGCTCTATCTTATATATTAACAGCCTCCGTGGTCCAGTGGTTAAGGCGTTAGCCTGTTGACCCGGGGGTCCGGAAGCATACTTTGTTTAGTTGTTTACAGTTTGGTTAGGACATTGCAGGCTTGAATCACCTGATTGTCTGATAATAAAGATGATTCCGTGCTTTGGAAGGCACATTAAGCCGGTGGTCCCGGCTGCCATCCGGTAGTCGTTAAAGGAACCACGTCAGAGGCCGAGAGGCGGTTTCGAAGAACTCTGACATCAGGTAGGGCATAGTCGATTGACCGTGACACCTACTCGAAATGATGATGATTGAAACTAAATTGACGATTTTTAATTTTTTTTTCTTTATCTATGTATGTTACTCCTCCATAACTCTTAAACGAATTACCAGAATTTTATAAAACTTCGTAGATATACATTTAGACGTACAGGACACACAGGAGAGGCTAGTTAATTTTTTCTATGTTAAGTTTCGAAATCGCAATGTACGCGAACGGAATCCCGGGCACTGCTAGTATAACATATAATCTGTGGTATTCATAAAATGAGTAGGTAACTAGGTATTGATTACCTACTCCAAATAATTTATAGCTTTACAAAAGTTAAGTACCATTTCATAGAATTGTACCGTTTTATTTTGAACTTTCTTAAGTCATTAACTATTCAGGATAATTATATTAAAATAGCCGGCTAATTTCGTAGAAAGCTCGAGGCTTTGCAGCAAAAAAGCTAATTAGTACACGCCAACATCTTTCAAGCTTTTTGGTGCGACAACGCTTTATATTATTCAGTATTATGAATATTTTACAAAGAACTTTCTGAACTGTCTTGTCTTAAGACGTGCTTTTGGATTTAAGAGTTGATAGTTAGATATATGTAAGTTACTTCGCTTTGTTGAATTCATTTAGCCCCCAAAGCAAAAGAGGGTTCTTTATTTACAACAACGTTGATGTCTATTTGTATGTTTGGGTGTTTGTTTGTGTGTTTGTCTAAATCGTACGGCTGAACCGATTTTTATGCAGTTTATTGAACAGTTAAACTGATTTTGAGCTATAATTGATGCTTTTGATTTGAGTAGCATGCTAAACTGATTTACATCAAAAAATGGGGGAGGGATGTGCCTCTAGTTCTCTCACTCACGGAAGAAAGTTTCAACATAGTTTAAGCAGCAAAACTCAACTCAAACGTCGATTTTCTGTGAGAATGTGGTACTTCCCCGGACGAGCCGACCCTTTCATGCTACTAGCAAAAAATAATGTTGTCGGTAGCGTGGCTCTACCATAACTACAAATGTTGCGTCTTCCAGGGTCAAGGCTCCGAAATTAAAGCTTCACAATACTTTTAGGCTTATAATGAACAGTTTCCAATCATAAACAATCGATAAACTTCGATGATCAGCTCGATTCAAATGGATATTGAAATGCGGTGGCGCGACGTGCTCACGGCTCGGCGCTCAAATCAAAGGTGACGGTTATATCCGTTCACCCACCGATCTCTTCTCAAGTTTTCGAATCCACCCTAGTCTAAATTTGCCATTTCAATGTCTTACAATTTTATTTTAATGTAGCAACTATAGAGATAAGATCTGATAATGTCTATGGTAGCAACACTAATTACAGTTTTCGGCTGTCGCCAAGAGATGACGGGACAAGATCTTCGACATGTATCTCTCTCATCTCTCTCTCTGACACACGCCATTTTTTTAAATCTATGCATAAGAACGTATTGTGTATTTCATAAATAAATTCTGCTCCGAAAGTAAGGTCACAGAAGTCAAGGCATTCAAGTCTGCAATTATCGCACACCCAACTTTTAGCCGTAATAAGAGAATCCATTATTTTGAATGTGATAAGTGCCTTTACCATTCAGGTCAAATTAAGTCAAGCCTTATTTAATTTAATACTTCTAAGGGATTGAAATCTTAAAAGAAAAATATCGTCGAATTAAAGACTAAAAAATGCAATTATCGTTTATATTTAAAGTGTTTTGACTAGCTCCGTGGCGCAGCGGTCATCACGCCTGCCTGCGACACGGCGTGACCGGGTTCGATCCCCGGCCAGGTCAAGATTGAAAATGATCTTTTTCAGATTGGCCTGGGTCTTGGATGTGTATCTATATATATAATTGTTATAAAATATAGTATCGTTGAGTTAGTATCCCATAGCACAAGTCTCGAACTTACTTTGGGGCTAGCTCAATCTGTGTGATTTGTCCGTATATATTTATTTATTTAATATTTATTTATTTGTTTTAAGTGTAAATTTCTAGATATTTAAAATAAGTGCTAGTATAAACATAGGGGAGATTTTAATCAAAAGAGGGGAGTAGGCGACCTATACAGTTGAAAAGAGTTTTTTGACGAGATAACATCTATAAATCGATGAACGCCGGCTGCACGCATGAAAAAGTGTCACGTTTTGTGCGCAAGTGAGAGCGTGAAACAAGCGAAAGAGAGGCACGATCAGCCTAAGCGTTCGGCTTGTGACGCATCACGTAGAATTATCGTCCGTAAACCGACTTTAAAGACAGCCATTTTGTTTTTCGGTGTTTTTTTATCTGCTGTAGTCGGTACCGAAACGCTAGTGGTTTGTAGCTTTTACACAATATTGAATACTAGCTTTTGCCCGCGGCTTCGCTCGCGTTAAAAGTATTGAATTTTCATTATAAACTTTCATCCCCTATTTTATCCCCTTGGGGGTAGAATTGATCAAAATCCTTTCTTAGCGGATGCTTACGTCATAACATCTACCTGCATGCCAAATTTCAGCCCGATCCTTCCAGTGGTTTGGCCTGTGCGTTGATAGATCACTATGTCAATCAGTCACCTTTGATATTTTTAAGTGTTTATACATATTTTGCATTTTACAATGCTATTTTTGATATACTCTCATTAAATTAAGAAATAAAATATGGTAAAAAAAAATTCTAAGCGTGCGGGATTTGAACCTGCGACCTTAAGCCTATGTACGACTTACGCTCTTCCAACTGAGCCACCGCCTGTTCCAACCTTTACGTATTAAGTAAAATTCCCCTTATACGTATTAAGGTTTAAGTCACCTAAATAATAAATAATAATTTCAGCGCCGAGGTTGGAACAGGCGGTGGCTCAGTTGGAAGAGCGTAAGTCGTACATAGGCTTAAGGTCGCAGGTTCAAATCCCGCCCGCTTGGAATTTTTCACCAGTCACCTTTGAGTTGTATATGTTTAGATAGAAGAAGAAAGATACGTAAATGAGCATCATTCAAAATGTGCAAAGACGTAAAAAAAGTGCTAGAAAACGACGCATGTGATATAAATAAATCTTTAAACATTTGAAAAGTCACAATGTATGGAAATGAAAGGTGTACAGAAGTGTTTTGTTTCAGTTTGAAGACTATCGATCGTTAAACGCAAACAGCGATAATTTGTATAGCTCTTATCATTACATTACATACTATTACGTCTTTTTTCTATAATAATATAAGAATAAAAAAATAATCTCAATAAAGAAGAAATAAAAACACAACCGACAATTATATATATATATATATATATATATATACGGACAAATCACACAGATTGAGCTAGCCCCAAAGTAAGTTCGAGAATTGTGTTATGGGATACTCAACGATACTATATTTTATAACAAATACATATATAGATACACATCCAAGACCCAGGCCAATCTGAAAAAGATCATTTTCCATCTTGACCTGACCGGGGATCGAACCCGGTCACTCCGTGTCGCAGGCAGGCGTGACCGCTGCGCCGCGGAGCTAATCAAAATTATTTTTATTGTTGGTTGTAGTATGAATATCTGCTAATTGTACGTGAGGCCGTCTGTGTAGTATATGCATTACAATAGGATTATCTTATCTCTATGATTAAAATAAGATAAAAAAAAAATTATTTGCTTAAACATGTGTAGGTTACTCTAAGTTGTATAAAACGTCATACAAACGTTAAAGATGATTAAACTCTAAATTCTCGTCAATGTTACGCAAGTTAATCTCAATGACAATAATACAATAGATCGGTTAAGCCGATTATAAGATATGCATTATAATGGAAGGTAATTACAAATACTTATTACGTCTTATAAAACGTGTACTAACCTTTAGTATCTGGTTTAAACCAACATCCGACCAAAATAAGTCGACACTTATCACTTTGACGTTTGGTCAACTGTCATTGTCACTTTGTTTTGGACGGATAATGATTTAAACCAGGTACTAATGATCGTTCTCTTTTTATAATAAAACTGATTACGTTTTAATTAATGTTTATATATAGCATTAATAATATCGTTGAATTAGTATTGCACTACACAAGTTCATAGCTAACTATAGCTCAATTCGTGTGATTAGTCCGAATTTGTTTATTTTTTTTTTATATTAATCATCATAATGTATCGCCAGATTTCAATAGTCCACTGCTGGTTATAGCATCTCTTAATGCATGATTCCCAGTTCGGTCTTGTGTCTTACGATATAAGTTTCAAACGATTTTTAATATGTTATAAAGTTATTATAAATACTATATTATATTACACTGTCAATAGATATATGTACTAAATTCTATTTCTCTTCTGAAGGTTCATCTCTTCTAAACTCCGTGGCGCAGTGGTTACCACGCCAGCCTGCGACACGGAGTGCTCGGGTTCGATTCCCGGCCAGGTCAAGATGGAAAATGATCTTTTTCACATTGGCCTGGGTCTTGGATGTTTATCTATATATGTATTTGTTATAAAATATAGTATCGTTGAGTTAGTATCCCATAACACAAGTCTCGAACTTACCTTGGGGCTAACTCAATCTGTGTGATTTGTCCGTATATATTTATTTATTTATAAAGCTATATAGAAACGACGACTAGGTATTGTATCCGAAACAACACTCTTGATTAAAAAACAATTACTTAGAAAGTGCTTTATTAGCATTACGCTATAGGTTCAATTGATCTTTTTTGTTAACAAATGTTTGATAACAAAAAGGACTATATTAACTAAGTCTCATTTTACTCGCATAATCGATATAAAATAGCACTGAACGTAACAACTACATAATCAATCAATTTTTCGATACCATTAGAAACCTATAAACTAATAAAAAACACAAAAACTCACACTATAAATAATCACTACCGAATTACTAACTCGCTAGGTGGCACCACTATCTGTGATCTCTGACACAAACGGAGACTCATCTATCATCCAAATTGATTTTGAGAAATTACTTACACTTTATTCCAGATTGTTATAGAATTCCCGCCTACATGAACCAGTTCGCTTTCAATACAAAATTCCATTTCAATACGACAAAGAAAACTGTTTTTTATTAAAAAGGAATAGAGTTTCATTTTGTGGACGAGTTGAGTTCTTAAATCTGATTAAAAAGTCATTAAATCAAATATTGTTGGTAAATATAATGTTGTGTAAGTTGTACGAAAAGAATTTTCTAGAAAGAAAGATCTGGAACGCGGATGTTTGTTACATAATATTTTATACCATTACAGAAATAAATCAGCCATTACATATTATCTTTAACTGCTTGTCCGGTGGATGCAAGTATGTTTTGCGTCCTTGACCTCCCTAGTTGCTACTTGATTTTCCCCCATTCATCCCAGTGAGTAGTATCTCAACACCTTTATTCTTCTCCTAGATCCAACAAAGTCATATCCTTTCCGAGTATTAAAATACTCCAGATGGGCAGGAGCATCGGAAGCACAAGAAGCCAAAGAAACTGAGCTCGCTAAACCGTACCTGCCAAGCGTGGTGAGTATGGCAATATGCTTCATTGGAACGAACAATCCTTAGAAGAATAAATAAATAATAAATAAATATATACGGACAAATCACACAGATTGAGCTAGCCCCAAAGTAAGTTCGAGACTTGTGTTATGGGATACTAACTCAACGATACTATATTTTATAACAAATACATATATAGATACACATCCAGAAGCCCTTGTCCAGCTGTAATGATATTTATTTTTATGTGTTTTATTTTGCATGGCTTCATACATACATATTAGTTGATTTTCAAATTTATTGTAAAAAAATGAGTTAAATCAAATATCTTTTGATTAAAACTAACGCGAGATAATAACATTATTTATATGTGAATTACGGGTTACTCACGTACGAAGTCAGCTACAGGCCGACATGTTTCAACCTCATCCGGAGGTCTTCCTCAGGGCGAATGTGAACCGAGACGCGCGCACGGAGTCGTCCCGATTCGCACTGACACTAGTGACGAGCGACGCGGCATGCGGGGGCGGCGCGGGCAGCGCGGTCCGCGGCTCGCTGTGCTCTCTGTGACAGTGCTGGGGTTGATGGGGGTTGCTAATGTTCTGCATTGATGATTCCCGTAGCTTTTTTGAGAACCCCATTTCCGTCTTCATCATCATCAGTGGCTGACATTGTGCGTACGTCAAAAGAGCTCACTGTGTCAAGTTCTGTTGGCTGAACATGGCTTCTACTGTCCGTTTTCTGAAGCAATGTACGTGAGTAACCCGTAATTCACATATAAATAATCAAATACCTCACTTGTAAAAGTCGAATAGTTGTGTTAGGTGTCGTAAGCCTTAAGGCGCTGTATCCCTTAACCCTTTGTAGCGGCTGAAAGTGGAGATACCGGTTGGCCTGTCCCTAGTCTCATTTCAAACCCGTGTCGGCCATTTTCGTGTTAATTTTCACTTTTAATTTAATAATTCAATAATTATAGCCAAATATTGTATTTTTTTTAGGTATCCATCTGGCTCATTTAGTTATACTTTTTATAGTCACAAAAAAGTTGTTAGTTGTGGGGAATGAGATATGGTGGAGAATTGAATCACCGCGATTGTATCATGCGGTAGCTCAGATGGCAGAGCGTAGGTCGTACGTTGTACGTCGTACGTACCTAGGTCGCTGGTTTATGTCCCGCCCGCATGCAATTTTTTCACCGTATTTTATTTCTTAATATATAATAACTTTATGCAAAATGGTGGATCCCACTTTATCTAATTATTATTTAATTTAAACACCTCTATATTCGCGAGATATAAAAAACAGTGATTTGCATTCGCAATTGCGCGGTTATTATGTTTGTATCCGACGAACACAATATTGGCGCAAAATTCGTGTATTTTTTCTTGTCTGTGCAAATTTGTGTTCAATTCATCTGAACATTCATACCAATTTATTGCCGCTGGCTTTATGCAAAATAGATACGAATATACAAATGTATAAATGGGTATCTCTTGGATAGGCATGTAACATCCTCGTCTTCATCGTCACTTACCATCAGGTGAGATGGGAGACAAATGCCTAATTCAATATTTAGTAAAAAAAAAAAAAAAAATATTTTGGCTTTGACATGATTTGATTACAGTACATACGTAATACATATACATTATACATTTTATAGTAGTGATTTGGGGAAAGGAGCGCAATAAAGAAATAGGATCACAAGGGCGTCGCCGCATTTGAGTAAGATGGGGGTAGACAATTAGTGAGGGGGGTGGACTAAAAGCCTAGACGGGAGGTTTGATATTTTTAATGTAGGTATACGTTAAACTGTGATTGTTATTACTACTCTCTAGAAGTAATAAAGGGTTGAAAAGAGACCTTTATTTAGTAATGCCAAAGTCAAAGATTTTTATTTAAAATTGGATCATTTTGAACGTCATATTTTTATTTCTTTTTTAATATATAAAAAATACATAAAATAACTAACGAAGAGTTTAGATAGAGTAGGAGAAAAAAGATCTATTTGAACTTTGATAGGAAATCGAAGAGGTAATATGTTAGGGTATTTGTTGCTACATGATCAGTTATGAAAACTATTATAGAAGGCAAAATAGAGGGACGGAGAGGGAGAGGGCCCCCCCCCTACGGGGGGAAATCCGAAGGGCTCGGGCTTCGCCCTCGCCCTTCCGATGTAAAGAAGGGATCGACCAATTGGAATTGAAAAAGCCCAGGCACAATTTTTTTAAACAGATAAAGGAAAAAGTGGAAAGGGTTTCGTACCAGGACGTAAAAAGACTGAAATAGAGTAAGATGGAGGGAGCTCCACCGACAAGAGCGTTGCTCTTAAATTTTGATGATGATGATGATTCAAAATCGACATACTACTAGCATTTCGGAACGTCCACTGGTGAGAAGAACAGGCCGAAAGAAACTCCAGACCTGATCCCTATGTGAAAAGGTTGTCCGAATGTAGCTCAGATATATAGAGTGAGTAAAAAAACATTTATTAATACCGGAGACGCTTGAGGCAGCTGCCGCCCTCTGCTGCTACCCTTGGCGAAGCCATTCGAATCATAAAGAGTTCATTAACATTGATGGTCATGTATGTATGTATGTCCACATAGTCGAAGTAGTGTTGCTCCTTATTGCAACGTTAAAATTTTAATGTCAAAATCAGAATCCTGAAGAATCCCCTGAAAATTTGTGGAATAACCCTCCTAAATAGAATAGGGACCCGCGAGAAAAGAAATACATAGTATTACAAATTCGTGAACTGTAATAAACATTATACTCCTTTTTTTGAGTAGTCGTGTAAGATGATCAATTTCATCTTATAGTTACTTAAAATCTATTGAAATGTCATTTTAATTTGCTCAAACATAGGTACGAGTAATTATGACTAATATTTAAGAGCATAAACCCTACAGGGTACTTCCCATTAACTCAGAATCTTGAAATTTAGTACAAAGCAACGTCATATCACAGATAAAGGAAAAATTGCGAAAAGCATTAATTTTAAGTTACATCATATTATAATAGAAATATTTTTAATAATTTCAAACTTATTATATATAACTAGCTCCGTGGCGCAGTGGTTAACACGCCAGCGTGCGACACGAGGGCCCCGGGTTCGACCCCGGTCAGGTAAAGATGGAAAATGATGTTTTTCAGATTGGCCTGGGTCTTGGATGTTTATCTATATATGTATTTGTTATAAAATATAGTATCGTTGAGTTAGTATCCCATAACACAAGTCTCGAACTTACTTTGGGACTAGCTCAATCTGTGTGATTTGTCCGTATATATATTTATTATTATAATGTACGGGACCCTTAGTGTGCGAGTCCGTCTCGCACTTGGCAGGTTTTTAATGTTTGTTACCGTCAACTCCGTCATTTAAAAACCAATTTTATTTTATTTTTTGTTCAAAAGGGCATGCTTTCAAATTGTTTCTATTCAAACTTCATCACAATCGGCTCTGCAGTTTGATTTATGTCGGTTTTTATAAGTTTATCTAATGAAATAATAACCAGTTTCCTAACCGTCCTAATATCAACCAGTAGCCATTAGAAACGTTGATATCAAAGCTTTATCATTTGTATGAGGTAACATTCCAGCCATTCTTTCTTAAAAACCACTAGGTCACGTTTATAGGCTTCTGGTGTAGTCATTTATCAACATCAGGTGTAAGGTTGAGGAATTTTTCCCATATAAATAAATAGCCAAATAATTGTGTCGGGTTAATGTACGTAGGACGTAACTGTTCACGTTTTGTGATTATGTAGTAATACATGGCGAAGTTTTTATCGTTTTGGACCCTTAAAATGGTGACTCAGACCATCAAAATGAACAACTTTTCCTATGGGAACCATGCTGGGATCTCAAAAAAAAAATCGACATTCCCATACAAACTGGCTGGGCGGCGGGACTCTTTTGTATGGAAATGACGAAATTTTTTTTGAGTTCCCAGCTTTGGTCCCATAGAAAAACTTGTTCATATTGATGGTCTGAGTCACCCCTTTAAGGGTCCAAAGCGATCAAAATTTCACCATGTATGTTTTGTCTTCAAGTCGTTCTCTCGTTCTCATATTTATGAGCTCGATGGTCCAGTTCCCGTGCGCATTATTAGCGCTTACGCATGTAAAGAAACTTCGGGCGTGGTTCCCATTGGGATGGGTGACCACAAGTAGCACAAAAATGTTTCAAGGACCTCCGGAATTTGGAAGGTACGTAAAGTGAATTAAAATACTTTCTTTTTCGATACTAGTATGGGCCTCATAAGAAAGCTCAAGGTCGCAGAAAGAGGTATGGAGAGGGCTATGCTCGGTGTTTCTCTGCGAGATCGAATCAGAAACGAGGAGATTCGTAAGATAACGAAGGTCACCGACATAGCTCAGCGGATTAGCTCTTTGAAGTGGCAGTGGGCGGGGCACATAGCGCGTAGAACCGATGGCCGATGGGGCAGAAGGGTTCTCGAATGGCGACCACGTATCGGCAAGCGCAGCGTCGGACATCCACCAACCAGATGGTCGGATGACCTGACTAAGGTCGCAGGAAGACGCTGGATGCAAGCCCCTTCCAACCGGTCGTATTGGAAATCCTTGAGGGAGGCCTATGTCTATGGCATATGTGGACTTCTTGCGGCTGATATGATGAAGCCGAACGCTTAGGCCGATCGTGCCTCTCTATCGCATGTTCCGTGCTCTCACTTGCACACGGAACGTGACACTTTTTCAAACGTGCAGCCGGCATTCATCAATTTATCGTTATCACGTTAAAAAACATGACCAACTTAGACAGTCGGGTAAAATTACGTCACAAGTTACATGCTACACGCCAAAGGCGAGATTTTGACAAATGGCGTTGAGACAGCCAAAAACTAATGATCTTGGTCAAGACTAGCGGCGTGGGCGAGGGTCAGCTTCGATCGATGGCCGGATAACAAGCTAGTAATTATTTTAGGTATACATGTTTGCAACTTCCTACGTTTCCGATGAATTTAAAAGTGTAGATTGGTTGTTTTTGATTGATTTGCGCCCGTTTGACCTCTATCTTGTCTGATAGGAATCAACGATGAAGTATAGGGTGGTAAAACTCAGATATTCAATCTTGTCTTGAAAATTCCTGAATTGTACGTGTCGGAAAACAGCGACGCGGGGAGGATGTTCCGTTCCTTAGCCGTTCGTAAGGTAAGATAAAGAGAAATAGCGACAACATATGGGTAGAATCTTTGCCTATTTCTGTCGTTCGATGGTGATGGATAATGATGCAGGGGGGATTTAATCATGCAATTTCTGCAAACACTTCCCGAAATATAGCCTGTCGAATACACATAAACTTACTACTTATGTCAAACAAATAGTCCTGCCGTGAGCGTCTCACTATCGACGAGTCTTCTGGCACGTCTGGAAATAGCTTAGAATTTTTTGTGTTATTAGCATTGAATTAGAAAAACTATGGATGCAGCATTGTGCTCAAAAACTGACAACATGTAAAGTAGATCAAAGCGGGCGAGGCTTAAAAAGTATATTTTTTCGCGAACTTATCTGCCGCGCGCTCTTTGGCGGAAGGAAACGTCGATAAAAGCATTATTAGGTAACATATTTTTTTAGAACTTCGGCGAAATCTTAACGAATTAAGAAAAAAAATTACTACTTGTGTAGAAAAGTGGTGCAGGAAACGCAAGGAAAGACGGAATCGTGACACTGGAGAAACTTATTATAGCGAGCGAAGCGAGCTGCTACCCTACCTACACCAGAGCGTTCATTAGATATGTTGAGACCGCCCGTGACCTTGACGTGGCCAATCGCAAACTAGCTACGTCTATGAGTGGGTAAGTTTTTCGTTGTGATTTGAGTTATGTTTGTTAGCGTAAGTGGTACTGATATAGAATCGTTAGTTGTATGGGAATAACGCTTTTTGTTTTTCTAATTCAATGGTTATCAGTTAGCTAATATTAGTTTCACTTATTGTCAGTGAAAAAATAATGAAGTTTGTCAATACTGGCGGCGTGGGCGAGAAGTCAGCTTCGAGCAATGGGCTGTTGGTAAATGTAATATTTTTACTTATTGTCAGTTAAAACTAATGCTCTTCGCCAAGACTGGTGGAGGGATAGGGAACAGTTTTGAGTTTTCTCCCGATGTGCGGACAAAAAGCAAGTACCTAATTTTTTTATGTTCACAACTTCCTTCGGCCACCTTCCTACTCCATTATCAGATCCGGTCTATAGTAATTATTACATGGTCATTCGACTTACTTAAGTATATACAAAATTTCAGCTCAATCGGTTAAGTTGCTTCAAAAGTAAGTTGCAGGATTCAACCCTTACAGACAAATCAAAAGGGTTTATAAAAACTTGTATTATATGAAAGTGAAAAAAAATTAACAAGGTTATTATAATTGGCTAAACCCAACCAAAAAGAAAAGATTTCCCCTAAATCTCTTAAAACCAGAGCTTAAATCTCGTAAAGCTATTCAAAATGTTGTAAAATGGTCCCAAACTCCGCGGCAGGTGTCGCTACTGTCCGAACTTGCGACGGCTGGTCGTTACGACTCTGGGAATAAAAGTTAAGTAATGAGTTTAGAACAAAGGTTGACGCTGTCTTATCAAAGGAGTTCCTTACTAGGTAGGTATCAAATAAGATCCTTTTAAATGAGGCGCAAATATTATGCTAGCTTGAGAAGCTAATATAATAAATCGACATACTAGTTTTAGATATATTTATTAGTAGTAAAAAACAAACGTAAAAAATACCTAGTGCACAAAAAAAAACTTTATTGGCACATTTTTTTTTACTATTGCCTACTATGTATTATTAATTCACTGACATCAACAGTCAAATCAGCAGATTTATCCATTTTCATTAAAAAATATTATTTTGTTTGAAAAAGCAAAAACAAAAAAAAATGCATGTAGGTAAATTTCTTAAATTTTGTTACTAAAGCATTTCTTTGACCAGTCCTTTAAAAAAATCGCTTAATTTTAATGGAAATTTTACGAAAATGTCGACAAGCGTGATTTCCAAATACTTTTCGTAATAGGTACATAATCATTCATTTCGTGAAGATAACACGGTCAATCGACCCGCCTCTCGGCCTCTGACGTACATATCGAGAGACGGATATGAAGACAATTAATTTATTAAATAAAAAAAATATATTAATAAATTAATTTAACTAGATAATAAATATAGGAAATAAGTAATAATTGTAAACATTTGCATGCCTTGCAGAAGGTAATGTGACGGGAATAATGAACATGTTACATCTGTATACCCACATTTAAGCAAATATATGAATTTAATTTAATTGACATTATAAAAATACGCAAAAGATTACTAAATAAACGATTCTTATTCTCTCTCTCTTTATTTTTATTACAATCAGTCATTACAAAATTTAAAAAAAAACTGTCCTTATCGAGGCAATTAGTTTAAAACTTATAATAAACGTCCTTCAAATATACACATAACTAAAGGAAAAGCGGCATTTTCCTTTCGTTGTGTGTTAGTATGTAAATTAGTATAAAAGCAACACAGTTCACCCAGATGAATTCTTTTTTGTGTGTTATTTGTAATAGTATAGTTAGCTATTCTTGATATGTTTTTTATTGACCATTATCATAATATAATCATCATTGTCATTTGAATGCGGTAGGTAGGTATAATGATGAATGGTGTACGCAGGCCCGAAATAGTGACTTCGTATGTGTGTCTAGCGTGTTTTGTTTGACAAAAACTAATACCTACCACCAAATTGAAATTCGAAAATTCACAATCTAAACGAACTTCGAACGTTTCGGTTCGCGGCCGTTGCACAAAATAGGCCGGATTTGGCGCGCCGTTTACAAACAACGCCAAAAAGTCCGCGCAAAAAAAAACCAGATGTATTCCGAATTCAAACAATGTCACTGGCCGAATTCAAAATGGCTGCGTGGTTAGAAGTAAATATGATTGGAACGTTATTGGTTGTAGGCAAACTTCTATTTTTGAAATGAATGATGCGCTTTTATCTATCAACACGGAAAAAAGCAACGTTTTTCGTGTTTTTAACTCAACGCTGTAGTGAAATTTTTGTTGCATTGAATGATAGTAAGGTTACTAGGGTATTATATTGAAAATACTAGGTTTTTTTTAGTAAAAAGTTTTATAACTCGTTATCTTATTTTGTTAATAAAAAAAGGTACTTTCCTCGTCTATATCATTTATTTCGTTCTCTGTCTATTTCGGTCATCGTTGATAGATTTATTTTTCACGTCAGTCCGTCCTGTTATCTTCGTCCCGTCTCTGGTCAAAGCAAACAGGCCGCAACACATGGGAATAGCTTAGTATTGATAGCACCGTTGGTTACATAACACTTTTAGTATCTTGTACCTTATTTAATGATATAGATCATCTCATTACCAAATCGTCTTATATTTTTGACCTATAATTCTACAGTTCATTTTATCATTCTGATGATGATGATGATGAGCATTCTGTAAAATTATGGGTCAAAAATATAAGACTTTTCTCTAAAATTAAAAACTTAAGAAAATCAAATTACAATGATTTGAATGATAAAAGGTATAATCTGCCGCGGGCGAAAGCTAGTTACTTTTATAAATACGTCAAAAATATACAGCGGTAAAAATAAATCGTTTAACTATATCGTATTTAGTGAACAAATCTCAAAAGGTTTTGTAAGATCTATTCAGGAGTCCTGGGGACCGAGGGTTAACGACTTTTATGTCTTATGGCTCTCCACAAGGTACTTAACCTCGTCGAAATGTTTCCTTCGCCATCGCTTTGCGTTGAAAGGATATAATAACAAACGATCACAATGTCTGACCATGTGTGTTCTCGAATGCGTTTGGTTTACATTGTCAGTTTATACAATGCGCGCCTTGCTACTAAAGCGTGGGAATCGCACAATAAAATGACACAACAATCGTTATTTTTTATCATTCATCATTGCCACAGCTGGACAAAGGCCGCTTCCAAGGATTCTTCGTGCCATCATCATCATCATTTCGTGTAGGTGATACGGTCACTAAATACAAAATACCTCAGTGCCTAAAGACGAAAGTCTATAATCAATGTGTGTTATGATGATGATGATGATGATACGGTCTGTCGACCATGCACACCCTGGTCTCAGAGTTCTTCGGAACCGCCTCTCGGCCTCTGAAGTGGTACTTTTATCGACTACCAGATGGCAGCCAGTGCCAACGGCTTAACGTGCCTTTCGAAGCACGGAATCATCAGACAATCAGGTGATTCAAGCCTGCAATGTCCTAACCAAACTGGAAGCAACTAAACAAAGTATGCTTTTCGTGGGAATCTAACCCACGACCCCCGGGTCTACAGGCAAACGCCTTAAGCACTGGACTACGGAGGGAGTCTTCGTGCCATGTCCAAACACAATCAGTGTTATTATAAAAAAACGGCAAAACCCAGGTTTAAACCTGGTCTACCTTAGTCCGGACTAGCGATGGATCAACCTAGGTTTAGCAAATTAAACTTTGTTTCATTACAAAAAGTGAACTAAGTCAAGACTAACTTAGACCTGAGACGATCTCTGGATGATCTAACGGAAGCAGGATTCATTCAATCATTCGTTCAGTATGCTACTACTACGTTCTGATCTTCACTAATATTAAAATAAATAATAAAATTTATTGTTTTAAACTAGTATAAAATTAAAAATAATGAAATTTAAATGGAAAAACATGTTTATTTATGTCATAAACAATACATTTAGTGGTCAGATAAAAAAATCTTACTTTATACAAAACGATTTAATAATTTTACAAACCTGAAACGGAACGCGTGTGCGCGCGCAACAAATTGAATTTGTTCCAAAGTAACCTCAAAGTTTATTTACAAATATGATTGTAAAAAATATATTTTTATTTAATGAATTTAATGAATTAACGATGCAGTGTCTCGAAAGTAATTGTTTTATAGTTGCTGTGAGATAAAATTTACGTGAATAAAGTAAAAGTGAATATGGTGTAAAAATTTGTTTATATTTGTACAAACTATTTTTCCTAATATGAAATTAAGGTTCCTAAAAGTCATTGTTTGGTGGCGGTTGTGAAATATAAATGACGATAAAAGCGTTGAAAATAATCTAATTAAATGTTTTGATATGTTAAAATGCAAATAATTAAAATATTTTTTCATAATTATATGTGTTGGTTTTATTCATTTCTTCGCATTTTCCAGGTTTTTGCTCATTGCGAATAGGGTAATAGTATTTGACATAGATTTTAGCATCAAAGCATTTTTTTTGGTTAAAAGAGACCTATTTGTTGGTAACAAAATAAGGTAGTACTAGAGTTAAACTAGGGAATTGTAGGTTTATCTTTAGACCTAGGATCATCTATGGCTTAGACGATAAACCTCGTTTTATAATACGATTTTCCTTAGTACTTGACTTGGACCCCGGCTTAAACCTGGTACTAACTTTAGTCCCTGTTTTATAATAACACTGAATAAGTTTAACTTAGAAGTTCCTATGGCCTCATTCCGACAGAACAGCTTCTTTTTACCTACTTAAGTCATCATCGTCATCAGCATTTTGGCTGTGAAAAGTCTACTGCTGGACAAAGGCGTCTCCCAAGGATTCTTCATTCCATGGAAGGGTTTTTCTATACACCACGCTTGGGCAGCAGCATCGGAAGCATATGAAGCCAAGGAAACTGCAGTCGCCTACCCTAGGCGGGTAGGCGAGTGCAATGGCTTCATATGCTTCAGATGCTGCTGCCCAACAAAATCATTTTAAAACTGGGTAGGGATAATAATTTGTTAGATTTGGGAATGGAATGAAGATACAGGAATACTTACTCGAATCATCATCATTTCGAGTAGGTGCCACGGTCAATCGACCATGCACACCCTGGTGTCAGAGTTCTTCGAAACCGCCTCTCAGCCTCTGACGTGGTTCCTTTAACGACTACCAGATGGCAGCCGGAACCAATGACTTAACGTGCCTTTCGAAGCACGGAATCATCTTTATTATCAGACAATCCGGTGATTCAAGCCTGCAATGTCCTAACCAAACTGGAAATAACTAAACAAAGTATGCTTCCGGTGGGAATCAAACCCACGACCCCCGGGTCAACAGGCAAACGCCTTAACCACTGGACCACGGAGGCTGTATGGGTATAAAGCAAGTACCTAGCAGCTCTGGAGCCCGGCCGTGCGTACCGCACGATGAGGATGACAACTCTAATTTATATTGTGTTGTATTTAAGAAAGACGGCAGGAAGGAGTAAGTTTAATTCACATACCAATGTCGTTCTTTTAAGGGTGTGGTCAGGGCTTGTTACCGGTACCAAATTCCCATTATAAGTACCGGTAAGTACCGGTATTACTATTCTGTTAAAATTTTAACGGTAATATGAGGTACCGGTAATCTAGTATTTAACGGTAATAATATTGTTAACAGTTAACGGTAATTTTACCGCTACTTGTTACCGGTACCAAATTCACATTATAAGTACCGGTAAGTACCGGTACCTCTATTCTGTCAAATTTTAACGGTATTAAAATTGCGTTAATTTTACCGGTACCTACGCATTGTTGCCGTCTACCGCATGGGACTCGCTCGACTGTAAAAGTGCCGCCCTATTGTGGGCCCCCGCCTCACGCCACACATGCACAACACGGCAACGACACACATTAACGAAATGATAATTCCCAATACGAGTACCGGTACTAAGTACCGGTACTGTTTACCGGTATTTGGTACAGGTACTTATTTCAATTACCGGTACCGTCGTTTTATTGAGGTACCGGTACCAATCCAATTACCGGTACCGTTGTATTATAGAGGTACCGGTACTTGATTTTTACCGTTACCAAATGTACCGGTACCAAACCAATTACCGGTACTGTCGTTTCATAGAAGTACCGGTAATGGATTTTTACCGGTATTCCAACCCCTGGGTGTGGTGTAGATCATTAGGCAGACAACGCTTACCTGAAACAAGAAAATAATATAGGTGTAAAGCTAAATGGAATATTTATTTCATAATGCGTTACCTATTAATTATAATTACAATCATATTTACGTTCGTTCGAATAACAAGCAACGAATGCTTGTCATTCGAACGACCAACATCTAGGTTCCACTGCCTGAAGATGCCTCGTGTAGAGGCAAAACACGTGTCACGAGCACGACGACTGATATTGCTGTAGCGTCAACGGATGCAGCAGTATCGAACAGGGTTGCATGCATCAACTATTGGTGGCGGGCATGAAGGGACTAACAGTAGTGGGTGGGCGCTGGCCAGCAATAAATTGCATGAACTAACTGGTGGCAGAAGCACGCTAAGTTAATTGTCTCAAAGTAAATGTAGCTTTGAGTTCCGCAAAGTAACACCTGAATCTATTAACTATCTTACAATCATATTGTTTTGTCTGACATGTGAGTATATAACTCATTATCATCATCATCATAACAGCCATAAGAAGTCCACTGGACAAAGGTCTCTGCCAGAGATACTTCGTTCTATGGGAGGATATTGCCATACTCACTCACAAAGACACGAGTTGCATCGTATAGGAAGATCAAGTTGATGTCTGAAAACCAAGAGGCATGGAAATACATCGCCGACCAGGACAAAGTTCTATAAATAAATAAATATATACGGACAAATCACACAGATTGAGCTAGCCCCAAAGTAAGTTCGAGACTTGTGTTATGGGATACTAACTCAACGATACTATATTTTATAACAAATACATATATAGATACACATCCAAGACCCAGGCCAATCTGAAAAAGATCATTTTCCATCTTGACATGGCCGGGAATCGAACCCGGTCACTCCGTGTCGCAGGCTGTCGTGTTGACCGCTGCGCCACGGAGCTAGTCATGCTTTCTAAGAAGTTCTTTACTTTATAGATCATCCATTATCTTCATCATTACAGCCGTAAGAGTTCCACTGCTAGACACAGGCCTCTCCCAAGGATTGTTCGTCCCATGGGAGGATATTGCCATACTCACCACACTTGGCAAGCGCAGTTTCTATGGCTTCTTGTATTTCCAACGCTGCTGCCCATCGAAAGCATTTTAAGCTGGTGAATAGGAATTTGTGAATCTGGGAAGGGAATGAAGGTATTGGGATACTACTCACTCGGATTAATTGGGCAAAAGCAAGTATCAGCTCAGGAGGTCGGGCGCTCGTATCCAATGCCATACCTGCAACCCCCCGAACAGATAGTTGAGGATAACTATATCTATCTATATCAGGTATTTTTAGTCTCCACTACAGGAGCACGACCCTCTCTGTACTACTAAAGCCATACTTGGCCAGAGCAGCCAGAGAACTTGGCCTACACTCTCCACGCTGGCCAGACGGGTTGGAGAGGTCTCTCAGATGTTTATAAGCTTTGTTTAGCTTGTATTTCCTAAGTCGCCTTCTACGACATCCACGGGAAGACTTGGAGTGGTCCTATTCTACTCTGCCGGATACCACACGGCGTTGAGGATAACACCCCTGGCCTATTTTATAGATATACATTTAAAATACTTCTTGATGTTTCCAGACTTAAGAGTCAAAGCAAATAAATAACAAAGTACAGTCTCGTTCCATGGATGGTCGATACAAAAGGATCACTCGCTTTCCAGTCTTTTTACCTTTTTAGCCTTTGTGGAGCGGGCTTTTGAACTACTAGGAAGTCAGATCATTAGTGAGGAAGTTCGCATTGAGGTTTTTATTAGAAGTGGACCATAGACATACAAATAATAAACCTGACCGACCATAGTATATATACAGAGAGTAAAACTTTCTCTTACAGAAAATCGACAGTTGAGAAGAAGCTTTTCGCTTCTATGCTTCGTTCGGTGAGTGAGAGAGCCGGAGGCCCATCCTTGACACTCTCCTCCCCATTTCCTTTCCTGAACTCCTTAAAAGGCCGACAACGCACTTGTTACACCTGCCCGGTGAAGTAGCGAAAGCTCAGCTAGCGACATAGTTCTTATAAAAAAAAACTGTCCCTGTTATTGCAGTTGTCCATGGGCAGCGGTGATCACTTACCATCAGGTGACCCAATGGCTCGTTTGCCGTCCTATAACATAAAAAAGGTATATAGACAGAGAGTAAAACACAATACCCTCCTAATTAAAATTAATTTGTATTATGTGTTAAAAACTCGCGTCCGACCTACCGAGCTGCTACTTGCTTTTCCTCCATTCATCAGAGTGATCATCATCAGGTCTTTTTAGTCTCCACTGCAGGAGCATGACCCTCTCTGTATTACCATACTTGGCCAGAGCAAACAGAGGATTTGGCCTACACTCTCCTCGCTGGCCAGACGGGTTGGAGAGGTAAATTGATGTTTATGAGCTTTGTTTAGCTTGTATTTCCTTAGTCGCCTCTTACGACATCCACGGGAAGACTTGGAGTGGTCCTATTCTACTCTGCCGGAAACCACACGGCTAACCGGAAACCACACGGCTAGCCGGAAACCACACGGCTACATCTGACATCCGAGTGAGTAGTATCCCAATATCTTCATTCCCTTCTCAAATCCATTAAACTTCTATCATTCCCCAGCTAAAAATGCTTCCTGCGGGTAGCAACGTTGTAAGCATAAGAAGCTAAAGAAACTGCGCTCGCTAACCCGCCTGCCAAACGTGGTGAGTATGGCAATATTCTCCCATCGATCAAATAATCCTTTGGACAGACTTTTGTCCAGCAGTGGACTTCTTATGGCTGTAATGATGATGATGAATGCGTTAATATCTCAAACTTTTTGGAATTTTGATGTATGTCAAATATACATTTATTAATCCTTATCCTTACTAATATTATAAATGCGAAAGTGAGTTTGTTTTTGTTTGTTTGTTTATTTGTTTGTTTGTTTGTTACGCTTTCACGCCGTAACTACTGAACCGATCATCATGAAATTTTGCATACAAGTTCTCTGGAGTACAGAGAAGGACATAGGCTACCTTTTATCCCGGGAAAAAGTACTATTCCCGAGGGATCGACATTAACGCGGGCGGAGCCGCGGGCGAAAGCTAGTTTAAAATAATTTATTTCGCATTCAGCAACAATGTTTACATAAAAATATGTACAAAAGGCCGCTTTTTCATACAGCTATCACTTTCAGGCAACCGTTGAGTAATTGGACAATGACATAGACATACAAGATAGTATGAAGATACATACTCGTATTTAAATTAATTTTTGATTGCTAAACGCAACCAACTAATAACTATTTTCTCAAATAATTACCTATGTTAATATTATATGCTTTCATATATTGAATATATAAAAATATTTTTAAGAACTAGCCTCTTGCCGGTATCACTGCGTGCTCGCATTGATAATTTTGCCAAGAATAATATAGGGTTCATCTTTACTTGATACTAGTTTTGTCCGCAGCTTCGCTTGCGTCAACGTCGTTCCCTCGGGATCAGTACTTTTTCCGGGATAAAAGGTAGCCTATGTCCTTCTCCGTACTTCAGACAACTTGTATGCAAAAATTCATGATGAGCGGTTCAGTAGTTACGGAGTTGAAGCGTAACATACAACTCACTTTCGCATTTTTAATATTAGTTAAGATAATCAAACTTTTTTTTCTTATGGTGTTTCCCTTCACCGGATGTGAGTGATTGTCATTGAATTGTGCTACAAATTCAGAGATAAGAGTCTGCCCGCGTGGGATATGATATGAACCACCCTTTATCTACTTAAACACCACTGTTTCTTATAGTACTATCAGTCACTGAAATACCAAACCCCGCCCTCTACTTATATTATGATTTTTTTCTTTAACTAAAAAAAATCATCATCATCATCAAGCTCTTTAGTCTCTACTGTAGGAGCATGACTCTTTCTGTACTACCGGAGCCATACTTGGCCAGAGCAAACAGAGGATTCGGCCTACACTCTCTCGCTGGCCAGACGGGTTGGAGAGGTCTCATTGATGTTAACGGGCCTTGTTTAGCTTGTATTTCCTAAGTCGCCTCTTACGACCTCCATAGGAAGACTAGGAGTGGTCCTATTCTACTCTGCCGGAAACTACACGGCCAACTAAAAATAATATTGACATAAAAATGCATATTCAGAGAGATTTTCTGGATATACATTTTCATGTTAATATTATTTTTAGTTTAAGAGAAAATTCAAGATATAGTTAGAAGGCGGGGTCAAGTATCTCGGTAGCTGACTGTTTAAGGTATCTCATACTATATTTTTCCTTGTAAGACCAAATAAAATAAATAAAAAAGAAATAAAATCAAATAGCATAGTTTAAGTAAAGCACTAAAACAAACAAATGGAAACGGGCTTCTATAAATGGCTCGCAGCCGCAGCGGCAATACTCAGCCGATATTTAAATTTGTCTCGCAGACAAACGTTGGCCAACGAGAGCTTTGCGGAGCTTTCGCTGACAATGAGTGCGTAACCAGGGGTTGGAATACCGGTAAAATTCATTACCGGTACCTCTATGAAACGACAGTACCGGTAATTGGATTGGTACCGGTACATTTGGTAACGGTAAAAATCAAGTACCGGTACCTCTATAATACAACGGTACCGGTAATTGGATTGGTACCGGTACCTCAATAAAACGATGGTACCGGTAATTGAATTGGTATCAATAAGTTTAATAACGGTAATAACAGAAGTATCTGTACTAAATACCGGTAAACACTATCGGGAATTATCATTTTGTTAATGTGTGTCGTTGTCGTGTTGTGTATGTGCGGCGTGCGTGGGGCGGGGGCCGACAATGGGACGGAACTTTTCCAGTCGGGCGAGTCCCATGCGGGGGACGGCATCAATGCGTAGGTACCGGTAAATTTAACGGAATTTTTAACACAATTATTAGCGTTATTTTTCTAGATGATTACCGTTAAAATTTTAACAGAGTAGTAATACCGGTACTTACCGGTACTTATAATGGGAATTTGGTACCGGTAACAAGCCCTGTGCGTAACTGAACTTCGAAATAAAAACGTGCGAAAAAAATTAAGGTTCAAAATATGATAGTTACGATAACCAATAGTTTATTATATCGACCAATAGGTCGACATATTGCTTGTGCGGTTAATGAAAGTACGAAGGGATATTAGATTTTTGTGGGGTCCGATTTTCAAGCTGCCTAAAGGCATCTTACATGGCTTAACGATTGCCATCAATGATGACAGCTGGGACCAATGGCGTAACGTGCCTTCAGAAGCACGACAGAGCTCAACAATTGTTCTACTTGCGGCCACCCATCACAATGGGGACTGCGCCTAGGGTTGCTTAACTAATGTAAGCGTTAACAATGCTCAAGACCACTAGGCCTTTGGCTGCTGCTTCTCTTTCCGTGCAGACCGTAGAAGCAAGTCGAGGGAATGGTCGAAAATTAAGGAATCATGTTGATAGGCGATGCGGCTAGCAACCCATCACTATTTAGCCCACTAACACGCTTGACGTGGCCTTTGTGGCCTTACGGCCTTAAGCTTTGTCTACGCCGTAAGGGACAAAGACTTGATAATATATACTAGCTTTCGCCCACGGCTCCGCTCGCGTCAATGTCGATCTCTCGAGAATAGTACTTTTTCCCGAGATAAAAGTTAGCCTTTGTCCTTTTCCGTACTCCAGAGAACTTGTATGCAAAATTTCATGATGATCGGATCAGTAGTTACGGCGTGAAAGCGTAACAAATAAACAAACTCACTTTCGCATTTATAATATTAGTAAGGATAAGGATTACCAAACTTGTTACTTAGTCTGAGTAGAATAAGGTAACGAGTACCTATTAAGTGAAATTGGCAGAAGTCAGCCTAGGTCAAGAGACTTAGTAGTTGTGTTGAAATAAATTTACTAATGGAAATCTAACAATAGAACCACTTAAATTAATCTTTCTCAAAGTCAAAAAGTTCATTTGATCGTTGATTTTATTTAGTTTATTCAGAATGAAAGAGGTTTGCAATATCTATCCATATATGTACAATATGTAAAGGAACCTATACGATCCTTAAAGGGGTGAATCAGATATGAGATCAAAGGTGGGAACTCAAAAAAAACGGACTTTTTAAACAAAAATGCTCGGCCGCCTGGTCAATTTGTATAAGAACGTCAAAAGAAATTTCCCAGATAGATCGTTTTCCATCGTGATCCGACCGGGGATTGAATGAATGAATGAATGAATGATATAACTTTATTGCACCAACACTTAAAAGTAATAACAATAAAAAGAATTAGGTATAACATGAGGTACAAAGGCGGGCTTATCGCAGAGCGCAATCTCTTCCAGCCAACTTTTGGGTAGAAGACAATGAAAAAAAAGGCTAGGTTGGCGCAGTGTACATAAAAAAAAAAAAATGAATAATACTAATATACATAGATAATAATTACTTATCGATAAAGAGCATTACATATAAGGAAACATAATACATAGTGCAAAGGAAAATACATTATAATATGAAAATATAAAAGAAATAAATAAACTGAACCCGGGCATCCTCGTGTCGCAGGGTGGCGTGTCGACCACTGCGCCACGGAGATTGCCAAAAATGCTGTTATGTTTATTTTGGTTTCTAGAAACTCGTTATTTGAAATACTAGTCTTTCAAATAAAAAAAAAGGCCTAGTCACTTGTGGCACAGGTTCCAATAGGAACCTATTTCAAGGACTAGTCTCCAAACAAAGAGAACAAGTCGCAACACAAATTGAACAACCATAGTTCTTAGGACCCATACTTTTAAGGCTTACCTCTGTTAAAGAGAAAATAAACAATATTATTATTATTAAATAGCTAGTTGTCAATTGGCGAAAGTTATAGAGCTACGTAAGATGCATTTGATGTATGCTTATAAAGCGTTATTCTTTTCTTTAAAATAAAAATATTTATTTAACTACACAACATACAGAACCACCTCAGAAATTCAAGAGTTTCACGAAAGGTATTTACTAATAAAACATCGCTGCAGCCAAGAATCTGAACGCTACAGCGAATGTTAAATGAACCATAAAACAGCTGTGGAGGAAAACTAAAATTTTCATGGGAGTAGAAAATTTAAGACGTATAAAACATTTCTAGGAATTTCAGTCAATATCACGGACTAGCTTTTGCTTGCAGCTCCGCATGTGTGATCGTAGATTCCTCGAAAATTGTATCTTTTTCTGGGATATAAAGTACCGCTTGTCCTTTATCGTATATATTAGATTTCATAGAAATTAGTAAAGCGTGAAGAGCTAACAGGTAGCCAGACAGTCAGATAGATAGAGTTACTTTCTTTCGTCATCTATCGCGCTTGAATTATAAGAGTTTGATTTCACTAGTAAAAGAAAATTATATGTCATCAAATTTTGCATTCAAGTGCCCCCTTTCATTCCGGTTGCAAGGCGAGCTCCGTGGCGCAGTGGTTAATACGCCAGCCTGCGACACAAGGATTCGATCCCCGGTCATGTCAAGATGGAAAACGATCTTTTTCAGATTGGCCTGGGTCTTGGATGTTTATCTATATATGTATTTAGATAAACATCCAAGTTGAGTTAGTATCCCATAACACAAGTCTCGAACTTACTTTGAAACAAGTTCTGTACCCAAAGGAATCTACATGAACACAAGTGGAATTGCAGGTGAAAGATAAAGGTGGGCTTTACAATAGCTTTGCACGAATTTAGATATGCTGGGTACTGGAATAAATAGAGCCCACTTTCTTCATAACGACATATTTTTTAAAGCGCGGTGTCGCATCGCTTTCAAATTATAAGTATTTTAATTTTCATATATTAGCTATGCAAATTAAAATTTTTGTTAAATAATCGTATTTTTTTTCGTGCGCTTAAAAACTCGAACGAGACCTAGCCCCCCACCAAGAGGGCTAGCGGGCGAAGCCCCCACCACAACATACAAATTTTACTACAGAGGGAAGGTTATGTTCCTCTAGGTCGTGCCCAAAACAGAGCGAGCGAGCGAAGCGAGCGAGTGTCCCCAACTTGAGGCAAACCCCCAAATCCTAACCTTAAATAATGCCATTATACATAAAAAAAAGCAAATCAATCAATCAATCAATCATTTTATTTGTCAAACATAGCTACAATATTGCTTGTTATTTGGTGTTCTCATCTTATGACCATGACGTTGCAAATCTCTTACTAGCTGGATTCAATAATTTTGGGAAAAGCTCTTCATTACGTTTTACGAATAATGCTGTTTCATATATGTATAGCGAGAGAACGAGTAAGTATTCCTGTAAGTATTCTTAGCTCTTGAAAATGTTTCTTACAGCTTTCAGTATTTTTAAATTTTTTTATAACTCTTATACATTTTTTTTGTCCCTTTAATATTTTACTTTTGTTTATAGCAAAGCGAGCTATATTAGATCCAATTGATAGAAATTACAAATTCATGCCCAGATATTGTAAAGTTTACCCAAAGACAGTAATGTATATTTAATATTATCTTTATAATTTTATAATAAACGCATCTTTGCCGCACTATCGAGCCATGTTACAACAATAACTAATACAAACACATGACAACATGTTTACAAAAAAATGACAATTATGGCAGGTGATAATTTTCAAAACTGTTTTAAGTTCCAACTAAACGTAACTTCTCCAGAACACATAAGAATAACCCTCACTTCTCAAGAACACTTTGTAATATAAATAGACTTAAAGAAACCACAGATGCTGTCAACAATAAACAGATCCTAACAGGATGCGAACAGCTGTTGCCATTGACGCTATTTTTTGTTTAGCTTTTTTGTTACTTTGAAGTTTTTGCTTTTTTCGTTATAAGTGAGACATTAGGCGCGTGCCCGTTTTTTGTACAAAATATGGTAATTGATAATGGGTTTTGTCGTTTTTATTAGGTGAAGATATTTTTGGAACGGATTTAAGACAAATTGAATAGCACAGACCAAAATATACACCTAATAGAAAGAAAGAATTATCATCATCATCATATCAGCCGCAAGAAGTCCACTGCTGGACATAGGCCTCCCCCAATGATTTCCAGAATGACCGGTTGGAAGCGGCCTGCATCCAGCGCCTCCCTGCGACCTTTGTCAGGTCGTCCGACCACCTGGTCGGACAGCATCGGACGTGGTCGCCATTCCAGAAACTTTCGGCCATGGGTTCTACGCGCTATTCGCCCCGCCCACTGCCACTTCAAAGAACTAATCCGCTGAGCTATGTCGGTGACTTGTGTTCTTCTACGGATCTCCTCATTTCTGATTCGGTTTCGTAGAGAAACACCGAGCATAGCCCTCTCCATAGCTCTTTGGGTGACCTTGAGCTTTCTTATGAGGCCCATAGTAAGGGACTAATAAAAGAGGGAAAGAAAGAATAATAATAGTGTATTTATTAATTGTTTTATACGACCAATTAGTTTTCTATGACCTATAATTATAAGACTTTGGTAAGAAATCGGACTTGGGGTGTGACAAGAGAGTTGCCGGCCTTTTAAGAAAACAAAGACTAGTTTTATGAAGGTTCCAATGTCTTATAGATTCGAAAATATCACCGCAGGAAGTTAATTATAGAAATAGCATGATAGCGTTTATATACATAATTACTTTATCTTATGTTAATGTCAATTATATACCAAAGCACTAATTTTTGTATTTTAAAATTATTTTCTTTTCGTCTTAAAAATAAAGCGCAGCAAGCATCAAATATTATATATATAAGCAATAAACAATTAAACAAAGGCATAGTATAGATGATGATATTAATCAAAGAAGATATAGAGTGAAATCATTAATTATTATCAAAGCTTCATCACTCATCACAACAAATAGAAATAAATCGTTGCACGAGCATTAAGCATAAAACAGAGATAAATAATCCCGTAAGCCAGTAAGCTTAGAAAGATAAACGGACACACGTATTTATATATAGTTAGCACGGAACGAGGATATCCGAGATAAACGCTAATCTGGCCGTATGTTTGTTCGCTATTTTTGTACATTTCTTGTAGTTTTGGGTAGTAAAATTCGATATTGTCATATGGTTAACATGTGTGTTGAGAGAAGAGATCGTTGGGATTATATATTAAGGTAGTAAGTGCGGAAACTAATTTATTACCCTACTAGCAGTGCCCGCGACTTCGTTCGCGTACATTTTATGTTATGTTTGTATGGGGGCCACGTCTTATTATGACAGGAGAAAAAAATAAGTAGCCTATCTTGTGTCTTGTATGCCTAAATGTATAATCAGTTAATTCGTTTTGAAGATGTCGCACTGTCAGTTTGTACCGTTTTTCTTGTTTGTATGTAAGTATGCATGATGTTTTGGCTCGGGGACATTATTTAGGCTTCATTTTGTATAAGACTGTGTATTTACCATTATATCTGATCGAAGACAAAAATACAATTTATACGAATCAGATTACAAAGAAAAAAGGAAATCTCAAACTCTAAACAGCATGTTTAAAAAAGTTGATAATTGTGAGATATGGCCGTTTTATTTCGTTTTCAGAAGTCATTATCTTGTTTGAACACTTTTCCTTATTTGTGATACGTCTGCTGAGATGAGTAATAGCTGTTTTAAACAACGATTTACATTTCCCATTCCTTTTATTTTGCACATTTTTTTCAGTTAATCAGTTTGCGAAAATAAGATTTTGTAAATTAGGATTTTTACGCTTCTATTAACACTTAATAAGATACATTGAAAAGAAGCTTCTATTTTTATCTTTATATCTTGCTAGCTGTTGCCTGCGATTTCGTCCGCGGCAATTTCTGTTATTATGGTTAATAAATAATTTTCCCCCGTTTTCAGAACATTTTTTATTGATGCTTCGCTCCTATTGGTCGCAGCGTGAAGTTTTATCTAATTATGATGTCTTTTCTCAATAAATAGACTATCCAACAGATATAGAATTTTCCAATTTGAACCAGTAGTTCCTGAGATTAGCGCGTTCAATCAAACAAACAAACAAACCTTTCAGCTTTATAATATTATGTACAGATACAATTGAATTGTATTTTCACATTTAAGTGAAAAATGTATACTCATAAGAAAAATAAATCTTTAAACCTATTTTAAAAGAGCGTTCCAGCTAGACCTTGAATGTAAAAAAATGGTTTGGGTTTATATTAAAGAGGGGCTCCCGTACGACAGACATGTTTTTTTGCCGTTTTTATAGATATCGGTAAAGTCGATTTAATGACATTAATTTTACGTGTTAACGGGGAAGAGAGAAGCGTCACAAGCCAAACGCGCTTGTTCCACGCTCTCGCTTGCTCACGGAGCGTGACACTTTTTCGTACATACAGCCGGCGTTCATCGTATAATAAGATGTTATTACGTCAAAAACTTGGTTTAAATTTTTCTTCATTAACACGTTTAAATAGTGATGTCCTATTGAGTTAAAATCGGTATTCTATGTTGTTGAAAAGGAATCCAGTTTGAATAAATACTGAATTAAATAACATTTCTATAGAATTCTTAAATTCTTTGCATAACCAAAAGAATGACTGACAGATAATGCTTTTAGCATTAAGTCCATCTATTGTGCGTTTTAATTGTATTTGTACAACAAAGATTGAATAAATAAATAAAAAGCAACGGGTTGCAATCCGGGAGCGCTGGCAGAAGTAAAAACTCCACGCGGTAGAAAGAGACGGGGATATTATTTCCTCTCCTACGCCGCGCCGGCGGTATCAGATCACGTGTCTGTCTTACGAATTTTCGATTAGGTCACGTGTCTTCACGTGAGTAAAACATTTTTTACCCATCCCTAAAAGCGCATAATACTGCTAAAGCAGTTTTCACTTCTAAATAAATAAATATATACGGACAAATCACACAGCTTGAGCTAGCCCCAAAGTAAGTTCGACACTTGTGTTATAGGATACTAACTCAACGATACTATATTTTATAACAAATACATATATAGACAAACATCCAAGACCCAGGCCAATCTGAAAAAGATCATTTTCCATCTTGACCTGACCGGGGATCGAACCCGGGGCCCTCGTGTCGCAGGCTGGCGTGTTAACCACTGCGCCACGGAGCTCGCCAAAAAAATACGCAAACGCATCAATACGGCCACGCGCTCCTTTAAAAACAATTGAACAAGAAGCAAATCAATATTACTCATCTTAGCCGTGTGGTATCCGGCAGAGTAGAATAGGACCACTCCAAGTCTTCCCGTGGATGTCGTAGAAGGCGACTTAGGAAATACGAGTACAAGCTAAACAAAGCTCATAAACATCTAAGAGACTTCTCCAACCCGTCTGGCCAGCGTGGAGAGTGTAGGCCAAGTCCTCTGGCTGCTCTGGCCAAGTATGGCCCTAGTAGTACAGAGAGGGTCGTGCTCCTGGGTGAAGACTAAAAAGGACCTAATGATGATGAAGAAGCAAATCACAAGGAAGAGCTATTCTAACCTAAACAAGTTTTTGTTTATCACCGTTCACTAATAGGAGTTCCATAATGGATACAACGATAGGGTCTGTGACTTTTTTTAATAAAAACAATAAAGATTGTCACTTTTTTGTTAGAATCAATTCAATACAAATTGATTTTCTTTGAGGAGGAATCTTTGATACAATTACGCGCTTTGTTAGACCCAAAATACTTTGTTTTCTTTTGTTGGAGATAAAAGAGAAATATTTTATTCAGAGATTCGGTTTGCTAAGAAATATATCGGTTAATGCGTTTGAGTATTTCGTTATTTATTAAATACTCGCAGGCGAAATACGAGATTTATAATCGAACCATAAATAAGTTAGATCTATTTATAGATCCAACTTCTATCTATAGATTATCGATCTATTATCGAATAATAGGGTTTTTTGGAAGGTACAAATCATAGCAAGCAGTACTGGTTACTTTATGCTAAAACTTAAAGTTAAATCGAAATTAAAGTTAATTAGGTAAAATTTGACTTCAAATATAGTTTAACTTTTTTGTCAAATTATAAATTTTATCTTAATATATAAACAAGTTATTTAAATATAACCATAGAATATTCCCATCCATCCATATTATGAGATCCTTTTCAGGACATAGGCTTCCTACATTTTTTCCATTCTTACCTGAGGATAAAAAGCATGAAAAAGATAGTCATCAATAAAAACTATAGAAGGCACGTTAAGCCGTCCCAGCTGCCATCTGGTAGTCGTTAAAGGAACCACGACAGTGGCCGAGAGGCGGTTCCGAAAAACTCTGACACCAGGGTGTGCACGGTCGATTGACCGTGGCACCAACTCGAAATGATGATGATAGAAGATTTGATCATGAAATCTAATTTAAAGACTTTACAATTTTCAGACTTTTTAACCCAATATTGTTAGTGTACACACGTCTGCAAGTTTTTCAATTCGTTTTAAATTAAATTCGTTAGATGACAAAGAGAAGCGTTGTTTACTCGGTATGAAGCTGTGACTTGTATTATTTATATTATTTTTTGGGTGAGACAGAAACGAAACATATCATAAACCATTTATTGGTAATGCGAAAAATATTTTTGAATAAAAACTTCTTTAGGGGCGTTGTGAACTTTTTGGGATGGGTAAAAAGGACACGTGATCTAGTCAAAAATTAATAAGACCCACGTGACTGCCGGCGTAGAAATGGAAGTAATATCCTCCTCTTTACCAAGCCTCTCTATCATAACCAAAGGGCCCCCAGGAGGGACGGACCTCGGCTTTGGGCGTTGCCTGTGTGCGTAAGGCTTGGAGAGACAGCAAACTCTCACATGGCCTGATAGGCCGCGTATACGTGCACGCATAGCCTAAAGGGCCAATCTGAGAAACAATAGCCAAAGCCTGGAGAGCAGCAACTCTCATCTTTTGCCTTATGGGCCGAGGGCGCAAGCGGGGGCTTGCTGGTATATCCTCGTATCATTGCGGGACACGGGGGTCTCCAAGCGACGATTAGTTTGACTAGCTCCGTGGCGCAACGGTCAACACGCCTGCCTGCGACACGGAGTGACCGGGTTCGATCCCCGGCCAGGTCAATATGGAAAATGATCTTTTTCAGATTGGCCTGGGTCTTGGATGTGTATCTATATATGTATTTGTTATAAAATATAGTATCGTTGAGTTAGTAACCCATAACACAAGTCTCGAACTTACTTTGGGGCTAGCTCAATCTGTGTGATTTGTCCGTATATATTTATTTATTATTTATTATTATTATTGGCAGCTGATATCGCGCGATGAGCTTACTCCGTCATTGGGTAGCCGTGGCGTAAACAATAGTATTAAAGTTTGTAAGATGTATGGATATTTGTGACTCAATCACGCCAAAATTTTGGCGAAATTTTGCTCACAGATAGATAATATTAATTGATTAATACATACTTGTAAACCAAACCTGGATTAATACATACTTTTCATCCCGGAAATAAGAACAGTTCTGCGGAATCAACATTCATGTGAAGACGCTGGCGACAGCTAGTATTATTATAAATATTAACATTTGTATGGATGTGAAAATATAAGAATATTTGTTACTCCTTGACACAAGAACTATTGAAAGAATTTTGATCATACTTTACAATATTAAACATAATATCACGGCCAAAGGCCACGTTTAGCATGTTGGTTGGCATTAGGTGGAAAACGGAATCAAAATAGTGATGGGTTGCTAGCCGCATCGCCTATTAACATGATTCCATGGAATTTTGCCCGTTCACTCGTTAGGCTTTTACGATCTGCGCGGCAAGAGAAGCAGCTGGCACATTCTACGTTTCTTTTTTCTTTTCTCCCAGACCAGCATGGAAGCAATATTACCTATAGTAGAACATTTTAGAAGTATACATAAGCTTTTCATTTTAGCTGACCAAGATGTGGAAACTTATTATCTAGGTATAAAAAGCGAAACACTTTTTTAATTCAATCTTGTTTGTTACTCTTCGTCTGATCATCATCATCATTTCGAGTAGGTGTCACGGTCAATCGACCATGCACACCCTGGTGTCAGAGTTCTTCGGAACCGCCTCTCGGCCTCTGACGTGGTTCCTTTAACGACTACCAGATGGCAGCCGGGATCACCGGCTTAACGTGCCTTCCGAAGCACGGAATCATCTTTATTATCAGACAATCAGGTGATTCAAGCCTGCAATGTCCTAACCAAACTGGAAACAACTAAACAAAGTATGCTTCCGGTGGGAATCGAACCCACGACCGCCGGGTCAACAGGCAAACGCCTAAACCACAGGACCACGGAGGCTGTTTTCTTCGTCTGATGAACATTTATATTCGAAAAGTTGTCCTTTTTTAGTCTTATTTGCCGACCAATATTGTTGGTGTAAACACGTCTGCAAGTTTTTCGATCCAGTGAGTCGCTTTAAATTTAATTCGTTACATGACAAAGGAAATTTGATTTTCGTGAAGCTTCGATTGATACTTGTTTTGTTTGCCATAAAGATTATAAAGTTAAAAAACAAATTGGCTGTCTGTAATGTCGGTTCACGGACGATAATTTTACGTAGTAATAGTGGAAGAGAGATAGATGCGTCACAAGCAGAACGCTTAGGATCGTGCCTTTCAATCGCTTGTTCCGCGCTCTCGCTTGCACACGTGACACTTTTTTGTGCGTTCAACCGGCGTTCCCGGACGAATTCATGCTACTAGTAAAAAATGAAAGTTGCCAGTAGCGTGGTTCTACAAAGATTTAAAGATTTATTCAGAAAATAGGTCTTTTAAGGCACTTTTTCACGTCAATTCTCATTTTAAATAATAAATATTATATTAAAATTATTAATTATTGCTCAAAAGCTACAAACTACTAGCGTTTCGGAACCGACCAATGCAGAGAAGATGACGCGAAAAGAAACTCTTTTCAACAGTAATGGTCGCCTACTTGCCTGAAGGGCTTTGTATCATAAATAATATAAATATATACGGACAAATCACACATATTGAGCTAGCCCCAAAGTAAGTTCGAGACTTGTGTTATGGGATACTAACTCAACGATACTATATTTTATAACAAATACATATATAGATACACATCCAAGACCCAGGTCAATCTAAAAAAGGTAATTTTCCTTCTTGACCTGGCCGGGGATCGAACCCGGTCACTCTGTGTCGCAGGCTGGCGAAATATTTTATATTTTTTATCTTTTCTTTTTCTTCTAATGTCATGTTATATACAATTTCAATTTACATATTTTTGTGGAATACGTTATGTTAGATCGAGCGTCTACCACAACTAAAATGATAGGCATGATGACCATCAAGCATCAGAGGTCGTCGAATGAAATATGCACATGCACATTATTGTTGTCTGAACTCTGAACACAATGAAACTTCCAGCTTGAGTAGTCAGTTTAGAATTCTGTCGAAGGTAGCAATACAATTGGACCGTTGAACGAAACATGCTTGAATTATCCCGGAATGTTCTCCCAGCTATCCTCTACGTCAGTCCGCTGACAACAGTAGATTTACTACATCGTAAATTACTCGGTCTTGCATCGACCGGCTGCAATTAAACTTGTAATTGTTCAGTATATTGTTACGATGCCCTGGTTCTGGATCTATATAAATCTTAATAAATAAATAAATATATACGGACCAATCACACAGATTGGGCTAGCCCCAAAGTAAGTTCCAGACTTGTGTTATGGGATACTAACTCAACGATACTATATTTTATGACAAATATATATATAGATACACATCCAAGACCCAGGCCAATCTGAAAAAGATCATTTTCCATCTTGACCTGGCCGGGGATCGAACCCGGTCACTCCGTGTCGCAGGCAGGCGTGTTGACCGCTGCGCCACGGAGCTAGTCTAAAAAGATTGCTAGATTGTTGAAAATATATGGAGTGATCATTGATTTCTTGTACAGATGCTATTCTTATTGTAATTTAGGTTTTACTCGCGACATCAAAACTAGTTTTTTTTAAGATATATTTTCGTATGTATGTTAGTCTGTAAGGTATATATATTTATGGGCCTATGTAATGTTTTACTCGTTGCCTGAAATAAACGATTATTATCATCTGCATAATTCTTGTACTTTGAGTAGATACATTTAACTTAAATTCCCTATAAAAACTTCAATACAAAATCAAAACTGTAAGAGCTCAATACGCGATTTTAATGTATAATTGATTACACCTTGAACTTCTAACCAGTATCTCAGAGAAGCTTATAAGTTCTAGGTCGTCTTTCTAGCACTTTTTTGGTCTGTATCTGATAGAAGCAAGTGGGAAAAGATGGGAGTGATCTTTTTCCAGCAGTGGAATGATTCAGGTTAATAAAAAAGCGGTTTAACAATTGCGAGAAACGCAGACACAATTGTTATCTATTGTTATGTTTCCCGATTGGGGCGCTTGGTAGTTGACCGATTTAGTGTAAATATGTAATAGACAGACAAATATTACGTTCGCCTTATCTATATTATAATGAAAAGTATGGATAATAAAACAATTTTAGTAGGTCTTTTTTCTAGCAGTGATTTCAGGTTATTGAAAAGGAGCTACCTCGCAAACAATGAATACATGTTATAAACCTAGCCATATTTTACAATAATTTCACCGTTTTCACAAGAATAGCTCATTGAATAGTCGGGTATAAAGTACAAAAAGCTTAAGTGGCTTCACATTCAAGTTTCCCGCGAACATTGCATGCCGCCGTAAGCAAATAAAATAAGTTGAACTGACTGTGCATTCGACATATGCGCTTTTCTAAATAAGCCTTTTCTTTCAAAGTAACGCGAAAAATCTTTGCTTATTCATACTACATATTTAAGAGGATGGTAATCCTAATAAAAGTAGCATATTTGGTGATTCATTCGAATGTTACAACTCATCAATGTGTTAAAAGCGTCTCAGTCCCTTTAGCTCTGTGTTTAATGTACTAAACATTAATCTAAATGTTGAAAACTATTCTATAAGATGTTTGCTATGAAAAATTAAATCCTTATCCTTACTAATATTATAAATGCGAAACTGAGTTATGTTTGTTTCTTTATTTGTTTGTTTGTTACGCTTTCACGCCGTAACTACTGAACCGATTATCATGAAATTTTGCATACAAGTTCTCTGGAGTGCGGAGAAGGACATATGTTACCTTTTATCCCGGGAAAAAGTACTATTCCCGAGGGATCGACATTGACGCGGGCGGAACCGCGGGCGAAAGCTAGTACTAAATAATTTGATTCGTTAATACGCGTTACAAGAGAAAAAAAAATAAAACATTTATATCGATGATCAAATTAGTAAGTTTTACTTTTTTTCACCTAATGTATTTTATTAACTTACTTTGAGCAAAAGAATACTTTTAAACTTTCGCGCTGCATATTTACTAAAAGCATTAACGGGAATTAGCGCGAACATACCGTTTTTCTCCAGACGTTTCGACCAGGTTGAACCGGCCGTGGTCACTGGATTACTTTGAGCAAGTGTTACGTCTAGATTTTAACTATTAATTTATTTGTTACACCAGGCTCTGAGATAGTTGCAAGAGTGAAAAAAAAAAGAGGAAAAAAAGATAAAAAAAACATTGTCCAGATGATTTTGAGATGATTTTTGCACAGAAAATTTCGATGAATATATTTTTTTTAATATCCCACAGGAGACCGCATCTTTAGTGCCCATTTCGCCTACTTGCTCGAACAATAAAAACACCATAAACTCCGAGATATGAAAACTCGCGTCCACCAAACAGTTCAGCAAATTGCTTTGACTTCATTGTTGCATTCATAGTGTTTACTTTTTATGAGGCTATGTACGTTATGTGTAATGTTTCCAATATTCTTTGCTATAATTTATATAATACTAACGACCCGAACCCGGCTTCGCACGGTTGTAACGTACATAAAAACATTCCTCTTGAATTACTCTATCTATTAAAATAAACCGCATCAAAATCCGTGGCGTAGTTTTAAAGATCTAAGCATACATAGGGACGGACAGACAGCGGGAAGCGCCTTTGTTTTATACTATGTAATGATTTATATTCAAATATTATACATGATATTTTTTTGAAGTGAAACCTTGTTATTCGGCGTTCTGCACTTTTTGGGATGGGTAAAAAAATGTCAAACTCGCGTCAGGACACGTGACCTGAGACCGCCGCAAAGGCGAGTTTTTACTTCTGTTGACATTCCCGAAGTGCAGTTTTTTATTTTAATTTGAGTGAGTTTGACCTCTATCTTGCCTGATGGAAAGCAACAATGAGGTCTTGGTGGTACACGCAGACACATTGATTGCTCTTTGCTTCGTCACCATTTTGTGGGCAGCTATCGGAAAACGACTTATATAGTCATCATCGTTAGCTTTTAGGTGGGCCGTATGCCTATTTGCCTACTAAGTGGTATAAAAAAACCCTAATCCTTTTGAGGGTGGCCGAGTCCCATCCCCGGTCAGGTCATGATGGAAAATGATCTTTTTCAGATTGACCTGGGTCTTGGATGTTTATTTAAAATATCTATAGTAAAATATAGTATCGTTGAGATAGTATTCCACGACACAAGTTCACAACTTACTGTGGGACTACCTCAATTTGTGACATGTTCCCATATTTATATTTATGAATACCTTCTCTATCTCTGACCATAGCTATCCAAATCATGATTTAACGATAAAATGCCTATGACTTTCAAATAACTCAGCATGTCTTATACTTTGTTTTCTATATCAATAATGTTAACGGGTTCACGTACAAAGTTACGAGTATATTGCCATAATAGGCCTATTGCTGACTTTGTACGTGACTTACCCGTTATTCACATATTGATAACTAGCCACCCGCCTCGGCTTCGCACGGGTGTGATAAATTATACACATAAACCTTTCACTGAATCACTCTATATTTTAAAAACCGCATAAAAATTCGTTGCGTAGTTTTAAAGATATAATAATGCGTAGGGACAGACAGACAGCGGGAAGCGACTTTGTTTTATACAATTCTTTTTTATATTTGACGGCAAACGAGCAGACGAGCCACCTGATGGAAAGTGGTCACTGTCGCCCATGGACATCTGCAAAATTAGAGGAGGTGGTGATACGTTGCCGACTCTTAAAATACCTGTAAACACGCCTTTTGAAGGACCCCAAGTCATAGCATACAGGGAAAACCTCGGGAGAGAGCTCATTCCACAATCCTGCGGTACGAGGGAAAAAACAACGTGCCGCTCTAATATTTTGGCTATGTAGTGATGTAAGTACTTATCTAGCGTTAATTAAAATAAACAAATGAATAAGGTGAAACAAGTAGCAACTCAGGACACTAATACAATTTCATTTAATGTTGATCGACGTTATGAATTGCGATTTGTAGCGTTTATCTAGTTCAAACCAACAGTCTAGTTATCTAGACCCAGATCCAGGGCATCGTAACAATGTTCCGAACAATTACAAGTTTAATTGCAGCCGGTCGATGCAAGACCGAGTAATTTACGATGTAGTAAATCTACTGTTGTCAGCGGACTGACGTAGAGGATAGCTGGGAGAACATTCGGGATAATTCAAGCATGCTTCGTTCAACAGTCTAACTGTTTTGCTTCCAACTCAACTCTAAACTGACAACTTAGATGGGAAAGTGCTTTATTCATATTTGTTTACGAGCTTGTTCACAATCTGGTCAATGTCAAAAATTGTATTTTCCACTGTTTTCGTCATTCGTTCTGAACATCTATTGTATTGGAAATATTACAGGTACTTGATAGATCAAACTATTAATCGATGAATGAATTTAAACCCACAATAATAATCATCAACTAAAGTACTAAAAAGACCGTAAGCAAACGCGACTGAAAAAGAAATCATTCATTCCCATGAATCAAAGCGACACTGGGAACTCTCGTTAGTCGTAAAATTTACTACTTTTTCTCCATCCGGAATCCTTCTGCAATAAATCATACTTAAATTTTATTATCACTCAAATTTCCTGGCGCACAGAGGAGTATTATAATGTTACGAGAGTTTCGACTCCTACATTATCTTTACGGCTTAGTGTTGGGATAAGTGCATAAGCAATAGCGGCTGTTGTGTGTCTTTACAGCGGTTGTTCCGAAACCCTAGTAATTTATCGATTTTGCAATTATTAAAAAATAATATGATGTAAGAGACACATGTTTTCCAAAATTTTAAGTAAAATTTCATTTCATATGCGATAGTGAAATATAGTGGTCAGGGGTGTCATACTTAATTGCCAGTCCGGTGATTGGACGTGTGGCATCAGGTACGTGCGCCCGGCCTCCCCGAGCTGCTACTTTCTTATCCCTAATCCTTCCGGGCAAGTAGCATCCCAAATATCCTTTCCCGTTCCCTTAGCACAATAAATTCCTTTCCTTCCCACGCTTAAAATTAGTTTCGATTGGCAGCAGCATCGGAACCGATATAAGCCAAATATACTGCGCTCACCAACTCGTTTGTCCAAAAGTGTTCGGTGTTCGGTGAGTATGGCAAAACCCCCCATGAGTAAAAATCCTTAGGGGAGGCCCATGTCTAGCAGTAGACTTTTTGCGGCTTATATGACGAATGAAATATGTTCAAGTCCTTCTTCATGTTCGTGACAGTAAAGAAACTTCAGGCAAAATTGCCTACGTTGTAAAATCACGTCATGCTAGCCAGATATTTTTTTAAATTACTTCTCGTACATGGTCTTTTTGCTGATAATAACTTCTCCCACCACGCAGATCACGACCCGCACAGTTGTCGCGTCATGTTTTAATTGCTGGCATTTCGTTTATTTCGATCGTTTTGTTTGTTTCCTTCGTTCCGTTCGTTTCATTTGTTTCCTTTATTCGTTCATCTTTCGGTTTATTCGTGTCATAATTTTTTTTTTTACATCTTTTCATTCAACAACTATCCCTTGCAACTTGAGCCACACGCAAGTTGTCATAAAGGGGGTGAGTGAAAAAGACATCAGGCGAGATTCGGCCTAGGTGTGAAGTGTGATCGCTCTCGCGTCATTACGTTTACGATCAGCTGATTTATACCGCAATTCTGATGTTTATGGATACCCGACCATGTGGTAATGGATCAGGGATATTATTTACTGGAATTTAAAGTCAGTTAACTGTCTGAGGAGCTTTAAAATGCGATTTAAGTACGTGCTTTATGAGAGAAACTAGATAGTATACGACATATCTAAACAGTTTATATCTCGATGTGATGCTTTTATTGATATTTTATCTGACGTCGATAATCGGATAGTAAATATTGTTGACGTCACTTTTAAGACCCCGTACCAGTGACACGTTTACATGACCAATTATTTTCTAGGTGATATCCTGTTAATCTTAATATATATAAATCTCGTGTCACAATGTTTGTCCTCAATGGACTCCTAAACCACTTAACCGATTATAATAAAATTCGCACACCATGTGCAGTTCGATCCAACTTGAGAGATAGGATAGTTTTTAACTTATGGCGAAACGAAGTTCGCCGGGGCAGCTAGTGTTTTATAAGTTCTAACATAAAAACTTGGTAACAGTGGTATGAGATACCATGGTAAAGAGATACTATCAAACATCTAGAGTCGATACTAGTTGATACTATCAAACATCTAGAGTTTTTGACTATATCTCTCAATTGTAATTTGGTCAATTTACAGCAAGCCTCCTCGGGACCGTGATCATCATCAGCATTTCGTGTAGGTGTCACGGTCTATCGACCATGCACACCCTAGTGTCAGAGTTCCTCAGAACCGCCTCTCGGCCTCTGACGAACCTTTAACGTCTACCTAATAGCAGCCAGGACCAACGGGTTAACGTGCCTGCCGAAGCACGGAGTCATCTTTATTATCAGACAATCAGGTGATTCAAGCCTGTTATTTTCTAACCAAACTGGAAGCAAGTAAACTAAGTATGCTGTGGAAATCGAACACATGACCCCCGGGTCTACAGGCAAACGCCTTAAACACTGGACCACGAAGGGAGTAGGTAGCACCGTAGGTATAGTCCAGGCACCTTGGTACATCTCTCTTATGCATGAAACATTTATTTATCGACCGGGATGAAATAAATAACCATTTTTGTCCCCGGTTTGGTTTCTATTACTTTCTTATTATTAATCCTACCACAAAAAAAAACTAATTTCAACAAAATACAAAAGGTTTTAAACTACAAAAAATCTTTGAAAATACTGAAGTTAACCAACAGTCAAATCCGTTCAAACTAGGAAACGACCCAAAATTCAGAATACGTCTGCAATAAAAAAAAAATCTTGAACTGAAATATCGGACACGCATATGCCATAATATTCAAATCAACTAGTCCCATGTTCCTTAACCCATAAAAAACTTAAATCACTACTATTATTTCACCACAGCCACGATTGCTCAATCAAAAGTTCCAAATTCAAAAATAACTAAAAGATAGACCCGCACAAATCAAAACATTGATATCAAACATTTCGAACCAACAAAAAAAAAAAACGGTAAATCTCACCCATTGAAATCCATACAGCTATAATAAAAGTCAGAGTAACACTATTATTTTACCTGCTGCGTTGAACACCCAAACACGATCGCTCACCTGTAACAAAAAAAAAGGTTTTTTTAACCGGCGCTAGAGATAAAAAGGTTTTTTTGGACGGACGATACGTGTAATGGGCCGTCGATAGCTCCATGGGAATTCGAGGTATATCCTAGTTATGAAGATAAAACGTGAAATATGGTTTAACAGTGTCAAGTAAAATATTGCAATTTTGTAAATAAATTACAGATTGTTCATATAATATGTTAGACTATCATTTCTGCATTAAATGAATTTATATTTAATTTTATTTTTTTACACAATAACGTCTTGTAATTAAATCGGTAATGCCGGCTACACGCATGAAAAGGTGTCACGTTCCGGGCGCAAGCAATAGAGAGGCACGATCGGCATAAGCGTTCGGCTTGTGACGCATCTATCTCTCTTCCACCGTTATCACGTAAAATAGTCGTCCGTAAACCGACTTTATAGGTCTCTCTACTACTAGAGCCATATTTGGCCAGAGCAGTCAGAGGACTTGGTCTACACTCTTTTCGCTGGCCAGACGGGTTGGAGAGGTCTCATTGATGTTTATAAGCTTTGTTTAGCTTGTATTTCCTAAGTCGCCTTCTACGACATTTAGAGGAAGACTTGGAGTGGACCTATTCTACTCTGCCGAGTGCACCTATTCTGCCGGATACACACTTTTTACCATAGGAAAAGTTAATAATTTTCCTGAGCTGATTTGATAACGATGATACGTGATTACCCTAATAGCCTGTGTATAATGTTCTATAGGAAAAGATACATAATATTGTAAACATTTAAAAGGACAAGAACAATATGTTTGAAGTTTGAAAGTCAATATCTAAGTGCTGTTACTCTAAATAGAAAATTTCCAGTACGTAAAATATCTGGCTCGATGGAGTCAATATTTGTATCTAACCTAACCCTCCGACCTTCAAAACTAACAAAAACTTATACGCAAAAAATACGCAACCGTTGCGATGTAAAGGACAGATTTATCAAGGGTCGCTTTACACGGGTAAACCCTCTCAGTGGAATAAATACATCAGTTCTCGGGTTAATTTATCGCACCCCGTAGGTCACCCCGACAGGTATAAACGGTGTTGCTATACTCAACTTGGGCGCGGAGTAAAACCGATTTTGGGTCATTCGACATTGGTTAGAAGTAAATGTTGTAATATAAATGTGATAAAGATGGCATTCACAGGGCCCGTAGTCGTCTGGCATTTGAAAATGTAGCTCGAGCACATTTTCGGTTTCATGTACTGCCATCGCTACTGCCCATCGGAAGTGTTTTAAGTCAGGATGGATGGAAATTCATTGGAGTTGCGAACAGGAAAAAATTGGCGAACGTACGCACGAAGGTTCCGTACCATTACTATCTTAAGTTTAAAATTATCAAAATTATTTTTATCATTATGATGTGACATAAAAAGCTTTTCGCAATCTTTCCTTTATCTGTGCTATAAAACATTGCTTCGTGCCAAATTTCAAGATTCTGAGTTATCGGGAAAAACCCTTGAAAATGTCGAAAATTTGCGTCATAAACGGCTGTATCTTTTGATTGCGTTGGCTTAAAAGTTTGATTTTTTCACAAGTCTAAGAGACAGTAGACCTGAGTTATTTCATACCTCTATGCGTTATTAAGAAAAAGGTCTTGACAAACAGACGGACAACAAAGTGATCCGATAAGGTGCTCGTTTTTTACTTTTATGGTACGGAACCCTAAAAATTAACAAGATACTACGTCAGAGGCCGAGAGGCGGTTCCGAAGAACTCTGACACCAGGGTGTGCATAGTCGATTGAACATGACACCTACTCGAAATGATAAACAAGATACCGAGGGAGGGGCCTAGTCACTTGTGGCACAGGTTCCAATAGGAACCTATTTCAAGGACTAGTCTCGAAACAAAGAGAACAAGTCGCAACACAAATTGTACAACCATAGTTCTTAGGACCCATACTTTTAAGGCTTACCTTTGTTAAAGAGTAAAATAAACATATTATTATTATTATTTTGTTGTCTTATTATTATTATTTTTTATTTTGTTATTTTTCTCTCAAACATGGTTTGAGGAGTTTTATCGCATACGCGGGCTTGTGGCCAAACGTAAGCAATGAAGGAAGAAGTAGATAGAAGTCAATATAAATGAAGAGGTTATGATTCTGAGGAGAGAAATTTACGCACCGTACGGCACGTATTTAAAATTACTGCTTTCTGCTTATTATTATTATTATTACTACCGACTCAGATGAATTAGGGATGAGTAAGCAGCTGCTTAGAAAGCAGGGTGCGCGTACCCGTAGCAATATCTACAACCACCAGACAGGCAGTTGAGAATGGCACCTCCTGAATGATTTTATATGTTAAAATTTTAAAGTCCGACAGGAGTGTAAACCACTTCATCATCATCATCATGTCAGCCGCAAGAGGCATCTGTCCAGCAGTAGATCATTGTTGGACATAGGCCTCCCAATTTTCAATACGACCGGTGGAAGCGATCTGCATCCAGCATCTTCTTGCTATCTTATTCAGGTCATTCGACCATCTGATTAGTGGGTGTCCACCGCTGCGCTTGCCAGTGTGCTACATGGGCGCTATTCGAGAACCCTTCTGCCCCATCGGTCTTCGGTTCTAACCACCATGTACCCCGCCGCATATACACACGAAAACAAATTAAACACCACTTCTAGATTTAGATGAGATCATGTTATTACTTCCACGATGAAACACTAACTAGTACAACAATATTCTCAAAGCCCTAAGTACGTTAGGGTATTTACGAACACTCGTACCTCGTACGTGGTACTCGAGAAACTTTGGCAGAGTTAGGGGTTCTGTGTTGTACTAAATTTTCCCTGTGTATATTTGATCATGAGAAATTTAGATGTTTGGGAAAGTGATGAGTGATTCTGACAAGGAAGATAGTAAAACACGTCCCTATCCATAACGTACGAAAGGGTCAAAATACAAGATTATATATATAAGTAAGACTTCCCATGGAGGTCGTAAGAGGCGACTTAGGAAATACAAGCTAAACAAAGCTCATAAACATCAATGAGACCTCTGCAACCCGTCTAGCCAGGAAGGAAAGTGTAGGCTAAATCCTCTGTCTGCTTTGGCTATCAAGTATGGCTCCGGTAGTAGTACAAAGAGGGTCATGCTCCTGCAGTGGAGACTAAAATGACCTGATAATGATGATTAGTAAGTAAGTTAAAATACTTGCATGCACCGCAAAGATACATTTAAATGTTAAGAAAAATAATAAATAAAATAGCACAGTAAGCGGCCTTATCGCCAAGGCAATCTCTTCCAGGCTACCTTTGGGTGAAAGGAATAAATTGACGAAATTAATGGATGATGCGACTGGTTTGAGGAAAATAGGTATGAATAAAAAAACATATAACTATATTATATCTCTTCCATGCTGGTCTGGGAGAAAAGAAAAAACGTAGAGTGTATCACCTGCTTCTCTTCCCGCGCAGATCGTAAAAGTCGATCGACGGAATGGGCAAATCTGATATATCATATTAGTAGGCGATGCGGCTAGCAACCCATCACTACTTTGATTCAACTTTCCACCTAACGCCCACCAACATGCTAAACGTGGCTTTTAGGTCTTAAAGACAAGGGCTCTGTCTACCCCGCAAGGGAAAAAGACGTGATACTATGTGTCTTGTAAATTAGTGGACTTCAAATAGAGAATTAAGGACCTGAATGTAAACGCATTAGCGCTAAACCGTGATAAGCTTCATTATCCTCAATATAGTGATAAAATATGGTCTTCACTTGGATATCTGACCATAAATGGTATAAAAATTATTGGCACTCCGCCAGTGCCGACAGAAGTGAAAACTTTTTTTTTTGGAAGGGCTATGTAGCTAGCTCCTACTGAGCTTTCGCTACATTACTGGGCGTTTGAGGCGAGGGCATAGTGCCCTCAGCTGATAAAGACAACATCACCAAAGGGCCCCCAGGAGGGACGGACCTCGGCTTTGGGCGTTGCCTGTGTGCGCAAGGCTTGGAGAGACAGCCAACTCTCATATTGTCTGACGGGCCGCGTATATGTGCGTGCATGCAAGCCTGGAGGGCCAATCTGAGAAACAATGGCAAAAGCCTTTGGAGAGCAGCAACTCTCATCTTTTGCCTTATGGGCAAGTGAAAACTTAAACATTAGGTTACTTATATACAGAGGGGTCGATTATGGAAACAGAAACAGTGACCAGATGTTTTTTCCCAGTTCGAAAAATGGCCGACTCGTCTAAAGAAGTTTTCACTTAAAAAATCTCAACCAGTTATCATTATTAGCAGCTTTCACCCGCGTCAATGTCGATCCCTCGGGATAAAAGGTAAAAGGAAGACAAAATTTCATGATGATAGGTTCAGTAGTTACGGCGTGAAAGTGTAACAAACAAACAATTTCACTTTCACATTTATAATATTAGTAAGGATGGTAGAGATACCGTGTCAAGTCTTTATTTCTTACGGGGCATAAAGAGCCAAATACTGTAAGATCAAAAGACACGATTAGTAAGTTGATGAACATTAACATGACAAACAGGAATTTGATCTTTATTTTTTTTTTATTTTTTTTATAAGTTTGGACGTTTTTTTATAAGCTTAGTCAAAATAATCATCAGAAAGTAAAATTTGGTATGCACTAGTTAATCAAATAACTATGCAATAAAATAATCATGCTTATTTAATAACGGAAAGTCGTTAGCGGTCGCTCATTAAAAATGCTGTACTAATTTGCTCATAATAAAAATTTATTACCATAACAGGATAATCTATCGTGATGATTATAAATTTGTTGGTCGATAGCTTAAAGCGATCGTCGTAAATTTGGGATGAGTAAATAAATATATAGGAAAAAACAAATTTTTTCCTTTACAGTACTGCTTTTTTTTGTTCGTTGTATTTTTTTTACTGTTTATTAAGTTGTGGATTTATATCGTAAAATACCAATTCAATGATACTTACTTTATAATAGATATACATCCAAGGCCCAGGGCAATCAGGATGAAAGTCAAGAGTACAAAGAAGAACATAAGGTGTCTCCTTTGGCATCTTTAAGTCCTAGTTTTAACTAGTAAGTACTAGTTAAAACTAGGATGGATGCCAAAGGATTTTTAGCAAGCTTCATTTTCAAGCCAGATTTTTTAACAAGCTTCATTTTTTCTCTAGCTTTTTTGGTTCCACTATCTATAGTCTACTAAAGCCTCCCTCTTTCATTTTCTACTTAGTTACATTCATCGCATGGTACTTAATTAGGTTTTTTTTATTTCGGTGTTATTCATTTCATTAATATGACATTATTTTTCAATTCAATTGAAACATGACATTAAAAAATACCAATGTATACTCAGTCCACATACTAGGTTCTAAGGTTTAAAAAATTGTGAGTTGACGTCTTTTGGAGAAAATGCGCTGTGCAGTTTGTTGCCGCTTCTTATGCACTCCGCTTTGGAAGCGGCATTAAACTTAGCCATAAGTAAATTTTTGACGTCAACAATTGTTGAGAAGTGAAATATGACAATCAATAAGTGTTCAAAGAAACCTATATTATATAAACGTTTTGAATTTGAACTTGAACTAAAAATTTGAATTTGAATTTGCCATATCTTTACATTGACAAAAGCACACAAATCGTCTTTCCACCTCATTTTTGATCGTTTTTCCATTTATCGAACGTGTCCATCTTTCAGGCCACATGCGGCTTACTTGACCCACCTAGCTCTATTTCAGCCTAGCGGATTTCTTTCCCACATCGACCACTTAAGTGATGAAGTTTGTAGCAGGGCTTGTTACCGGAACCAAATTCCCATTATAAGTACCGGTAAGTACCGGTATTACTATTCTGTTAAAATTTTAACGGTAATATGAGGTACCGGTAATCTAGTATTTAACAGTAATAATATTGTTAACAGTTAACGGTAATTTTACCGCTACTTGTTACCGGTACCAAATTCACATTATAAGTACCGGTAAGTACCGGTACCTCTATTCTATCAAATTTTAACGGTATTAAAATTGCGTTAATTTTACCGGTACCTACGCATTGTTGCCGTCTACCGCATGGGACTCGCTCGACTGTAAAAGTGCCGACCTATTGTGGGCCCCCGCCTCACGCCGCACATGCACAACACGGCAACGACACACATTAACGAAATGATAATTCCCAATACGAGTACCGGTACTAAGTACCGGTACTGTTTACCGGTATTTGGTACAGGTACTTCTTTCAATTACCGGTACCGTCGTTTTATTGAGGTACCGGTACCAATCCAATTACCGGTACCGTTGTATTATAGAGGTACCGGTACTTGATTTTTACCGTTACCAAATGTACCGGTACCAAACCAATTACCGGTACTGTCGTTTCATAGAGGTACCGGTAATGGATTTTTACCGGTATTCCAACCCCTGGTTTGTAGTGAAAATAATAGCTAATCTTGAACGCTAAATATAACCTACTTTTCTATTTTATACTTAAACTAGCTGTTGCCAGCGACTTCGTCCGCGAAATCTATCCTATCTTTCAAGTTGGATCGAACTGCACATGGTGTGCGAATTTTATTATAATCGGTTAAGTGGTTTAGGAGTCCATTGAGGACAAACATTGTGACACGAGATTTATATATATTAAGATATGGAATTCGGTGATAATACAATATTATTTTATCATAGAACTTCTCTGATGATAGAGCTATAAGATAGCTATGGAAACTTCTTATATGAAGAAAATAAATCCATCGTGTTATTTGAATTGACTCAGCAAGCCCTTAATGGTATAAATTCGTTCATAATTAAAAGCTTGTTACAAAAAATTAAACATTTGTAGTATATTTGACCGAGCGAGCGAAGCGAGCGAGGTCTTCAATTCAAGTTGGGGCGAAAAGACATTTTTTGTATGTATGTATGTATGTATGTATGTATGTATGTATGTATGTATGTATGTTTGTTCCACGATAACTTTAGAACCAATGCTCCAATTAAGATGAAATTTACAATGTATATAGGTCTTATAAATACAATTTTCAAGTTCGTTGGGCATCAAAATCGGTTCAGCCGTTTACGAGATATTTAAATAAATGTTAAAGAATTTCGAGAAATGAAAATTGAAAATGACGTTTAGGCTAAATATGTTACGAGATGGCGCTGAAATAAATTTTAATTTTAAAGGTAACCACAGCCGCCGCTAGGTGGCGGTATTTCGTTGACGCTTGCTTTATCCATGCTCTGTGTATTAAATTTAAATTTACTAACAAAACATGAACAATTATAAACTAGAACGGTACTTTCTCCTCTATACTTATCTGGTTGGAATGGTTGGCTCAGTCGCAGTACGGTAGTTACCCGATCGAAAAGATTAGACTTCGAGCCGCGCAAGAAAATTTGATTTTTCAATGATTGCAAATATTTCTTTCGCTGTCTGTTCCAAGTTTCACACACTCGTCGTTTGTCGCCCGTACGTAACACACGCTTACTAATATAGTGTCAAAGTCAAAAGTACCCTACTAGTGTATTAAAATGAATAAATGTGAGAAGTGCTCCAAAAACATTACGAAAAAAATTCCGGGCTTGGAATGCAATAGGTGTGAAAAAATCGTGCACTTCAACACACAATGTTCTGGTCTCACGAATAAACAAATGACTGCTGTGCGTAATACAGAGAACCTAGAATGGACATGTCAAGAATGTCAAAACATGTCTTCAAAACGAGGCTCGCTGATATTTCCTGATGAAGAAGAGGAAGAAGATATTTCGAGCTGTGACAAAATTAATGTAAAAAAACTGTTAAAGGATATTTCGGCAGAAGTAGACAAATGTGTCAACAGAGCAGTAAGAGATATACAGACATCACTACAATACCAAAGTAATAAAGTAGATGAAGTCCTTGAGAACATGGATGCAATTAGACAAACCATACAGGAATTACAACGTAAAAATACTGAACTCACAAACAAGAATAAAAATTTGGAAACTAGGGTGGGAGCTTTAGAACAAAAGTTACTCTTACTGGAACAAGAAAAATTGGCATCCCATATAGAAATTGCCAACATACCACTAAAAGAAAATGATAATATTGAAGATATTGTGAGGAGGGTAGCAACTGTTTTGGATCAACCTGAGAGTGATATTGTATGTGTGAAGAACATTCCAGCGAAAAAAGATGCGTCGAATATTATTAGAGTGCAATTAAAGGAGGAGAAAGTACAGGAAAAGTGGTTGAATGCGGCTAAAACGAAAAAAGTGTTCGTCATTGATATTGTACCCGATGCACCACATTCGATCGCACGTCAATCTGTGTTTATACGAGAATTACTATCACCATACAACAAAAAACTTCTTTGGCACGCTAAGCAGGAGCTAAAAAGTATTTACAAGTTTATCTGGTGCAAGAAGGGAACTATTATGGCCAGGCGACACGAAAACGATAAATCCATTGCTAAAATAAGATCCCTCGACGACATAAAAACCCTGCTATTGTAATATTATTATCTGTACCCACGACCCAAGTCATATATATTTAGATTTTTCTTCTGATATCTACACAGGTAACATTTGTATACCTTCCTAATATGGATTTCAGTCCTAAAAATATATCTGAGTTTTTCGACTGTGCTGATATTAATTGCTTTATAAAATATCTTCCTATGAACAAAATTAATTTATTTTGTATGCACGTAAACATAAGATCAACGATTAAAAATTTTTATATGTTAGTTGAATACCTATTGTCTAGTAAAAGAATTATTGATTTAATTATATTAACAGAGGCTAACATTTCACAGGCCGTGAGTTGTTTGTATAACATTGACGGTTACGAAATGCACTGTGAGTTGCGGAATGGTCGAAAAGGCGGTGGAATAATTATTTATTCTAATCAAAAACACAAAATTTCATTGATCAAAACTAACACTATACACTTTGAGTGTCTAACTGTAAAGATCACAACACCGACGTCTTATTCCGCAACTGTGTGTGCTGTATACCGGCCTCCTAAAGGTGGTAAACACTTGTTTATGGACGAGCTGCAACTCACTTTACAAAAACTTTCTTGTAACGTAAACTCTGATATCTACTTAATGGGCGATACTAATATAGACACTAAAACAGACTCGGCTATAAAACATAAATACCATAACATACTATACAACTTCGGACTTGAGTGTGGAATCTCGTCATATACTAGAATTGAACGTTATAAAGACAAAATTACAAAGTCCTGTATCGACCATATATACGCGCGATCCCATACTCAAGACCTGCACTCCGCGGCACTCGGAACCGTAATGGCTGACCACCGCGTTATAGTGTTGGCTTGCACCGGTATGCAGAATTCACAGGGTGTTCCTAACTGTAAAACTATTATCGATAATAAAAAACTTTTTACATTTTTCAACGATGTAGACTGGAATATTATAAGTAACTCAGAATGTCCTACTCAAATTTATAACAATATTAAAAATATTTTCAATGACTGTTATAACAAATCCAAAATTATAATAAGTAACAATCAAAATTGTAACTGTAACAAAAATACATGGATAACTAGAAAGATCATCAAAGCTCGAGAACATAAAGACAAATTATTTAATATGTGGAAAAATGATACTAATAATATGATACTTAAACTACAATACAATAAAAGTAGAAATTACGTTAATAAACTAATTCAAAAAACAAAAAATGATTATACTATCAAAGAAATTAAAGGCAACAAAAATAATTCAAAGCGATTGTGGCAAATCTTAAATAAATTGACAGGGAGAATTAAAACTTCAGTAGATAATATAATTTTAAATGCATTTGATAACAATATGAAACCAGAAGACATAGCCAACAAATTTGCTAAAAGTTTCGATGCAAATCTAAAATCTATATTGCCTAAATGTACAACTCTTTTGTTAAATAATGATTCTTATAAAAATACGGTAAACGTTTCAATGAGATTTCAAAAAGCAAACCAAGATGAGATAGGTGAAATAATTGGGACATTGCAAAGTAACAAATCATCCGGAATTGACGGCATAAGGCCCATCGATATTAAATTATTATGTCGTAACATAGTTGATGCAATTACTAAACTAATTAACGTCAGTGTTTTAACAGGTGTCTATCCAAAAGAATTAAAAACAGGAATCGTAAGACCTATTCATAAACGAGGTTCACGTAAAAATTGTGATAATTATAGGCCGATAACTATTCTATCAATTATTGACAAAATTGCTGAAAAATATATAAGCAAACAAATATATAAGTTTTATGAGGATAACAGTATCTTAACAAAGAGGCAATTTGGCTTCCAACCAAATAAAAATACCTCACTACTCCTTTCTGATTTTACAAATAAAATTTATAAGAGTTTAGACGATAAAAAACACGTTTTGGTTCTGTTCATAGATTTTAGTAAGGCGTTTGATACTCTTCGACATGATAATCTTCTTGAGAGTCTTAATGATAGCGGTATATCAGGTCCACTACTAAATTGGTGTAAAGATTATTTAAATGACAGATCATATCGTGTTAAGGTTGGTAAAGCATTTAGTAATGAAGTCCCAGTCACAGAAGGGACAGCCCAAGGATCGGTGCTGGGACCTTTGCACTACCTTACCTACGTTAATAATCTCACTAAAGTAGTAAAAAACAGTGAAATTTACCTTTTTGCGGATGATACGTGTCTGATGACTGCAGATTACGACATAAAAAAAGCCCTCGAACGACTCCAAGAGGATTTCATATTGCTCTGTAAATGGGCTCACGATGTTGGATTGGTATTAAACGCAAACAAAACTAAGCTTATGTATATTAGTTCCAACCAAAATAGAACCAATACAATGTTGTCCTTGAAAGCACATATTCATTCTTGCCTTCATACTAATAATATGGACAACTGTAATTGTCCAAAAATAGAACTGGTGGATAGTCATAAATATCTTGGCTTGACTATTGATAGTAGGATCAATTGGCGAGATCATATAAATACTGTATGTAATAAACTGCGTATATTATTGGCTAAATTTGTGTTATTAAAAAATAAAGTACCTTTTTACGTTCGTTTATCTCTATATAAGTCACTGGCAGAACCCATAATTGATTATGGTCTAAGCAGTTATGGGCGTACTTTTAAAACACACATAGATCTTATATATCATCTACAAATAAGATTACTTAAAACAGTTGTACCTTATAAAATAAAACAAAAATATAAAGACAATTACAACGAATTATTCTCCTTTTGCAAAGTAATGCCAGTTCAAAATAAAATAAAATATATATTATTAAAAGAATACTATTTCCATACTGAATTACAAAAACATAAAACTACAAGTAAAACAAGAAATAAAAAACTATTATTACTTCCCTTCTTCCATAACCTTTATGGTAAAAGACGACTAGAATATGTTATACCCCAATTGATTAACGAACTGCCAAATGAATTAAAAAACAAAATTACCTCAAAAAATATTAAGTATAGACTAAAACATTACCTTCTACAATAATCATCCTGTTGTTAGTAACAAAATAACTCGTTTACACACACACACTATGACAACTTATTGTCACTCACTTGCCATGCTGACTGATGGATGACCGGTTTTGAATTGCACACATCTAAAGTGGTACTACGCTGTGCTAGTGTATATATTCTTTAGCTGTGCCTCGTCTTGATAACCTGTTTTTGATTTACGTACCAATCGGACGATCTAACTCAAGTGAGTTGCAGTTTGTCGAGATGAATCAGATATTGAATACCTGCGATCCTGCGTATGATAAGGTGATGTTTGTATTGATTGGTTCACGTTATGTGGCGACTTATGTAGGTATTATGTAAATGTGTTATATGCGAGTCAAATCTGATGTGCGGACAAATCTTTTAAGGTTTTTGTACATCTTTTATATAATTTAAGATTATGTGTTTGTTTGATGAATAAATAAATAAATAAAAATAAGTTAAATTCCAAGTGACATTCTTATTTTTAATTTACAATATTTTGTTCCTTTAGAACAGAAAAATACCAGTCAATGAAAATTTCCATTAATATTCTTGTTAGTTCCAAATTTCTCCAACAGATGGAGACAGTGGTCCAAAAATGCGCAGGGATATTTTAATAAGTTTTTATTTATCTTTAATTTTAAGTGTGTATATGTTTGTTCGGGTTTAAGCCTGCAACCAAAAATTAAAGCAGTTATTTACAACCAATTTAACTGCAATTTCGCATTGTACTTCACTTTATGGTAGAGGAAGATAATTATAAAAAAAAACTGATCTGATTTGAAGATGACGAGCTATTTAACGATGAACATCCCGTTTACAACATTTTACAGTTTCTTTCACAATAAAACCTGGTAAAAAAAACCGGCCAAGTGCAAGTTGGACTCGCGCACGAAGGTTTCCGTACCGTTATCTATAAAAACGGCAAAAAAATCATGTCTGATGCATGGGAGCCCCACTTTAATATTATTATTTTTTTATTTAATTATTTATTTTTAGGGGATGTATACATAACTACATATTCTATGAAGATTTTAATCGTCTACCTGTTGCCGTTATCAATATAGTGCAAAAACAAGCATAAACATCACGTTTGTTGTATAGGAACCTCCTTAAATATTTATGTTATTCTATTTTTTAGTATTTTCTTTTTTGACTAGCTCCGTGGCGCAGCGGTCAACACGCCTGCCTGCGACTCGGAGTGACCGGGTTCGATCCCCGGCCAGGTCAAGATAGAAAATGATCTTTTTCAGATTGGCCTGGGTCTTGGATGTGTATCTATATACCTATGTATTTGTTATAAAATATAGTATTGTTGAGTAAGTATCCCATAACACAAGTCTTGAACTTACATTGGGGCTAGCTCAATCTGTGTGATTTGTCCGTATTTATTTATTTATTTTATTTATTTCTGTTATAGCGGCAACAGAAATATATCGTCTGTGAAAATTTCAGCTGTCTAACTATCACGGTTCATGAGATACATCCTGGTGAGATACGGACGGAGAGACAGACAAACAGACAGACGGACAGTGGAGCGATATTAATAGGGTCCCGTTTTTACCCTATACGAAACAATAAAAATTAATGAAAAAAGTAGTGTAAGAAGAAACATATAATTCCGCAAAACAGACACAATAAAGACAAAGAAATGGGGTTCGGTGGGCGAAAGATAAGTACAGATGTAGAATCCAAACATACGAAAACCATATTTGGAAGGAAAAGCCGAAGCATAGAAAGAAGAGTATGGGAGTGCAGCACTCTGCGAGAGAAACAAAAACAAAAGCCAAATGAAAAATGAGCTGGGGGATTGTCCGGACAAAACAAACCAGAAAATTGATATATATGAAAACCAAAAACTTATAAGTATTAAGCTCAAGCGAAGAAAATATCTATCGGGGCTAAAAAAATTAAACATTGACGGGTACACATCAAAACCATTTTAGGAAGCAAAACACATATGTCTCGTTTTTAGAACCTTAATCATCATTATCATGCCGACCTAAGCTCAGTCACCCGGATACCTGGCATTTTATATTTCTATTCCTTGAAGTCGCAGGCCTATTGACATTTTCAAACACTCAAAAACGCCTGTAGAATTTGGTACGAAAATTATTTTTATAAAATGTCCAATGTTGTGATTCCGTTAATAACCATAGTCTTTCAGATATGACCAGATATGACGAAACTGTTACATTTATTTGTCCCTTAGTGAAATTATAAAATATTGCTTGACAGTGCAACGCAGCTCTTCAGCTACACGTTGCACTATCGAGAGCTAAACGCATCACAGATCTTGTATTAAAAGCCGGTTTTGATTTTGTTATATTAATTAGATGAAATTCTACTCATACATTTAGGGATTGCAAGGGAAAAACTATTTCAACTATTCTTGCAACAGTAATAAAAAAGGGGTTTAACATTTGGTTGTTTATTTGTTTGGATAGAAATGAATGTTAACTATTAGTACAAGAAAGTAAGGACATCGTGTTCATTGTATGTTAATTAAAAATAAGTCGTGGTGAGTAAAACAAAACGAGTGCTTTTGAAGTCATCTAAACAATAGCACTATGACAACATGCTTATCAAAATCAGTAAAATAGTGGCTAGCTCACGAAATTATCAGGAAAATTAAATAATCGCGAGGTCCACGTTCGCAGCGAACTACTAGTTACTAACCTAAATTAAGATTTTATAATAGTTATTTAACAATAAATATTACTGACAATTGAAGTTATTTTCCTAACTTAAATATAACAATTCTAGTTAACGACTTACGAGTATGTTTCACTATCTATTAAACAACAAAACAAAGTCTTCGCTTCACGTGCGTATTATGGGAAACTTAGTCTAGAAATATGGTATGTGGAACGATGGTTTAAGTAACAAGATAGTAGGGATTTGGCGAATAGCCCTTTATAAAATATCGGTTTCTAAGATAATAAATTGAAGGCCAAAAATTTTATTTATAAAACGGTCTTCAGACCAATTCGATTGGCGAGCACCGAGGCGCAGTGGTTAATAAGCTAGCCTGCGACACGGGGTGCCCGGGTTTGATCCCCGGTTAGGTCAAGATGGAAAATGATCTTTTTCAGATTGGTCTGGGTTTTGGATGTTTATCTATATATGTATTTCCTGTCCTAACATCGGAGTATCAAATAAAAACTAGGATTTTTTGAAACTTGCTTGTATTTCTTGTAAGTACATGACACTTTTGAGCCGTCTATGTACAAGAAGTGAAAATAAGATAAGAGGGTTTTTTTTTTTTTTTTGAAATGACTATGTAGCTAGCTCCAGGTGAGCTTTCGCTACTTCACCGGGCATTTGAGGCGAGGGCAGAGTGCCCTCAACCTTTATAGACAACATCACCAAAGGGCCCCAGGAGGGACGGACCTCGGCTTTGGGCGTTGCCTGTGTGCGCAAGGCTTGGAGAGACAGCAAACTCTCATATTGCCTGATGGGCCGCGTATACGTGCATGCAAGCCTGAAGGGCCTAAAAGCCTTTAGAGAGCAGCAACTCTCATCTTTTGCCTTATGGGCCGAAAGCTACGTTGCCAGAAGGGCCTATCCTGGGTGCAAGTCACCCGGTACCGCCGGGCGGTCACCAGTAATCGGAGCTAATCCTACTCTACGCACTCTATTCCTGTGGCGAGTGCGACGGGGTCGGATAGTGGGATTCCTCTGGCTATTCGGAGCCGAAAAGGGGTCGGGGCGGGCTTGTGCGATGTCAATAGGATCATCGGGACCGTCAAGTACGTTCCTAGGACGTCTACGACGTAAGGTCGTATCGTGTTAGTTGGGGGAGTAGTTAGCAGCTTGCGCTACTAACGGGTTGGGGTGGCGTGCGGCTTTCTCAAAGTAACGCTTGGAGGCGTTTTTGAGATAGCTGCGGATGGATGGGAGGTCTAGGTCACGGTGTAGGTCTGTCATGCGCAAGTACCGATGGTAACTCGTATTTGTGGCACGGGTGACGAAGCGGTTCTGCAAGCGTTGCAGCTGATCGATGTGGGAGGGCGCGATATGGGAGAAGACTACGCCGGCGTAGGTCATGATAGGGCGGACGGGAGAGGGCATGTGCGCGGACGTTTATATACAGTCGTCGCGGGGGGCAAATGCAGGTGGGGGCTCCTTGACGAGCGCAGACTGGAGGGCGCGAACAGTTATAAAATATAGTATCATTGAGTTAGTATCCCATAACACAAGTTTCGAACTTACCTTGGGGCTAGCTCAATCTGTGTGATTTGTCCCTATATATTTATATATATATATATAGCACTGTCTCGATCAGAAGATTTATTAAGTTTCGAAAATGTGTTTTCATTGTATTGTTATTTTAATATTTCCATAAATTAAAAAGGTAACGTCACATACGGGAAGAGAGGTTTCACAAATGTGACAATGACAACAGCAACAAGGAGATGAGACAGGTCTAAAAAATATAAAAATGGTATGATTTTATAAATGTATAGTCCTTATTTACATATAGATTACTCCTAAAAAGACATGACATAGACAAAAACTAAATATCTACTGAAACGCTTGTAAAAATTTAACAAATTCGAAATAAGTTTGTATCTTAAACCTTCCAGCCTGAACAATAGACGCAAACGCGGCGGGAATTCGCAGAAACACGACAATGCGCGTGTGTGGCCTTAATAGTAGTGCTTACAGTGGAATCCCAGCTTTTCATGGCGCAGGTTACAGATTAGATAGCTCCTTACTGCTGGGATAAAATTCTAGAGATATACGAGAATGAGATTATACAAAATTTATGTATTTTCCATTTAATCATTTTAATCCTTACTGATATTACGCGAAAGTTTGTGACTATGAATATGTGGATATTTACTCTTTCACGCCAAAACGGCTGAACGAATTTTGACAAAATTTTGCGCACAGATAGGTTATTACTTAGATTAAGATATAGGCTACCTTTCATCTCGAAAAAAAGTACTGTTCCCGCAGAATTGACGTGAGCGCAGCCGTGGGCAACAGTTAGTACGTAATAGAACTATCCAAACTTAACTAGATAAGACTTAAATTTTTTTATTAAAGAACTTATCTATAAATAAATCTTCCATGCTGGTCTGGGAGAAAAAAAAAACGTAGAATGTATCAGCTGCTTCTCTTCCTACTCAGACCGTAAATGCCGATCGAGAGAATGGGTAAAATCTGAAGAATTATCTTAATGGGCGATGCGGCTAGCAACCGATCACTATTTATGATTGCGTTTTCCACCTATGCGCCCACTAATGCAATTATCGTGGCCTTAGAGTCTTTCGGTCTTAGGCTCTGTTTTGCAAGGGATAAGAACGTGATAATTATGTATGTGCAATATCTTTTTCACCTCAGCCGCTGAAGCCGTAAACATTGTATTACAAATATGCTCGCTTAATTCCGACCACGTCCCGTCTTATCGTAAGTGGTGTTCAGTTTCTAAGATTATGCATATAATGGTCTGCCTGCCCCATTATAACGTATTTCAGCGGTGTTACATTTAGTGCGCTACCGTTGGTTCTTCAGTAACAATCGCCTTTCTAACACAAAAATGTTTAGTCGACAGTACAATTTGTATGGAAAAGCAGAAAATATTTTTTTTAGATATCATTGATGTGAAGAAATTGTTTCGCAACAATGAGCTAATTATTATTGTGTCGACTGTACTTTGAACACTAAAAAGATCAAATATCACAGGTTGATTTTCTATATTTTAAAAGATTTTCGGTTTCTTCGTCTGAGAGAAAAGGAAAACAAACAATGTGTTAGGTGCTACTTGTCCTGCGCAAATTATAAAAGCCGGTCGGGAAAATAAACAAATATCACGTTCCTTTCATATTGTCCTAGGATTTGTCTTGTCTACCTTGTAAACGAACAACAGGTGATTAGAATTTATATAAAGTTACCTTACCTCCTTCACCTTTACAGCAGCTAATGCCGTAAACATAGTATGACAAAATGCTCGCTTAATTCCGACCACGTCCCGTCTTATCGTAACTGGTGTTCAGTTTCTAAGATTATGCGTATAATCGTCTGCCTACCCTATTATAACGTATTTCAGCCATTTTACATTTGGTAGGCTACCGTTGGTTCTATTCCTATAAATGTATGAATTATACAAAGGTGTCGTTTAATTCTTATAATTTCGAGTAACGAACAGTTAATTAATGTTAGAACAGTATTTTATAGTATAAGAAGCAAAAAAGAAAACATAATTATAAATATAATAATAAAAACACGAAAAATATTTTTTCAAAATAGACTAGAATATTTATAAGTTATTTGCATTATTTACAAACGGAAACCCTTTTTTTAAGGATGTGTATGATTTATCCATAAATAATAACCTCGCAGTTTTGTGTACCCAACTATTTTAATGTGGACTAATTTTCAGGGCAGTTAAGTTCCAATACCCCAAACTACAGTACAAAGAGAATATACCTTTTGAAATTTGCATGGGAGCAATAAAGGCCGCTGAGGGGAGTAATTGTTTCGTGTTAATTTATTTATGTGTGGGAATGATGTTAGCAGTTTTAGTTAATAAACGTGCGTATTGTTAGTGGAGGGGTGTAGTTAATGGAATTTCTCGTGGTTTCAATAATGGATAAGGCTTGTTTATATGGAAACAAATTAAGATTCCCTTTGAAATATAACTATAACGTCGGATAGCTACCACTTTTATTAGTCTACGACCGCTAATGAGCTGGTTTGTGACCACTCTTTTAATATTATTAAATATCTAACAAGTATAATTGATTAAAAAATAGTTTTTTTGTATAATTATAATAAAAATTTACAAGTTGCGGAAGTAATTTTATCTAATTTTTTTAACCAATTTAATTATCTTTTATGAATTTTTGAAAAAACCTTTTTGTAGGATTTATAAAGCAATATTCCCATTATCTTATCTCTTTGATATTCCCATGTTTAGTCACATGACGTTGTCAATCTGTCAAATAATTTTAAGCCAAATTTTAAGAGTTGCCAATATTTTCTCGAGAATTCAAGAAAACTATAAGGAAAGTTTTAAGAATAATATGATAATAACTTGGAGGAATTTTTGATGAAATTATTCGCAATTCAGAGATTTTGTTTTGCACTGCAGCCTCGTTTTTAAATGACTTTAAATAAAAGTTAAAACTTTTTAGAACTCGAAAAATTTCGAGTTATTTTCAGCGAGCCCTTTAATTTGATATCCATATTGTCGGAGTGCATCAATAATAGCTATTCCGCCTTCTTGGGTGTTTTGCCATGTTGAATTTAGAATGACGTCACACAGTTAACCGTGCATTTGCCATCTAAACGTGTTTACAAAATTTCAGCTCAATGGGTGAAAGATATCTGTTTCAAAATTGAGTTGCAAGATTCTATACGAACAAACATAGTTACATACATACATACATTGCAAGTTAAATAAAAGCTTGTGGAAGAATATAATTATTACGTACCTTACGTAACCTTATCATCATCATCATCATCAGGTCCTTTTTAGTTTCCACTACAGGAGCACGACCCTCTCTGTACTAGGCCATACTTGGCCAGAGCAACCAGATAATTTGTTATTATTACTTTTATATCGTCTCCTATCTAACCTGATGGTAGTGACGATGAAGACGAGGATGTTACATGCCTATCCAAGATATACCCATTTATTCTACATTTGAATGCCCCGGGACTGTACTTGTCTGGGATTATAGACGCAGATAATTCATTCCACTTAGCTACTCGAAACAAAAAGGAACTGTCAAAGCGTTTAGTTTGCTGATGATGAGTGAAATTATGATTATGATAAGGAAAATTATTTTTAGCCGTGTGGTATCCGGCAGAGTGGAATAGGACCACTCCAAGTCTTCCCGTGGATGTCGTAGAAGGCGACTTAGGAAATACAAGCTAAACAAAGCTTATAAACATCTAAGACACCTCTCCAACCCGTCTGGCCAGCGTGGAGAGTGTAGGCCAAGTCCTCTGGCTGCTCTGGCTAAGTATGGCCCTAGTAGTACAGAGAGGGTCGTGCTCCTGTAGTGGAGACTAAAAAGGGACCTGATGATGATGATGATGAGTAAAACAATTATTAATATTGAAGCATCGTATTACAGTCGAGGGTCGTGCTCCTGTAGTGGAGACTAAAAAGGACCTGATGATGATGATGATGTATCACAGTCACAAAAACATTAACTCCCACTTAGGAAAAACATTGCAACTCCACTAGACCACCGAAGTAGATCTGTCAGATATTGAAATGTCTGTTCTCAAAAAATACAGGTCAAATTTGTTCAGGTGCAAATCTTGCTCGTTTTAGGCCACACGCGTATTCGTAGGTAATACATGTTGTGTGTGCTTCTAAGCTCATATACATCTCCACATACATATATTTTTATATGACTGTTTTTATAATAAAACTAGCTTTCGCCCGCGGCTCCGCCCGCGTCAAAGTAGATCCCTCGGGAATAGTACTTTTTCCCGGGATAAAAGGTAGCCTATCTCCATCTCCGCACTCCAGAGAACTTGTATGCAAAATTTCATGATGATTGGTTTAGTAGTTACGGCGTGAAAGCGTAACAAACATACAAACTCACTTTCGCATTTATAATATTAGTATGGATTATTATTGATGAACTATTAACCTTTATATTGTGCAGTTTATAAACATGTTAATAAAAATTAAAAAAGCACTACTTTATTTTGAGGTTACTGTATTAAAGTTAGTCACCGGAAGTAGATAATGAAAGACTGTGATGTTTAAAATATAACTATTATGAGTAATTTACAAAAACACAGGAAAATTATCAGTAAGGCAAAATCATAAGACAGATAACAATAGGCAACCAAATATTTTTTTCTTCTTACTATTATTTCTCTGACTGGCCAGTCTTACATAAAGTGAAGAAAGGTTGCTATATTTTTAGAAGCGTATATTTTGCATTCGCAATGCTATATATTATGATATGCTCTTATTAAATTGAGAGCCTCTGTGGTCCAGTGGTTAAGGCGTTTGCCTGTTGACCCGGGGGTCGTGGGTTCGATTCCCACCGGAAGCATACTTTGTTTAGTTGTTTCCAGTTTGGTTAGGACATTGCAGGTGTGAATCACCTGATTGTCTGATAATAAAGATGATTCCGTGCTTCGGAAGGCACGTTAAGCCGGTGGTCCCGGCTGCCATCTGGTAGTCGTTAAAGGAACCACGTCAGAGGCCGAGAGGCGGTTCCGAAGAACTCTGATACCAGGCTGTGCTTGGTCGATTGACCGTGACACCTACTCGAAATGGTGATGAGTTATATGCAAATTTATTACTTGTTACATACAATTTTGGACGACTTGATTGAAATGTTTATAAAGGTGACATAAGTGTTGGTTCAAAGATGGAGCCCTTTGATATACTATAAATCGAATTTTAGTAGTCGCTAACAATAAACTTGAGAAATAAGGAATTGAAAAACATGGAATTGTGTTATGTGTAGTATATATTTGTTGTATTATATGGTCCCGGCTGCCATCTGGTAGTCATTAAAGGAACCACGTCAGAGGCCGAGAGGCGGTTCCGAAGAACTCTGACACCAGGGTGTGCATGGTCGATTGACCGTGACACCTACTCGAAATGATGATGATGAAGATGATTAAATTGAGAAATAAAATATGGTGAAAATTTTCACGAAAGCGGGATTTGAACCAGCGACCTTAGGTTGTTTGACCTTAGATATTTGACCTAAGGTACGACTTATGTTCTGCTAATTAACACCATATTATATTTCTAAATTTTAAAAGGTCGCTATAAATAACAATCATTTTGTACAGTTACTTTAACCTTTTAGTACCTGATAGCGGTCACTGTGACCGCTGTGACTTTTTAAATTTGAATATCTCTGTTTGCGTATAGTTTGAAATTACCTTTTCTTAACTATGGTTAGTATTGCGTAAGTGATCGGCAAGATATCGCGTGCGCGCGTTCAACTTCGGAAGGTAAACAAAGTTCGTTAGCGGTCATAGTGACCGCGAGCAGGCAGTTGTGTGATTATTTCATGTGTAATTTTATTATTTGTTTTAGTGTAAAAAATTGACAAAAATTGCAAAATGGTTGAAGCAAGACATGTCAGATGAGGAAGAAAACTTTGACGAGGATTTTAACCCTTCTGTGTGGAATGCAACAAACCCATCTGTGTGAAATGTTCTAAATAGTGCCAAAAACTGTCATAAAACATTGTGAACTTTTTATATTTTGCCACTTGCAATATTATAGATACCTACTAGATAATATTACAACATTATTCGATTTTAAGAAAAAGAAGCAAGTTGTTTAAAATTTTTGTTTTAAAAATAGTTGATCTCTTAATTAAAAATTATTGTTATTTTCAGTAAAATGTACATCTATTAAGACTTTTTTCATTTCAGAAAAAATATTTGTTGAAGGTTACTTTTTTATTTTTAATATATAGTTTACATCCTAAACATGTGTTTTATTTAATTGTATTGCCATTTGTTGAGTTCTATAATATTAAAACAAAAGGTACTATGTCAGCGGCCACTGTGTGTGACCGCAGTCAGGTACTATGTAACCAAAATTGGTGGCAGGTACTTAAGGGTTAAGTAGTACTTCTATTTGAAACACTACATTAGCTTGTTATAAAGACCATAAAATACATAACTTCCCTATATATAAGTAGTTTTAATTTAAAACGTTCAGTCCAATATTGGTGAATGTTGCAAAATCATACCATAATTTTACTGGCGAACACTAGTTTTTGTTGAAAACGTTAAAATATCAAAAGTTCCGATAGCTAGTTACCCGGTAGTACTCGTCTGGATATCTGCCAAATTATAGTCATTCGTAGTCGAGGTACAGAGTAAATGGTACTGTAGATACCCAATTTTATGCCTTGATACATTAGCGAACACATCACCAAAATGTACTGTTATCATCATCTATACATATAATAAAACAGTAAAAATATTTTGTCTGTACATTTAGAATTTTTGACTGAAATGGATAGAGGGACACTTAAAAAGAATAATAGAAAGCAAAAAATTTTTTTTCGAATTTCTTGTCTGTCTGTCTGTCTGTCTGTCTGTCTGTATGTATGATCACGATTATCTCCGAAAATACTGAACCGATTTACTTCAAACTTTCACCAATTGGTTTGTTTTAACCCAGCAAAACGTTTAAAGTTTGTTTCATCAAAATCGGTTCATTAAAAAAAAAGTTATCGTCATTTGAATGAACTTAAGGCATTAGTTTGCATACACGATGAATTTTTTATCGTTTCGGACCCTTAAAGGGGTGACTCAGACCAACAAAATGAACAACTTTTCCTATGGGAACAATGGTGGGAACTCAAAATAAAATTCGACATTCCCATACAACCTGGCCGGGCGGCGGAAATTTATTGTATGGAAATGAGGAAATTTTTTTTGAGTTCCCGGCATTGGTCCCATAGAAAAAGTTGTTCATATTGATGACCTGAGTCACCCCTTTAAGGGTCCAAACTGTTCCTGAGGGATGGACACTAACGGCGGCGGCGTAGCCGCGGGCAAACGGCAAACCAACCTAAACTGCTGCGCCTAGAAACTTGAAATTTGGTACAGGGGTTCTTTTAAAGATGTGAGTGAGCGCTAAGAAAGTATTTTTAAGAAATTTAACTTCTTAAGCGGTAAAATTTATATGGAATTTTCTCATTTCTGGACTAAGAAGTATGAAAGTCGGTATATAAGTTCTAGATTAAAATTAAAAAAGATGTGTGTACGTAGATGAAATTTGCTAAATTCCCCCTTTAAGGGGTAAAATGAGGGTGGATGGGTGGTATAAACTTTGTATGGAAATTTTCTCATTTCTGGACTTAGACGTATAAAAATAAGTATATAAGTTCTAGGTTACAATTAAAAATATCTGTGTAGGTAAAATGGACGATATTTTTCCCTGTAGGGGTAAAATAGCGGGGTAAAGATTGTATAGGAATTTACTCATTTCTAGACTTAGAAGTATGAAAATAGGTAAATAAATTCACGATTACAATTGAAAAAGATCTGTGTAGGTTAACTGGAAAAAAACCCCCAGAAGGGGGATAAAGTTTGTTTGGAAATTTTCTCATTTCTGGACTATGAAGTATGAAAATAAATAGGTATGTAAGTTCTCGATTACAATTAAAAAAGATATATGTGGGTGAAATGGACTGAATTCACTCCTAAAGGGGTAAAATGGAAGGGTAAAGGTTTTATGCAAAATTTTCTCATTTCTGGACTGGTATAAATAATATCCATACTTCTATACTAATACTAATATTATAAATGCGAAAGTAATTCTATCTGTCGTTTTTTTACGCTAAATTTGGTATGGAGGTGTGAGGCCCGGGGAAGGACATAGGGTATGTTTGATTCCGGGAAATTCTACTGTTCCCGAGGGATTGACACTAACGCGGGCGGAGCCGCGGGCAACAGCTAGTCATAAAAATAAATGAATTTAATTTATTGTTGATTTTTTTCTGTGGTCATCATTGATATATGTATGTAATGTGAGATTCCTTTAGGCTGCTTGAAAAATTGACAACAGTGTTGGCCACTGACACACACGAAAAACATAAAACAAACAAATTTACATTTTACTCGCGTTTCTAAGTTCAATTATTCGCCGTCCAGGTTTCTACGCTGTCAAATGCCTATTTATAACCACTAATATGTACTATATATAGTACATATTAGTGGTTATAAATACTAATATGTACTATATATAGTACATATTAGTGGTTATAAATAGTTGACAGTTGATTTTATGGAATTTAAGTGCTATATTCTGAGCCATTGCATATGGACTGTAACTTTTTATTTCAAATTTTGCACTATGAGTGCACGAATGTAATTTAAGAATATTCTACATTTATAGATTGTAAGTATTATTAGGAATAGTGTAATTTTAAATAATTACACCGAATTAGATGTATTTATGAAGGTATCAAAATATATAATACAACAAATATATACTACACATAACACAATTCCATGTTTTTCAATTCCTTATTTCTCAAGTTTATTGTTAGCGACTACTAAAATTCGATTTATAGTATATCAAAGGGCTCCATCTTTGAACCAACACTTATGTCACCTTTATAAACATTTCAATCAAGTCGTCCAAAATTGTATGTAACAAGTAATAAATTTGCATATAACTCATCACCATTTCGAGTAGGTGTCACGGTCAATCGACCAAGCACAGCCTGGTATCAGAGTTCTTCGGAACCGCCTCTCGGCCTCTGACGTGGTTCCTTTAACGACTACCAGATGGCAGCCGGGACCACCGGCTTAACGTGCCTTCCAAAGCACGGAATCATCTTTATTATCAGACAATCAGGTGATTCACACCTGCAATGTCCTAACCAAACTGGAAACAACTAAACAAAGTATGCTTCCGGTGGGAATCGAACCCACGACCCCCGGGTCAACAGGCAAACGCCTTAACCACTGGACCACGGAGGCTGCATATAACTTAGCACCTGTGATGTATCTCCTCTGTGTATGAACACCACTTACAAAGTTAGTCCGACTTCACTTCCAGTTTATATTGAAGTGGTATTCTGTATCTGTTAAAGATCGCAGTTATTATGCTAATTTCGTAGTACTTACCTTATACTGACTTAAATGAATAGGTGGGGACTCATCACTACTTTACCTAGATGTATTCCACTTCAAGCAATACTCCAAAAGGTTACAATAAGTTCATATACAGTCAATATCTAAGTGACTTAGCAATATGAGTGGCACTCCTGGTGTTGCAAGCGTCCATAGGCTACGGTAACCACTTTCTATCAGGTGGACCGTATGCCTGTTTTCCTACTAAATGGTATAAAAAAATGTGAATAGTTTTCTAATCACACCAATGTTGGGATCTCAAAAATATTGCTTATAATATCTGACTGTCCCAAAAGAAAACTCATATGATTAATAACTAATGACATTTTAAGCCTCATGTTATCTGTGTCTAGATAAAAAAACTTTTCTAGATAGTGTTAGCCGTGTGGTTTCCGGCAGAGTAGAATAGGACCACTCCAAGTCTTCCCGTGGAGGTCGTAAGAGGCGACTTAGGAAATACAACCTAAACAAAGCTCAAACATCAATGAGACCTCTCCAACTCGTCTGACCAGCGAGGAGAGTGTAGGCCAAAACCTCTGTCTGCTCTGGCCAAGTGAGGCTCCGGTAGTACAGAGAGGGTCATGCTCCTGCAGTGGAGACTAAAAAGACCTGATGATGATGATGATGACAGAACGACATTTTAAAACGTTTTTAGTTAAGATCCTTTTAAGTATTCAGGTGTGGTTCAACTGTCGATAGAGTTTACTCGGGATAACCAAAATGTTGTCACGTAACCAAATCTGTTGCAACTGGAAGTTGTGATCACTTAAAAATACATTGCGGCTTTCGTATCCACTACAGGAGCACGACCCTCTCTGTACTACTAGGGCCATACTTGGCCAGAGCAGCCAGAGGACTCGGCCTACACTCTCGTTGGAGAGGTGTCTTAGATGTTTATAAGCTTTGTTTAGCTTGTATTTCCTAAGTCGCCTTCTACGACATCCACGGGAAGACTTGGAGTGGTCCTATTCTACTCTGCCGGATACCACACGGCTATTTTTATTTAAGATATATAAGAGGCAAAGTTGAAGTGACTATCAAAACGTTCACTGAGTTACCAAATAGGCCGGCTGATCACCAAACTGAAATTCGCGGAACATTAGGAAATTAAAGTGGTATTACAAAATGCATTTATGCCAAATTCAGGATTATCGGTTTTTTTAATTGGCTAGCTCCGTGGCGCAGCAGTCAACACGCCAGCCTGCGACACGGGGTGCCCGGGTTCGATCCCCGGCCAGGTCAAGATGGAAAATGATCTTTTTCAGATTGGCCTGGGTCTTGGATGTGTATCTATATATGTATTTGTTATAAAATATAGTATCGTTGAGTTAGTATCCCATAACACAAGTCTCGAACTTACCTTGGGGCTAGCTCAATCTGTGTCATATGTCCGTATATACATGGTGAAACTTTGATCGTTTTGGACCCATTTGTTGGATCGTTTTGAAGTTATGATCACTTCAAAATACATTGCGGCTTTCGTATGATTGACTATTTTTATTTTATATATTTAGAAGGCTATGTTGAAGTGACTATCAAAACGTTCACTAAGTTACCAAATAGGCCGGCTGATCACCAAACTGAAATTCGCGATACATTAGGAAATTAAAGTGGCATTACTAAATGCATTTATGCCAAATTCAGGATTATCGGCGTTCATTGGAATTCATAATTAGTCGCGTTAATACGGACCGGAAGTCTATTATAACAATTTTCGGCGTTACGAGTTTATTTTCGGTGTTATGATTGGTATTTTGGTGTTGAAATGAAAATTAGACTAGTTATTGCAATCCTAAAACCGGATTTTAATTTGTTTGTAATAATTGGTAGAATTTTGGTAACCGATATATTTAGTTTATTATTTTCAAACAAACTATTATTATAGAATCACGCTTTTACTCGGTGGGTACTGACACTTTGGTTTTAAAAGTTTTATATTTTATTTCTTTAAAAAAAAATTTATAAAAAAGAAAAAATGTGTTCTTTAAATGGGTTCTTATGATTTATTTTTATAAGTGTTTTATTTTGCATTCACAATGCTATTTTGATATAAGTACTCATAATAAATTAAGAAATAAAATATTTTGAATTTTTTTTTGCAGGAGGGTCTTGAACCGGCGACCCAGGTTTCGAGATTGAATTGTGCGGTACCTTAGATAGCAGAGCATAGGTCGTTAATAGACCTAGGTCGCCGGTTCAAGTCCCGCCCGCATGTAATTTTTTCACCATATTTTATTTATTTCTTATGATTTGTCTAATTTTAGGGCTCCGCAAGCAAATAAGGTAGGAACTCTTGTAGTTTCACCATAGCTATCTGTCTATGTAATAAAAGACACAGAAAGAGAGTAGACCGATACTATTTCTCTTGACAGTTACAAAATTCACCGCAGCTCTTCAGTCAGTCTGTAAAGATGGCAGCTGCAATGGTACCCACATATCAGACATACATATAATAAAAATAATCACTGTGAGTCCCGTAGTGACAATAATTATAAATCAGGATTTACAAATACAGCAAATGTACCAACAAAGAAAGCAGACAATAACTAGTCGGATATTCTGAAAATAATAGTCACCTCTTTTAACTGAAAATTGTCGAAAGCCCACTATGGGCATGTGAGGATTTCGAGGAGACAATGAGACACATATCTCTGTGACTCGTTGGCTGGTTAGCATTTGGACCTCTTCGGATCAGCTTATCCTGAGCTAGAGGACAGGCACTACGCATTATGTAGTAATTCTTCAGAAATCACCTTGTGGGTGACAATGTATCAATAGAATTTCAAGCCACTAAAAAGATAAGCAGCTTCCACTGATTACTTAGAAACTATAAAGAATATAAATCATTATGGAAAAACGGTCTTATCCATTTTTATTTCATTGGAATCGCCGACTAGTTTCGGGATTCAGTCTGTTACGAAGACCACCTTCAGAGTATTAGGGCAACACGGCAATTTTTCTTCCCTCAAATCACTGACTGACTAAAACGAGAGGAAAACCGTGTTTCCGTAATTAATTTATCACGCGTAAGATTTAATACTATTAATATAATGGCAGATTAAATAATATAATTTAGCAGTATGGATTCAATATCTTCATCACTATATAGTATAAAACAAAGTCGCTTCCCCCTGTCTGTCTGTCCCTATGTATGCTCATATCATTAAAACTACGCAACCGATTTTGATGCGGTTTTTTTCATAGATAGAGTGGTTCAAGAGGAAGGTTTATATGTATAATGTATCGCACCCGTGCGAAGCCGGGACGTAATGTTATATAATTCTCATAACTAATTACATCATCATCATCAGGTCTTTTTAGTCTTCACTGCAGGAGCATGACCCTCTCCAGAGCAGACAGAGGATTTGGCCTACACTCTCCTCGCTGGCCTGACGGGTTGGAGAGGTCTCATTGACGTTTATGAGCTTTGTTTAGCTTGTATGTCTTAAGTCGCCTCTTACGACCTCCATAGAAAGACTAGGAGTGATCCTATTCTACTCTGCCGGAAACCACACGGCTTACATAGGTACTTATATAACTAATTACATACTTACATTAAAAACTATAAACATATTGCAAGTAATACTAATTGTCATTTCTGCTCAATATAAGACTACGATTTCAACCCACGAAGCTTATTCTTTTCACAGTACAGAAACAGAAAAAAACTTACATTTCATACTGTTCAAGTTAGCGCGAGGTCCTCGTGGTACAAAGTTCTTTGTTTTCAAAGTTTAGTAAATATTTTGTAGCTTTTTTCTGTCTGGCGAACGAACAGTTTATTAAAAGTAGTTTTAATGTCCTTTGTTGGGTTGAAATGAGAAATAGTTATTTTTTTCTGTAGTTGGAAGCTTCTTATGAAATATTGATGCAATAAAAACTAAATGGATGTTGGCTTACATTAATTTAATTTTAAAAACAATACATCGTGTTAATTAAATTGCAATTCCGTGGAAGCTATATTAAAAGCTGTTCATACTGATGGGCTCAGTTACCCCATTAAGGGAATATCAAGGGTAAATTTACACGCTGTATAACTTTATTCGTAACTAGCTGATACCCGCAACTTCATTCGCGTGGACTTTATGACTCCGCAGAAAACGCTCTAATTATGTTAAACAATTTTTTTTAAGGCGTCGTTTTTATATTTCTTATAGTTTAGCTTGACCGTTTATAGGTCTGCATCAGGTGTTCCAGTTTTCAAAATAAATTATGCCCTATATGTTGCTCAGGCTTGATAGCTATACAATGAAAAAAGTTTCATTCGAGTCTGCCCAGTATTTCCGGAAATTAGCATGTATAAACAGATAAACTAACAGACAAACAGACAGACATTTTTTTTTTAATTCTTACTTTATTAGTATGTCTCCATCGCTCTATATAATTTTTTTGTAAATACATTCAATGTAAAGATACATTTACTTTTTTATTATATGTATTGATAATCGTGTTATAAGTTGTTTCAACATAATATGTATTAGAATTCGGGTCAGTAGGACATACACACACTTTTATATAATAGTCTTATTTAGCAATCAGCAAATTTAAATAGTACATTGCAACCATTCAATTTCTAATATATATTACACTCTTTTAAATTTATGACTAATATTTAATTTAAAAAAAAAACATATTTTTTGACTAATCCTAAGGGATCCTACGATTTGTGATAGTAAAAATATAACAAACCACGTGAAAGCCATAAACCAAAAACTAGTAAAAATATTTGAACCACTTCAAAATCTAATAAAAAACGGTAATAATAACCCTTGAAACGCTAATAGCCTCAAAAACGAAATTAAAGTGGTTTTTAAAAAGTCGATGGGGCAATAAATCGCGTGCTACGCGTTGTAAGTTACACGCACCGTGATTAATTTCTGAGCGAGGAACATGACGGTGGAACGCCGACAATTGTGGCTACCTACGAATAGTTTGCTTGAACAATATTGTTCGGACCAGCAGTAAGTGGTGCGAAAGAACGGAAGTCCGAACAAACAGAAGCTTCATGACCGAAGCAGCAGAAAAGACGTAACCGAAAATGACTATCGTTTGAAAATAATGCAGACATGAAGATAGTATGTTCTTAAAAAAGAAAATGCTTATGACAGAAAAAGGTATTTGAAATTTCTGATCGAATGTTGTAAGTTACACGCACCGTGATTAATTTCTGAGCGAGGAACATGACGGTGGAACGCCGGCAATTGTGGCTATCTACGAATAGTTTGAACAATATTTGTTCGGACCAACAGTGGTGCGAAAAAACGGAAGTCCAAAAAAACAACAGCTTGAGGACCGAAGCAGCAGAAAAGATGTAAGCGCGAATGACTATTGTTTGAAAATAATGCAGGCATGAATATTAGTAAGTTTTTAAAAAGAAAACGCTTATGACAGAATAAGGTAATTAAAATTTCTGATCGAATGTTGTAAGTTTCCCGAACCGTGATTAATTTCTGAGCGAGGAACATGACGGTAGAACGCCAACAATAGTGGCTACCTACTAATAGTTTGTTTGAACAATATTTGTTCGGACCAACAGAGGTGAGAAAGAACGGAAGGCCGAAAAAACAACAGCTTAAGGACCGAATCAGCAGAAAATATGGAAGCGCGAATGACTATCGTTTGAAAAGAATGCAGGCATGAAGATTAGTATGTTCTTAAAAAAAGAAAACGCTTATGAAAAAAAAGGCAATTTCAATTTTTGATCGAATGTTGTACGCACATGTCGCGTGCTAAGCTGTAAATGACAGTGTGAAGTGCATACGTAAATAGACGTAGATTGGCCACACGCTCAAGAGCGAGCCTTCTCACATTCCGAGACAGGCATTGGAATGGACTCCTCAAAGAAAGACGAAACGTGGTCAACCAAGCAGACACTGGCGATCGGTAGCGGCGGAGGTGAAGACAATTGAGCTGTCTTGGCCTGAACTGAAGCGCGTTGTTCAAGACAAAACGAGATGGATAAGCACTGTAGCGGCCTCTGTCCCACCCAAGGGACATAGGAAAATAAGTAAGTCAAGTAAATTACAGTGGAACACCGACATTAGTGGCTATACTTAGGAATAGTACGTTTAAACAATATTTTTCAGACCAATAATGATGACGAATTATGTTAAAAGCCGATGCGGCTAGCAACTGATCTCTATTTTGATTCCGTTTTTCACCTCATGCCCACCAACATGCTAAACGTGGCCTTCAGATCTTATAGACCTGGGCTCTGTCTACCCTGAAAGGGAAAAAGACGTGATACTATGTATGTAATAGCGACAAAAAGCGCAAAAAACAGTGGTTGGAAAGAATAAAGAACAGTGGTACGAAAGAACGGAAGTCAGAATAAACAGGAGCTCGAGGTACGGTGTAACAAAAAAACGTAAAAGAGAAAATAAGTATGCTCTTTAAAAAGTGGTTATGACTTAAATAAAATACTCAACACTCATTTTTATCAAATTCACGAACTATCATTAAATTTTGAGCGAGGTCTGTGACGGTAGAACTTCAAAAATTGTTGACGACTATTATGTTTGACCATGCGTTACTAAAGAATATAGTCGCAAGCAACGATGGTTCAAAAGATCGTTAAAATATTGTTTAAATTATAGCCACTAATTGTAGTATCGAGACATGTCAATGTCAACAATGTGTCAATGTCACGGCCTTCAGAGAAATATGTGTATTCTGTGGATTGTAAGGGCGCCTGTCACATTAACGGAGAGACGGAGCTCATAGGCATCTATTTGTGAAACAATATTAATAAAAGTGTTATCGTGCCATCACTTGGTTTTAATTAAATAAATAACATTACATGGCGCAGTCGTAAAACGAAGAAACGCTCCAAGAATAAAGAATAGAAGAAAGCGAGGATTCACAAGAAAGGTTAGGATTTTTATTTCTTGGAAGTGGTACACGCCGCATGGCGGAAGATCAAGAAATCATGCCAAACATGGTCGAATATAAAATGCCTCAGCCACTGGCGTTGGACTCAATGGATGATCTGTTGCCGAGATGGAAAAAATTTCAACAGCAATTTAAAATTTTTCTTTCTGCGGCTGGTTTCGACAAGCTGTCGGAAACCCGGAAAGCAGCCATCTTGCTGAATGCGATAGGCCCGGACACACAAGATTTGTATTTTAATATATTGAAAAAAGATGAGGACAACCCCAAGTACGAGAGCGTCGTAAAAGCACTGGACGACTACTTTACCCCGAAACAAAACGAGGTCATTAACACCTTCTACTTCAATAACAAGAAACAAGAGGATGGAGAGACTTTCGATGTATTTTTTTCAAGCCTGAGAAAATTAATAAAAAATTGCAATTTTGGAGAACTTGAAGACAGAATGCTGAGGGATCGCATTGTCATGGGCATACATGACAATAAACTACAACAGAAGCTTCTAGAAATCAGCGAGTTAACCCTGGATAAAACAATCAGCATATGCCGTGCAGCTGAGCTGTCTAAACAACATGCAAAGGTCATACAAAAACAACCGAAGTCCCTGTTGGCGGTAGATGCAGTCTCAACACAAAGCGAGCAGCCTAACGTTTCAGCAAATCGAGAAGCTAAGTATACCAATAATTTGGGTAGTAAATGGTCTAGTAGAAATAACAATAATATTAATAAGAAATATCATTGTCTTAAATGTAATCGGGAACATGGCCCGAGACAATGTCCGGCATATGGTAAGAGTTGTTTGATTTGTCATAAATTAAATCATTTTGCTTCTGGGTGTAAGAACAAAACAGTACAAAGTATAAATATTAATGACAATATTGATGAGACCGATGAAAGTAATTTAGTGCAGGATTTATGACTAGTTAAGGTGTGCCACTCAATTGGGAATACAATTAACTTAAAAAATAATGAATGGCTTCAACTCTTAAGAGTTGAAAATAAAAAAGTTTCTTTTAAGTGTGACACTGGGTCACAGGTCAACGTAATGTCCTTGAGGGAATTAAGAAAAATAGTCGATGATGATAGTCCTAAGTGGTCTGAGACTAACATTGTGTTGGAAGCCTTTGGAGGAAGTAGGATAAAACCATTGGGCACTAGGACTTTAACATTGTTTCACAATAATATTAAATTCAGTGAAAAATTTATAATTATTAAAGAATTGGTCAGGCCAATTTTGGGTTTAGACACTTTACTAAAATTAAATTTATTAAATAAAAATAATTGTAATTTGGTTTGCAGCATTAAGCACACCAGTAGTAGTATTACAGAAAAAGATAAAATGATTAATGAAAACCTAAAACTTTTCCAGGGAATTGGGGAATTCAGAACACCTTTGGAGCTACACATTCAACCAGGCGCTCAACCAGTTGTAAGGCCACCACGCCGTGTCCCGCTGGCACTGATGGATCGTCTGGCAACTAAATTAAAGAGCCTCGAGAAGCACCAGATTATTGAGAAGGTAGAACATCCCAAGTCTTTTGTAAGTAATCTTGTCATAGTAGAAAAAAGTGATGGAAATTTAAGAATATGTTTAGATCCCAAAGAATTAAATAAAGTTTTGATTAGGGAATATCATCTTATTCCTACCTTAGAGGAGTTGATAGCTAAATTAAGTAATAAGTCTGTATTTTCTGTTGTTGATCTGTCTGATGGGTTTTATAATATCCGACTTGCAAGTAATTCAACAGACCTGTGTACGTTCTCCAGCCCGATCGGCTGTTATAAATTTTTGAGATTGCCCTTTGGATTGTCTGTTGCACCAGAAATTTTTCAAAAATACAGTGAGAGCATATTCGGAGACATTGAAGGCGTTGTAATTTACTGCGATGATTTGTTAATTTGTGCAGAAAACGATTTTGAACATGATAAGATATTAAAACAAGTTTTTGAACGTGCACAATTACATAATGTCAGATTCAACAAACGAAAATTTCAGTATAAATTAAAGGAAGTCAAATTTTTCGGTCATATCTTTTCTGAGGAAGGAATGAAGATTGATCCAGATCGTATTAAGGCTATTTTGGAAATGAAAAGTCCAAAAAATAAAAAAGAGCTACAAATATTTCTGGGTATGATTAACTATTTAAGAAAATTTATTAGCAAATTAGCTGAAATAAGTGCTCCATTACAATCTCTACTAAAAAAGGATGTAACTTGGTTATGGACTGAAACACATGAAAATTGTTTTTCAAATATTAAAAAATGTATCACGAATGCACCTGTTTTACAGAATTTCAACAGCTCTTTACCTATTTCCATACAGTGTGATGCTAGTCAAAATGGTTTAGGATGTTGTCTAATGCAAAATGGTAAAGTTGTAACATATGCGTCTAGAAGCTTGACAGAGGCGGAGAGAAATTTCTCACAGATTGAAAAAAAATTACTTAGTGTGGTTTGGGCTACTAAAAAATTTCACTACTATGTTTATGGAAAAAAGTGTCTTGTTTTTAATGATCATAAACCATTGGAAACTATATTAAAAAGGGGTCTGCATGAAATTCCCTCCGTCAGGCTGCAAAGACTGAAATTAAAATTGTTAAAATATGACATAGACTTAAAGTACATGAAAGGTAAATCCATGCACATTGCAGATCTATTATCGCGGTCATATCTAGATGAAGTAGATGAAGATGAGTCATATATGTATGAAGTTGTACACTGCATTGGACTTGCCTCTCAATTACAATGTACGGAAGAAAAAAAGAAAAACTTAATAACAGAAACTTTACAAGATGAAGAACTTTGTAAACTGAAAGAATTTATTAACAATAGTTGGCCAGAAAATAAGAATGTACCTGATTATTTAAAAGTTTATTACAAATGTCGTCAAGATTTATCAGTAGATCAAGAATTAATTTTTATGAAGGACAGGCTTGTAATACCTAAATCATTAAGAATAACAATTTTGAATAAATTACATGAGGGTCATTTAGGCATGACAAAAATGAAACAAAAATGTAGAATGTTATATTACTGGCCACAAATTGACTGTCATGTAGAAAATCTAGTTAAAAAATGTATTGTTTGTCAAACTTACCAAAATAACAACATTAAGGAACCTTTAATGCCACATGAGGTACCATCTTTACCTTTTTCCAAATTAGGAATAGATATAATGGATTTCAGAAGGAAAAATTATCTGATAATTTACGACTATATGTCAAAGTGGTTAGATATAAGATTAATTTCTAGTAAGTCATCACAAAGCATTATCAATGTGCTAATAGATATTTTTTCTTGTTTTGGTATACCATCTGAAATAGTAGCAGATCATGTTCCATTTGACTCATTAGAGTGTAGGAAGTTTGCTTCTGAATGGGGATTTAGGTTCACTTAGTCTAGTCCGAGATATGCTCAGTCAAATGGTATGGCAGAACGGGGACTACAGATTGCTAAAAAATTGATGAATAAATGTTTTGAAGATAAATCTGATTACAGGCTAGCATTACTTCAGTACAGGTCATCACCTATGTCTGGTACAATATTTTCACCCTCCCAATTGTTAATGAACAGAAATTTAAAAACCAAATTACCGGTAACACACCAGTACCTCAAACCTAAAATGAATGATAATGTAAAGACTGATTTTGCCAAAGTAGTTAATAGAAATGTAAGTAATTACAATAGAACTGCAAGATCTAAGCCTAGTTTTAAGTTAAATGAGTATGTGTGGTTTAAGAAAGAGCCTAATATTAATAAATGGAGTTTAGGTCAAATTGTAAATAATAACAACTATAGATCCTATGACATAAAGGATAATAATGGGAGTATTTATACAAGGACTTCATATCATATGCGTTCTCAATAGTCTGGTGGCTTCAGCATTGAATGTGTAGACTCTAAGGATTATAGGGATTTAAAAAATTGTACTTAGTAAAAATAAGTATTATGTGTGTATGAAAATAATTTGTTATCTTTTGAACATCTCATCTCAGGGACAAATAGGATGTGTTCAAGCTACTTTTAGTGATCTTTCCGAAAGTGGATTAAGTAAACAAATGTTAAAGACTTTGTTAATTTTTAGTTAGTGTTAAAACATTAATTTAACCTAGCTTAATTTACAAAAAGGTTAATATTCTTGTTATTGTTTTTCCCTCATTAAATATCTTTTTGTTTGTTTTGGTTTTGGAAAGGAGGAGGATGTAGTATCGAGACATGTCAATGTCAACAATGTGTCAATGTCACGGCCTTCAGAGAAATATGTGTATTCTGTGGATTGTAAGGGCGCCTGTCACATTAACGGAGAGACGGAGCTCATAGGCATCTATTTGTGAAACAATATTAATAAAAGTGTTATCGTGCCATCACTTGGTTTTAATTAAATAAATAACATTACACTAATGTCGGCGTTCCACTGACATTTACAGCACTCAAAAATTTAGCACGCTGCGTGTAACTTACAACAATCGAACAGAAATTTTAATTCTTCGTAAGCGTTTGCTTTATTAAGAATATACTAGTCTTCATCTAGTAATCGTGTGATCGATCTTACTAATAACGGTAGTGCTAAAGAAAGTAGGTGCGATTATAGATGTTGCAAGAGGCGTTTAGACTGACAGTTTTTCGTTGAGAAATACGAATACTCATAAGACTAAGAAAATTAAATTTTGAACTGAGTTTTGTAAATTACACGCTTAGTGATTAATTTATAGGTGAGGTAACTTAACGGTGGAACGCCTACAATTGAGATTACACCTACGACTGCCATGTTTGACCAACTTTTCTAACACCCATGATACATCAGATATTTTTTGAAGTAAAAACTTCTTTAGCGCCGTTGTGCACTTTTTCGGATGCATAAAAACGACCTGACCAAAAATTCGTAAGACGGACACGTGACTTGAGACCGCCGGCGCGGCGTAGAAGATGAATCATATCCTATCATCAGGAAATTATATCCCCTTCTCTTTCTACCGCGCGGAGTTTTCACTTCTCCGGCATTTCCGGAGTGCAACCCGTTGTTTTTTTTTATGGTGTAAGACGGAAAACTTGGAGAGAGTTGACATACAGAGCCGACCCCAAATAGAAAAAAGAAGAGGAAGGAGATATAGGAGGGCAAACAAGCAAAAGGGTCACCTGATGGTAAGTGATCACTGTCCATAGACAAGTACAAGGGGTGTGTCAAGAGTATTGCCATCCTTTCAAGAAGACATAGACTCGTTTTGGAAGGTTCCAATATCATGTTTATTCGGGAGATTGATTTCACAGTTCGATCGTATATGGCAGGAAGTTTCTATTTTTTTTTTTCATTTCTTGTAAATCAGTGATTGTGTGGGTTAGTGTAAAATATTTTCAGCTGCATAAAGTACCGGATATGCAATGGGCAAGATTTTTTATTATGGGTCGGAGGCATAAGAGGAGGTGAAGTTTTTTTTGTAGACAATTGAAATTTGTGCCAAGAGACTAATGTTGATCTAACTCTAGGTGCAATCTACGCTCACGAACTTCGCACAGAATGATAGCGCAAATGAGACGCAAAAATTTACATGGATATAGGTCTTTAATATAAGACTCAGGTAGTTAATAATAATTATACGTGTAATACTTATACGTAAGAAATGAATTTATGCATGTTCCACTTATATACCTAATCAAGGTGAATAAAGTAAACCAAACTGTGTATGTACTTAAATCATCCACACCAAATAATAAGAAAGAGGTGAATTAGGTCTACCAAATAGTATACATAATTAACCTAGGTGAATTAACCCAGCTGAATGAAGTCTACCAAATCGATATATCCCGGTTATTTCTGTCCATCCCAGCCTTTATGAGAGTAAAGGTGACTTCACATAAAAAAATTGCTCGCTGAAGTGTAAAATCCGTATGTCACTGGTGTTATTTACTCCCTACGCCCTTTTATTAGCTGTCGTGGAATTTACAAAGGTCACTACGTGATGTGGACTCTTTTATTTGTTTCGGTAAAGGGTGAAACAGCTGTGGTTCAGGTATGTTCTGCGTTCAAGCAAATTAGAAGTCTCTGTACTAAACATAAGGTTGATTTTTGAGTTTCTGTGTGGAGAATGTTGATAAATTTTCATCAGGGTAGCTTGTCTTTTATATTGAGTTTCAGGATTGTTTTCTAATTTACTCGCACCCTTTTTTCGGACAAATTGGGAGTCAGGCATATGGATCTAATGAAAATTGGTTACTGTTTCCAACGGCGATAGACACAATTATAATGACTTCCATTCTTCTTCTTTTCGAGTCTAAATGGTTTCAATTACATTTCTTTTGACCAGTAATTGGCTACGCTGATCGCTTTATCATTAGCCTCATTACGATCTGTTTTTTATTTATGTATTTATTGTGACGAAAACGATACAAATCAATTATAATCATCACACAATGACATCCTTACTTCCTTACTAATATTATAAATGCGAAAGTGAGTTTGTTTGTTTGTTTATTTGTTTGTTTGTTTGTTTGTTACACTTTCACGCCGTTATTACTGAACCGATCATCATGAAATTTTGCATACAAGTACTCTGGAGTACGGAGAAGGACATAGGCTACCTATTATCCCGGGAAAAAGTACTATTCCCGAGGGTTCGACATTGACGCGGGCGGAGCCACGGGCGAAAGCTAGTTATTAAATAAAGTAAAATTCAAAGTCAGAGATCTTTATTCAAAATTGGATATATGTAGGTATTTCTTTTTGAACGTCATATTTGTATTTCTTATATTTTGTTTAATTTATGCAAAATCGAAATACTACTAGCGTTTCGGAACGACCACTGGTGAGAAGAATACGCCGAAAGAAACTCAATCCAGACTTGGTCCCTATGTGCCTGAAGGGCTACGGTTACATTGTTTACCTGTATGTTTTATATTATTAAATAAATTTATATTAATTGCCAAGCATTTTTATAAATATACATGTATACATTTAATACATGTTAGCATAAAAATAAGTCATTACAGTTACACTTATCTTCAGATTTTCTTTCAAAGCATCCGTCTATAGTCTAAAGTGAAAAATAATCAAAATGTCAACACAATAATCCAAAAATCAAATAAATAAAAACAATAGTCTTGAAATATTATTCGTCCAGGTAATACTTCTTATCGTCACTTTTGTTGCTCCATTGGTCCATCAAATGTTTACAATATTGCAGTAGAGCAGTTGATATTATTGACCATTTTTCAGGGTCAAAATCAGTATTGGCTTTACGAATTGCATTGAGGTGATTAAGAGAATGAACTAAGGGGGAAATTGCTTGTGTTGTCGTAATTGACCGCGCCTATCCACAGGAATATTTGTTCCTTTGGAACAAATATATTGTGTAGTGGTATGCAATCTATTGAACCCTTCAGCACTTTGAGACAAGTGGCTACTTGGTTCATTATCCTCCTTACAAAGAATTGAAACAAAGTTGTCTGAGTAAGAATTTCGTCGGATACAGGAGTGGATAGTAACCATATATCTTCTTGTACAGAGTTCTTAAGAAGGATTTTTGGCCTTCTTAAGCATCCTTGTCTATGAGACTTAATGAGGGTTCCATATAATTAAACTTTATTCTAATTACTCCTTACTAGGGAATTTTACAAGATAGTGATGATTTCAGGATTATGGAAATCTTTAGAATTGCGCAATGGTCTTGCCACTAGTGGGGCACTACAGAAGATGAGACATGGGCTGATTGGCACCGCAATTACACAAATTGTTTGTAGAGAAATCCCACCTAACTCTGTTTTCTAGACATTTCCCAACACACTCTTTTTATGTGTACTGAACACATATTGTAAAATAAGTACTTACCATGAAACATTTTTTTTAAATTCCCAACATTGTTTCCATAGGAAAAATGTTCATATTGACTTACCTTTTTAAGGGGTTTTTAACCGAATTTCAAAAAGGAGGAGGTTATCAATTCGGTTGTATCATCATCATCATCATCAGGTCCTTTTTAGTCTCCACTACAGGAGCACGACCCTCTCTGTACTACTAAGGCCAGAGCAGCCAGAGGACTTGGCCTACACTCTCCACGCTGGCCAGACGGGTTGGAGAGGTGTCTTAGATGTTTATAAGCTTTGTTTAGCTTGTATTTCCTAAGTCGCCTTCTACGACATCCACGGGAAGACTTGGAGTGGTCCTATTCTACTCTGCCGAATACCACACGGCTAATTCGGTTGTATGTTGTTTTACTATTATTTTTATTTTATTTTTAATGTTATTTACCTCAGAACTCCCTGATTTATAAATCGATTTAAAAAAAAAAGAAAAAAAATGTTGTATGGGCTTTCTAGTTAGGCATTCAAATTTCATCACAATTGGTTCAGTAGTTTGTTTGAAGTCGGTATTTTTATATAAAAGATTATTTTATTCTACCGAAATTTCCTTTGTGGGTTAAAAGTAATAACTAAATATACCATAGACCTCGAGTAAATATAAAAATAAATGTCAGTAATAGACAACAAAAAGGAAACGAGAGGCAGCCTCATTTTAAGACCGCACTATAAACAACCCCCATGAAAGGGTTGGGTTTGTTATAAATAATATATATTGTTGATAGACTCAGGTGTTTTTTCCTCGTAAGCACCTCGTGTGATGCATTATTTGACAGGTTAGTACCAAGGTCTAGCCAGAAAGAGATGGGTGTCATTTTCTCAACCAATTACTTAATTCAGGGGTAAAAAGGGTTCCGGGCCAAAATGGTAAAAATACTCTTATATACTTTTGCTATAATCATTTTTTTGTCTGATGTCAGAGAATGAAATGATTATAGCAAAAGTATTTAAGATTATTTTTGACCGAGTGCGCGAAGCTTTTCCGTTTTAGCTTGGGTAATTTTTTTAATTAGTAGTATTATTTATATATATATTTTATATTTATTTATATATATTTTAGTAATTTTTTTTTATATGTCTGCAGAATCTTGATGCCCCGAATTTTATTTGGCATAACATTCTGGGCGGAGTCTTATTTAAAAGAACATTTCAAACGCAATATAATTTTTGTTTGGCAGAATAGTATAGGGGATGAAAGTTTGTATGAAACTTTGTCAATTTTAAACCGATCGGACTGAGACTTTGCAAGCATAAAGCTACTATGACGTAGGCATCCCCTAAGAAAGTATTTTAATAAATTCCACCCCTAAGGCTAAAATAAGTGATGAAAGTTTGTAGTATACTTCTTAACGCGAGCGAAGCCGCGAGCAAAAGCTAGTTTCCTTATATTTTTCATGTAAATATCTAATCAGTAAACCGAGCCAGTATACTGTATATTATTATGTATATAGGAATATTGACTGCTTCCAGACAGCTCAGTCATTTGGGATTTACGATCCCCGCACCCGCTCGTATCGGTAACGTATACAAATATATAATAATATTTACCTCTTTCCAATATTTAGGGGAAATCTATAACACCACAAACGGTGACCTACATAATTATATTTCTGATGAAAATATATGTACAGACGGTTGCAGAAAAATTTGACCCCCGCTCAGTATAATGTCACTATTGAGAGATCAGATTTATTTGCAGCCTATATCACGAAGATAGAGCCTAGGGCCATATAACCCAAATGCCACGTTTAACATATAAGTACCTATATAAAAATAACTAGCTGTTGCCTGCGACTTCGTCCGCGGCAATTTCTGTTATTATGATTAATGAATAATTTTTCCTCCGTTTTCAAATCATTTTTTATTGATGCTTCGCTCCTATTAGTCGCAGCGTGATGTTTTATAGCCTAAAGCTTTTCTCAATAAATGGACTATCCAACACAAAAAGAATTCTCCAATTTGAACTCGTAGTTCCTGAGATTAGCGCGTTCAAACAAACAAACAAACTCTTCAGCTTTATAATCCTAATCCTAACTAATATTATAAATGCGAAACTTAGTTTATTTGTTTGTTTGTTTGTTACGCTTTCTCGCCGTAACTACTGAACCGATCATCATATAATTTTGCATACAAGTTCTCTGGAGTACAGAGAAGGACATAGGCTACCTTTTAGCCCGGGAAAAAGTACTATTCCCGAGGGATCGACATTAACGCGGACGGAGCCGCGGGCGAAAGCTAGTATTAATATAGATGATACGTTACTAGCCGCATCGCCCATTGACACGATTTCTACGATTTACAAATGTACGCGAACGGAGTCGTGAGCACAGCTAGACATACATAGGAAGTGATGCTGGGCAGGAAGATATAGAATGTATAATATACTACTAAAATCATTACCTTTCGGCTTTTCCGTCAAAGCCCGGATAAACCGGTGCAGCCATAAACGTAATGGCATCCGGCATTACTTGAAGCCCTTACAAAGATGACGCGTTGTTTACACTCCAAAGGATAACTCTGATATTATCGTATTATTTTAAACAGTCTTTAAAAAAAGGAGGTTCTTAATTCTGATGTATGTGTATTGGTTTTCGGCAGAGTAGAATAGGACCACTCCTAATCTTCCCAAGTCTGGCCAAATATCACTTACTTAAAGTAAAACAATTTAAAAAGCGGTTCAGCAGTTACATAATCAATTAATCAACCATACAAACCCCGACTTTAACCAAATATAGATCAGATTTTGATAAAATTTCATAATTATCATCATCATCAGGTCTTTTTAGTCTCAACTGCAGGAGCATGACCCTCTTTGTATTACCGGATCCATACTTAGCCAGAGCAGACAGAGGATTTGGCCTACACTCTCCTCGCTGGCTAGACAGGTTGGAGAGGTCTCATTGATGTTTATGAGCTTTGTTTAGCTTGTATTTCCTAAGTCGCCTCTTACGACCTCCATGGGAAGACTAGGAGTGGTCCTATTCTACTCTGCCAGATAACCATACGGCTCCATATATGTCTAAATATAAAGGTGCAATCACTCTTTTCTATTTTACCACAGAACTATAAGGGTTTTGGGCTGTAGTAATCTATTCACTTCAATAAAAGTTTGTCATATGATTGAAAAAATCCCTAAAATATCTTGACACCAGTAACTATATTAGAAATCTATACTAATACTAGCTTTCGCCCGCGGCTCCGCACGCGTCAATGTCGATCCCTCGGGAATAGTACTTTTTCCCGGGATAAAAGGTAGCCTATGTCCTTCTCCGTACTCCAGAGGACTTGTATGCAAAATTTCATGATGATCGGTTCAGTAGTTACGGCGTGAAAGCGTAACAAACAAACAAACAAACTCACTTTCGCATTTATAATATTACTAAGGATTATAAAGCTGAAGAGTTTGTTTGAACGCGCTAATCTCAGGAACTGCTGGTTCAAATTGGAAAATTCTTTTTGTGTTGGACAGTCCATTTATTGAGAAAGGCTTTAGGCTATTAAACATCACGCTGCGACCAATAGGAGCGAAGCATCAATAAAAAATGTTCTAAAAACGGGGGAAAATTATTCATCTATAATAAAAAAAAACGAATTACGAGTAATCATAATAACAGAAATTGCCGCGGACGAAGTCGCGGGCAACAGCTAGTTCTTAGATATTCGTTAACAACTAAGAATACCCGATATCCTTTTAAATAGATACGTACCGATCAGGTTGCGTTAAAAGCAACTAGGCGATAGCACTTAGCGCCAGGTGTTCACAATACAAGCTTATTTGGCCATTTTCCTGTTTTGCTACAATTTTGTTTCGTCGCGACAAACGTAACACATGCAACATACCTTTACATTCTGTTTTACATATAAATGGGGCTATATATACATAGGGATATTCAATCATACCTTTTTTCTTCGAAGTACTACAATATTTACAATTAAAATGAACAGGTAAGTATTAAATGTCAAAAAAAGAAAGTATCAATATTATCTTATTTCCTATTATTTTCACAATATTCTATATTGTCCTTTAAGGATTAAGTAAGAACAAAGTTACAGAAACCATTTTTAATTTGAATCTCTGCACATAATTTTACGCCTAATCATTTTATGCCCCGGAAGTTAATTGAACAAATATATGTACATGTTATATACATTACTCTTAACTATCAACAAAAACCAAACTGTGGCGAATGGGGAACTAGTATTTTTTGTAGCTGTATAGTTTCCTGTAGGTAATTTTCGACACCCCACGCGAAGGAAAAGCGGTGAAGATGATCGATGACGCAACGAAACAAGTATTGGGGGTTGAATCATAGGCGACAGCGGCGGAAATTACTAAGTGCGTAAAGGTCACTGATCTCGGCATTGACACAGAGGAAATAGCGGGTAAAATAACAAGTAGGATTACTTTCACAGTGATACGAGTAAAACCCATAAATAAAGATAAACACATTGTATGTCTTTTTTTAATTCTTTGCACATACAATAAATTGTTAATGTACAAAAGGTAATTAAGTGACAATTAGCCGTGTGGTATCCGGCAGAGTAGAATAGGACCACTCCAAGTCTTCCCGTGGATGCCGTAGAAGGCGACTTAGGAAATACAAGCTAAACAAAGCTAATAAACATCTAAGACACCTCTCCAACCCGTCTGGCCAGCGTGGAGAGTGTAGGCCAAGTCCTCTGGCTGCTCTGGCCAAGTACGGCCCTAGTAGTACAGAGAGGGTCGTGCTCCTGTAGTGGAGACTAAAAAGGACCTGATGATGATGATGAAAAGGTAATTAATGCTAAGCATTATCTACCAGTTTTACCTTTGGGATGTGGTAAAAAGCTGATAGAAGGGGTGCAAGGTTTAAGTGAGAAATTTGTTGAAGGAGACATTTATGTAGGTAAAATCAAATAAATAATAAAATTATACATAATATTAAGCAATTATATCAGAATATACATACATATTATCATGTCTTCATCCCTTACGGGGTAGACAGAGCTTAGGCTCTTAGGTCATAAGACCTAATTGTTATTTAAAATAAAAGTACGAGGTTAAAGAGTAAAAAAACTTTACCAGATTTTAGAACTAGTTATTGCTCAGCTAGGAAACTAAAAATCATTGCTAAAGACCTTAGGGTTTCGCCGTTCTGACCACAAACATCAAATAAAGGGGCTATGTTTGCAAAATAAAAGTATCAAGGCTTTTGTTATTAATCGTGTTTTCAGGTTTAACAGTTTTAAGAAAATATGTTGAAGTTTTATATATAATAAATAACAGGCATGTAGTCGTTATAGATATAGACATCTAGACGAATGTTCATTGACAAGTTTCGCATTCGTGCCCTCTTAAGACATTAACTTTAATGTTAACAACAACAAAAAGCTTAGTGGCTTTAATTACCTCTTATATAGACAAATTTTTCGCGGTTCAGTGCCTATTCAAATAAATTATATAAAAGAATACGGAGATATTTAAAAACATTTACGTATTTTTTCTTCTGTCGATTAAACAAAAAATGATAAAGATATAGCCCTTTGAAGTTCCGTGTGACGTCATAGTTTGCTACAATTTTTAGCAAACTTTGACGTCACGAGCCCCCACTCCTGAACTTTGACGCGCTTTATCTTTATTATTTATTGTTCATTTGACAAAAGAAAAAATACGTGTCCAATATTTTTTGATTATCTAACTGACGGACTAATTGTTATGTTATTATTACGACCTAGGCAACTAGCCTAATATATATTGCGAGGCCTTAGAAACCCCAGAAAGGCCTTTTAAATTTTTTTTAAAGTGCTTAAAGTGAGTTCTTGGCGTAGTTTTTAAATCGATGATCGTCAGCTGCACACACGAAAAAGTGTCACGTTCCATGTGCAAGCGAGAGCGCGGAACAAACGATAAAGAGGCACGATCGGCCTAAGCGTTCGGCTATCTCTCTTCCACCGTTATCAACTAAAATTATTGTCCGCAAATCGACTTTAAAGACAACCAATGTTTGTTAAATAACCTTTAATTAACTAAACATAAAGATTTTTTTACTAATCTATATTGTCCCACTGCTGGGCAAAAGTCTACCCCATTTCCTTACACTTGTCTCTGTCCAATGCAGCTACAGACCAACCACAGTGAAAAAAGTCGTCGTGCCATCGCTTTTTAGACCTTCCCCTTCGACGTTGACCATCCTCAGGTATCCATTTTGCCATCATTCTGTTAGCCCACTTTCCAGAAGTCATACTACAGATGTGGCCCGCCCAATCCCACTTCAATTTAGCTGTTTTATGTCGGCAATACCTCTTTTAGAACGAAGTATAGCATTTGGAACTCTGTCTATCCTTTTCATCAAAAAGAAAAGGATAAACATAAAGACACGAATAAATAGTTGATAGGATAGTTCTGAAGTAGTTTTCGTCACCCAAAAAGGATCTAAACCAAAGCTCGTAACTTAAACCACACACCATAGGCTGTCACGCGATGTTTACACCAAAATGTCGTGTTGAATATTGAATTTTGAGTTAGCTCGTGTCAAGTAAAGTTGTAGAGCCATGCTCAAACATTACTTATCTACCGTGTACGGTACTTTGGCTGGCATTATTTTAACTGCAGTTATTCTAGACCTGTGAGAAAATGGATAGACACTTAAAGGCCACAGCACACTTACAGCGGAAAGGGATCGACACCGTATCGCCGTGCCGTCCACCAGGCGTCGACCTGACGTAGGCACAAATCGGATCAGCTTCGGGACGTAGGCGACGCTGCGCTTACTGCTCGCCGACCTCTCAGCCGGCCTATTTGCTAGCTTCGCTTTGATAGTCACTTCTCTGGCACTCGATGGAGAGGAATAAGAAAATAGATAGAAACGTAAAAGATGTTGAGTACACAATATGTACACAACGAAAAGTAGCTTACGGAGAGACGTCAGCGCGTAGACAACGAGACGTAAGCGCATGGACGTCGAGCCGTAAGCGCAGGGACTGTGAGTTGACCGATCCACATAGCGGTTCAAATTACGTTTTATATTTCTTAAATAAAAAAAGTCAATCATGTGAAAGTCGCAATGTATTTTTAAGTGACTATTAAAACGTTTTACACTAAGTTAGCAAATAGGCTGGCTGGTCTGGCTTTACACGATTATGCCCTGGTTCACAGCACGCCAGTTGGCAATTATAGCCATTGAAGTGGCACTTGATGAAGAAGAAAGAGAACATAGATAGAAACGTAGAAGATATTGGGTACACAATATGTAACCAACGGAAGGTAGCTTACGGAGAGACGTAAGCGCGTGCACGACGAGACGTAAGCGCAGGGACTGCGGGTTGACCGACCTACATAGAGGTTTGTGAGCTGCTCCCTTGGGGAGGCGATTGCAATACGAATCCGAATAGTGTTTGTTGCAGTAGACAGTCACAGACGCTCAACGTCGTCAGTTATATAACTTTTTGTATCTAGAGGATTTTTTATCTTTTATGACACTATTTGTCTTTTAAATGTGACATTCCTGACAATCTAGAATAATATGTACCAAAAGACATTCTTTGAGCCCATTTGCAGTAAAAGTTATTACCAAAAACAAATAAAAAATACAGTTTATCCGTTAATGTGAACAACTTTTCCTTTGGGATTACTGCTGGGAACCTAAATTTTTTTTCGACATTTCTATATAAAAGCGTTGAGCGGCCCGGGCAATAAGTATGGGAATGTCAAAAACAAAACGGAGTTCCCAGCATTGGTCCCATAGGAAAGTTGTTCATATCGTCGGGATAAGTCACCTTTCAGGGAATTTGGTGGGCAAATTTCCACGCTGTATAGCACGGCAAACGAATCACCTGTTAGTCTGTGATCACCGCTGCCCATAGACATGCCGACATCTCAAGAAAATATAGTCAATACTCGTTTATGAAGGTTTCAATACGGAAAAAAGTTGGTGAACATTTCCTTAAATTTAATATTTATATTCAGAACTCAATCTTCCATAAAACATATCGCTTAATTGAGCATTCGTAACGTGAAATATAAATGTTATTTACATCGCTATCTGCTACTGTAACGTTAAAATGTTTTCAATTTATATACGCTTCTGGGTAACGTATGAGGCACGCCCTCTGGTAGTAGATGAGTTAAAATAAAAATACCAGTAGGATTTAGTCGGTACAGTCAGCAATAAAAGTGTTTGAATCCCTTATAACGTAGGCCGTGACTCGGCAAGATGGTGTATATAAAAAGTGTCTTAAACCGACGAAGAAGCCTAATGGGGCCTTGCGCCCATCATTTAACAATTGTTATCGAACAGCCAACAACCTCCGTGGTCCAGTGGTTAAGGCGTTTGCCTGTTGACCCGGGGTCGTGGGTTCGTTTTCCACCGGAAGCATACTTTGTTTAGTTGTTTCCAGTTTGGTTAGGACATGGCAGGCTTGAATCACCAGTTTGTCTGATAGCGATGATTCCGTGCTTCGGAAGGCACGTTAAGCCGGTGGTTCCAGCTGCCATCGATAGTCATTAAAGGAACCACGTCAGAGGCCGAGAGGCGGTTCCGAAGAACTCTGACACCAGGGTGTGCATGGTTGATTGACCGTGACACCTACTCGAAATGATGATGATCGAACAGCCCGTAACTGACGGGTTAATTCATCACTAAATAAATTATAACACAATTTTCCAGAACTTACAGTAAATTTACGATTTGTCATGTTTTTTTATGACAACCGAATATTATGCCAAAAACGTATCATACATCACTCGTCAGACAGATCACCAAAGAGAGAAATAAATTTTACAAGGCAGATATTTACTCAATTTAAATATCAATATTCAATACGCAACCATCCGTAAAACATTCCGCTTAATTGAGCATTCGTAACGCAAAATATATACGTCATTTATATCCTTATCCGCTATTGTAACGTTAAAATGTTTTCAATTTATATATGCTTCTAGGTAACGTATGAAACACGCCCTAGTTGTAGATGAATTAAAATAAAAATACCAGTAGGATATTTTCGTACGGTCACCCAGGATAGGCCCTTCTGGCAACGTAGCTTTCGGCCCATAAGGCAAAAGATGAGAGTTGCTGCTCTCTAAAGGCTTTTGCCATTGTTTCTCAGATTGGCCCTTCAGGCTTGCATGCACGTATACGCGGCCCATCAGGCAATATGAGAGTTTGCTGTCTCTCCAAGCCCTGCGCACACAGGCAACGCCCAAAGCCGAGGTCCGTCCCTCCTGGGGGCCCTTTGGTGATGTTGTCTATAAAGGTTGAGGGCACTCTGCCCTCGCCTCAAACGCCCGGTGAAGTAGCGAAAGCTCACTTGGAGCTAGCTACATAGTCCTTTAAAAAAAAAAATGCTACGGTCAGCGATATGAGTGTTCAAATTTAAGCTACCGCTGCAAGATATGCATTAAACAATTGCAAAAATTCATGAATATAGATGAATAGCTTAACAAGTTACTTCTACTTTAGTGGGTAAAATCTTCATAACTTTAAAATCTAAGGGTTTGCGTTATAAGTGATGACGCTAGCAACCCTCACCATGATTCACTTTTTCATCTACACAACCATCGCACGTAATATTCATAAACCAATAATATTCAAGGCCGTGAATCTAAGCTAGATCCTCAAATGCAATCGACAATAAAATTTCATAATCACCGTTTTCATTTTAAATTATTATCGCGAAGCTCCGAGAATAGAATAGCCTAGAACTTATTCGAACCTCGTCTGTCGTGCTCATGCATCTTCCATCCTATTCACACATATGTTATCTATCCGGCTTACACACAAACACAAATATTCTGGAATGTTCCGGCTGTCCGCTGTCGAGATCGGAAGTGTATGGAACTTTCTAGAGAACCTTATGAGTGTATATAAAAGAACGGACATGAAGGAAAGCTATCATCAAACCGGAATAGAGTGCGTAGAGTAAGATTAGCTCCGATTACTGGTGATTTTATTTGATTAACTTGCACCCAGGATAAGCTTGCCCTTCTGGCAACGTAGTTTTCGGCCCATAAGGCAAAAGATGAGAGTTGCTGCTCTCCTAGATTCACAGCTTGGCCCTTCAGGCTATGCATGCACGTAATCGCGGCCTATCAGGCAATATGGGTGTTAACTGTCTCTCTAAGCCTTGCGCACACAGGCATCGCCTAAAGCCGAGATCCGTCCCTCCTGGGGCCCTTCGGTAACGTTGACTATAAAGGCTGAGGACACTCTGCCCTCGCCTCTAATGCCCGGTAAAGTTGCTATAGCTCACTTGGACCTAATTACACAGTTAATTAAAAAAATTAAACTATCGTCAATCAGTTGACCGCGAGTGTTCGAAGCAAACGATTCTAATACGAGTAATTTATTGAGCGTAAGTAATAACAGTAATAATTTCTACAACCATAGCAATGGACCGGAATTACGAGTGCTTTGCGTTTTGGATATTCGACGTGTTGGAAGACCAGTCAGGTGTCAGCGTTGGGATGCCGTAGTGAATAAATTCCCTTTGAAGAGTTTGGTAATTCACTCCAAATCCCGAACTCTAACCACGTAACAATATTTATTTTATGTCTAGAACTACTTAAAATACCGTATGAAAGATATCCTCAAGGATTTTTTAGGACCTTTTGCCGCATAACCTTCATTGGTCGGTAGGTATTCTAAACTGCCTTAAAAATGCCAAATAGTGCAGAATTATTTGACTCAATATTGACAGTATCAAATTTTATGTCACACTTTTTTCGTTGCCAGTACATGCGGGTACTTTGTCCGCGTCGGACGTAGGGCGATCTCTCGTAAATTCCGAGCCGGCCATTTTTGGCTGTATGTAAGTTTTTTTACCAAATCCTACGGACATTATCGCTGAGTTCGTAATTCTGCTATTGGTTTGTTTGGTAAGGGTTTTTGTACTAGAATCAAGGATTGTATTTTTTAGGTAATCAATTATACAATTTTAACTCATAACCCAACATATTTTGAAAAAATGCTAAATTTTTAACATTTATAAATTTGTTTACTTATGACCCCAAATACCTTTCATCCACTGAGCGTATATCGAATTAATTTGGCACATAAGTAAACTATTCAATATAAGTAAACTCTTCTATACATTGAAAGGATGAATGAAAGAAGAACAACAAAGAAAATATATAAAGCCCGTGTGAATGGGAATAATGTTCAGGGTCGACCTCGTAGAACGTACTGCGATCAGATTGCAGACGTTCTTAAAAAAGGAGCTGTTCGAAGTACCCGAAACCGTAGAGCATGTATGAGGAGAGTAATGAGTGTAGAAGAAGCTAGAGATATATGTCAGGATCGTAGCAAGTGGAGATCCATAGTCTCTACCTACCCCCATGGGAAACAGGCGTGATAATATGTATGTATGTAGTAAACTATTACCTTGTCTCACAGAGTACTTTTAGTAGACAAACATCAAAGTTTATTCCTGAGGGACGGATTGACGTCAAAAAGTTATATTTAAAAAGCTTTCCATGAAAAAAGTTGTTGCGATAGTGGTCTCGTTGTACACGACACGAGGCCCCTGGCGTAATAAGAGTAAGAGGAGTGTTATAAGTTTGATTACTATGTGTCAAAAACATCCACCTACATACATCTGTAGGTGGATGTTTTTGGCACAGTGGCTCTTCAACTGAACCAATTTTAGTAGCGGTTTTTTTAATTGTCAGGTATGTTTTAGAATTTTGGAAGTGAAAAACTTCTTTAGCGGCGTTGTGAACTTTTTGGGATGGGTAGGTACTATGGGTACTTCTGCCGGCACTCCTGGAGTGCAACCCGTTATCAAACTTCTGAACTAACGAAATCAAAAGATACAGCTGATTATGCCGCAAATTTTCGTATTTTTTCGACACTCGCAAGGGAATCAAAACCTTCAGGATACTTACCATAAACTCAGAATCTTGAAATTTGGTGTCATTTTTAGTTGCATCATATAATAAAAATATTTTTATTATATGATGCAACTAAAAATGTATACTTACCATGAACTCAGAATCTTGAAATTTGGTGCGAAGCAACTTCTTATAGCATACATTTATAGTTGCATCATATAATAAAAAAAAATTTAATAATTTAAAACTTATTATACATAATGTACGGAGCCCTTCGCGCGCGAGTCATACACGCATTTGGCTGTTTTTTTTTATAAAATTGATCAAGCCGTTCATAAGCTGCTTTCATTTCATTGTTCATATAAAATATATAACTTGAATACGAAAAGTACTTATTTCAGCACTAAATACTAGCGTGTCTCCGGCTAACCTAACTGTCATGAGTTAGTAGTCAATCTGGAAATTGGGAAGGGAATTAAGTTTGGGATACTATTCACTCGGACGAATGAGAGAAAAGCATGGAGCAGCTCGAGAGGCCAGAACCCTTTGGTCATCATCATTTCGTGTAGGTGACACGGTCAATCGACCATGCACACCCTGGTGTCAGAGTTCTTTGGAACCGCCTCTCGGCCTCTGACGTGGTTCCTTTAACGACTACTAGATGGCAGCCGAGACCAACAGCTTAACGTGCCTTCCGAAGCAAGGAATCATCTTTATTATCAGACAATCAAGTGATTCAAGCCTGCAATGTCCTAACCAAACTAGAAACAAGTACAAAGTTTGCTTCCCGCGGGAATAGAACCCACGACCCCCGGGTCTACAGGCAAACGCCTTAACCACTGGACCACGGAGGCAGTTTCCCTTTGGTTCATCATCAGGTCCTTTTTAGTCTCCACTATACTTGGCTAGAGCAGCCAGAGGACTTGGCCTACACACTGGCCAGATGGGTTGGAGAGGTCTCTTAGATGTTTATAAGCTTTGTTTAGCTTGTATTTCCTAAGTCCCCTTCTACGACATCCACGGGAAGACTTGGAGTAGTCCTATTCTACTCTGCCGGATACCACGCGGCTGGTTCCCTTTGGTTACTGAACCCTAAATAAAAAAAACTCAGTACGGAATATCCAGCAGTCGCTGAAAGCGTAATTTTCCGCTGGAGTTTATTTACTACGTTTATTAACCCATCGATCACTGGTATTAAAACTTAACGGCCTACAGCACAAATGGGCTCCACTCACATGTTCACGTGTGAAACGTGTGTGAAACACATTTATAACGTAAAAACATCCACCATTTCTTTTCTAAAATAAAATTTTACAAGACAAACTTGTTGTTATACTTCGGAATATACTTTCAGGGTTATTTTCAATACAACAAAAACCACTTAACGGCAAGTTCAAAGATAAAAATACTTAAGAAAAGAGAAAACAAGTAATATTATTCCAACAATTAAAGAGCTTGACGGCCCTTCATAAAAACTCTGTATTTTTTTTTTTATTTGTCAACACTAGGGTTTTAGAGACGAATCTAAATATACCTAAAGTGTTGAAACCCAACTTGAGTGGACCTAGCAAGTACAAAGCCTTGCCGTGTGGTTTCCGGCAGATTAGAATAGGACCACTTTAAGTCTTCCCGTGGATGTCTTTCCTTACTTAGAATAAACAAGCTAAACAAAGCTATTAAACATCAAATATGACCTCCCCAACCCGTCTGGCCAGCGTGGAGAGTGTAGGCCAAATCCTCTGTCTGTTCTGGCCACATATGCTCTGATACTACAGAAAGGGTCGGGCTTCTGTAGTGGAGATTAAAAAGACCTGATGGTCATGATGATAATGAAGCACGAAGCGCAAGCGAAGCGTCTGTTTGAGCTTGTGCCAAAAAACTACTGCTCCTGAGGAAACGACGTTGACGCGAGCGAAGCTGCGGGCGAAAACTAGTTGAACTATAAATGTATTTCCGCCATTCGGCTACGACCGAAACGGAATGTAAATGGTGAATCAACCAAATTATACTTGGAAATTGCAATTACTTGAATTATTAAGCGAACTATTATGGCCTATATATCTGAAAGGGCAACGCAGAATTACATGTTACTGTATATTTAACTATAGGCTCTATTTAACAGAATCGATTTAAAAATAATTTCGAACGTGATCACAAAATAACATTAAATTGGTTGAGAAATACGACCTGTGAAGGAGAGCAGACAGACAGACAGTTATACATTACGAATCATTTTTTTCTGAAGATGAAGCATAGGTGCTCACGCTTCGCGCTTGCTCGGCCAACAAAGCTTGCTCGGTCAACAAAGCTTGCTCGGTCAACAAAGCTTGCTCGGTCAACAAAGCTTGCCTCTACCCGTATGTCTAAATATTTAGCGTGATTTTAAACCTTTTAAAATTACGCTAAATATTTAATTATTAGCTATAATTTAGGCTATAAAATCTTAAAATGAAAATCCATAAAGGAATACAAAATAGCAATAGAAAAATTAGTTGTCTGTAAAGCTGGTTTATGGATGATAATTTTACTTGAATATTAGTATTATATTGTCTTTGCACGTGATAATAGTGAAAGAGAGATATCTATCTCTCTATCTAACTTTCTACGTGATAGATAATAATAATAATAACAACGTTAAGTGAATTTTTTTCGTGCCTGTAGCCGGTGTTCATTGATTATTTGACTAGCTCCGTGGCGCAGCGGTCAACACGCCTGCCTGCGACACGGAGTGACCGGGTTCAATCCCCGGCCAGGTCAAGATGGAAAATGATCTTTTTCAGATTGGCCTGGGTCTTGGATGTGTATCTATATATGTATTTGTTATAAAATATAGTATCGTTGAGTTAGTATCCCATAACACAAGTCTCGAACTTACTTTGGGGCTAGCTCAATCTGTGTGATTTGTCCGTATATATTTATATTTATTGATTTACAAGACGTTATCACGTATAAATGAATTTAAAAAATCTGTAAAAGTTCAAAGAATCAGTACCACTGATACATACATCTAGACTAATATTATAAGCAGGAAACATTTGATTGTGTTATAATGGAATACAAAATTGCAATAAAAAAATTTGTAAGTCCAAAGAATCAGTACAACTGATACATACTCGTACATTTAGACTAATATTATAAACAGGAAAAAATTGTTTGTTTTTTTTGTAATTCAAATATTCAAAAACGTGGCGCTGTATCCCTTAACCGTATTATATATAATTATATAAATATTTTATATATTTGTGTCATACCTATCGTCAGTCTCAGTTCAAATCCGAGTCTGCCATTTTCGTGTTAATTTTCACTTTTAATTTAATAATTATAACCAAATATTGTATTTTTATATTTTTTTAATTTTATTTTTTTTATATTTTTCCAGTAGTGGACTTTTTGTGGCTGATATGATGATGATGATGATGATTGTATTTTTTGTAGGTATCCATCTTGCTCATTTAGTTATCCTTTTTATAGATGAATAAAAGTTAGTAGTTGTCGTTGAAAATATCAAGAAATTCTCGACGAAATTTTTTCTGGATATAGTTTTTTTGATATTTTATTTAGATAGGTTTTAAATAGTTTTTTTAACATATTTAGATGTAACCATTAATTTTGATCTTTGAACTGTACTTCATATTTTTTTCATGCTAGTATTCTTTGAAAAATAAGGCTAACTGCGCGACGAAAAAATACACGTTTTACGGTATTCTTCTGATGCACAGCGCCTTAATATACATATATTTCACCCACATATTTATAAAAAAGCTACATTTTAAGCTAAAATATACGCAAAAAAGTAATTTTCTAGAAATAGAACTCTTGCTTCCTTTTGTCTTATAATTTAACTGCATATATTCTATATCCTTTATATCACGGCTTTCTATTCAATTATCTTGACTGAATTAAGTTAACCTTTCTAAAGCGCGCACGTACAAAATCACGTCTTTATAATTTGCATAAATTGCGTTCCGTTTCACACAGCAACATTAATTTAAATCGGGCACGTATTCCTCTTGAACTGAGTTCCAATTTAAATTTAATAAAACAAAAAGCGATATTATTGAAAGGTGCAACTTCTGCGCGTACTCGGCTTGAGGATATTTACATGTTACGATAAAGCTTTTTATTGTGCATCTAAATCATCATCATCTCTGTGGACGGCCAACTAAGGCAAGCCAGAGCCGAGAATCCTGGAAACTCTCTTGGGTTTCCACCCCGACCGGTGAAGATGACCACTTTTTTTATAATAAATCTGTTCACACACTGCTGGTAGACTAGCAGGTACTCTATACAATCCGTGGGAATTGTATACATTGTCAAGGTAAAGTATGTAATGTATTCGTACTATTTCCAACATTGCTTGCAGGCACTAGGTATTCTATGCATTGCCTAGGTATTGTATAAAATATCTGAGTTCTACAGATTGCTGGTTACATATACAATAAATTGGACATTCGCTGCATTATTTTTTTGAGAATATGTTTTATTCAAAATCACATTGAATTATATCTATGAAAAGTTTACATTTATGTGAATTTCGTCACAAATCAGCGGCTATTTTCTGAAAAGTTGGTCATATACCTTCGAGTTTGTAATAATGATAATTAAACAAATAAATAAACTTTATTTTAATAAATTACATAATGTTATTATTATTTTTTGGAAAAAAAAAAACAATAATTGTTATAAATTCTATATCGTGGTTAAGCAAAAACGTAAACTTAGGAGACGATAAATCCCTATCGTATTTTTAATTATATATTTAGCGGCGTTGTAAACTCGCTTCAGTCCTGATCGAAAATGCGTAAGACGGACACGTGGCCCGAGACCGCCGGCGTGGCGTAGGAGAGGAAGTACTATCCCCCTCTCTTTCTACCGAGTGGAGTTTTCACTTCTACCGGCACTCCCAGCGTGCAAACCGTTGTTTTTTTTTAAGTTGCTTTGGATTATCAACATTACGAGGTAATCGGAAAAAAATCAATGAGAACCTACTATAGGAAGCCTACTTAATTCTCGTCAGTTTCTTCAATTTTTGTTTTGATAAACTCTCTTAAAAAGAACATAAATAATTTATCGAATCACAGTCGTATCGTAATCTTCCCGCACGCTCTAAATGCGCTGAAAACCCGTCTCCGATTTTAATGAGTTTCAGTATATCCGCTTAGGCGAGTTGCGGATTATTACTTTATTATGTTATGTGTATGTTATACGAAACGTTGTTACCGTTTAATGGAACTCGTTTAGTTTGTTTTGGCACGTTTCATTGTATTCGCGGTAATAAAGGTTTATATTATAGAAAGTCAAACATTTCGTCGAAATGAAATGTCAGGTGATTCGTAATAATTCCTGGAACAAACTTACAATAGGACTGGCTCAATCTATGTTATATTATCCCTTATATTTATTTTTTAGTTCCATAATTTGGCGAGCTCCGTGGCGCAGTGGTCAACATGCCAGCCTGCGACATGAGGGTGCCTGGGTTCGATCACCGGTCAGGTCATGATGGAAAACAATATTTTTCAGATTGACCTGTGTCTTAGATGTTAATCTATATATGTATATATTATAAAATATAGTATTGTTGAGTTAGTATACTACGACATGAGTTCATAACTTACTGTGGGGCTCGCTCAATTTGTGTGATATGTCCCTATCCTTACTAATATTATAAATGCGAAAGTAAGTTTAATTGTTTGTTTGTTACGCTTTCGCGCCGTAACTACTGAACCGATCATCATGAAATTTTGCATACAAGTTCTCTGGAGTGCGGAGAAGGACATAGGCTACCTTTTATCCCGGGAAATAGTACTGTTCCCGGGGGATCGACATTGACGCGGGCGGAGCCGCGGGCGAAAGCTAGTAGATTTATATTATTTTATATTTATTATAATTTTGTCATAATGCGTATCTTCTAAGTAGCTTCGATCGAAGTACGTCGTATAGAGTAATAGAGTAAATAGTCTCCAAAATGGTAGATACCAGCTGTTGCCCGCAACTTCGTCTGCGGCAATTTCTGTTGTTATGATTAATTAGTATTTTTATTATTATAGATGAATAATTTTCCCCCGTTTTCAAAACATTTTTATTGACGCTTCGCTCCTATTGGTCGCAGCGTAATGTTTTGTAGCCTAAAGCCTTCAACACACAAAAAGAATTTGAACCAGTAATTCCTGAGATTAGCGCGTTCAAACAAACGAATAAACAAACTATTCAGCTTTATAATATTAGTATAGAAGTATAGATAATCAAGTAATAGTATAGATTACATTTTCCACACATAGCTTTTTTTTCTAAGAATAGAACTTCGTATGAAATCTCTTTAAAAATGAAATAAACCACCTGTTATTTTCCTAACAAAAAAGAAAATAAAAGTGTTTACACAACGGCGTGTTGTTGAACAACAATAGCACGAGGCATAATCCCGCCCTTTGTTTGTTGATCCGATTACATTGTCATAATAGTATTGCATTTTATTTTTATATTTCATATGCGAGTAAAGCCCTAGCTTTACTCGCAGATACAGATGTACATAAATGACGCAAGTATCACTTTGTATGTAAACCAAGCGCGTCGACTTGTTAAAGCTTCATGGCGAACACACTACACCATATTTATACTTCTTGCGAAATTGATTCATCGAACGTGGAATCAGTGCACAAAAATAACTGCCGCCGAGCATAACTTTGAGATTTCATATTAAAAAGACTCAGTGACTCCGGTGGCTCTATACCATGAGACATTACTACATTATTATTCTAGTGAAGGCGTGCTATATGAGACAGGGGAGACTCAAGTTCTCGAATTGCTACAGCAGATTCCCTCATTTGTTCCACACGAGCGCTTCGAGATCAGGACTCTATTTCCCAAATCATTTCGACATTTCCCCGCAATTTCTCGATAATTAACGAAAATCCGGAAACTCCGATTCACGAATTATTTCTCCTTGTTGCCGCATTTTCTCGAGACGGTACACTACAAGGATCAGGCGACTCTAAGTCGAACATGTGTGTGTGATACATCACATACAATACGACAAGGATACATACTTGGTTAGGTTGCTTGAAATATTTGGGCTATTGCAGTTAATTATCACACTTTTTTTTAGATTTCGCAGTCTTCCAGCTGCAACAGCAGACGCTCGAGGACTGTCAGTAGCCATGGCCAACTTTGACGCTTGATCGGGGTTCGAAGACACACTCTCACAGATAATCGACGTCTGATTGGAAGCTTTACCGCTTCCTAACCATGTACACATGTTTACAAAGAAATAAATGATTATGCTTCGTTCGGTGAGTGAGAGAGCCGGAAGCCCATCCTTTCCCCTCCCATCTTTATTTCCTTCCTCCAACTCCATGGTAGGCCGACAACGTACCTGTCAGAACCTGGTGTTGCAGTTGTTCATGGGCAGCGGTGATCACTCACCATCAGGTGACCCGCTTGCTCGTTTGCCGTCCTATACCTATCATAAAAAAAAGACGCGAAGTAGTTACTATTACTTCATATATGTACATCTTTATCTGAGGCTTTACTGGAAGGCTTCCCTTCAGATCTAGACGTCCACCAAAATGCTAAATGCGGCCGTTATGTCTTATAGACCTAGGCTTTGTCTACCCAGCAAGGGAAAAAGATGCGATAATATGAATGTTGCCGCGGGGTGACATTTTTCAGGGACTATCAATTTGTGAATATTTATATTTTTATGTAGGTTTAATTATTATTAGTATTTTTAATCATTGTAAATAAATATTAAAGAGCAACCCCTGTACCCAAACACCACCCCTGATCCCCATCGACGGAACATGAAATACTTACAAATCCCGTTAATGATGGAGTCATGATGGGATTACGACGAAACACGGAAGTTACCTGAAAATAGACAAAGCTTTATCAGTTCATAATGCAAGTTAATAAGAGATTTTTGTTATTAATACATTAATACTGTTATTTGTTATGAACACTGTTATGATTTTATTTAAAGCTTTATTTAGAACTAGCTTTCGCTCGCGGCACCGCCCGCGTCAGTGTCGATCCCTCGGGAATAGTACTTTTTCCCGGGATAAAAGGTAGCATATATCCTTCTCCGTACTCCAGAGAACTAATTGTACTAATGTATAAAAAAATTTATGATGATCGGTTCAGAAGTTACGGCGTGAAAGCGTAACAAACAAACTCACTTTCGCATTTATAATATTAGTTAAGATTATTACGCCTTAAAAAGATCTTTCCTATATCTTTAAATTTTTGTGGTAAACTTTACTGAGAAACTGCCTCACTTTTAACTTCGGCCTTTATCAAAGAAAATTAATTTCATGTTTAGATGTCATATTATTAAAACGTACGGGAAATATCATGACAATTTAAACAACTATAAACACGTGAGTCGAAAACGAAAGTTCGCAATGTGCTCTCTAAGGTTGCAACTCTTAATTGGAACTGGGCAGGATATCTAGCTAGAAGGAACGATGGTAGGTGGAGTAAGGTTGTCACTGAATGGTACAAAAATGGGAAACGTAGTTTTGAGCGCCCGGCAGCTAGATGCCGACGACATAAAGCAGATTGCTGGTAAAAACTGGATTGCGAAGGCAAGCTGACGATGATGATAAGAAAATGCTTACATGTACAATTAATAAGACAAATTTGGTTTGGTTTAGAAAATATACATCATGTCGTACCTTAAATACTTATTTTTTAACACATAAAAAAGTCAGTTAATCCACTTAATCAATAAAATTTAAACGAAACCAATTGAAAAGCATACCCTTTCAGACAAGCAAAAAATTTTTCAATTTGATTGTAAAATTATAGAGTTATGAGATAAAAAACATTAAAGACTTTCTCCTGTTTTTGAAGTCGGTTATTAACTAAAATTGAATTCACTTGTTATTTGAAAATTCGTCGGAACAATTCCCTTAGCAGTAGAGCCAGAGGATGTTACTCGTAACTTAAGAGGTTGTATTTTGCCTGTCTTATCTGTCGAGGACCCCAAAACCTTTATATTAATAACTTATGTACCTGCGGAAACCTGGGGGAATGGGTCAAGTTATAAGAGAAAACGGTATTAATTCTACCAAAAAGTTTACAATACGCGTATGTTCAACCAATCACAATATTTACACAAACCATTATTATTATTATTTTTTATCCCCTGGTAGTATGCAGTTTTGCTGGGCGTTGAAAAGACAGTATGAAACAGCATACAATTTTTAAAGATTTTCGGTATAACTGCGAGTTCTTTTAAGCGGGTGCCGCGCGAACGGAAAACGTCGCTACTGCGCAAGCCTGTGCAAGGCTGTGCCATTCGGTGATTAGGAAAAAGAAAAGAAAAATTTCATATGTATCTGTTTCAAATTCCAACAAAAGGGCGATCTTGTTCAAGGATTAATCTAAATTATACAAATACTTTTGATGTATTTAATTAATTCAGCGCATAGTACTAGTGATTTAAAAACACGTCAATTTTTCACAATTTCATGCAGTCCCGTCTTAACTTAGACATTGAGCATGCAACACGGGGCAAGTTTATGTCCGCCCTAGCGTGTAGCGATTATTTTTTATACGCCAATAGTTCCCAGTCTTATTGCGCTTCAAAAGGACATTCTCCAAAAGCACACACTTTCCAAAGATTTTTTGGTATAACCGCGAGTTCTTTTAACTTAGACTAGTCATTGAGCATGCAACACGGGGCAAATTTATGTCCGCCCTGGCGTGTAGCGATTATTTTCTACCCCCAAATAGGTATCCCTAGTTTTACTGCTCTTTGAAAGGACAGTATCCAAAGCATACACTTTTAAAGATTTTTCGGTATTACCGCGAGTTCTTATAACTTAGACTATTCATTGAGCATGCAACACGGGGCAAGTTTATGTCCGCCCTGGCGTGTAGCGATTATTTTTTATCCCCCAATAGTTCCCAGTTTTACTGTGCTTTGAAAGGATAATCGCTGTAGAAATTACGATCTGTTTACATAGTACACTTTTGTGTTTTAGAGAACGCTGTTGTATCTTAAGTTGTAAGCTTTTATGTTTGTTCAACGACCAAGGATCGTAAGATTTTTGCAAATTTTTTAAATATTTTAATTAATAATTCAGTTTCAATACGCTATCATATGGGATGCATATTTTTTTAAGGAAAGGCGAATATTTATTATACAACCAGCTTGTCCCTGCAGCTCCGCTCGCGTCAATATCGAGTCTTCGGGGACCGGAACATTTCTTTGAACAGAAAAATTCTTAATTATTAATTTTCTATCCTGGTAGTAGCTCATTTCTGATGGCTATTCGTCTTCAGTCAGCCTTTTTGCTAACTCAGTGACCAACGTTTGGATAGTCACTTCAAAATACATTGCGGGTTTCCTATGATTGACTATTTTTATGAAAGATATATAAAACGTAATGTACTTTGAAATGACATCAGTCGTTGATATGCCTGATAGACAATTCAAAGCGTATGTTAAACAGGTACTATGTAAAAAGGCTTATTACAGGACTGATGATTTTTTAAACGATAAAAATATCTGGCCAAAGCTCGGTGCCGGACTCTCGTCATGATACTAATATAAAAATGACATGAATTGGTACAATTTGTACGAATTGTGTTTTGACTTTTGACATTTAATCAAAAATTTAATTTCTTGTTTCGTTACTTTTCTTTCATACTACAAATTGAAATTTATTTTACGACATGACAATGTAAGCTCAAGTCCACACATTTAGTTCTAAGTATGTAGATTGTAAGTTGATGTCATTTGGAGAAAATGCGCTGTGCAGTTTGTTGCCGCTTCTTCTGCACTCCGCCTTGGAAGCGGCGTAAACTTAGCTTTAAGTAAGTTATTGACGTCAACAATATTAATGTTGTAAATAATAATGTGTAATTTAACGTTCACCAAATGATATTTAAAATATCTTACGATGAATAAAATATTTTGACTTTGACTTTGACTTGACTATCAAAACGTTGTACACTGAGTTAGCAAATAGGCTGGCTGGTGGGGTCGCAGTTCTAATCCAACCTAACCTACTATTCTGGTAGCAGCTTGTTTCTGATGGCGATTCGTTGATTAGTTTTCTAGTAGGGTTGCAGTTCGAACTTGAAATTATATCCTTTCAAAAAATCGGTTCGTAAAGGATGGAACTGAGGGGAAAATAAGCATAAAAAAATACAACCGAGTTGACAACAGTTGAGTGAATTCGATTAAAAATATTGCCTAACGAGAAACACATACTTATTCGTAGGGCACTGGCACGGGTTTTAATTTATGCAATTTCCAATTATAGAATTGAAAAATTACGTTTCATTATTGTTTTTTTTGCGTGTGTAAGTGGCCACAGTACTGTCAGATTTTCAAGCTGCCTAAAGGCAGCTGACATAGCTTAACGACTGCCATCAATGATAATAGCCGAGATCAACGGCTTCAAGTGTCTTCCGGAGCACGGAGGAGCTCGAGATATTGTTATGCCACTTGCGGTCACCGATCTCAGTGAGCCCGGGACTGCTTAGCCTGCGAAAGCGCTAATTATGCTCACGTTTACTAGCGGTAATAGATATCTATGTGTATATACACATTCTGTGAATTTCAAGGCTTTACCTATTATGGCTCAATAGATACAGCTTTGTGACAGTCGAACGGACAGACGGAGTGACGAAAATATAGAAATAGGGTCCCGGTTTTATCCTTTGGGTAGGGAACTCTCTGTAGAGACTGGGAAGGATCGGCCTTCGGTTCTCTATCTCACCGCACGAAGCATTAGAAGCGGTAAAGCTTCTACTCAAAGGTCAATTTTCTGTGAAAGTGTGATACTTCCCCGGACGAGCCGGCCCATTCATGCTTCTAGCAAAAGTGAATTTTGCTGGTAACCATACCAGACGACTAGCTAGATAAATAAATCTAAATCTAAAACCTAATTAAAATCTAAAATCTGCAGAATCATGTCAATAGGCGATGCTGCTTGCACCCCATCACTGTTTTGATTCCGTTTTCCATCTACACGCCCTCCAACATGCTTAAATGTGGCTGTAAAGTCTTATAGACCTAGGCTCTGTCTACCCCGCAAGGGAAAAAGACGTGATACTATATAATTATAACTACTCATCGGCTTAATGTCTCGTCATAATCATCGTCAAAGAAAATCTAAGAAAAAATATATTACGATGAACGCTAGGTCCATTCGTAACGATTATTAGGGCTCAGCCAATATGATTGGCGGCAATAATGAATAACACTTAGACATTTTCTTTGAGCGAACTAAAATACTTCTTAGAAGATAGATCGATTAGGAATTATTTCTAATTAAGTATTTCTGTGATAAAAACTCGGCCATTCGCGCGTCAGACACAGAATTATGTGAGGTTCAATACTTTTTTTGTAAGTTCTATGTACAGGTACATCATCATCATCATCAGGTCCTTTTTAGTCTCCACTACAGGAGCACGACCCTCTCTGTACTACTAGGGCCATACTTAGCCAGAGCAGCCAGAGGACTTGGCCTACACTCTCCACGCTGGCCAGACGGGTTGGAGAGGTCTCTTAGATGTTTAAGCTTTGTTTAGCTTGTATTTCCTAAGTCGCCTTCTACGACATCCACGGAAAGACTTGGAGTGGTCCTATTCTACTCTGCTGGATACCACACGGCTGATGTACAGGTACGATTGATGAGTTTTGAAGTGAAAAGTTCTTTAGACGCGTGTCGCAATAAAACTATTGAATTCGCGACAGTATTACCATTATTGTAACCAACACTTCTGTATAGAAATAACTGAATGTTCAAGTTTTCATTTCTGTCGCCACTTCCGGAGTGCCACTGTTTTTTAGGGTTCCGTAGTTCAAAGGAAAAAACGGAACCCGAATCACTTTGTTGTCCTTCTGTCCGTCAAGAACATTTTTTCAGGAACGACTGGAGGTATCAAACTGAAATTCTTATCAGATACTTAAATCTACTGTCCCTTGGAGCTGTGAAGAAATAAAACTTTTAAGCTAACGCAACCTAAAGATACAGCCGTTTATGCCGCAAATTTTCGACATTCGAGGGAATCAAAACCTACCTAGGTATTACGAACACTAGGTCAATTTATAACGATTATTAGGGCTCGGCCAATATGATTGGCTGCAATAATGTATAACACCTTCTACACATTATACTAAAATATTTCTTAGACATCCATTTAAGCATTTTTATGATGAAAACTCGGCTATTTGCGAGTCAGACTCACACAGAATAATGTAGGGTTCCGTACTTTTTTGCAAGTTCTGTTTACGGCTTATGATTGTTGAACTAAAAACTTCTTTAGGCGCAGTGGGCATTTTTTGAGACATTTTTTGGACAATTGAACTCGCGACACTTTTACCGTTATTGTAACCGATACCTCTGTATAACCGAATGTTCAAGAATTCAGTTCTCTAATCACGGGAGTGCTACTGAATTTTCTTTAAACACTTATGCTGTAATAATTGGCCAAATTTCGTCTTTTTAGACCAATAGACAGAACCCTGATATCTTGACTGATGAGTTTTGCGAATACCTTTGCGAATTCGAGCGTACTCAGAAAATCTGCGATATAAACGGCTTCTTCTGTCGATTTTGTTGACTTAGAAGTATGATTTTATCTTTGTGAGAAAAGTATTTTTCGCAGCCTCAATGGTCAATAAACTTAATCTGTGGTATGATTTTTAACTTCAAACCAAAACGCGTTCTTAAGAAAACGGACCGAACAATGCAACGGTACTAATTAATCTTAGGGTTTTTGTTCATTTTTTGAGGTACGGAGTAAGATAAATTCAATTTGTTTTACATAAATATATACGGACAAATCACACAGATTGAACCAGCCCCACTGTAAGTTGTGAACTCATCTCAAGGGATACTAATTCAACAATACCATATTTTATAATAGATGCTTAAACAGCGCGTTTTTGAACCCCTAGCTAAATTGAAATCATGGAATCAGAATCCCTAATGGAATACAGAATTGAAAGAAAAAGAGTTGAAAAACTAAAAAGTAAAAGGTATTGTTCAAGGCATCAACATATTATGTGGGCTGGCAATATCGCAATGCAATAGAGAGAGAGAGAGAGAAAGATTATATGCACGGTGAAGAATGAAAGAATAGGATAGATAGTAAGGAAGTTTATTAAACAGATGTGAAAGAGACGGATAAACGAAAATGGATTTTGGTTAAAGATGGCTACCACGACGATTGGTTACAGACGTGTGTTTGAGGAATTTTAATAAAACTTAGTCCATCTTATTATAAAACGAGGACTAACATTAGTACCTGGTTTAAACCATTATCCGACCAAAATAAGAAGACACTAATCACTTTGACGTTTGGTCAACTGTCACTGTCAATTTATTTTCGATGGATAATGGTTTAAACCAGGTACTAAAGTTAGTCTGCGTTTTATAATAACACTGAGTAGGTTTACTGCAAAAGTGCTTTCATTTACCACTCCGCCCCACATATATTTAAAAGCAAATTCTCTAATCCAGCAGCAAGGGAACAAAACACGAACGATTACCGTCGGGGTGGATTAGGGTAATCAAGCAAGAACGTGGTTTAACGGTTCCTGGGCAAAGCTGACTGAACCCTCCGCTTAGATGTCTTATTACTTTCGTCATATTACGCTTCGTATTGATTGATACTCTTGGTATTATGAAATAAGAATGGAAGTATCTTACGCATAAGTGAATCGTATGCGAAAGATACGTTTACCCATATATTTAAACAAGATAAAGTTCGAAAATTAAAACGGACTAATAGATTTTTCGGCATATTTTGAAAAAAATCTGCCTAATATAAGAGGATATTTAGGTAGGATTAGTAATTTTTCTACCTGTTTATAGTTCAAACTCTGAGGTAATTCAAAATTACGGACTTAAATTTGTATGAAGGTAATTTGTAAAGAAAATCTAAAAAAAAAATGTATGCAAATAATAATAGACTTTAAAGATAAATAAATATATAGGGATAAATCACACAGATCGATCTAGCCCCAAAGTAAGTTCGAGACTAGTGTTTTCGGATACTAACTCAACGATACTATATTTTATATCAAATACATCTATAGATAAACATCCAAGACCCAGGCCAATCTGAAAAAGATCATTTTCTATCTTGACCTGACTGGGGCTCGAACCCGGGGCCCTTGTGTCGCAGACTGGCATGTTAACCACTACGCCACGGAGCTCGCCTAGCTGCCGAGACCTTGCTGGGTAATGTTTATCATAAATAACGGGCAATAATCAGCATAAATTAAGGGAAAATACATTCACAATTTCGATGTACCTCACACACCCCGAACTATATTTTAATAAGCGCAAGTTGTTTATTAAACTGACAGCCTAGTTTAGTGGTCTAGATACCCACGAAACGAAACTTGAAGTTAAACCATAAAATATAACTAAATTGCAAGCTTTATCAATGTTTGTATAATAATACAAACGCACTTGTACGTAACTTCCAAGCCATAAATTTAATTTGGTTTTGTCAAACGCAAATGCCCGCCAAAAGTGTATAATTGCCTAAAATCAATTCATCAGGGCAATAATTGTATCGTTTCCAACAATAAATCCGAATGTTTAGAATTAAACAATAGATCCGAATTTATATAGGGCCAAGAGCCGACCCTTGGGCTATTGTGCGAATTCCAAAGTTCAGCTATTGTCGAATACTTTCGGAATCTTTGGGTACCAAAGGCCAATTGTTTCCTAAACGATTAGCTTTTTCGTGGTTTATGGACCACTGAATTCTTGAATCGTGAGTTATTCGTCAGTAATTTCTTTTTACATAATGAATTAGCTACACCAGTATAAAATAGAACCGTAACATTGTGCTATAAGTATTTTAATCTACAATTTGTATAGTCATGATCTCTCACTTCTAATTGACAACCAGCAGCGTTATATCTCTTTTTTATACCCCAAAATTGGCGTGATATGAATTTATCAAATGAAAATATATGAAAAGTAATACCAAAAATACTATAAATAATCTATTAAGAAAGTACAGAATTTGATTTTTTAAGTGAAATCTTCATAAGCGACTTTTTGGGATGAGTAAAAAAATATTAACTCGCGTTAGGACAGTAAGACGGACACGTGACTTGAGACCGCCAGCTCGGCGTAGGAGAGGAAGTAATATCCCTCTCTCTTTCTACCGCGTGGCGAAAATGTATGCCTACTCCTGCTGTAGATCAAATCAAATAAAAATAAAGAATCTAGTAAATATAAATATATACGGACAAATCACCCAGATTGAGCTAGCCCCAAAGTAAGTTCGAGACTTGTGTTATGAGATACTAACTCAACGATACTATATTTTATAACAAATACATATATAAATAAACATCCAAGACCCAGGCCAATCTGAAAAAGATCATTTTCCATCTTGACCTGGCCGGGGATCGAACCTGGTCACTCCGTGTCGCAGGCTGGCGTGTTGACCGCTGCACCACGGAGCTAGTCAAAAATATCTAATATTTAATATACATATAATAATATAATATATATATTATAATATAATATATAATAGATCAGCTGACGGCAGCGCGGGGACGTCCTTGACACTCGCTCTGAGAATGGCCTACTGACTAGGCTGAAACTGTCGGCATTATTCCGACTAAAAATACGTGAGTTAAACCGTTTTGTTTAATACTAAAATATTCTATTCTATTTAGTCTTAAATCCTTTCTCCAGACACAATAACCCTTTGATTGTTAACAACACGGCTCCTACGAAGAAACAGCAAACATTTCACAGTTACGCAGATAGACGCAAAGTTGCGACTGTACGTGAAGTGTGCAAAAACTTCCGCCGTAACAGTGTCGTAAACATACACACAATTGGGTGCTTAGCGCGTCCTCGTAACTGAGTTTTTGCTCGCTTATTCTCAAGTTTCAAGTTCTCATATAATAAAGAGAGTATGAAGTGTAAAATGAGACAATAAATATTATTATTATTATAGATAAAAGATTCATCTCTTTAACATGTTATTTAATATATATTAACTAATAATAATAATCTATTTAACCATAACATGTTAAATAATCGTAAGCAACCACCAGCACGATCTCTGTATGATGAAAATAGTTGAACCACTTTAGATAAGACAAGTCTAATAAAATTAAAATAAAACGTATGTCAATCAGTTTATCCATTTTAATACTATGGTGAAACAGACAAATTCACAGACAGACAAACAGACACACGCATAGCAGTCAAACGAATAACATCTCTCTTTTGCATCGGTTACTAATAAATGAATCTAAACTGACATTATAAATGCAAAAGTATCTCGGTCTGTCTGTTCATCTTCAGGCTACGAGCACTGAACCGATTTCAATGAAATTTGGGAAAGAGGTAGCTTATTGGAGCACGCTCGATCGCTAACATAACGTGTTCCACAAAAATATGTAAATTAAAATTGTATACAACATGACATCAGAAAAAAAAGAAAAGGAAAATATTAAATATCATACAAAGCCCTTCAGGCAAGTAGGCGACCAATACTGTTGAAGAGTTTCTTTCGGCGTCTTCTTCTCTGCAGTGGTCGGTTCCGAAACGCTAGTAGTTTGTAGCTTTTAAACAATAATGAATAATTTAAATATAATATAATTAGTATTATTTAAAATGTGAATTGACGTGAAAAAGTGCCTGAAAAGGCCTATTTTCTGAATAAATCTTTGAATCTTATTGCCACGGAAAGGATATAGGATACCTTTTATCCCGGTAAAAATACTGTTTCCGTGGGATCATTATTCACGCGAGCATAGTCGCGGGCAAAAACTTGTATTATATGTTAAAAAAAAATTAAGAACTATCGAGAATTCATTTCCACGGTACATATAAGTATGTTTACTATCGAATCATACGAAATTTAAATGTTTGAAGGGCTGGTGAACTTTAAATTTATGTACAATTTAAAAATCATTTAATATTTTTATCAATCTTTTTCGACTTATTGAAATATGGCCTATTCTTGTTCTCAAAAGTCCATAAGCCGATAATTATAGTTTCACATTCGATGTAAAGATTCTCATTAAAAATATATATTTTGAACCAAAATCCTGTAACACTAAACGATAAATAAATAAATATACAAGGTCAAATCACACAGATTAAGTAAATCACACAGATTGTGCTAGCCCTAAATTAGTTTGTGAGTTTGTTTCGTATGATACTAACTCAACGATACTATATTTTAGAATAGATTAGCATCCAAGACTTATGTCAATCTGAAAATAATCGTTTCCATCTTGATCAGACCGGGGATCGTGCCCACGGCCGTACAAATTATAGGCACTTGCGAAACCACTGAGCTACCAGAGGTCGTCAGAACGATCGCAACTTACAAAAGACACGGTCTTAAAAAAGAAAAACCGCGTCATTTCCATGTGGGAACGAGCAACACAGACGACGCCATTTCCTTAGAATAAAGGCTAAGTTACCCCAGAAATGGGAACGAAATATTGTTATAAGCGACTTTGAGTTGCGGCGGTAAGCTGTGGCAGAATCTAGAGACAATATGGCGACGATAACTGTGAAAAAAATCCTTTGACAGGAATAAAATCTTCTTTTTATATATATAATAGGTAATTGAACGAGATACGCCTACCACGTACGCCTACCTGTCATGGCAACTATATAAATATTAGTAAAAACTAAATTATCCCAGTAGTAAGAACAAAGTATCCTTAATTTAATTACTTTACTATATTACTATATTTACTATTTACTTACTTCGTATACTTACGGCGATCACATATGAATTATGTTATAACGTAAGAAATACGGATGTCTAGGTGGTAGCACACTGTAAACTAGTGTATACAGGTCAATGAAATAATTAACTACCTACTCTATTGCATTGGGTAATACTGTAAAAATAGAGTAAGTGAATGAATAAATAAATCCGTTGAGGCATTTAGAAGTTGTATGGAATAAAAAAGCTCACTGTATTACACTTACACTTATAAATAAAGTTCATTTGACCTCTCAACCACCAAGCGGGCCGATCGGTCCGTACAACAATAGAAAATCCATTGTCTGCGTTTCTCGCGCTTGATAGGTTAAATCCAGCGTAAATTTTAAAGGCCTGGTACCCGATTTAGCTAAATTTAAGAAATCGACACGTTAAATAACTAACCTCGATAAATTAACTGTTTTGATTGTCGAGGTCAGTGACTTAATATCTATAGTAGATAACAGTAAAAAGTTGTTCGCCAAGACGTTATTTTTTCAAACACAGATGGTTTTTTGTCTGTTTTTCCAAATATTTAGGTTCATATATCTTGAAAACTAGCGTGTCGACTTTTTTTAAGCATTTTTCTAGCTTATCCTTACTAATATTATAAATGCGAAAGTGAGTTTGTTTTTTACGCTTTCACGTTGTAACTACTGAACCGATCATCTTGAAATTTTGCATACACGTTATATGGGTTACGGAGAAGGATATAGGGTACATTTTACACCGGGAAAAAGTACTGTTCCCGAGGGATCAACATTGACGCGGGCGGAGCCGCGGGCGGAAGCTAGTAGAAAATATTTTAAGAGCTGGCACGTTCTTAAAATATGTGGACTTAATTCAAATTGACCTTATATAATTGTTTTTCGAGTTCATGGAGGTATATAAGGTCAATTTGAATTTTTAAAATATTTTCTACTAGCTTCTGCCCGCGGGAGCCGCGGGCGGAAGCTAGTAGAAAATATTTTAAGAGCTGGCACGTTCTTAAAATATGTGGACTTAATTCAAATTGACCTTATATACCTCCATGAACTCGAAAAACATTCAACATTCTTTGGCATTCGTATAAAAATAGTATGTTTTATATAGTTGTACCTTCAAAACATTCATGGGTGAACGAGCCAGTCGGCACGTGGTCGCTTTTCAAGAATCTTTCTGCACCATCGCCCAGAACCTATGTTATGCACGCTATGTGCCTCGCAATATTTTCTAAGAATAATCCTAAAAAATTAAAATGTATTACTTTATATACTTAAAATAAGACAGTACAGTTAAAAACTGGTAGTATGTAAAGTCGGTTTACGGGCGATAATTTTACGAGAAGAGAGATAGATGCGTCACAAGCCGAACGCTTAGGCCGATCGTGCCTCTCTATCGCTTGTTCCGCACTCTCGCTTGCACACGTAACGTGGGCGTTTTGTGCATGTTGATCGATCTATAAAATGTTATCACGTCAAACATATATTTTATTACTAGCTTTCGCCCGCGGCTCCGCCCGCGTCAATGTCGGTCCCTCGGGAATAGTACTTTTCGGGACAAAAGGTAGCCTATATCCTTCTCCGCACTCCAGAAAACTTGTATGCAAAATTTTATGATGATCGGTTCAGTAGTTACGGCGTTAAAGCGTAACAAACAAACAAACTCACTTTCGCATTTATAATATAAAGGATAAGGATTATTACACTCGCCAACATCTCAAAATAGTTTGTACACGCGAAACAAGAAATGACTCAAATAAAATATTCCTTTTACAGCAAGAAAAAGATGTTAATACGGTGTATATTAAGTCGGGTCGTTGCTAGGAGACCTTTGTGAGTCGCTTCAACGCAGGCAAAGTAGGGACAGTGTGGGAATAATTGGGATATAATGTCTATTGACATCGAGTTTTTGGAGGAAATTGTAGTTTTCGTTTGTTACTTCCGTATCTCAAAATTTTCTCTTTTCTATTTCTTAACAGAGTGGATGACAGCATGTTAACAAACTATTTTGCCAACACAAGACTTTGTGTCTAACTTAAGACTTTAACGATCGGGTTTTTAGGGTTCTGTACCCAAAGCGTAAAAAACGGGACCCTATTAATATCGCTCCGCTGTCCGTCTGTCACCAGGCTGTATCTCATGAATGATGATAGCTATACACTTGAATTTTTCACAGGTGATGTATTTTTATTGTTGCTATAATAACAAATACCAAAAAATAGAATAAAATAATTATTTAATGGAGCATATAGCAAACGTGTATGTTTTGCTTGTTTTTGCTTCATATTGATAACGACAACAGGTAGACGCTTGAAATGTTCACAGAATATTTATTAATTTCTTCACTTTAAAAATAAATAATTAAATAAAAATAAAATTAATATTAAAGGGGGGCTCCCATACAACAGACATGATTTGTTTGCCGTTTTTATAGCTAACGGTACGGAACCCTTCGTGCGCGAGTCCGACTCGCACTTGGCCGGTTTTTATTTCTGTTATTGACCAAGTTTTGTCCACGTACATGCCTGATTCAGGATTCGACATGGTGCTTAGTGGGTATCTAACTTCGACTAGCTCCGTGGCGCAGTGGTCAACACGCCAGCCTGCGACACTGAGTGACCGGGTTCGATCCCCGGCCAGGTCAAGATGGAAAATGATCTTTTTCAGATTGGCCTGGGTCTTGGATGTGTATCTATATATGTATTTGTTATAAAATATAGTATCGTTGAGTTAGTAACCCATAACACAAGTCTCGAACTTACTTTGTGGCTAGCTCAATCTGTGTGATTTGTCCGTATATATTTATTTATTATTATTTATTATCTAAGGAATATATACAACCCCTTTTCTGAGTTTTATGTAAATTCGTTTGGTGGTTATTGCGAACATGAATAACAAATGTATCAACATTTTCTTCTGCTTCCTCGCCTTTTTTAGAGTTAGCTCTGTATGCAACACTCTCCTTTTTTTTTCGGCCATATCGGCAATGGCTCCTCTTTCTTGCCTTTCTCGGCCTTCCTTTTCCTCTATATCCTGTCACATTGAAATACTAATTCAACCGCAACTTCGTCCGCGGCAGTTTCTATTATTATGATTAATTAGTTTTTTTATTTGTATCGATGAATAATTTTCCCCCGTTTTCAAAACATTTCTTATTGATGCTTCGCTTCTATTGGTTACAGCGTGATGTTTTATAGGCTAAAGCCTTCCTCAGTAAATGGACTATCCAACACAAATAATTTTCTAATTTGAACCAGTAGTTTCTGAAATTGGCGCATTCAAACAAACAAACAAACTCTTCAGCTTTATAATATTAGAATAGAATAGATTATTATCTATATGATTTCAAGTTGCCCGATGGCTTAGTGGTCGTGAGCATTGAAATCGCTTACGCATGTTGAGCAACCCTGGGTGCAGTTCCATATGTGATGGATGACCGCCAGTGGCATAAAATATCTCAAGCTCCTCCGTGCTTCGAAAGGCACGTTAAGCCGTTGGTCCCAGCTGTTGTCATCTTTGATGGCAGTCGTTAAGCTATATCAGATGCCTTTAGGTAGCTTGAAAAATCTGACACTAGTGTTGGCCACTTGCACACACGAAAAACAACAGTATAATAGTTATTATGTATATAACGCAGGATAACAAAGCCGCCCGTCATAATAAAAAAAATCTTACTAAAAGGTTAAGTAGTTAGGTTCTCTGATAAGCATATAGGGTTACCATTTAGAAATTTGAAAAATCCTGGCAAAAAGCCGGACATTTCGATAAAAGTCGGGACTTTTTAGAAACATTAACCACTTAGTTTAGTTCAGTGCTATGGTAAGCATGGTAGGCAGGCAGACGCTCGCATGGCGAGGGGGAGATATATTTAGTATTTTGATATGAGAAGTTCGTTGTTGATTAAAGACTGATTTGATTAAGTTTTAGTACTCATTTTCCATAAATCCCGACAAATTAAAGGGCTGGACAAAGTGCGGACAAGAGTCTTAAAGTCCGGACATGTCCGGACTAATCCGGACGGATGGTAACCCTAGATGAGCATAATATGAGCAAATAGAGTGAGCGAGTGAAATATCTAAATGAGATTGAAATCAGTACTCCCAGCATGTTTGGTATGAGACGGCACACAGTTCTGATCACGCGATCTCAGTTTAATCCGACGCTGATTGCATCTTGCGACGTGACGCAGATATGGATCGTATCGTCTCATACGTATACCTTTAGGCATAGGGGAACCTATGGCTTATTAGTAATGAAAATATACTTTACACGTAAGATTAGATAGCGGCAAAAAAAATTTTTGCTAGTAGCATGAATGGGGTAGCTCGTCGGGGAAAATACTACACACTTTTATTTTACTAATTATTGAAGTAGGCATTTGTCTCCCATCTCACCTGATGAGAAGTGACGATAAAGACGAGGATGTTACATGCCTATTCAAGAGATACCCATTAATTCTACTTTTGAATGTCCCGGGATTGTACTTGCCTGGGAATATAACTCTCACAGAAAATGGACGTTTGAGTAGCTTTACCGCTTGTATGCTTCGTTCGGTAAGTGAGAGAGCCGGAGCCCATCCTTCCCCCAATTTTCTACCCCTTATATCCTCCTCCCAACTCTTTAAAAGGCCAGCAACGCTCCTGACACAACCTTTAGCTCCGATTACTGGTGACCGCCCGGCGGTCCCGGGTGACTTGCACCCAGGATAGAACCTTCTGGCAACGTAGCTTTCGGCTCATAAGGCAAAAGATGAGAGTTGATGCTCTCCAAAGCCTTTTACCATTGATTCTCAGATTGGCCCTTCAGGCTTGCATGCAGGTATACGCAGCCCATCAGGCAATATGAGAGTTTGCTGTCTCTCCAAGCCTTGCGCACACAGGCAACGCCCAAAGCCGAGGTCCGTCCCTCCTGGTGGCCCTTTGGTGAAGTTGTCTATATAGGCTGAGGGCACTCTGCCCTCGCCTCAAACGCCCGGTGAAGTAGCGAAAGCTCAGCTGGAGCTAGCTATAAAGTCCTTCCAAAAAAAAACCGACACACCCTGATCTTTTAGTTGTCCTTTAAAATAACCTTAATTAAAATATCCGTTGAAATAACCATTACCTATTCCATTCTGTCAATGTAACTCACATTGGCAGAATGGACTCAAAACTTAGATAAAGGTCGAGCGTGGAATTGAACCCGAACTCTGCGGCAGTAGATTGCAATCTTTAACCACTCCGTCGAGCTCCTTGGCGCAGTGGTTAACACGCCAGCCTGCGACACGAGGGATCCCAGGTTCGATCCCCGGTCAGATCATGATGGAAAACGATATTTTTAAATTGACCTGGATCTTGGATGTTATCTATATAAGTGTCTAATAAAAAATAAAGCATCGTTTAGTTAGTATCCTACGTCACAAGTTCACAGCTTACTGTGGGGCTAGTTCAATTTGTGTAATATGTCCCAATATATTTATTCATTTACTTGCCCTATACAAATGTAACGCATTTTTTTTTTTATAAATAAATATATACGGACAAATCACACAAATTGAGCTAGCCCCAAAGTAAGTTCGAGACTTGTGTTATGGGATACTAACTCAACGATACTATATTTTATAACAAATACATATATAGATACACATCCAAGACCCAGGCCAATCTGAAAAAGAAAATTTTCCATCTTGATCTGGTCGGGGATCGAACCCGGTCACTCCGTGTCGCAGGCTGGCGTGCTGACTGCTGCGCCACGGAGCTAGTCAAATTGTTTAAAACGATGCCTGAATTTATATTTAAAGAAGATTTTTCTCCAAAACGTTCATCCCCATTGTCGGTGAAACTCTACTGAAGCTGGGTTCTGTTATGAATAAATTAAAAAAGTTCTGAACTCGCGCGAGGCCGTGAAGTTGGCGGGTAGAACTGGGATAACTGATCCTAGAATAGTCAAGAGTTTAAAATAAGCACCATTATGTCTTTAAAAAAATACCTAGACAATTTATACACATAGTTTTTGTTGTTTTGTTAGGTCTTATTTTCGTATTATACGGGTGGTTATCGTTAAAGAAATCACGTCAGAGGCAGAAATGCGGTTCTAAAGAACTCTGACACCAGAGTGTGCATGGTCGATTGACCGTGACACCTAAACGAAATGATGATAATGAATAAATAAATAAATATATACGGACAAATCACACAGATTGAGCTAGCCCCAAAGTAAGTTCGAGACTTGTGTTATGGGATACTAACTCAACGATACTATAATTTATAACAAATACATATATAGATACACATCCAAGACCCAGGTCAATCTGAAAAAGATCATTTTCCATCTTGACCTGGCCGGGGATTGAACCCGGTCACTCCGTGTCGCAGGCTGTCGTGTTGACCGCTGCGCCACGGAGCTAGTCAGAAGATAATGAGACGTGCTCATGTGTGTAACCCGTTTTTAGTCATAAAGACAAAAACAATGTTGTTTTTAGGGTTCCGTAGGTAGAAGGTAAAAACGGAACCCTAATAAGATTACTTTGTTGTCCGTCTGTCTGTCTAACCCTTTTTCTACGCAACGCGTGGAGGCCTATGAAGCTGAAATTCATATCATTCACCATTCTTCCATCGGACTACAAGGCGCAGACAGAAATTTCACCCTTTTATCGTTGGAATACCAAAGAGTCGAACTAAACGCTTTGACAGTTCCTTTTTGGTTCGAGTAGCTAAGGTGTGGAATGAACTGCCTGCGTCTATATTCCCAAACAAGTACAGTCCCGGGACATTCAAAAGTAGAATAAATGGGTATCTCTTGGATAGGCATGTAACATCCTCGTCTTCATCGTCACTTACCATCAGGTGAGATGGGAGACAAATGCCTAATTCAATATTTAGTAAAAAAAAAAAAAAAAAAAAAAATATGAAAGTTTCGACATTTACAAGGAAACCAAACCTACAGGTTACTTCCCGAGAACCCTGAATTTTGTAAATTGAATGAATTTTGATAAAGAAAAATTGCGAAAAGCACGAATTTTTAGTTACATCATATTATAAAAATATTTTTAATCATTTTAAACTTATTAAAGATAATGGTACGGAACCCTTGGTGCGCGAGTCCGACTCGCACTTGACCGGTTTTTTTTTTCATTCTTTTTCTATTTTCTGTTCACAATGTATTACTTAATCACTTAAATCCTTCGATTAAATATAATCACTTAAAATATTATTTCCCGCCTTATCTATGGCCGCACTTAACTTGCCCCCTCGAGGTTACAATGTCTCCGATATCTTCGTAATGGTTATATCGCTGACTGTACCAACTTTACGTTCGACTGTACTTTTATGTAGCGGACGATTTCGCCCAAATTTGAAATTGGAACTTTGATGCAGTCAAAAGGCGTTCGTGTTCTCGTTAATAGTCGCTTGTTTATGGAGTTTTGAAAATGGAACTTGGAAACTCGATTTGAAACGTGAAGGATTATGTATTTGTACTTTTATGACCCGGACGCTTTTGATATGAACTTCGAACGGCGACTGAAAAGGTGTTGATTGTGAAAAGTTGGAATAAGATTTGATCAATTGAGTACTTTGTAGAAGTTGCTCTGTAAGTTGAAGACCTTGTGAATCAGTTCACAAATCTTTATACCAGTATCCAACATTTTGAAATTTTTTCTAAAACTTCACGAGAATCGGCTGAAGAATGCGACCTGCAGAGGAGAACAGCCGGACAGTAAGGCAGAGTCGTATTGATATGCGAAAGCCTTTTTGCCCAAGAAAAGTATCAGGTTCGTGCTGAGTCCCGTTTATATGCAAGATTAGGTGTTTAAAGCGCAAAAGTTAAATTTATTTTTTTTAAGTTATATTTTTAACATTGGATACTTACATCGTTGTTTGTTGAAAGTGAAATTTAAAATATACTCCTGACGAATTCAAAAGACGAATTTTAGTCATCACTCCTGACATTGTCTCCCGTATTTATAATATACTAGCTTTCGCCCGCGGCCCCGCCCGCGTCAATGTCGATCCCTCTGGAATAGTACTTTTTCCCGGGATAAAAGGTAGCCTATGTCCTTCTCCGTACCCCAGAGAACTTATATGCAAAATTTCATGATGATCGGTTCAGTAGTTACGGCGTGAAAGCATAACAAACAAACAAACAAACAAACTCACTTTCGCATTTATAATATTAGTAAGGAGTAGCTTTCGCCCGCGGCTCCGCCCGCGTCAATGTCGATTTCTCGGGAATAGTACTTTTTCCCTGGGATAAAAGGTAGCCTATGTCCTTCTCCGTACTCCAGAGAACTTTTATGCAAAATTTCATGCTGATCGGTTCAGTAGTTACGGCGTGAAAGCGTAACAAACAAACAAACAAATAAACAAACGAACTCACTTTTGCATTTATAATATGTCCGTATTTACGCAAAAAGGAACCACTCAGCAAATATACAATATTGAGATATCAAAGTATTTGCAAAAATATGTGTAGCTCTGTTAAGTTAAGCAAAATCACTATTTATTTTATTTGAATTTATTGATATATTCCCTATTTAAGTATGTGTATATAAATTTGATTTGAATAATCTTAAATTTAATAGATAGATAAGAAAATGTGTATGTGGTTCCTTTTAGCGTTTACTAATTAATTGGTTTTCTCTTACACAAAAAAGAACCACAATCCGGAGATTTGCTGCTAAAAATAAAACTATGTGTGTATAGTATTGAAATAAAGCTTTAATTCACAAAAAATATAAAATGACATATAAAATCAGCATTCATTCAACATTATTATCAAATTGTATTTCAAAATCAGCCGTGTCTAGTCCATCTATGTCGTCTTCAATATCGTCATCACTAATGATACTATTATAAAAACTTTTTGCATCTTCTGGGATGAGATGCAGTATGGACTGAATATCAGCTAGTTTTGCTGGGGATACTGGCTTCCCTGTAGGCCACAGTGGAACTAAATGTTCCTGCAAGATTACAGGTGGCCTGCCGCGGACAGGTGCTCTCCCTATATTAACTTCTACAGCATCACCAAGAAAATCCGTTTTAAAAAAAATTGAGTTTGGTGAGTCTTTTTTGAGGTATATTTCTCGAGTTTGTAGCCAACTAAAAGATTCTTTATTAATGCCACGTTTTCTATTGATGATCATTTTCTCAACCTTAGAAGTTCCCAGGAAATCAGATTTAGCCATGACTGTAACTGTAAGCGGATTCTTCTTCTTGCAATCTTTCATAACCTGCACATAATCATTGGGAGTGTATAGTCTGGGATATTTCTTCAATGCCGTTTCAATGTGGGAAAAATCTCTATCATTAGGTAGGTAACTATGTCCAGGTATCAAAAACTTTTGTGTTATTTTTATCAAAGTGGGATGAGAATGCAGAAATGCTTTTAATATCAAAACTATCTTTATATTGCGATTCTGTCCCCCAGCTGAGTCGCTCCATAAAATTAGTTCTTCTACATCTTCAGAAATATGCTGGTTTAAATATTTTAATAGACAGGAACCGACTTCCTGAGCACCTTTACCAGCCATTCCTTCAATCCAAACAAAGCACTCGCTCAAGTTAGTCTTAGCAGAATAAATTCCCATATTGTAAAGCCATAGCTGTCGTTTGTAATAAATAATTCCAGTAGGTATTTTAGGCATCGGTAATGTTTTTTGAAGATCAAACGTGAGGCATTCTATTTCCTTACATTGAGTAGCTAAAATAAAGTCAGACTTCATTTTATTTCGGGCCTCTTCCCACTTTCGGCAATGTTCTTCGCGTTCTATATCTATGGCAGTTTTCTCCTCAGCAGTATTGCAATGAGTTAACTTCGCTTGTAACGTGTCGCACTTGTTACAGGTATCTTTCTTAAGAGGCGCTCGTTTAAGATTGAAATATTTGTAAAATATCTTCGAATACATTGCCTTGCTGACCTTTTCAGCTTCTCCTATGTATTCACAGTATAAATCGTACATCTTGTCTAAAGTCATATCTGGCATAAGATACTCGGTCTCTCGCTCGCTTCTTCTGTAGTGTGATTTGTACTTAGGAAGAGAGTTTATGTGGCATCTCACTTGACAAACTATTTCCTCACTGCATTTGTTCCTCCACTTTGTAACCCTCTTCTATCCGTTAAATCCTGTGACCTCATTTTAATCAAAGCAGTATTAACTCTCTTAGTAGAGACGCCAAGTGTTTTAACAAATAAATCTCGGCATACTTCGACTTTAGCCAATAGGTATTTTCGAGAATATTTTTTTTTCATATTGCTATTTGTCATTCTCCTTTTTACGTCCACTTCTTTAACGCTTGCTGCGATAAACATATTTTGAGAATTATAATTTTCTAGTTTATAAAAGTTTTCAAATATGTTCTGTCTTATATTGGTATCTACTTTTTCCCAGCACTTTGTTTTACAGTTGCATTTAAAATCAATAAATGACTTTGGTTGAACTTCTATATTTTTGTAGTTGCGAAAAGGCTTATTAGAATGTCTGTTTTTTTTTCTCTGTGTCCTCGATAGACCACCATACTTACACTTTCGGCCCTTCTTTGGTCTTCCTTTTGTAACTACTTCGTCATGAATACTCATTGCATCGTCATCAGAACATGGTATAAAGACTGGTGATTTCGCTGTGGCTTCGTCTTCAGAAGCAGACTCATCTATGATAATGCGCTTCGATTTCCCATTAGGCAGCCTCATTTTCTTGCTACCAGCAGCTATTATAGTATCATCTACTGAAGAATCTGATATATAGTCAGGACTTTTAAAGGGCGACATGTTATCGAGCAGTTCTAATACCGGCGAGGAATATTCATCTAAGCGGTCTGGCGAAGTCAAAATACTGCTTGTAGGGGAAGAAAGCTTCTTAAGAAGCTCCGATGTTCCAGGTTCTACGTTATCTTCTGCTAAAACAATAAACAAATAATTTAAAAAGTTTTGTAAGCGCCTCCACCTCAAACTCTTAAATAGTAATTTTAAGTATTACAAGTACACCTAACATAATTATTTTACTAACTAGTAGTTAAACCATTTATTAAACTAAAATAAAAATAATAATTTCGGAACAAGGCTTTATTGTAAGCGAATCAGTACAAATCAGTAGTCGTTAAGCTATGTCAAATGCCTTTAGGCAGCTTGAAAAATCGGACACCCCTGTTGGACACTTACACACACGAAAAACAAATAAACAACAGTACTGCAATATTTCGTGACTGGGCAGTTTAGTATTGACGAGTTCTTTCATCAGAACCTGGATACTCTAGTGACAAACTACTCGTCAAGACGAATCATTTGAGTTCAAACTCGATTGAATTATATCTTCTTATAACAGAGTTACTGTGACCACTTTGCAGCTCCATCATCAGACCTTAGATACCATCTAGACACCAAGTACTCATCAAGACAAATCAAACGAACCCAAACTCGATAGGGGTGCGTCGTTTTGTTACAGAGTTCCTATGGCCACCTTCAGCTCCATGTTATGCGTGTAAAATTTCAGTTGAGTAATAGGTATAGATAGGTAAGGTAGATCCAACAGTTTATTATGGTATAGTCTTATCTCACAAAGTCTGAATTGTAAAAAAATGAGTCTTATTCCAACGTCATAAAAATCACGTAATCTACGAGATATAAAACTACCTAGGTACTTATATCTGTGCCTATAATTTCGTCAAAATACGAGTAAGTAAGTAACTAGATATATCGCTCTTATTTTTGAAAGCACTTTACAGTCAGGAATCTATAACATAGATCAACGAATATCTCATTTTCATTAACTACTCACATACATTAATTAAAACGACTCACCTGTTGTTTCTTCATTATTATCTTCGGTGTTTGTCTCCAATGCTTTATTTACCAATAGTTTGCCCCTACTCAACATTTTCACACTTAATTTTACGTGAAATTAACAAAAACAACAGTACTTTCTTCGCGAGGAAAAAAAACGGTCGTCACGTATTCAAATTACTTCAATGAATGTCATCCGATATGACAGTTATTTGACGTTTTGTCTAAAAACTTTAAAACTGTATTATTTCATTTTGAGTCATAATGGTAATGAAATAAAGTAAAATTTCCATTGTTTAAAGATGAGCAACATGTAACTAGCCATTAAATTTGGTACCTTTATAGGATGATGGGTTACAAAACTTTATATGCCTAATGGAATCACATACTTGTGGTTCTATTTTTGTACAATATTTATTTATACATGATAGAACCAAATGTTTTTGGTTCGTTTTTGCAAAAAATATTTACAGTTAAATTGTGAATTAATGTTACGCATAAAGATACTAAAAAACATGGTTCCATTAGATGTATTAAAAATAATTGTTAATATTGAAAATGTGTGTATTGTATAATGGTACCAAGTATATGTGATTCTGTTTTGTATAAAACGACCTGGTAGTAATATCGTTTATTTGTTTGAACGATCAAGACCCACAGTGTTGTGGTTCGCTTTCGCTTTATGTGTAGTATTTGTTATTGCTGTTGGTTCTGTTCTGCTTCTAGTATACCTAGTTTCTACAGGGAAAATCATGTGGTTCTTTTTTTCATAAGAATTTACACGACTTTTTAATAAGTATAGTTAAAAAAAAGTATAAACCAAAATTTGTCGTGTGGTTCCATTTTGCATAAATACGGACATATTAGTAAGGATAGTAAGGATAAAGCTTCTCTTTTTAAAGTTGTCTTAATACATTTGACATAGCTACCATAACCGCTTACCCACTTAAATGACAATTTAAACATACAAAATGTTTCATAATTAAACCACAACATGACAGCCAAGTAATGAGTTAATAAATAAAATAGATAAACAAAATAACGGACCGGCAACGATAATAGCATAACCAGTAATTTCCATACTAATTAGGATAACACGTTTTATATCTGTTAAATATTTGCAGAATGACGCGTACGAATACAGACATAAAACGCTTAGTCTGAAATGTTTAATACGTACATAGAATCACGTCTTTCCCCTTGCGAGGTAGATAGAGCCTATGTCTATAAGAGCCAAAGGACACGTTTAGCCTGTTGGTGGGCATTAGGTGGAAAATGGAATCAAAATAGTGATGTGTTGCTAGCCGCATCGCCTATTAACCTATTCCTCAAATTTTGTCCATTCCCTCGATCGACTTTAACGATCTGCGCGGGAAAAGAAGCAGCTGGTATATTCGACTTTCTTTTCTCCCAGACTAGCGTGGAAGAGAATGTTATTCACGTATTTATCTCTCGCGGAGTTAATAAATTTTTGAGTCACAGGAAGAAAGTTAATTTTTGCGAGTTAAGAAGTGTCGGGTTGCTAGCTGCATCGCTTACTGACATGATTACTCGGAGTGAAACGTCAAAACGTAATAAAGCAAACATTGTTCGTGTTAATTCCCGATTTTAAAGTTAACATGATTCTGACGATATACGAGTTTTTTTTACTTGACGTCTTCGATCAAATAAAATGGTGTAGATACACGATTCGCGATCGGAAAGTGGCAACGGCAAAACAGCGCACTAATCGAGTTTCGGAGCTGTTTTGTCCACAGTTTCAATAAAGCGCGCTAGCACTCACACGTTTATCAATACACAAGTTTTTTTATTTTTAAATTACTGCCTCCTTGGTCCAGTGGTTCGATTCCCAAGGGAAGCATACTTTGTTTAGTTGCTTTCAGTTTGATTAGGACATTGCAGGTTTGAATGACTCAAGCATTCACCATCAGTGATTGTCTGGTAATTAAGATGATTCTGTGCTTCGGAAGGCACGTTAAGCCGTTGGTCCCAGCTGCCATCTGGTAGTCGTTAGAGGAACCACGTCAGAGGCCCAGAGGCGGTTCCGAACAACTCTGACACCAGGGTTTGCATGGTTGATTGACCGTGTCACCTACACGAAATGAATGACTTACTGCTTTGTCGTTTCGCTCTTGTCAGAGCGGCCGTGGTCACGTTGAGGCGCTCACGTCGGTGGTAGAGGCGGACACAGCTTTTCGCACGATTTCCCGCCATCTCTCCCTGTTGGCAGACTGTCTGACGCAATCAGAAACACAATTTCCTACTGCAGATTTCACTTGGTCAGTCCAGCGCATAGGTGATCTGCCACGCGGTCTGGTTCCCTCCACCTTTCCCTGTATAACCAACCGCTCTGTGGAGTCGTTACCCCGCCTAGAGATGTGTCCGTAGTACTGTAGTATGCGCGACTGTACTACGGTCGCTGCGTGATGAAGAAGAGAAATGAGCCTACTCTAATTAAAATGGTTTGGGCTACATGGTAAAAGATAATACTCCAAAGATGTTATAGTAAAAAAATGAAGGTGTTTCCCCGGTAACTACATATATGTTTTCGGTAGAATAATCCCGATATAATGAGCAACGAGCGCTCTGTGTGTGATAATAATAAAAAACAAATATATGTTCGGGTCGTTTAGGCATGTTGTACCTAAAAGCTTTTAATAGGTTGACAGCATGTTGTGGAGAAACTTTTGTATAAAAAGCCTTCGTGAATTACAATTATTGACCTTCGGATATTAACTATCTGTGCATAAATTGTACCTATCAAGTTTTGTACCTCTTTAATTTAATTACCTACTTGTTTTAAAAAACTTTTTACTTTTTTATCACTTTATATGACGGCAAACGAGCAAGCGGGTCACCTGATGGTAAGTGATCACCGCTGCCCATGGAAAACTGCAACACCAGGGTGTGACAGGTGCGTTGTCGGCCTTCTAAGTGTTGGGGGAAGGAAATTGGGAGGGGAGGGGGAAGGATGGCCCTCCGGCTCTCTCAGTCACCGCACGAAGCATAGAAGCGGTAAAACTTCTACTCAGACGTCGATTTTCTGTGAGAGTGTGGTACTTCCCCGGACGAGCCGGCCTATTCATGCTACTAGCAATTCATTGTGCCAGTAGCGTGGCTCTACTACGACTAAAAACTTTTCACTCTTAACCATATTGAAAGATACTATTCAATTTAAAGTTTTTTTTAAATCAAAAGACGATATAGCACTATATTTAGAGATCAGATTAAAAAACGACGGGTTGCATTCCAGGAGTGCCGGCAGAAGTGTAAACTCCGCGCGGAAGAAACAGAGGGTGATATTACTTCCTCTCCTACGCCGTGCCGGCGGTCTCAGGTCACGTGTCTGTCTTACGAACCTTTGATCAGGTAACGTGTCCTGATGCGAGTTTAACATTTTTACCCATCCCATCATCATCATGTCGTGTAGGTGTCACGGTCAATCGACCATGCACACCCTGGTGTCAGAGTTCTTCGGGACTGCCTCTCGGCTTCTGATGAGATTCCTTTAACAACTACCAGATGGCAGCCGGGACCGACAGTTAACGTGCCTTTCGAAGGGCGGAATCATCTTAATTACCAGACAATCGGGTGATTCAAGCCTGCAATGTCCTAACCAAACTGGAAACAACTAAACAAAGTATGCTTCCCGTGGTAATCGAACCCACGACCCTCTATAGGCAAACGCCTTAACCACCGGAGGCAGTTTCCCATCCCAAAAAGTGCATAAATATAATAAAAAGTTTTCACTTCAAAAAATTACCAATCTATTCACGAGTCACACTAAGATGTTTCAAACAGAGAGGGTAAATTTGCTGTAATAACCCGTTTGCGTACGGCCATGTTAAAATTATGCCCGGCCGCGCAAATTTACTTTGTAAGGTGCCGGTTTGGCCAGAATATAATGTAATTTAAGGGTTAAACACAGCACTTAATCCTAACGATGTACCGCGAATTTCTTTTCGTGAGTAATTTCATAGACGAGTACTAGAAGAAAAGGAAATTTTGATGAAGTTATTACAGTAAAATACTGCTCAGGAATTCGGGTCTGAAACTTAGATCCTTCGGGATAATTTTTCAGTAATATGTAATTTACTGTGTTCGGTTTAGTAGGTACTCGATGTACCTACTCGTTCAGTTTGGGGATTTTCAAGGCAAGAGCATCATTTGAGTTATCGTGTACCACCCATTTTTTCGAACATGTGGAAAAATGCGTTATGCATTCCGCTTGGCCGCGGGTACAGCCAAATGGTTCGGGACCCACACCCGCTAAAAAACCACATGATTTATCAGCTTCCGCTTATACAAGGACGGTGATATGGTGAAGTTATCACCAATCTTCCACCATCCTGGCTGGGGCGACGTCTTTTCTAAGACTCTCTGCTATTGTAGCACTCCAAAATATCATCTAGGGTTAACGAAAACGACGGTAACACAGATATTGTTTTTCCCATGTCTTCAGCTACGGTGGGGCAGCGTGTACCACCCTAGACTTGCATACATAGTATTACGTCTGTTTCCCTTGCAGGGTAGGCAGAGCCTAGGCCTAGAAATAATATATATAAGACCTTATGGCCACATTAAGCATATTTGAGGGCATCATGTAGATGAAAAACGGAATCAAAATGCCGCATCACCTATTGACACGACTCCGCAGATTTTCGCCCATTCCCTTGATCGGCTTTTGACGATCTGTGCGGGAAGAGAAGCAGCTGGCACATTCTACGTTTTTCCTTTTCTCCCAGACCAGCATGGAAGAATCTGGACTGGTTTCGTGATATCTGGACTATTATTTTAGCAAGTCACATCTCATTAGGGTCGCGTCCTCTACACTGTATCTCAAACAACGTCTCAATGCCTGAATACTTTAAAGCACTTGAACTTTTATACAGATGTTCTATAATCTCCTTGATTTGGCAAGCTCCGTGGCGAAGTGGTTAACATACCAGCCTGCGACACGAGGGCCCCGGGTTCGATCCCTGGTCAGGTCCGGATGGAAAATGATCTTTTTCAGATTGGCCTGCATCTTGGATGTATATCTATATATGTATTTGTTATAAAATATAGTATCATTGAGTTAGTATCCCTTAACACAAGTCTCGAACTTACTTTCGGCTAGCTCAATCTGTGTGATTTGTCTGTTTTATTTATTATTTAATACTACTATTTTTCTGTTACTGTTACTGTTTACGCCAAATAACCTCTATAAATTGCGGAATTATGATTGATGATTCGACTCCGGAATTCTAAAATAAGAATCCATAAAGTAAAAAGGGTAAGCATAAAATGCTGAGGTGTCGAGCAAGTCTTAATACATCAACTCGCCCGCATAAAATTTCAGCGTTGCTTCGACTGGATCCCGGTGGAATTTAATAACAAATTTCACTGGAGCACGCTTTGACTACACAGTTTGTAGTACAAGAAATAAAAGAACCGCGTAAAGTTTTAAGTTTAAGCTATAGAACGCTGTGAAACGTGTGCATTTTAAGTATTTTATTGAAGCTAGAAAGTATGATACCTCGGCGATGCGTACTTTGCAAGCGTTTCTTTTCTTTTCGTGTATCAGAATTTTTAAGTTTTATAAAGACTCTTAGGGCTCTGTACCCAAATAGTGAAAACGGGACCCAAATAATATCGCTCCCCTATCCGTCTTTTTGTTCGTCTGTCACCAGTATCTCATGAACCGTAATAGTTAGACAGTTGATATTTTTACAGATGATGTATTTCTATTGCGTCTATAACAACAAATACTAAAAAATAGAGTAAAATAAATATTTATGGGAGCTCCCATACAGCAAACTTGATTATTTTTTTTCTTATAGATATACTTATAATTGGAATTCTGAATTAGTATTCTTGTTTAATACAGCTATGTCTTTAATACACATTTCTTTTTAATTTGCATGCCAGTATCTCGTGAAATGTGAGAAACCTTTAATAACCGTCGATTGACCGTGTCACCTACACGAAATGATAGTGATAAATTGAAAAATCGAATTCTGTACTTTGGTATTAAATTAAAGCATGTTTGGTACCTATTCATCATCATTATCAGGTCTTTTTAGTCTCCACTGCAGGAGCATGACCCCCTCTGTACTACCGGAGCCATACTTGGCCAGAGCAGATAGAGAATTTGGCCTAAAGATGGGTTGGAGAGGTCTTATTGATGTTTCTGAACTTTGTTTAGCTTGTATTTCCTAATTCGAGGCGATTTAGGAAACACTAAGCTCGAGAGAATTGAAAAATAGGTATTTGTAAAAGATATTGTTGTCATGCCGTGTCTAAAAAACTCCCGCAGAGTGCGATAGAGACAACTACAGCTCGGACCGAAAATACCTATAAGAAGCCACCCAAAATTAACGCTTCGTAATCCTTGATTTCTTCTCCTAAATTAAACTGAATTAATTTAATCAAAAATTTTAAATAAGCTATGGCTGTGTTTATATGTTTTCTTTTTCTAATATAATCGCGTCAGATTTGTTTCCTTGATGTTTGAAAATAACCGAAATTCTTACCAATTTTTCAGGTTTTGAAAGTTCATATCTCTCTAAATAAATAAATAAATAATAAATAAATATATACGGACAAATCACACAGATTGAGCTAGCCCCAAAGTAAGTTCGAGACTTGTGTTATGGGATACTAACTCAACGATACTATATTTTATAACAAATACATATATAGATATACATCCAAGACCCAGGCCAATCTGAAAAAGATCAGTTTCCATCTTGACCTGGCCGGGGATCGAACCCGGTCACTCCGTGTCGCAGGCTGGCGTGTTGACCGCTGCGCCACGGAGCTAGTCAAATAATTGAATTATAAAAAAAAAAGGAACAAGCTTATATATTAATCGTAAAAAATTTTTGCTCTATTAGTACTATCCGGCGAAGAATCAGGTGACTACGATTGTATGAAAATACGGCCCTACTATTTAATTCCTCTTAATATCTCCGTATAATAATCTATACATATAATAAAACAGTAAAATTATTTTGTCTGTACATTTCGAATTTTTGACTGAAATGGATAGAGGGACACTTAAAAAGAATAATAGAAAGCAAAAAAAATTTTTTGGACTTTCTTGTCTGTCTGTCTGTCTGTCTGTCTGTATGTATGATCACGATTATCTCCGAAAATACTGAACCGATTTACTTCAAACTTTCACCAATTGCTTTGTTTTAACTCAGTTTAACATTTAAAGATTGTTTCATCAAAATCGGTTCATTAAAAAAAAAAGTTATCGTCATTTGAATGAACTCAAGGCATGAGTTTGCCTGCAAACATTTAGCGAAAATAAAATAAAATAATAAGTGACATAAGAAAATTAAAATCCAAAGTCAAATCATCATCATTATACGACAGCATTATACCTATCCATACTATCCATAGTAATCCATACTAAAAAAAAAGGAGAAGCTGACTGACTGACATATCAACGCAGGGCCTAAACTATAAGGGTTAGGAACTTGAAATTTTGCACAGGGGTTCCTTTTATAACGTAGGGGAACACTAAGAAAGGATTTTTGGAAATTCATCTCCTTAGGGGGAAAAACGGGTTGCAAAATTAGTATGAAACTTAGTTGTTTTTGAAGTTATTCGAATGAAATTCAGCATGAAGGTTCTTTACTGAAAGGTATGAAACACAAGTAAAATATTTTTCTCAAAAATCATACCTTAAGGGGATATAACGGGGATGCAAAGTTAGTATGAAACTTTCCGTTTTATAAGTTAGACAATTAAAATTCAATATTAAGGTGTTCCATTGAAAGTCATAAACTAATGTATTTCGGGTAATTCTACTGTTCCTGAGAAATCGACACTTACGCGAGAAATCGGCAAACCTGACTTATATATCAACGCACAGCCGAAACTACTGTGCGCAAAAACTTGAAATTTGGCACAGGGATTCTTTTTACGATGTAAATGAGCACTAAGAAAGGATTTTTAAAAAATCAAAGGGGTTGAAGTTTTATGGAATTTTCTCATTTCTGGACTTAGAAGTTTGAAAGTAGGTACGCAAGTTCTCAATTAAAATTAAAAAAGATCTGTTTAGGTGAACCAGACAACATTCTCCCTTGAAGGGGTAAGTAGGGGGTAAAGTTTGTATGGAATTTTTCCATTTCTAGACTTAGAGGTATGAAAATGTAATGTATGTGTAAGTATATACGTTCTAGGTTACAATTAAAAAAGATCTGTGTAGGTGAAATGTACAAAATTTCCCCCTTAAGGGATAAAGGGGGATTGTATGGAAATTTTCTCATTTCTGGACATAGAAGTATAAAAATAAGTATATATGTTTACATTACAATTAAAAAGATCTGTGTAGTTAAAATGGTCGAAATTTCCCCTTGATGGGGTAGAATAGGTGGGGTAAAGTTTGTATGGATTTTTTTTATTTACTTAGAAATATGACAATAAGAAGTTCTCCATTACATAAAAAAATATCTGTGTAGGTGAAATGGGCAAAATCCCCTCCTTAAGGGCTAAAGATCTATCCAGGTGAAATGTATTAAATTCCCCCTTAAGGGGAAAAGCAAAGGGGCAGGGGTTTGTATGGAATTTGTATCATTTCTATTGTTCCCAAGGGAACGACATTAACGCGGGCGGAGCCGCGGGCAACAGCTAGTATCATTATAATATAAGAAGTATACTTTCTATAAGGTGTATGACCTCTTCGTTTCGTCTCCGCTATACTTAAAAGAAAAACCGTGGGACATTTTAGCGTAGCAAAACATAAATGACATAATCACGGTTTGCACTCACTTTCGGCATCAAATCCAGCTTGGCTTGTGGTACAAGTCACAAGAGGATATTTTGTTGATGCTTTACGTTTTTGGTTGGTCAGTTAAAATCCAGAAATCCATACTAATATTATAAATGCGAAAGTCACTCTGGCTGTCTGGCTGCTCGTCATGCTTAAACCATTGAACCATTAAGAATGAATTTGGTATGGAAGTATTTTGAGGCCCGGGGAAGGACATAAGGTACCTTTCAATTTACTGTTCCCGAGGGATCGATAATAACGCAGGTGGAGTCGAGAGCAAAAGCTAGTAATAAATATGATTATTGTTGCTTTATTTTGTTCGTAGGAAGGATGTCGAGCGTAGGAAGGAGGTCAATCACGGAGAGTGTGTAACTGCGCTTACGAACAAGAGCTCTCCTTGCTTACTCCTTTTTACTCCTAGAGTCTTAGTGGACCTACAACACTCCGCCTTGGATCAAGAATCCTCGAAAAACTAGTTGTGCACGTAAATAGACTGTGTTGCTTGAAAATTGATTGCTAAAAATCTATTTGCTTGTTTTTCAAGCAAATAGATTTTTAGCAATAAATTTTCATGAAATTTTGAATCAGTCATCAGTGAGGCGGAAAAAAGACTACCAAGAACCCGCTCATGCCTTGTACCACGCGCTGCCAACACAGAACTCGTGTAATTTATTCATAGTCAAGTAATGACACTCGATTACTTTAGCGCAAACCCTTTATGTTGAAAAGCGCTTTAAAAAGTGTTATTTTTATTAAACGCCGGGCAAATGACTTCGTCACGAGGCAAACTTTGCATCATAAAGAGTTTGTTATTTAGACGCGCCGAGATTACGTCACTTTTGATCTTTTAGAAGATTGCATCGTATCTAGGTTCAGAAGTGTAGTTAGTATTTAGTAGGTTGTTTTTGTAAACGATGAAGTTTTATCGTGGTGGAAATCATCAACATGAGAGTTGTTGCTAACTAGCCTAACGACGTAAGATAATATGTCACAACAACCTGTAGGGGAGACCGGGGACAAAAGGTTCTAAATAAACGTTTTGATTTTAAAAAATAACGGTCTCTACTTATCTTAGTAACATTTTGTATATCTTTTTAATTACAAAATTAATGTATAACATAATATTACTTAACTATGTGTATCAGATTTTTAATCGATTACTACAAATTAAAAGCACTTTAATTAATCATTTAAATATAATTTAATAAGTATTATTTAAAATGTGAATTGACGTGAAAAAGTGCCTGAAAAGGCCTATTTTCTGAATAAATCTTTGATTCTTGAATCAATGTAACGAATTCGGAATATACTCGTAAAATAGCAACTAAAATTTGTTACAAGAAAATTTTGCTTCTATATTTATGCTGATATTCAGTGCAACAACTTCATAGTTTATTTTGAGACGTTGCATTCTCGTTATTAAACTACACGTATTACGAAAACTTCATAAAAGACTGCATTGAATATTAAAATTGCTGAGTTTTCCGTTCACTGAACTTCTAGCTTTTCTTTTTTCCATTCTCTTGCGAACAAAAATAAAGTTTTCGTCGCAGCAAATCTCGCAGATGTGAAATAGGAAAGTTGTGTTGCTATTGCGGTATACGAACATATACAGTATTAATCATCATCATCATTACAGCCGCAAGAATTCCACAGTTGGACACGGGACTTTCCCAATATTCTTTTCTTCCAACTACGCTGCAATTCTATCATATCCAGCACAAAACGGAACTTTACTGCTCTAGAGCAGAAATAATATATGGAAATCCTTTACTGCACTGTTCAGTTTTTTTTTTTAATTGCGTCATCATAAGTGTCACTTATCTCAAAAAAGGTTCGCCAACCTGACGGCCGTATGGAGTAGCCTGTGAAGAGACATTGCCTGGGCTAAAAAAATACTGGCCAGTAAGAAAAAAAACGGGCATGTAAACAAAAAATTTCACTGATTGTAATTTATCTTCAGTTTTATTTTTATATGCCTACTTTTCTTGTAGAAGTTGTAAGAAAAGCAGATTATGCACCTCGCATTAAGTAATTTATTATGGCATTCGTGCTTTTTAAAGCCCTCGCTCACGCTCGGGTTTCAAATAAGCACTCGGTGCAACAATCTACTATTATTTATATATCTACTAATATTTTTATGGGAGGATTTCGGCACACTCACCACGCTTGGCAGCCGAGTTGTCGAGCGCTGTTTCTTTGTAGTCTAAGTCTAGTGTAAGGTGTTTCTAATATAATAACTTCTATGGGTAAGTGCCAATTACATACATCTTGTTGTATTTAATTTATTGACTAATGACTTGTCATTAGTGACGTCTTCCGTCAGTTCATCACTCATAACTGTCAACTTTTGAGAAATCAAAGAAATCATGTGACCTCCATTGCGAGTTTAGATTCGTCAACTGACACAGTTACGATATTTCGTAACTATCAAAGGTCATTGTGTACTTTGTATGAGGTCAGTTACGTTATATTATGTATGTTATCCCTTGGTTCTTAGATATTTAACAATATTAAAAAAAACCGGCCAAGTGCCGACTCGCACTTGGCCGGTTTTTTTTAATACAGTCTCGCACACTAAGGGTTCCGTACACTATATAATAATAAATTTAAAATATTATATTTTTAATATATTGTAACTCAAAATTAATGCTTTTCGCAATTTTTCCTTTATCTGTGCTATAAGACGTTGCTTCGTACCAAATTCGAAAATTCTGAGTTCACGGGAAGTACCCTGTAGGTTTTGATTCCCTCGTAAATGTCGAAAAAACAAGAACATTGGCGATATAACCAGCTGTATTTTTTGATTGCGTTGGCTTAGTAGTTTGATTTTTTCACAGCTCCAAAGGACAGTAGACCTGAGTATTTGATATAAATTTCAGCTTGATACCTCTACGTGTTCCTGAGAAAAAGGATCTTGACAGACAGACAGACAGACGGACAGACAGGTACGGTTTCCTTTTGAGGTACGGAACACTAAAAACGCGGATTTGTTTTATATTCTATCCGATAACGTATTTAAAGTTGAGTACGAATACTGTCTTTCATTCGGTGGTTTGGTTCTTTTACGTGATAACAATGTACCTACCTAACGAGTATAAATCGATTAACGCCGGCTTCTGAAATTCTTCTATGGAATATTCCTATTTCACTAGGTATATTCAGTGAACACTTCTTAAAATAATTGTACCAATATTTTAATGCTTGTAAAACAACTATTATTGTCCTAAAACATTAAAAAATTAAGACAGATAGATAAATGGTTTATTTGTTACTTTAGTCACAGTCACACACATACACAGGAAAAATACAAAGTTACATAACATGAAGAAGAAAAACATCACATAGAGAAAAGACACACCTTTGTATCTGTATGCTGCAGCAATCCAAAAATTACATAGCTCAGTGCTAGTGCTTTCGAAAGGGCAACTTACTGATTTTAAGCTACAGCCTGTCAAGTGCGAGTGGCGCATTTATGATGTTTACAAAAAAAAAATCGTGTTAAACTCGACATAACGAATCCATTCAAAAACTTATTAAACGCTTCAAGGTTTGCATTCACACGAGTTTTAAATTTCTCAATAATAAGACTAACAATTGTAATAGACATAGTTTGGACAGTTAATTACTTGTCAAATCATTCACGAATTGTTATTTCAATAAATGATTCCTTAAGGCGTATACATACGAGCATCTACTACGGCAACAGACTACAGATTTATAGTAAACCAACTCCACAGTGATTAATGACAAGTTGTTGCACCTGTGAGCTGGGTGCCAGCAAGTAATTCGGGTGTTGGCTTTGGCCATGTTTCATTCAAAAACCTTATTCAGATACACAAAGTAGACCGCAGATTTATAAAAGAAACCGACAATGAAATATAATCTTTTATTCAAATTTGGATATCATGTATCTCTTTTTAAACGTCATATTATTATTTTAAATATTTGCAAAATCGATAAATTACTAGCGTTTCGGAACGACCACTGCTGAGAAGAATACGCCGAAAGAAACTCAGTCCAGTATATACCAGACACGGACATTAAATAAGTTGGCAAATGAAACAACGATTAACTCATTGAACTAACAATGTGAATTTTCTACGATATGTACTCTGTACACACGGAAATCCACTTCGCCGACAAAACACAGATTTATAGTGAATAGACTCGAAACTGAGTAATGACAAGTTGTTGCACCTGTGAGATGGGTTTGGGTGTTAGCTTAAGCCATGTTTCATTCAAAAATCTTATTCAGATAGGGTAGACCACAGATTTACAAAAGTACACGGACACACAGACACGGACAGTAAATAAGTTGTCAAATGAAATAACAAGTAACTCATTGAACTAACAATGTAAATTTCTTAAGGCATATTTTCACGCGCGCCCACTTCGCCAACATAACACATATTTATAATGAACAGACTCGACAGTGATTAATAAAATGAAATAAATGTGTTCTATTATATTTTATTCTAATGACAAGTTGTTGCACCTGCAAGTTGGGTGCTGGTAATGGCAAATTAATTGACTGTTAGCTTTAGTCATGTTTCATTAAAAATCTTATATGAATATATAGAACACAGATTTATAAAAGTAACTGACACTGACAGCAAATAAACAGGTATGTTTTTTATATAGATGACCAAATCTAATATTTAATAAACTTTTTTTCGGTACCCAGCTCACAGGTTAAACAACTTGTCATCTCACTGTCGAGTCTGTTTTCTATAAATCTGTGGTCTGTTGCCGAAGTAAACGCTCGTTAGTATACGCCTTAAGAAATTTACATTGTTAGTTCAATGAGTGATGCGTTATTTTATTTGACAACTTATTTGCTGCCAGTGTCAGTTTATTTTGTAAATCTACTCTGGGTATCTGAATAAGATTTTGGAATGAAACGTGGCCAAAACTACGAGACCCGAACCAATCTCACAGGTGGAACAACTTGTCATTACTCACTGTCGAATCTGTTAGCTATAAATCTGTGGTCTGTTGCCGAAGTGGATGCTCGTGAGCACATGCCCTAAGAAATTTACATTGTTAGTTAAATTAGTGATTCGTTGTTTATTTGACAACTAATTTGCTGTCAGTGTCAGTTACTTTTGTAAATCTGTGTTCTGTTCTATGTATTTACATAAGATTTTTGAATGAAACATGACCAAAGCTAACACTCAATCTATTTCGTTCATCTTAGCCGCAAGAAGTTCCCTGCTGGACATAGGTCACCCCCAAAGATTTCCAATATGACCGGTTGGAAGTGGCGTGCATAAACCTGTTTGTCAGCACATAACGTACAGGTGCATCACTTTGTCATTACTCACTGTCGAGTCTGTTCACTATAAATCTGTGGTCGGTTACCGATGTGGATGCCCGAGAGGACATGCCTTAAGAAATTTACATTGTTAGTTCAATGAGTAATTGTTGTTTCATTTGCCAACATAAGATTGTTGTATTTAGTAAGTGCACTAAAAACCGACTACAGAATAAAAATTGTAACAGACACGGACTTTGAACAACTTGTCAAATGGAACATAACGGATCGTTAATTAAATTAACAATGTAAAAAGGTATTTATTTTTATTTATTTATTTTACTGATTTTACACTATTTTATTGTATCTATATCTTCAGATACAATAAAATAGTGTAAAATCAGTACATATCCAGCAAAAAGCGGAATTTTACTGCTCTAGAGCAGAAAAAATGTATGGAAATACTTTACTGCACTGTTTAGTTTTTTTTAATCGCGTGACCATAAGTGTCACTTATCTCAAAAAAGGTTCGCCAACCTGACGGCCGTATGGAGTAGCCTGTGAAGAGACATTGCCTGGGCTAAAAAAATACTGGCCAGTAAGAAAAAAAACGGGCATGTAAACAAAAAATTTCACTGATTGTAATTTATCTTCAGTTTTATTTTTATATGCCTACTTTTCTTGTACTAGTTGAAAGAAAAGCAGATTATGCACCTCGCATTAAGTAATTTATTATTGCATTCGTGCAAATAAAGCCCTCACTAACGCTCGGGTTTCAAATAAGCACTCGGTGCAATAATAAATTACTTTCTACTTGGTGCAACAATCTACTATTATTTATATATCTACTAATATTTTTATGGGAGGATTTCGGCACACTCACCACGCTTGGCAGCCGAGTTGTCGAGCGCTGTTTCTTTGTAGTCTAAGTCTAGTGTAAGGTGTTTCTAATATAATAACTTCTATGGGTAAGTGCCAATTACATACATCTTGTTGTATTTAATTTATTGACTAATGACTTGTCATTAGTGACGTCTTCCGTCAGTTCATCACTCATAACTGACAACTTTTGAGGAATCAAAGAAATCATGTGACCTCCATTGCGAGTTTAGATTCGTCAACTGACACAGTTACGATATTTCGTAACTATCAACGGTCATTGTGTACTTTGTATGAGGTCAGTTACGTTATATTATGTATGTTATCCCTTGGTTCTTAGATATTTAACAGTATTAAAAAAAACCGGCCAAGTGCCGACTCGTACTTGGCCGGTTTTTTTTAATACAGTCTCGCACACTAAGGGTTCCGTACACTATATAATAATAAATTTAAAATTATTATATTTTTAATAAATTGTAACTCAAAATTAATGCTTTTCGCAATTTTTCCTTTATCTGTGCTATAAGACGTTGCTTCGTACCAAATTCGAAAATTCTGAGTTCACGGGAAGTACCCTGTAGGTTTTGATTCCCTTGTGAATGTCGAAAAAACAAGAACATTGGCGATATAACCAGCTGTATTTTTTGATTGCGTTGGCTTAGTAGTTTGATTTTTTCACAGCTCCAAAGGACAGTAGACCTGAGTATTTGATATAAATTTCAGCTTGATACCTCTACGTGTTCCTGAGAAAAAGGATCTTGACAGACAGACAGACAGACGGACAGACAGGTACGGTTTCCTTTTGAGGTACGGAACACTAAAAACGCGGATTTGTTTTATATTCTATCCGATAACGTATTTAAAGTTGATTGTACGAATACTGTCTTTCATTCGGTGGTTTGGTTCTTTTACGTGATAACAATGTACCTACCTAACGAGTATAAATCGATTAACGCCGGCTTCTGAAATTCTTCTATGGAATATTCCTATTTCACTAGGTATATTCAGTGAACACTTCTTAAAATAATTGTACCAATATTTTAATGCTTGTAAAACAACTATTATTGTCCTAAAACATTAAAAAATTAAGACAGATAGATAAATGGTTTATTTGTTACTTTAGTCACAGTCACACACATACACAGGAAAAATACAAAGTTACATAACATGAAGAAGAAAAACATCACATAGAGAAAAGACACACCTTTGTATCTGTATGCTGCAGCAATCCAAAAATTACATAGCTCAGTGTTAGTGCTTTCGAAAGGGCAACTTACTGATTTTAAGCTACAGCCTGTCAAGTGCGAGTGGCGCATTTATGATGTTTACAAAAAAAAAATCGTGTTAAACTCGACATAACGAATCCATTCAAAAACTTATTAAACGCTTCAAGGTTTGCATTCACACGAGTTTTAAATTTCTCAATAATAAGACTAACAAATGTAATAGACATAGTTTGGACAGTTAATTACTTGTCAAATCATTCACGAATTGTTATTTCAATAAATGATTCCTTAAGGCGTATACATACGAGCATCTACTACGGCAACAGACTACAGATTTATAGTAAACCAACTCCACAGTGATTAATGACAAGTTGTTGCACCTGTGAGCTGGGTGCCAGCAAGTAATTCGGGTGTTGGCTTTGGCCATGTTTCATTCAAAAACCTTATTCAGATACACAAAGTAGACCGCAGATTTATAAAAGAAACCGACAATGAAATATAATCTTTTATTCAAATTTGGATATCATGTATCTCTTTTTAAACGTCATATTATTATTTTAAATATTTGCAAAATCGATAAATTACTAGCGTTTCGGAACGACCACTGCTGAGAAGAATACGCCGAAAGAAACTCAGTCCAGTATATACCAGACACGGACATTAAATAAGTTGGCAAATGAAACAACGATTAACTCATTGAACTAACAATGTGAATTTTCTACGATATGTACTCTGTACACACGGAAATCCACTTCGCCGACAAAACACAGATTTATAGTGAATAGACTCGAAACTGAGTAATGACAAGTTGTTGCACCTGTGAGATGGGTTTGGGTGTTAGCTTAAGCCATGTTTCATTCAAAAATCTTATTCAGATAGGGTAGACCACAGATTTACAAAAGTACACGGACACACAGACACGGACAGTAAATAAGTTGTCAAATGAAATAACAAGTAACTCATTGAACTAACAATGTAAATTTCTTAAGGCATATTTTCACGCGCGCCCACTTCGCCAACATAACACATATTTATAATGAACAGACTCGACAGTGATTAATAAAATGAAATAAATGTGTTCTATTATATTTTATTCTAATGACAAGTTGTTGCACCTGCAAGTTGGGTGCTGGTAATGGCAAATTAATTGACTGTTAGCTTTAGTCATGTTTCATTAAAAATCTTATATGAATATATAGAACACAGATTTATAAAAGTAACTGACACTGACAGCAAATAAACAGGTATGTTTTTTATATAGATGACCAAATCTAATTTTTAATAAACTTTTTTTCGGTACCCAGCTCACAGGTTAAACAACTTGTCATCTCACTGTCGAGTCTGTTTTCTATAAATCTGTGGTCTGTCGCCGAAGTAAACGCTCGTTAGTATACGCCTTAAGAAATTTACATTGTTAGTTCAATGAGTGATGCGTTATTTCATTTGACAACTTATTTGCTGCCAGTGTCAGTTTATTTTGTAAATCTACTCTGGGTATCTGAATAAGATTTTGGAATGAAACGTGGCCAAAACTACGAGACCCAACCAATCTCACAGGTGGAACAACTTGTCATTACTCACTGTCGAATCTGTTAGCTATAAATCTGTGGTCTGTTGCCGAAGTGGATGCTCGTGAGCACATGCCCTAAGAAATTTACATTGTTAGTTAAATTAGTAATTTTTTTTGTTTATTTGACAACTAATTTGCTGTCAGTGTCAGTTACTTTTGTAAATCTGTGTTCTGTTCTATGTATTTACATAAGATTTTTGAATGAAACATGACCAAAGCTAACACTCAATCTATTTCGTTCATCTTAGCCGCAAGAAGTTCCCTGCTGGACATAGGTCACCCCCAAAGATTTCCAATATGACCGGTTGGAAGTGGCCTGCATAAACCTGTTTGTCAGCACATAACGTACAGGTGCATCACTTTGTCATTACTCACTGTCGAGTCTGTTCACTATAAATCTGTGGTCGGTTACCGATGTGGATGCCCGAGGATGCCTTAAGAAATTTACATTGTTAGTTCAATGAGTAATTGTTGTTTCATTTGCCAACATAAGATTGTTGTATTTAGTAAGTGCACTAAAAACCGACTATAGAATAAAAATTGTAACAGACACGGACTTTGAACAACTTGTCAAATGGAACATAACGGATCGTTAATTAAATTAACAATGTAAAAAGGTATTTATTTTTATTTATTTATTTTACTGATTTTACACTATTTTATTGTATCTGAAGGTATGCACACATGGGCATCCACTTCGGCAACAGACTACAGATTTATACCTAACAGACTCGACAGTGACTAATAACAAGCTGCTGCACCTGTGAGCCGAGTGCCGGCAAACAGTTTCTGTTAGCTTTGATATGTCTCACTTGAAAATATTTTTAAATACTTTCACTATTGAAACTAATGTGAGGGGGTACCTATGTACCCTCACTCTTTTTCCTAAATTGTTCTTATTTATCGTACAAAATCCAACATCGTTCAATTTTAGGGAATGTCAAATGTTTTTACGAAATTACCAGTTTATTTGTTTTATTGTCGTTGCGTTGCAGCGTCACCCACCTACCAGGTGGTAGGACGACCTGACCAAGGTCGCAGGGAAACGCTGGATGCAAGCCGCTTCCAATCGGTCATTTTGGAAATCTTTGTGAGACGCCTATGCCCAGCAGTGGACTTCTTGCGGCTGATATGATTTTGCTTGTATTTATACAAAGCCATTCAAGGGATTAGATAAGTATCATAACTCGTCACACTATCTTATTTGCAATCTATTGATATTGTAGAAATAGTTTTAATAAACTTACCTTTTTTCTTTTTAAACTCCGAAACATATCGATTTTATTCTCAGATGTGTAAACTTACCTGAAAGAGAAGAAAGTAAATATTAATTCATACACAATAATTGTAAATCGAATCAGAACAAAACGTTTATTTAATATAGGTTTCTTTAAACACTTATCAATTGTCATTTGATTTCACAACTCATCATTGTTGACGTCAATAACTTAGTTATTGCTAAGTTTAATGCTGGTTCTAAAGCGAAATGCAGAAGAAGCGGCATCATCATCATCATCATTTCGAGTAGGTGTCACGGTCAATCGACCATGCACACCCTGGTGTCAGAGTTCTTCGGAACCGCCTCTCGGCCTCTGACGTGGTTCCTTTAACGACTACCAAATGGCAGCCGGGACCACCGGCTTAACGTGCCGTCCGAAGCACGGAATCATCTTTTTTATCAGACAATCAGGTGATTCAAGCCTGCAATGTCCTAACCAAACTGGAAACAACTAAACAAAGTATGCTTCCGGTGGGAATCGAACCCACGACCCCCGGGTCAACAGGCAAACGCCTTAACCACTGGACCACGGAGGCTGTCAAGAAGAAGCGGCAAAAAACTGCATTGCGCATATTCTAAGCAAATCCTAATCCTAACTAATATTATAAATGCGAAAGTGAGTTTGTTTGTTTGTTTCGCTTGCACGTTGTAACTACTGATCCAATCATCATGAAATTTACATACACGTTACCTGGGGTACGAAGAAGAACATAGGGTACATTTTATCCCGAGAAAAAGCACTGTTGCTGAGGGATCAACATTGACGCGGGCGGAGCCGCGGGCGAAAGCTAGTAAGAAGTAAAGGTCAAAACTATTAAAATTCCGTGTCAAAACTATCTTAGTTAATGTTAAGCAATTTTTTTTTTCTACAAGTATCCTTCGTTTTCTATTATCAGAGATAAAAAAACAACTAAATATCAATCAAACTATAACAACATTATTTTAATATCATACTTAACATACAAAAACTTAAACTTAAAATAAAGTCAAACAAAATCTAGAAGTTAATAAAGACATTAAACATTAGCATTGCAAAGTTGAAATCTGTCTGTGTGTATCTAAAACGGAAGATCGTAAATCTACCATTGGAAAGCTGGTGATTTATCTTCAGAGGCAAAAAAATAATTTACATACCTTTAAAACGATGTGGGTACAGTTGGTTCAAATGTCGTGAGCTGGCGATACTGCTATGGGTTTGTTTGTACTTGTCTTTATATTTTTAGAACAGAAATGGTTTAGACTGTTTATTTTCATTACATATATTTCAAAAATCCTTTTTAACTTATATTATAAATCCGTAGAGTAGTCGTGTGGTTTCCGGCAGAGTAGAATAGGACCACTCCTAGTCTTCCCATGGAGGTCGTTAGAGGCGACTTAGGAAATACAAGCTAAACAAAGCTCATAAACATCAATAAGACCTCTCCAACCCGTCTGGCCAGCAAGGAGAGTGTAGGCCAAATCCTCTGTCTGCTCTGGCCGAGTATGATATACCATACCGGTAGTACAGAGACGGTCATGCTCCTGCAGTGGAGACTAAAAAGACCTGATGATGATGATTATTATTATAAACTCGAAAGATGTTGGTTTATTCGCTATGCAATTTTGTAATTTTTGCATACGCCTTGTCTGGGATACGAAGAAGGACAAAGACTACATGATGTTGATCATTTTCATCCCGGAAAGAAATACTATTTCTCACGACAGAACAATACTACCGCGAAAAGAGCCGCGGGCGAATGCAAGTCCTAACTAATATTATAAAAGTAAGTTTGTTTGTTTATTGGTTACGATATATAATACGTTCACGCTTTAACTGCTGAACCGCTTAAAATGAATTTTTGCTTTCACGTAGAGAACGTGTAAGCAAAGTTTCATTATAAGAATGGAGAAGAACATAGTCCACATTTCATCCCCAAAAAAGTGTTCACGGAAAAGCTTGAGATATTTTATGCCGCTCGTGGTCAGCCATCCCAGTAGGGACCTCGCCCAGGGTTGCTTATCATGCGAAAGCTCTAATTATTCTTGCGCCCAGTGGGAGTGGGACATTGAGCTCGATCCTCTTACAAAGTTAAAATAATTTAGCTACAAAAGATTTCAAATGTCGTGGCGTGGGTAGACACTCTTATGAATTTACTAAAGGGCTTTTTATTTTATTTTTAGACTGGTAATAATGTTTTTGTTCTATGACAAAATTTTAACTAGTCAAATAAATTCTAAAGTATATAATAGGTTTAATAAAATAATAGACTATTAAATAAATAAATATGCAGGGAAAAATTACATAGATTGAACTAGCAACACAATGAGTAGTGAACTTTAAGTATAACTCTTATATTTTAATACTAATATTATTAAACTCGAAGAGTTTCGTTTGTTCGTTTGAACGCGCTAATCTCAGGAACTACTGGTTCGAATTGAAAAATTCTTTTTGTGTTTGATAGTCCATTTATTGAGGAAAGCTAAAGGCTATAAAACATCACGTTGCGACAAAAAGGAGCGAAGCATCGATAAAAAATGTATTGAAATCGGGGAAAAAAATATTCATCTATACTAATTAATCATAATAACAGAAATTGCCGCAGACGAAGTCGCGGGCAACAGCTAGTCTTACAATAAATCTGAAGATCTTTTGTAATCTCGACCTAGCTGAGGATCAACCCCATGACCCAGCTATTCAAATGCACTTGCGGTACCACTGAGCCTCATAGGTCATCATCAAAAGATGTAAGCGCATACTGTATTAATTATAATATTTTTAATTATGAAAAATACGGGTTACTCATGTATAAAGTCATCGATAGGCTGACATGATTGAACCTCAATGTTGCCGTACACTTATCAACTCGTAAACGGAACGCAAACGTATCAACCCGACCAGTTCAGTATTCTTTGTATGAAACTCCCTACTGCAACGCACACTATTCGGTACCTCTACCATGAGTTTTGTCAAACTACACTCGCTAGCGACTGTAGTAAATAATTTATATGGAATTTGAACAGCGCCCCTAGCGAATAGTCAATGAACTAAAAATACTTACCATGAGTCGCATAATAAACGTAAACCTAACTACTATAGTGACGTTTACGCAAGTTCACGATATACACTCGGATTCGGAACATAATCGCCTCGCATCGGAACCAGCTCGCGGTCAACTCGCGGTGCCCGCGCTTAAAATTTCAAAATTTCCAAACTTTAAAAGTTTCGAAATTTAAAATTTCGTTTCCGTACCTCAAAAGGAAAAAACGGAACCCTAGGATCACTTTGTTGTCCAACTATTTGTCAAAACCCTTTTACTCAAAAACGCGTAGAGGTATCAAGCTGAAATTCATATCAAATACTCAAGTTTACTATCCCTTGTAGCTGTAAAAAATCAAACTTCGAAGCCAACGCACTCAAAAGATATGGCCTTAAAGTCGCAAATTTTTTCAACATTCGCAAGGGAATGCAAACCTACTTATCCCGTGAACTCAGAATCTAGAAATTTGGTATGTACGTAGCAACGTCTTATAGCACAGATAAAGGAAAAAAGGCGAAAAGCATTAATTTTGTTTATTAAAAATTTAATAATTTCAAATTTATTATTATATAATGTACGGAACCCTTAGTTCGCGAGTCCGACTCGCACTTGGCCGGTTTTTTAATACAGTTAAATAGCGAAGAACGAAGGGATAACATACATGTAACGTAACTGACCTCATATAAAGTACACAAAGACTTTTGATAGTTACGAAATTTTTAAGGAAAAATTGCGAAAAGCATATTTTTTTTATTACATCATATAATAAAAATATTTTATACTAGCTTTCGCCCGCGGCTCCGCCCGCGTCAATGTCGATCCCTCGGGAATAGTACTGTTTCCCGGGACAAAAGGTAGCCTATGTCCTTCTCCGTACTCCAGAGAACTTGTATGCTAAATTTCATGATAATCGGTTCAGTAGTTACGGCGTGAAAGCGTAACAAACAAACAAACAAACAATTAAACAAACAAACAAATAAACAAACAAACTCACTTTCGCATTTATAATATTAAGTAAGGATAAGGATAATTTTAAACTTCTAAAAGCTCCAGTCCGACTCACACATGGCCGATTTTTTTTACATTTTGACAAAGATATATTTCATGCGATTGACTGTACAGTCTGGTATTTGCTTACATACGTTTGACATGCCCATAATGATGTGCCACAGCCAAGGTCGCAAGACACCGTAGGTCAAGAGGCTCATGTTTCTCAATTGAATCCGTGTATCTAAAAACTTATTTATACATGTCAACTTTAACTACCTCACACTGCTTTGCATGATTGCCTGTTATATCAATAATAATTAAATACTCAAGTTGAAATAAAAATGCAGCAAAGTTCAGGACTAACTCTGGTAACTATATGACTCAAAAACACGATTGCGTTAAATTTTCTCGATAGAAAAAAATTGCAGAGTTGCCTCCAAATCACGTCTAATTTACTCGGTATATAGCATTATTCACCAAATACATTAAAATTAACCTTGAAACTTTTGATTATTATTGCATTACAGATAAGGCAGCCATCATATGTTTTTCTTTTTCGAATAACCCTTGAATATTCCTAAAAAACGAAAATATCCAAAGTAGCCAACGCGTTTAGACCATCCGCGTTTGTATCGCCACGCCGCCTGGCATATGGCGGGCTCTTAATATATTTTTACACGGCTGCTTAAAAAGGAGTGAATAGTTTTTTGAGTTAATACATACATAGTATCACGTTTTTTTCCCTGTCGGGGTTGACAGAGCCCCGGGTCTTTAAGACCTAAGAGCCACGTTTATCATGTTGACGTAAGGTGGAAAATGGATTTAAAATAGTGATGGGTTGCTAGTCTCATCGCTTATTAATATAATTCGTCAGATTTGCCCATTCCCTCGATCAAATTTCACGACCTGCGCGAGAAGAGAAGCAGATGGTATATTTTACGTTTTCTTTATCCCACTTCTTAATGCCTTATCGGGTTTGTTATGAGGTATTTTTAGAATCTTGACGTCCTCCCGAATGACATAGGTGTTTAAGAGTTACCTATCTCAAAAGGAAAGAATGGAACCTTAATATGATCACTTTATGATCCGTGTGTCTGTTTGTCTGTCTGTAAGACCCCTTTTCTCAGGAATGCGTAGAGGTATCAAGCTGACATTCATATCAAATACAGGGTACTTCCCGTGAATCTTGAAATTTGGTATAAAACAACGTTTATAGCACAGATAAAGAAAAAAATTGCGACAAGCGTAATTTTTTGGTTATATTATATCATCATCAGATCATTTTAGTCTCCACTGCAGGAGCATGACTCTCTCTCTGTACTACCGGAGCCATACTTGGCCAAAGCAGACAGAGGATTTGGCTCACACTCTCCTCGCTGGCCAGACGGGTTGGAGAGGTCTCATTGATGTTTGAGCTTTGTTTAGCTTGTATTTCCTAATTCGCCTCTTACGACCTCCATGGGAAGACTAGGAGTGGTCCTATTCTACTCTTTCGGAAACCACACGGTTATATTATAATATAATTTTAAACTTATTATAGATAATGGAGGAAACCCTTCGAGCGCTTCCTCCATAAACGAAGTCTCTCAATAAAGTCCGTTTAATTAGAATCTTAGGTAACGCCAGTTACAATTTCACTGAACTTACGTACTTCAACTTATAATTAATTCTGTGAACTTGAGAGATGTAGGACGGGAATTGGCCCGAAGATATTATTATACACGGTCAAAATTTTATCGTTCTGGACCCTTAAAGGGGTGATTTAGCCCATCAATATAAACAACTTTTCCTATGGGACTAATGATGGACTCAAAATAAAATGGGCAGTTCGATACAAAAAATTTCGGCCGCCCGGTCAATTTGTATGGGAACGTAAAAAATTTTTTGAGTTACCAGCATTGGTGCCATATGAAAAGTTGTTTATATAAACGGACTGAATCATCCCATCAAGGGTCTAGAACGATTCGAACGAACAAAATTTCACCGTATAAATGTGAAAATGATTCTTTCAATAATGCTTAAGAAGGTACAGCACGAAATTGTAAAAATCGACATGTTTTCAAATAACTTATACTATGCGCTGAATTAATTAAATACATCAAGAGCATTAGTATAATTTAGGTCGATCCGTGTACAAGATAACCCCCTTGTTAGAATTTGAAACTGATACATTACAACATATGAAATTTATAAACGATATATTCCTATGTTTTTCATTAACCTATACTGTCCCACTGCTGGGCAAAGGTCTCTCCCATTTCCTTCCAAACATCCCTACTTTGAGCCACTTCACCATATATGTTATGATATCTAAAACATTTTTCTGTATGTAGTTTTACATCTAAAACAATAATTCTCACGTGACAATATTTATGTTTATATCCCAGAGATCGACCCTTTCTTAATTTTTTTATCCTTATCCTTTCCTTACTAACATTATAAATGCGAAAGTGAGTTTGTTTGTTTGTTTGTTATGCTTTCACGCCGTAAATACTGAACCGATCGTCATGAAATTTTGTATACAAGTTCCCTGGAGTACGGAGAAGGACATACCTTTCATCCCGGAAGAAAGTACTGTTCCTGAGGGACCGACATTGACGCGGGCGGAGCTGCGGGCGAAAGCTATGAAAAATATAAATATGAAATTTTCGTTTGAGCGACACCCGCAACGGCAGTGATTATATCCTCTTTGGCACCCGTTTAATTAAAGCAATAACCAAATAAACAAAAAACAAGCGAGCAGTGCGCCTAACGCTATGTTTTCTATATATTATTATATCGCTAAAAGGTCAAGATGGAAAATTATCATTTTCGGATTGACCTAGGTCTTGAATGTTTATCTATAGACGATTTTGTTACAAAATATTGTATTGTGAGTTAGTATCCCATAACACAAGCCTTGAACTTACTTTGGGGCTAGCTTCATTTGTGTGATTTGTCTTTATATATTTATTTAAGGTAGATAAAAGGTAGCCTATGTCCTTTTCCGCACTCCAGACAACTTGTATGCAAAATTTCATGATGATCGGTTTAGTAGTTACGGCGTGAAATCGTAACAAACAAACAAACTCACTTTCGTATTTATAATATTAATAGTAAGGATAGTAAGGATTAGTATAGAAATGGATATACTTATGTAAAAAAAGTGCTATCTTAATATAAAAGTGCTGCCGCGAAAGATTGTTTATCTTAAAAACAGTCTTTCGGGCAGCACTTTTTATATTTCATATTTTCCGTCGCTCTAAGCTCTGTCGTTTCGTCCTAACTTTGCCCTCTGGCTATAACCTACAAAGGCTGTACTTGACTCGGTAAAGCCCTGCCTTCAACATTTAGTGCGTAGTTAAAAAAAAGCTTCAAAGCTTTGTCGGCTCAGCTTGTGTGAAGAGGCACCGCATAAAGGATATTTTGTTTGATTTTTAAACAAACAAAAAATATTTTTTTTTTTGACTAGCTCCGTGGCGCAGCGGCCAACACGCCAGCCTGCGTCACGGAGTGACCGGGTTCGATCCCCGGCCAGGTCAAGATGGAAAATGAATGATCTTTTTCAGATTGGCCTGGGTCTTGGATGTGTATCTATATATGTATTTGTTATAAAATATAGTATCGTTGAGTTAGTATCCCATAACACAAGTCTCGAACTTACTTTGGGGCTAGCTCCTGTGTGAATTGTCCGTATTTATTTATTTTTAATCAAGTTGTGTAGGCGCTAAATATACATAAACTAGCTGTCCCACCGAACTTTGGTTCACTTTAATATCTTTTAAGTTGGACTAAATTACTGTTAGTTACGAAGTTTGATCAAAATCGGTTGAGTAGTTTCAAAGTTAATCTCGAACATATGTCGTGACATGAGACTTAATATGTTTATATTTGTAATATAGGCTTTAACTTAAATGTTATTAATATTAAGAAGTAATTTCAGTCCTTAATGATAATTCACTTTCTCTATTAGAGATATCGGGATATAAGAAAAAATATAATATAACTTGTTCAAATTTGAATATTTCGTATACATACATACATAGTTGCACGTCTTTTTCCCTTGCAGGGTAGACAGAGCCTAGGTCTTTAAGACCTTATAGAAACATTTAGCATGTTGGAGGGCATGTAGCTGGAAAACGGAATCGAAATAGTAATGGGTTGCTACCCGTGGTCTACTGTCATGGTTCCGCAAATTTCAGCCGTATTTCATATAATTTATCATCATCATCATCAGGCCTTTTTCGTCTCCACTGCAGGAGCATGACCCTTTTTGTACTACCGGAGCCATACTTGGCCAGAGCAGACGAAGATTTGGCCTACAGGCTACTCGCTGGCCAGACGGGTTCGAGAGGTCTAATTGATGTTTTTGAGCTTTGTTTAGCTTGTATTTCCTAAGTCGCCTCTTACGACATCCACGGGAAGACTTGGAGTGGTCCTATTCTACTCTGCTGGAAACCACACGGCCTATATAATTTATGAATCAATCATCAATAAATATATAATGACAAATCACAGAGATTTAGGCCCATAGTAATTTCGAAACTTGTGTTATGAGGTATAACTCAACTATAACATATTTTAAAATGAATTCATACTTACATAGATAAACATCCAAGACCCAGGTCAATCTGAAAATATCATTATCCATCTTGACCTGACCAGAGGTCGAACCACTGAATTACAATGTGATACCCTGTCATGTAGAATGGAAAAAATAAGCTGGGTAGAAAGAGTGACTAATGACGAGGTCTTGAAAAGGGTAGGAGAAAAGAGGCACATATTGAAAATTATTGAGAATAGAAGAGGAAAGATGATAGGACACCTAATAAGACATGACAATTTGATCAAGAACATCATAGAAGGAAAGATAGAAAGAAAAAGGGGACCGGGAAGGCCGAGACACACTTTTATAAAGCAAATAGAAGAAAAAAAAAAGGTTACTTCTTATAGAGAAGTAAAGAAACTGGCGGAAGAAATAGAGGAATGTAAAAAGCTCCACCGACAAGAGCATAGCTCTTAAATTTGTTGATGATGACCCTGACATGATGATTACTAGGCCACAGCGCTATCTTACATGATTGCGAGCCTGGGGACAACTTTTGTAGATAAATTTTAACTTTAGTTTCCTCTTAAGTACGATCATAATCCTGATGCAAAAATAAGAATACTCTCTTAATCAAAAGATAACATCAGTAGTTAACAAACACTTTTTGTGATAATAAAAACCATTAACGCAGCATATCTGTCTTTATCGCACAGCATCTCTGCTACTGCACTATTACCACGGGAATATCGTGATAATCGTGATCAGATAAAGATCTTATCGAGATGTCCAAACACTATCGTGTTAGGATTTAAGCATGTGTTCCACTGCGTCGAAATATTTTTGAGGAAATTTTATTTTAACGGGTTTATATTTGTATATTCTTTGACGAGGATGTTTGGTCACCTTATACGGCACGATCAATTTATGAAAAATATTATAGAGGGAAAAATTGAGACAAGGAGAGGGAAAGGAAGACCAAGAAGAGCATATTTGGATGAGATAAAGGAAAAGGCTGGAGTTGTGTCATATGGAGAGGTGAAGAGAATGGCTGAGAACCGAGAGACATGGAGAGTACTCCACCGACAAGAACACAGTTCTTAAATTATAGATAGATAGTTGACGAAGTTGCTGCTATTTTGTAAGTTTTAACAAAGCTTGTTACAGATGAACCTCTGTAGTTATTTGACGAAGCAAGCTGATAGTACTGTTTATTTTTTTTGGAGAAGTGTGTGTAGGTGATTATTCATATAACCTACCATGAAAACAATAACAAAGATAGATAATGGAGTTACGATAGTGAAGACGAAATACATACTATGTAGGCAATTTTATCTCCATTCATTAATAGTCCTCACAAAACGTGACCCACTGCACTGAAAATACTTCGAATGTAAACTTATTAGCCATTATTAACGAATTCACTACGCAAATAAACGTACAAACGAGAGTAGGATAGCTTTCAGATTTAAATTTGCCCTAGTATATACTCTATTTCTAATATATATATATATATATATATATATATATATATAGTTATAATCCAATAGCTTACTGGACTTATGGCCCTATGGCCTCCAGGTGTGGCAGAGGGCTTCCACAGTATTTTGCCATTGCGATCTGTCCTGGGCTACGCTCTTTATTTCGGGCCAGGTTAGCCCGATTGACTTCATCTACACCACCACGGCCAGGCCTGCTTGGGACGGCCAACCTTCCGCTTTCCCTGGGGATCCCCTCCAGGGCTTGTCTCGGGATGTGTGTGAGCTATCTTCTAAGCGTATGGCCTTTTCATGTCCATTTGCGGCGCATGATCTGCTTGCCTATTGGCATTTATCGGCACGCTTCACACAGGCGTATCATAATCCAATCATCATCATCAGGTCTTTTTAGTCTCCACTGCAGGAGCTCGCATGACTCTCTCTCTACTACCGGATATACCATACTTTGCCAGAGCAGACAGAGGATTTGGCCTACACTCTCCTTGCTGGCCAAACGGGTTGGAGAGGTCTCATCGATGTTTATAAGCTTTGTTTACTTATATTTCCGTAGTCGCCTCTTACGAACTCCATAGAAAACTAGGAGTGGTTCTATTCTACTCTGCCGGAAACCATTCGGCTATATTGATAATCCTAATTCATAATCCAATATTTACTTCCAATTTAAACCTAAAATTTTGTGTATCTTTATAGCTTCACATATTTATCGCTTGATATACTAAACAGGCTGAAACAATCTTCGTGTGTGATCTTATATAGAGTAGAGTCCCCATATTTGCAGATAAGCGTTATCTTCTAGATAAGATTCTAAAGAAAACAAGTGAAAGCATAAACTTAGGCAGTTGTGTGGGCGGGGTATCAGAGGTTAACCAGAGCTGTTAGTGGTCACGCATGTTGAGCAAACCTAAGGCTAGGTCAGCTTGCCACCAAATTGAATCTTCTTTAAGTTGCCTTAAGGGTCCATACTACCTCACACTGCTTTGCATGATTGGCTGTAATATCAATAATAATTAAATACTCAAGTTGAAATAAAAATGCAGCAAAGTTCAGGACTACACTGGTAACTATATGATTCAAAAACACGATTGCGTAAAATTTTCTCGATAGAAAAAAATTGTAAAGTTGCCTCCAAATCACGTCTAATTTACTCGGTATATAGCATTATTCACCAAATACATCAAAATTTACCTAGAGACTTTTGATTATTATTGCATTACAGATAAGGCAGTCATCATATGTTTTTCTTTTTCGAATAACCCTTGAATATTCCTAAAAAACGAAAATATCCAAAGTAGCCAACGCGTTTAGACCATCCGCGTTTGTATCGCCACGCCGCCTGGCATATGGCGGGCTCTTAAGTATTTGACGTAATTTAATAACGACAAAATTTACAAAGCCAAACAAAGTTAAACCCAAAGCTGAGACCATAGAAAACTTTGAATTAAATTAATTATTTTTCTACTGTGACTTTCACATTCAGGCTTTCATTATTATCACACCTTATTATGACTTGCCTTCAATTTCTATACGCTATCTAGTATATGCAATCTATTTCTGTACCAAATTTATCTAAATCAGTTTAATGTTTGACGAGTTAATGTCTAACAGACAGTCTAACAGTCGTATTTATAACATTACTATGGATTTGCGTGGGCGGGTACCAAAGGTTAACCAGTTGCATTATAATCAAAATAATTTATAGGCATGTTGAATTTCGTAAAGAAATAATATGTCAGCGGCCTAGCGGTTGTTGTGATGGATGGTGTATGCATTTGAATAATAATACAAAATAATATTTATTTTTCTTAGAAAAATGTTTTATTTCGGTACCGCTTTCTGCGATCCTCAAAAAATTTCACATAGTTTCAATATTTAGATAGTAGTAAGATATATGCAAAAAAAAAAACTTTTTAAAACAAGCTTTTACGGATATCACTTTATTCCAGTTATTTTCATGCGATTTGCAGCGATTGCTGATCAAAAATAGCTAGTGGGGCACTATCTTCAGTGTTCCGCCATGTTGGATTTAGAATGACGTCACACAGGTAACCATCAGTTTTCAACCAAAATTAACTAGTATAAAATTTCAGCCCAATCGGTGGAAGATATATGCGCCTAAATTGGGTTGCAAGATTCCACCCAAACAAAAAGTTATTACATACTAGCTGTTGCCCGCGGCTCCGCCCGCGTTAGTGTCGATCCCTTGGGAACAGTAGAATTTCCCGGAATCAAACATACCCTATGTCCTTTCTCGGGCCTCACACCTCCATACCAAATTTCATCCAAATCAGTTCAATGGTTGAAGCGTAAAAAAACGACAGACAGAGTTACTTTCGCATTTATAATATTAGTATTAGTATGGAAGTATGGATATTATTTATACTTCTAAGTCCAGAAATGAGAAAATTTCCATAAAACCTTTACCCTCCCATTTTACCCCTTTAGGAGTGAATTTTGTCCATTTCACCCACATATATGTTTTTTAATTGTAATCGAGAACTTACATACCTATTTATTTTCATACTTCATAGTCCAGAAATGACAAAATTTCCAAACGACCTTTACCCCCTGGATTTTTTTTTAGTTGAACTACACAGATCTTTTTCAATTGTAATCGTGAATTTATTTACCTATTTTCATACTTCTAAGTCTAGAAATAAGTAAATTCCTATACAATCTTTACCCCGCTATTTTACCCCTTCAGGGGAAAATATCGTCTATTTTACCTACACAGATATTTTTAATTGTAACCTAGAACTTATATACTTATTTTCATAAGTCTAAGTCCAGAAATGAGAAAATTTCCATACAAAGTTTATACCACCCACCCACCCCCATTTTACCCATTAAGGGGGGAATTTTGCAAATTTCATCTACCTACACACATTAAAATCGAAAATATGTGATGAAAAATTTTCAAGATTAATTGAAATTTATTAAAGTGGAGAAAGCTTTCTCCATTAATTATATTAATAGCATTATAATGCTCGGTTTAATATTAAAATCTAAAATATGTGATGAAAAAATACACACATCTTTTTTAATTTTAATCGAGAACTTATATACCTACTTTCATACTTCTAAGTCCAGAAATGAGAAAATTCCATATATATTTTACCCCTCTAAAAGTTAAATTTCTTAAAAATCCTTTCTTAGCGCTCACTCACATCATTAAAAGAACCCCTGTACCAAATTTCAAGTTTCTAGGCGCAGCAGTTTCGGTTGGTTTGCCGTTTGCCCGCGGCTACGCCGGGAACAGTTTGGACCCTTAAAGGGGTGATTTAGGTCATCAATACGAACAACTTTTTCTATGGGACCAATGCTGGGAACTCAAAAAAAAAAATTCGTTTTTTCCATAAAAATGAGTCCCGCCGCCCGGCCAGTTTGTATGGGAAAGTCGCAATTCTGTGTTCTATTAGGGATTCTGATTACCAGATTTCAATAAAGCTAGGGGGTTCAAAATCACGTTGTATGTATAGATAAACATTGCAAGTTAAACAGCTTGCATTTATCCTTATCCTTACTTTCCTTACTAATATTATAAATGCGCAAGTGAGTTTGTTTGTTTGTTTGTTTGTTTGTTACGCTTTCACGCCGTAACTTCTAAACCGATCATCATGAAATTTTGCATACAAGTTCTCTGAAGTGCGGAGAAGGACATAGGCTACCTTTTATCCCGGGAAAAAGTACTAATCCCGAGGGATCAACATTGACGCGGGCGGAGCCGCGTGCGAAAGCTAGTAAGACATAAATCACAAGTAAGAATAAAAGTATTACCTACCTATTATCCTAACGCAAAGTTCTTGTTGATATTGAAAATTAACGATCATCTGTTAAAACTCTCTCCAGGCTGCTCTTTTTTTTAACGGATTTATATCTGATCGCTTTCATGCTTGAAAATGAGAATGTAAAAAAAACGTAGAATGTGCCAGCTGTTACTCTTCCCGCGCAAATCGTAAAAGCCGATTGTGCTAAAATCTGTTGAATCATGTCAATAGGCGATGCGGCTAGCAACCCATCACTATTTGCTTCCGTTTTCCATCTACACGCCCTCCAACAGGCAGACCTAGGCTCTCAAGTCAAGTCAAAATATTTTATTCATCGGAAGATATTTTAAATACCTTTTGGTGAACGTTAAATTACACATTATTATTTACAACATTAATATTGTTGATTGTCGATTGCTCTGCCTACCCCGCAGGGGTAAAAGATGTAATACTACGTATGTATATGTTTAAAAGAAAATAAAGCTACCCACATCGTAAGTAGCAATATGTATGCTAGCAAAAAGATTATTCCGGAACTTCGGACAATAACAAACTCTATGCATTTTAATAAAAACCCCCACATTTTAGACCTACTTTGAAAACAGCACTTTATCATAGAATATGACACGGCCAAAAGTTAGGGGCCCATAACTCCCGCATATTGTCACTATCCTTTCAAAGTCGGTTAAATTTGCAATGCGTATGAGCGTAGTGGCCCCACTTCAGCCCATTTAATGTATTATCATGGGGCCTGAATATGTATGAGGGCTATCCAGGCTTTTTTCAGGTTAGTTTATAGTTTACTACTATAGTTTGTTTAGTTTTACTTTTAGGTGCATGAACATATATAACAACCTCCGTGGTCCAGTGGTTAAGGTGTTTGCCTGTTGACTCGGGGGTCGTCGGTTCGATTCCCACGGGAAGCATACTTTGTTTAGTTGTTTCCAGTTTGGTTAGGACATTGCACGCTTGAATCACCTGATTTTCTGATAATAAAGATGATTCCGTGCTTCGGAAGGCACGTTAAGCCGGTGGTCCCGGCTGCCATGTGGTAGTCGTTAAAGCAACCACGTTACAGGCCGAGAGGCGGTTCCGAAGAACTCTGACACCAGGGTTGTGCATGGTCGAAAGACCGTGACACCTACTCGAAATGATGATGATGATGAGGTGTATAAACATTTTGGATATGATGAAATATGAATTAAATTTGCAAAAAAGCCGCCTTTTGTCCGCCATTCATATCTATTCCTGGCTTTCGCAATCCAGTTTTCACCAGCAATCTGCTTTATGTCGTCAACCCTAGCTGTCGGATGCTCAAGAGTACGTTTTCCATTTCTGGGATACCACTCGGTGACAGCCTTACTCCACCTACTATCATTCCTTCTAGCCAGGTGCCCAGTTCCAGGCCATTATAGAATAAATAAAATAATAAATAAATAGTGACAAATCACACTGATTGAGCTAGCCCCACTGTAAGTTATGAATTTGCCGTGGGATACTAACTCAACAATACTTTATTTTATAATTAGCTGTTGCCCGCGACTTCGTCCGCGGTAATTTCTGTTATTATGATTAATTAGTTTTTTTATAAGTATAGATGAATAATTTTTTAAAGACATTTTTTATTGATGCTTCGCTCCTATTAGTCGCAGCCTGATGTTTTATAGTCAGAAGGTGACGGCTGAAAATCAGTGCTGAATTAGGATATCCCTAGTCCAGCGTAACGCTGAGCGTCACCTTTTGTAACACTGTTGGCACATAATTATGTTCTATGCATTTTTTTGTGTATTTTCTTTTGTTTAAGTTTTATTTTGTGTTGCAATAAAAAATATTCTATTCTATTCTATTCTATCCTAAAGCCTTCCTCAATAAATGGACTATCCAACAAAAAAATAATTTTTCAATTTGAACCAGTAGTTCCTGTGATTAGCGCGTTCAAACAAACTCTTCAGCTCTATAATATTAGTATAGATAGATACATAGATAAACATCCATGGAAATCAACAATCAGAATTTTACTATAAGAATAGGTCGTAACATTTGTAAATATAAGATTCAGATTCACATACAGTATTGATCTTACCTTTGAAGAAACGTAAGCTGACTTCAAGGCTTGCCCTTGTATTAATATTTCCCTGTAATCTTTTACAATCGAGACCTTGGAACTTATTTTGGCAATTGAGCAAAATACAGGGATTGGGTCGCTACGAACTAATCATGAATATTCTACGAAAAATATGAAGTACTTGAGATTTTTGTAATTGAAGTCGAAGGTGATAAGCGAGATCGAACTGGGTCTGGCAATTTCTTACTTCTACGAAAAGCTTGATAGACCAGAGTACTCTGTGTTATGTTACTCTGAATTATATCTCAAGAACTACTGGTTCGAATTGGAAAATTCTTTTTGTGTTGGATAGTTCATTTATTGAGGAACGCTTTAGGCTATAAAACATGACACTGCAACCAATAGGAGCGAATAATCAATAAAAATGTCTTGAAAACGGGGAAAATTATTCATCATTCATTCATTCATTTCGAGTAGATGACACGGTCAAACGATCATGCACACCCTGGTTTCAGAGTTCTTCGGAATCGCCTCTCGGCCTCTAAAATTATTCATCTATACTAATCATAATAACAGAAATAGCCGCGGACAAAGTCGCGGGCAACAGCCAGTCTAATATATGATGTCTGAGTATTAAATGAGTAGTTTGACAGAATGAAGAAATAACACAAAAAAAAGGAAGTTTCTTAGAATAGAATAGAATAGAATAGAATATTTTTTTTATTATAACACTTGGACACACACAAAGCAATATAAAATAAAATTATTGAAAAATACAAATAAAAGTTCAGTGCCATCAGTGTTACAAAAGGTGACGGCTCAGCGTTACGCTGGACTAGGGATACCCTAATCCAGCACTGATTTTCAGCCGTCACCTTCTGAGGCATCACGGAAACACGCACTATACGACACACACACAAAAAAAAAAATATATATATATATATAAAACTAAATTAAACAAAACAAGTGTACACAAAAACAAAGATATCGATTAAACGCATACAATAATAAATAGAATAGAGAGAACAAGTATAATAATAAATAAACATTTGAAACTAATTCTTGTATGATTGTTTTTTTTTATATTTGTTGTTATAGCAAAATATATACAAATGTGTAAATTTCAAATCAGTAATTTAGGATAATTTCTACATCTAGTGGTGGCCCGTAATGAGAGTGTTTCCTATTATCTGTATATCCTCTAACACAACACTAACATCTGTCTGCCCCTCACACTTCCACCCACACACACATATACAGACACAAATCTTACACTAACACCTACCTGTGCTCCTCAAATTAGATTAAACAATATGTAACTGTCAAGATTTAATAGATATTGTAAGACCCTGCCTACACTTTTTATACCCATTTTACAGTCCATGTAAGACTCAGTGATCCGAGGGAGGGGCCTAGTCACTTGTAGCACAGGTTCCAATAGGAACCTATTTCAAGGACTAGTCTCCAAACAAAGAGAACAAGTCGCAACACAAATTGTACAACCATAGTTCTTAGGACCCATACTTTTAAGGCTTACCTTTGTTAATGAGAAAATAAACAATATTATTATTTTTTATTATCCCTTTCCTTTAGTTGGAACATTATGTAAGAGCTTTTTTCTTTATTCTATCATACAATCCGCAGAAAAGGACACAAAGGTCCAATACTAAGCTAGATACCACACGGCCCAAACTATTGAACGAAAACAACTAGAACAATCGAAATAATATGAGCCAATAATTTCCCGCAATGAAACAAAAGCAGCGAACGCAATTTACCAAACCCACACCGGAAGCGTTCGCGAACGCCAGCTGTATTCCGGATGATTGCTGACTTCCGGTAACTATAAATGTATTCAAATTGGAAATATATCTGTTAATGTACATACAATGACAGAAGTAATTTTGTTTTATTTTTGGAATGTGTATAAATATACATATATCTATACGAATAACAAACATAGGAAACCCTTTAAATAAAACATATATTATGGTATGAAACCCTTCGTGTGTTTGGTAGTTACATATCTATACTATATTCATATTAATATTATAAAGCTGAAGTGTTTGTTTGTTTGTTTAAACGCGCTAATCTTAGGAACTTTTAGTTCAAATTGGAAAATTCTTTTCGTGTTGGATAGTCCATTTATTGAGGAAGGCTTCAGGCTATAAAACATCACGCTGCGACCAATAGGAGCGAAGCATCAATAAAAAATGTTTTGAAAACGGTGGAAATTTATTCATAGTTGAGGTCATTCGACAAGTGCGCTGCAGAAACGGTTCAAGTTGCCCAAAAAATGTGTATTAAAGAATTATTCCTCTTTAAACGAACTAAAAAAATTTCCGCGACAGTATATGTCCATAATAACAGAAATTGCCGCGGATGAAGTCGCGGGCAACAGCTCGTACAATTATAAAACTCCATGCGATGCGGCTAGCAACCCATTACTATTTTGATTTTGTATTACAGCCCCACACCTACCAACAGTCAAAACGTGGCTTTTATTTCTTATGGACTGGGCTCTGTCTACCCCGCAAGGGAAAAAACGTGATAGTATGTTTGTATGTATACAAGTCCATGCATCTACATCTATTTACGCAGTCAGAAGTTAGAGTAAAATAGACGCACATACCTTTGTGAAAACTAAAAATTTAACACTCCTTTTTTAACAGTCGCGTAATAAATACCCAGGCAATAAACGGAATTCTTCACTAAACTGTGAAATAAGACAATCGATCTTCCCATGAAACGCCAAGACAGACCTTTTTGAATAGACTTCATTTAGACGCTGTATCGGGTGGGTGGATTCAGTGAGTCCAATAAATTTTTACGACCCCCACTTAAGGGTTTTTTAAGGGTTTGAAGCAGGGGGAGTAAAATGAGTGAAATGTAGCGTCTTGAGATGTGATGGAGTACCTTTTATACAGATTTCGTCCTTCAGTTGGGACGAATATTTCGGGATATTGGATAAAAACGTGATGTTGAAATTTTGAAGAGCTGACTTTTGTATACAACCGTCCTCATCTTACCAATGTTTGGGATGTGTATTTGTTTGTTATATTTCGCATAAAATTCAGATAATCATCCATATTTTATGAAGTGTAAACTTCTTTAGTGGTGTTGTGCATTTTTACACTAGCTTTCACCCGCGGCTCCGCCCGCGTCAATATCGATCCCTTGGGAACTTTTTCCCGGGATAAAATGTACCCTGTGTCTTTCTCCATACCCTATATAACGTGTATGCAAAATTTCATGATGATCGGTTTTGTAGTTACAATATGAAAGCGTAAAAACAAACAAACTCAATTTTGCATTTATAATATTGATAAGGATAAGGAATGGATATAGTTAGGGCAAGGATCAGTAGTGCTAGAAATACATTGCTCTATTCATTGCCTTGCATAAGAACTAACTAAGCCAGCAATACATTTTTGCATAGATCATGTAATGCGTACAACCTTAAATTCTGCAGTGATGACCCATTTCAATTGAATTATTTACAATATAAGAAGAAACTGAACGAAATTGTTTATATCTGAGTTGTGGTCTGCAAAATTATTGCGAAAATATTTATTTTATACCCATTTCCTCTTTTTATTTCTTTTTTAACAGATAGTCGTTTACTTTTAGGTTCATATTACATTTGTATATAGGAACACTATATTGTTTTGTTCTGATTAACGTTAAATATGTATTATCTATTTTGTAGAAACTTAGTTGATTTATGTAAAACTTTTAATTGTATTTGGTAATTTGTGTTATATATTTGTTGTTTCCCTACAATAATAAATAAATAAAAATAAAAACAGGATGCTGATTTTTAAAATTTTAATATTCTTTTGAGGGAGAGTTGTAACTGAGGCGAAAATGCATCTAATTTAGGTTGTTTGTTTTAATTTCATCCCTAAACTATATTATTGCGAAAATATTTATTTTATACCCATTTCCTCTTTTTATTTCTTTTTTAACAGATAGTCGTTTACTTTTAGGTTCATATTACATTTGTATATAGGAACACTATATTGTTTTGTTCTGTTTAACGTTAAATATGTATTATCTATTTTGTAGAAACTTAGTTGATTTATGTAAAACTTTTAATTGTATTTGGTAATTTGTGTTATATATTTGTTGTTTCCCTACAATAATAAATAAATAAAAATAAAAACAGAATGCTGATTTTTAAAAATTTAATATTCTTTTGAGGGAGAGTTGTAACTGAGGCGAAAATGCATCTAATTTAGGTTGTTTGTTTTAATTTCATCCCTAAACTATTTAATAAACCATTATGAAAATGATAATTTAACGCAATGTTAGTATTTATCAAGTTCTTTTAAGACTAAAATGTAGAATTTTTATTGATGAATCACTGAAATTGTACCAAACGTTTTCAAACTCAGAAAAAAGGATGAAATGTGTCACAAAAATCTTATTTCTTCGTTCGCGTCGTTAACCTCGTGTGCCTGTTACACTTCGGTCCACGTCTGCATTTTTTCATGCAGACTGCATTGATATATATTTTTTTAATGAACACACAGAGATGTATAGAGCGGGCTTGCGGGCGTGGCGGGTGCGAACGCCTTATGTGCATATTTATTATATTTCTCTATAACCTGACTGCGTTTTAAAACAGGGTTACGCAGTACATAAACTCTGTCATAAAAACGTTTGGATTTTTTTCTTAAATAGGTAGCATGTTGTGCAGCGATTATGTGCTCCGTTATGAGTCTGAATTATTATGGCATGACCTACCATAAGTAAGTGTCATAATAATTGTGTTAATAAGGCATTAAGGAGCTAAAACTTGAAATATATTTAACTGGATACATCGGTACTCGAACTTATATCCGCCGGGAATCGATCATCATCATCATCATCAGGTCTTTTTAGTCTCCACTACAGGAGCAAGACTCTCTCTGTACTACTAGAGCAGCCAGAGGACCGGTTCCTTTGGAACCGATCAACTGTAATAATATTCTGATATACATACATACATATTATCACGTCTTTATCCCTTACAGGGTAGACAGAGCCTAAAGTCATAAGACCGAAAGGCCACGTTTAGCTTATTAGTGGGCGAAAAGTGGAAAACGGAATCAAAATAGTGATGGGTATTTTAAAAATCAAAATATTCTGATATCTTCGAATTATTAAAATATAGTTCCTCATCATTTTGTGTAGGTCACAGTCAATCGACCATGCACACCCTGTTGTCAGAGTTCTTCGGAACCGCCTCTCGGCCTCTGACGTGGTTCCTTTAACGACTACCAGATGGCAGCCGGGACCACCGGCGTAACATGCCTTCCGAAGCACGGAATCATCTTTATTATCAGACAATCAGGTGATTCTAGCCTGCAATATCCTAACCAAACTGGAAACAACTAAACAAAGTATGTTTCCGGTGGGAATCGAACCCACGACCCCCGGGTCAATAGGCAAACGCCTTAACCACTGGACCACGGAGGCTGTTAAATTTTGTAGTAAGTCTCCATCTTGTACATAAACTTGTTTGTAAAATCTGAAATTCAACGAAGGATGACATGACTCAATCTTATTTCTGTGCTTGCTTAGTTAACCTGGCGTGCCTATTATCGCCGCCCACATCACCAAATTTTTGTCCATTTTCACTTATGTTTTTTAAACTATATTTTTTATTTTATTTGATTTCGTGCTTCGGAAGATACAAGCCGTTGGTCCCGGCTGCCATCTGGTAGTCGTTAAAGGAGTCACGTCAGAGGCCGAGAGGCGGTTCCGAAGAACTCTGACAACAGGGTGTGCATGGTCAATTGACCGTGTTACCTACACGAAATGATGAGGAACTAGATTTTAAAAATAAATAAGACAATACCAGAATGTACTTGTTACTGGTCTATTAAGCTTTTATCGTCATAATAATGCCTTACCTAAAGAGAAAATAACATAGCGTCACTATTGTCATTTTATTGCCTTTTTACCATCTTCCATGCTGGTCTAGGAGAAAAAAAAGGAGGATGTACCAGCTGCTTCTCTACCCGTGTAAATCGTAAAAGCCAATCGGGGGAATGGGCGATAATTTGAGGATACATGTTAGTAGGCGATGCGGCTAGCAACCTATCATTATTTTGATTCCGTTTTCAACCTAAAATCCACCAACATGCTTAACGAGGCTTTTAAGTCTTAAAGACATAGGCTATTTCTAACCAGCGATATAAAATGACGTGATAGTATGTATGTAGTATGTTTTTACAAACTTCGGACCAATACACTTTAATTATTTACTACAGTTGCTTACCAGCAAAAGCTGATTAAAGGAATCTGTACAGACGGAATTTCTGTTTCTCACATACATAGTATCACGTCTGTTTCCTTTGCGGGGTAGACATAGCTTAGGTCTATGAGAACTGAAGGCCACGATTAGAACTGTATGGCAAAACTATAACTTCATTTTAGGCTGTGGCCATTTTACTACTTATTTGTACTGGTGTGTGGAACTGTGTTTTCAAGTGCATGTCATGTTGTGTGTACGCGTTTTAGGGTATCAATCTGGCGCAGAACTTATGTATATTACCTTCATTGTGATTTTTTGTTGATTGTAACCTGTTGTGTATACCTAAATAAATAAATAAAAACATTAAAAAAAATAGCATATCGGTATGCAATAGGTGGAGAACGGAATCAAAATAGTGATGGGTTGCTAGCCGCATCGCCTATTATTATGATTCTTCGGATTTTATCCGTTACCTTAATCGGCTTTTACGATCTGCGCGGGAAGAGAAGCAGCTGGCACATTCTACGTTTTTTCTTATCTCCCAGACCAGCATGGAAATTTGTATATGTGTAATTGTATCATCATCTTATTCAAACATATTTAAAAAATTTCAAACTCAGCGGCTCGGTAAAATGTCTCACAAAAATCTTATTTCTTCGCTCGGTTCGTTAACCCCGCGTTCCTATTACGCCCCGGTCCACGTCAGCTGATTTTGTCCATATTTCCCGTTCGATCTGTGACATCTAACCAGCCCCAAATTTAGTATCAGCAAATAATTTATAGTAGAGAATTGGGGTTTTTCTACTAATGATAGATGTAGGTGTGGCGGTGTGCAACCCATGGCACATTCAAATTCAAATTCAAATATAATTTATTCATCATAAGATACTTAACATATCATTTGGTAAACGTTAACATTTATTTTACAACAAAACGTTAATTTACTTAAAGCTAAGTTTAGAGCCGCTTCCAAAACGGAGTGCAGAAGAAGCGGCAACAAACTGCACAGCGCATTTTCTGCAGACGTCAACTTACAATTTATAGTATATTACTTAAAACTACATATATTTGGCGTGCCTATTACCGACGTTCACATCACTTAACTTTGGTCCGTTTTTACTTTTGTTTTTTAAACTATTTGTTATCATGCCTCGGATGTCCCACCTCTTGTACGAGAGAGGATTTGGCGAAAGCCACGGATGCGGTTGTAAAGGTTGCATCATTCTGGGCAAGACTCAGTTAATCGTTTGGACCATTGACTCTATAGAACAAAACGACGAGAAATTTTAAGAATTTTATTTATGAAAATACTTTCCATTTGGTAATGATTCTTTAGTTGTATACAGCTCTGACGATAACTAAAAATCCTGCAAAAACGCACGAAACCAAGTCCTGTTATCCACAGGTTCTTCATTATTATCATCATCTTATCAGCTCTTCTTACGCCCACTTCTGAGCAAAGGCCTCTCTTTTTTCAATTTTCATTCTTTCATTCATTTCGTGTAAGTGAAATGGTCAATTGACCATGCACACCCTGGTTCCAGAGTTCTTAAGAACCGCCTCTCGGCCTCTGACATGGTTCCTTTAACGACTACCAGATGGCAGCCGGGACCAACATCTTATCGTGCCTTCCGAAGCACGAAATCATCTATTTATCAGATAATTAGGTGATTCAAGCCTGCAATGTCCTAATCAAACTGGAAACAACTAGACAAAGTCTGCTTCCCGTGCAACCGAACCCACGACCCCCGGGGACCGGGGGTCTAAAGGCAAACGCCACTAGACCACGAAGGCAGTTCCAAAAAAAAGTATATTTTAAAAAGTATCCGACCTCTTTTGTACTGTATTAAGTTTATTGAAAACCTTTGTGGAAATATAACGTAAAGTTCTAAACTTAGTAAAATTACAATTAATCAAAAAATCACTATTACCTATACCGATACAAAATCGGTTAAAAACAAATTTGTTATAGGTTTAAAAGAAAATACGCGTGGGTACAAGTTAAATGATTATTCCAACCAGTTCTATCATGAAAACAGGTAAAGAGGATTATGTTTCTAAAAATAAACAATAGAATTTTTTGACGCAGGAAATATTTTAACTATTTTTAAATATTTTTTTGCTAACATTGCGTAATTAAAGGGTTTTAAAAGGCACGCCTTGAGTAGCGGATTTCACAGAAATTTGAAAGAAAGTATTCACCTTAAAATTTATAAAATAATTGGTTATTTGATACAGACTACTGTTCTTATAATGAGTTGAGGTGAAAAATATTCAAATTATAAAGAAATTGAAAGGAGAAAAAAACATGGGAAATAAAAGATTATTTAATTTATTTAGACAAGAATCTTTCTACAAAAAACAAAAATTGATTGCTAATCTTTGCGTTTATTCCAAAAAGCTCTCAAAATCATAGGTCAATTCAGTAAGTTACTATTTACAGCAATTAAACATAAATTTTTTGTTTTTTCTTTTTTTGTTGAGACGTTCAAACAATGAGAACTTTATTTCTCATAAGAAATTTACATTTCACTTAAAATTATAAATAATATTATTTTTTTTTTCTTCTTTTACTTCATGTTTATATTGTACATAATTAGTTTTAATCACTGTTATTTTAAAAATAAATAATTAAGATACTTTTATACTGTAATTACTAATATTTATAATTTTAAATGAAACATTAATTATTATTTCATTGAAACTTCATACCTACTGTTTTCTTTCTATACCATGACTATAAATAAATGAGGTCTCCAGTTAAACCTAAAAGTTCAAGAATAATTTGAAATATCCTTTTTTTCCTTTTTCGTGTCTTCGCCAAACTTCTGTATCATAAAAAACTTACTTACGAACATGAACCTGAACTTTGCGGACAAATAAAAAATCAGGTTTTATTTCTATTGGGAATATGGCGACCTCCGTGGCGCAGTGTTAACACGCCAGCTTGCGACACGAGGGTTCCCGGGTTCGATCCCCGGTCAGGTCAAGATGGAAAATGATCTTTTTCAAATTGAACTGGGTCTTGAATTTTTATTATCTATATAAATATATAATATAGTATCGTTGAGTTAGTATCCTACGACACAAATTCACAACTTACTGTGGGCCTAGCTCAATTTCTGTGATATTTCCCTATTATACTTATTTAATACTGTAGCTATTTACTGACTACTTTTATTGGTCTAAGAGAAAAGAAAAAACGTAGAATGTGCCAGCTGCTTCTTTTCCCGCGCAGATTAATAGGCGATGCGGCTAGCAACCCATCACTATTTTGATTCCATTTTCCATCTTCACTCCCTCCAACGTACTAAATGTGGTCAAAAAGTCTTATAGACCGGTTTTACAAGACTGTCAAAAATGGAGTGTATTGTATCTCGAGTCCAGCCCCAGCTTCGTACGGGTGCGATAAAATCTATACTAATATTATAAAGCTGAAGAGTTTGTTTGTTTGATTGTTTGTTTGTTTGTTTGTTTGTTTGTTTGTTTGTTTGTTTGTTTGTTTGTTTGTTTGTTTGTTTGAACGCGCTAATCTCAGGAACTGCTGGTTCAAATTGGAAAATTATTTTTAGTAGTAGGATATTCCATCTATTGAGGAAGGCTTTAGGCTATAAAACATCACACTGTGACCAACAGGAGCGAAGCATCAATAAAAAATGTTTTGAAAACGGGGAAAAAATATTCATCTATACTAATTAATCATAATAACAGAAATTGCCGCGGACGAAGTTGCGGGCAACAGCTAGTTATATATAAACCTTCCTGTAACACGCTATCTTTTAAAACAAGCATCGTAATCCGTTGCGTAGTTTTAAGTATACATAGGGACAGACAGAGAGTAGGAAGCGATTTTGTTTAATACTATATAGTGGTGATGAAGCCTAATATACAAAGTTACTAACAAAGGCATAAAATAACTTTTTTACAAATCGACCATCAAAGTTGCGCAACACGAGAACAAAAACTGGCAACATTGTGAGTTCTGCGATTTTAGTTTTAAAATAAAGTTGAGATAAAAAAATCATATAGACTAGCTAGGGTTGCGTGCGGTCTGAAAGCGGAAGAAATTTCAATCCGCAACATTTTCATATAAGAATAAATGTCAATCCGTGTCTTCCTTCAAACGAGCAATTCTTGTATATAATTTTTTTTATGATCTAAGAAACGGCTCTAACGATTTCGCTGAAATTTTGTATAAGAAGGTTTTTGGGGGTAAACAATCGATCTAGATTAGTGTTTCGGTCTTATTTTCATTCCACGCAAAATATGGTCGTTAATTTCGTTCTGCTCGACGTGCGGACGGCAAGAAACGAGTGTTACGGGTTCGAATCCCGCTCGGCGACTTACTTTTGTCTTTTTTTATATGTTCAAGTTTATATAGGTATAATTTTTAATTTTTATTGTTTATAGACAAGTTTTAAAAATTTAGTTAAATATAGTAATATATATTTCACTGAAATCAAAAACCTGATCAACACAGATTTTGATTGTAAATAATAATAATTGTCAGTTCACATTTTACTTCTTAAGGTGAAAATCTACGACATAAAGGAGACATAAACGGCTAACGAAAAAAAAAAACTACATAAGATTATCACCTAAACACCAGTCCAGTCCTCGGTCGCCCAGGTACTTGATATTATGAAAGTATGTTTTTATCGACTCATTCTCAAGTCGAAGAGAAGTTATATGTATTATTTCAAATCATTTCGAGTAGGTGTCACGGTCAATCGCCATGCACACCCTGGTGTCAGAGTTCTTCGGATCCGCCTCCTGGCTTCTGACGTGGTTCCTTTTACGAATACCAGATGGCAGCCGGGACCACCGGCTTAACGAGCCTTTCGAAGCACGGAATCATATTTATTATCAGACAATCAGGTGATTCACGTCTGCAATGTCCTAACCAAACTGGAAACTACTAAACAAAGTATGCTTCCCGTGGGAATCGAACCCACGATCCCCGGGTCTACAGGCAAACGCCTTTACCACTGGACCACGGAAGTATTGGAACTGATGTTATGATTATTTATAATTTCAAGAATCCAATAGACCGATCCTTGTAAACGGATCTAGAACTAAACGTTTATATTATATTTTCATTTATGATTTATAGTATATCTAATATAAATAAATATTACATACTTGCAACATATTCGGTCACAATCACATAATGGATGCAGGAATTGGACAGGTTGATAATATCAGTCTGAGACTATTACGACTGTAATTTCATCAATATATAATATGAAATTCAGAGTGAATTCCAGTATTTCCAGAAGCATTATTTAAGCATTATTTTAGACATGGTAGAGCTACACTACCGGCAAAATGGATTGCTAGTAGCATAAATGAGCCAGCTCATTCGGGGAAGTACCACACTCTCACAGATAATCGACGTCTGAGTAGAAGCTTTACCGCTTCTATGCTTCGTACGGTGAGTGGGAGAGCCGGAGGCCCATCCTTCGCTCTTCCCTTCCCATTTCCTTCCCCCAACTCCTTGAAAGGCCGACAATGCACCTGTCACACCCTGGTGTTGCAGTTGTCCATGGGCAGCGGTGGTCACTTACCATCAGGTGATCCGCTTGCTCGTTTGCCGTCCCGTATTATAAAAAAAAATATATTTTTAATTATTTATAGTCATTCATTTAGAAAAAAAATGTCAGTCGTCAAGAATTTGCTTTTAATTTTATTTGTAGCAACCCTATCAGCATCTGAGTCACTGGCTTTCTACCAGTTAATGGCGTAATGAAGTTCATTTTCAACCGATTGCTTCCAGAGAAGATTTTTTTAGAAAAATATTTTTACTGTGAAACGTTGAAAGGCGTATCAATTTAGTTGCTTAAGCTTTTAGCGTTTTATTTACATTTTTTGTTTATTTCTACAATAGCCCATATAAAAGAGCCCAATAGCTCAGTCTTGAGCCTTCATAGCGGTTACGCATGTAAAGCAAGGTGGTCGTAAGTGGCAAAAATATCTTGAGCTATTCCGTGCTTCGGAAGGCATCTAAAGCCGTTGTTCCCGGCTATCATCATAGCAATCGTAACGTGGTCCCTTACTATGGACCTCATAAGAAAGCTCAGTCACTCAAAAGAGCTATGGAGAGAGCTACGCTCGGTGTTTCTCTGCAAGATTGGATCAGAAACGAGGAGATTTTGTAAGAGAACAAAGGTTACCGACATAGCTCAGCGGATTAGCTCTTTAAAATGGTAGTTGGCGGGGCATATAGCGCGAAGAACCGATAGCCGGTGGGGCAGAAGGGTTCTTGAAAAACGACCATGTACCGGCAAGCGGAGCATCGAACATCAACCGACCAGATGGTCGAATAACCTGACTAAGGTCGCAGGAAGACGCTGGATGCAGGCCGCTTCCAACCGGTCGTATTGGAAATCCTTGGGGGAGGCCTATGTCCAGCAGTGGACTGCTTGCGGCTGATATAATGATGATGATGATCATAGCAATCGTAAAGCTATGTAAGATGCCTTTAGGTTGTATGAAAAATCTGATAACAGTGTTGGCCATTTACACTTAAACAAACAATTGTACAATGTGGTTCTAATAGTTGAATTCAATGAGATTCCAATGCATGGTTGGTCTTATAAGTTATGTAAACATACCAATCCAGCCTGAGACATGAAGTGATGAGTGAGAAAGTGAAAGCTGAATAAAATCTATCTACATTTTTCATCGTATAAAAGAGTAAATTATACAAAAGGCGTCATCTCATTGAACAAAGTATTTTTAAATCTACAATAATACACACCTTTTACTTGCAAAATTCCATATTTGAAAATGTAGAAATATTTAAATATATTTATCGCATTTTTCTTACAGTACAAGAAAATATGACTTTTTTACATTTATTTTGGATAATTGGTATCCATTGTTTGTTTGTTGTTTTTCGACTGGTGTCCCTACATTGGTATCAAAAAATAAAGCGTTCCAATAGACACCCGTTTAATGAGTGTCTATTGGAAAGCTGTATTTTTTTATTGCTTTGGCTTAGAAGTTAGATTTTTTTCACAGCTCCAAGGGACATCAGACTTCAGTATTTGATATCGTGCTTCGGAAGGCACGTTAAGACGTTGGCCCCGGCTGCCATCTGGTAGTCGTTAAAGGAACCACGTGAAAGGCCGAGAAACGGTTCCGAAGAACTCTGACACCAGGGTGTGCATGGTGATTGACCGTATCACCTACACGAAAGATGATGAGTATTTGATATAAATTTCAGCTAGATAACTCCGTACGTTTCTGAAAAACAGGGTCTTGACAGACATACAACAAACTGATCCTATAAGGGCTATGCGGAACCCATCCTCACTGCTGACTGTAGATCTTAAGGTGAAAAGGGTTACTCTTTGCTGAGTGTACCTATCAAATTATAAATATAGCTTTTCTTACTACTTTGATCTACACCCACACCGAATCACCTAAGCTGATGTAATTCGTTTTTCAATTACCGTTTGATATGCCTAGGTGGGTATGTAGGGTATTGGAGGCTTGCTTCAGTATAGAAAGTCAGAGTTCTGACAAAATAATTTCTTGTTTTAATTGCTGTCTCGTATATCGTTCCTTATCGTTCCACGGTACTCAAGCTGTCTCCATACCAAATTTCATCTAAGCTGGTTCGGGCGTCATCGTCATTATCATTTCGTGTGGGTGACACGGTCAATCGACTATGCTCACCCTGGTTTCAGAGTGCTACGGAGCCGCTTCTCGGCCTTTGACGTGGTTCCTTTAATGACTACCAGATGGCAGCCGGGACCAACATCTTATCGTGCCTTCCGAAGCATGGAATCATCTTTATTATCAGACAATCAGGTGATTCAAGCCTGCAATGTCCTAACCAAACTGGAGACAACTTAACAAAGTACGCTTGTAAAATACGCCCGTGGAAATCGAACCCACGACCCCCAGGTCTACAGGCAAACGCCTTAACCACGTTCGCCTTAACCTCGTTGTCCATATGGAATGCCGAGGCGGAAATCAAGGCCGTCAAGCTTAGCCTGCCATCATATACCACGGTCTATCAGGCTGAGCTCCTAGCGATATGCGAAGCCACAAGAAGGGCCATGAAACACAACGCCGAATCCTTTAGGGTTTACAGCGACTCCGCGTCGGCTCTACAAACGGTCATTAACCAAGCTGCCCTCCACCCTTAGCGGTTGAGGCCAGAGAGAATATAAAGAGTATTCGAAGGAACAAAAATATATCTCTGTTCTGGATAAAGGCCCACGCAGGGTTGGAGGGTAATGAGAGAGCCGGCTACTTGGCCAAGGAAGCCGCTGCGAATACCAAGAAAAAGGCAGATTATGACCTGTGCCCAATATCATACGCAAAGAAAATACTGCGCACTGATTCCTTGCGTCAGTGGAATGAGCGATATAAGAGCGGCGAAACAGCAGGTATCACAAAGATGTTCTTCCCTGAAGCATCGGCTGCCTACAGAGTGGTCCGAAATTTTGCAGCTAATACATACACGGCGCAACTTCTGACCGGGCACGGTGGGTTTGCAGAATATTTATATCGTTTCAAACGAAAAGATAACCCATCGTGCATATGCGATCTTAACAAACAAGAAACGGTCCCTCACATTATAATAGAATGCCCAGTATCCGCTTTACAGAGATTACAAGTAGAAAATAAAATCGATTATAACATAACTTCTGACAATATCTCCACAATAATGGCCAGTGATAAAAGAGAAATTTTTCTAAATTATTGTATTGACATTATAAAAACTGTAAATAAAAGACATAAATAGCATAAATTATTGAATGTAATATTATTAGAATGTAAAAATTAAATAAATGTGATATTATCGTAGCTTTAAAACGTCCTACTAGAAGGGAAACTGCTTTAGTCTTAGTTAGTTATTGTATAAAAGTATGATAGTACGACTATTGAATTGTAAATGCCAGAGAATAGTGGTAGCATACCATACTGTGATAAATAAAATTGTAAATAAATATAAATTAAATACTGTGATAAATAATTATGATAAAAATATGATTGAATGTAAAAATAGACTCCGAGAAATGTAGTCGGAGGAAAGTTTGTAAAGGCAGATGAGTAGAGGGTGTTTTTAGCCGGTAGGAGTCCGGCACTATCTGGGCACTCCCTTCCCAGATGTCCATGAAGGATTTTCATCCACTACTCACGCCTATAAAAAAAAAAAAAAAAAAAAACGCCTTAACCACGGAGGCAGTTTGAATCATCATCACTTCATCTTCTACCGCCACTAATTTGATTCCATTCACCTAAACGCCCACCAACACGCTTAAACTGCATAAGGTTTTATTATAATCCTGTGCTCTATCTACCCCGTAAGAAATAAAGACGTCATGTGTATAGTCTTTAATGGCCAGCGCAAGAGTAGAAACGGGAGGATACTACTCGAAACCAGTTTAAAACTCAAACAATAAACTTACCATAGTAAAACAAATACTGAATTAAATACGATTATAGTAATCCAATATCATAAATATTCAATATTATTAAGCATTACTTGTACATTCTTTATTAAACTAATACCAAATAGGATCTACAGATTACGAATGTACCGTCAAACAAACTTTTAATCTCCTACAGACCCGCTTTATTAGATTTTAATACAAGTTATCCCTTCATAAAATCAATTTAGAAAACAAACAAACGTTCTAAAATGAAGAACTTAGTAACCTTTTTTGTTATTAGGTTCCGTACAATTTAAATATTTGTTAATATTTGATGTGAACTGGCCAAGTATGCCTCCGGTAGTACAGAGAGGGTCATGCTCCTGCAGTGGAGACAAAAAGACCTGATAATGATGATGATGTGAACGGCGTATTTTAATAAAATATTATATATTCAAAAGCAAGATCATTGAGCATATTCCGGTGAGTTAGGATGACTAAAACTATCAGAGAAGAAATGAGTGTTTTCTGAAGTTGTGCCGTTGAACAGAAGGAATCCTGTAAATAGCTGCATCGCCTATTAACATGATTCCTCAGATTTTACCCAATCTCTCGATCGGCTTTTACGATCTGCGCGGGAATAGAAGCAGCTGGTACATTCTACATTTTTTCTTTTCTCCTTTACCAGCATGGAAGATTAAATAATATCATGTAATAACCAAAGTAGTTTCAAACCTTGCCATATAAATATATATAACTCAAAGGTGACTGACTGACATAGTGATCTATCAACGCACAGCCCAAACCACTGGACGGATCGGGCTGAAATTTGGCATGCAGGTAGATCTTATGACGTAGGTATCCGCTAAGAAAGGATTTTTAGAAATTCAACCCCTAAAGGGGCGAAATAGGGGGTGAAGTTTAAATAAATAATAAATAAATACGGACAAATCACACAGATTGAGCTAGCCCCAAGGTAAGTTCGAGACTTGTGTTATGGGATACTAACTCAACGATACTATATTTTATAACAAATACATATATAGCCAAACATCCAAGACCCAGGCCAATCTGAAAAAGATCATTTTCCATCTTGACCTGGCCGGGGATCGAACGCAGGCAGTGTCGCAGGCTGGCGTGTTAACCACTGCGCCACGAAGCTGTCAATTCTCAACAGTTTATATGGAATTACACGCGGACGAAGTCGCGGGCAATAGCTATTTACTAAATAAATAATTTCCATATCAATCTTTAAACATCAAGGCCGCCGAACATAATGACAAAACCGAACCCTAAAAATCAATAGCACATGTAGGCACGATTCAAAAATATCATGTTTATTATGAATAAACGTCGGTTTTGTGAGTAACAGTCGTAATATGTTTAGGATCGTATTATCTCGGCGTCCATACGTTAAGCCTTGCATATAAAATAACGATACTACAGAATTGACATTGTTAAAACTAACGCGAGATATCATTTTAATATATCACAAAACGGTTTAACTCACGTATTTTTAGTTGGAAAAATGCCGACAGTTTCAGCCTAGTCAGTAGGCCATCCTCAAGGCGAGTGTCTAGGACGTCCCGGCGCGGCCGTCAGCTGATCACTGAGGAGGGCCGTCGCCCGCGCCGCGCGACTCTCCACGCGGCGCGTTCGCGCCGATGCGTTGGATAGGGGGTCGAACGCCAATGATCAGCTGACGGCCGCGCCGGGACGTCCTTGACACTCGCCCTGAGGATGGCCTACTGACTAGGCTTGAACTTTCAGCATTTTTCCGACTAAAAATACGTGAGTTAAACGGGTTAAACCGTTTTGCGATATATTAGAATTGACATTGTTAAGAATATGCGCTTGAGCTGTATATTTTAGAGAAGATTGGTTAGTGGCCATTTGTATCGAAACGAATATAACTGTAGACATTTTATCCTTAAAAGTATTCGAGTGTTTTCTTCTTACATTCGTATAGATATTTAAATTTTAATTTAGTATATCGAATACTTTTAAAATTAAAAGAGAAAAGATGACTGTTTGTTTGTTCAAACTGAAAAGGCTCCGAAACTAATAGACTAATTTAAAAAAAAAACTTCACCATTGGAATCCTACATTATTCTTAAGAACATAGGCTATAGAAATAAATACCTACTTATATATACCCGTGTATAGCCGGGCCGGGCCGTTAGTTACTTAATAATTCTTCTCAGACTAGATTCGACCACTAAGATGTGGAACACTCTCCCCGCGTCGCTGTTTCTCGACACCTACAATTTAGTTAATTTCAAAGAAAGAGTGATAAGGCATTGTTTGAGTTTGCGTGTGACAAGTGTTCTCATTAGGCAAGATAGGGGTCAAACGCTCTAATATCACCAATTAAAAAATTACTGTATAAAGTTATTAATATATTGTGATAAAAAGACAGTTAAAAAGGCGTACTTGAAGTAACTAAGAATTTTAATTTTAGAATTATTACTATATAAAATTTAGTCTCGAAGTCTTACTGGTAAGACATCTTGCACGAAAAGGATATTCGCAATAAAAAAATATATTATGTTAACTTTTATGTATATTATTATTATTAATATTTGCACACCTGCAAGCAGGTTGTTACATTTAACTTAAGATCTATGTATTTTAAAAATTACCTACCTACTCCGTACAACTTTACAAGGGCCCAAGTGTAATTACTAATTTATAAATACAAAATTACTATCGTTTTGGAGAAACAGTTAAAAAAGATTAAACGTGACACTTTTACGTACGTGCAGACGGTATTAATCGATTTAAAAGACGTTATCATGTGAAAAACTTAGATTTAAGACGAGGCCTCAAATGTTTGGTACCATCGCTCGGCAAAGGACTGATCAAGTGCGCAAGGGATAGCGCTTGGTGGTTTAGCCCGTGAATGATGAGATAGAAGATACTCTCGAGCCGCTCAAAGAAAAAAACGTAAGCGCCAAATTCGTTATTTCTATTTTATATAAAATCAGACCGGTTAATTGTATTTTCATATTTACATTTTGATGAATTACTAATAACCTATCTTTTAGTCTAAAAGGCATTATTTCATTCGTCGCATTTGAGCTACAATAACAAAAACTCTGCGAACGAAGACCATTTTTCAAAAAATATTTATATCGAGAATATTTTATCAAAACGTGTTTTCATCTTTAATTTTTGGAGATGAAATAGTCAAAAATCATATTACTTAGATTTGAAACTCCTAATTTAAGTATTTTGCGAGATAAATAAGGTTCAGAACGACCTTATTTACAGTGGTATCGCCTTAAGATACTTTTATACGAGTTATTCTTCTGCTTTCTCTATATTATATGTCCATACGTTAAACCTTTGACGTATTATTATCAGGCTGAATAAAAACGGAACGATATCTGTAGGGTTCCCTGGCTTAATACGAGACCCTTTTACTGCTTTTTAATCCGGATTTGGACTTTTTCGGAATATTTCATGCCCTATTTTCTTATTATTTATTTTGTCGTTCTGGATGGGCGTAATCGCTTTTATGTAGGCAATCCGTTTGTTTTAAGCATTTTGAAAATTGGTTTTTATTCTAAAATATTTTGAATGGAATTATTCGAATAATTTTTAATTATAAATATATATGGTACAGGTACAAACTTTGTAAAAATATTTTATCATCTCGGTCAAATCGACGTGTAGGTATCTCGGTCAAAACGACTATGCAGACCCTGGTGTCAGAGTTCTTCGGAACCGCCTCTCGGCCTCTGACGTGGTTCCTTTAACGACTACCGAGATGGCAGCCGGGACCAAGGGCTTATCGTGTCTTCCAAAGCACGAAAACATTTTTATTTTCAGACAATCAGGCGTTTTAAGCCTGCAATGTCCTAACCAAACTAAACAAAGTAAGCTTCCCGTGGGTATCGAACCCTCGACCCCCGGGTCTACAGGCAAACGCCTTAACCACTGGACCACGAAGACAGTTAAAATATTTGATAATTTATATATATAGAAAATAATTACGAACATAAATTTGAGCTTGAATCCATTTATTTTGTATGCAGGTTATGGTTTGTCCAGTCTATTATACTGTTGATTTATCTAATTTGATAGAATATAATAGAATAACCTTTATTGTAACACTCAGACACACACAAAACAACATAAAATAAAATTGTTGAAAAGTACAAAAAATAAAAAATCGGTGTTACAACAGGCCATCAGTGTTAGGTGACGGCTCAACGTTTCGCTGAACTAGGGATACCCTTTGATGTTGTAATCCTTCCGATAGGCAGCAGCGTACATAAAGCGAACCACAATAAACCGAGGAAACTGCGCTCGCCAACCCGCCTGCCAAGCGTGGCGAGTATGATATGGGGGGATGAATATCTTTCCATGAAATGAAGAATCCTCGGGGAGGCATTTGTCCAGCAATGGACTTCATACGATTGAAATAATACAAGTTCCTTTAATGTAGAGACCATGGGATGTTGGGGCACGGACGCTAAGCGTCTTTTTAGGGAATTAGCGAACATAATAGGGGAAAAGAATGGTGATTCTCGCTCTGGCGCGTTTTTGGTGCAAAGGATGGCCATAGCTATTCAGCGCGGCAATGCAGCCAGCATTTTGGGCACCTTTGCGCCAGAAACGTTACAGAGCGGGTTTTAAGTGTATCTGACCTAATCTTATAGCTATGTAATATTATATAATTTATCCTTACTAATATTATGAATGCGAAAGTGAGTTTGTTTATTTGTTTGTTTGTTACGCTTTTACGCCGTAACAACTGAACCGATTATCATGAAATTTTGCATACAAGTTCTCTGGAGTACGGAGAAGGACATAGAATACCTTTTATCCCGGGAAAAAGTACTATTCCCGAGGGATCGACATTGACGCGAGCGGAGCCGCGGGCGAAAGCTAGTATTACATAATTTATATTGAAATAAAATTTAATTTTGAAGTTTTAATTTCCTTTAATAATACGAAGTGGACTTGATGTGTTTCGTCCCAAATTAAGAGTAGAATAAAACATAAACACATTGAACCCTTTAAGCGCTAGAAACGCAGACGCAATAGATTTTCTATTGTTATGCGTTGAGAGGCCAATTACGTAGGCATATGAAATGAAATACTATTAGGTTGTTAATTTATAGTAAGTATTACTTATTTCAATAACACTTGAATAAATTATTAAATTTAAAATAAATATGGCATTGTTTCTAAATATTCTAAGTTACAAATTAATTCTAAACAAAGGGACGAAGATAATTACAAAGCAATTAACATGTAACGTTTCTAGAATAATTTAACAAGTAATGGGGCTATTCAGAGAATTGGTAGGATTGCTTCGGCATAGTTACGGTCAAAGTTGGGTCAAAGGCCCATTAAAACGTTAAGAAAAAACTTTGATACGCATCGGTTTTGGTTATATCTATAATTTATTGGTTACAATTTTTTAATTCTTGCTTACGCATTCATTTTTAATTTACTAGCGGCTGGCTTCGACTTTGCATGGGTACAATAAATTATACATATAAACCTTCTTCTTGAATATATCTATCTATTTAAAAAAACTGCATCAAAATCCGTTGCGTAGTTTTAAAGCATACAAGAATACAGACAGCGGGAAGTAACTTTGTTTTAAATTGTACTGATTAATATTAAAACTTATTTTTTCTGCAATATTTATCTATATTAGTATTATAATAAATATCCACATCCGTGGAACGAACATTATACTTATTGATTTTAAGGACAGTCTCAAAATATTTTTTTTTCTATTTAACTTCCGAAAACAAACTTCTAAAAGGTAATATGTAACTATCTATATCTATACAGCGTTACTTATTCCCTTTAGAAAGTATTGACATTTTGTTTTTTTGTATCTTACATCAGGCAAAGTTATAAATTGCCAGTAAATAATCTTTCATATGAAAAACTGACTTCAATCAAACTATTTAACCGATAGCGATGAAATTTATATGGGAACTACTTTTTTAAACCCGGTTAAAAGTTTTGAAAACCGGTTCATTAATGACCGATTTCTCAGGTAAAAAACATTACCTACAAAAAAAACATACAAGCGAATTGATATCCTCCTCCTTTTTTGAAGTCGGTTAAAAAGAAAAATACCATACAAAGTTACTATAAAGTTTATATAATTCTTAGTTGGCAGCTAATATTATTCAACCCTTTCTATACAGAACCCAAGAATGTTGCTGCGGCGTATACTGCGCGTGACAATACGACATAAAGTCAGTGTGTACCATCCTCGGTAAGGTGTACCATACACTATAGTTTATATATAGGTATATGCCTATAAAAATATTGATCACAAGCAAAACCGAAAATATTTTTAAACTCAACCTTGATATGAACCGACGTTAACAGATGCTAACCGATTTATACTTCTTTATAACGCACTATATCAAAGTAAATTATTTAAAAAAAAAAACGTATATCATCGATGATTATTGCATTTAAGGAATAAAATAATACCAAGTTTTTAAATTGTAAAAAATATTAGAAATACTGGCAATTTCCTGACAGACGGCATTTCAAAAAAAAAGAAAGTTACAAACGCATATTGAAATATCTTAATATGTTGTAAATGCATAGGAATAAGCATGCCATTGACGTCACACCAAAGAGTCAGTTTTACTGCCTAGCGCCATTATATAATAATCATCATCTTCAGCCGTTAAAAGTCCACCTAGACAAAAGTCTCTCCAAAGGAGAGTTCCGTGAGTTGATATTGCCATACTCACCATGTTTGGCAAGTGGGTAGGCAGCTGCAGCTTCTTTGGCTTCTTAAGTTTCTGACGCTGCTGCCTATTGAAAGCATTTTTAAGCTGGGGAAGGATAGCTTTTTGTTGGATTTGAAAAGCGAATGAAGGCATTGGGATCCTGCTCGCTCGGATGTATAGGGGAAAAGCAATTAGCAGCTCGGGAGGCCAGGCGCTCGTAGCCGATGCCATACCTACAACTACTGGACAGGCAATGGAGATGTTTTCTAAAATTTAATACTAATCTGTCAGGTAGATTATTAAAAAATATTAGACACATATTTTTTCTTTTGTCAATCAAACAGAAACTGGTAAAGGTATAGCTTCATTAAAAATTTGACGTGACGTCACTGACCAGTACACTTTTTACCGGCCTGTTGCGTCATGAGCCCCCACTCCTGAACTTTGATCCACTTTGTCTTTATCGTCTTTTGTTTGATTGAAAAAAGAAAAAATACGTATCTAATATTTTTCGATAATCTTTAAGACGGAATCATTATTTTAAATGGTATTTTTTTTTTTCAGAAAACAAGCCTTTTTATGGATTACACCCCTGATCATTCAAGATATGTTCAATATCTAAGTCTACACACAAGAACACCACATTCTATGTTTATTGTTTGATCTCAGACAACGTACGGAAGCTCACACACAAAAAACCAAATATTACATTTGATAAAATGCATGAGAAATATATAAACATACCAAAGAAGCCATTTAACGGTACACTCTTAACTTATGAACCCAAATTCACGTAAATAATCATAATTTGTCCCCAAAATGACGTCATTATCATAAAACGAAAGTGTCAACTGACAAGATAATTATACAACTAAATTACTATATTCTTAAATTATTATCATAATACACGAATAACTCACATTAACTTACGAAAGTTGTAAGGTCGTAAACATTAAAACCCTATACTGTCAATTCGAAGACAATAAATAGATCTTCTTGAACAAATGTGCGCCCACCTTAATGTTAATATTACCTTACTTGCTACATTATTTTATAAGCTTTGACAGGTTTGTGTTCTCGTACGTAGATCTTTATGGTCTTTGTTGACGAAGTTATTATAGAGCTATTGTTTTAGGAAACTATTTGTTTTTATTTAGTTTATCTGTTTATCAGTTCGTTTAATCATACGTTTTATTAAATTCGATAGATAGATATAACATAAATTTCATGAATATTTGTGCGCGCTCACGCAGATGGGTCTAACATACCTTATTCAAGTTTGTGCACTTTTAACAGTTTTAACTCCCACTGCGGCTGTCGCACGACTAATGCGTTACCTGTGACGCATAGTACAGTCAGCCAACGAGATAGTTGACCCCACCATCTACCTAATATTGAATTTTCTCTTACACTAAATACAATATTAACATCCTTACTAATATTATAAATGCGAAAGTGAGATTGATTGTTTGTTTGTTTGTTACGCTTTCACGCCGTAACTACTGAACCGATCATCATGAAATTTTGCATACAAGTTCGCTGGAGTACGGAGAAGGACATAGGCTACCTTTTATCCCGGGAAATAATACTATTCCCGAAGGATCGACATTGACGCGGGCGGAGTCGCGGGCGAAAGCTAGTGAGAATATATATTCAGAAAGATTTCAATTATGACTTTCTGATTATACATTTTCATATTAATATTACTTTTAGTTTAAGTGAAAATTCAATATTAGGTAGATTTAGGGGTCAGGTATCTCTTTGGCTGACTTTACAACTCAAGAGCTTCAGCTATTGAGAAGAACGGCAATACCGCAAGCATAGTAACCGAACTAGAAGCGAAATAAAATGTGATGGGTCTCACAGACCCAACCCTCATGACCCCGGGTTAATATTACCTTACTAACTATAGTATTTTATAGGATTTGACAGGTTTGTGTTCGTAGGTAAATTTTTTCGGTCTTTGTTTACAAGATTATTAATAGAGCTATTGTTTTAGAAAACTATTTGTCGAAGACTTCTGTAGCGGCGTTATGCACTTTTAGGGATGGGTAAAAAATGTTAAACTCGCGTTAGGACATGATGACGTCACGCCTGATCGAAAATTCGTAAGGACAGACTTGAGACCGCCGGCGCGGCGTAGGAGACGATCTACCTCTCTTTCTACCGCGCGGAGTTTTCACTTCTACCGGCGCCCCCGGAGTGCAACTCGTAGTTTTTTTCCAGCTCTTCTCAAGCTCTTGATAGGTCGTTTGGAAAAGATTTATCTTATCGACCTAATTGTATATTAGACCAAACCTATAAATCCACATTCGCATTTCTATAAGGTGCATACTATTATGTCTTTTCCATTGGGGGCGGACAGAGCCACGTTAAAATTGTTGGTGGGCATTAGGTATGAAAACAAAATCGAAATAGTGTTGGGTTGCTAGCCGCACCACCTACTAATATGATTCCACAGATTTTAGCCCATTACCTCGATCGGCTTTTACGATCTGTGCGGGAAGAGCTGCTGCTGGTATTTTTTTTCTTTTCTGAGATCAGTATGGAAGAGAATGCTGCTATAAATAATTTTTGTGTTGTATTGTAAAATCAAGGCCAAGTCCTCTGGCTGCTTTGGCCAAGTATGGCCCTAGTAGTACAGAGAGGGTCGTGCTCCTGTAGTGGAGACTAAAAAGGACCTGATGATGATGATGATGATTGTAAAATCGAAATCAACGCAGACGAAGTCGCCTTCTAAAGCTAGTGTTGTAAGTTATAACATAACTTATGTTCTTCATAACTCATTAAAAACATTGTACGACTGTCTTCAACGGAGTTTCTCGTGATTTATACGCTGTTTTTGTTAAACTTTTCTATTAATAAGGTCATGAATAAGAATAAGTTTTTTGTGAAATGGATTTGTTTGTTTTAATATCTTTTTATTCATGTATCCTTTTATCGATAACTATTTAAGAAACGGATCTTTATTTGTTTTTTGTATTTGTATTTTGTTTTTGTTTAAGGGCTAGTTTAAAGTGGTGTTTTATGAGGGCTCTCTGTTTTATGATAGTTAATATATGCAGACATCAGTTGAACTTACAATGATATAAGCTAAACCTAAAGGTATACTTAGGTTCTCAGTAAAGTGTACCACTAAAATGCATTGATTGTGGGATAGTGTAAGGGATAGTATGGCTAGCTCCGTGTCGCAGTGGTCAAGGCGAGCTCCGTGGCGCAGCGGTCAACACGCCTGCCTGCGACTCGGAGTGACCGGGTTCGATCCCCGGCCAGGTCAAGGTGGAAAATGATCTTTTTCAGATTGGCCAGGGTCTTGGATGTGTATCTTTATATGTATTTGTTATAAAATATAGTATCGTTGAGTTAGTATCCCATAACACAAGTCTCGAACTTACTTTGGGGCTAGCTCAATCTGTGTGATTTGTCCGTATATATTTATTTTTATTTATAATACGCGCGACCGCTTTTGAGCTGCTACTTGCTTTTCCCCCGTTCATCTGAGTGAGTAGTATCCCAATCATCATCATCATCAGGTCCTTTGTAGTCTCCACTACAGGAGCACGACCCTCTCTGTCTCTTTTTGATTAGGGCCATAGTTGGCCAAAGCAGCCATTAGACTTGGCCTATACTCTCCACGCTGGCCAGACGGGTTGGAGTAGTCTCATAGATTTTTATAAGTTGGTCGGGCTGGCTGGTGGTCCTATTCTACTCTGCCGGATACCACACGGCTAAGTATCCCAATATTTAATTTAATTCCCAAATCGACACGACATTGGAACATTCAAAAAATGAGTCTTGTGTTTTCTTAAAAGGCTGGCAACGCTCTTGTCACACACCAGGTGTAGCAGTAGTCCATGGGCAGCGGTGATCGCTTACCATCAGGTAAACCGCTTGCTCGTTTGCCGCCCTATATCATAAAAAAAACTAACAAAATCTCATATATATATATATACTAGATTTCGCCCGCGGCTTCGCCTGCGTCAATGTCGTTCCCTCGGGAATAGTACTTTTTCTCGGGATAAAAGGTAGCCTATGTCATTTTCCGTACTCCAGAGAACTTGTGTGCAAAATTTCATTATGATCGGTTTAGTAGTTACGGCGTGAAAGTGTAACAAACAAATAAACTCAATTGTCGCATTTATAATATTAGTAAGGATATACCCAGCTTAAAAATGCTTCCGATGGGTAGCGGCATCAGAGGCACAAAAAGCCAAAGAAATTGCGCTAGCCAACCCGCCTGCCAAGCATGGTGAGTATGGCAATATCCTGCCAATGAACAAAAAATCCTTATGAGAGGCCTTTGTCCAGCAGTGGACTTCTACAGCTGAAATGATGTGGACTCACTTTGAAACTGACAATTTTCGGTTCTAAATTAGTTTTTATACGCGTAAAATTATATTAGAATTTAAAAAATAAGCACGATTCTTTAAAATTTAATTAACTAGAAACCGAACCATTTGATATTAGCCTTTTCCTTAAATATGAAACAAGTGCAGTAATTTCAAAACATTCAGTTAAAAACGATTGAACTCATCATCTGCTTCTCAATTTTTAATAAAAAGATCACAATCGATAAAAAAATAAAATCATCACTAAATGATCAATCAGCGTAGGAGGACTAGTGATGCGCAGCAATTGGGATCTGTCGATAAAATTCCGATGAAGGTGTGCGGTCGTCGATATAATTAAAATTCTTTTGGGCTCACTGGGTTTTTGGGAGATTTTTTGTTGTTAATAAGATAAGCTGTTATGCTTGGGCGCGTTATAGATTTATCTTTTTTATGTTTAAAAATTTGATGTAACCTTTTTCTATTTGATATTAATTCGATATTGATTGGAAGTTCTTAGATTGGATAAGCGGCGGAGACTAGCCGAGTTGTAGTATGCAGTTTATAACCAAATAGAACTAGATTTATATCCTGGGTGAGAATTAAGATTTATTTCCTGGGTGAGAAAAATATCCTGGAAAGCTTTATTGTACTAAAACAAAAAGAGATAAAATAAATATACAACGGCGGACTTATCCCATAAAGGACCAGTCAACCGGCGAGTAATTGAGAAGATTTTTTTTTTATATTTGACTGCAAACAAGCAGCCGAGCTACCTGATGGAAAGTGGTCATCGTCGCCCATGGACATCTGCAACACCAGAGGAGGTGCTGATACGTTGCCGACTGAGGAATGTGTGTAAGGAACTGTCAAGAGTACATTTATACGCTGTATATGCTAATCTTAGAATCGTAGCTGTTTTCACAAATACGGAAAACATATTTTTTTGACAGCTCCGTGGCGCAGTGGTTAACACGCCAGCCAGTGCCCGGGTTCGATCCCCGGCCAGGTCAAGATGGAAAATGATCCTTTTCAGATTGGCCTGGGTCTTGGATGTTTATCTATATAGGTATTTGTTGTAAAATATAGTATCGTTGAGTTAGTATCCCCACAAGTCTCGAACTTACCTTGGGGCTAGCTCAATCTGTGTGATTTGTACGTATATATTTATTTATTTATATTTTTGGATCACTTTAATAATAATAATAATAAGTTCTTTATTTCAGACCATGATCCATAGAGAATTAGTAAAAAACAAACAAAATACTTAGGGGAGAAAGGGGTAATGGGAGTCAGCGGGCAATCGGGGTCAGGTGCCTCTAAGCAAAACTAAACGTTCGATACCTAGGTAAATGACATGTTCAGTTTGCTCTGTACCCGATGCCCATTGTACGAATGACTCGTGCTAGTAGCTCCATGCGTTTTTGAGTGACAATTATGTTTCGTTTTCACGCCTCGTCCGTGTAAATTTTCGTCAAAACAACCTTAACGGTGAGTATAGACGTTGTAGCTGTACCAAATTAATGACTTTGGATAGATTTATCCTTGATATTCAAAATTTAAATTAGCATATTATATTGTGATTAAATTTACTTTGTGTTATTAAATTTTACAGTTAACATGCAGTATAGATTTTGGGTAATGGGAGCCAAAGAGCCACTAGTGATTACCATTACCCGCAAAAATATTTTTATTTTGTTTTCGCTTATAGATGCCGATATTACAAGCCAAAAAAACAAATAGGCTAGCTGATCAACTGGTGATTGCACTGGATAGCATACTGCCGAATGTAATGTCTGCGAATGATATTTAAAAAAAAACAAGTTTGACTCCCATTGCACTAACCTCAGTACAATGGGAATCACACATGTGGGAAATCAGAGTCAAACAAATAAATAAATAAATAAATATATACGGACAAATCACACAGATTGAGCTAGCCCCAAAGTAAGTTCAAGACTTGTGTTATGGGATACTAACTCAACGATACTATATTTTATAACAAATACATATATAGATACACATCCAAGACCCAGGCCAATTTGAAAAAGATCATTTTCCATCTTGACTTGGCCGGGGATCGAACCCGGTTATTCCGTGTCACAGGCAGGCGTGTTGACCGCTGCACCACGGAGCTAGTCTGGTCGAAAGTATTTTCAAGAACTTCTTCCAAAAGAGACCTAAGTCGATTTTTTTCACTAATAACTTTGCAAAGTGCAAATGAGCAATAAACTAGCAGAAAAAGACAACAGGTTGAATTCCGGGAGTGCCGGCAGAAGTGAAAACTCCTCTCGGTAGAAAGAGAGTCAAAATCACCTGTTCCTTTAATTTAATAACTATTTCTTATTTAATTGTGAAAGTACGTTGTAAATGTAATTAAATTCAATAAGTTACTGTTTAAAACTAAAAAATACAAGTATACGAGTGTGTTTGCGAAATACGTTGGATACCGCAGCTGTCACTCAACTCAAACAAAGGATTCGAATTTGAATTCGAAAACTGCGGATCGTCCACACATTTACCGGGGAGTATACTGTTTTTATTCCTTCATTACACGCTAGGCATTAAGTTTCTAACAAAAAATTTACTTCTAAGGTTAGAAATTACAAAGACAAACTTTCTCTCTTGAGTTGGTTTGCTTTGTCTTCATTTACCTAGTGTAACCAAAGTTGAAGCCCTATAGCCATAGCCAAGGGCATTTGAAAGTACTATGCTGAGTATTTTAGGCAAAATACTGTGTGTAAATTAATACACTTAGGTATAATTTTGCAAAAAAAGAAACTACCTTCCTACCTTGTAAAACAGTTAACTAAAGTAATTACTTATTGTTGTATTAATCAACAGTAATTTGTTTTCAAATTATAGTAAGTTATTGCATCCTCAATATACCTAATAGATATCTGTTCTATATTGTTTGTATATCCCTGATATACAGCTTTGTGTTGGTCTTCCTACGCTTAACTGTTGTAAAGCTGAACTGATGACTTATACAATAGCCTGACAGCAATATAGTAATAACCAAGTTTAAATACATTTTAAGTAAATATTATAACATAAATTATTTAATTATAATAACTAGGGACTACTAACCAAGAGTTAAATAACTGTTTCATAGTATATACCTAGTATATTATATAACTTTTATTACAATCGTTTAAGCATAGTGATAATTAGGAAAGTAAACTGAATAAAATCATTAAATAATAATCCCCCAATTTCCTACAAGCTGTAAATCTTAGTAGATTAATTTAGTGTTAACATTGTTTTCAGTCGCTGTCACTCCTATTTCACAATGATGACTCGCAGGGCTGTGGCAAAAGACCTGGAAATAAAGCTGAGGCAAGCGCTGAAAGAACTGAAAGCATGTCGCGAGGAAGTCACACAACTCCTGCGTGAACGGGAGGAGACAGAAGAGGAAATACAAAACATGAATGACAAAATTCTACTTTTAAAAAATGAATGCAATACTTTGATTGCTAACAGCGTAGATTTGTTACAAGAAAATAACATTATGAAAGATCAATTGGCACAAACCATGCAATGCAGTATGATTCACGAACAGGCCCTCAATCGCATTTCTGAGTTAGAACATAGCTTGCATGAGGCACAAAGATCTGCTCTCATATTAGAACACTGTAAAGAGGATGAAATATGTAAAAACACTTTGACTTTGTATAGCGAACTTATGGAATGTGGCTCGGGGCCTGCCGTGGAAATACCTGCAAGTACTCCGCAATCAACCTTTTTTATTTTAAACGGTCACAATAAAATAAAAAAGTATGTAAAAATAAACAAAATGATAAAACGCACAAGGAAATTACTCTCCAAGCAAAAAGAAAGGAAAAGTTTAACACAGTTACATAAGGAAAAATTGACTTTAATTAAGGAACTTAAACATAGTGAAGATAACCTTTACTTTGCTAGTCGTATATATGACACTGAAATGTACGAATTACAGTCACAAATTTCGTTCTTGCAGGATTCTCTAGCTAGTATGACCAAAAAATATGAACTGTCTGAAAAAGAACATAGTGAACATATTTCAGCAGCTCAAACATTAATTCATTTGGCTAACTATAGGGAGGGGCAGTTTGACTCTTCCATAAAGACACCTCAGTGTGACTGTGCTCTCAGTACGGCATTTACCAATTTGTCGGTAATTAATTTTAACGATAAAACAAAAGATTATCCAAGTGTCAGTTGCGACTTGCAAACAAAGATTAGTACCATTGATAACTGTTTCAATAGGAGAATAGAATGTAAAAAATTGTTAATTTACTCAGATCAACTAGGTCAAGGTCTGAGCAGTATGATTTATAATAAACTTAAACATGACTGTACAGTATCTAACACATGTACACCCGGGGCCTCTTTCACTAATTTAATGAATAATATAAATCATGACTCCTTAGATGATGATACCACATTACTTATATTATGTGGTGATAGCTCTTCTATTACAAAAAGGGACATCAAACTAAGTATAGACATGCTCCTAGAATTGAATAAAAAGAGCAGATGTAAGTACATGCTATGTGCTTTTCCTTACCAGGAGTCCGCTGACTTTGCTACAAATAGACATATATACGACTTGAATGTTCATATGTACAATTTGACATATCGTCATAGTGACGTTATTTTTTATTTAGACATTAATAAATTTATTTCTAGATTTAAGTTGACAGGAGATACTATGTATCTTCCATTAGAATATAAGAGACAAATTGCTACATTGGTAGCTTACAATATACAAGACTCTGCTGCAGTACTATGTACAAAGCAGAATGTTGACATATTAACCAATGTTGGTGTTGACATTTCTAATGTTAGTTGTAATTTAAACTAAACTGTGAGACAACGGCCAGTGTCAAACGTTTCAGCATTTTTCATCAAAATATGCAAGGCCTGGCCAGCAAACTATTAGAATTGGAACTTTTTTTAGAAAATGAGTGCATTGATGTGTTATGCTTAACAGAACATTGGTTTGAACAAAAACATAACGTTTAAATAAATTTTAACAATTATACTATAAACAGTGTGTACGCCCGTAAGGCAGCCATCCGTGGGGGCAGTATAATCTTAACTCGAAATGGTTTGAAATGTAAAGAACGAAAATATATTGATCTTACTGTGGAACGAGAGGTTGAGTTGTCGTGTATTGAACTCGAGAGGTTCATTATAGTTTGTGTATACATTCCTCCTACATCAGACTACAATTTACTTGAGTCTATTTTGGAGGACGTTTTGCATAAAGTAAGCCTGAGTAATAAAAAAATTGTAGTATGTGGTGACTTTAATGTAGACCTATTGAAAAATGACAAAGAGAGCGTTGGATTTATTAACTTGTTTAAATCATTTGCTTGCGAGTATTTATTTCTTGAACCAACCAGAGTCACCGAATCATCAGCCACATGTCTTGATAATGTTTTCTGTAGTTGCGAAGCTCTTGAAAAATCCGTGGTTAAAAAAATATCATTTGATCATTTTGGCTTATTGGCCGTTTATAAAGATTATGATTTAAATACTAAATTGCCGAAAGTAACCTATAGACCTTCCTCAAAATCGAAAATAGAAGCATTTAAAACAAACGTCTCTAAAAAGATGCCAATTATTTGTGATGAGGGAGCAAATCCAAATATATTATATGATAAATTGTTTAAGGCTATAGACACGGAATTTAATAAAACATTTAAAATTAAAAAGCGTAGCATTAGTTATAAGAAAAAATTCTGTGAATGGGCCACTGTAGGAATTTATAAAAGTAGAAATAAATTATATGGATTAAAATATTTAAAAAAGTATGTGCATGTGCGAAGTCTAAATATTTATGTAAACAAATCGCCGATTCCGGAGATAAAATAAAAACGGCCTGGAAAATTATTAATCAGGAAACGGGTAAAATTAAACAACGTAATAATGAATCATTAAAATTACAATTTAATAACCAAAAGCTTGAGACAGATGCAGAAGTTGCTCAATGCTTTAAAGATTTTTTTACTGACATCCCGGTTAAGACAACTGCCTCGCTCAAATCATCGCCTCAAAAAGCCTAAAAGATATTACGCGATAATATACCTGAATGTAGCGATACTTTATTATTTGAATATGTGACACCCCAAAATATTGTCGACGCTTTTAAAGAATTAAACTTTAAAAAAACTAGGGATTTATGGGATATGTCCGTATCCCTAGTAACGCATATTATAGAGGATATAGCTCCTAACCTGGCGTTAATATTTAATGAATGTGTAGATACAGGAACATTTCCCGATTTGATGAAATATAGTAAAGTTATTCCATTGCATAAGATAGAAAGTAAAGACAATCCTAATAACTTTCGTCCAATTTCAATCCTTCCAGTTCTTAGCAAAATTTTTGAAAAGTTAATTTTTAAACAATTAGTCTCGTATTTTAATAGAAAAAACCTTTTCCATAGTGAATAGTACGGATTCACCAAAGGTCGTTCTACTACAGATGCCGGCGTAGCTTTGTTGACGCATATTTTAGGGGCATGGGAAAAGTCACAAAATGCAATAGGAGTTTTTTGTGATCTATCTAAGGCGTTTGATTGTGTTGACCATGAAACTCTATTAAATAAATTAAATTATTATGGAGTAAAAAACGTATCTTTGGAATTGATAAAATCATATTAACTAATAGGATTCAAAAAGTTAGTTTAAATGGTGTAAAATCTAGTGGGTCGTATGTCAAAATGGGAATTCCTCAAGGATCCATCCTAGGGCCGTTGTTATTCCTGATCTATATTAATGATTTACCTTTCTACGCCAGTGCTTGTAAAACAGTGTTATTTGCTGATGATACATCACTTGTTTTTCGAGTTGATAGACAGAAGACAAATTTTGACGATGTAAATGACACTCTTGCCCAGGTATTAGATTGGTTTACTGCTAATAATCTTGTGCTTAATGCCAAAAAAACTAAATGTATCAAATTTTGCACCCCTAATGTTAGACATGTGCCAACTAACATAGTTGTTAATAATGAAACGGTAGAATTCGTTGACTCAACAAAATTTCTAGGAATAACTCTTGACTCGAAGTTGCAATGGGGTCCCCATATAAAAACTCTTGCTGGTAAGCTTAGCTCCGCAGCATACGCCGTTTGGCGAATAAGACAACTTACAGATGTCGAAACAGCACGTCTTGTTTATTTTAGCTATTTTCACAGTATAATGTCTTACGGGATATTACTTTGGGGAAAGGGAGCAGACATCAACACAATTTTCGTTCTGCAAAAGCGTGCTATTCGATCTATCTATAAACTTGGGGCTAGGGATTCCTTGAGAGAATTATTCAAAGAAATTGGAATATTAACTGTTGCGTCACAATATATTTTCGCCAACATACTTCATGTACATAAAAATATTCAAAAGTATGTTAAAAACTGTCATGTACATAAATACAACACAAGAAATAAGAATAAACTTGTCACGGGAGCTTTTAGACTACAGAAAACTAGTAATTCATTCTTAGGCCTTAGTATTCGTTTATACAACATAATACCAGAAAGTATAACAGCTTTGCCCTTTCTAAAATTCAAAGAGCTTACAAAAAATATCTTATTAAAAAGAGCTTACTATAATATTAATGATTATTTAATGGATAAGAAAGCGTGGAGTCTAGACCTCGTGTGAGATACAGGACCTCCCCAAAATAAAATTGTTTAATTGCCTATTTAATCATATTTAAGGTAACCCACATACCTCAATGTAAAACATGTAAATGTTTGCGATCGACAGGTGGTGGACAGTTATTGTTGTATTTATTTTTGACAAAGTCTACGAGCCCGAGTAAGTCATGCTCACTCAAATGTTCAAACTAGTGGCGGCGTCGTGTGTCGGGTCGTTGAATTCCCTTTAATATGGTTGAGTTTAACGATGGCTGATCCATGCGTCAACTCGTGAACGGGTGCTGCTAGGGGGGACAGGTCTGCTCGGCCTCTTTGAGACTACTGTGTATAATGTAAAATATTATCATTGCACACTCGATCGCTAACATAATATGTTCCAAAAAATAATAATGTACCTATATAATAAAAATTGTAATCATAAAATGAAAAAAAATGATAAATGAAGAAATTAGATGATAATTGATAAAGATAGATGATAAAATAAAAAAGCCCTTCAGGCGAGTAGGCGACCAATACTGTTGAAAAGAGTTTCTTTTGGCGTTTCTTCTCTGCAGTGGTCGGTTCCGAAACGCTAGTAGTCTGTAGCTTTTGCACATTAAGTAATAATATAAATATGACTAAATTAGATCCTTTAAAATGTGATTTGACGTGAAAAAGTGCCTGCAAAGGTCTATTTTCTGAATAAACGTTTTGAATTTTTGAATTTTTGACACAACACATTTTTTAAGCAGTCGAGTAAAGAATACGAAATTTCATCTTAGCGATTGTGCTGTTGGCGAAATAACAATTACTTCAAAAATATTTTAGGAATCATCAATACAATAGGAATTAACAATTAACAATGCAAATTTCGAAATAAAATCGGTAAAATGAAAGCAAAATAGTTTGAAAACAAAAAATGTTTCTCTAAATATTCATTTCATCGTGTAAAAACAAATTTTAAACGAACCTCATTTGAATATACGATGAACACATTACCAAGCAATTTTTGTGTCATTTACATTCCTAATATAAAAGTGTTTAACAAAAATATCTAGAGAATAAAAATTCAATAGAGAAACCTGTCTGGGGTGTGAAAATTGGTACAATTTTCCATTATTCCAGTTTTTCCATTCGTAAAAGGTTAGTCTATTGTTTTAAAAGGACTAGTGTTATTGCCCGCTAATGACCTTTTGCGATACTGGGAAAATAGGTTTGTTACGCGGCTAGGGTCCTACTCTGTATCCACGGCTTTTTTCCAATAGTATCGGACGAAAGACACGCTATGTCTAATTATATATGATATTCCACTTCGTGTCGATTATACTCTGATACCTCTCCAACCGGTCTGGCCAGCGAAGAGAGTGTAGGCCAAATCCTCTGTCTGCTCTGGCCAAGTATAGATCCGATCATGTTCCTGCAGTGGAGACTAAAAATAACTGATAATGATGATGATGATACTCTGTTAACGATGTGAGACGGGTGGAGATGGTTAAGGTTTGCTAATGGAACTTCTCTGCATTCAACTTTGATGAATGAATGATTATCTTTACAAATTTAGTACAAGACGCGGCTTTATCGCTTAAAGCGATCTCTTCTAACCCAAGCAGAGATAGAGACAATTACATAAAACATGGACAGCTACAGACTTTAACCCTATTATTTCTGCTATTGTGTGCAACTATAAGCAACTAAAAGATCCCAAACTTTATGACCAGCTCACTAATGTTGTTATAACAGGTTGTAACAATCGTCTGTATAGATACCATCTCGTTTATTCTTCCTCTTTGGCGGCACTTTGGATTTTGCTGATCTTTGTTGACTATGATAACATCTTATTGTTATTTTGAATACTTATTTTGGGCAGTTAGATGACCCAGTGGGTGAACGCTTATGAACTCTCACGTACGATAAGGTGTGCTCATCACTTCCTTACCACAAGTGGCATAAAAAGTTTCTCGCTTCTCCATGCCATGGCGGTGGGCACATTATAACTAATTTTGGCTGTCACTATTTGATGACAGTATCTTAGCTATTTTAAGTATTAAAAGCATCTTAATCTAACACCAGCGATTACCATTTACTCATGAAAAAAGGACATCGTACCAAAAAATTAAAATGTAAACCCCAGCACTTCTTGTTTTTTCGTATCGGTGGCAAACAAATACTGCAATGCAAACACGTGGCGTAGATACGGTCTGATATCGTAAAAGTTTTTAAAGAGTAGGCCCTCAGGCTTATTAAAATGGCAATGACTTAATAATTACCTGTGAGTAGAGATTGCTGGCGGAATAATTAAATTAGGCTTTTGGTCTCTAAGTAATCACAGTGAATTTAAAACTGTGAGATGGGAGTCTCACTTAGCGACTCATGTACCTATCAATTGTCGTTGTTAACTTATATCAAATGCCTTAAGTGACACCAGTCAAAAATAAAAAGAGGAATGGATACCCAGCTATGACCTTAATGATAAGGTGAAATTGTCGGTCATTATAGGTAATATCCTGCCTAACGTAGGCAGCACGAACCAAACCCACGCCACGCTGCTAAATCGACCCATGGTCACTTCACTCACTATACCCTAAGCAATGGAAGCGTCGCTAAACGCCCGGTGAAGTAGCGAAAGCTCACTTGGAGCGAGATACATAGTCAATTCAAAAAAAAAATTGAATCGCCAGTGTCCTAGCGGTGTAAGTGTTGGAATTAAGACGCACACGATCCAAGTTCACTTCACTTACTATGCTCTTTGTAGAGGTAGCAGTGATAGCTGATTAGTCGAAGCAGATGAAACGCACACGTTTGTAAGACAGGAGTTTAATTCTTACTCAGCGCGACATGTACCCAGTTTCAAGTTTTCAAACACAAGTTAGTTTCAGCTGATATTGCTGTTTTTTTGTTGTTATAAGACGGCAAACGAGCAAGTGAGTCACCTGATGGTAAGCGATCAGCGCTGCCCAAGGATAACTGCACATCAGGTAACAGGAGCGTTGCTAGCCTTTCAATGAGTTGGGGGAAATACATGGGGGAGGAAATGGGGGAAGGATGGGCCTCCAGCTCTCTCACTCAGTCAAATATAATAATAATAATTTCTTTATTGCCAGATAAACGTAAGATATGTTAAATATCATTTGGTGAACGTTAATTTAGATTACACATTATTGACGTCAATAACTTACATAGAGCTAAGTTTACGCTGCTTCCAAGGCGGAGTGCAGAAGGAGCGGCAACAAACTGCACAGCGCATTTTCTCTAAATTATCATCATCATCATCATCAGGTCCTTTTCAGTCTCCACTACAGGAGCACGACCCTCTCTGTACTACTAGGGCCATACTTGGCCAGAGCAGCCAGAGGACTTGGCTTACACTCTCCACGCTAGCCAGACGGGTTGGAGAGGTGTCTTAGATGTTTATAAGCTTTGTTTAGCTTGTATTTCCTAAGTCGCCTTCTACGACATCCACGAGAAGACTTGGAGTGGTCCTAATCTACTCTGCCGGATACCACACGGCTAATTATGCTAATATTCTCCAAATTATGTCAACTTACAATCTACAATATACTGGGAACTGAATGTGTAGACTTGAGCTTACATCGTCATGTCATAAAATAAAATAAAATTTGTCACTCACCGAACGAAGCACAGCGGTAAACGTTGATACAGAAAAAGAAGAAGAATTAGCTGTAGCCAAAAAAAAATATGACCTTATAGTTATGCTTCATACCTGGTTTATCCAAATCGCTGAGGAAGTCGTCGGTCTCGGTGTAGGCCGTTGTCCTGCCCAATGCAGCTAGCACGGACAGCCAAACCCACGCGGCGCCCCTCCGCACCACTCGACCCATGGTCACTTCACTTCATCACTTCACTCACCACACTACACTGACACTACACTTTTGTTTGGTAGGGTTACCTGTGGACAAAGGAAAACATCTCTGATTAATAAGTCAATACCAACATTTTTTAACGATATAATTAACACTTACTCGTTGGTAAAACACAGGAGAATGTTTTACCTGAACCAGAGTAAATGCTGAAAAATATCTCTGACTAAACAATACAAAAATCATTTTCTTCCAATTACGCTGCAATTCTATTGTAACTGCGCTACATATCCAGCTCAAGGCGAAACATTGCTGCTCTAGAGCAGAAAAAAAATATGGAAATCCCTTACTGCACTGTTTAGTTTTTTTTTTAATGGCGTGACCATAAGTGTCACTTGTCACAAAAAAGGTTGGCCAACCTGACGGGCGGCTACTCCATAAGTAGCCTGTGAAGTGACATTGCCTGAATTAAAAAAATATATGCCGTCAAACTTGGCTTTTCGTTGATTCTGTTTTCACCAACCACAGCTACCAGTCCTCTAAATCTCATTTCATATAAAATATAACTAAGTATCTGTAACTTACAATTTTTTATGTTTTTAAGGAAATTAGTAAGATATATCAGAAAAGCAGATATTTTATTGCGAAATAGTCTAAAATTTAAAAATCCACTCACTACACAAAAGTATCTAGAGGAGGCAAATGGCCGAGCAGTGGCCTTGGCCTCATACTGGGCAAAGTTGCAGGCAAAAGACAACGACTCAAAAAGAAGAGGAAGTCGAAAAATAATAATAATCGTGATTAGAAACAGTTTCGTATTTCATTGATTCTATTTCCTGAATAACCCTTCTTCTTTGTAAGATAAAACGTGTTAATGTGGCAATATTCGAAACATTATACATTCCATTAGCAGCAGATACAACAAGCTATACAAAACAGTATAAGACCATAAAGCAGAAACAGAATACATAATATTAGCCAACATTATGAATGCAGGTGCAAAAACTTCATTTTTATTCAAGGGCCAGCGCGAATTTTACGCCGTTCGTGTTAATAAAGCTGGAGTTAGACTTTATGCTGTAATATATAGTATATCTCATGAAATGATATTTCAAGAGGTTTCTATCTTCTTCTTTCATCAAGTCGTAAAATGGCTATACGTCGACCAGTGCATTGCTGCCGTGATTTTCTGTTCATTTGCTTTATTCAGATCGTTTGATCGTTTGATTGTTGAGAGCAAGAAGTTTAGTGATCCATACATTGGACAGCACCACAGTCACACTTGTTATAGTTATCAATCGTATCAAACTACGTCCCAAGTACCTTAGTTGTTTAGTCCTTTCCATTCTTCTTTAAGAAGTTATATTTTTAGAATTTTTTCGGCGATAAATGAAACTTGGTGGAGAAACACCCTTCTGATGTATATCCCTGTATCCATATTCATTGGACGGCCATTTTAATGAGTTATTGCGATATTTTCAGCAAGATTTTAATTTCAAACACTAAAACTATTTAGTATGTGCATTTTAATATGATGCGAAAAGTTTCGGTTAGATAATAAACCCAAACATGTTTTGTTTCGAGTCTGTTTGCATATGCCGCGTGATTTATGTTAGGTCAGGAAAATGTAAGTTAGTAGTTTTAAAATTTTTAAATTTAGCGAACATTAAAATATAAGGGAAATGTGGTTTATTGTATAAACAATTTTCTCATTTTGTGAATAATGATAGTGTTTTTGGGGTCTTGCACCTTACTTACTTACTTCCTGGATGCTACAACTATTTATGGGTCTTGGCTTCCTTCAAAATCTTCTTCCATTTCACTCTGTCTGTGTTTTGTTGCTTAATCTCTTCAGGTATTCCTCTAGACAATCCTTTCACCGCTTTTTCAGCCGTCCTCGGGTCTTTTCTATTGTGGGGTCATCCATTCTTTCTAAATGACCTGCCCATCGCAACCTTTGTGACTTGCAGTACCTGACGATTCAAAAGATCTGAAGGTCTTGTACCTCAGAAGTAAAAAGGATACCTTTCAGGATCACTTGTTTCACGATCTGTACGTTTTGCCATGTTTATGTCAAGATCCCTTTTTTCAGAAACTATAAAATAGTTTCACAGAACAATTGTTAACACCATATTTATATATAAGTTATTATTATTAAGCTTTTATTTGCCAACAGTTACAGTTATTACATGTAATAGTGTTCACTTCATTATTAGTCTTTTGCAGTTGTTGGCGTGTCTTGTGACACAAAAGCCACCTCCAGCGCTTTCCATTCCTCTCTGATTTAGCTTTGCGGCACCATAGGGGGCCCGCTGTTTTTTAATATTGTCACACCATCTTTTATATATAAGTTACTGCATAATAAATAACTAAAATAATAAATAATTTGTGTTTATAAGTATGTTTTTTTGTTTCCCTTCCCCCATCCCGTTTAAGGAAACCCAAAGTGAAGTTACGCTTACATTCAATACTTTCTGCATTTTTTTTTTAGCTTTCCTTAAAACTTTATATTATCTCTAATTTTAAAATACTATACAGGTTATAATACTTTTACTTTTTCATATAAAATATGCAAAACCTCCTATTAAGAGGCCGGTGAACAGATACTTGACAGGCCGTAGCTGAAAATCAGTGAGTTGCCCTCTGGGCAGCACTAGCACTGAGCTATGACCTTTTTGGATTGCTGCAGCACACAGATACAAAGGTGCGTCTTTTCTGTATGTGGTGTTTTTCTTCTTCACGTTATGTATTTTTGTATTTCTCCTGTGTATGTGTGTGACTTCAGCTACAAATAAATATCTATCTAAATAGATAGATAGATAAGTGATTTATTTTTACCCATTCAAACGTAATACCAAAATAATTTTCAATTCAAGAATATTTCAACATATATATGCTGTTATTCGGATTAAGACAGTATTTATCTAGGGTCCCATTAATTTTTTTATTTCAAAATATTCACCTACTTCAAAATATATGCGATTACATTTCGTACATTTTTAGGACAATAACGACGTATTTTCCGTCTATTTGTTTTGTATTACAAATTCAATCAATTGTAATTATAATAGAACCACAGGTTATATTGTCTAGTTGTACAATGCCATATAGATAATGAAAATATAATAAAGTTTCATTCATCATTTTTGGTATTCGCACATACAACATAATTTCTTAAAAATTTGGAAAAGACATATTGCTGGACGCTCGCACGGGGGATTGACGCGGCGGCGGCTTGGGGAGCAGGGGGAACGGTAAGCATTGTTGTGAGTGTCCAACGAATTTTGATACTCGCCTCGAATTTTATTTTGATCTGGCGCGTCGCCGGCTTCTTAAGAGCCCGCCATATGCCAGGCGGCGTGGCGATACAAACGCGGATGGTCTAAACGCGTTGGCTACTTTGGATATTTACGTTTTTCAGGAATATTCAATTCAATTTAGGGTTATTCGAAAAAGAAAAACATATGATGGCTGCCTTATCTGTAATGCAATAATAATCAAAAGTTTCAAGGTAAATTTTAATGTATTTGGTGAATAATGCTATATACCGAGTAAATTAGACGTGATTTGGAGACCACTTTGCAATTTTTTTCTATCGAGAAAATTTAACGCAATCGTGTTTTTGAGTCATATAGTTACCAGAGTTAGTCCTGAACTTTGCTGCATTTTTATTTCAACTTGAGTATTTAATTATTATTGATATAACAGTCAATCATGTAAAGCAGTGTGAGGTAGTACGGGCCCTTAAGTATGCACGTAATAGGAATTCTATCATGTGGTGCTCAGAATTAGCACTAGATGGATTTTGATTATTTTTAAATCTCATAAATAACTTGGTAGAATATGTAATAAATAAGATTTAAAAATAAACGTCAAAACTCTCCATATTAGTATTTGTAATTATAGAATGTATTTCTTCAAATCCCGTAATGCAAATTGATTAACTAGACTCAACGTCACAAAATCAAGCAAAGATACACAAACCCACGCGACGTCTGTCACTCCAAAAATAAACATTCAACCCGAAGCTACACACCCAATTTCGCAAATCGTACCTTCAAAAGCCAGATGTCGCTCCCGAATAAAGTGGCCGTCGCCCAACTATTTGTATTCCACGCCGCAGCGTGATCCGGGTGCGTCTGTCACGCTGCGGTCATCCGGATAGGGTTACAACGTGTTACGTGTTACATCTTCATACCATATGCTTTGTGAGTTTTGAATTGGAATTTCAATGCTTATGTCATGGTTACGTGATGTTATAAGTTTATGCCATTTTGCTTTAAAGTATTTTTTGATTGATTATTTTAGAATGTCAACACGCCAGCCTGCGACACGAGAGTGCCCGGGTTCGATCCCCGGCCAGGTCAAGATGGAAACTGATTTTTTTCAGAGTGGCCTGGGTCTTGGATGTGTATCTATATATGTATTTGTTATAAAATACTACTATCGTTGAGTTAGTAGTCCATAACACAAGTCTCGAACTTACTTTGGGGCTAGTTCCATTGTATGTTTGATTTGTCCATTAACAAATTAATAAAGCTAGGGGAGCTTTATTGAAATCTGGTAATCAGAATCCCTAATAGAACACAGTATTGCAAGAAAAAAAGGTGAAAAACGAATTAGAAAATTAGGTTTCCCATACAAAGTCGCCGATCAGCTGGACGAATTTCTATGATAGGTTAAATTAATTTTTTCGTTTTTACCTTTTTTTCTTACAATTCTGTATTCCATAAGGGATTGATTTCAATATAGCTAGGGAGTTCAAAATCAGGCTGGATGTATTTATATTATTATTATTGCAACTGCAGTTGTGCACAATAAAGTGGTGAAAATCAATCATACTTTCTCGCCTGATACTGTACGAGCTATCATCGTACAGTGTCAGCATTTTCACCAAACACATTACTTCCCATTTCTCTTTTAGGGTTCCGTATCTAAGGGATAAAAACGGTACTCTATTAATATCGCTCCGCTGTCCATCCATCCGTCTGTCTGTCTGTCTGTCTGTTACTCAGTACCTCATGAACTCTGTATCTCATGTACCGTGATAGTTAAACAGTTAAAATTTTCACAGATGATGTATTTCTGTTGCTGCCATAACAACAAATACTAAAAAATAAAATAATTATTTAAGGGGGCTCCCATAAAACAAACGTGATTTATTTGCTTGTTTTTGCTCGATATTGTTAAAGACAACCGGTAGCTGGAAATATTCACAGAATATTTAGTTTAATATTTACTTCAAAAAGAAATAATTAAATAAAAATAAAATTAATATTAATGGGGGGCTTTAGGGCCATACAACAGACATGATATTTTGCCGTTTTTATAGATAACGGTACGGAACCCTTCGTGCGCGAGTCAGACTCGCACTTGGCCGGTTTTATATTCAGTTTTCAAAAGGTCGGCAAGAGCACCGCGCGTACACATTAAATATCATATTTTATCATAAGCATTGACTCTCAAATACAGTTTTCAACAAATAACAAGTGTAATCTTTTACATCTTAGTTTCGGGGGTTAAAGCCCGAACATTGGTCCTTCGAGCTTTTCGAAAAGCAAGACCTTTTACGGTTTCCACGTGGCAAGTTATGAAGGTTCGTGTTCGCGTGTGAGAACGTGATAGTGGTTCCGTGCAGCTATTGGATACAGTAAATTATAACACGTGTTCATCAAGGATCGGATTATCATGGTTTCCGATCATCAAGTATCACCAGGGGCAATAACGCCTCCGATCATCAGGTACAGTGCGACACATACCACTCGCCCTTCTACACTTCAGATCTATCAAACAAAATCTTTCCTTTTATTTTTTTCGTTCATCATTGAACATAATCCTAACTAATATTATAAATGCAAAAGTGAGTTTGTTTGTTTGTTTATTTGTTTGTTTGTTTGTTACGCTTTCACGCCGTAACTACTAAACCGATCTTCGTGAAATTTCGCATACATGTTCTCTGGAGTACGGAGAAGGACATAGGCTACCTTTTATCCCGGGAAAAAGCTGTTTAAACATTCTTTTGCTATTCCCGGGAGATTGAAATTGACGCGGGCAGAGCCGCGGGCGAAAGCTAGTAATAAATCAATAAATATATACGGACAAATCACACAGATTGAGCTAGCCCCAAAGTAAGTTCGAGACTTGTGTTATGGGATACTAACTCAACGATACCATATTTTATAACAAATACATATATAGATAAACATCCAAGACCCAGGCCAATCTGAAAAAGATTATTTTCCATCTTGACCTGGCCGGGGATCGAACCCGGGCACTCTCGTGTCGCAGGCTGACGTGTTGGCCACTGCGCCACGGAGCTAGCTTAGGATTTAACATGAAAGACATTCTCACTATCAGCAGCAAATTTCTAAGGTTATCGAATATTGGTGTATGATAATTTAAACAAGATATTAGTGGAGGCTCTGTACTGGCCGTCAATCAGCTATTTGTATTCCAAACCGCAGCGTGATCCGGACGCATCTGTCACACAGGAATCATCCGGATAAGGTAACATAATGTTTCGTGTTACATCTTTATATTACATACTTAGCTAGTTCTGAATTTATAGAGTTTTAGTACATATGTTATTATGTTTACATAAGTTTAGATTTTATTACCTAATATGACACTTTCTTGCGTAAAACGAAAATGTATTGTATTTTCGTTGCCGCTTGTTTCGTATTTGTTGCGGTCATTTAAAATAAAAAGAACATTTGCAACCCTATCAAGATAGAGAGTTTCCTATGACTTTTAAGAGGGGCAGACAAATCGAAATGGAGATGCTTATTATCGCAGCCCAAGACTCACTTTGGGTCACTGCGCCATCTTAGTTAGTTAGTTACCTCTATGGTTTAGTGGTGCCTTCGAATTAGGGTCTTGGATTCCATCCCCGGTCAGGTCAAGATAAAAAACTATCTTTCTCAGATTGACTTAGGTCTTGTTAGATCTATATATGAATCTTTTATAAAATATAGTATTGCTGAGTTAGTTAAATTCAAAACTTACTGCAGTGTCTGTGTGATTTGTCCCTATATATTTATTTATTTATTATTATTATATGTTACTTTTAACATTCAAGAGCATTAAAATAATCTCACTCACGCTCTCCATTGAGATATTCTAAGGTTGAAGTAGTATGATTTGTTCACCATAAGATAATACTATTACATACACAATAATAAACGCTAATACTTAAAATAACAGTAATAAATGAAAAAAAATAAAAACTAAATCTAAACAACAATAAAAAAACCGGCCAAGTGCGAGTTGGACTCGCGCACCAATGGTTCCGTACCGTTATCTATAAAAACGGCAAAAAAAATCATGTCTGTTGTATGGGAGCCCCTTTAAATATTTAATTTATTCTATTTTTAAGTATTTGTTTTTATAGCGGCAAAGAAGTACATCATCTGTGTAAATTTCAATTGTCTAACTATCACGGATCATGAGATACAGCCTGGTGACAGACGGTTTTACCCTTTAGGTATGGAACCCTAAAAAAGTTAAAAAATAAAGAAAAAGAAGTATTGATTTTAAATTGTACAATAATTTGTACGAAATATATGAATAATAATAATAATCATTTATTTTTCTCTCTACATACATCATCATCAAGTACTTTTTAGTCTCCACTACAGGAGCACGACCTTCTCTGTACTTCTAGAGCCATACTTGGCCAGAGCAGCCAGAGGACTTGGCCTACACTCTCCACGCTGGCCAGACGGGTTGTAGAAGGATATTCTACATACATGATATATCTTAATTACATACATTGATAATATATCGTTCCTGTTTTTATATTTAAAACGAAATGAGAGTAGAAAGTTAAAATCGAAAATATGTGATGAAAAAATTTCGCCACAGGTAGGATTTGAACCTACAACCTTCGACATCTAGCCCGTCGATGCTTAATATTAAACCGAGCATTGTAATGCTATTAATATAATTAAGAGAGTAGAAAGGTGATGATTTCTCACAAACGGCATTGGATTTTTAATTTAAATAGTATTAAACCTAAGTCTACTCAGCTACCTGCATAAACTAGTTCTGGATGCTAGTTAAATGTGTAAAAGTTTGTTAACAAGACTACGCTGGACTTCACTTCCAATCTTGTTTCATTTGGAAACTTTGTATTAGCTTTTCCATTTTATTAAAAAGTAGCGTAGACTTTGCACGGATATACTATATACAGCTGAGCAAAAATCTATGGAATCAAACTAATGGAATCAATCTTTTTTGATTCCATTTTCTACCTATACTTATCTTTTCCGTGCTGGTCTGGGAGAAAAGAAAAAACGTAGAATGTATCAGCTGCTTCTGTTCCCGCGCAGATCGTAAAAGCCGATCGAGGGAACGGGCGAAAATCTGAGGAATCATGTTAATAGGCGATGCGGCTTAGAATGAGCTATAAAATTGAATACAAACAAAAGATTTAAATGCACAATGGGCGGTCTTTTAGCTAAAAGCGATTTCTTCCAGAGTTTGCCTGTATTTATGTATACAGCTATAGTTTCTTTTTAAAAAAAAATCCGCATTAGTAATCTCACTTATATTTAAATTTGTAATCAAATGGCAATCCAAACTAATACTTAAATGCTTAATTAACTAAATAGTAGACGCCTAAACAGCTTCAAATAAACATCTGCCAGCAGCGATTATCACAATATACATGAACAATACTATTGTTTTAAAAAAAATGGATAACACGACACTCTTTGCAATAAATTATAGCCTACTAGCTGCTGCCCGCGGCTCCGCCCGCATTAGTGTCGATCCTTCGGGAACAGTAGAATTTCTCGGAATTAATCATACCATACCCTATGTCCTTCCCGGGTCTCAAACTACCTCCATACCAAATTTCATTATTATTTATCAATGTTATTTTACAAAGTTCATTCAAATGACGATAACTTTTTTTTAATAAACCGATTTTGATGAAACAATCTTTAAATGTTATGCTGGGTTAAAACAAAGCAATTGGTGAAAGTTTGAAGTAAATCGGTTCAGTATTTTCGGAGATAATCGTGATCATACATACAGACAGACAGACAGACAAAAAATTCGATTTTTTTTTTGCTTTCTATTATTATTTTTAACTGTCCCTCTATCCATTTCAGTCAAAAATTCTAAATGTACAAACAAAATATTTTTACTGTTTTATTATATGTATACCTAGATGTTTTATTATATGTATAGATGACACTTAGGAGGATGTAAAGATTCTTATGATACCATGTACATTCAAATTCGTTTAGGGCATTTAGAAGTTATGGTGAAATAAAAAACTTACATACATGAAGTCGAAAACAAATACACCCTTTATTGGTTGTCCTGGTGTGAAAACAATAAACACTGACAGTATACATAAATTCGTTGGAAATAAATCTTAAAACTGTCTATAATGAATATGAACCTTTTTCTAAAGTTAAGTAAAGACCTCATCATCATCATCAGGTCCCCTTTAGTCCCCACTACAGGAGCACGACCCTCTCTGTACTACTAGGGCCATACTTGGCCAGAGCAACCAGAGGACATGGCCTACACTCTCCACGCTGGCCAGACGGGTTGGAGAGGTCTCTTAGATGTTTCTAAGCTTTGTTTAGCTTGAATTTCCTAAGTCGCCTTCTACGACATCCACGGGAAGACTTGGAGTGGCCCTATTCTGCTCTGCCGGATACCACACGGCAAGTAAAGACCTGAAGTGCTTTAATTAGCTTAAAACCTCAGAACAGTCCTCACCTTCCAATTTCTTAACATAACGACCAGCCTCGCACGGTAACGTCAACATTTCTCACAACTACGGTGACAATGCGTTGGAGGTAATCGGGACACCTCCAGGTACTTTAATCTGATTTTCTTGAATTTACCATTCGAAAATGACATGTCTTTTCCCGTTTGTGCAGTAAATGTAGTTTGGTGTGGATCATAAGGGTTGACTTGTGAAATTGCTCTTGTTCGCGCTTTCTCCAGGGTGCCAGCTGAAAATCAGCAGTTGCACTCACAGAGAAACATTTTGCTGAGCTGTAGCCCTTTTGTGCTACTGTAGCACACAGCTGCATGCCTTAGATTTCAGTTTTAATTACTTTAATTGTTTTTTATTTATTTAATGTCGCTGTATGTATATGTGTAATACAGATGAACAAATAAATACTTTATCTATCTATCTATATATCTACTTCACATTTTATCAAGTATGCTGTAGGGTTATTAATATGCGAATTACGGGCTACTCACGTACTCACTAACATGTTTCAACCTCATCCGGAGGAGGATGCTGTAGGATATGGAAGAATGTTTAGACATCTTAGGGAACATACCTCCACTGGATCACAATGGTTAAGGCGTTTGCTTGTAGACCCGGTCGTGTGTTCGATTCCCACGGGAAGCATACTTTGTATAGTTGTTTCCAGTTTGGTTAGGACATTGCAGGCTTGAATCACCTGATTGTCTAATAATAAAGATGATTCCGTGCTTCGGAAGGCACGTTAAGCTGTTGGTCCCGGCTGCTATCTGGTAGTCTTTAAAGGAACACCACGTCAGAGGCCGAGAAGCGGTTCCGAAGCTGACACCAGGGTGTGCATGGTCGATTAACCGTGACACCTACTCGAAATGAATGAATGAATGAATGAGGAAACACACACATTCTACGTGACCAGTTCAGAGGAAGAGAAGTCTTAAAAAAAATCAGTCATGGTAGAGCCACACTACCGGCATTTTTTGATAGCAGCATGAATGGGCCGACTCGTCCGGGTAAGCAACACACTCTCACATAAAATCAGAGTTTGAATAGAAGAAACTTCTATGCTTCGTTCGATGAGTGAGAGAACCCGAGCCCATCCTTTTCCCTATTTCCTCCCCCAAACTCCTTGAAAGGCCTCCAACGCTCCTGTGAAATTCTAGTATTGCAGTTGTCCATGAGCAGCACTAAACACTTACCATAAGGTGACTCGATTGCTCATTTGCCGTCTAATATCATAAAAAAAGAATGTCACGCCTTGTCGCCCTCGTGACAAGGCGTGACATTCTTAGGTCTCCAGGGCCCAGGTCTCCATCACGTAGTTAATGTCCTGTTATGAAAACCTGCGTTATATTCTAGTTATTTATTAATTTAAAAAATGGGGCATAGTAAAAATATGTTCCCTTATCATACATGACAAATTTATGAAGTTTGAGACAATTTACTTTGCGTGCTTCCGCCACCAGTTAGTTCATGCAAACTATTGCTGGCCAGCGCCCACCCACTACTGTTAGTCCCTTCATACCCGCCACCAATAGTTAATGCATGCAACCCTGGTTGATACTGCTGCATCCGTTGAGGCTGCAGCAATGTCGGCCGTCGTGCTCGCGACACGTGTTTCGCCTCTACACGAGGCATCTTCAGGCAGTGAAACCTAGATGTTGATCGTTCGAATGACAAGCAACTAGAGATGGGCAATCCACCCACCCGGGTTTAAACCCAGTTGGGTAAAAACCGGGTGTTTTGGGTGTTTTGGGTTTAAACCCAATAAGCACCCAATTTTTTGGGTTTTTACGATTTTTTACTTTAATTATGCTACTTCTTGACCTGACTAAGCTGGTGCAGTGGACTACAGTTCCAACCCTTCAGATCCAATTGGTCAACTTCCCTCCCATACTTATGTTTTTGTTTTATGCCCTCATCAAATAATATTTTTTTGCGATAGAGCGAGGCGACATGACCAGAGGATAAAATAAACGGGTATTTTGGATTGTTAGTAGCTCAATAATTTAAATATTGTCGCGAAGCTCCCAGAATGGAATACATACATACATACATATTATCACGCCTCTTTCCCATGGGGGTAGGCAGAGACTATAGATCTCCACTTGCTACGATCCTTACAAATCTCTTTTGCTTCATCTACATCCATCACTCTTTTCAGGCATGCTCGCCGGTTTCGGGTACTCCTTATTTCTCCTTTTGCAAGAACCTTTGCAATTTGGTCACGATACGTTCGTCGAGGCCGGCCCTGACCGACTGTCCCAACCACATGTGCCGTATATATACCTTTCGTAAGTCTCTTTTCATCCATCCTCTCTACATGTCCAAACCATCTCAACATTCCTTTCTCAATTTTTGACACTATATCGTCTTTCACTCCACACCGATCCCTTATTACATCATTTCGTAAACGATCTTTCATATTTACTCCACATATACTTCTTAACGCTCGCATTTCAACTGCATTTATTCTGCTTTCATTCTTTGTCTGCCATACCCAACTTTCACTACCATACATCAGAGTTGGCAGCAACACTCCATCATGGACAGCCAGACGCGCCTTCTCGGACACTTTTCTGCTATTCATAAAGGAATGTAGTGCCCCATTCACTCGATTACCTGCAGCCACCCTGTTCTCAATATCACTTTCGTGTCTTCCATCTCTCGTAAATACACAACCTAAGTATACGAAATCTTTCACTTGTTCCACTCTTTCTCCATTTATAAAAATATTACATCCTGTTATACTTTCATCCCGTTCAAAAACAATGACTTTCGTCATTGTCAGAATGGAATAGTCTAGAACTTATCCGAACACCGTCTGTCGCGCTCATAAATGTTATATCTTGCTCACACATATGTATTCTAGGTTAGCGGGAATACACACTATCGAACATTCTGGCAGTCGGAACCGAAACTATATGGAACTAGAGACAAAACTATTATGAGGGTACGGAAGGGGCCACCGTCATTCAGTTGACCGCGAGTATTCGAAGCGAACGATTCCAATACGAGTGCGAGTAATAACAGTGACCGCAAGGCCACGAGTACGCGCGTCGCGTGGCTGCGACAGGTTTCAGAGGCAGGCGCACGCGGCAGAGGCAAACGCCAGCGCCAAGGTGTTCACGAGAGAGGGCGGCAAGGAAAGTGGACGTATTCAGATCAAAGAATAATACATAAATTTTTTGAATAATACCATTACTTATTGTTTTGACCGTGTTGAAGGATTCATTTATGATACATGCTTTTTAACCGACTTCAAAAATGGAAAACGATGTTCGACAGTTTGAATGTTTTCTTACTGACTGATTGGTAGCTTTAGGGTAAGGAATTTGAGGATCTCGAAAATGACGTCAGTCTTGGAATCCAAGATGGCGAACCCGAATTGTTATAAAAAATCGACATGGGTTTCGTTTTCTAGTTTTTTTGGGTGTAGATCTTAAAAAATGATGTCAAGAAAACTGACATCATTTTCGAGATCTACACCCCAAAAAACGTAACAAAGAACACGCATGTCGATTTTTCATCAAAACTCGCGTCCGCCATCTTGAATTCCAAAACTGACGTCATTTTCGAGATTTTCACCCTAAAAACTTAGGAAACGACACCAGTGTCGATTTTTCATGACAAGTCGCGTATGCTATCTAAGATTCCAAAATTGACGTCATTTTCGAGATCTACACCCCAAAAAGCCTTAGAAATAACATCCATGTAAATTTTTCATGACAAGTCACGTCCGCCATCTTGGATTCGAAAACTGACATCATTTTCGAGATCTACACCCCAAAAAACGTAACAAAGAACACGCATGTCGATTTTTCATCAAAACTCGCGTCCGCCATCTTGAATTCCAAAACTGACGTCATTTTTGAGATTTTCACCCTAAAAACTTAGGAAACGACACCAGTGTCGATTTTTCATGACAAGTCGCGTATGCTATCTAAGATTCCAAAATTTACGTCATTTTCGAGATCTACACCCCAAAAAGCCTTAGAAATAACATCAATGTAAATTTTTCATGACAAGTCACGTCCGCCATCTTGGATTCGAAAACTGACATCATTTTCGAGATCTACACCCCAAAAAACGTAAAAAAAGAACACGCATGTCGATTTTTCATCAAAACTCGCGTCCGCCATCTTGAATTCCAAAACTGACGTCATTTTCGAGATTTTCACCCTAAAAACCTAGGAAACGACACCAGTGTCGATTTTTCATGACAAGTCGCGTATGCTATCTAAGATTCCAAAATTGACGTCATTTTCGAGATCTACACCCCATAAAACCTGGAAAACGACATTCATGTCGATTTTTTATGACAAGTTTTTTCTGTAACTCCTAATGTCGTCGCTCGGGTGGAGCGACAACAAAGGGTATATTTTTTTAGGTTAAATGGTATAAGAATTATAACGATAGATAATGCCTCAAGACATTCTGAAGTCATTGTGGAATAAGATGCTCCTGTACATATTTTAATACAAACATAATATCTAAAAATAACAATACACTCATTTTTTTGAAGTCATGTAAAAAGATCAAAAACTCAAATTTCAATACCTACATAAGAAAATATATCATTTTACACCTTAGAATTATTTATTCTTCTAATTACGTCCACCGACTCACTACTGCCGCACAGTCATTGCCGCACTCGTTCTAACATAAGGTCTGACACAGCATGCCGTCTCTTTCTACTTTGGCGCAAAGCTTTTAAAATATTTACGGCAAGCAAAAAACCAACATGTTGGTCAACTGCAACATGAAAACACAGAACTAATTATTTTCATCTCGGTTTTTATTAATAGTAAACTTTTAAAATTTCCTAAAATTTAATTAAGTACGTACCTAATATTTCTTTAAATTATTTTAACGTACAGCAACGTAGAATTGATCATTACAATTTAATAAAAATATATTTTTCATATATTACTAACGTTTTTGACAAATAAAGTAAACACCCAATTTTTTGGGTGTTTATGGGTGTTTAAGGGTGTTTATTGGGTTTTAACCAAAGCACCGGGTTTAAACCCGGTGCTTTGGTTTAAACCCGGTGCTTTGCGGAAAAGCACCATGGGCAAAGCACCGGGTTTAAACCGGGTTTAAACCCGGTGCTTTGCCCATCTCTACAAGCAACGAATGACAAAAATTACGCCGTATTGCCGCCTTTTATACTATCTGGGAGAAGGGAAGGGGATTGATCGTAATTTTGGTTTTGTATTGAAAATATATTTAATAATGGGGAATTATTCAAATCTATTTGTTTATTTATTTATAGCGAAAGCTCACTTGGAGCTAGCTACACAGTCATTTAAAAAAAAAAAAAAAAAAAATTTTTGTCATTCGTTGCTTGTCATTCGAACGATCAACATCTAGGTTTCACTGCCTGAAGATGCCTCGTGTAGAGGCGAAACACGTGTCGCGAGCACGACGGCCGACATTGCTGCAGCCTCAACGGATGCTGGCCAGCAATAGTTTGCATGAACTAACTGGTGGCGGAAGCACGCAAAGTAAATTGTCTCAAAGTAAATGTAACTTTGACTTCCGCAAAGTAACACCTGAATCTATTAACTAAAATTTATGAAGCCCATCTAAGAAGTAAAAGGATCTAAGTTAGAATGCTGAGGAGTGGAGTTACCCTACTGCACCGAAACAGGGCTCCTATGTTATGGTAATTAGTTTAACAAAACACAGCTGTCTTGAACGTAGACATGTGTTTCTCTGCTCGTTTATTTAGCTGAAGTACGTTGTGGGTTTATGGAAGAGGTCATTTATGTTCAATACTATATCATTGATCTAACATAATGTTCAACATTGCACAACAAAACATGGCTAACTTAGTTTGTATGGTAGTTTCTGAATGATAGAAGTGTAGAGACACTTCCATGCTGGTCGGAGAGAAAAGAAAAATCGTAGAATATAAATAAATCCTTACTAACATTACAAATGCGAAAGTGAGTTTGTTTGTTTGTTTGTTACGCTTTCACGCCGTAATTACTGAACCGATCATCATGAAATTTTGCATACAAGTTCTCTGGAGTACGGAGAAGGACATAGGCTACCTTTTATCCCGGGAAAAAGTACTATTCCCGAGGGATCGACATTGACGCGGGCGGAGCCGCGGGCGAAAACTAGTATAAATATAATCGGACAAATCACACAGATTGAGCTAGCCCCTAAGTAAGTTCGAGACTTGTGTTATGGGATACTAACTCAACGACACTATATTTTATAACATATGCATATATAGATAAACATCCAAGACCCAGGTCAATCTGAAAAAGATCATTTGTCATCTTGACCTGGCCGGGGATCGAACCCGGGCACCCTCGTGTTGCAGGCTGGCGCGTTGACCGCTAGCCACGGAGCTAGCCAAAAATGTACCAGCTGCGTCTCTTCCCTCGCAAATCGGTAAAGCTGATCGAGGGAATGGCCCGAAATCTGAGGAATCATGTAAGCAGGCCATGTGGCTAGCAATCCCTCACTATTCTGACTCCGTTTTCCATCTACACGCCCATCAACATGCGAAACATGGCTATAAGGTCTTATAGACCTGGGCTCTGTCTACCCCGCGAGGGAAAAAGACGTAATAGTATGTATAGTGATTAAATTTGTATTGATAAGTATACACATTAGCTCTTAAGTCAATGTGATAAGGTCTTAAATCGAATACCATGTATTATCAACGCTGGTGACTGTTCTATCTACATACTTTTTTTTTGTCTTTTATAAATAAATAAATAAATATATACGGACAAATCACACAGATTGAGCTAGCCCCAAAGTAAGTTCGAGACTTGTGTTATGGGATACTAACTCAACGATACTATATTTTATAACAAATACATATATAGATACACATCCAAGACCCAAGCCAATCTGAAAAAGATCATTTTCCATCTTGACCTGGCCGGCGATCGAACCCGGTCACTCCGTGTCGCAGGCAGGCGTGTTGACCGCTGCGCCACGGAGCTAGTCAAACTTACTTAGAACTCTGCCTGCTAAATCCCTCACATTAATTATAAGTTTGTTTTCATATATGTTTCTTAATCAAATCATTCTCGTGATTGTATCAGTCTTTTTTTTTACTTTTTTTATCATGAATCACTTAAGTATAAAAATAATTTTCAGTAATTACCACCTGTTTCCGGTAGTTCGTTAACCTGCATACCATAATTATGGTTGATTGCTATGAATTTAATTTACAAAGCAGTTGGGAAGTCATTCACTAAATTAAATATAAGCATTATCACATTCTGACATAGGATTATGACATAGGATGGGAGGATTATCACATTAAGACATATTATCACATTATGATTAGCCGTGTGGTTTCCGGCAGAGTAGAATAGGACCACTCCAAGTCTTCCCGTGGATGTCGTAAGAGCAACTAAGGAAATACAAGCTAAACAAAGCTTATAAACATCAATGAAACCTCCCCAACCCGTCTGGCCAGCGAGAAGAGTGTAGGCCAAATCCTCTGTCTGCTCTGGCCAACTATGGCTCCGGTAGTACAGAGAGGGTCATGCGCTTGCAGTGTAGACTAAAAAGACCTGATGATGATGATGATGATGACATTATGACATGAAGAGCTCGATGGCTCAGTTAGCGTGCACACTATAAGCTCTTATGCATGTTAAGCAACCCTGGGTGTGGTTTCCACTGGGATTGGTGACAAATGGAATAAAAAAATCTCGAGTTCCTCCGTGCTTCGGAAGGCACGTTAACTGTTGATCCCAGCTGTCAACACCAGCTGACGGTCGGTAAGCTATGTCAGATGCCTTTAGGCAGCTTTTTACCTCTACAACCGGCTATTAATGTCTACGGGAGAAGAGAAGCAGTCGGTATATTTGAGAGAGAAATGGTATACAATACGTAAAGAAAGCCCCGTCCGATCCTTGCAGGGTGATTCAGCACGTCGATATAAACAACTTTTCTTGTGGACGATCTCCGCGGCTCAGTGGTCAACACGCCAGCCTGTGAGGGTGCCCGAGTTTGACCCCTGGTTAGGTAATGATGGAAAATTATCTTTTTCAGATTGACCTGGGTCTTGGATATATACCTATCTATTATAAAATATATTATCATTAAGTTAGTATCCTACGACACAAATTCACAACTTTCTATGGGGCTGGCTCAATTTGTGTAATAAGCCCTATATATTTTTTTTTTATTTATTGATGTTTATCTATATATGTATTTGTTATAAATTATAGTATCGTTGAGTTAGTATCCCATAACACAAGTCTCGAACTTACTTTGGGGCTAGCTCAATGTGTGTGATTTGTCGGTATATATTTATTTATTATTTATGGGATCAATGCCAATTGCCAAGCCAAGTTCCTAGTTTTGATTTCATAGGATAAGTTGTTAATATCGACGGACTGAATTATACAGAATTAACAGATCTACCAGAGTTTCTTTACATATTGTATTTAAAGATTTTTCGACAAGATTAGGCATTTAAATACCGCCACCTGTTTCCGACTCAACAGAACAGCATTGTAAAACATGCCTACTATTTCATTTTGGTCATTAGCCAAAGAATTTCAATACCATAAAGTAGTAGGAAAGACAGCTAATTAACAATAAAACCCATTCAATTAACAAATTTTGTTCCACTTTTAGAACAAGAATGGAAATGCGCAATCAATGAAAAGGGGTTCATTATGTACAGTAAAATACGGTGACCAAATTTGATGCAAACACATGTATACATACATATGCATCCGGTGCAAAATAATGAGAAAACAGAGAAAGCCCTTTGATAGAGTATATACAAAGAAGTGGTCGAAGGATTACTTACTTACTTACTTTGCTGGCTCAGCGACCCGAAGTGGATCTTGGCCTCCGACATTAAAGTGCGCCATTCCTTTTTTTTTTTTTTGACAAATCACACAGATTGAGCTAGCCCCAAAGTAAGTTCGAGACTTGTGTTATGGGATACTAACTCAACGATACTATATTTTATAACAAATACATATATAGATAAACATCCAAGACCCAGGCCAATCTGAGAAAAATCATTTTCCATCTTGACCTGGCCGGGGATCGAACCCGGGCACTCCGTGTCGCGTCAAGATGAAAAATGATCTTTTTCAGATTGGCCTGGGTCTTGGATGTTTATCTATATAAGTATTTGATATAAAATATAGTATCGTTGAGTTAGTATCCCATAACGCAAGTCTCGAACTTACCTTGGGGCTAGCTCAATCTGTGTGATTTTTCCGTATATATTTATTTATTTATATATTTTTTTTAAGCATTAATTAATAAATACGGAACAGTAAGTTGAGTTTGTGTCGGATTCACATATAGATAAACATTCAAGATCCAGGCCAATCAACAAATCGTATTTTTTTTTTTCAAATATACAAGTAAACACACTGGTAAACTCCAATGCGTGTTTTTTCACATTACAACATCTTAAAAAGCCTAGCTCTTACATATCAGAAGAAAATATACAAAAGACCAAAAATTCTTAGATTTCTTGTCTTAGAATAATATTATCATATAAACTTGACAGCCTCCGTGGTCTAGTGGTTCAGGCGTTTGCCTGTTGACCCGGGGGTCGTGGGTTCGATTCCCACCGGAAGCATACTTTGTTTAGTTGTTTCCAGTTTGGTTAGGACATTGCAGGCGTGAATCACCTGATTGTCTAATAATAAAGATGATTCCGTGCTTCGGAAGGCACGTTAAGCCGGAGGTCCCGGCTGCCATCTGGTAGTCGTTAAAGGAACCACGTCAGAGGCCGAGTGGCGGTTCCGAAGAACTCTGACACCAGGGTGTGCATGGTCGATTGACCGTGACACCTACTCGAAATGATGATGATCATATAAATTCAAAAGATACTTGTAAGTAATAGTTTTATTATTACAGTTTATGATGTCAGAACATTGTTTAAATAGATGAGAATAGAATAAGTTAAATTATACCTTTAGTTTGAGCTTAAATTTCTGAAGAAATTCAAATATGAACTGTTTATATTCATGCAAGATAAGTCAAAAGAAAAGTGGGCGTATAAATATACATAAATAAATAACGTTCCTCTGTACAATTTTTATTTTGTGTCCAGTGTAAACCGATGCAAACTAGCCCTAAACTGGTTTGGACCAGTTTAAACTATGTCGACGTAAAAATGGGAGAAATTAAAAAATGCGGTGGCATCTCTGCTATCGACATATACAAACATTGATAGTTTGTTTATTCTTCTGCTGATAGGTTACAAATTTATGTGCATTGCGATCTGAGAACTGTGCTTCGAATTGATACAAGTGTTAGATATCGCTTTCATGTTTGTTGTGTATAACATGGAATCACATTGTCCAAGCCTATGCGGGTTAGATGATAACCTTGCGAGTTTTATTGGTTGCAAGTCTCACACGGCTTCCCTTGGCTGAATGAGCATAGTTAGGCCTTACCAACGTTAAACAAAAAAGGCCGACCGTGCCTCTCTATATAAATATTGTACATAAATTGTCAATTATAAATAAATCCTTATCCTTACTAATATTATAAATGCGAAAATGAGTTTGTTTGTTTGTTTATCTGTTTGTTTGTTTGTTACGCTTTCACGCCGTAACTACTAAACCTATCATCATGAAATTTTGCATACAAGTTCTCTTGAGTACAGAGAAGGACATAGGCTACCTTTTATCCCGGGAAAAAGTACTATTCCCGAGGGATCGACATTGACGCGGGCGGAGCCGCGGGCGAAAGCTAGTAATAAATAAATATATACGGACAAATCACACAGATTGAGCTAGCCCCAAAGTAAGTTCGAGACTTGTGTTATGGGATACACATCCAAGACCCAGGCCAATCTGAAAAAGATCATTTTCCATCTTGACCTGGCCGGGGATCGAACCCGGTCACTCCGTGTCGCAGGCAGGCGTGTTGACCGCTGCGCCACGGAGCTAGTCGAATAATAAGTAATTTTACTATTATTTGTATTGTTTTTGGTGCAATAAAGAGTTTACTACTCTAACTCTATCGCTTGTTCTGCACTTTCACTTGCATGCGGAACGTGTCAGTTTTTCATCTGTGCAGCCAGCGTTCATCGATTTATACGACGTTACACATAAAAAGGGCATAGAACGGGCCCTAAGACAGCATGTAAGTTTCTGATTTAAGGCGCTGTATCCCTTAACCGTTTGTAGCGGACATCGCGAGATATTTTATATAGGTACTCGTGTCATACATGTCATCAGTCTCAGTTCAAACCCGTGTCTGCCATTTCAGTGTTAATTTTCACTTTTAAAATTTAAATATTTCAATAATTATAACCAAATGTTGTTTTCTTTTTAGGTATCCATCTTGTTTATTTCGTTATACTTTTTATAGACGTATAAAAGTTGGTAGTTGTCGCTGAAAAAATCTAGAAATTCGCGACGAAACTTTTTCTGGATATAGTTTTTTGGCGATTTTATTTAGCTAGTTTTTAAATATTTTTTTGAAAATATTTTGATGTAACCACTTATTTTGATCTTTGAACAGTACTTCATATTTTTTTCCTACTAGTATTCCATGAAAAATAAGGCTAATTGCGCGACGAAAAAATTGTTGTTTTACGGTATTCTTCTGATGCACAGCGCCTTAAGCTTACGTATGATATTATGGGATTAGCCGTGTGGTTTCCGGCAGAGTAGAATAGAACCACTTCAAGTCTTCCCATGGATGTCGTAAGAGGCGACTTAGGAAAATACAAGCTAAACAATGCTCATAAACATCAATGAGACCTTTCCAACCCGTCTGGCCAGCCAGGAGAGTGTAGGCTAAATCATCTGTCTGCTCTGGCCAAGTATGGCTCCGGTAGTACAGAGGTCGTGTTCCTGCAGTGGAGACTAAAAAGACCTGATGATATTATGTTGCCAACTGATTTTGAAAAGTTTTTATGACTGGTCGCCTATTTGGCAAACACCAGCCTTCTATTGAGTTTTGCGAATCAAGTGTTATAGTTTTGCCTTCTAGTCACTGCGAATAATTAGCATGCCCAACTATTCGCAGTGACTAGACTAGACTTCTTTTTTGGGTCATGGTCAAGGTCATGATTTTATCCTTTTCTAACTGACAGAAAAACATTATTTTACAAAACTTATTACCTTTTCCGTGATTTATTCGTTTTCCTTTATAAACTTCAATGGCAGAGCATAGATCGCACAGAGACTTAAGATCGCTAGTTCAAAACCCGCCTGATGGACATTTTCAACATATTTTATTTCATAATTTAATAAGAGTATCCTATTCTCAATTTTATTTATATAAAAGGTAACAATATATGCAACGTGATTTTGAACCTCCTAGCTTTATTGGAATCTCAGAATCAGAATCCCTAATGAAATATAGAACTGCTAGAAAAAAAGCTAAAAATCGAAAAAAAAATTAGGGTTAAATTAGGTTACAAAGTCGCCGATCAGCTGGACGAATTTCTATGGAAAGTAAATTTTTTTTTTTCGGTTTTTACTTTTTTTTCTTGCAATTCTGTATTCCATTAGGGCTTCTGATTCCCAGATTGCAATATAGCTAGGAGGTTCAAAATCAAGCTGTATATCTTTAAAAAAAAATTGGGTTTTGAAAACACATTGATTTCATTTTCATAACTAAGAAGTCCAAATAATCCAGAAAAAAAAACTTTTATTAAATTGTAAGATTTGAATATATTCATTCGAGGATATTCCCAGCGATCTACATAAAGAAAGTTATCCGGCTCATACATTATTTAAACGTAATTATGCATGATTGTTATTCCGCGGATAAGCTAACATTCCCGTGTTTGTCGAGTATTTTAATGTGTGCGTAATTAATTGTTTGGTGAACGATCGTGTTCCTAGGTTTTTCAAGCATAAAGAAGTGAAAAATTATCATATCACTAAAACTAACGTGGGATACAGACATTATGTACTTAAAACGTGTCACTTACGTGAGTTCGGGACCCTCCGCCGCGCGTCCCGCACTCGCCTTGAAAATGGGCTCCTGACGAGTCCGAAACTATAGTCGACAATACCGACGAAATAGCAGTACATGTTGATAAAATATCGTTCGCTTTATATGATTCATAATATACATTCTAGCTCCGTGGCGCAGCGGTCAACACGCCTGCCTGCGACACGGAGTGACCGGGTTCGATCCCCGGCCAGGTCAAGATGGAAAATGATCTTTTTCAGATTGGCCTGGGTCTTGGATGTGCATCTATATATGTATTTGTCATAAAATATAGTATCGTTGGGTTAGTATCCCATAACACAAGTCTCGAACTTACCTTGGGGCTAGCTCAGCTCAATAAAAAAAAAAAAGCCCCAATAACGAAATTGGAAAAATGATGAACCATGCACCCTCCAAAACAGATCATCGTTCCCACCTACAGAGAAACTTACAGCGGGTGGTAAGGGCAGTCTGAAAGTCGCTAAATAGACTTCGGGTTGGTGGTAGACAACCAAGTTAGGTGGGGTTTCTCTAACAACAATATACAATCTCTGAGCGATATCAGCACTGAGCTATATGAACTTTTTGTATTGATGCGGCATACGTATACTTCTTATAAAATATATACCTAGTCTCGCTATACCTGTACTGTAATTTGTGTCTAATAGGCTAGTTTCCTGGGTCGTAATAATAACATAACAATTAGTCCGTCAGTTAGATAATCAAAAAATATTGGACACGTATTTTTTCTTTTGTCAAATAAACAATAAATAATAAAGATAAAGCGCGTCAAAGTTCAGGTGCGGGGGCTCGTGACGTCAAAGTTTGCTAAAAAGTGTAGCAAACTATGACGTCACACGAAACTTCAAAGGGCTATATCTTTATCATTTTTTGTTTAATTGACAAAAGAAAAAATAGGTGTCCAATATTTTTTGAATATCTAACTGACGGACTAATTATATTTTTTTAGGAAACTAGCCTATTGTCTTTGTAAATTTGTACGTGTGTGTCCGTAGTAACAATAAACTTCTTTGTTTTTTAATTGTTACTTACAATGATTATAAAAATACTTATTATAAGGGTAGATACATTTTTTCATCAAATATACTACACCGAGTTGTACCCAGCTCAAAGGTATCCATAACACTAGCGGCACTACCTCTTTGAATAGCAATGGATACCCTCTGAACTAGATACCATCCGGAGCGGTGGTCATACCATCCGGATACTTCTTATCTGTCTATCACAAATATAAAATTACGACGCTATAACAAATTGATAGGAAAATCGCATCAATGATGCTTATCACTGACTTAATGTTTATGAACCGGAAGTTCAAACAAACAGTGCCAATACGACCCTAATTCTCAAAATCAGATAACTATAAAGTGCACCACTTTACCAGGTCAACGCAAGATAAATGGCGTAATCTCCTATCGTCAGCGAAAAAGTCACAGCGATAACAAAGAAAAAAGAATTTAAACGGCCATAATTCAGGCCCCCAAGGAAACCCTTCTGGGATCACAAATGACGAGGTTATAGAAATACCTCAAGACGATGTAGGTATTTTTGGAGTGATTTTTCACCGCTGCCCATTGATCACTGCAACACCAGGGTGTAACAGGACCGTTTCCGGCCTTTCAATGAGTAGGGGGGAGGAGATCAAGGGAGGAAATGTGGGGAAAGAAGAGGTGGCCATGTGCGATGGGTAACGACAATTGTATTAACATACTATTACTGCTAGATTTTTTTATTTATTTTAATAAATATTTTTACATTGTGTCTGAATTCTTATAACTGTTACATTTACATCAATAATACCTTAAAATATCATAATTATGAATAAGTAAATGGATATTTCAATTTATGATTACATTAATATTAGTAATATAAACAAAATTTAACATCAATATTAAAAAAAAAAAAGATTAAGCTATGCTGGTATTGGTGACTGGAGTAGTGGGGAGTCGCAATTAGTATAATATGTCATACTAATTCTAACAGTGCGGAGAACCTCTACACTACCTGGACCCGGCTACTAAATAATTTTGCATCCTTCATGTCGTGATGTCCTAAGTTGTTGCTCAATTATCTCTATCTATAATTTAAGAACTGTGTTCTTGTCGGTGGAGTACTCTCCATGTCTCTCGGTTCTCAACCATTCTCTTCACCTCTCCATATGACATGACTCTCTCTCCATATGAGAACACTTAGAAGCTTTCGAGATGTGGTGCTGGAGACGTATGGAGTGTATTAGTTGGACACCGAAAAAGACAAATGAAGAAATTTTGGGACAAGTTAATGATATAAAATTAATAAGTCTATAATACGTTCTAGTTAAATTTGCAAAGTAATTAGTTGGGCCGCTATATAATTATTTGGGCAGAGAAAACTTTGGATAAGCTTTGGCTTTCCACCTATAACGACTGAGTGCACAAAATATGTTTTGCTGACCATAAGTTGCTGCATAACTAGCTATTTAAGCTGACCGATTACATTTTTTTGCTAACAAATATACGAATATTCTGCTAACCGTTGAAATAACACTTGTTAAATTTATAAGGATTCATATCTAAACATTTAAATGTCATTCCTTAAAATTATTTAGAGATTATGGGTAGTGCACATAAGATTGAATATTTTTGCGCAATTTTTTTTATGTATATTTGCCGGCAAACGAACAGACGAGCCACCTGATGGAAAGTGGTCACCGTCGCCCATGGACATCTGCAACACCAGAGGAGGTGCTGATGCGTTGCCGACTCTTAAGATACCTGTAAATATGTCGTTTGAAGGACCCCAAGTCATAGCACACAGGGAAAACCTCGCGCGTACACTCAAAAACTTGAGATTTACTTCTATATGCTTAATATTTTGTAGTACCTACCGTGTTGAGAACACGGGAGCCATATAAATCATGCTGTTTCAATTATGGCCTATTTACCCATTTCGCGAGGTAGCTTCCTCTATATCTTACCCATAATTCATTGCGGCCATCCTATCGATGACTCTCATAGTTTTTTTTATTTATAACTTTAGGCCCAACATACAAGGCAGTAAGATTTTTTATTGGCGAGATCCTGAATCATTTTATTTTCTATTTTAAGCAACACCATCATCAAGTATTTGCCTTTACAGTACTAAGTCATAAAATCTTGGTTTAAAGTCTATAATACACTTGCGACTGGACCCGCGCTTCACGTGGTTGCAATTTACATATAAATCTCCCTCTTGAATCAGTCTATCTATTAACAAAACCGCATCAAAATCCATTGCGTTGTTTTAAAGATCGAAGCATACATAGGGACAGACAGTCAGACAGATAAGTCTAAATACTTATGATGAAGTTTTTTAGTAACAAAAAAATTAAAATATCTTAAAAAAATCACTATATTTTATTTGTTTACTAGTTTTATTTATATATAAAACAAGCTTGGGTTAGTAACACCATTTATAACTGCGGAACGGCTGGAATGATGATTTTTCACTACCTTAAATATCAGTAACTATTAAAACGTGAAAATTAAAGAACTTATCAGAGAAAATAAGTTCGCCGGGACAGCGAGTATGAAATGAAATAGAGAAGAGAATATGAAACTACTTTAGGAACTAACCATATCATTTAGTATCTCTTCCGTGATCTATCTTTACAAAACAAATAAAATATCCCTTAGCCTACGTATATAATGATACTTAGAGAGACCATGTTATTGCATGCTAATTTTTGTTTGTTGATGTATAACGGTTTGAAAATAAGTAAATAGTTTTGTAATTTGCACGCTGTCAAAGGCTGAATGTATAGGACTATATATTATTACAAACAATATCTATATTTGAGTCATTCAATGCAAATAAATTTCATTTAATTTCATATTATACATCATAGCTGAGGATGCCGCCAGAAGAGCCTCCTCTGAAGGAGGAGGTGGCACCAATATTTGAAATTTGATAACAATATGCCTTCCTGGAAATACAGAAGCGTGTAATAAATTGCTAATTCATGATCGTGATTTTAGCCACGACAAGTACACTGCTGAATAAATGCCCCCAAAGATTGTTCTTTCTATGGGAGGATATTGCCGTACTCACTACGCTTGGCAGGCGGGTCGACGAGCGCAATTGTCAAAAGTGCGCGTACTTTATGCTATATACATGCAACCAGTGGCCGAAAAGTTGAGGATGACACCCCTGACCATTACCTGAACCCTGCCACTTGAAATTGCTACTTGTACAGATTTTATCCCCCACTTCGAATATTCTAATGCTATTGATTTTATCACAATCAATTTCCATGTTTGCAAACAACACCAACTCATGTTTATAGAAATCGATAGCCTCGTTGTGATTGTACATAGAATTTTGTAAATATTTGAAAACAAGAAATCGAAAATTTGATTCCGCAAACTTGGTCTAGTTAGAGAGTTTGTTTGATAAGCATTTAAACGTAAGATTTTATCTTCGATCAAATGTAATGGTAATACGCGATTCGCGCTCGATAAGTGGCACCGGCAAAACAGCACCCTAATTGAATTCCGGAGCTGTTTTGTCCACAGTTTCAATATACCGCGCTAGCACTCACACGTCTCGCGATGACGAAGGTACAGTTAAAAGATGCAAAAATTACGCATCAAAAGTGGAAAAAAGAAGATGGAGTTATACTTTCAGTATGTACCGTTTTTGTCGTCGTTTGTAAGAAGGCATGATGTTTTGACTCGCGGACATTATTAAGGCTTCATTTTTGTATGAGTCTGTGTATCTACCATTATATTTTATCGGTGGATTTTATCGTGAACAACCTTCGTGGTCCAGTGGTTAAGGCGTTTGCCTGTTGACCCGTGGGTCGTGGGTCGGATTCCCACCGGAAGCATACTTTGTTTAGTTGTTTCCAGTTTGGTTAGGACATTGCAGGCTTGAATCACCTGATTGTCTGATAATAAAGATGATTCCATGCTTCGGAAGGCACGTTAAGCCGGTGGTCCCGGCTGCCATCTGGTAGTCGTTAAAGGAACCACGTCAGAGGCCGAGAGGCGGTTCCGAAGAACTCTGACACCAGGGTGTGCATGGTCGATTGACCGTGCCACCTACACTAAATGATGATGATGATCGTGGAATTTCCATTTAATTCACGCATATCCAGGAGCAGGGACTTTATCTGTATCCGAATAGAATATTTTAAACACTGTTTTTATTTCTGTTTTAAAAGTAAAACAGAAAGAAAATATAACACTCTCAATCTTTTTTCAAAATACTGGTTCATAAATGTTAATAACTGTTACAGCCAATAAGGTCTACATTAGCATAACTATGCAATAGCTCACGCACACTTGCTTGAAAAATGCCTATATGGATACGAACTGTGTAAACACGTACATAGAAAAATGCACGAAAAATGTAAAAACAGTTTTCTAATAGGTTGGTTACAGAAACATTATATCTGTTACACTTTTATAAGTGTTAAGTTTAAAACACCCAAATAAGTATTACAGAAAGAATTATGTAATAGATTTCCAGGTCCAGGAGCATAACTAAAAACGCCATTATTACGATCAGCTAGGAGGAGAATCTTTACTTTTAATGCGATTAAATTAAATGACTTACGAGTATATACTAAATTAAAGAAGTTCTGATTATACTACTGAAATATGAAATACGTTCAAAATGGAAGTGGTTATACTGCATATTGTTCATACTAGGACGTTTTCTAAATATAGAGCAAATAGAGTCCGTTTTCTTTGAAATGGGATTATCAGCTCGCAGAAGTTCTCACAAAGCTACTACGAATCGAATTTTTCAATTATCTGTGCCACACAATTTACAATTTGTATTTAACCCTTTTTGAAAATGCCCATAACCCATTAGTTTCTCTTTTAAAATGCAATAGTTACTCCTCCGGCCAAAATCCGTTGAAGAGCATGTCAATATTGACATATCCAGGAATTTGTTTAGGCTGGAGATCTGCATTACATCAACGTCTTCGAAGGGCCTTCATCTACATCCCCAAGCAAGCCTTTCAAAGGACCGGGATAACACCCGTGCCTCAAAAGGACATACAAATAATAATAATCAGAAATAAAGTAAATAAAGAGTATAATATTCTTAATTAAGAATTCGTAATAATCATGAACTTATCCCAAGAGGAATCCCTTGCTGAGGCAATTCTATAAATAGTAGATTTTGAGGCCTTAAACACTGGACCACGGAGGCATCTGAGGCAATTGGAAAACAGTAGTCTCCGAAGGACATCATTATGAATCCAGAGTGGAAAGAAGGAGCTAAGAATACAATAGGAGCCGAGCGTAGCAAAGGATTTTAAAGTAGATTCCTGAATAAAACACGTATTATTTGAAAATACACTATTGGTACACGTAGTAATTAGACCTGCGCTCCCTTTGAAGTGGGATCTGTCAGCTCGCAGACAGAATTCTCAAGGAAAAAGTTACTGGAAATTGAATTTCTTAATTGCCATCCGCGAAAGAGAAATACTTTGACGAACTTCCTTCCTGCGGTCATCGGCGGTTTTCTTCAAATTTCATTAATATTTTTTTCTTGGTGAAAACTTTTAGGGATCTTTACAAAATTGTCGCTAAGGATCTTTTGTCTACCTGAATTTGAAAAAGCAATATCCTTAGTTGGTGTTTGTGGAAGGAGAAGCAATTAAACCTTTCCATAGCCATATGTATAAAATTTAACGTACAGTCGGCGGCAGTTATAAGTGACACTCTACAATTTTAAATCTTTTGTTATAGGGATCAGTTTTATCTGCCCCCGACTGTACTCGTACATAAGCACGCATTTTTTGAAAATCTATTCGCTGTTCGTCTGTCTGTCGGTGGGTTATATCTCAATAATAAACATTTATATACATAATATTTTCACAAAAACGATTATATTTTTTCAGCGTTAGGGGCTCTCTGCAGTAACAATTTACATTACAAGTCTCTCTTTATTGGAATTATTATAAATTATTATGATATTTAATTTGGCGTGCTCGCCGCAGTAGTTAACACGCCAGCCTGCAACTTGAAGGTCCCCGAGTTCGATCCCCGCTAATGTCATTGATTATGGAAAACAACCTTTTTAAATTTATTATTATAATTTGATGTCACGAAGGCTCCTACAGAACCCGTTCCTCGAAATACCCATGGTTTAATTATTATTAGTGTTTATTAGGTATTATATTTTATAAAGTAACCATTTCAGAAATGTTTTATTTTTCAAAGTGTGAAATATTTCGTATGTACTCGTAATTACAACTCTTAAATGGAATTGGGCAGGACACCTGGCTATAAGGAACGATAGTAGGTGGAGCATGACTGTCACTGAGTGGTATCCGAGAAATGGGAAACGTAGTGTTGGGCGTCCGGCAGCTAGGTGGATCGACGTCATAAGGCAGTTTGCTGGTAAGAACTGGATTGCGAAGGCTAATGATAGGGAAGAATAGCGCAGACAAAAGGAGGCTTATACCCAGCAGTAGGTCGTGAAAAGCTGACGATAATGATGATGATGATTTTCTAACTTATTAAACAGTGTTTCTTTAATACTGAAGTGAAACTGATATATAAAAACAACAAAGAACCATCAGTACCGTGACCGACTCGCACTTGGCCGGTTTATTTTTTCACGACGAAAGTTTTTTAATCTCAATCGTGAAGAGGGGACTGTTGTCAACGGAATTACATTTACCTTTAGAACACGGAGTACTAAATGTTTTGGGGGTCGAATAAATCAGGGGATGAAATGTAACGAAGGGTGTTATTGCTCGAAATTGCTTGGAGAAGGACTTAGTCATATTTGTTTTTCTTTTTCACGAGTGTTGTGTGAGAAAGGAAAGAAATTACTCTTAATTGCTATATATATAACTAGCTATTGCCCGCAACTTATCTACGGCAATTTCTGTTATTATGATTAATTAGTTGTTTTAATAGTATAAATGAATAATTTTCCCCCGTTTTCAAAACATTTTTATTGATGCTTCGCTCCTATTGGTCGCAGCGTGATGTTTTATAGTATAAATAGTATAAGCCGTAAGCTTAAACGTCAGAGACGACGAGAAAGACAAATGAGACCTCCAACCCGTCTGGCCAGCGAGGAGAGTTTAGGCCAAATTCTCTGTCTGCTCTAGTCAACTATGTTTCCGGTAGTACAGAAAGGGTCATGCTCCTGCAGTGGAGACTTAAAAAGACATGATGATGATGATGATGATGACGTGTAACACATATTTAAATCTCTAAAAGTACGCACGCGAATGAAAGTCGCAGCCTAAATATAGTTGTTAATAAAATAAATATTTTCGGAAACATCTGAAATAGATTTTTATGCCAATTGTAATAACAATATTGTTTCTCAAAAAACGTAGTCATCGTCCAATATTAGTTCTGCTCTCAAGGTCAGAAGCAAAGAGAAGCGATTCCGACAAACTTTTTAACTGACGGCGTAAGCACAAAATAACGAAGTTATAGAAGAAGAACTCTTGTATGTATTTCTTGTACGTACGTGTTACTACAGATATGTGTGTTACAAATGCAAGATGTACTAGAAGTTGTTGTGTTTGGATATTATCTTGGTTTAAAAAGAATATATGTTGATAAGATAAGATATATACAACGAAAAAGCAGAGTTGTAGGAAAAGAAGTGAATTAATCAATTTTTTTGTTTTTTTTGTTTTATTTACATACATAATATCTTTTTCCCTTGTTGGGTAGACAGAGCCTAGATGTATGCGATCTAGAAGCCAAATTTAGCATGTTGGCGGGCGTGCAGGTGGAAAATGAAATCAAAATAAGGTTTGCTAGCTGCATCGCTTACTGACATGAATCTTCAGATTGTCGCCCAATCCCTCGATCTGCTTTTACGGTCCGAGCGGGAAATGAATCAGCTGGTACATACTTTTTTTTCCCGATCAGCACGGAAGATATTTTCTTATCATCATCATCATTTCGAGTAGGTGTTACGGTCAATCGACCATGCACACCCTGGTGTCAGAGTTCTTCGGAACCGCCTCTCGGCCTCTGACGTGGTTCCTTTAACGACTACCAGATGGCAGCCGGGACCACCGGCTTAACGTGCCTTCCGAAGCACGGAATCATCTTTATTATCAGACAATCAGGTGATTCAAGCCTGCAATGTCCTAACCAAACTGGGAACAACTTAACAAAGTATGCTTCCGGTGGGAATCGAACCCACGACCCCCGGGTCAACAGGCAAACGCCTTAAACACTGGACCACGGAGGCTGTATTTTCTTATAACAACTACATATATATATTTTTTTTAACAAATACAAGAAACTTAACTGAAAATAAAATAATCTACAAAAAGGAAGAAATTTAACATTATTATTCTTGTTTGTTTGTTGAATAAATTACATTTTTTAAAGTGTATATATGTAGTCAACTTTGTTAAGATTAGTTATTAGAAATTAATGTTTGAGATTGCATAATTTTATATGTAATCTCAAATATATTATATTTAAAGCTGAATATATTTTCAAAGACGTTAAAAAGTAGAAGTTAAGTCCGCTTCGTGGCACATGTAGTTGACACTTGTATTTTCTATTTAATTTATGTTGTGGGAGAAAGTGTTTGCTCTTAAATATTTGTACGAACAAGAATTCTATTAGCATATCGTTACGTTTAACTATATACACCCGTAATGAAAACCGGTTAATGAATGAATCAATTAAAGACATCTTCCTTTTTACTAATGTGTAGTGATAAATCGTGTGCCTTCGCATCGCAGGGCTCAGGTTCAATCCTCGGCCAGGTCATGACCGAAAACCGCTGACAAAAATGAGCGTTTTTAGATTGGCCTCACTCTTGGATGTTTATCTAAATATATTTATAAAACTAGCTGTTGCTCGCGGCTCCGCCCGCGTTAGTGTCGGGAACAGTAGAATTTCACAGAATCAAACATACCCTATGTCCTTCCCCAGGCCTCAAACTACTTCCATACCAAATTTCATCCAAATCAGTTCAATGGTTGAAGCGTAAAAAGACGACAGACAGAGTTACTTTCGCATTTATTATATTAGTAGTATGAATATTATTTATACTTCTAAGTCCAGAAATGAGAAAATTTCCATAAAAACTTTACCCTCCCATTTTACCCCTTTAGGGGTGAATTTTGTTCATTTCACCCACATACATCTTTTTTAATTGTAATCGAGAACTTACATACCTATTTATTTTCATACTTCATAGTACAGAGATGAGAAAATTTCCGTACAAAGTATATACCACCCACCCACCCCCATTTTACCCCTTAAGGGCGGAATTTTGCAAATTGAATCCTCACATCTTATTTTAATTTTAATCGAGAACTTATATACCTATTTTCATACTTCTAAGTCCGTAAGTAAGAAATGAGAAAATTCTATATAAATTTTACCCCTTTAGAAGTTAAATTTCTAAAAATCCTTTCATAGCGCTCACTCACGTCATTAAAAGACCCCCTGTACCAAATTTCAAGTTTCTAGGCGCAACAGTTTCGGTTGCGTTGATATAAACTCATGCTTTGAGTTCATTTAAATGACGATAATTTTTTTTTAATTAACCGATTTTGATTAAACAAACTTTAAATGTTTTGCTGAGTTAAAACAAAGCAATTGGTGAAAGTTTGAAGTAAATTGGTTGGGTATTTTCGGAGATAATCGTGATCATACATACAGACAGACAGACAGACAGACAGACAGACAGACAGACAGACAAGAAATTCAAAAAAATTTTTTTTGCTTTCTATTATTCTTTTTAAGTGTCCCTCTATCCATTTTAGTCAAAAATTCTAAATGTACAGACAAAATATTTTTACTGTTTTATTATATGTATAGATAGATAAAGTATAGTTGAGTTAGTATCATATGTCACACGTTCAAAATTTACTGGGATAAAATTTGTGTATAGTATTAAAAACTACACGAGATGAATTCATTATAAAAACAGTGCTTTGAGAAAAGCTAAATCGCTGTTTCGCCACTCCTAACACTCGTCCTGATGATGGTCTTCATAACAGACTGAAACTAGTTGGCGATTCCAACTAAATAAACAGGAGAGAAACTGTGTTTTTATAATTATATTAATTGTGAGATTTGTCACTTTATTTTTATTTCTTTAGTGACAAGATAGAAAAATGTGCGCCTTGCCGATTACTATTTAGTGTATATTACAAGCTTTTGTTTTTCTTTTTAAGAGATATCGTCTTATAAATTGATACCCGTTTCACGCACGAGAAAGTGTCATGTTCCGTGTACAAGCGAGAGCGCGGAACAAGCGTTAGACGATCGGCCTAAGCGTTCGGCTTGTGACGGATCTATCTGTGCTATCTGGGCTAGCTCAATCTGTGTGATTTGTCCGTATATATTTATTTATTTATTTATCTCTCTTTCCTCATTATCACCAGTAAACCGACTTTACAGACAACCAATTATTTGTCTTACGGTTAGTTTGAAGATTCCTCTAATTCCCGAAGCACGTGCACACTTTTATTTATCTTAGCAAATGTATTGTTTTAACTCAAAAGCTAAGCATCTCTGTTTGCGCGCCGTATTTGAGAAGGAAAACAAACGTATGTGTTACAAATTTGTTGACTCACTCCTGAATGTTTGTCAAAGACTCAAAGTCAAACATGTAATCAAGAAGTTTGAGCCGACGACGATGTAAAATCAATGCCACTTACCGAACGCAATGCTTAATAATATGGCGCAGAAAAGACGACAGAAAAGGGTCGGATGACAGCCCCAGTCGTAGTCAAACAGAAAGGATTTGCCGACTAAATCCGTTTACTGCGAATGAAAGAGACGGCTGTATACTATAGCCATTTCATTGAAATTCGAGTGGGACATAAAATGGCGCGTAAATTTGGGGCACTAATGCCTGGACACTGAGAGGCGACGTGGATAGCTTTACTACAGTTTTATTGTACGCCGAATTATTTCGTCTTTACTGGGCGATTCCTGACTTTATAAGGTTCTCCGTCTGATTTACTGATACATTTATTATCTGGTTTGAGTAAAGTTTAATCTTTGCTAAAAGGAAAGTTACTGGCAGTTTGAGTGCTCGGGCAATTATGGCGATGGAAAAATATGTAACAGGAAGAAAACTGGTTTTATTCCAGACGACCGGTAATATTTTGAAGATTTATGCGCGACCACGAAAATATGCTGGAGTGTTTCGATAAACTTGGGAATTTAAGTGGAAGTTGGTTTCATTTTGGAATTTTCTTGGAAAATCTTTGCGGGGAATCTAGAGTGTCTTTAGCTAGATTTACGGTCTCGTAAAGTCTATTCGTTTGTTTAGCTTTCTAATCTTCTTTTGGTTATCAAGTCAATGGTTTAAAACAAATTTCATGCAAAAAAGAGGGCTTCCTGATTTTTCTTAGAAATATTGGTACTTTCATAATTTTCAAATTGTTCAAAGGCTGTCCAACGGCTTATTACTGATTTCCGACATGTACAATTTAGGAATTTTTAAGGCAACAGTGGCAAGACATTATTTGAGTTTTTGTGTACCAACCAACCTAGACCACTACGTTGCTTCCTATCAGGCAAGATAGAGGTTGACTCCCATTTTGCCTGATAGAAAGCAACACTCAATTCACTAAACAAATAGGGTTTACTTATAAAATAATTAAGCAGAAAGAAGTCTTAATAGCAAATTTAGCTTAGTTTTTTAGTTGTGGTAGAGCCACGCTACGCATTTTTGCTAGTAGCATGAATGGGCCGGCTTGTCCGGGTAAGTATCGCACTCTCACAGAAAATCGACGTTTGAGTAGAGCTTTACCGCTTCTATGCTTCATTCGGTGAGTGAGAGAGCCGGTGGCCCATCCTTCCCCCATTTCCTTCCCCTATGTCCTTTCCCCAACTCCTTGAAAGCCGGCATCGCTCCTGTTACACCCTGGTGTTGCAGTTGTCCATGGGCAGCGGTAGTCGTTTACCATCAGGTGACTCGCTTGCTCGTTTGCAGTCCTATATCATAAAAAAAAGATCATCATCATCATTTCGAGTAGGTGTCACGGTCAATCGACCATGCACACCCTGGTGTCAGAGTTCTTCGGAACCGCCTCTCGGTCTCTGACGTGGTTCCTTTAACGACTACCAGATGGCAGCCGGGACCACCGGCTTAACGTGCCTTCCGAAGCACGGAATCGTTTTTATTATCAGACAATCAGGTGCCTGCAATGTCCTATCCAAACTGGAAACAACTAAACAAAGTATGCTTCCGGTGGGAATCGAACCCACGACCCGGGGGTCAACAGGCAAATGCCTTAACCACTGGACCACGGAGGCTGTTGTAAAAAAAAGATGAAAGTGACACATCCGTTAAGCAAAATCGAACATGGCTTATATTTGGATTATGGATCCTATACACATAATATATTTGAACATTCTCCGCTTACGAAGGCACGTAATTTTGCATATATGTAAGTTCTCTGAGCTTTAAGCTATGGTAACGTAAAAGTTAGCAATGTCAGATGAATTTAAAACTGCATCATTAAAACTTACGTAAGTACTATTTGTATAAAAACGGGTCACTCCCGTGCTACTTCGTCAGAATTTTCCGACTATAGTTTCGGAATTGACAGTAAGCTTGAAATAAAACAGTCTTAACATTTTCCCGGTTCCATCTTTAAATATGGTTCGTTGAAGCCCGGTTCCACTTTTATGACATCACTCATGCTGTAAAGTCCGCGTCAGGAATCGAAGATGAAGAGACAGACGGATTTGTGCAGGTGGAAAATGAAATCAAAATAAGGTTTGCTAGCTGCATCGCTTACTGACATGAATCTTCAGATTGTCGCCCAATCCCTCGATCTGCTTTTACGGTCCGAGCGGGAAATGAATCAGCTGGTACATACTTTTTTTTCCCGATCAGCACGGAAGATATTTTCTTATCATCATCATCATTTCGAGTAGGTGTTACGGTCAATCGACCATGCACACCCTGGTGTCAGAGTTCTTCGGAACCGCCTCTCGGCCTCTGACGTGGTTCCTTTAACGACTACCAGATGGCAGCCGGGACCACCGGCTTAACGTGCCTTCCGAAGCACGGAATCATCTTTATTATCAGACAATCAGGTGATTCAAGCCTGCAATGTCCTAACCAAACTGGGAACAACTTAACAAAGTATGCTTCCGGTGGGAATCGAACCCACGACCCCCGGGTCAACAGGCAAACGCCTTAAACACTGGACCACGGAGGCTGTATTTTCTTATAACAACTACATATATATATTTTTTTTAACAAATACAAGAAACTTAACTGAAAATAAAATAATCTACAAAAAGGAAGAAATTTAACATTATTATTCTTGTTTGTTTGTTGAATAAATTACATTTTTTAAAGTGTATATATGTAGTCAACTTTGTTAAGATTAGTTATTAGAAATTAATGTTTGAGATTGCATAATTTTATATGTAATCTCAAATATATTATATTTAAAGCTGAATATATTTTCAAAGACGTTAAAAAGTAGAAGTTAAGTCCGCTTCGTGGCACATGTAGTTGACACTTGTATTTTCTATTTAATTTATGTTGTGGGAGAAAGTGTTTGCTCTTAAATATTTGTACGAACAAGAATTCTATTAGCATATCGTTACGTTTAACTATATACACCCGTAATGAAAACCGGTTAATGAATGAATCAATTAAAGACATCTTCCTTTTTACTAATGTGTAGTGATAAATCGTGTGCCTTCGCATCGCAGGGCTCAGGTTCAATCCTCGGCCAGGTCATGACCGAAAACCGCTGACAAAAATGAGCGTTTTTAGATTGGCCTCACTCTTGGATGTTTATCTAAATATATTTATAAAACTAGCTGTTGCTCGCGGCTCCGCCCGCGTTAGTGTCGGGAACAGTAGAATTTCACAGAATCAAACATACCCTATGTCCTTCCCCAGGCCTCAAACTACTTCCATACCAAATTTCATCCAAATCAGTTCAATGGTTGAAGCGTAAAAAGACGACAGACAGAGTTACTTTCGCATTTATTATATTAGTAGTATGAATATTATTTATACTTCTAAGTCCAGAAATGAGAAAATTTCCATAAAAACTTTACCCTCCCATTTTACCCCTTTAGGGGTGAATTTTGTTCATTTCACCCACATACATCTTTTTTAATTGTAATCGAGAACTTACATACCTATTTATTTTCATACTTCATAGTACAGAGATGAGAAAATTTCCGTACAAAGTATATACCACCCACCCACCCCCATTTTACCCCTTAAGGGCGGAATTTTGCAAATTGAATCCTCACATCTTATTTTAATTTTAATCGAGAACTTATATACCTATTTTCATACTTCTAAGTCCGTAAGTAAGAAATGAGAAAATTCTATATAAATTTTACCCCTTTAGAAGTTAAATTTCTAAAAATCCTTTCATAGCGCTCACTCACGTCATTAAAAGACCCCCTGTACCAAATTTCAAGTTTCTAGGCGCAACAGTTTCGGTTGCGTTGATATAAACTCATGCTTTGAGTTCATTTAAATGACGATAATTTTTTTTTAATTAACCGATTTTGATTAAACAAACTTTAAATGTTTTGCTGAGTTAAAACAAAGCAATTGGTGAAAGTTTGAAGTAAATTGGTTGGGTATTTTCGGAGATAATCGTGATCATACATACAGACAGACAGACAGACAGACAGACAGACAGACAGACAGACAAGAAATTCAAAAAAATTTTTTTTGCTTTCTATTATTCTTTTTAAGTGTCCCTCTATCCATTTTAGTCAAAAATTCTAAATGTACAGACAAAATATTTTTACTGTTTTATTATATGTATAGATAGATAAAGTATAGTTGAGTTAGTATCATATGTCACACGTTCAAAATTTACTGGGATAAAATTTGTGTATAGTATTAAAAACTACACGAGATGAATTCATTATAAAAACAGTGCTTTGAGAAAAGCTAAATCGCTGTTTCGCCACTCCTAACACTCGTCCTGATGATGGTCTTCATAACAGACTGAAACTAGTTGGCGATTCCAACTAAATAAACAGGAGAGAAACTGTGTTTTTATAATTATATTAATTGTGAGATTTGTCACTTTATTTTTATTTCTTTAGTGACAAGATAGAAAAATGTGCGCCTTGCCGATTACTATTTAGTGTATATTACAAGCTTTTGTTTTTCTTTTTAAGAGATATCGTCTTATAAATTGATACCCGTTTCACGCACGAGAAAGTGTCATGTTCCGTGTACAAGCGAGAGCGCGGAACAAGCGTTAGACGATCGGCCTAAGCGTTCGGCTTGTGACGGATCTATCTGTGCTATCTGGGCTAGCTCAATCTGTGTGATTTGTCCGTATATATTTATTTATTTATTTATCTCTCTTTCCTCATTATCACCAGTAAACCGACTTTACAGACAACCAATTATTTGTCTTACGGTTAGTTTGAAGATTCCTCTAATTCCCGAAGCACGTGCACACTTTTATTTATCTTAGCAAATGTATTGTTTTAACTCAAAAGCTAAGCATCTCTGTTTGCGCGCCGTATTTGAGAAGGAAAACAAACGTATGTGTTACAAATTTGTTGACTCACTCCTGAATGTTTGTCAAAGACTCAAAGTCAAACATGTAATCAAGAAGTTTGAGCCGACGACGATGTAAAATCAATGCCACTTACCGAACGCAATGCTTAATAATATGGCGCAGAAAAGACGACAGAAAAGGGTCGGATGACAGCCCCAGTCGTAGTCAAACAGAAAGGATTTGCCGACTAAATCCGTTTACTGCGAATGAAAGAGACGGCTGTATACTATAGCCATTTCATTGAAATTCGAGTGGGACATAAAATGGCGCGTAAATTTGGGGCACTAATGCCTGGACACTGAGAGGCGACGTGGATAGCTTTACTACAGTTTTATTGTACGCCGAATTATTTCGTCTTTACTGGGCGATTCCTGACTTTATAAGGTTCTCCGTCTGATTTACTGATACATTTATTATCTGGTTTGAGTAAAGTTTAATCTTTGCTAAAAGGAAAGTTACTGGCAGTTTGAGTGCTCGGGCAATTATGGCGATGGAAAAATATGTAACAGGAAGAAAACTGGTTTTATTCCAGACGACCGGTAATATTTTGAAGATTTATGCGCGACCACGAAAATATGCTGGAGTGTTTCGATAAACTTGGGAATTTAAGTGGAAGTTGGTTTCATTTTGGAATTTTCTTGGAAAATCTTTGCGGGGAATCTAGAGTGTCTTTAGCTAGATTTACGGTCTCGTAAAGTCTATTCGTTTGTTTAGCTTTCTAATCTTCTTTTGGTTATCAAGTCAATGGTTTAAAACAAATTTCATGCAAAAAAGAGGGCTTCCTGATTTTTCTTAGAAATATTGGTACTTTCATAATTTTCAAATTGTTCAAAGGCTGTCCAACGGCTTATTACTGATTTCCGACATGTACAATTTAGGAATTTTTAAGGCAACAGTGGCAAGACATTATTTGAGTTTTTGTGTACCAACCAACCTAGACCACTACGTTGCTTCCTATCAGGCAAGATAGAGGTTGACTCCCATTTTGCCTGATAGAAAGCAACACTCAATTCACTAAACAAATAGGGTTTACTTATAAAATAATTAAGCAGAAAGAAGTCTTAATAGCAAATTTAGCTTAGTTTTTTAGTTGTGGTAGAGCCACGCTACGCATTTTTGCTAGTAGCATGAATGGGCCGGCTTGTCCGGGTAAGTATCGCACTCTCACAGAAAATCGACGTTTGAGTAGAGCTTTACCGCTTCTATGCTTCATTCGGTGAGTGAGAGAGCCGGTGGCCCATCCTTCCCCCATTTCCTTCCCCTATGTCCTTTCCCCAACTCCTTGAAAGCCGGCATCGCTCCTGTTACACCCTGGTGTTGCAGTTGTCCATGGGCAGCGGTAGTCGTTTACCATCAGGTGACTCGCTTGCTCGTTTGCAGTCCTATATCATAAAAAAAAGATCATCATCATCATTTCGAGTAGGTGTCACGGTCAATCGACCATGCACACCCTGGTGTCAGAGTTCTTCGGAACCGCCTCTCGGTCTCTGACGTGGTTCCTTTAACGACTACCAGATGGCAGCCGGGACCACCGGCTTAACGTGCCTTCCGAAGCACGGAATCGTTTTTATTATCAGACAATCAGGTGCCTGCAATGTCCTATCCAAACTGGAAACAACTAAACAAAGTATGCTTCCGGTGGGAATCGAACCCACGACCCGGGGGTCAACAGGCAAACGCCTTAACCACTGGACCACGGAGGCTGTTGTAAAAAAAAGATGAAAGTGACACATCCGTTAAGCAAAATCGAACATGGCTTATATTTGGATTATGGATCCTATACACATAATATATTTGAACATTCTCCGCTTACGAAGGCACGTAATTTTGCATATATGTAAGTTCTCTGAGCTTTAAGCTATGGTAACGTAAAAGTTAGCAATGTCAGATGAATTTAAAACTGCATCATTAAAACTTACGTAAGTACTATTTGTATAAAAACGGGTCACTCCCGTGCTACTTCGTCAGAATTTTCCGACTATAGTTTCGGAATTGACAGTAAGCTTGAAATAAAACAGTCTTAACATTTTCCCGGTTCCATCTTTAAATATGGTTCGTTGAAGCCCGGTTCCACTTTTATGACATCACTCATGCTGTAAAGTCCGCGTCAGGAATCGAAGATGAAGAGACAGACGGATTTGCATTCCCTGATCCAGCTTGTCCAACAAGTAATTTAATTAAACAAATCTATAAAACCCGACTGATCATTGACACAGCTCCATCTATTTTGCGAATTTGGAACTAAGTTTATCAATTTGCTATTTATAAATTGTTGCATTTATATCCATAAAATTGATATTTTAGCTGACGTAACATTGATCATACATAAGACTCTAGAGAAGAATTCAAATCTACTGAGGCCTCATTCTTCAAAATTGGTCAAGCCATTGGGGCTACAGGAAGTTACAACTCTTTGCAAGTTTTGCCAGTTTACGTTCGCTATATTGATATTTTACTGACGTCACATAGCTTATGACACTCCAGGGAAGAATAAAAATTATATGACATCTTACATTTCAAAATCAGTCAAGCCGCTTACGCTACAGGTGTGGATAAGTGAACAGACTTACTTACATTCAAACATATATACATACGTAAATACGCGCGAAAAACATTACCCCACTTCTGGGTGGGTCAGTTGGATAAAAATTTACTAAATCAGACAAGAAAAAGGGAATGAGTACAGTAAAGAGCAACTCCAATCTTTTAGTTTGAGACTGACACAAATACCAAAACTTCTCAAATTACCAAGTCAAATAAAATTAATAAAACTTAATTAAACCGCGGCGAATCAAAGTAAATCCATACTTAGTTAATTAAAAGAGCAATTTTGATAAACTAATAACTTGAACGGAAGTTGCTGAGATATAAACGTGTTTTGTGTTGATCTTGTTAAGTGATGTTGACTGAATGTTAAAAGCCGGAGTTAAAAAAAGGTAAGTAGAAGATATGACTTATTTTAATAACATGTCGGATGTGTAACACAAGTAGTATTAGTAACTGTTGATAATTAATCATAGGATTGAGTATGTATATAATGAAATCTCTCTAAATTAACCAATTACTCTATCTATATATATTATTTGCGAGCTCCGTGGCGCAGTGGTTAACATGCCAGCCTGCGAGGGCACAAGAGGGCACTAGGGTGCCCGGGTTCGATTTCCGGTCAAGTTAAGATGGAAAATGATCTTTTTTAGATTGGCCTAGGTCTTGGATGTTTATCTCTATATGTATTTGTTATAAGATATAGTATCGTTGAGTTAGTATCCCATAACACAAGTCTCGAACTTACTTTGAGGCTAGCTCAATCTGTGTGATTTGTCCGTATATATTTATTTATTTATTCAAAAATCTTCAGAAATGGGAAACATAGGGCGTCTGATAGCTAGGTGGGTCGACGATATAAAGCAAATTGCTGGTAAGGACTGGATTGCGAAGGCTAATGATAGGGAAGTATAGCGCAGACAAAAGGAAGCGGTGTTAAAAAAGGAGCGAGACATATTGAATAATAGTTTAAATGTACACAATTTGAAGACGGGTTCCGTCAGCACGAGGGCTCTGAGTTCAATTTCCTTATAATATAGCCATACTTATTCTATTACTTTGTAATCTTTCAGTCACAAGTGCTACTTTCGTAATTCCTCTTACATACTTATCATCATCATCGTCATCATCATCCTCAGCTTTCCACGACTCACTGCTAACTCATCAATCGCGAGAAACGCAGACACAATTGATTATCTGTTGTTAAGTAGCCCGATCGGGGCGCTTGGTAATTGAGCGGCTAAATTATAAATAAATAAATAAAATAAATATATATGGACAAATCACACAGATTGAGCTAGCCCTAAAGTAAGTTCGAGACTTGTGTTATGGGATACTGAATACAGAATACAGAACTCAACGATACTATATTTTATATTAAATACATATATAGATACACATCCAAGACCCAGGCCAATCTTTAAAAGATCATTTTCCATCTTGACCTGGCCGGGGATCGAACCCGGTCACTCCGTGTCGCAGGCTGGCGTGTTGACCGCTGCGCCACGGAGCTAGTCAATCTTTGATCCCAAAAGAAAAATTGTTTATATCGACAGGCTAAATCACCCTTCACCAAAAATCGGAAAGGGTTTTCTTCACATATTGTATATCTGAACGACATCATCAGAAGGACCCTTGCCACTAATAACGTACCCCAAACCCTTGAACCTCAAGATGTGGCACGCGATAATGGCAATGATATTAAGGGCCCGTACTACCTCACACTGCTTTGCATGATTGACTGTAATATCAATAATAATTTAATACTCAAGTTGAAATAAAAATGCAGCAAAGTTCAGGACTAACTCTGGTAACTATCTGAATCAAAAACACGATTGCGTTAAATTTTCTCGATAGAAAAAAATTGCAAAGTTGCCTCCAAATCACGTCTAATTTACTCGGTATATAGCATTATTCACCAAATACATTAAAATTAACCTTGAAACTTTTGATTATTATTGCATTACAGATAAGGCAGCTATCATAAATTTTTCTTTTTCGAATAACCCTTGAATATTCCTAAAAAACGAAAATTTCCAAAGTAGCCAACGCGTTTAGACCATTCGCGTTTGTACTGCCACGCCGCCTGGCATATGGCGGGCTCTTAATATATAAATGACATGAATTGGTACAATTTGTACATATTGTGACTTGACATTAAATCAAAGAATTAAATTATCATTTTTTTCATTACTATTATTTCATATAACTGAATGAATTTTATTTTATGACATGACAATGTAAGCTCAAGTCCACACATTTAGTTCTAAGTATGTCGTAGATTATAATAATAATAATAATAAGTGAACGTTTGGCCACACAATTCCAACAAGCCCTCGTGCTTGGTTCCCTACCTTCTTTCCTTACGACAGGACTCACCTTCCTGCTCTATAAATCCGGTAGTACCACGGATCCCAAGAATTTTAGACCTATCACATGCTTGCCAACTCTTTACAAGCTCCTTACATCCATCTTGAGAGCAAAAATTAACCAGCATATTGTTGTGAACAAAATCATGGCTTCCTCTCAAAATGGATGTAGGGTTGGGTCCCGTGGTACCAAAGAGCTCCTCCTCATGGACATGACCATCTGCAAGCAAGTTCAACGGAAAAAGGCAGCCCTCTCAACTGCCTGGATTGACTATAAGAAGGCCTATGATTCAGTGCCTCATTCATGGCTAGTGAGGGTCTTAGAGTTGTATAAAGTTAATACAACTTTAAGATCCTTTCTTGGCACGTGTATGAGACAATGGACCACAGTCCTTTGTCAGCCAGGTAGAGGAAATGGCTCCTCGGACCCGATGGACTTGATAAGGATCGAGCGAGGCATTTTCCAGGGCGACAGTTTGAGTCCATTGTGGTTTTGTCTGGCTTTGAACCCCCTCAGCACCCTACTGAGGGATTCAAGACTAGGCTGCCGCCTCCGAAGTGATGGGGAGATTGTTTCTCACCTGTTATACATGGATGACTTAAAATTATTTGCACCAAATCCCTCTGACCTGGTGAAGCTATTGAAAATCACAGAAGATTTCAGTAGTTCTATCAGGATGGAGTTTGGTGTAGATAAATGTGCTGTCATGTATGTCCAACGGGGAAAAGTTGTAAATTCAACAAATTTACAACTTTCTGAGACAATGTCCGTCAGATCTCTCGCGGAAACGGAAACTTACAAATATCTTGGTATGTCACAGTCTTTGAGTATTGTGGATGGGGACATAAAGCAGGCGGTGAAAGAGCGTTTCTTTTGTCGACTGACAAAAGTACTTAAAAGTCTTTTGTCAGGTGGTAATAAGGCGCGCGCTTTCAATGCTTGGCTAATGCCCCTACTCACTTACTCCTTTGGCATACTAAGATGGACCCAAACTGAGTTAGATGCCCTGGATAGGAAGGTCCGTCAACAGCTGACAGCGCATCGCATGCTTCACCCACGCTCATCTGTTATGAGACTGTACATCCCACGTAAGTGTGGAGGTCGTGATTTTTTGAACGCCAAGACTCTCCATAACCGCGAGGTGTGCAGTCTTAGGGATTATTTTCTTAATAATGAGTGTGGGATGCATCGCGACGTTGTAGCAGTAGATAGGAGCTTCACGCCGCTCTCCTTAGCAAACGAGAATTGGCGCAGACCAACGGTGTTAAGCATCGAAGACCGCAAAAACATATGGAAGAGCAAGGAGCTGCATGGGCGGTTCTACCGGGCCTTAACTGGGCCCGATGTAGATCTGCTCGCGTCGGTAAACTGGCTACGATTCGGTGACCTCTTTGGAGAAACCGAAGGTTTTGTTTGTGCAATTGCAGACGAGGTCATGATGACGAACAACTATCGGAGATATATCCTGAAGGACGGTACGGTCGACATCTGTCGGGCATGCCGCCGTCCAGGCGAGTCACTCAGGCATATTATTTCCGGTTGTTCTCATCTGGCTAACGGAGAGTATTTGCACAGGCATAACCTTGTAGCCAGAATTATCCACCAGCAACTTGCTCTTCGATATCAGCTTGTGGAATCCGAGGTGCCGTACTATAAGTACACACCAGCGCCGGTTCTCGAAAATGGTCGTGCCACGCTGTATTGGGATCGATCTGTTATCACAGACAGGACTATTGTCGCAAATAAGCCTGACATCGTGCTAACAGATCGATCGACACGCCAAGCAGTGCTCGTTGACATCACCATTCCGCATGACGATAACCTCGTGAAGGCCGAGAAGGACAACCTTAGCAAGTACCTTGACTTGGCTCACGAGGTGACTGCCATGTGGGATGTAGATTCGACGGTCATTGTCCCGATAGTCGTGTCTGCAAACGGTCTTATAGCAAAGAGTCTCGACCAACATCTCAAGAGGCTCTCGCTAAATGGTTGGATTAAGGGCCAGATACAGAAGGCAGTACTCCTGGATACGGCACGAATAGTCAGAAGGTTTCTTTCTCTGGGGCCCTGACTACCGGTAGCTTGAGCCCTGCCCCGCTGCTGACGGCACTCTAGGTTTAGGTTTTTATAATGTTTTTATGTTTTGTAATTTATTTTTATATTTTACTTTTATACAAATATTGTAAAAACCTAAAACTAACAAATAAATAATATAAAGAGATAATAATAATATGAACATAGTGAACTACAGTTAAGCTCAACTACGAATCCGGATAATACAACCTAATACAAAATATTTAACATTTTACTTGGTTTCTACCCGTAAATGTTAAAAATACCAGCCTAGAGCTGAGAAAATAAAATATAAAAATAATAATAATATATGTTTATTTTCTCTTTAACAAAGATAAGCCTTAAAAGTATGGGTCCTAAAAACTATGGTTGTACAATTTGTTGCGACTTGTTCTCTTTGTTTGGAGACTAGTCCTTGAAATAGGTTCCTATTGGAACCTGTGCCACAAGTGACTAGGCCCCTCCCTCGGATCACTGAGTCTTACATACAGTGTAAAATAGGTATAAAAAGTTACATATTGTTTAATCTAAGTTGGGGAGCAAAGGTAGGTGTTATTTGTGTCTGTATATGTGTGTGTGGGTGGAAGTGTGAGGGTCAGACAGGTGTTAGTGTTGTGTTAGAGTGTATGAATGTGTAGAGTGTAGAGAATGAAAGTCAGTTTTAGTTTCGTTAGCGTCAAGTTAGTTGTGGGAAGAGTGAGTGTCAGTGAGTAGGTGATTGTAGTGTCAGTCAGTAAGAGCGTGAACGAGATCAGAAACGGCGGTCAGGGACAACGGTAGGTAATGATGAGTCGTTAAGAATTTTGCTGGTGATATTTTATTATGTTTATATTTTGTTGTTATGTTATGTTATGTTTATATTGCTGGTGATATTTTATAAGTTGATGTCATTTGGAGAAAATGCGCTGTGCAGTTTGTTGCCGCTTCTTCTGCACTCCGCCTTGGAAGCGGCGTAAACTTAGCTCTAAGTAAGTTATTGACGTCAATAATAATAATGTTGTAAATAATAATGTGTAATAAAGTTAACGTTTACCAAATGATATTTAAAATATCTTACGATGAATAAAATATTTGACTATTGACTTTTGCAAACATCATCATAATCATTTCGAGTAGGTGTCACGCACGGTCAATCGACCATGCACACCCTAGTGTCAGAGTTCTTCGGAACCGCCTCTCGGCCTCTGACGTGGTTCCTTTAGCGACTACCAGATGGCAGCCGGGACCACCGGCTTAACGTGCCTTCCGAAGCACGGAATCATCGTTATTATCAGACAATCAGGTGATTCAAGCCTGCAATGTCCTAACCAAACTGGAAACAACTAAACAAAGTATGCTTCCGGTGGGAATCGAACCCACGACCCCCGGGTCAACAGGCAAACGCCTTAACCACTGGACCACGGAGACTTTTGCAAAGATTACTGAAGATATGATTTTAGCGCGCTAGTACCTTCTCATCTTCGGGAATCAGTCCTGAGAGCCGGGTGTAGCTGCTGTCGAAGTAACTGATGTTGCTAAACGGCGCAAGTATACCTTAGCTGAGGATTACGTATTTGTGCCGTTTGGCGTAGAAACGTTCAGACCTGGCCTGGCCTGGAAGCCCTGACATTACGGGCTTCTTTAAAGAATTTACCCCACAGCTTATCCACTGCCGGTGATAAGAGGGCTGGCTGCTCTTTTGCCCTGCTTCTTTTGTTTTTATTCATCCTTTTTTTGGTTCTTATATTTTTAATCATCTTTTTTTTTCTCTCTTTACTTATGTTAATAAATGTAAATAGTTATATGTAATAAACGTATCCTTTATATAATAAACAATAGGCTATCCTCGAGTAATACAGTATATCTTACATTTCTAAAATCAATATTCGAATAACAGAAAATAAAAATTCGTTAAATAACCTCTTATTATTGCGAAAATAGTTGAGACGTATTCAAAAATACGTCTTACAAATAAATAAAAAGTAACAAAGAAAATCATTGTTCAACTTTTAATCAAAATATAAACAGAGGATACTTTCTACTCTTCAAAAAAGATGTTTAGTGGCACGAATTAAATAAAGCGTTTATTAAATAAATACGTCTATTTTCTTTGTTTTACAGAAACAATTTGTAATTGAGAAAATAAAATCACTGAGTTAGAAATCGTTAACAACACTGTTAACGACAAAAGAGGACTCGACAAAAAGAATCTTAAATTGAAAAGCAATCTTAAATACCAGATGCCGAGTATTATTTTAACATAAATAAATTTAACTTGTTTTTCCAAGTGAAAAATCGGTTCCATTGAAAATATTCGGGGTGAGATGGAAACAAAGGCTTGGAAAACAAAAGGCTTGCTCCACTACAATAAAGTATCCACCGTACCTCCTTACCTTTTTATTGTTACCTAACCTTTTCCCGTTGATCCACTCCCGTTTTAATAACCTTTTTATGGAAATGTAACATAAAATAGGATTTTACAATTCACCGCGCACCAATATCGTCTCGGATCTTTGATATCGTTTGTATATTGTTCGATCGGAATTTTTGATATTAATATTATAAAGAACTAGCTTTCGCCCGCGGCTCCGCCCGCGTCAATGTCGATCCCTCGGGAATAGTACTTTTTCCCGAGATAAAAGGTAGCCCATGTCCTTCTCCGTACTCCAGAGAACTTGTATGCAAAATTTCATGATGATCGGTTCAGTAGTTACGGCGTGAAAGCGCAATAAACAAACAAACAAACAAACTCACTTTCGCATTTATAATATTAGTAAGGATAAGGATAAGCAGAACACTCGAATATTTACTAAATATGGTATATTTAATATACATAATATATTACAACGTACGTTATTAGTGGCAATATATATAAACTTGTATATTTATATTTTATTGTTATTTTTTATAGTGTTATTTTTGTGGTATCAATATTTAAAAAAGTGATATGATTTTTTTTGGCTTATTTCTCGATCAAATATAAAAAAAAACGGCTAAGTGCGAGTTGGACTTGCCCACGAAGGATTCCGTACTGTTCTATCTATAAAAACGGCAAAAAAAACATGTCTGTCGTATGGGAGCCCCCTTAAATATTTGTTTTACTTTATTTTAATAGTGCATATAATATATCTAAATATTCTGTAAATATTTCAAGCGTTTATTTTTACCCTTTGAGTACGGAACCCTAAAAATGGAGGCAGTAGTTTTTTTATTTTTTTATTTATTTTTTGTGTTTTTTGTGTTGTTGTTGAAAAAACTATTTTTTGAGTTGTTATTGATTAAATTTGTAATATTTTTCAAAATCCAACATCATGCACATTCCCAATCGTACCAATATCTCCTCAAAGATCTCTGAAACCGTATCATTATTGTTCGTTCAAACTTTTTGATATAAAATATTAGAGTATGCACGACGCCGTCTTGGAAATTCGAGTGTCTATTCAGTTCTCAGTGTCTTCTGTTACGAGGAGAACTTATCGAGATTTTTTGTACTTTTGACATTTAAAAAGGTTAGTTGAAAGTGAATTATTTCTTCTAATATGTCTGGTGTTTATTTATAATAAATAAATAAATATATACGGACAAATCACACAGATTGAGCTAGCCCCAAAGTAAGTCCGAGACTTGTGTTATGGGATACTAACTCAATGATACTATATTTTATAACAAATACATATATAGATACACATCCAAGACCCAGGCCAATCTGAAAAAGATCATTTTCCATCTTGACCTGGCCGGGGATCGAACCCGGTCACTCCGTGTTGCAGGCAGGCGTGTTGACCGCTGCGCCACGGAGCTAGTCATAATACAACCATTATTGTAATACAGTTCAGATGTATCGTGTTTTTTCATTATATATTACAAAGTAAATAATAAAAAAGGTAATTTTATACCATAAGGTCTTATAGACCTAGGTTCTGTCTACTCCGCAAGGGAAAAAGACGTGATACTATGTATGTATGTACATACATACGTACATACATACATAGTATCACGTCTTTTTTATAACATACATATTTTATTTACTAATTGACCGCTTGTAAGGTAGAGATATGTGATTGATGAAACTGAACGGCAATTCAAATATATTTATATATATATATATTAGAACAATGAACCTAAGACTAAAAACCTTAAAAATATAATATAATAACTAAAATATATCATAAAAAAGAGTCCCTTTAGGCAAGGTTTCGGAGATACTGGCAGCGTTCCCCCTTTGAATAGCTAGACTAATTCTTTGTCCGAGGTAGCCGCCAGCTCTTCAATCTGCTGTGATGTCGACTAACCTTTTTGCAATTTCCTTAAAAAGCCTTATAGCGCTTGAACCCCACGGTGAAAATAGCGAATGGGAAAAAAGGGAATCAGAAGCAAAAAAAAAAATTCAAAGTTGCATTTATAGCTGTGACTGGTAAGCTTTTAGACCTCTTTGTATCGACTTATCCTAAGCTAGAGGACTACACGCTAGGCGATATTCTGTTGCAGTCATGGAATTAGAAAAACTATGGAAGCAGCATTGCGTACAAAAACTGACACCTCGCAAAGTAGATCAAAGCAGGCGGGGCTTAAAAAGTATATGTTTTCGCGAACTAGTCTGCCACGCGCTTCGTGACGGAAAGACGCGTCGATAAAAGCATTTAACGACATATTTTTTGTAAACATCAGCGAAATCTTAACGAATTAAGAAAAAAATTACTTCTTGTGTAGTGAAGTGGTGCAGGAAACGCAAGGAAAGACGGAAAAGTGACATTGGAGTAACTTATCATAGCGAGCGAGGCAAACTGCTAGCATACCTACCTCCGCTATGTTGACACCATAGCGTTCATTAAATATGTTGATACCGGCCAGTGACCTTGACGTGGCCAATCGCAAACGATGAGTGCCTTCGTCTATGAGTGCGTAAGTTTTTCGTTGTGATTTGAGTTAAGTTTCTTTGTGTAAATGGGACTGATATAATCGTTAGTTGTAGGAGAGTTACGCTTCCATAGTTTTTCTTATTCGATGCAGTCTTTGTTCAGAAATCATTGTGTACTGGAACCACGTCAGAGGCCGAGAGGCGGTCCCAAACAACTCACACCAGGGTGTGCATGGTCCATTGACCGTGATACCTACACGAAATGATGATGATGACTGTGTGACTAAGGTATGGGCTAAGTACAAAATAACTCAAAGGTAAGACGTGCTTCCGATTCTTAATTGACCCCATTGAAGATTGGATAAGCTCAAAAAACTTTGATATCCCAACATGCGAGTGAGTTTGTTTGTTTATTTGTAACGCTTTTACGCCGTAACTACTTAACCAATCATAATGAAATTTTGCATACAATTTATCTGGAGTACAGAGAAGGTTAAATGCTACCATAAATCCCGGAAAAAAGTACTGTTTCCGAGGGAACGACGTTGAAGCGAGCGAAAGCTAGTTAGCTATAAACATTAAAATTAATCTATAACATTATAAAACAAAGTTCAAGGCAGCCAATTACCAACCAAACTCATTCCTTTAATCTTCCAAACTTCCACATTTATGAGATTACACAAATTCCAAAATCCTTCGCATTTGAAGGATCACTTTGGTTTCCTGAATTAAAGAGTTGTGTAAAGCTTAAGTTGAGGCGTCACGGTTCAATGGTCAAAGTAATAAGCGTAGGTTTTGTGCCGTGGAGCTCGCTAGCCCAGCCATCGTTCATGTTACCTATTTACTCCTGCGTTTGTTAAGGGCCAGTACTACCTCACACTGCTTTACATGATTGTGAAATGCTCAAGTTGAAATAAAAATGCAGCAAAGTTCAGGACTAACTCTCCGTGGCGCAGTGGTTAACACGCCAGCCTGCGACACGGAGTGCCCGGGTTCGATCCCCGGCCAGGTCAAGATGGAAAATGATCTTTTTCAGATTGGCCTGGGTCTTGGATGTTTATCTATATATTTATTTGTTATAAAATATAGTATCGTTGAGTTAGTATCCCATAACACAAGTCTCGAACATACCTTGCGGCTGGCTCAATCTGTGTGATTTGTCCGTATATATTTATTATATATATATATATATATATATATATATATATATATATATATATATATATATTATTATTTAACTCTGGTAACTATCTTACGATTGCTTTAAATTTTCTCGATAGAAAAAAATCGCAAAGTTGCCTTCAAATCACGTCTAATTTACTCGGTATACAGCATTATTAGAGAAGTAAAAGAATGAAATTACTGGTAGCTCTTCTACCACTCATCTAAGGGCCTCAGCACACGGCGTATTTTGACGCAAATGTCGCGCGTATACTCGCTTCAAACGAGATTTGAACGCAACCTTGTAACCTAAGCACACGGAGCCATCGTAAAACACGCGTCTACTCTATTGTATATACTGTACCGCGTTTTAAGCGCGCTTGAATCGGAAAAACGCAAAAATCGACATCTACGGCGCCGTAAACGTGCGTTCCTGAAACGTCGTTAGCGCGTTTAAAATACGCCGTGGGCTGATTTTTTTTTTGGAAGGACTATAGCTAGCTCCAAGTGAGGTTTCGCTACTTCACCGGGCGTTTGAGGCGAGGGCAGAGTGCCCTCAACCTTTTAGACAACATCACCAAAGGGCCCCCAGGAGGGACGGACCTCGGCTTTGGACGTTGCCTGTGTGCGCAAGGCTTGGAGAGACAGCAAACTCTCATATTGCCTGATGGGCCGCATATGCGTGCATGCAAGCCTGAAGGGTCAATCTGAGAATCAATGGCAAAAGCCTTTGGAGAGCAGCTACTCTCATCTTTTGCCTTATGGGCCGAAAGCTACGTTGCCAGAAGGGCCTATCCTGGGTGCAAGTCACCCGGGACCGCCGGGCGGTTGCCAGTATTCGGAGCTAGCTGTATGCTGAGAGCCTAGCCCCCTTAAATAGAAGCTGTAAAAAATTAAAACCGTTTCAAAAAATAACTGGTATCAATAATAGTTTAAAAGTTTAAACCAACTCGGTTCAATGGACAAAATAATAGAGGTTTTGTGCTCCAAACCAAGTACATGTTGTTTTGATTAAATTTTCATGTTCTTCAAGTCAGGCTTTTAGGGTCTCTAGCGCTTAATAATGAGGCTTATATTTAGAATTCAGAATTCAAATTTCGAGTAAAAGGTTTATTACGTTAAAGGAGTAAGAGGAGGACTTAAGTAATTTAAGAAATTTAACATTGAAGCTTAACTAGTAGGACATTACTGAAGGGCATTGGACATAGATAAGGAAAAGTGAATAATAATTTTTAGTTATTCTACAAATTTTGCATAAACATGGGCATTTATAAGACCAAATATATTATATACTAGAACAAATAACCTAGAACTAAATACCTAAAAATATAATAACTAAAATATATTATTAAAAGGAGTCCCTTTAGGACTTTTAATTACATGTGAAGGACATCACTGCTGATTGGACGAAGATATGGAAAAGTAAATAATTCAAAAGATGTATATCAAAATAAAAAGACAACATTCAAACAAAATAGGACAAAATGAAACAAAAGCATTAAAACCAACCAAATTGTGATACACTCATAGCCGTGAACATAAGACCTTTTCATCAAACGTAAGTCGTTTTGATCGCAAGCCGTCAAAGGCACAAATGCTTTGGCAATTGTTTTTCTTTGATACTTGGCCACGATGCTTTGTTTCTACGCTTCGTAGTTTTTTAGGGTTCCGTACCCAAAGGGTAAAAACGGGACCCAATTAAGTCTGTCTGTCTGTCCGTCTGTCACCAGGCTGTATCTCATGAACCGTGATAGTTAGATAGTTTAAATTTTAACATATGATGTATTTCTGTTGCCGCTATAACAACAAATACTAAAAAATAAAATAAAATAAAATAAATATTTAAGGGGCTCCCATACAACAAATGTGATTTTTTGTTTGTTTTTACTCGATATTGATAACGGCAACAGATAGACGCTTGAAATATTTACAGAATATTTAGTTACATATTCACTTTAAAAATCGCCCATCGGATTAGCATAGCTATCCAACGGGGGAACGCAGCCAGCGTTCTTGCCACCATGCCACACGGGCAAGATTTCGAAGAAATTTCTTTCTAGTGCTCCTTTTTTTTTCACTTCATGTTTATATTGTACATAATTAGTTTTAATCACTAAAAATAAATAATAAAATTAATATCAAATATTAATTATTATATTAATATACAACAGACATGTTTTTTTTGCCGTTTTATAGATAACGGTACGGAACCCTTCGTGCGCGAGTCCGACTCGCACTTGGCCGGTTTTTTGACATCTATGCCTCATAGTGACAGGAGATTGGAAATGTTAGCTACCGATTGACATATCATCATCAGGTCCTTTTTAGCCTCCACAGGAGCACGACCCTCTCTGTACTACTAGGGCCATACTTAGCCAGAGCAGCCAGAGGACTTGGCCTACACTCTCCACGCTGGCCAGACGGGTTGGAGAGGTGTCTTAGATGTTTATAAGCTTTGTTTAGCTTCTATTTCCTAAGTCGCCTTCTACAACATCCACGGGAAGACTTGGAGTAGTCATATTCTACTCTGCCGGATACCACACGGCTATGATGGACATAACCGTTGGTTTATTTTCATGATTTATTAAAGTGAAAACTTGTTTAGCGGCGTTGTGGACTTTTTGGGATGGGTAAAAATGTTAAACTCATGCCCGGACACGTGACCTGATTGAAATTCTGTAAGACATGACCTGACTGCAAAGGCGAGTTTTCACTTCTGCCGGCACTCCCAAAGTGCTACCCTTTTTTATCTAATGTAACGATACTTACAGTACTAAGATAAACATGCAAAACGATCATTAAAATGGCACAGGCGATATACACTAATGAAGAATATTTAAAGCGCCTATTATACCATCCTGAATTTAGGATCCGGAATTCAGCATCCGATAAGGACAAGAAATTCAGTCGTCAGAGCTCCTGATTACACAGTCCGGAACGTGTCCTGAACGGAGACTGCGCGTCCTGAGAGAGCCATCCGTTGGCCATCCTGAATCCTAAATTCTGGATGGTCTAATTGGCGCTTAAGTGTTTTAATTCATTCATTCATTTCGTGATTTCTTCGGAACCGCCTCTCGGCTCCTTTAACGACTACCAGATGGCAGCCGAGACAAACGGCTTAATATGCCTTCCGAAGCACGGAATCATCTTTATTATCAGACAATCAGGTGATTCAAGCCTGCAATGTCCTAACCAAATTAGAAATAACTAAACAAATCGAACCCACGACCCCTGGGACTACAGGCAAACGCCTTAACCACTGGACCACGGAGGCAGTGTTTAATAATTACTCGAATATACATCTATACAAAGTGATTTTGAACCTCCTATCTATATTGGAATCTCGGAATCAGAATCCTTAATGGAATACAGAATTGCAAAAAAAAAAACTGATAGCTAAAGAAATATTAAACAATATGCTATCAGTATACCCAATACAAAGAAAGAAGACACGGTGAAAAAGCGCTGTCTCATTGACAGAAATCAAATAAACCGCGTTTCAACACGCAGCAGCAAACTTCAAACATTTCCGCCGCAAATTCTTGCCCTTTCTTCAGCAACCTGAGCGCTCATAATCTCGAAACAAAAGAGATGAAACAGGACCCCTTGTTTACAACCGCTCGAATTATATTTTACAACCTCGAGACTTTGAAAAAGTTAAGCCGAAGCTCTTCGAAGGAAGGACTTTTAATTAAACTGGTTTATATAGCATTACAATACATACATAATATCACGTATTTTTCCTTTGCGGGGTAGATAGAGCCTAGGTCTATAGTTCTAAAAAATAATAATGTACCTATATAATAAAAATTGTAATCATAAAATGAAAAAAAAAAATGATAAATGAAGAAATTAGATGATAAATGATAAAGATAGATGATAAAATAAAAAAAGCCCTTCAGGCGAGTAGACGATCAATACTGTTGAAAAGAGTTTCTTTTGGCGTTTCTTCTCTGCAGTGGTCGGTTCCGAAACGCTAGTAGTCTGTAGCTTTTGCAAATAATATAAATATGACCAAATTAGATCCTTTAAAATGTGATTTGACGTGAAAAAGTGCCTGCAAAGGCCTATTTTCTGAATAAACGTTTTATTTTTTTTTTATTTTTTATGGGACCTTTTAGCCACTTTTAGCATTTTGGTGGGCGTGTATATATGGAAAACGGAATCTAAATAGTGATAGGTTGCTAGCCGCATCGCCTATTGACATGATTCCGGAAATTTTCGCCCATTCCCTCGATCGGCTTTTACGACAGCGAAACAGGAGCAGCTGGCACATTTTACGTATTTTCTTTTCTCCCAGACTATCATGGTCGGTATAATATTAAAATTTTAAATATGTGATGAAATTCTATTCATCGGATATGAATGAAATAGAACACTACTAAATCATTATTATCATATAAGCCCCAAGAAGTCCACTGCTGGACATAAGCCTCTGTCAAAGACTTCCAAAATGACACTACTAAATAGTAGATAGAATTGAAGGAGTGCGCATGCTTGGAATGCGTATACCCTACGCAGTAATATGTGCTAAGAGAATTCGACGCAGCGATTCGAAGTCACGGTGGTGTAGTTGTATGACACTTAGGGCGTGAACCTAAGGGCACGTCCCTTGGGTTCCCGTCCGAATCTTATCTGTGGCCGAGTTCCTTTTCATCACATATTTTAAATTTTACTTAAAATTAGTTTTTAAGCATTCACAATGCAATACTTACATACTGTAATATCATATAGCAATGTCAGCCGTCTGACGTCACTCAGAAAAATCAAAGCCGGAGCTTATCGTACATTGTGATATCTGCTATTACAAGAAATATCTCAAAAGATAAACATCAGAGCCTTAACCTTTAACATTTAAAACAGTAAAACTACGCATAATTATCTCTGCTGCTTAGTGGTACTATAAGTACCTTTGAATTGCAGGGTTTTGGTTTCGATCTCCGATCAGGTCAAGATGGAAAAGAGATCTGGGTCTTGTATGTACATATATTTAAATAAGTATTAATCATAAAATATAGTAAAATATAGTAATTGAAATAATCGATTTCTTGCATGTTATGGTACTTATCATAGTGTGTTTATTAACAGATTGCAAAAAAAATTATGTCTGTAAAGTCGGTTCACAGACGACAATTTTACGTGATAACGGTAGAAGAGAGATAGATGCGTCACTAGCCGAACTCAAAGGCCGACTGAGCCTTTCAATCATTAGTTCCGCGCCCTCACTTCAACACGTAACGTTGCACTTTTTCATGTATGCAGCCGGCGATTATCGATTTATAAGACGTTATGACGTCAAAAGAAAATGTTTAAATATAAGCACTACCTATTATTTGCATTAGTATGTTTATAGGAGACAAATCAACACATTTATCAAGCAAAAATAAGAGAAAAATTACCATTATATTTTTGTGTTTTATTTTGCATTTACTCTATCTTATTAAATTATGAAATAAAATATGGTGATTTTTTTTCAAGCGGGCAGGATTTGAACCTTAACTTAAGGTGGCAGGTTCAAATCCCGCCCGCTTAAAATTTTTTCACCATATTTTATTTCTTAATTTAATAAGAGTATATCAAAAATTACCATCATTAAAAAGCTAATGTATAAAAATAAGTAAGGTCATTAAACCGAAATTACTGTCACTAATAATTGTATTCCTGTTTTAAATAAAATACCAAAGACAAAATAGCTCTGATCGTATTTCACGTCACGCTGTCTTTATTTCCACCTGATACTGTAAGCCCACAGATATTTTATTAAAATTTTATTAGTGGAATCTTCTTACTTATGTAGTACCTGGGCGACCGAGCTTCTTACTATTTATTGTAATATGGTGGTGTTTAGTTAGCTATATTTATGGGAAATATATATATTGTAACCTCAAAAATAACTAATTTTTTTAAACTTGTCTAAAAAATAAAAATAAGTTAAAAAAATATAAACTTAAAAAGAAAATGTAAAGTCATCATAAGTCATCAGTGGGATTCGAACCCGTAACACTCGTTTCTTACCATCCGCGTCTTAATCCGCTGGACCAGACGGACAGTGTCCGGTAGGATGAAATTAGCGACCATATTCTGCGTAGAAATAAAAACGCATGAAAACTTAAAAACACGCGTTTTACCAAACATAAGACTAATCTAGATCGATTGTTTACCCCCGAAAACCCCTTCAGCAAAATCGTTAGAGCCGTTTCCGAGATCATAGAAATAAATTTATATACTTACATACCAAATTGCTCGTTTATAGGTATAAGATTCGTAGAGTGGTATTCCACTCTACGAATAATAAATCAGAAGCTGACTACGAGGACATTTTTTCACTACATCCTGGTAGACAATGCTTAGTATTAAGTTATTGCCTTCTGTATAAAATCGTGAAGATTATATGTGCAATAAAATTAGAAAAACAATAGGGTGCGAAGTGGTCATAAGATCTTTTTGCACCTTTCTTGGTCAGTTTAGACGACATTAGTATACAAGCAATGACTGCACAATATAGGTTTTCGCTAATGCGGCGTGTCTGATCAGCCGCGCCGCATTTAACCTTTTCAACCCCACAGTCTAACATATGTGACAAATCAATTTCGTGCCCACGCCAGTCAATCTGATAGCGCCACAGATTGTGAATGCTTTGCTCACTAAATTAATTTGTCACATTTATCAGACTGTGGCGTTGAAAGGTTAAACAATTAATTTGTATATTTAGTCACTTAGCAACATACTTTCTAATTTAAGTCCCTAAATATTTACTATGACTTTTAGTTTGTATATTTATCTTAATAATAAACTTCTACTTAGTACGTGTGCTGTACGTTTAACTCAAAATCAACTTCAAATTAACTACAAAACGTCAAGATTCTCTCAATACATCAATCTCAAGCTCTCCTCAACTAACACATCTTCAGCATCCCATACAACCTGAAAACAACTCCAACAATCAGGGTCGAACCTAAAAAGTCGTTGGTCCCGGCTGCCATTTGGTAGTTGTTAAAGGAACCACGTCAGAGGCCAAAGGCGGTTCCGAAGAACTCTGACACCAGGGTGTGTATGGTTGATTGTCCATGACACCTACACGAAATGATGATGATGACCTGAAAAAGTCGGCAACTGCTGCAACTAACTCGACTCCACCCCGTAGCGACTCGTCTCGTTCCTGTGGGTAAAGTGGATGAAGTCAAGAGAGGATCACCAATGCTGGGCAAGTACGCGATTCAAATTTGCATATCAGGTGCTGCAATACTTGTGGCTCAAATGCATGATGCTGCAACATTCATCTGTTAAGATGTAGTAGCCAATGATACAATGGTCAGCATACTGACTCTTTCAAAGAATATCCATGATATCGATTTTTCTATTAACTTTAGTTTTCGTAGAGCTCATGGTTCTTAGAATTGTTATTAAATATTTAATGGGCCTTGCGGTCAGGATGGTACCCGATACATTTGAAGTAAGTCTGAAGAGATTTATAATAGACTGCGATGTATTTTAAGATGTCAAGAGCAACTGTTACTGTGTCACCGAAATATCGGCAAAAATACGTTGATATTACTTTGAACAACCAGGTCAGGTTCATTCTTAACTGCTTGGCCAATGGTTGAAGGTATGGCATCAAGTACGCACGCCCAATCCGAGCTGCCTTGTTTTTCCTCCATCCATCCAAATGAGTAGTATCCCAACACCTTCATTCTCTTTCCAAATCCCTCTTATTCCTTACCTTCCCCAGCTTAAAAATGCTTCTGATGGGCAGCAGCAGCAGCATCGGAGGCACAAGAAGCCAAAGAAACTATTTATGTCATATTTTATTCTAAAAACGAATTTCTATTTAAAATCTGACATATTAAATTTCTACCTACTCCAATAAAATAAAAAGATACCAAAGAGGGGCCTTGAAAATGACGTCACTTTCTTCGTCAAACTTGATTGCGTTAATAACGAAATAAGTTAGGTCAAAGACCAGTTTTCTTTCATATAGAAAGATAAAATTGAAAAAAAAATGCATGCCAAGTGAGATTAAAGATGCAGCCCCTGCAGCACGCGTGACAAAATTTATCGACTATCGGCATCTCGTTTTCCGTTATAAGAAAGAGTGAGAAGTGGACAGTTTATCGTGCGATATACACTGCGTCGCGGGCGCCATGCTATGGGTACAGGAGACAACACGTCATTGGTTTAATTGCTTTTGAAAAATTTGGACGATAGTCACCCAGTTCTGTAACACTTTTTAACTCATATTAGGAGCGGCTTTAAAATTTTAGCAGAAGATTAATAAATTCTTGGTAATTTAAATCAAACAAATTTTAGGTAATTAAGTTCTCATAACAATCAGAAATTAATAGTATAAAGTTTAGATAGGTCTCAGAAACACTACTTTCTGTTAATCCTCGCATCAAATTCTGATATTCTCTAATTTGCAAACTTGCCCGAAGTCGCGCTCGATCCAATTAGTATGTAAACTATCGACAAACTGAAGATTCAGGCTGATTCTAAGTTTTAAAGAAATAAGTATTTAGATCTATATGGCAAATGAAGAGGTGGATTTTCATCGGTATTATTATGGGGAAAAAAAAAACTCACTCAGTAACTATCTTAGTAGAACCCGATGAAGATAACCCGACTCCATTTTAATTAACACCTTTTTACCCGACTGACCTACCCAGAAAGAGGGTAATGTTTTTCACGCGTATGTATGTAAGTATGTATGTTCCATTGTCGTCTCCTGTAGCCTGAACGCTTAATCAACTTAGATTCATATTTTTTCCGGAGTGTCATGTGAAGTTAGCAAAAAATTTATGTGGCGGACGTAAACTGCTAAAAAAGCAGTCGGGTATTTTATTTTTTGATATTATCCACTTGTTTTCATCATCATCATATCATCATCAGGTCTTTTTAGTCTCCACTGCAGGAACATGACCCTCTCTGTACTACCGGACCCATACTTGGTCAGAGCAGACAGAGGATTTGGCCTACACTCTCCTCGCTCTCCAGGTTGGAGAGGTCTCATTGATGTTTATGAGTTTTGTTTAGCTTGTCTTTCATACGACCTCCATGAGAAGACGAGGAGTGGTCCTATTCTATTCTTCCGGAAACCACACGGCACTTGTTTCAATTTACACTGATTAGAAACAAAGCGTCCATTGCCTTTGTGTCTTAAAGCTAGGTAGAGTCAAAATACATATTTAATGAAATTTAAGCGGCTACCTAATAATTTGTAGACAAATTGAAACAAAGTAATTTTCAGTAATAATGTAATACAATATTTAGTAATTTTATTGAAAGGAAAGCTTAAACATCACGTTCTCAACATTACTTTTATTCAAATCCTCGCATCAGATTCGGATATTCTCCAATTTGCAAACTAATTGTTCTCAAAATGTGTCCCATATTTTGAAAGGATTAAATTTGTCAAAAGTCGCGCTCGATCCAATTAGTACGAAAACTGTCTACAGATTGACGACTTAGTAGACTGAATTGTAGAATTGAGTTTAAAATGAAATAAATTATTTTATTCCTGTTACACTGCTTTCTGTAATATTTTAAAATTAAAAAAAAAAGTAATGCAAGAAGTTATGTTTATACATTAATTAGGCATGTTTCCGATTATTTTATAAGTAAAGTTACATCTAGAATATTTTTAATGTTCCGTAGCCGAATGGCAATGAATAGAACCCATAAAGATTCGTCATGTCTGTATATCTGTCTGTCCGCTCGTATGTAACAGTAGATACTTAATTTCGTATATATTATATTTTCTAATCTATGATAATAGTATTACTTATTATTAATTGTAGATTACACATCTATGCATGCTATTACAGGATCATGATCAAGTCTGCCTAGTACTTAGCCATTTTTTTCTCTTCTGAAGTGTAAGCAGTGAAAGAATAAGAAATAAACTAGTGAGTAAGACTTTTGGGAAAAGATATAACTTTAAGAAGGTACTTCACGAAATTGTGGAAATTGACGTGTTTTCAAATCACTAGTGCTATGTGCAGAATTAATTATATACATCAAAAGTATTTGTATAATTTAGGTCGATCCTTGCACAAGATTACCCCCTTATTGGAAATTGAAACAGATAAATATGAAATTTAAAAACGATATAATATGTTATGATATCTAGAACATTTTTCTTCGAATAGTTTGCGCGGCACCCGCTTAATTAGACGAATTTGGTGAGGTGTATACAGTGTGTTTGATCTTGACACCGATACTTACAATTCACGTTCTCATCAAAACTAATAATTTTTATTTTGCGACCAAGCAAGTAATCGAGAAAAATAAGTAGGGGTTTCTTTATGAAATTGAATACCTCATCATCATCATCAGGTCCTTTTTAGTCTCCACTACAGGAGCACGACCCTCTCTGTACTACTAGGGCCATACTTGGCCAGAGCAGCCAGAGGACTTGGCCTACACTCTCCACGCTGGCCAGACGGCTTGGAGAGGTGTCTTAGATGTGTATAAGCTTTGTTTAGCTTGTATTTCCTAAGTCGCCTTCTACGACATCCACGGGAAGACTTGGAGTGGTCCTATTCTACTCTGCCGGATACCACACGGCTATTGAAATGAATACCTACTGATTTAAAATGTATAGAGCAGCTATAATAAGTAATAAGGGAGCAGCTGATTCTCGTTTTCAGTCTTGGTCACTGAACAAAATTTATTCGTATTGATGCCGAAAACGGTAATTAAATTCATAGGTATAAATGATCTTAATTATCAACTAAAATTCATTCAAACATTTTTTCGCACAATAAATAAAATACATATTAAAAACTACAATTTATTCCCCTCTCTTTACATTAAAAGCAAACTTTTTCGCCCAAAGTAAACGCTCTGAATATTTTATCAGCTCGAAAAATTTCCAAGCACGAAAGAATTCCCAATTTTTCTGACCAAACACCGTGAAAGCAATCACGGAGTAATTTGTCAAGCATTTCTCCATTGACCTTTTCCGGGAAATCCTATCAGGCTCTATTCAGTTAACCAGCACACGGTACATTTAAAATTTAGTGGTGTTTGTATAGAAACGTGGACAAACTCACTTATTGCTTCAATTTCTTCATGGTTAATTTATAATGACTTCAATATGAAGAATTTATACCTCGTCCACATACCTAGTTTTTAGGGATCCGTACCCAAAGGGTAAAAACGGGACCCTATTAATATAGCTCCGCTGTCTGCCTGTCTGTCTGTATTTTTTTTTTATTTAGGACGGCAAACTGCAAGCGGGTGACCTGATGGTAAGTGATCACCGCTGTCCATGGATCACTGTAACACCAGGGCGTGACAGGTGCGTTGTAGGCCTTTAAAGGAATCGGGGGAAGGAAATGGAGAGGGGAGGGGGAGAGATGGGCCTCTGGCTCTCTCTTTCACCGAACGAAGCAAAGAAGCGGTAAAGCTTCTACTCAAACGTCGATTTTCTGTGAGAGTGTGGTACTTTCCCGGACGAGCCGGCCCATTCATGTTACTAGCAATTCATTTTGCCGGTAGCGTGGCTTTCCTTCGACTATCTCTATCTATATCTGTACATCTATCACCAGGCTGTATTTCATGAACAGTGATATTTAGACAGTTTAATTTTTTTTACAGATGATGTATTTCTGATGCCCCTATAACAACAAATACTAAAAACAGAATAAAATAAATATTTAAAGGGGCTCCCATACAACAAACGTGATTTTTTTGCTTGTTTTTGCTCGATATTGATAACGGCAACAGGAAGACGCTTAAAATATTCACAGAATATTAAAAATAATGGTACGGAACCCTTGGTGCGCGAGTTCGATTCGCACTTGGCCGGTTTTAAAGATATCCTAAAATTGTAAGGTGCCGTCGATTGGAAAAAATACGCTGTGCAGTTTGTTGCCGCTTCTTCTGCACTCCGCTTTGGAAGCGGCACTAAACTTAGCCATAAGTAAATTACTGACGTCATCAACTCTCAGTTGAAAATATACGACATTAAATAAGAGTCCAAATCATCATCATCAGGTCCTTTTTAGTCTCCACTACAGGAGCACGACCCTCTCTGTACTACTAGGGCCATACTTCAAGTGTCCAAATGACCTATATTAAATAAACTTCTTTATAATTTTGTTATTATTATGCCAGGCTCCCACAGTGAAGGTCTTGGGTTCGATCCCATTCCTTCCTATCCCGAATCAAAACCTACAGGGTACTTCCTGTGAACTCAGAATCTTGAAATTTGGTACGAAGCAACGACTTATAGCACAGATAAATGAAAAATTGCGAAAAACATAATGTTTTTGTTACATATAAAAATATTTTTAATAATTTCAAACTTATTACATACACCCTTAATGCGCGAGTCCGACTCGCACTAAGCCGTTTTTTTTTTCTATTAAACAACTTTATGACTTTACATCAAATTGCTGAAGACTTCGTAAAAATCTAAGAATTTCATATGATAATAAAAAAAGTAAATAACAATGTTTTTTTATGAACTTGTTTGAAACAGGGAACTGAGATACACAATGATGTCGAAGTTTGTGAAAACTTCAGGACCTCGAAGTTGGAGACCGATTACAGCTGATACAAGACTGAGCAGTTTCCAAAGTCGAAAGCTAGGTTTTTTGGCACTGGGCCATCATACTTTTAAATTATTTATTTCGCTATTTTTACATTGAAATCAATCATTTTAGGAAATATCTCTTTTCATTAAACCGGCACAGATACATTTAAAATTTAGGAGCTTTTATAAATAAATACTGATACACTCGCACGTGCCCTCTTATTAGTTCTATATTTACAGAGATTTTTTTTTCTTTAGCCATTTGTGTCCTACTGCTGGGCAAAGGCCTTCCCTCGTTGTTTCCATAAATTCCTTTCCCTTTATAAACTTAGCCGTGTGGTTTCCGTAGCCGTGTGGTTTCCGGCAGAGTAGAATAGGACCACTCCAAATCTTCCCATGGAGGTCGTAAGAGGCGACTTAGGAATTACAAGCTAAACAAAGCTCATAAACATTAATGAGACCTCTCCAATCCGTCCGGCCAGCGGGGAGAGTGTAGGCCAAATCTTTTGTCTGCTCTGGCCAAGTATGGCTCCGGTAGTACGGAGAGGGTCATGCTCTTGCAGTGGAGACTAAAAAGACCTGATGATGATGATGATAAACTTAATATTATAACATCTACAGATAAACGTATTCTTTCTAAAATTTTTGCTTTTAATTATTAAACTATTTCTTATTAATACTGTTACTCACAAGGACTTTTTTACCATAATACCTTGATTTGATGAGAGGTATCTACATCCTTACTATTATTATAATAATATTATAAATGCGAAAGTGAGTTTGTTTGTTTGTTTATTTGTTTGTTAGTTACGCTTTCACGCCGTAACTACTGAACCGATCATCATGAAATTTTGCATACACGTTATCTGGGGTACGGAGAAGGCCATAGGGTACTTTTTATCACGAGAAAAAGTACTGTTCGATCGACATTGACGCGGGTGGAGCCGCGGGCGAAAGCTAGTATCTAATAAATCAAACTAATTCAAACGTCGGCTACTAAGTTAATTTCAAAATTACTTACAATCGCCATTAATGACTTTTTTTCACCTTGATTTGGAAGGCCTTGGCTGGGTAAGGTCACGGAGGCTATACGATTGACCCTGCCACCATCAATTTCGACAATAAGAAGTGACGTCATAAAGGCAATCATGGAAATTAAATTGGGGAAATTAGTTAGTATTACTTGGCATAATATTTAGAAATACAAATGGATTTTTCCTTTCAACATAGTATATTATATTTGGTTTCGTTACCTATGAAATTTGCGTTTTTTTCCGCTTTTTATTTTGTTTCTAATGACTGTATTTTTCACAACCTTGAAGTTTAAAAAACAAATGTGTTTTCTGAAAACTATGTTATTAAATTTCTTGTTTTTCCGAATTTAATTATAGAAAAATGCTCATAAAAAGAACTCGTCCCAGATGTTGGTCGTTTTGACCAAAAATGTCGTAATTTTTCCATTAATTTTTCTTTATGACTACCAACGTTTTTTTCTTTTCTTTTCTCCCAGACCAGCATAGAAAATTCCTTCAAACGCGATCTTGACAAAACAGCTAATTCACTCGTTGCGTAGCGACGGGCCGTTGCTTTAAAAACTTTTTTAATATCTTTGATGTTTTCTCTGCTGATGGACTGATTAAAAGGACTAGTCTGGTGCCGTGGAAATGTAAAAGTATAAAGAATTATATAATATGTAAAGAAAATCCAGTCCGATCCTAAAAGTGGTGATTCAGCCCGTCGATTTAAACAACTTTTACTATGGGACTAATGCTGGGAACTTAATTTGTTTTTTACATTCCCATACAAACTGACCGGGCGCCCGAATTTGAATGAAATCTTTCTCAAAAAATTGACATTTTCAAAGTCCATTTTTTTTTTAGTTCCCAGGTTTGATCCCTTACGAAAAGTTGTTCATATCGACGATCTGAATCGCCTCTTTAAGGATCGAACAGAGTTTTCTTCACATATTGTATAGTGCTCTTGATTTTGGTTTCTAGCTCTCAGGAGTACCTCATCAACAAGTTTATCAAATATTACCCATGTACCTCAGTACGGTGTGAAGATTCGTTATTCATTTAACACCATCTGCCTAAGCGTTCGGCTTGTGACGCATCTATCTCTCTTCCACCATTATCATGTAAAATTCAGACAACTAAATTTTTAAATGACAGATTATTATAGTAAGATTTTTATAGAATTTGCTACGTCCAAAATACTTTCACCATCATCATCATCATCACCATCATCAGGTATTTTTAGTCTTAACTACATGAGCACGACCCTCTCTGTACTACTAGAGCAGTCAGAGGACTTGGTCTACACTTTCCTCGCTGGCCAGACGGGTTGGAGACGTCTCATTGATGTTTATGAGCTTCGTTTAGCTTGTATTTCCTAAGTCGCCTATTACGACGTCCATGGGAAGACTAGGAGTGATCCTATTCTACTCTGCCGGAAACCACACCGTGAAAATACTTTATCTTTTAATTATAATACAATATAAGAAATCGCTCTGGCCAATAACGGCTCCGGTAGTACAGAGAGGGTCATGCTCCTGGAGTGGAGACCAAAAAGACTTGATGACGATAAGAAATTGATATTGTCATTACAATTGTCTAACAATTGTCTTTGAATTTCAGAAATATAGTTAGAGCCAGAAAGCACTTACATAAACTAGCATTGACCAAACAGATGCTACAAACTAACTACATAGTTAATATTAATGCACACAGTATCCGCGGACATGACAAAGAGAGCACGCCTGTTTTTCTTATTAAATTTTCATGCTTTCTTATAAATAATAGAGAAGTTTCATCTCGGCTGCAAGCGGGCGGCGTAATTACAAACGCTGGGAGAAGGTGACTTTCTTGAACTACGGAGGTTTTATTGTCTACCTTGTTTCATTATTAATATAAAAAGGTACGAAAAGTTTGATAATTAATTACTCAAAATTATTTTTTCGATTCAGTTTTTGTTATTTTTATTAAAATCGTAATAAAAGATCTTAGCGTAATTGCGCTTAGGTCCACTCACAGAACCACTTGTCAACACTGAGAGTCTACACTTATATACATCTACACTTCTACATTAATATTATAAAGAAGAAAAATTCGATTTTTTATTTGTTTGCATTGAATAGGTTCCGAAACGTATTAACCGATTTGAAAAAATCATTTTCCATTAGAATCTTACTTGTTTAGCTGTGCTATAGATGAAATAACTATATCTACCCGTGCGAAGCCAAGGCGGGCCGCTGGTAGTAGTATATAGTACATACAGTAGAACGTAGAACCTCGTTTTTTGAAGAGAATTAAAAAGTAACGAATTTGAGCTCATTCGCCATTTATGTAATTTTTTTTTATTTCGCCAAACAATATTGAGGATTTAAAGTGTGCTATCTAATAACGACAATTCAGACTAATCATTAATTCTAATTTAGTATTTAAATATTTATCGATGCCAAAATGAAGTAAACCATTGATATTTTGCGTTCCAATCAGCATTATAAATCTATATCAGCACAGCGCGTATTTTGCAACTCCGCTTCTTATTTTTCTCTGTGAACTCGACAACTCGATTTTTTCTTCATTTAAATTCTCAATTGCCATTCTCCTCCTCCGAGATTCCTTTGTGGCTTCTTTTTTTAATATTTATTACTATGGTGCTATTAAAATGTGATATTTTTAGCATAATCATTAAGTCAAGATTATATTCACTCGTTTCTTACCCTTTTTATTATTAATCTTATTTTTCAGGCTATGATAACATACATACATATTTTCCTTGCGAGGTAGACAGAGCCTAGGTCTATAGGATCGTATGGCCACATTTAACATGTTGGAGGCGTGTAGGTGGAAAACGGAATCAAAATAGTGATGGGTTGCTAGCTGCATCGCCTATTGACATGATTCCGCAGAATTTAGCCCATTCATTCGATCGACTTTTACGTTCTGCGCGGGAAAAGAAGCAGCTGGCACATTCTACGTTTTTTTTTTCTCCCAGACACCATGGAAGACTCAGGCTATGAATAAACATATTTGAAAACAAATTTATGATGCATTGAATCACTTTTTAAAAATGGTACTCGTAATATTATCGTCCGTAAAACGATTTTATAGACAATAAATAAATAAAATCGTTTTACGGACGATAATATTACGATAACAGTGGAAGAGAGATAGATGTGTCATAAGCCAAACGTATAGACTTTGGTCTATACGTATGTCAGCAAATAAAAATATATTCAAATGTATGCAGAAATAATTGATATCATCAAATAATAATATATTTCTTAGAAGTAGAACGTGAGAGTGTTTACAACGAACACACATACATTATAATAACACTTGATAGTGACAGACTCAAAGACCATAATGTTTACAGATTTAGACAGTTCATAAAATAATAATGTCACTTCCGGTGCGTAGTTATAATAATAACAGGAGATTTTATATAATGACATCACTTTGTTCTTAGAATAGTGATATAGAAAGTGGTAATAGTATATAATGATAACGTTGATTGTGTGCACAATGTAATAGTTTTTTCTTCAAATCGTTATTTAGTTTTGTAGGTTAGAGGCTATTGTGTAGGCATAAGTGACATTCCGAAGAGAAATTCTCTGTTCTCATAAATTCCTTCTCACGGAAATTTGCGGGAATTTTCCAATAATTCTTGAGAATTTCTCTATAATTCCTGCACTTGAGAGATAAAAAAGTTCCGTTCTTACCGTTTTAACCACGGCTCAACACTAGTAGGCATAAATCTATACCAATCTATACTAATATTATAAAGCTAAAGAGTTTGTTTATTTGTTTTTTAAACGCGCTAATCTCATTATTATTTATTTTTGTGTTGGATAGTCCATTTATTGAGGAAGGCTTTAGGCTATAAAACATCACGCTGCGACCAATAGGAGCGAAGCATCAATAAAAATGTTTTGATAACGGGGTAAAATTAAGTCGGCAATCCTGACAAAATAGCGCGCAAGTGACCAGGGTTCGCAAGGGTGCAATATACATACCTTTAAACTCTATCTGTTGCATAGTTTTGAAGATCTAATCATACATAAGGACAGACAGCGGTAAGCTACTTTGTTTTATACTGTCTCTATCTCACTTTAGTTTGATTACTAGTCATTTTCAGCAATCCCACTGTTTCTTTTGCGCTGAAAAATATTATTGAAGTAAAAACCTGAAGTTAAAAATAATATTTTTCATTTCAATTTTCATATCCCCATTGGCTCCATGGCAGTGATTTCAAATGTAAATTGCCAATTTGGGTGACACGGCGATTTCCGAATAACCGGTGTTCCGGTAATTTATTCCGCTGTTCAATATTCAATAGTCGTGATCGCTCAGCTGCAGACATCTCGGTTTGTATTAGCTCCTCTCCATGTTACCCGGCTGATTAATATTACATTTTTGTTGGAAGGTTTCCAATATTCTCTAATAGGGTTTAATACCCTTAAATCGTGTAAATTAATGATTCTAAAGTAAATAATTAATATACACGGACGAACGACACAGATAGAACTAGCCCTGAAAAAAGTGCGAGACTTAAATGAATAATTAAATAAACACTTTATTGCACCATTATATCAAAATAATATAAGACTAATTAGTACATATAAAATTAAATAATAGGTACAGAGGCGGACTTATCGCAATATGCAATTTCTTCCAGCCAACCTCATTCCTTTGGGTAGGAAAAAAATTACGGATAAATCGACAGCAGTGCAGTTTACAGTCAATATACTACGTAAACATTAAATATATAATGTACAAAAATATTATACATTATTAAACATAAACGTACACACTTTAAATAATTATTATATGAGTGATGATAGACAACAGTACAGCAATGACAACGTGATAAATGAAAAAATGACTGAGACTTGTGTTATGGGATACCAACTCAACTTTATAATATTTATAACGAATATTATGGGTATAGATAAACTTTTTTTTACTAAGTATTGAAGTAGGCATTTGTCTTCCATCTCACCTGATGGTAAGTGACGATAAAGGCGATGATGTTGCATACATATCCAAGAGATTTATTCTACTTTTAAATGTCCCGAGACTGTACTTGTCTGGGAATATAGACGCAGGCAGTTCATTCCGCACCTTAGTTACTCGAACTAAAAAGGAACTGTCAAACCGTTCAGTTCGACTCTTTGGTATTTCAACGACAAAACCTAATTTTTTTGTTTAAAACTAATAATACGAGAAATTATAAGTATAATTAAACTTGTTGTTCTGTGAATACTTACTATACCGTGATCAGATGTCTTAAGGTAGGTTGAAAACCTGACACCACTGTTGACCACTTACACACTCGCAAAACCAAAACCAAATTGCAATTTTATATCAACAAATTATCTTGGTCGAGGTCAATTTACTACAACCATTTTCTTGAAGGCAGTTATAAAGCAGAGTCATAAAAGTTTCACCGGGGACATTGCGGTCCAATGTAGTTTAGATATCTTTTCCAAATTGAAGATCGGCTTAGAATTTAGACTTGACTTTTACGAGTAACATTTTCAAGTTAAATTGACTATTACTTCCTTATAAAACCTTTCATCATCATCATTTCGAGTAGGTGTCACGGTCAATCGACCATGCACACCCTGGTGTCAGAGTTCTTCGGAACCGCCTCTCGGCCTCTGACGTGGTTCCTTTAACGACTACCAGATGGCAGCCGAGACCACCGGCTTAACGTGCCTTCCAAAGCACGGAATCATCTTTATTATCAGACAGTCAGGTGATTCAAGCCTGCAATGTCCTAACCAAACTGGAAACTACTAAACAAAGTTGGCTTTCGGTGGGAATCGAACCCACGACCCCCGGGTCAACAGGAAAACGCCTTAACCACTGGACCACGGAGGCTGTTTGACAAAACCTTTCGAATACTAGAGATATAGTATCTTTAGCTTAATATGTGATTAAATTTTTTATTGAGATTTCGTTTTACTGGACATAATAAATCTAGATATTTTTCTGTTGGGGTATGATATTAAGAATATTTATTTAATAATTTAATGATGCAGGGATATATCCACCACATGCTTCGTCAAAAAGTCGCAAAAATGTGACAAACAACTACAACGTGCTAATTAAAAACGAGTTAAAATCAAGGCTTAAAAACATAATTTTTTTTTTCGAAATATAATAAAAGATTAATTTTCAATTATGTCAAATTCATTCTTTTATTATATATACTACATATGGACAAAGTTTCGGCCTAGTCTGTAAACAAGTTTTTTGCAAAAATTAAATTCTTGTGACAAGCTTTTTATTATAAACGAATCCACGCTATAAAGTGAAATTAAATGAGCCAAAACACGGTTGGTGTACCTTGTTTAATTTAAGAGTTCCTATAGCCACCTTCTCACTTCATCATCATCATCATCTAGCTCAACAATTCCATAATATTGTCATCATCATTAGGTCTTTTTAGTCTCCATTACAGGAGCATGACCCTCTCTGTACTACCGGAGCCATACTTGGCCAGAGCAGACAGAGGATTTGGCCCACACTCTCCTCGCTAGCCAGACGGGTTGGAGAGGTCCTGTTCACACATGCATGCAAAATTTCGGGAAGTGGATCAAATTTAACTCGAAAAATTTGATTACAGACAAACATCGGACAGGTGAAACTAAATAAAAGCTTATAAAAACAACATCAATATTCTTCAAATACTAACTATGATACAAAAGTTTAACGGCCGACATCACGGTTCAATGTAGTTTAGATATTTTTTTCTAAATTGAAGATCGGCTAAGAATTTAGACCTGACTTTTACGACTATTGAGTTAGTTCGATGCTCAAATCGAAAAGTTCAATCGACAATTAGGTCTTTACAAACGCTTTGCCATTCTAGAGATTAAAAGCTTTAGCTTTTTTGCTCAGACGTTATTGAAAAGACTGCTAGATATTTATTAATTTCTTTTTTTGTACTGCAGCAAATGGTAAACACATGCTTGAAATATGGATAAATAAAGCTTAATATTATTTTGTGTAGGTAACACGGTCAATCGACCGTGGTCTGAGTTCTTCGGAACCACCTCTCAGCCTCTGACGAACGATGCATGGAATCATCTTTATTATCAGACAGTCAGATGATTCAAGTCTGCAATATCCTAATTAAAATGGAAACAACTAAACAAAGTATGCTTCCCGTGGAAATCCAATCCACTACCCCCTCTACTAAATCCTTATCCTTACTAATATTATAAATGCGAAAGTGAGTTTGTTTGTTTGTTTATTTGTTTGTTTATTTTTTACGCTTTCACGCCCTAACTACTGAACCGATCATCATGAAATTTTGCATACAAGTTCTCTAGAGTACGGAGACGGACATAGGCTACCTTTTATCCCGGGAAAAAGTACTATTCCCGAGGGATCGACATTGACGCAGGCGGAGCTATGGGCGAAAGCTAGTAAGTTATAAAACAAAGAAATTAAAGTTCAACGGAAGACATCGCGGGTCAATATACAGTCAGCGGCACCCGCTTAAGACTTATAATTAACGATTACGATATGTATACATATTGGGTCTTAAGGCGATACCACTGTAAATAAGGTCGTTCTGAACCTTATTTATCTCACAAAATACTTAAATTAGGAGTTTCAAATCTAAATAATATGATTTTTGACTATTTCATCTCCAAAAGTGTAAGATGAAAACACGTTTTGATAAAATTTTCTCGATAGAATTATTTTTTGAAAAATGGTCTTCGTTCGCTGAGTTATTTTAGCTCAGAGTTATTTTAGCTTTTGTTTTTGTTATTGTAGCTCAAATGCGACGAATAAAATAATGATTTTTAGACTAAAAGATAGGTTATTAGTAATTCATCAAAATGTAAATATGAAAATACAATTAACCGGTCTGATTTTATATAAAATAGAAATAACGAATTTGGCGCTTACGTTTTTTTCTTTGAGCGACTCGAGACTATCTCCTATCTCATCATTCACGGGCTAAACCGCCAAGCGCTATCCCTTGCGCGCACTTGATCAGTCTGCGTACGCCTTTGCCGAGCGATGGTACCAAACATTTGAGGCCTCGTCTTAAGCGGGTGCCGCGCGATCGAAAAACATCGCTACTGCGCAAGCCATTAGACTGCGCAAAACCATTAGGCGATTATGTAAAAAGATAAAAAGTCTTAATATTTCCATATTTACATTTTTATAATAAAAATATGAAAGGGGGCGACCTCCGAGATATAAATGTAAATATTGTCATGTAAGAATTATTTTTTTAGACGTAAACTAATTAGTACAATACCCTACTTCAATAATTAATAAAAAAAAAAACTATACAAACTTTTCGAAGAAAAATGTTTTTAGATATCATTACATATATATATATATCGTTATTAAATTTCATATGTTTCTGTTTTAAATTTCAGTAAGGGTGCAATCTTGTTCAGGTATCGACCTAAATTATACAAATACATTGCATATAGTGATTTTAAAACACGTAAATTTCCACATTTTCGTGCAGTACCGTCTTAAGTCAATGTGATAAGGTCTAAAATGGTATTCCATTGTATATATATATCAATGCTCATGATGTACACAGTTAACCATCTTTCTCTAAATTGAACATCAGTTTAGAACTGACTTTTATGACCATAAAGTTTCGTTTCGTTTTTCTAACGTAAAATTTTACGACTTTTCAATAAAATTTTATCAATACTTTGCAATTTCGCTTATCAAAACATTTAAAGAGATCGTTTCTTCCGGCACACTGTCTCCGTAGTCCAGTGGATAAAACGTTTGCCTCTTGACACGGGGGTCGTGGGTTTGATTCCCACGGGAAGCATACTTTGTTGTTTCCAGTTTGGTTAGGACATTGCAGGCTTAAATCACCTGATTGTCTGATAATAAAGATGATTCCGTGCTTCGGAAGGCACGTTAAGCCGTTGGTCCCGGCTGCCATCTGGTAGTCAAAGGAACCACGTCAGGGGCCGAGAGGCGGTTCCGAAGAACTCTGACACCAGGGTGTTCATGGTCGATTGACCGTGACACCTACTCGAAATGATGATGATTCCGGCTATTTTATAGTTGGCGTAGAATATATTTTTTTATTAATTAAAAGAAAGGCGTTAAGTTAGTCATTATAAATAATTATTCATAAAAATAAACAACTTCAATCAAACAGGTAAGGAGGATGATGATTCATTTCCTCCGTGATATTATTTGGCTAGCTCCGTGGCGCAGTGGTCAACACGCCAGCCTGCGACACGGAGTGACCGGGTTCGATCCCCGGCCTGGTCAAGATGGAAAATGATCTTTTTCAAATTGGCCTGGGTCTTGAATGTTTGTCTATATATGTATTTGTTATAAAACATAGTATCGTTGAGTTAGTATCCCATAACACAAGTCTCAAACTTACTTTGTGGCTAGCTCAATCTGTGTTATTTGTCCGTATATATTTATTATTTATTATAAACTAGCTGTTGCCCGCGACTTCGTACGCGGCAATTTCTGTTATTATGATTTTTCCCCGTTTTCAAAACATATTTTATTGATTCTTCGCTCCTATTGGTCGCAGCGTGATGTTTTATAGCCTAAAGCCTTCGTCAATAAATGGAATATCTAACAAAAAAGAATTTTCCCATTTGCACCAGTAGTGATGTCACACGGCACTTTAATGGTCTATCTTTATCTTTAAAATAACAGTGATTAAAACTAATTATATACAACATAAACGAAGTGAAAAAAAATAGGAGCACTAGAAAGAAATTTCTTCGAAATCTTGCCCGTGTGGCATAGTGGCAAAAACGCTGGCTGCGTTCCCCCGTTGGATAGCTTTGCTAATCCATTGGGCGAAAAAGCAGCCAGCCCTCTTATCACCGGCAGCCCACATGAGCCGTGGGGCAATCTCTTTTAAGAAACCCCTCGCACTGGGTCCCCAAGGTCCTAACGTCTCTACGCCAAACGGCACAAATATATATTCCTCAGCTAAGGTTGCATACTTGCGCCGTTTGGCAACCTCAGCCTTCGGCAGCAGACCTGGCTCTCATGACTGATCCCCTGAGGAGTAGTTCCTGAGATTAGCGCGTTCAAACAAACAAACAAACTCTTCAGCTTTATAATATTAGTACAGATTAGTATAGATGAAATCATTTTAAGCTTCACTCATAAAAGAGTCACTTCACTGTAATGTTCAATACAAAAAATACAGTTCAGATGTTCTAAATCTGCAGAAAAGATTTCGCTGCACTTCGAGCAATTTGACGGTGATGTGATTTAGTGCTACGTGCTGACAGCCAGCTCTTATACTACGTAATGCAGGTCCAGATTTATTGCATTTCAAATATCGCTTTTCAATAAAATAATTTATATAAAATCATGTACGGTCGCCTGCAAAACTCCAAGAATTTGCGTAAAAAGTCGTGTGTAGCTAAGGATACTATTTAAAAATAACAGCAATTTCCACCTTATGCATGGGGCATAAGGTTCATGATATTGCTAAATAAATATGCCTCCCTAATCAGTGCAATCGATTTTCACCTTAAGGCTATGTATGAACTTTTACAGGTGACTGTACAATGAGGCACCTGCACACATTTTTTATTGTGTGTCACATTTCAAAATCAAAATTACCTAACCAAAATCTCTTCAACTCATTGATGGACACTGAATAAGATGTAATATAAGTTTTATTGTCATAACGGCTATAAAGCCGTCCAGTAACCATCAAAGATTTAAGATAAAAAGGTTAAAAGTAATTTTGTCTCAGCGTAAACAGACCTTTGAAAGAATACGGAGTAGTGACGTCACTTGTTATTTTGTACCCTTGATATGTAACTTTGTTTAGCATCCATGTTAAAAATTGCATTTATGGGGATGGCTTACTTACAAAAACTGTTATTCGGCGACGACCTATGCTCGACCATCTGAGCTACCGCACAATTCGTAACACAAGACGTAAGTCTTAATACGTATAAGGGGAAATGGGATACGGTGAAGAATTTCGGCGCCGAGATTGGAATGTGCAGTAGCTCAGATGGCAGAGCATAGGACCTACATAGACCTAGGTCGCCGGTTCAAGTCCCGCCCGCATGATATTTTTTTCACCCGCATCATATTTTATTTTTTAATTTAAGAGTACTATTTTTGACGCTATTCAAACATCGATGAAGAAATAGCACATCTTTCCAAAGAACAAAGATTGAAAAACACTTCGCACAAAGAAGCCATTGAAACTGTTATTTCAGTTTTTATTAGGATTTTATTTGTTTTCTGAGCCAAAGAGCGTTCAAAGAAATGGCTGTGAAGTACAATATTTTACTTGCCGTGATGAGAACGAAACCAACTGGTATTACTTAAAATCAAAGTGATGATTGACTAGCTTTTAATGTATATGGGCTGGGCTGGCCTGGGAAAAAAGAGAAGACATAGAATGTGCCAGCTGCTTCCCGCGCACATCGTAAAAGCCGATCGAGGAATGGGGTTAAAATCTGTGGAATCGTGCCAGGCGATGCGACTAACAACTCATCACTATTTGATTCCGTTTTTTATCTACACGCCCTCAAATATGCTAAATGTGGCCTTAAGATCTAATGAACCTAGGCTCTGTCTACCCCGCAAGGGAAAAAGACGTGATACTATGTATGTTTAATGTATATTGTTTACTTGTTTCAGCAATATGTTTCTATATTTTTCCAAAAGCATAATGAAGACTTTATTTTTTTAGGACAAAAAAAACATGCGATCCATTTCTATTTGTTTGTTTAAATTCACGTCGTGAACTAAAATAATAAGAGAGCGGGTCAGGGAGGGATGTTTGTGAGGGAAAGTTTAATAGAAGCCTGAATAAACACATACACAACAAAAACAATTCGATCAGTATAAACATAAAAAGGCTAGTTGCCTGGGTCGTAATAATAACATAACAATTAGCCCGTCAGTTAGATAATCAAAAAATATTGGACACGTATTTTTTCTTTTGTCAAATAAACAATAAATAATAAAGATAAAGCGCGTCAAAGTTCAGGAGTGGGGGCTCGTGACGTCAGTTTGCTAAAAATTGTAGCAAACTATAACGTCACACGGAACTTCAAAGGGCTATATCTTTATCATTTTTTGTTTAATCGACAAAAGAAAAAATACGTGTCCAATATTTTTTGAATATCTAACTGACGGACTAATTATATTTTTTTAGGAAACTAGCCTAATCTATAAATACGAAATGGTAGTGCCTTCGCCTTCACCCTCAACTGTTGGCTTTTTAAATTATAATATTTTTAACTGTTTGCGTTTTGCCTACTTACAAGTGGGCAATACTGCTGTCAGATTTTTCAAGCTGCCTGAAGATATCTGACAAAGTTTAACAACTGCCATCATGATGTCAGCCGGGATCGACAGCTTAACGTGTCTTCCGAAGAATGGGAGAACTCGAGATATTTTACGTCACTTGTTGTCTCACTTCCCAGTGGGGACCGTGCATTGAATTAGATAAAGTGTGGACGCAGTATTGCGCTCAAAAACTGACAACACGCAAAGTAGCTCAAAGCGGGCGGGGCTTAAAAAGTAGATTTTTCGCGAACTAGTCTGCCGCGCGCTCCGTGACGGAAGGACGTCAAACATTTTTTATATTAAATACATTCGATGACATGCTAGATACCATAAGTTAATATTAAAACATCCAAGCAAATGAGAGCGAGCGCCAATGAGCTAGCAAAGAAAGGATCTAGTATACCATTTGTAGGACCCAAAACCCTTCTTAGGTCTATCTTATAGCGTAGTAATTACTGCTATAAATGCAAACACTGGGACAAAATAAATACAATAAATCGTCTGTCGATAGTAGACTTATAGTCTGCTGTCTTTAGAGCAAACTTTTTTTTTTCATGGCTGCAACAACCTAATGGTGGCTCGATATCCGCTCATCTTTTATTTTTGAAATCATATTACGCCAGCCAGCCAGCGTATTTACTAACTCAGTGACCAACGTTTTGATAGTCACTTCAAAATACATTGTGGGTTTCCTATGATTGACTATTTTTATTAAAGACTAGCTGTTGCCCGCGACTTCGTCCGCGGCAATTTCTGTTATTATAATTAATTAGGTTTTTTCTTAGTATAGATGAATAATTTTCCCCCGTTATCAAAATATTTTTTATTGATGATTCGCTCCTATTGGTCGCAGCGTGATGTTTTATAGCCTAAAGCCTTCCTCAATAAATGGACTATCCAACACAAAATAAATTTTCCAATTTGAACCAGTAGTTCCTGAGATTAGCGCGTTCAAACGAACAAATAAACAAACTCTTCAGCTTTATAATATTAGTATATATATATATAAAACGTAATGAACTTTGAAATGACTATCAAAACGTTGTACACTGAGTTAATAGGACGGCAGATGGTCGGATGACTTGACTAAGGTCGCAGGAAGACGCTGAATGCAGACCGCTTCCAACCGGTCGTATTTGATATCCTTGGGGGAGGCCTATGTCCAGCGGTGAACTTTTTGCGGCTGATATGATGATGATGATTATTGTTCCTACATGATTAACCTTTTGGTATTAGGGCCTTAAGCTCTGTCTAATATGTAAATGATAAAGACGTGTAATATTTATGTATGTAAGTATTAATTGGACATTTATACTTAAATTGGCAGTCAATGCATTTTTAAGTAATATGCACTGATTTAAATAAAATCATTTTAATACGGTATTATTGCGTATATCACATTATTTTTACACCTAACGTTTCGAAAACTTTACAGTTTTCATGGTCGCAGGTAGACTAAGTTGACATTTGTCTTTTGTGTTATAAGAACTATACAATACTACCGCCTACAATATTTATTGATAACATTCCGGATATACGCAGTATTGGCTCACTGTGTCTGTAAATCGCGAAAACATCAGAAACCATAATATGCACTGTCTCAAAATAATTACACCGATGGAAGAGCCGACGTCTCAGGGAAGTATACAAAAATATTTACTTTCGTTCTTGAGTGGTTATAAACTAGGACAAAATAGATTCACAAAATAAATGGCAAAATTTAACTACCGCGTAGCGCATTTCACCCTTTTAGTGGTGAATTTCCGATATAACTCACTTAGCTTCTCAACGTTGTACTCGAATTAGGGATCCTTTTGGAAATTTTCAATTGCATCGCTCAAAGTGGTATTTGGCTTTAAGTCTTGAAGCCTTTGAGAGACTTTGTTTTGTAGAAATAGCCCATGAAAGACTTATTACGTCTTTATCAATTACGAGACTGACAGAGACTTGGGTCATAGGTTATATGCTTGATGAATTTGGAAAATGGCCGCGGAGGTTGCGGACAGATGACACGCGCGCGCGTGTCGTCTATTGTAAGCATAGTAGTAAGAAGCGACGCAATTTTTTTTTAAAATCTATGATTGTAAGTATGTTGCCTGACTGCTTGAAGCCGCAAACGCCGGTCCCTGCGGTCCCGGCCCATCCTTTCAGTAGTGATGTGCAATAGAAGCACTAGTGATGTGCCTTAAGAGCGCACCAATGCGACCCGGCTGAAGCCATTTCGCACCCCGCGCCCCGCGCGAAAGCAGAATAGATCTAATGACCGTAACGCGTAAAAAATGAGAAGAAGATAGTGGGTAGGCACAAGCGGGTGTCCTAGAATTAGCGGGCGTAAGCGCCAAATCACTTAATTGTTATTTAAAATAAAAGTACGAGGTTAATGAGTAAAAAAACTTTGGCCAGATTTTAGAACTAGTTATTGCTAAGCTAGGAAACTAAAAATAATTTCTAAAGACCTTAGGGTTTCGCCGTTCTGACCACAAACATCAAATAAAGGGGCTATGTTTGCAAAATAAAAGTATCGAGGCTTTTGTTATTAATCGTGTTTTCATGTTGAACAGTTTTAAGAAAATATGTTTAAGTTTTATATATAATAAATAACAGGCATGTAGTCGTTATAGATATAGACATCTAGACATCTACGAATGTTCATTGACAAGTTTCGCATTCGCGCCCTCTTAACAAGACCCGTTTGTGTCTTTTTGCTCGTTTTATACGACACAACTTGCTGTTTAGCAAATCGTGTCGTATAAGACGAGCAAACATCATTCCCCGTCTTATACCTATTCGATACAGTAGTCCTCTCTTCATTGACAGGTTGTAGAACTTCCTTAGACTACATAGCATAGAGAGGACTATAAATAAAAGAAAAAGTATAATTTAATATTGTACATCTTTACTACAACCAGTGGGCAAAGTCGGGAAATAGTTTGCCAGTCACGTCGGGAAATAGTTTGCCAGTCACTATTTACATCTCCTTCTAGGTCTGCCACATATTGCCTATTACAGTTATTAAATTTAAATGTTTATATATTTAAACTTTACTGCGCAATAAAAAGTACAAACAAGTATAAGGTGGATTTATTGCCATAAGGCATTCTCTGCCAGTCAAATCTTGAAACCAATACGAGATATACGAGTATTATAGGTGGTGCGATATACATGAACCAAAAAAAAAAAAAAACTATGCAAAAAGTTTAGGAATATTTTGATTTTAGGTAAGAGGTTGATAAACGCAGGCACAACATTCATAAATTAACATTCTTACTTTCTTACTAATATTATAAATGCGAAAGTGAGTTTGTTTGTTTGTTTATTTGTTTGTTTGTTTGTTTGTTACGCTTTCACGCCGTAACTACTGAACCGATCATCATGAAATTTTGCATACAAGTTCCCTGGAGTACGGAGAAGGACATAGGCTACCTTTTATCACGGGAAAAAGTACTATTCCCGAGGGATCGACATTGACGCGGGCGGAGCCGCGGGCGAAAGCTAGTATAATATAACCCACACATGTTAATCCAACCGGTACAATTCGGCTTGACAAAGGGATAGACCACAAAAACTGTCCGGCATACTTTGCCTGGGTAGTTAATTAGTGAAATTAGTTGTGGTTCGTACAACGTTAGATTGTTCGGAGTACATTGAAGGTTTGGTAGTGGTCCCGGGGGATAAATCTCGCAGTAATATTTCGCTTGATGCGTTGGCAAGTTTTATAGCCGTCGGTGGTTTCAGATGTTATTAGATACAGGGGACTAAATTAAGTAGGGTATATTTTATGTGTACACACTATAGTGTATTACAGATTTATTAAATGAGTAATTCGCTAAGTTAATTTTTTCCTTTGGGTGGATGAATCCAAAACCAATAAGAGATTACTTAAGCTCAAATAACAATATTTTCGATATTACAGACTTTAAGGACGAAGGCTTAAAGATATTAAAAATGGGATTTCGTGTTTTGTGACGTCATTCGGGGACGCGGGTAGAGGGGCTGTTTTATAACTCCAATTTAACCTTGTTTATATAGATTTTTTTAACAGCCTCCGTGGTCCAGTGGTTAAGGCGTTTGCCTGTTGACCCGGGGGTCGTGGGTTCGATTCCCACCGGAAGCATACTTTGTTTAGATATTTCCAGTTTGGTTAGGACATTGCATGCTTGAATCACCTGATTGTCTGATAATAAAGATGATTCCGTGCTTCGGAAGGCACGTTAAGCCGGTGGTCCCGGCTGCCATCTGGTAGTCGTTAAAGGAACTACGTCAGAGGCCGAGAGGCGGTTCCTACTCGAAATGATGATGATGATAGATTTTTCTTTTGGAAAAGTTTGTTTCTTAATTATAGCCATTATAAAGGAAATTTCGATTTTCCCCTTTATTTAAATTAAAAAAAAAATACTCGTACCATAAAACATTTATAGGTTGGTAACCCGAATCACTTGCGTCTGTCGATCTGTCTGTCACAGCCAATTTGATCCAAATCTACTGTAGTGACATATAGATTTATATAACCCCAACATGAATATAAAAAAATAAATTTTGAGTTTAATAGAATATTTGGGGGCCTTTGACCCCCAAATATTTATTTAAGAAAAAAAGAAAAAAACTGCTTTAGGAAATTGTGACACATTTAATGAAAGGGCTAAGAAATAAAAATACAAGGATTAAAAATATATTTTCTTCATGATTTAACGATTAATAGTTTTAAGTTATTTATATAAACTATTAATCGTTAAATAAACGAAAAAATATAACTTAATCGTGAAATAAACGAAAAAATATAACTTAATATTATACATCTTTATCACAAACTAACCATCCCCCTGAACCCACTGATCTTAAAATTTTGGTAAAATTACTTAATAAAGGTTTTTTACCTACATTATCTATAATATAGTTTGGTTAAAGGGACAGGGGAATTAAAAAAATACAGTGGCATTTTGGGAGTACCGTCAGAAATGCAAAGCAAATGATAGCAGTATCGCGAGTTGATTGTTTTTTTTTCCATCGCAAAAAAATGCCAAGGGAACTAAAAAGTTTTTGCTTCAATCTCGTACGGAATCCTCTACACACGAGCTTACTCGCAATTGGCCGGCTTTATATTTAATATAGAATAATTTATTGTTTAAAACTAATACTTACATCGCTGAACGGAGAATCACCACCATAATATCCTGAAACAAAAAAAATATATTTTATAACCAACATAAACGCTATAAGAACGAAGTCGTTCCACACAAAAAGGATTTTTCTTTCGCATAACCAAAGTATTACGGCCTGTGAATTATTAATTTTATTCCAACGGCGAAGAAATACGACGGCATTGTTTAATTTTCTAAAAAAAAGTTGCGCAGAGAGCCACTTGAATTTTTGTTTGGGAATGAAAAGTTTTTTTTGACAGATACAGTCTTTTGTTTGAGTTAAGGATCGTTCTTGCTTCAGTGAATTCAAAATGCGCTGCTCATTATGGCTCGATGGTTGTTGAAAAAAGAAAAAAAAAGAATCCTACGTTTGAGATGCCTGTTTTGGTGTTGCTACGCTATTGGACCAACTAGGAAAGTGAAGATTATCTATATCTTTTCTTCATTTTTTATTGCTTTTTGTTTTTTGTTTTTCTCGTGTTTGATCAAGTATGAAAAACTAACAAAAACTAGATACATAATCCGCTTAACCAAATAAGCGCATATTTTCCGTTTCAATTTGAATTTTGAATTCCAAAAGCTGAGGACTGTCAGCTTTCGAAATTAGACTTTATGTTATGCAAGTAAAGTTGGTTTTGCATTGATGTAGGTTTATTAGCATAACAATATTTACCTACAAATAATTGTGTGCATGAAGTGTAATTTTTGTATGTGTCTGTATATCTAGTATTTTATACTTGATTAAAAATTTAGTTTTTGAAAAAGATATGGTGAAAAAATACTATACGGGCGGGGTTCGAGCTAGCGACCTAGATCTATGTACGACCTACGCTTTCGTACTTAGACGTAGGTTGCTGGTTCAAACCCTGATATGATATCTTTTCACCATATTTTATTTCTTAATTTAATAAGAGTATATTAAAAATAGCTACATAATCCGCTTAACCAAATAAGCACATATTTTCCATTTAAATTTGAATGTTGAATTCCAAAAGCTGAGGACTGTCAGCTTTCAAAATTAGACTTTATGTTATGCAAGTCCTCTGGCTGCTCTGGCCAAGTATGGCCCTAGTAGTACAGAGAGGGTCATGCTCCTGTAGTGGAGACTAAAAAGGACCTGATGATGATGATGGTATCAAAATATCATTGTGTATGCAAAATAAAATACTTACAAAAATAGAACTAAAGTTAGTCGAATTCATTCGTTGAACCTTCAATGAATTTCAACCAATTGTTGAGAAGCCTGAGGGTAAATATCCTCTAAGGCAGTCACTGACAAACAAACCAACAGCACAACTAATTATGGAAACTATCGATTAACTTGCAAACGCTCGCTTCAGCGTAATATCTGTGTTTAATATACGTTAAGGTTGAACTAATTTTACCAATCACATCCATAAATAGCGGAAGCGTAGAAGAAGTACTCCTTAGTTTATGAAGCCAAGGCTTTCATTGGTGAGATAGGGCGTCGATTGAGCGAAAGAGACCTACCGCTCCGGATGGTACCTGGTTCAAAGGTTATCCATAGCCATTCAGAGAGGCAATGCAGCTAGCATAATGGGTACCTTTGTGCCTGGAACGATCCGGGGTGGCATTTTTGATTGACTTTAATTAAGATTTACTTTATTTTAATTTTTATTTTCGCTTTCATTTAGGTTTAATTTTTAATTATAGGTTTCTAAGTTGTACATCAATCAAATGTTTGTAATTTGTGAATAAATTATCTGAAATCTTAGTTATACTTCATTTTATGACTACAATCCTGGGCGACCGACCTTCGCTCGGTTATTACTATTTATTGCAATATGGTGGTGTTTAGGTGATAATCTATATTTATGAGAAAAATATGTTATTTCAAACATTAACAAGTCTAAAAACTATAAAAAATAACTTGAACATATAAAAAAAACAAAAGTAAGTCACCGAGGGCGATTTGAATCCGTAACACTCATTTCTTGCCTTCCGCGTCTTAACCCGCTGGACCAGTTGGACAGTGGCCGGCAGGACGAAGTTAGCAACCATATTCTGCGTAAAAAGAAAAACGCGTGCAAACTCGAAAACACGCGTTTTCCCAAACATAAGACTAATCTATATCGATTGTTAACCCCGAAAACCCCCATATACCACATTTCAGCGAAATAGTTAGAGCCGTTTCCGTGATCATAGAAATAAAATTATATATAAAAATACAAGCATTGCCCGTTTAGAGGTATACGATTATGCTTTCATACTGGTCTGGGCATAGAAAAAACGTAGAATGTGCTAGCTGCTTCTCTTCCCACGCAAGTCGTAAAGCCAATCGAGGGATTCAGCTAAAATCTGCGGAATCATGATAATAGGCGATGCGGCTAGCCCGATCTACATCCACTATTTGATTCCGTTTTCCATCTACTACCGCTGCGCCACGGAGCTACTTGACTAGCTCCGTGGCGCAGCGGTCAACACGCCAGCCTGTGACACGGAGTGACCGGGTTCGATCCCCGGCCAGGTCAAGATGGAAAATGATCTTTTTCAGATTGGCCTGGGTCTTGGATGTTTATCTATATATGTATTTGTTATAAAATATAGTATCGTTGAGTTAGTATCCCATAACACAAGTCTCGAACTTACTTTGGGGCTAGCTCAATCTGTGTGATTTGTCCGTATATATTTATTTATTATTTATATTTATTTATCTACACGCCCTAGCCTTATAGACCTATGCTTTGTCTACCACGCAAGGTAAAAAGACGTGATACTATGTATGTATTCATGTTAGAAAGAGAAAAGTTTTGATTTTTGAAACTAGTGAACCGATTTGAATATATATTTTACTATAAGAATCCCTCATTATCTTGTATGAACAAAGCTATAATTACATACCTATAAATCTACTCGTGCGAATCCTGGACGGGTTGCTTGTCCATTATAAACCTCAAATATCATACATTTATAATTTGGACATTTTTGAAATTAATGAACCAATTTGAAAAAGATCTTTCACCATTAGAATCTACGAACATAAACTATAGAATTAAAGTGAAAATAGTGAAGAAAATGTGAGGTTCCATTTTAGAAGTGTAATATATCAAAATTAGTAAAAGTAGATCTTGACTATTTTGGACCAAATGGAGTGACCAACCCTTAAAAATTACAGTACATACTATTAACTTTGCTTGTTACGTTTCAATACGGATTTTAAAAACTTTACAAATGGTATAGATATTCAATTCGTTGGATTGTTATTTGCTTAAAGCTGCACATGTGTACTTTATTTAATTTTAATCCTACTTCGAGCCAGTTTATTTATAACCCACTGCTTCAAAGGAAGGATCCTTTACAATAGTTGATTCATTATTATTGAAAACTACGCTGATGGCTCGTGTAGTTAAGAAAATATACGAGTCATCAGCTTAGTTTTCAATTATCATGAATCAACCTATACCTATGTTACCATAAAACTAAAGACTACATATCTTTTATATTATACTAGCTTTCGCCCGCGGCTCCGCCCGCGTCAATGTCGATCCCTCGGGAACAGTACTTTTTCCCGGGATAAAATGTACCCTATGTCCTTCTCCGTATCCCAGATAACGTGTAGGTATGCAAAATTTCAAGATGATCGGTTCAGTAGTTACAATGTGAAAGCGTTACAAACAAACAAATAAACAAACATACTGACTTTCGCATTTATAATATTAGTTAGGACTAGATGATGCCCGCGACTTCGTTCGCATGGACTTTATGACTCCACAAAAAATGCTCATCAGGCTAAACAACTTTTGTTAAGGCGTCATTTTTATGTTTCTTATAGTTTAGTTGGACCATTATAGTTCTGCATCAGATGTTCCAGTTTTCAAAATAAATTATACCCTATATGCTGCTCAGGCTTGATAGCTATACAATGAAAAAAGTTTCATTCGAACCCGTCTAGTATTTCCGGAGATTAGCTAGTACAAACAGACATTTCTTTTAAAATTCCCGCTATATTAGTATGTCTCTATCGCTTTACATATTTTATTTATAAATATATTCAATGTACAGACACATTTTTTTACTCTTTTATTATATGTATTGATTACTAGCTTTCGCCCGCGTCAACGTTGAACCTTCAGGAATAGTACTTTTTTCCGGGATAAAAGGAGACCTGTGTTCTTCTCCGTACTTCAGAGAACTTGTATGCAAAATTTCATGATGATCGGTTCAATAGTTAAGGCGTGAAAGCGTAACAAAGAAACAAACTCACTTTCGCATTTATAATATTAATAAGGATGTATGACCTTAATAAATATTGCCATAAATACTTTTATTTAGTATCTACTAACAAAGGTCCATTGAAGTAATTCAAGAAACCCTTAGACCTTACTTTTACACTTTAATGAACTATCTTCAAAAACTTGTGGGTATCCGACCTTTTTCTTGCACGTACTCTATAGGTCTTAATAATCTGTGTTTGCATCTGATGATGATACTGAGACGTCATCATTCATCATTCTCAGCCCACATCAGCCCACTGCTGGGCATAGGCCTCCCTTTTTTACGCCATTCTCTACGGTCCTGTGCTAGTCTCATCCACTGTTTTCCATTGACATTGTTCGGCTAATATATATTAATAATTTATGTACTTATATTATATTTAAGGTACTTTGAACTGTACAGTTTGCCAAATATAATGAAAAAATTAAATAAAAAATATAACAGCAACTTTGACAGGATCGAGACAAACATGTTTCTTTATTTATTGATTGTTATAGCGTCAATAGGTATATACATTTTGTGTCTACTAACTAGATCAAAGACTAAGATTCCAAAAATACAGCTTGTGACAGACGGCTGTACAGATAAACAGTCTAAAAATAGAGTCTCGTTTTCACCCCTTCGGTGCAGAACCCTAAAAGGTTCGGAAATAGGACTCAACTCTTGTATAACGTAACTATACCTCTATAACCTCTGTAAGACATGGTTCCGCATGAGTAGACACCCCGAGGAAAACCGAGCCAAACCAGCGAACATACTTATTCGATTGGCTGCGGAACATCGAACAAGGGAGAGAAATCTGAGCCTTTCACAATGTTAGGAAAACAGAAAAATAATTCATTATTCCTCCAAAATGAATGAATGAATGATTCATTATTCCTTACGTTTCTCTGGAGCTCGGCTTCGGCTCAGTATGTCAATCAATACAGACGTTTATTGATGCAACAGTGATGCGAATGTTGAAATGGATGTGTGAAGTGACAAGAATAGATATTTTATTGTTATTATTATATTTTATCTTTAAAAACAGCAAATAATCATGTATGCGAGCCCCACTTTAAAATTTATGTTATTTTAAAATAATAAAAAATATTGTCATTAATTTCATACTCGTCTTTATTATTATATCGTAAAATAATTAAGCTTTTTAGTTCTTTAAAGTGTCAAAACTTTGTAGTTCTTTATTAAGTCAATGGTTTAATAAATTTCCTATATGTTATTATAATGTCAATGGTTTATTAAATTTTTTATGTAGGTACTTAAATCTAAATAAAAATAGAAGAAAATTTCAAAAAGGGATTTGTTTTAGTCAAGTTATTTTTTACTTGTCGTTGAAGAACTCGTTTAACATCGACTTCGGCGAACAGGGCGATTCTTGCAGTCGTAGGTGACGAAAGCATCGCATCGCCTTTGCAGTACGTATATAAATGAAAGCCACTCCAGAATCACTCGTACATAAATTGCTCGTATAATAGCGTATCCTGACTCGGAGACCGGTGATTTATTCTGGGTCGCTGTCGAAGTGAAATAAAAATCATTTACACAGCTGTGAGTACGAGGTGATATGTATAAGGCTAATGGAAGAGGCAGGTTTAATTTTTCACTAACTTTTTTTAGTAGTTTTTCCTGTTCTGGTGGAACTCTGTGTATCTGTAAAAGGGTTACTATTTTTAAATGAGAGACTTCAGATTTCAACAAAACTTTTTCTTACTTAAGAGGGAAAAAACGTATCCTATCCTAACTTCATTACATAATATAAAACAAAGTCTGCCCATGGACAACTGCAACACCAGGGTGTGACAGGTGCGTTGTCGGCCTTTCAAGGAGTTGGAGGAATGAAATGGGGAGGGGAGGGGGAACGATGGGCCTCCGGCTCTCTCACTTACCGAACGAAGCATAGAAGCGGTAAAGCTTCTGCTCAGACGTCAATTTTCTGTGAGAGTGCGGTACTTCCCCGGATGAGCCGGCTCTACCACGACTTGAGTACCTATACTACCTATTTATCTTATTCCTTTAAACGAGCAAATCTTGTGTATTTATTTATATGTATATAAATTTATTTCTATGATCTCGGAAACGGCTCTAACGATTTCGCTGAAATTTGGAATATAGGGGTTTTCGGGGGTAAACAATCGATCTAGATTAGTCTTATGTTTGTGAAAACGCGTGTTTTTGAGTTTTCATATGAAGAGTATCACCTAAACTCCCCCATATTGTAAATAGTAATAATCGAGCGAAGCTCGGTTGCCCAGGTATTATAGTTTAAAAAGTAATGAAAGCGATTTACTTGACCTTTTCCACTACACACTTGTGAATTATAAACTAGTTGGCAAGTTTCCTCACAAAGTATAAACTTCGCAAAACAATTTATTTCACTATTGTTATGTTAAAAGAAATTCTGTGTAGTAGTCATAACTGTAATTTTATTTTCCATATATGGAATCAATCTTGGAATTAAAAAAAAACCGGCCAAGTGCGAGTCGAACTGGCGCACGAAAGAAACAAACAAAAAAATCACGTTTGTTGTATGGGAGTTCCCTAAAATAATTATTTTATTCTATTTTTTAGTATTTCTTGTTATAGCGGCAACAGAAATACATTATCTGTAAAAATTTCAACTGTCTAACTCTCACGGTTCTTGAGATACAGCCTGGTGACAGACGGATAGACGGACAGGCAGACGGACAGCGGAGCGAAATTAATAGGGTCCCGTTTTTACCCTTGGGTACGGAACCCTAGAAATGGTGCAGTTATCTGAAACAGTTGCCCTGATCATATGTTGCCAACTCCAATTGCGTACAATTTGTTTCATACTCGTTACATATATGGGGCCATATCATCATCATCATTTCGAGTAGGTGTCACGGTCAATCGACCATGCACACCCTGGTGTCAGAGTACTTCGGAACCGCCTCTCGGCCTCTGACGTGGTTCCTTTAACGACTACCAGATGGCAGCCGGGACCACCGGCTTAACGTGCCTCCCGTAGCACGGAATCATCTTTTTTATCAGACAATCAGGTGATTCAAGCCTGCAATGTCCTAACCAAACTGGAAACAACTAAACAAAGTATGTTTCCCGTAGGAATCGAACCCACGACCCCCAGGTCTACAGGCAAACGCCTTAAAGTTGCAGTTGTCTCTATCGCACTCTGCGAGTGTTGTTTGGGCACACAGCGCGACAGCAATAGATTTAGCAAATACCTATGTTTCAATTCTCTCGAGCACACTATTACATCTTTACAGGTTTTAAGTAGGCCGAATATTTTATTATGATATGGCAGTCTTTACCTTAATGTTATACTCTCATTGTCTTAACCTGGAGATGTTTTACTAAACAAACAATACTCGGCTAAATATGTACGAGTAAAAAAACCGACGATTCTACAAAGTGAAAAATCTCATTCACACGAGCGCTCTCGAGTTTGCATAATAGAAAATATTCCTCATTCGAATTTCAGCCTGAGCAAAGAAACATCGGTGCCTATCTAAAAAAAACATTCTCGCATCACATCCATTGAAGCATAAAGCCGAACCAACTTATTGCTTGCTTTCGTAGCGAAATATCACCCCCGGACATTCGTTTTTCACCATATCAGCTCAGTTGTCGATTCGTTTATTTTTTACCGATTTTCTCGTCTCGTGTTTTCGATATTTTTATTTTATGACAATGCGCGGAGATCGCAAGATTTCGTGCTCAGTTGAGATTTTCGCTATTTTTAGACGTTACAACAATGCTTTGGTTTTCTGTTTTTAACGTTTTTCTGCTTTGAATTTATTCACTGTAGTGTGAATTTCATGCCCTTTTAATTCAAGTACAAATTCAGTTTATGGTTGCATAGACTTTAAGATTGTTAAAGCCTTTAAGAAGTAAAATGGTTTAGAATTTCGGTTGCTGAATTTCACCTTCCTTTGTATTTTCATATTTCTCTAATAACTAACTTCATGACATAAGGAATAAGAACAATGTATTTTACCACTGAAATATAAAATTGCATCTAGCAAGCGGGTCACCTGGTGTTAAGTGATCACCGCTGCCCATAAATAAATATATATAGGACCAAAGTAAGCTTAAGACTTGTGTTATGGGATACCAACTCAACTATACTATATTTTATAACTAATACATATATAGATAAACATCCAAGACCCAGGCCAATCTGAAAAAGATCATTATCCATCTTGACCTGGCCGGGGATCGAACCCGAGCACTATCGTGTCGCAGGCTGGCATGTTAACCACTGCGTCACGGAGCGCTCCATAGAAAAATCGAAAATAAATAGATTTCCCTGACTATTATTTGAGACTGGCGTATTGGAATAGTACAATATGTCAATGAGAGGAAGCACTGAATCAATACCACATAAATCGCATCCAAGCGATCCTTTCCCCAGAGCGCCGAATGATATATGAGTTTTCAATAGCAGTTTTTGTTCTTTGCAAGAATTTACTAGGTAATATTAAGAACAGAATCAGGATTTGAGTTCAGTTGTTGCAGGCAAATAAATAAATATATACGGAAAAATCACACAGACTGAGCTTGTAACGTTGCAGCGTGCCATCTGCATGCTGCATCTCGTCCAACCTCATTTCTCTCATCCTGTCCATTTTTCATTCCTTATTTTAATTCAAATTTCATTTTTAATTCAAATTTCATTCCATTCCATTCCATTTTTACATTACTTTCTCTCTCTCTCTCATCACTCATTCTTCAGTCTACTAACATCTTTGAGTCTGCTACCATCTTTCAGTCTACTACCATCTTTCAGTCTACTACCATCTCTTGGAGCATATCAGTCTCTGTTATTAATTTACTGAAGTCAACATCTACATAGTTGAAGTTGTAAAGCGAAGTTGTAATAAAGCTATTCTCTGTGTGTTCTGTGTGTCGAGTCTTGTGTTCTCCCTAACTTCCTATTTATGTGAGAACTCGGCTAGAGCGCCGGGATAGTCGAGAGCCGAGCCCTCACATTGTAAGCCCCATGGTAAGTTCGAGACTTGTGTTATGGGATACTAACTCAACGATACTATATTTTATAACAAATACATATATAGATAAACATCCAAGACCCAGGCCAATCTGAAAAAGATTATTTTCCATCTTGACTTGGCCGGGGATCGAACCCGTGCACTCCGTGTCGCAGGCTGGCGTGTTAACCACTGCGCCGCGGAGCTGTCATGCGGCCAAGTGCGAGTCGGACTCGCCTATGAAGGGTTCCGCAGCAGCAAGTAACATAATATAAAAGTTCTTGTTATATTTGAGTTGATCGAATGAAAGGTAAATAGCGGTTTACGATTTATGACGTATTAAAAAAAAATGTACTTAGGTACTAGATCTCGTTTAAACCAATTTTCGGTGGAAATTTGCATGGTAGTGAACATCATATATTTTATTTAGTTTTATTTTTCTCTTATTTAAGAAGTTACAGGGTGGCCACACATTTTACTACTAGGAAGTGTCTCTCGCGCAAATTATTCAGTTTAGAAAAAAATATATTAGTAACCTCAATATCATTTTACCCCACACGCATGGGATTGATGAAAAAATTTTTTTTGTGATTCATTTCTAAGTATAGGGAAATTTTTAAATATATAAATGAAATAAATATGTATCTTATAACCCGTATTATATTAAAATATATAAAGCTATTCTTATTTTTAACAGCAGAGTTCCATCGCATTGCATACTTACTTATATTAAGTATCTTTCCGTGGTGGTCTGCAGGCAGTCTACTTTCCGAGATATCTTCCCCATCTATTATGGTTGAACAATTTAACTAAAATAAACTTTCTCAAACAATAATCTAGCAAAAATAATAAATTTATTGTTTATTATGCTTCAATTTGTGTGTAGTAAAAGTTTAAGTTTTTTGATTATTTCTTAAAAATATATATTAAAAAGCATACTACTCGTCAAGTAATTCCAGAAACTATAAAATACTAGCTTTTGCCCGCGGCTCCGCCCGCGTCAGTTTCGATCCCTCGGGAATAGTACTTTTCCCGGGATAAAAGGTAGCCTATGTAAAAACATGTATGCAAAATTTCATGATGATCGGTTCAGGAGTAACGGCGTAAAAGCGTAACAAACAAACAAATAAACAAACAAACAAACACATTTTCGCATTTATAATATTAGTAAGGATAAGGATAATTTACTGAAATATTGCAGCCCCGCTATAAAATTAAACGTACTTATCAAATGAAAAAGCGTTTATTTTGGCGACAATCAGCGTCACAGCTCATTTAGTTAAAAGCCGGCAGTGTTACGACAACGGGTTGTTATAACCGAATGGGGTTCCGTTGAAAAGTAAAATGTTGGAATAATAAACCGTTATAGCTCTATTAGTACATATTAGTCACGTTTTTATCCCCTACTTAACAGTTAGAGCTTAGGACCCTATACCTTAAAGCCATATTTAGTATTATAAAACGTTCTGCTCATTTAGATATAAGTCGGCAGTATTACGACAACGGGTCGTTATAACCGAATAGGTTTCAAAATGTTGCAATAATAAAAGTCACTTTTTTATCCCTCTGGGCAGTTAAAGCTGACGGCCATATACCTAAATGCCATTTTAAGTATACGAGATAATATGTATGGCTGTTTATTTTGGCGATGTTATGCGTTACAGCTCATTTAGTTAAAAGCGGGCAGTGTATGACAACGGGTTGTTATAACCGAATTGGATTCCGTTGAATAGTAAAATGTTGCAAGTCCCCTACTAAATGTTTCGCATTTATCCCCTACTAGTCTAGTAGGGGATAAATGCGAAACATTTTACTATTAACCGAATGGGTTACTGTTGAATAGTAAAATGTTGCAATAATAAACCGTTATAGCTCTCTTAGTACATATTAGTCACGTTTTTATACCCTCATAAACAATTAGAGCCTAGGGCCCTAGACCTAAAAGCCACATTTAGTGTGATATAGCATACTTAATGTTCATTTAGTTAAAAGCCGGCAGTGTTACGACAACAGGTTGTTAAAACCGAATTGGGTTCCGTTGAAGTAAAATGTTGCAATAATAAACCGTTATAACTCTATTTGTACATATTAGTCACTTTTTTGCAGTATTACGACAACGGGTTGTTATAACCGAATGGGGGTTCCGGTGAATAGTAAAGTGTTGCAATAATAAACCGTTCTAGCTCTATTAGTACATATTAGTCACGCATTTATACCCTACTAGACAGTAGTTAGAGCTTAGTGTATGACCCTAAGATCTAACTGTCTACGGACCTAAATGTCACATTTAGTATGCCATAGCATACTTATTGCTCATTTAGTTAAAAGACGGCAGTGTCACGACAACTGGTTGTTATAACCAAATATAGTTAAAAAATTTGCAAAGTTACTTTTTTATCCCTCACTGGGCAGTTAAAGCTTACGGTCATATACCTAAATGGCATTTTAAGTATACGTGATAATATATAGGTATGTCTATTTATTTTGGCGACAATCAGCGTCACAGCCCATTAAGTTAAAAGCCGGCAGTGTTACGACACCGGGTTATAATAACCGGGTATATGCCGGTAATAACCAATAATTAGTCCCTTTGAATTTCAACAAAATCAGTAGTTTGATTGAAGTAGGATTTTTTTCAAATAAAAGATTAATAAAATGCCTGAGTTCGTACAATTTGTTACATTTTCCATCTTATTATACAACACATAAAAAATAAGTACCAGTTTGAAACCATAGACCGCCTATAACTTTGACAATGACAGCTGAAAAATGTCAAAATGTTAAGCGGGTGCCGCGCGAACGAAAAACGTCGCTACTGCGCAAGCCATAGGGCGCGCAGAATCATTAGGCGATTAGAAAAAAAGATGGAAAGTCTTAATATTTTCATATTTATATTTTTATAAAAAAAGAAATAAGAAAAGGGGCGACCTCCGAGATGTAAATATAAATAATGTCATGTTATTGTTTTAGACGTAAAAATTACAAAGTTTTCGAAGAAAAATGTTTTTAGATATCATAAAATATATATATCATTTTTAAATTTCATATATATCTTTTTCTAATTCCAACAAGGGAGCGATCTTGTTCAACGCTTGACCTAAATTATACAAATACTTTTGATGTATTTATTTACTCCGCATAGTACTAGAATTGAAAACACGTCAATTTTCACAATTTCGTGTAGTACCGTCTAAGTGATGATCTATAATAGGCATCGAAGTTAATCCGTGTTTATTCTTAGATTACAAAATTGTATTACAGTTTACTTTACATTTTTTTTTCCTTACTTATCACAGACCCATAAATTCTTCCTACAATATCGGTGCAGTTCTTAAATTCTTTATTACACCAGCTCTAATGTTCCGCCAAGTGCCTCTGTTACTTTTTATACTCTAGCGCGGCTCCATTGTTTGAAACGGCACGGGAAAATGAAAAGTTGCTTTGAATTACATCCTTTTGTTCGAGCCGAGGTTGTTTGGTGGCTCTTTTGGTATATTTTTTTGTTTTGTGTTACGTTTCCCTTTCGCATCATATCAGTAGTTCAATGTTTCATTATTGAACACATTCTATCAACTGCATTGGTTATTTAGTAGTAAATTATACACGATAAAAAAATATTTTAAATAGTTTCATGCGTAGTTACGACAAATATATGTGAAGTTTTCAATACTGAATCTTTTTCATTACAGCATATTGATATGAACACTTGAAATATACTACATGTAGTACATATAAAATATATAACAAGTGTTACATGTTTATTTAACGACATATAAATGTCCAATAAATAAACTTGATTGGTTATTTAGTAATAAATTAGGCATGATAAAAAATATTTTAAATAGTTTCATGTGTAGTCATGACAAAATTTGCAGAGCTTTTTAATACTGAATCTGCCTTTTTCATTTCAACACATTGATATGAACACTTGAAATATACTAGCTGTAGTACAAATACAAGTTTTACTTGTTAAATGTCCAATAAATAAAAATTGCTCATTCATACACAAGACTGGAATCAATCACCATAAATCATAAACAACTAAAACGAAGGCAATAAACAAACAAATTTTTAATGAACAATTACACGGTCGCTCAACTTTGCCTATGGCCAATTGTTCGTATGGAGGGGTTATCATCTGCAAAGTTCAGGTGACTAGGAAAAAGAAAACAGCAGTAATGGAGACACACTCTCAGCTTTTGTTTATTTTAACCGCGGCCCGAGATTCCCTGTTTTAAAAATAAATAGACAGCGGCCATTTTGAAGAAGTTTGACTGAACGGCGAAGAAAATGGCGGATGAGACGGTTTCTTTGTGTTTTATCACTGGAGTGCTCGCAATTTTCACAGATTCCTCGCGAATGATAATGTTTTATTCACTCGAATGTTTTCAGAAGATCCTAGTACGATAATGGAAAAATTCCAGGGGCTGAATTTTAAAAAGTTATTTGACGTAACAATTAATTTCCTTACCTATAGGATTTAGAACTTCTTGGCAATATTTTGATGCCAGATTTGCATCGGCATTAAAGTATTACTTGAAGTCGGTTAAAAATGTTTATAATTTCATAAGTACAAGTAAGTTTTTAATAGTGCAAAATTTTCACCTTAATGCGCGGTAGCTCAAGTGGCAGAGCATAGTTCATACATAAAACAAAATAATATAATTTTTTTTTTACTAAATGTTGAAGTAGGCATTTATCTCCCATCTCACCTGATGGTAAGTGACTAATTTATTGGGTAACAAAGTATTCACATAATATATATACATATACCCAAGTTGTGGGAACCACCTTTTAAGCAAAAATCTCCTTGTATTAGGAAGCTCCGCTCTTTCTTCGTACAATCAGGGCAGATAAAACTGACCACTCTAACAACAGATGTTAAATAGTAGGGCTTAGATCAAATATTTGTGGTCAATACCAGATCAGATTTTTTAAGTTTTAGGCATACGAAGCACGGTGCACGTCCGAGTGTGTCCGAGAGTCCTCGAGTTACCCATCCCATTAATAAAACACGCTCGGTTTGCGTAACGTGCGTAGGTGCGAAATTTCTTCTGAAATCCACAATATTTTACGCCAATTCCAAATTAATATAACAGCAAAAAATAAATTACAAATTGCGAATCAACCCTAATTTTAAAAGGTTAAACTGGGAGTATCCTCCGCCCTTCAAAGAAAAAAACTAATTAAATACTTCGTCACCAACTCATTTCCATTCTCTCAAAGTGGAATATTTCCCTCAAGATGAAAATTTTAAAAAGCCCAGGCAGGAGCTTTTTCGGAACATTTTGATAAGCGCCGCTCGATTCTGGCGATAATCTTGTAAAAAGTCTTTGAACTTTGAAGTCATATAATTCAGTTCGACTGTTGTGAAATTGCATAAGGAAATGGCGATGGGAAACGGTGATGACAATTCAGCTTAAGTTTGGTGTCCTGTATCAAATAGTCCCGAAAACAAAGCCTTCCTTTTAAGTAGCCTCCACAAATAATTTTGATCTTGGAAATTAAGTAGGCTAAGTTTCCAAGGTCAAAATAATCATATTAAAATTAGTCCAACACTTAGACAATTAAAACATTTGGTTATTTAACACATTGTTAACAAGTTGTTAACAAATTTTATTTTTAATGTATAAATATTGACTAAACTAATTTCGACTTGTATAAATTTATTAAAATAATATTGACTTGTATAATCATATGTAATTTCGCAAAAATTATTTCGTGCCAATTTAAATATTGAATTTTATATCTTTTAGTAATTAATCTGTCGCAACGCCCTGACTGGGTACATGTATATGCTGCACTATCTATTATTGTCAACTTTATGCAACATGTAAGCGACGAATAAATGAATAAAAAAAAAATATATGAATAAATATAACAAACCATAAACATCGTATGAAGAGACAGAGGATTTAACAGTTTTATCATAAGTACTAGCTGTTGCCCAAGGCTCCGCCCGCGTTAGTGTCGATCCCGCGGGATCAGTAGGATTTTCCGGAATCAAACATCCCCTATGTCCTTCCCCGGGCTTCAAACTACCTCCATACCAAATTTCATCCAAATCAGTTCAATGGTTGAAGCGTAAAAAGACGACAGACAGAATTACTTTCGCATTTATAATATAGTTTTATCATAAGTATTATACACTTTTCTTTGATCATTTTTAAGTTTAATTTTTGACTAGGTATGTTTACAATGTTATTTTTATTTTGTAAGTTTATGGCTATAAATTAAAGCTTGAAACACAGGGTGTTTTTCACCTAAGCCAAGACAGAACTATGTTTGTAACTTTTTAATGTATGTTTATATTGTAATATTTTACTAATTATGAAATTGAATAAAATATTTATTTATGTATTATTATTTATAGAGAAACCAGTTATAAACGATGCCTCGATCGACCACAGCATTTATTTCTTTATATTGAAGAAGTAACACGTAAGATAGTAAGATTTAAGGAAGTACACCGAAATTGCACGAGGAATTTATGTGCCGCGAGTAAGAGCAGCTTTGGAAACATTGTAGCGCAGTAATACTTACTGGGGCAGTTAGGAACTGTTAGTTAGAACATTGTTTGAGAACAACAGATATTATTACACATACTGTATGTAGAATTGTTTACTAAGATACCCACCGAGATAAATTAAGTATCGTACGAATAAAATAAGCTTTTCGATATCGCTGTTACGATTTCTGAGTTGGGTAGGAAACATTTCTATATAGGACGTAAAATTTATTTTATTCGACATTTGAGAAGGAGACCGATAGACGTAAGTGGCGTTAGATCAGGCACACGTTACGCCGCCCTCACAACCAGATCCCTCGAAGAGCTCTGGACTGGAATTCGTAGGGCAAGCGTAAGCGAGGACGCCCAAAACAAAAGTGGCGCCGCACTGTCATAGCAGAGGCAAAAAAGCTGGGATACACCTGGAGTGAAGAAAAGAATGCTGCGTCAGATAGAACCAGATGGCGCCAACTTGTATTTACCCTCTGCCCCGACGGGGGACATAGGAAGTTAGGAAGATATTTGAAGACGCAACTTGGCCCTTCAGTATGAACAACTTTTGACATACATAGTATCACGTCTATTTCCCTTATGAAAATTCCCTAGTCAGAGCCTAGGCACTGTCTATAAGACCTTATAAACACATTTAGCATGTTGGAGGGCGTGTAGGTATATGGAAAACTAACAAAATATGTGCATAAAAGAGTTATTCTTCTATGCGAGATCGCAGTATGCCTTATGAATAAGTTGATCGTGAGGCACCATATGGTCTACGTAACTGCACCAATATGTAGAAACCAAACCTTGCAATTCACAATTATTATAATGCAGCGACGCGCTAGGCAACCCTCAGTGCTTTGAAGGAAGCAAAACCATCGTGTTGACCAACCCTTACAATCGCCCTGATTGGTCATCGTAACAGATCGAAACAAGTCGGCGATTCCGACGAAATAACATGGGAAAACTATGTGTCTATAATAAATTTATCTCGAGTAAGTTTTAATTACAAAAATTATCATGGTAAATATCACCCAAATATAACAAAAACAACGGTTTGCACTCCGGGAGTACTGGCAGAAATAAAAACTCGCTTTTGTGGCGATCTCAGGTCACGTGTCCGTCTTATGAATTATCGATCAGGTTACGTGTCCTAACGCGAGTTGTTTCAAGCGCGAGAAACGCAGACACAATCCATCTTATTATAAAAAGAGAACTAACTTTAGCACCTGGTTTAAACCATTATCCGACCAAAATAAGACATTTTCATTTTGACATTTGTCAACTGTTATTGTTAATTTGTTTTGGTCGGATAATGGTTTAAACCAGGTACTAAAGTTAGTCCTGGTTTTATAATAAGACAAAATGGATTTTCTACTGTTATGCGTCCTCATTGGACCGCTTGGTGGTTGAGAGGTAACATTTTTACCCATCCTAAAAAGTGCACAACGCCGCTTAGTTATCATTTCAAAAAAAAAACATGTCGAATCATCAGCCCCCATAACAGCCTCCGTGGTCCAGTGGTTAAGGCGTTTGCTTCTTGACCCGGGGGTCGTGGGTTCGATTCCCACCGGAAGCATACTTTGTTAGTTGTTTCCAGTTTGGTTAGGACATTGCAGGCTTGAATCACCTGATTGTCTGATAATAAAGATGATTCCGTGCTTCGGAAGGCACGTTAAGCCGGTGGTCCCGGCTGCCATCTGGTAGCCGTTAAAGGAACCACGTCAGAGGCCGAGAGGCGGTTCCGAAGAACTCTGACACCAGGGTGTGCATGGTCGATTGACCGTGACACCTACTCAAAATGATGATGAGCCCCCTTTTGAGTTTATATTTTAAAACTTGCACCAGTATTGTAACAGGGTGTGTATCTTGCGAAGTGTAGAGCAATGAATATGTTTTAACAGCTGTTGTTCTGCAAACAATGTTGCAATATAGTGCGAAGTACAGTAAGTGCTGGGTTGTTAGAAACTGAAATAAGCTTAAGTCTTACATAGTTCGCTCTTTAAAACAACTACTGAAACTTGTAGTTTATTTTGGAAAGTTTTATCGTTATTTCTAATGAATTAATATTATTTTAAAAACCATAATTTACCGAAATTGTCCTCGTTTCGAATCTGTCACTTATTATGATTCAGCTTACTTTTTACGGCCGGCCGACTGCTTGCCGTAAAACGTTTTTACTAAGGTTATCATCATCCTCAGGTTTGTTTAGTCTCCACTGTAGGAGCATGATCCTCTCTGTTCTACCGGAGCCATACTTGGCCAGAGCAGATAGAGGATTTGGCTTACACTGTCCTCGAAGGCAAGACAAACTAAACGAAGTATGCTTCCCGTGGGAATCGAACCCACGACCCCCGGGTCTACAGGCAAACGCCTTAACCACTGGACCACGGAGGAAGTCCCTTACTTTATGCAACCGAAAATTATATGAGTTACCCACTAACACACACGAAAGGTAAACTCACTCCCACCCAAATGTAGGTGTGTTATCTTAAAACACCTTTATCTTCACTTACCTTAAACTGATTTGCGTCACGTAACCATTCATTACATGACCCCTATATTTCGTCGAACGTGTGTGGTCTTAGTCACGATTGAACCTAATCTAGTCGAAGATATCGCTGTTTGTTTTCGATGTACACCTGTCATTTAATAAGAATTGTTTAAATGGGTATGTTTCCTAAAATACTTTTAAAAATAAAAAGTTCTTCTGGTATATTATTAAAAATATTGGACACGTATTTTTTCTTTTGTCAATCAAACAAAAATTGATAACAGGCTATATTAGCCTTTTCAAGTTTCACGTGACGTCAATGGCCGGTAAACTTTTTACACGCTTGTTGCGTTATGAGCCCCAAGTCCTCGAACTTTAATACGCTTTATCTTTATCATCTTTTGTTTGATTAAAAAAAGAAAATAAACTTAACTAATATTTTTGATAATCTATAAGATGGACTGATTATTTGAAATGGAATTTTTTATTAGGAAACAAGCCTATTCTTGACGCAAAAAAGGGATGGTATAAGTTTGACCGGTATGCGTATGAGTGCTAGTGTCACCGTATCTCTAAAATGGGTAAACAGTATTGACGCCAGCGAAGTTTTACTGATGGTTCTTAAACATGTTTTATCAAAATCGATCCAGCCATTTTCAAAATAGAGGTATTTTTAAGTCGAGGGTTGCTGAAATTTTTAATTTTATATAATATTATATCTGTTGCCCTGCAGTGGGACACAGACAGCTAGTTAAAAATATCAACTACAAAAATAATATATATGCTAAAGTATTACACATACTTTTCCATTTTCTTTCTGTCTGACATTATTCTACAGGTTTCTACAACCTTTATGAGAAAGCAATTCAACAAAAAGTCATCGTAAAAACAAAGTTATGAATCTCAGTTTAAGTATTTGTCTGTCGCAATCACAGACGCAGCAAGGTTTTCAATTATTTGTCGAGTACGTGCCGCTCAACGTGTTAAAAAAATATAACGCTTGGATAGTATCTAAATTATATACTTACTTTGTCAAAAGAAACTATCACCTATTCGAGTATTAAACGAAGGCAAAATCATGCATTGTGATCCCAGTATACGAATCTAACATCGGAGAATCGGTAATCGTTCCCGGGCGGCATCGATTAAACGAATTAACTCGATAATCTTTATTCGATATCGATAAGGTGTGAAGTAAATCGACCTTTATTTATTTTCTGTGATTTATTACGTTAACTTGTTATTAGTCTAATAATATTGCTTAGCCATCGGTGTTATAATGTGTGGTAATAATGTCTCACTTAGGAAAGCAAAAAAGATATTTACTTAGTTTAAAATAAACTAGCTTTCGCCCGCGGCTTCGCCCGCGTTACTGTCGATCCCTCGGAAATAGTAAGAAAAGGTAGCCTATGTCCTTCTCCGTACTCCAGAGAACTTGTATGCAAAATTTCATGATGATCGGTTCAGTAGTTACGGCGTGAAAGCGTAACAAACAAACAAATAAACAAACAAACAACCTCACTTTCGCATTTATAACATTAGTAAGGATACTTTTAAACTTTCGCGCTGCATAGCTACTAAATGCATTAACGGGAATTAGCACGAACATACCGTTTTTCTCTAGACGTTTCGACCAGGTTGCACCCGTGGTTGCACCGGCCGTGGTCACTAGATGACTGATGCAGCGGTGTCAATGCTCCGTCGTCGCGGTGGTATCTTCATCCACCGGCATGTTGCTTTTTCTCCAACTACCGTCACACACTGCACTAACAATATCCCTATTACGTATGGCAACCGATGCTTGATTTTTATCCGACTAGCCATAAAATGTTTGTTGTGTTTTTGTAACCACTGGATTCCACGCTGGTGACAACTTAAGGCCATCCTCTCTGTTGACATTGTTAGGGTGTTTTTTTTATTTCAATTGCCTCGCGTACCATCCTTGGAGAAAAACGGTATGTTCGCGCTAATTCCCTTTATAATTCCCGCTTAATTAGTCTAAAATAACATTTTTTTGGTCTTATTATAAAACATGGACTAACTTTAAAACCTTGTTTAACATTATCCATCCCATAGACATACCTTAGACTTTCAAAATGAAAATGAGTAGTACGGCATTATACGGCTTCACTGTGCTTTAGAAAGAGAGATAAAACTGCTGACAGCAGGCCCATTTTCAATAACATTTGACATTACCTGGGCACAACAAGGCCCGCTGAATTTGAAAAGGAAATTATTTTACCTAAAATATAAATAATCTTTTAACTTACACAATAAAATTAGGTAAATACCAACATGGTGTCTTGTGCGGTTGTCGAGTGCACTACAACCCGTAGGAATAATCCTAGCAAATATACATTTCATCAGTAAGTATACATTTTTGTCACCGGTATAATTTCGGTAAAAAACTCGAACAGTTTTGATTTCTACTAGGATAGTATTGTTAAGTATGCTTCATAATTGATAGGAAAATGAAAACATTTAATCATAAACGAGAATTAGGGAAAATATTATGTAAAGAAAGTTAGCACACGTTTACACTAGTGCTTGAAGTTATTCATATTTTATCGACATCGACAATAGTTTCGATTGCACTCACTGAAATATTGTTACTTGAAATTTTACCCGATTGTGTCCGGAGCAGGTTTATTGTAGCTTTCACGTACTTATATGTATGGTATGCTATTTCACTTTTCCATACTGTTCAGACAGAAAAGAATAAAATGTAGAACGAACCGACTGCTTCTCTTCCAAAAAAATCTTGTAAAAGCCGATCTAGGAAATGGGCAAAAATCTGATAAATTATATTAGTAGGAGATGCAGCTAGCAACCCATCAATATTTTGATTCCGTGCTGAACGTGGCTTTTCGGTTAGACCTGTCTACCTCGCGAGGGAATAAAAATGTAATAGTACGGATGTATCTATACATTTTATGGTACGCTCCATAGCCATAGCCCAAACTAACATTATTGTTTGTGTTTTATTTATTGCATTACAGTTTTTAATAAGAGCAGAGCTAGTAGAGCATCATTAGCATACTTTGAGTACGATGACCAATTTGTTAAATATTGCATTGTTGTAAATTGCTATGAATAACAAGTGTCATGGTTGTATTGTTTCTTTTAATTTTTAACTTGCCCATTGAAGTTATTCCAAAATTAACGTCATCATCATCATCATCACCTCAGCCACAAAAAGTCCTTTGCTGGACATAGGCCTTCTCCAAGGATTTCCAGTACTATAATTGGAAAGGTCAACTCAGGTCGTCAGACCACCTGGTCTGTGGGTGTCCAACGCTGCGCTTGCTGGTACATGGTTGCCATTCGAGAACCTTTCTATTCCATAGGCCATCCGTCCACTTCACGTAACGATATCTAACAAAAGTGTGCTCAAAAGTATTTTCAGCTAGATGCTTACGTCGCCGTATTTTTTTAGAATCTATTTGTTATGCATGTTTCTTATTCTTGCAGACTCGCGGGTGAAACTATTCACATGGACATAAAAAAATCATACAACGAATCTTTAATAAACATCATAGAGTTTATTCAGGTACGACTAACTAAACAAATTATGTTTAGAGTAGCCTGAGCCTGTATATCAGGTGTGAAATATGTTTGTATACTTATGGTTTATTTTTCGTAAAATATTTTGATATGCATAGTGAAAATGTACGTATTATATATCCTCGGTGGGGTCATTTAGTCTGTGCACATGACAAATTTTCTCTATAGGAGCAATACTAGTTAAAATACATTGCTAAATCTATTGATTGACTGGTTAAATTATTATCTTTTTATCTATTATTACTATATATTATTAGCTGACCATTCAAAAATGGGCTGATTTGTTACCCGACTTCAAAAAAGGACGAATACTACGAATACATACGACTACGAATTCGGCCGTATGCCTTTTTTAATCGCATGACTGTTTGTGTCCTCATAACCGCATAAATCTTTTTTTATATAAAACGGTATGCTTTCAAGTTTTTTCCATTTAAATTTTATCAAAATAAGTTCTGTAGTTTGATTGAAGTCGGTTTTTTGTATGAAAAATATTTAAACTATTATTTTGTGTCAATAAAGAAATGAAAAAGGTATCTATGTTTTATTTGCTGTGTTTCAATGTAAATAAATTATTTATAGAAGTTCATTGCCTTTTACTCTTTGTGAAGTTTCTCTTCGGAAAATGTATATATCCCTGTAAAACTGTATAATTTTGTTTCTTTTCTCAATTGGAAGGTATAATGATTTGACTATCGATACATTGACATACACCAGGTACATTTTAGCCAAACACTACTGAATACATATGCAAAATCACACCCACAACTGCATTTCAAAATCGGTCTCGTTTGACAGCATCCGTTTAAATCTCTATCCGTCAGGATTATATTATCTCTATGATCCATCCAAAACAATTTGACAATGACAGTTGACCAAACGTCAAAGTGATGAGTGTCGTCTTATTTTGGTCGGATAATGGTTTAAACTAAGTTCTCGTTTTATAATAAGACGTTATATGTTTTTATAGTGTTCAGTTCGCCGCAAAACTTGAATTGTTGTGAGAATATCAAAATATTTTTCGAGTTGAGAACTCGAAAATACATTAGTCCCATAAGGAAAGTTGTTCACATTGGGGTTGTTGTGTCGTGGGATACAAACTTGATGATGGAATATTGTACAAAGGTTACTTATAGAGATAAACATTCAAGACCCAGGCCAATTAGAAAATTTTTATTTTTCATCTTGACCTGGCCGGGTATCAAACCCAGGAACCCCGCGTTTTAAAGGACTTGCGGTTTGTGGCACCAGGAACCCGATGGCCCAGTAGTCGTTGACATTAAAAGCGCTTATGCATGTTAAGTAACCCTGGGCGCAGTCCCCACTGTGATGGGTGACCGCGATGGCATAAAAATATATCGAGCTCCTCCATGCTTCGGAAGGCAATTTAAGCCGTTGGTCCTGGCTGTCGTCATTGATGGCAGTCGCAAAGCAAATTCTGATGACTGCCGCTTGAAAAATCTGACACCAGTGTTGGCCACTTACACATATGGAAAATAAACATAAGAGATGTTGCTAACATAAAACCTTTTGCCAAATAATTGTTTACACTAATAAATCTCGGTAAAATGGAATAATTTTGCGTTTTAGATCAAAATCTTCCTTAAGCTAATTAATTAAAATTTAAATTAGTTGTAATAATATTACGATAAATTCAACCTTCAAACCGAATAACTTTTGACCTGTGACCTTCAAATCTGATTACGACTTAAGGTGAACGCAGATTCGAGCCGCCGCACCGCACGCGCCGCTGTCGCCGTATTCGAATTATTTTATGAAGTTATATGTAATTAGCGACCCGGACCCCGACTTCGGACGGGTGCAATTTACATATAAACCTTTATCTTGAATCACTCTATCTATTAAAAAAAACCGCATCAATATCCGTCGCGTAGTTTTAAAGATCTAAGCATACGGCGGAAAGCGACTTTGTTTTATACTATGTAATGATAATGATAATGATCTCGCACAGGTACCTGCACCGCAGTCGCCGCATTCGAATTCCTTTTATGAAGTTGTATGTAATCGCGCACACCTACCCGCGCCGCAGTCGCCGCATTCGAATTCTTTATATGAAGTTGTATGTAATCGGGCACACCTACCCGCGCCGCAGTCGCCGCATTCGAATTCTTTATATGAAGTTGTATGTAATCGGGCACACCTACCCGCGCCGCAGTCGCCGCATTCGAATTCTTTATATGAAGTTGTATGTAATCGGGCACAACTACCCGCGCCGCAGTCGTCGCATTCGAATTCTTTATATGAAGTTGTATGTAAATCTACCTGCGTTGCAGTCGCCGCATTCGAATTCTTTATATGAAGTTGTATGTAATCGGGCACACCTACCCGCGCCGCAGTCGCCGCATTCGAATTCTTTATATGAAGTTGTATGTAATCACGCACACCTACCCGCGCCGCAGTCGCCGCATTCGAATTCTTTATATGAAGTTGTATGTAATCACGCACACCTACCCGCGCCGCAGTCGCCGCATTCGAATTCTTTATATGAAGTTGTATGTAATCACGCACACCTACCCGTGCCGCAGTCGCCGCATTCGAATTATTTAAATGAAGTTGTATGTAATCTCGGACACCTACCTTCGCCGCAGCCTGACACAAAAGCGACTGCGGCGCGTGCGGTGCGGCCAAGTCTGGTTCACCTATAGTATGAATATTCAAACATAATGTGTACCTAACTGGTATTTAATTATTTATAATAAGAATCAAGGTGTGCGGCGTAAACTAAGAGAGCTTAGGAGTGGGCGAAAAAAGAGCTGATTGAAAATGATGATGAAGTAATAGGCTTGTTTTCTAAAAACATACTATTTAAAATAATTAATCCATCTTATTGATTATCGAATAAGATTATTTTAGAAGATTAGATTATCGAAGATATGTATTTTTTCTTTCTTCAATCAAACAAAAGATGATAAAGACAAAGCGCATTAAATTTCAGGAGTGGCCGGTAAAAAGTGTACCGGATAGTGACATCACGCGGAAATTTAATAATTATTTAAAAAAATATTTTTGAGGAAACAATCCTATTATTTAAGATGTATTGTAGTGTTTTATTCTGCTATGCCAAAAAATAAAGCTTATGTTATTTCGATGGATGTAAAGATTTCAATGATACCATAAATGTCCAAGTCCCATGTCGCATTTGTAACACAAATATTTTTTTTTTGTTTTTCGAGTGTGCAAGCGGTCACACTGGTGTCAGATTTTTCAAGCTGCCTTTAGGCATCTGACATAGCTTAACGATTGCCATCAATGATGACAATCAGGACCAATGGTTTAACGTACAATGTAACGTACCTTCCAAAGAGAGAGAAATATTATTGCTGCTGGTGGTAACCCATCCTAATAGGAACCGTGCCCGCGGTTGCTTTACATGCATTAGCGCTAATAATGCCTACACCCACTGAGCCATGGATTTTCAATACATGAAAAGCAAGAACATCGAGCTGCACAATTTCCAATTTAACGTGCTTACTAAATTCGGCGCATCCGAGCAATTCAAATATCTTTATCCAATTTATACGTTGCTGAATCCGCAATAAATTCTTACTTATTGCTGCTATCTCGCTATTATATTGCTGAATTTTTGAGCTCGTGATCTCTGAGATCGTTTTTTATAATGTACGATTATATTTTTAGCTGTAACATAAGATATAGACTGGTAATAAATAAAAAAGAAGCCCGATAAGCGTAATTATCGCTTACGCAGGTTAAGTAAGTCCCAAATGGGGTGGGTGGCTACAAGTGGCAAAACAATATCTCGAGTTCCTCCGTGCCTCGGGAGGCACGTTAAGTCGTGATAACAGTCAGAGCCATGTTAGATGCCTTTAGGCAGCTTAAAAATCTACATAACAATTTACATAAGTTATCATAAATGCTCTTGAACTTGTTTCCTATTCGGCATATCCGAGCAATTCAAATATCTTTATCCAATTTATACGTTGCTGAAGCCGCAATAAATTCTTAATTATTGCTGCTATCTCGCTTTTATATTGCTAGATGTTTGAGTTCATGATCTAATACCGTTGTTTATAATAGACGACAATTTGGAGAGGAAAATTAATTTTCCTTCTTTAATATTGCAATATTTTTGCAGTTCTGGAAATGATGCCAGTCAGTTGTGCCGTTTTTTATTACTATAGATTATAAAGTTTTTTAAGCATTAACAATACTATACATTCTTGGTGTACAAAGAAATAAGATATGATGAAATAATTGTACGCAGTAGGATTCAAACTCAGGTTTATGTAAAACCTACGTGCTGCCAATTGAGCTACCGCGCTTCAATCCTGTCGAAGATATTTAATTATTGTTATGTTTTATTCTTCTGGAAAAGAAGATACAGTCGTTGGACCAAAACAGTGACGGAGTGATCAGTCGGTAAACCACCAGCCCGCTGGTCAGATGACATTGTTCGGCTAAGTGGAAAACAGTGGATGAGACTAGCACGGGACCGTAGAGAATGGCGTAAAAATGGGAGGCCTTTGCCCAGCAGTGGGCTGATGTGGGGTGAAAATGATGAATTAATGATCTTTTATTATTATTTGTGATTACTTGTTGCCTACGCATACACTTAAGATTCTAGATCTTGTGTCAACTCATCTAGTCTATGAATCTATTTGCCTACTTCTCTTCTAACCTAAATCGTAGAAGGACTTACTAACTACATGCTTACTCCGTACTAAGACTAGTCATAACGCATCACGTGATATAGCATCGCGTACTTGGTAGCCGTTGGGCTGTAATTCAATAGGTCTATGAATATCTTTACCTTCCTCCCTTCTAACCTAAATCGCAGTAAGTCTAATTAACTTTATGCCTACTCCGCACTATGATTAGTCATAACGCGACTTAGTCCCTCTACGCATTAGACACAACGATTTAAAGAGCTATAATCAAACAAAGATTAAAGACTACAGTCTATATCAAGCGGCTTCGCTTCTGATGTTTTCGCGATTGTTACACATTTAAATAAAATCACTTTAATACGGTATTATCGCGTATATTACATTATTTTTACACCTAACGTTTCGGAAACTTTACAGTTTTCATGGTCGCAGTAGACTAAGTTGACATTTGTCTCTGTGTGTTATAAGAACTATACAAAACTACCGCCTACAATCGCTAAAATATCAGAAACCATTAAAACTTAAAACTACAGTCTATATCAAGCGGCTTCGTTTTGGTAATGATTGACATAATCCATGGTAGGGCTCAAAATACATGGTGTGTGGACACTTAAAAGTTGAATTTGAAATCGTGTCGCTCGGCTCATGTAAATACTGGCCAGTGTGTTATCGCAGAACCCTCGAGCGGCACTCGAGCAGTATATCATACAAGAGCGAGTAATTCACTACGTGCGAATAAAAAATGGGTGTAACTTTTAAAGTTATTGTAGAGCATTTTGTGACTTATATTTCGCCGTGGTGAATAGTGGAATATTTAGAATAATCATTTCAATGTTCTATATAACTGTACACATCTTTATACCTTATAGCGTAGACATAACCTAGGAACATATTTTGTCATTCTTTTATTCTATATTTTAATTTATAAAACATTGTTTTTGCTCGCCAATTTCACGCTCTGCCAATTGAGCTACTGCGGTTCAATCTTGTCAAAGATATTTAATTATTGTCACCTTTTGTGATTACTAGTTGCCTACGCGTACACTTAGGAGCGAGTAACAAGAGCGAGTAATTCACTACGTGCGAATAAAAAATGGGTGTAACTTTTAAAGTTATATGTAGAGCATTTTGTGACTTCGCCGTGATAAATAGGGGAATATTTAGAATAATCAATTTAATTTTCTATATTATCATCATCATTTCGTGTAGGTGACACGGTCAATCGACCATGCACACCCTGGTGTCGGAGGTCTTCGGAACCGCCTCTCGGCCTCTGACGTGGTTTCTGTAACGACTACCAGATGGCAGCCGGGTCCACCGGCTTAACGTGCCTTCCGAAGCTCGGAATCATCTTTATTATCAGACAATTAGGTGATTCAATCTTGCAATGTCCTAACCAAATTGGAAACAACTAAACAAAGTATGCTTCCCGTGGGAATCGAACTCACGTTTTGATAATGATTGTCATAATCCACGGTAGGGCTCAAAATAAATTGCCATTTGTGGACACTTAAAAGTAGTATTTGAAAAAATCGTGTCGCTCGGCTCATGTAAATACTGGCCAGTGTGTTATCGCAGAACCCTCGAGCGGCACTCGAGCAGTATATCATACAAGAGCGAGTAATTCACTACGTGCGAATAAAAAATGGGTGTAACTTTTAAAGTTATATGTAGAGCATTTTGTGACTTATATTTCGCCGCCGGAAACGAGAATATTTAGAACTAGCTTTCGCGCGCGGCTCCGCCCGCGTCAATGTCGATCCCTCGGGGATAGTATTTTTTCCCGGGATAAAAGGTTAAAGCCTATGTCCTTCTCCGCACTCCAGAGAACTTGTGTGCAAAATTTCATGATGATCTGTTCGGTAGCTACGGCGTGAAAGCGTAACAAACCAACAGACTCACTTTCGCATTTATAATATTAGTAAGGATAAGGATTCATTTCAATTTTCTATTTATCTGTACGCATCTTTATACCTTTGGCGTAGATATTACCTAGGACCATATTTTGTAATTTTTTTATTTCAATATTTTAATGTCTAAAACATCAGTTTTGCTCGCCAATTGAGCTACCGCGGTTCAATCCTGTCACAGATATTTAATTATTGTCACCTTTTGTGATTACTAGTTGCCTACGCGTACACATAAGATTCTAGATATGTCTGTCAACGCAACTTTAATCTAACGAAGCTTAACGACTACAGTCTATATTTTAAGCGGCTTTGTTTTGGTAATGATTGTCATAATCCACGGTAAGGCTCAAAATACATTGCCGTTTGTGGACACTTAAAAGTAGTATTTGTAAAAATCGTGTCGCTCGGCTCATGTAAATACTGGCCACTGTGTTATCGCAGAACCCTCGAGCGGCACTCGAGCAGTATATCATACAAGAGCGAGTAATTCACTACGTGCGAATAAAAAATGGGTGTAACTTTTAAAGTTATTGTAGAGCATTTTGTGACCTTTATTTCGCCGTGGTGAATAGTGGAATATTTAGAATAATCATTTCAATGTTCTATATAACTGTACACATCTTTATACCTTATAGCGTAGACATAACCTAGGAACATATTTTGTCATTCTTTTATTCAATATTTTAATTTCTAAAACATTGTTTTTGCTCGCCAATTTCACGCTCTGCCAATTGAGCTACTGCGGTTCAATCTTGTCAAAGATATTTAATTATTGTCACCTTTTGTGATTACTAGTTGCCTACGCGTACACTTAGGAGCGAGTAACAAGAGCGAGTAATTCACTACGTGCGAATAAAAAATGGGTGTAACTTTTAAAGTTATATGTAGAGCATTTTGTGACTTCGCCGTGATAAATAGTGGAATATTTAGAATAATCATTTCAATTTTCTATATTATCATCATCATTTCGTGTAGGTGACACGGTCAATCGACCATGCACACCCTGGTGTCGGAGCTCTTCGGAACCGCCTCTCGGCCTCTGACGTGGTTTCTGTAACGACTACCAGATGGCAGCCGGGTCCACCGGCTTAACGTGCCTTCCGAAGCACGGAATCATCTTTATTATCAGACAATTAGGTGATTCAATCTTGCAATGTCCTAACCAAATTGGAAACAACTAAACAAAGTATGCTTCCCGTGGGAATCGAACTCACGTTTTGATAATGATTGTCATAATCCACGGTAGGGCTCAAAATAAATTGCCATTTGTGGACACTTAAAAGTAGTATTTGAAAAAATCGTGTCGCTCGGCTCATGAAAATACTGGCCAGTGTGTTATCGCAGAACCCTCGAGCGGCACTCGAGCAGTATATCATACCGGAGCGAGTAATTCACTACGTGCGAATAAAAAATGGGTGTAACTTTTAAAGTTATTGTAGAGCATTTTGTGACTTATATTTCGCCGTGGTGTATAGTAGAATATTTAAAATCATCATTTCAATCCATATTAATATAATAAGAGTTTGTTTGTTAATTTAATTGAACCCGCTAATCTCAGAAACTCTTGGTTCAAATTGAAAAATTATTTTTGTGTTGGAAAGTCCATTTATTTAGTAAGGAAAAATAAGCCAAAACATGTCCTTCGTGTTGCAGTTGTGGAAAAAAGGCAGAATCAAAAATATAAAAACATGTATTTTTTTTGCAGGGCAGTAGCAAAATATTGCCTATGGAATTTATAATGAAATCGGGCAACTTACATACATATAAACTCTGAACACATTATATACCTAGGTAACACATGTTTTTAAAGGTATTTCGGTATACAGGGTATATCGGAAAGGGGGTATCAACATTTAAAGGGAATGATCAACTCATGTTGTTGTACAAATTTTCCCTAGGAGACAATCACCAGAGATAAAAAAAAAATTGCAATAAACTGATCAACTTTCTAAGGGAAGGATTTTTGGATTTTGATATACGAAGGTCTTAGGAAAGTTGTTCAATATTATGTATGATGTATACGTTTTCATCCCACTTCCTCGATTAATTATTACTTGTATTTCACTACAATTTTAAATACAAACCACCCAAATAGTCAAATCTTTACCAAACCTAAAACTTTTACCAAATCTTCAAATCCCCCACAGATTCCAAAACATTACCATTCATAGTACCTGAAAACCCAACTCCTGAAAGCAGGATTATTCATATTATTGAAAAAACAATAAAACACGGACGAGGCCTATAAAAGGGGATAGTGTTATCGGGGTTTATTTCCACGAGGCAGGTGACGCTGTTATTGAACACCTTCCTCCCTTCCCGCGGAAGCCGTTTTTATTTCTACATATTTGTTGTTTCTTTTTAGTGTGAAAAGCCAATACTAAAGAGATGCTACGCTTAAATATCTGTAATGATATAGACAGAACTCATCATCATCATTTCGTGTAAGTGACTCGGTCAATCGACCATGCACACCCTGGTGTCAGAGTTCTTCGGAACCGCCTCTCGGCCTCTGACGTGGTTCCTTTAACGACAACCAGATGGCAGCCGGGACCAACGGCTTAACGTGCATTCCAAAGCACGGGGTCATCTTTATTATCAGACAATCAGGTGATTCAAGCCTGCAATGTCCTAACCAAACTGGAAACAACTTAACAAAGTATGCTTCCCGTGGGAATTGAACCCACGACCCCGGGTCTACAGACAAACGCCTTAACCACTGGACCACGGAGACAGACGGAGAATATTAGCAAAAACATCAAGAATATTGTACCGTTCATCCTTTAGACTTGTCTAATTGCGCGGTGGAAATCAAAAGCTTAAAACATTGATGAATGGAGGAATGGAACAATACACCATATAAACCGCAATTGTACAAATAAGCCTATAAATAAGCTTTCAGATTGGGTATTCTAAATTTACATATTGCATACACTATTTTAAAATATTGCCTTTTTGTTCCCAAATTCACCTATATGCTTCGCGCAAGCCCAATTTGGAAACATTTGGAACTAATCAAAAAACTAGATGACTGCCTACATTCGACCTTAGAAAATATTTTAAACCTACGTTTTAATGAAAATTCCTGGACACAGCTAACCTTACCAATTAAAAACGGTGGCATCGGTATAAGAAAAATTTCTAGTGTTGCTCTCCCCGCTTTCCTTTCCTCTGTTCACAGCGTTACTGGCTTATGTAAAAAAATTCTTAACGATGATGACCTCGTCATTGACCTGTTAGCAGAGGCAAAGGAAACCTGGTCAGCTCTCTGCCCCGAAGACAGTATCCCGGTGGAAACACATCAGCAAAGACTCTGGGATGCTCCTTTGGTTCAGAGAGCAGCAGCTGATTTGGCTCAAAATTATATAAATGATGATATTAACCGCGCTCGGCTCCAAGCTGTATCCTCGAAGGAGTCCAGCCAATGGCTTCACGCCATCCCTTCTTACACCATCGGAACACTGCTGGACAACAACAGCTTCCGCACCGCTATTGGACTCCGTCTGGGAGTCCTCTCGAACCTCTGGCCAGCGAGGAGAGTGTAGGCCAAACCCTCTGTCTGCTCTGGCCAAGTATAGCTCCGGTAGTACAGAGAGAGTCATGCTCCTGCAGCTGAGACTAAAAAGACCTGATGATTATGACTCTTTGTATACTGGAATACCACCACACTCAATAGTTCAACAGTACATCTGCACAGATGATGGATAAACTCAAAAACTAACTGTATTGACTTGATTTTGAAAATGCTCACTTGCCGTCCTTTACCAGCTGGTAAAGTCCCTTAACAGCCTTTGTGACTCCGGTTGTAGCTCTGAAGGCCGCGCCCCTGCACCTAACTAACCTAAACAAATATACATATCATCATCATCATCATCAGGTCCTTTTTAGTCTACACTACAGGAGCACGACCCTCTCTGTACTATTAGGGCCATACTTGGCCAGAGCAGTCAGAAGACTTGGCCTATACTCTCCACGCTGGCCAGACGGGTTAGAGAGGTCTCTTAGATGTTTACATACTTTGTTCAGCTTGTATTTCCTAAGTCGCCTTCTACGACATCCACGGGAAGACTTGGAGTGGTCCTATTCTACTCTGACGGGTACCACACGGCTACTATATAGTATATAATATACATATAGTACTCGTATTCATCTCTCTAAATTTATTTTATTCGTGTCTGGAGTTCAAAGACGTCAAACATTGAGGAACGGCGGAATTAAACAATAAGCCGTATGTACCGCAATTGTATATAAGTTTGCATTAAGGTTTCGAGTTCTCTATATTATTCACGAATTTCAAAGGGAACTGAATTTGTCAGTGTGCAAGATATCCTCAATATGAAATGCTGTATAAATATAATTGTAGTATATAATACTATATAGGCATTTATTTTATAGCCATGTTTATAAGGATTAATGTATATTTCTTATGGTGAAATAGTTTTTCAAATAGGTCCAGTTTCAGAGAAAGTCAATTCAATGCAAACAAACAAACAAACAATCAAATCTTTCCTCTTTATAATATTAGTGCCGTGTGGTTTCCGGCAGAGTAGAATCGGACCACTCCTAGTCTTCCCATGGAGGTCGTAAGAGGCGACTTAAGAAATACAAGCTAAACAAAGCTCATAAACATCAATGAGGCCTCTCCAACCCGTCTGGCCAGCGAGGAGAGTGTAGACCAAATCCTCTGTCTGCTCTGGCCAAGTATGACTTCGGTATTACAGAGAGGGTCATGCTCCTGCAGTGGAGATTAAAAAGACCTGATGATGATGATGAATATTACTGCAGATATTGTAGTTTAATTGCACACGTATTACATATGGGAGTGGGATTAGTGCAAATGGCTTGTTTTGCGGGGTCTGCGCCCCCAAATCCCTTCTACGCTACCTTACGTGTCTGCTTTTGGATAGCTTTAAGCAGGAGGTGTAGCCCACCTGTCTTCTCTTGATCTGTGTAATAAATATATGTTTTGAACACGTATCCGATCTTGCGAAGCGAAGTTCAGTCTCCCGCTTAGTTTCACCAAACGAAATGGTACTAAAAGATAAAGAACAAATAAAGATATCGACTTTTCTCATATTGGCAAATTTAATAGCAGCAAACCGCAGTAAAAGCTATTTTACCATATTGAATTGGCTCTAAAGTTTGTGGAATCCAAAGCTTTGCCAGATCACAGTGGCTTTATTCTACCGCACGTATTGTAAGCCGGGACAGCCGTATTTATTGTGGACGTACCTTTATCAGATTTACTTTTATTCGTTGCAATCTACTTAGTTTTACTGGTTCAACTGCGCTTTAGTGTTCTGACTAGACTGGGGCACTCCTTGATTTGTCAGGATAGTATCATTAGGATTCATGTTGGGGATTTACCTATAATAAAACTTTTTTTTACATCTTTATCATTTAAGTAGTAAATAAAGCTTTTGCTAAAAGACCAGAAAGTCATTTGAAGCTTTTTTACAATCTGAGCGGATAAAAAAGAATTAGATATTATCAGATTACTTTTTTTGCCCGATATTCTCAAAAAAGTTATATTTGAGATAAAATGTTTATTTTTTCTATGCTCGAACACAAATTTACTAATATTCCGAGATTTAGAATAAATAAATTGATATTGCTAATCATACAATCCAAGGGTTGGTATTAGGCAAGCGACCGGCCGTAAAAATTATGCCAAATTTACATTAAAACTAATGCTATCATTAAAGCGGACCCCAGGCTCCGACGCGTCAAACACAGATAAGGATGCAATCGGGATATCTCTCAAATGATTGTGTACAATATATTATATTACCTATAGAAGTAATATCTACAATACTACTATTATATTACGTATAGAAGTAATATCTAAAATACTACTATTGATTAAACCAATGAAGATTGCAATCCTGCTGGAAATTAACGTCGAATAGACAATGTCTGCGCCAGGTCTGCACGGACTTCCGTGTACGGAAGTGGTCCGCCGACTGTCCGCCGAACCGTCCGCCGGACTGTCCGCCGGACTGTCCGCCAGAATAGCTTTACTGCATCGGATATTACTAGAGACAATTCATCTCTGATATCATGTTGCCAAATTCTAAAGCTGTTTGTCGTTACATAAGTAAACCACGTGTGGTATAAGTTCATGTTCATTAGGTTATATGGTGCATTATACATGGTGAAATTTTCTCAGACCATCAAAACGAACAACTTTTCCTATGGGAACAATGCTGGGAACTCAAAAAAAAGTTCGACATTCCCATACAAACTGGCCGGGCGGCACTCTTTTGTATGAAAATGACGAATTTTTTTTTTATTTCCCAGCATTGGTCCCATGGGAAAAGTTGTTCATATCGACGGGCTGAATCATCCCTCTAAGGGTCCAGAGCGATCAAAATTGTTTATTTAAGGAGTTACTCAGACCACAAATTTGAACAACTTTCATTATGGGACCAACTGCGAAATTGCAAAAAAAAACAGCTGTTCCATAAACTTTGGCTAAGTAGATTTTCCACGTTTGTATGAAAGAGCAGATAATTTTTTCACTGTGTCGAAGTTGGTCCGATAGTGAAAGTTGTTCAGATTCGTTGTCTGAGTCGCTCCCTTTACGTTTGCTAATGAATTCAATTTCAAACTGTATATATCCCATCCTTACTTCATTCCTAATATTATAAATGCGAAAGTGAGTTTGTTTGTTTGTTACGCTTTCTCACTGAACCTCCTGAACTAATCATCATGAAATTTTGCATGCAAGTTCTCTGGAGAATGGAGAAGAAAATAGACTACCTCTCATCTTGGACTATTGTTCTCGAGGGAACGACGTTGACGCGAGCGAAAGCTAGTTTAAAATAAAGGCGTAATATCATCATCATCAGGTCTTTTTAGTCTCCACTACAGGAGCACGACCCTCTCTGCACCATCAGAGCATATTTGACCAGAACAGACAGAGGATTTGGCGTAACTCTCCACGCTGGCCAGACGGGTTGGAGAGGTTATATTTGATTTTTTTTTATTCTTTGTTTAGCTTGTTTATTCTAAGTCGTTTTCTACGACATCCACGGAAATACTTGGAGTAGAATAGAAATTCTACTCTGCCGGAAACCACACGGCAAAGCAAAAAGGCAAAATATAGTTAAAGAATATACGATATGAATCTCTATATATGTATTATCTATGTTTGTACTAGATGTCGCCAGCGGCTCCACTCACGTTAAAATGTAGGTACAGTACTTTTTCCGGGATGAAAGGGAGCCATATATTAATCCAGGTTCAAACCTATCTGTGTATAAAATTTCGTCAAAATCCGATCAGCCGTTATGGCGTGATTGAGTGACAAACATTTATACATCCATACATACAACGTTTCGCATTTATAATATTAGAAAGGATATATAAGTTTACTTCTACGTTATAAATGGCAAATAGTCGGTCGCTGGAAGTCCGCTTCACTTCCAACTATAATTGGCTCCGATCAACTTTGCTGCACTTTGCTCTTTAGTTATGAATATATATAATAAACTATTTGTAATAACTGTAGATATATACTATTATCTGCAATGTAAACTATACAGTTTACATTATACAGCACAAACAGTCGGCCACTGGGACTTCGCTTCACATCCGACTATGATTGGCTTAAACTTTGGTGCACTCCGTTCTATAGTTATGAATATATTTATAACTATCTATAATAACTGTAGTGATGGATATTTTACATAATAAATGGCTCAGATCAACTTTGTAGCACTCAGCTCTTTAGTTATGAATCTATATATAACAAACTATCTATAATAACTGTAGATATATACTATTATTCATCGCAAACAGTCGGCCACTAGGACTTCGCTTCACATCCGACTGTGATTGGCTTAAACTTTGGTGCACTCCGTTCTATAGATATGAATATATTTATAACTATGTATAATAACTGTAGTGATGGATAGTTTACATAATAAATGGACAGCAATTGGTTACTAGGAGTGCGCTTCACATCCGACTGTAATTAGCTCAAGCTTTACTGCACTCCGCTCTATAGTTATGAATATATTTATAACTATCTATAATAACTGTAGTGATGGATATTTTACATAATAAATGGCTCAGATCAACTTTGCTGCACTTTGCTCTTTAGTTATGAATCTATATATAATAAACTATTTATAATAACTGTAGATATATACTATTATCTGCAATGTAAACTATACAGTTTACATTATACAGCACAAACAGTCGGCCACTGGGACTTCGCTTCACATCCGACTATGATTGGCTTAAACTTTAGTGCACTCCGTTCTATAGTTATGAATATATTTATAACTATGTATAATAACTGTTGTGATGGATATTTTACATAATAAATGGCTCAGAACAACTTTGCTGCACTCCGCTCTTTAGTTATGAATCTATATATAAGTAACTATTTATAATAACTGTAGATATATACTATTATCTGCAATGTAAACTATACAGTTTACATTATACAGCACAAACAGTCGACCACTGGGACTTCGCTTCACATCCGACTGTGATTGGCTTAAACTTTGCTGCACTCCGCTCTTTAGTAACTAATGTATTTATGACAAACTAAAATCACTGTAGATATGTATAGTTTATATTATGAATGGCAAGCAATTGGCCACTGGGAGACCGCTTCACGTTCTACTGTAATTGGCTCAAGCTTTACTGCACTCACTATAGAAGTTATAAATATATTTACAACTATCTAAAATTCTGCAGATATGTAAAATTTACATTATACAGCACAAACGGTCGCTGGGACTGAGCTGGGAAGCTTCACATCCTACTGTGATTGCCTCAAACTTTGTTGCACTCAGCTCTATAGTTATTTTATATATAACTAAATATAATATTTATAGATATGTATAGTTTACATTAAACAGCACAAACAGTCGACTGGGACTGGGATGGGCCGCTTCACACCCGACTGCTATTGCCTCAAACTTTGCTGTGCTCCATTTAATAGTTATGAATGTATTTATAACAAACTATAATAACTGTAGATATGTTACATTATGAATGGCAAGTAATCGGCCACTGAGAGTCTGCTTCACAACCGACTTTAATTGGCTCAAGATTTGCTGCAATCCGCTCTATAGTTATGAATATATTTATAACTATCTATTGTATTTGTAGATATGTATAGTATACATTATATAGCACAAATAGTCGACCTCTGGGATTGAGCTGGGCCGCTTCACATCCGTTTCACATCCGTCTGTAATTGGCTCAGACCAACTTTGCTGCACTGCGGTTTAAAGTTATGATTATGAATCCATTGGCTATAGTTTCATTACACAAGTTTTATCCAAGCAATTGACGTATTTCCATTAAATCACCTTTAATTAAAATATGATAATACTAGTATCTTCCAAATTACCATATTGTCAGTCTACCATTAATGTACCTAATTAGTTTGTTATTTTGCAGATATTTATGTCCACGCTTTATTTTATAAACTATTTTCTATTTGCGAAGACCTCTTATTGGCAAACTAATACTTAATTTAATGTCTATATTATATTGTATTTGCTGTTGGTCATCCTTTATCAAAATAAATAAATATGTAAAAACCCTGTCTCATCCTTTTAGCCGTGTGGTTTCCGGCAGAGTAAAATAGGACCACTTCAAGTCTTCCCATGAATGTCGTAAGAGGCGACTTAGGAAATACAAGCTAAACAAAGCTAATAAACACCAATGAGACCTCTCCAACCCGTCTGGCCAGCGAGGAGAGTGTAGGCCTAACCCTCTGTCTGCTCTGGCCAAGTATGGCTTCGGTAGTACAGAGAGGGTCATGCTCCTACAGTAAAGACTAAAAGACCTGTTGATGTTGATGATTAAAGGGGTGATTCAGCCCATAGGTATGAACAACTTTTCCTATAGGACCAATGCTGGGAACTCAATTATTTTTACGGTCCCATACATATTGACTGGGCGGCCAAACGTTATTGTTTGGAAATGTGATTTTTTATGAGTTCCTAGCTTTGACCCCATAGGAAAAGATTTTCATATAGACTGACAATCTGAGTCTGAACTGAAGTCACCCCTTCAAGGATAAGATAAGGTTTTCTTTACCTTTTGTTTATCAACCTTACTGCGTTAATGGGGTAAGAGAATAGGGTATTGGCATAAAGGCCACGTCTTGGAAGATTTTAGAGTTTTGTGAGAGAAAAAGGAAATCATTAAGTCGATTCCAGTTTGGTTATGACATTGCAGACTAGAATCACCTGATAGTCTGATAATAAAAATGATTCCATACTTCGGGAGGCATTTTAAGCCGTTCGTCCCGGCTGCCATTTGGTAGTCGTTAAAGGAACCACGTCAGAGGCCGAGAGGCGGTTCCAAGAACTCTGACACCAGGGTGTGCATGGTCGATTGACCGTGTCATGTACACGAAATGATGATGATGAGCAGCCTATGACATGATTGCTGTGGTATTAACCCATTACGTCAACTGGGTTTAAGGATTTGCAAGGGTAAATAAGCAGATGTTTAATTATTTGATTAATCTTCTTTCGAAAACTCACATAGAAGAAGTATCATCAGCATCAATACATAGAATAGCAAGAATACTTACTGTGCTACATCAAAGTTAGCAATATTACGTAACTGAAATATGACAATGTGATCCCAAACCGCTGCAGAAATTTAGCAGCTATACATAATATTGGCAACGAATTTTAGTTAGTAATATCCGACAGGGCGATGTGGTCTGACAGACTACATTTGATGGTCGGACGGTCAGTCGGCGGACTGTTTCTGTACATTGACACTTACAATACAAATGTACATATTATAAAAACACGGTTTCAGTCACGTTTATTCAGTTGAAATCGCCAACTAGTTTCGGTCTGTTACGAATACCATCATCAGGGTGTATGTAATTATTGAATTTTAATATTTTTCTTATTTAATTAAGAAATAAAATATGATGAAAAAATCCTTGGCCGAGGCTTTTACCTAACCTAACCTAGCCCTAGGTCTATGTACGACCTACGCTTTGTCAACTGCGCTATCGCATAATTCAAACTCGGCGCTGAAATTCTCACAAAAAGATATTATTTTTGTCACACAAAGTGGATAGAAAACCTCTCGGTGTTGACTAGAAAAGTATTTAGTTAGAAATAATGACTAAAGGACAATAGCAATAAATTGATATTTTTTCACAAGACGAATCAAGGAAAATGGCCGTAAACAAGAGCTCTGAAAAATCATTTTACTCAAACATTCTTGAAAATTCTTAATTATTTTGAAAACGTTATTTGAGTTAAATCGATATTGTTGTACTGGCCAGCCGTGTGGTATCCGGCAGAGTAGAATAGGACCACTCCCAGTCTTCCCGTGGATGTCGTAGAAGGCGACTTAGGAAATACAAGCTAAACAAAGCTAAACATCTAAGACACCTCTCCAACCCGTCTGGCCAGCGTGGAGAGTGTAGGCCAAGTCCTCTGGCTGCTCTGGCTGAGTATGGCCCTAGTAGTACAGAGAGGGTCGTGCTCCTGTAGTGGAGACTAAAAAGGACCTGATGATGATGATGATGTACTGGCCAAACATACGCCAGCAAAGTATGTATGAAAATACATTATCTGTCGTGTTTTAGCGGTCAGCAAAATTACTACGAAAACTCCGAAACCTCAAATCTGGCGTGTGGTTTAAAAATGAAACAACCAGTTTTCTCCGAAATAATGCCGCCACGGAAACTCAAAGGTTTTATTTAAAATTTGAACTGGCTTATGTAAGCCAGTTCAAATTTAAAAAAAATCTAAAACAAAGATACAAAGTAATCATTTTGCTGATGCCTTTTGTAAGTATATTACATACTATTTTGTTTGAATATATATACGGACAAATCACACAGATTGAGCTAGCCCCAAGGTAAGTTCGAGACTTGTGTTATGGGATACTAACTCAACGTACTATATTTTATAACAAATACATATATAGATAAACATCCAAGACCCAGGCCAATCTGAAAAAGATCATTTTCCATCTTGACCTGGCCGGGGATCGAACCCGGGCACTCCGTGTCGCAGGCAGGCGTGTTGACCACTGCGCCACGGAGCTGTCCAAAGTAAACAAGCATTTCTTTTGCAAAAAGTTAAAACTTGACTCTCTTGCCAATAACCTATGTCACTCGGTAAAGATGCTAACTATGAGATACATTCAAATCCATTGAGTCATTCAGAAACTATGGAAAGAAATACAACACACTTTTTTTTATCAGTTGTATAAAAAGAGTATGCTCTCTAAAACATGTGAGTACGTGGTAAAGAATAAAGGATATTTAATAAGCTTTAATATTGCTTGTTGATGCTTAGGAGAAGGAGAGTCAAGAAAGACAAACTTCCATAAAAGCTCTGACATAATCATTTTACAACATTATATATTAATATATCTATACTATACTAATAATATTATAAAGCTGAAGACTTTGTTTGTTTGAACGCGCTAATCTCAAGAACTACTGGTTCAAATTGGAAAATTATTTTTGTGTTAGATAGTCCATTTATCGAGGAAGGCTTTAGGCTGTAAAACATCACGCTGCGACCAATAGGAGCGAAGCATCAATAAAAATGTTTTGAAAACGGGGGAAAATTATTCATCTATACTAATAAAAAAACGAATTAATCATAATAACAGATATTGCCTCGGGCGAAGTCGCGGGCAACAGCTAGTTTATTATAAAGCTGATGAGTTTGTTTGTTTGAACGCGGTAATCTTAGGAACTACTGTTTCAAATTGGAAAATTATTTTTGAGTTGGATAGTCCATTTATTGAGGAAGGCTTTAGGCTGTAAAACATCACACTGCGACCAATAGGAGCGGAGCATCAATAAAAAATGTTTTGAAAACGGGTGAAAATTATTTATCTATACTAATAAAAAAACGAATTAATCATAATAACAGATATTGCCGCGGACGAAGTCGCGGGCAACAGCTAGTTAATTATAAAGCTGATGAGTTTCTTTGTTTGAACGCGCTAATCTCAGGAACTACTGTTTCAAATTGGAAAATTATTTTTGAGTTGGATAGTCCATTTATTGAGGAAGGCTTTAGGCTATAAAACATCACGCTGCGACCAATAAGAGCGAAGCATCAATAAACAATGTTTTGAAAACGGGGGAAAATTGATCATCTATACTAAGAAATAAACGAATTAATCATAATAACAGAAATTGCCGCGGACGAAGTTGCGGGCAACAGCTAGTAAGTTATATGACAGACAAATCACAAAGATTGAGCTATCCCCTCAGTTGTAAACTTTGGGCGTGGGGTACTACTTCAACGATACTATAGTATATAATAGATGAACACCCTAGACCCAGATTTATAGGAAACCCTGAGCTCTGAAGCATCACAGCTTTAGGTGCAACTGGAAAAATGTTATTCTTCTTATTATCAAGTCCGAGATGGCTATTTTCAAATGTATTTTGACCAATATTTGGCCACGCTGACCGCCTTGTCTAAAATGAAAAATGTTCAGTTGAGGGATATAAAACGAAAGGTTCGCTGTTTAGTTCATTACACTGTTACTATCTAATAAACTTGTGTCTAAACTGAACGGCAATAATACCCATGTTACAACACTAAAATTCTGCAATGCGATCCCAAACCGCTTTAGAAATTCAGCAGCTATAATATTGGCGACATGTAGGTACTGAGTAATATCCGACGGTACGGTGCGGTCTGTCGGTCGGCCGGTGGACCACTTCCGTACACTGGCACATTGTCTGTTCGCAGATCATTTCCACTAAAACTATAATTATTATCTGTTGTTATTGAATTAGTATATTTAATTTTATTGTTTTAGTCATCATATTATCGTTCAGTTGTCCATGGGCAGCGGTGATCATTTACCATCAGGTAAATTGCTTGCTCGATTGCCGTCCAGAAGAAAAAAGAGGAGGAGGAACTTCCTCTCCTACGCTGCGCTGGCGGACTCAGGTCACATGTCCTCCTTACGAATTCTCGATCAGGTCACGTGTCCTGACGCGAGTTTAAAATTTTTTACCCATCCCAAAAACTGCACAACGCCGCTACAGAATTTTTCACTTCACATAAATGACCTATGTACATAGTGTTTCTCTGAGACCTTGATCAGGTTACCCGACTTCCTGATCGCAAGGTATCCGAAGTTGTACTTCCGGGTACATGGTCGCCATTCGAGAAACTTTCTGCCCCATCAGCTCTGCCCACTGCCACTTAAAGGAACTAATCCTCTTGCTATGTCGATGATTTTCGTGACGTCTTCATTTCTGACTTGGTCTCGTAGAGAAACACTGTGCATAGCTCTCTCCATAGCTCATTGAGCGACCTTGAGCATTCTTATGTGTAGTAATAGTAACCACTGACACGTTGCTTCCAATCAGTACAGTAAAGTTACTATTTATAGTTGATGTTAATGTATTTGATACGTATCTAAAAAAAACGGTCAAGTGCGAGTCGAACTCGCGCACGTAGGGTTCCATACCGTTATATAAAATAAGTTAAAAAATTACTAAAAATATTTTTATTACATGATGTAACAAAAAATGTATACTTTTCGCAATTTTTTCTTTATCTGTGCTATACGACGTGGCATCACACCAAATTTCAAGATACTGAATTCACGGGAAGTACCCTGTAGGTTTTGATTCCCTTGCGAATGTCGAAAAGACACGAAAATTTGCGACATAAACGGCTGTATCTTTTGATTGTGTTGGTTTAGAAGTTTGATTTCTTCACAGCTCTAAGGGACAGCAGACCTGAGTATTTAATATGAATTTTAGCTTTATACATTAACGCGTTCCTGAGAAAAAAGGTCTTGACATACAGACAGACAGACAGACAGACGGACAACCGAGTGATCCTATAAGGGGTTCCTTTTTACCTTTTGAGGTACGGAACCCTAAAAACGGCCAAGTGCGATTCCGACTTGCGCACGAAGGGTTATCCGGTCAACCATCAAGTGTCCCGATCGGGCAACATAACAATAGATAGTCAATTGTGTCTGCGTTTCTCGCGATTGATGAGTTAATATATTTTTACAAAATTTCATAACAGTATTCCCATAGTTCGAAGATGCGTCAAAAACAAATTTAATGTCAGTGGCGTTCTTTTCCACGCAAAGTTCACAAATGAATGCGGAGTTCTGAAGGCCTTTTTTGAGTTCCCAGCATTGGTCCCATAGGAAACGTTGCTTATATCGACGGGCTAATCACTTTAAGGGTCCAGAACGATCAAAATTTTACCATGTATAAGATAAACGTTTGAAAGAAACTGAATTTAGGCTTTTTTATCTCTTTCTACCGTTACTATCTTCTTTTTTGTTTGAATACGCACCGTTGGTTCTATATTACGCTATGTTTAGTAATTGTATACATCGCCACTGAGCTGTTTGGCGTCTAATTAGTCGGTAGTTCATAAGATAAACTTTCATACTCGTCTTTTGCAGCAGGAGCGCTTGGTTCAGTTTGTCTATTAGCTCTATTACTAGTAGCTCCATTTCATATAGCATGTTATTCTACATCATTAGGAATATTCATTCAATAGGCTAGTTTCCTGGGTCGGAATAATAACATAACAATTAGTCCGTCAGTTAGATAATCAAAAAATATTGGACACGTATTTTTTCTTTTGTCAAATAAACAATAAATAATAAAGATAAAGCGCGTCAAAGTTCAGGAGTGGTGGCTCGTGACGTCAAAGTTTGCTAAAAATTGTAGCAAACTATGACGTCCCACGGAACTTCAAAGGGCTATTATTCTTCAAAGGCTTAGATCTTTATATTTTTTTGTTTAATCAACAAAAGAAAAAATACGTGTCCAATATTTTTTGAATATCTAACTGACGGACTAATTATATTTTTTTACGAAACTAGCCTATTGTCTTTTGATATCAAATTGTGTAAAGGGCCGTGAAGGTATTGGGTGAACGGGACGCTGCCGTTAGTACCTATGGTTGCACCACAAAGTAAGTAAATACTACGTACACGTTGTACGTGGCCATTATTTTATAGTTATTAAAAAGAAATACCTACGAACAGAAATGAATAAAAACCGTTTAATAAAAAAATCTAAAGAGATACTATTTTGGTAGTATAACAACAGATTACCATAACCTACGTATACGAATAATATGAAATTGTATCACATAATTCTGGAATCATCATCATCATCATCAGGTCCTTTTTAGTCTCCACTACAGGACACGACCCTCTCTGTACTACTAGGGCCATACTTGCCCAGAGCAGCCAGAGGACTTGGCCTATACTCTCCACGCTGGCCAGACGGGTTGGAGAGGTAATTCTGGAATAAAGTTATATTATTATTAATAATAAATCTGTTAATAAATCTGTTATTTTTGGTCACGTCACTACAAAATAAAGATCTGACATAACCTTGTAACAGCGTAGCATAGATTTGAAAAAAATATGGTTTACTTTTTTTTTTAATTTACTCAGAAATGATATTGATACTCTGTTCAGGTACTAATTTTGTATTATACTCGTTATTTGTAGGTAGGGTTATTAATATCATCATCATCATCATCATCATCATAGTCAGCCTATCGTAGCCCATTTTTGGACAAAGGCCTCTCCCAGTTCCTTCCATTTCTTCTTGTCGTGTGTGTGTCTTCTCCATAACTTGCCAGCCACCTTTGAGATGTCATCTTCCCAGCGCGTCCTCGGTTTTCCCGGGTTTCTATACCCCATTCTTGGCCGCCAAACAGAAATTAGCTGACTCCATCTGTTATCAGCGCACCTCATAAGGTGTCCAGCCCATTGCCACTTAAGCCTGGCAATCCTCTCTCCAACGTCCACTACTCCAGATCGTTTCCTGATCTCTGCGTTTCGTATGCGGTCTCGGAGCGACACTCGCAGCATTGATCTCTCCATAGCCCTTTGCGCCACCTTCAGAGTGGACATATGTTTTTTAGTTAGTGCCCAAGTTTCGCATCCGTATGTCAATTTAGGCAGAACGCACTGGTTAAATGTACGTCGTTTGAGGTACTGTGGCATGTTGGATTTGAAAATATGTTTCATAGAACCGAAACTTGCCCATGCCAACTTAATGCGCCTTATTATCTCTACCTCTATATCCTTACCCACGTGTATATTCTGCCCAAGATAAACATATTCATCGACAACCTCCAGCGATATTCCCTGTACCTTAATTTGATGGTCAATTGGTCTGTTAGCTATTATTTTTGTCTTGCCCAAGTTCATGTTTAGGCCAACTCGTCCACATGCCTTCTCTAGCTGTGTCACCATTAGCTGGAGGTCTTCAATATTATCTGCGCATATGACAATATCGTCAGCGAATCTCAGGTGCGAGAGGTATTTCCCATCTATATTTATACCAAGCTTATTCCAATCTAAGGTCTTAAAAGTATCTTCCAGTATGTTATTAAACAGTTTTGGCGAGATAGTGTCTCCTTGTCTTATGCCTCTTTTTATAGGTATAGGTTTAGTTCTACCTGCTATCTCTACTGTTATTGTCGCACTTTGGTATATATTTTTAATAACAGTGATATATCGATAGTCGACTTGACACCTCTGTAGCGCTTGTACTGTTGCCCAGATTTCAACAGAGTCAAAGGCCTTTTCGAAGTCTATAAATGCCATGTACAGTGCTAAGTTATACTCGTGGGATTTTTGTATCAACTGTCGAACAGTGTGTATGTGATCGAGAGTGCTAAATCCTCTTCTAAACCCAGCTTGTTCCACTGGCTGTATCTCGTCTAGCCGTGTTGTCAATCTGTTGTTAATAATCTTCATAAATAACTTATAGACATGGGTCAGAAGTGATACTGGCCTATAGTTCCGGATGTCTGTCTTTGAACCTTTCTTGTGTAGTATTTTGACAATAGAGTTATTCCATTGCTCAGGTGTTTCGCCAGTAAATAAGCAGTGATTAAAGATTTTTCGAAGTTCTAAAAGACATTTGTTCCCCGCTACTCTCAGTAGCTCTATGGGAATACCATCTTCTCCAGGGGCCTTATTGTTTTTCATCGCCTTCATTGCGGACTCTATTTCATTTAGGCTTATTTCTGGCAGGTCTTCTGTAAAATGGCGAGTTAGTTTTGCACGTTCTTTATTTTGCAATGTTGTTTCAGCTGCCTTCGATGAGTATAGGCTTCCATAGAAGTTTTCCACTATTCGTTGTATATCTTCCTTATGAGTTACAATATTTCCTTGTTCATCGAGCAATTTGCTTATTTCTTTACGTCCTTCTGTTGTTTGTTTTTTGCAAAATGAAAGTCCCCTGTTACTTGCTATTGCCTTCTCAACTATCCGATGGTTGAATTTTTGAATATCGCTGCGTACCTTATTCCTCGTTTCTTTCGCCAGCTTTTTGTATTCAACGGTTCCTATGTCTATAGAACTTGCCAACTCGCGTCTCCGTTTTAATAGAATTTTGGCCTCATCTGATAATTTTGAAGGATGTTTGCTCTTGGGTTCCAAAACCTCTTTTGCCGAACTTTTAACAGATTCACTGACTATATCAAGCGCTTTGTCTACTGTATACTCGGCCACTTCAGCTCTCTCTATCAGCTTCTTATCCACTGTTTTTTCAAAGGCTACTTGGTGGTCTATTATAGCGTCGGTATTGTATATTTGGGTGTTCCGAGCTTTTGTCAGTTTTACTTGTTCTAGTTTTATTGGAAGTATAACTTTACCTCTAACTAGTCGATGATCACTTCCTGTGTTAAAACGATTTAGTACTTGTACATCCTGTATTATGTATTTCTTGTCACTTAGAATGTAATCAATTTCATTCCTGGTTTTACCATCAGGACTAATCCAGGTCCATCGTCTATGCGGTTTCTTTTTAAAGAACGAGTTCATTGCAAACAAATTTTCCTTTTAAGAAAGTTACACATCATGTGTCCTCGTGGGCTTCTCTTTCCTATTCCGTAAGGGCCAATTAAAGGTGCGTCATTTTCTTGTCCCTTTCCGAGTCTGGCATTAAAGTCCCCGATAACAAGAGTGTAGAAGGTTTTGTGTTCATCAATCGCTTTAGATATATCATCATATACAACCTTGACTTCCTCATCTGTATGTCCAGTGAAGTTGGTAGATAAGCTTGGATGACTTTCAGGGCGTATCTAGCTGTTATTTTAATTATTATGTACACGACACGATCTGAGATCTTTTTAAACGTAGTGACGTTTGCCGCTAACTTCTTATCTATACATATAATAAAACAGTAAAAATATTTTGTCTGTACATTTAGAATTTTTGACTGAAATGGATAGAGGGACACTTAAAAAGAATAATAGAAAGCAAAAAATTTATTTTTAGAATTTTTTGTCTGTCTGTCTGTCTGTCTGTCTGTCTGTCTGTCTGTCTGTCTGTCTGTCTGTCTGTATGTATGATCACGATTATCTCCGAAAATACTGAACCGATTTACTTCAAACTTTCACCAATTGCTTTATTTTAACTCAGATTAACATTTAAAGTTTGTTTCATAAAAATCGGTTAGTTTGTTTCATTAAAAGTTATCGTCATTTGAATGAATTTAAGCCATTAGTTTGCCTTGCCTGCAAATATATAGCACTTACTTATATATTATAAGTGACATAGGAAAATTACATGCTAAACGTGGCCTTCAGGTCTTATAGACCTAGGCTCTGTCTACCCCGTAAGGAAAAAAGACGTGATACTATGTATGTATAGTCTTCTTTTCACGCTTCAACCATTGAACCAATTTTGATGACATTTGGTATGGGGGTAGTTTGAGACCCGGGGAAGGACATAGGGTATCTTTTATTCCGGGAAATTCTACAGTTCCTGAGGGATGGACACTAACGGCGGCGACGTAGCCGCGGGCAAATCTGACTTATATATCAACGCAACCGAAACTGCTGCGCCTAGAAACGTGAAATTTGGTACAGGGGTTTTTATAATGATGTGAGTGAGCGCTAAGAAAGGAGCGTCTGTTGTCTTTTTACGCTTCAACCATTGAACTGATTTGGATGAAATTTGGTACGGAGGTAGTTTGAGGCCCAGGAAAGGACATAGGGTATGTTTGATTCCGGGAAATTCTCCTGTTCCCGAGGGATCGACACTAACGCGGGCGGAGCCGTGGGCAACAGCTAGTTTACAATAAAGCCGACACCATTACAATGCTCAGATTCTTCACCAGTGTAGTATAAGGTGTTCCCTGACTTTAAAGTCATTAATTCCTCACCTCTCCGTTTGACTTCATTGAGGCCTAATACATCCCACTTAATTATTTCTAGTTCCTCTTCCAGTTCCAATAAACGGTCTTCTGAGGAAAGTGTCCTGGCATTATATGTCCCAATCATTAGCCTGGTCAGTATGTTTTGGCAACCAGATCGCTCCCGGTGATTATTGCCCCTGGCCAAAGCCCTTTTCCCACCGTTGCCGTAATGGGGGGTTCCCTGGCCGCCGGGAACTCGGGGTCTATGAATCTTACTTTCCATATTTATTTTGGGAGGTTGTTGGCCGTTAACGCACCGCGCTGGCCATGCGAGTTGGTGCGTGGGCAGTAACCCTTGCTAGTCAGGGCTAGTAGATTAATGGAGTTCCGCCATTGACCATTGAACTCTTGAAAAAACAGCATCCCGCCCTGATTCTGTTTACCAGTAGACCACTACTCCGACTGTCTGAGGTGCCCTATCTGATGCCTGTTTGGTCCGCGAGAGGTATTTTATTTCCCTCTAACCCTCCGGAGTACCTCGAAGTGCTCCAGTGAGTTCCCCCTATCCGCCACCTGGGGACGCGTTCTCTAGGGGTAAGGCTCCCCCGAGAATTTATTATTAATGTACAACATAAATATTACTGTTACATGTTTGACGCTGTTACAAAATTACATCGTCAATTCCAGTACGACCTGTCAGGATCGCATTCTTTCAGCGGCCATACTATAATTTTGTATAGTGTACCAATGTCTGTAATTCGCTTGTGACTTTGTTTTTCGTGTGTGTGAATAGCCAACGCTGGTATCTCTAGATTTTTCAAGCTCCTCAAAGGCATCTGACATAGCTTGACTGCCATTGATTGTGACAGCTGGTACCAACAGCTTAACGTGCCTACTCGAGCTCGAAATATTTTTATGCCAATTGCTTGTTTCTTTTTTTCACCCACTCCAGTGAGGACTGCTCCAGGGTTGCTTAACATGCATAAGTGCTAATTATACTCACGCCCACTCAGCCTATGCTCATCATGTTCACGGCCACTAGGCTATTGAGCTCTTAGTATTCAATTACCCGATAACAAAGACCATTATACACTTAGATAAAGACTGTACAAATCTAATTGCAACCACAAAAATAGAATCAGAGTTTCCCCATAAAGGCAATTTATTACATCAAGATACGAGTCCACAAAGTAGCTTTCTCGTAACGCCGACAATTTAATTTTTCCCATTCTGGAATCGGGCTATACCTTGTTACAAAGTCGTTTTATTGTCCTACCACCACGCAATACCGTGATTAGTGTTGTTTCTTGGCTATGGCCACTATTATCGTTGAAGAAATCAATAGACTGACGGCTAATTTGTAGGCAAATTGATTTATTATTTAACTGTTAGAAAAAAAATAATAATATGGAAAATAATTCTTTTCAGATTGGCCTGGGTCTTGGATGTTTATCTAAATAAGTATTTCTTATAAAATGAAGCATCGTTGAGTTAGTGTCACATAACACAAGTCTCAATTTTACCTTGGGGCTAGCTCAATCTGTGTGACTTGTCCATATGTATTTCATCATCATCATCATCATCATCAGGTCTTTTTAGTCTTCACTGCAGGAGCATGACCCTCTCTGTACTACCGCAGCCATACTTGGCCAGAGCAGACAGAGGATTTGGCCTACACTCTCCTCGCTGGCCAGACGGGTTGGAGAGGTCTCATTGACGTTTATGAGCTTTGTTTAGCTTGTATTTCCAAAGTCGCTTCTTACGAACTCCATGGGAAGACTAGGATTGGTCATATTCTACTCTACCGGAAACCACACGGCTAGTGTATTTATTACTAGCTGATGCCCGCGACTTCGTTCACGTGGACTTTATGACTCAGCAGAAAATGCTCATCAGGCTAAACAACTTTGGTTAAGGCGTCATTTTTATATTTCTTAGTTTAGCTCGTGTTCCAGTTTTCAAAATAAATTATACTCTATATATTGCTCAGGCTTAATAGCTATACAATGAGAAAAGTTTAATTCGAATCCGTCCAGTATTTCCGGAGATTAGCGCGTATAAACAAACAAACAGACTTTTTTTATTCTTACTCTATTAGTATATCTCCATCGCCCTATATCATTTTTTTGTAAATATATTCATTGTACAGACAAATTTTTTTACTCTTTTATTATTTGTATAAATATAATACAATATTGTTTAATGGTGCCACCGGGAAAACGCATAGCTGAGTAGGATTACCAATATCATAGAGCTCATATGTCTCTAAGGTAAACAGGTACAACCAAGCCCGCTGCAAAAGACGAGTATGAACGTTTATCTTACCAACTACTAACTAATTAAAACTGTAGCTCGGGTGTTTGACGTTGGTAGTTATCGCAGACTAGGTGGAGTTAAATGTGGTCACTGCTTTATTCACATATCAGACATATAAGTTTTAAAGTAAATAAGTTTTTAAATAACAGCAATTTTAAAACTTTTAGGGTACCATACCTCAAAAGGAAAAAATGGAACTCTTAAAGGATCACTTTGTTGTCCATCCGTCTGTCTGTCAAAATCCTTTTTCTCAGGAACTCGTTGAGGTATCAAGTTGAAATTCATATCAAATACTCAGGTATACTGTCTCAAGGAGCTGTGAAAAAATCAAAGTTCTAAGCTAACGCAATCAAAAAATACAGCTGTTTAAGCCGCAAATTTTAGAAATTCGCATAGGAATCAAAATTTACAGGGAACTTCCCGAAAACTCAGAATCTTGAAATGTGGTAAGAAGCAACGTCTTGTAGCACATGTAAAGGAAAAATTGCGAAAAGTATACATTATTAGTTACATCATATTTATAATTTTAAATTTATTATAAATATAATAGTACCGAACCCTTCGTGCGCGAGTCCGACTCGCTTTTAACCTGTTTTTTTTGGAAAAAGAATGATGTTATTAGTACTATTCACTCGGATGAATTGTCAGCCTCCGTGGTCCAGTGGTTAAGGCGTTTGCCTGTTGACCCGGGGGTCGTGGGTTCGATTCCCACCGGAAGCATACTTTGTTTAGTTGTTTCTAGCTTGGTTAGGACATTGCAGGCTTGAATCACCTGATTGTCTAATAATAAAGATGATTCCGTGCTTCGGAAGGCACGTTAAGCCGGTGGTCCCGGCTGCCATCTGGTAGTCGTTAAAGGAACCACGTCAGAGGCCGGGAGGCGGTTACGAAGAACTCTGACACCAGGGTGTGCATGGTCGATTGACCGTGACACCTACTCGAAATGATGATGACTCGGATGAATGGAGGAAAAGCAAGTAAAAGTTCTAGAGGCCAGGCGCGCGTACCCGATTCCAGGCCTTAATTACTCATATAGCCTTAATTGACTAGCTCCGTGGCGCAGCGGTCAACACGCCAGCCTGCGACACGGAGTGACCGGGTTCGATCCCCGGCCAGGTCTAGATGGAAAATTATCTTTTTCAGATTGGCCTGGGTCTTGGATGTGTATCTATATATGAATTTGTTATAAAATATAGTATGGATGAGTTAGTATCCCATAACACAAGTCTCGAACTTACTTAGGGGCTAGCTCAATCTGTGTGATTTGTCCGTATATATTTATTTATTTATGCCTGCAACTACCGAACATGTAGACCCTGACCATAAAGTAAGTGTTAGTACCGTTTTACGTCTCTTCTTGAACCGTCGACAACGGCATTGAGAACTTGTGATACAAGTCCATTATACACGGTGAAATTTTGATCGTTCTGGACCCTCAAAGGGGTGATTCAGCCCGTCGATATGAACAACTTTTCCTATGGGACCAATGCTAAGAACTCAAAAAAATGGGCAGTTCCATACAAAAAATTTCGGCCGCCCAAATAATATGCATGGGAACGTCAAAAAAATGTTGAAGTTCCCAGTATTGGTCCCATAGGAAAAGTTGTTTATATAAACGGACTAACTCGTCCGTTTAAGGGTCCAGAACGATCAAAATTTCACCGTGTATACAATATTACATCAAAACAAAGTCACTGAAAGGAACTAAGAAATCGGATATTCCGTAATGGGATCGCTTCCCAACTTTTTAATTGATCTATTGATAACGACCGCCTTAGTTCAGGACTCCGCGTTCATTTGTGAACTTTGCGTGAAGAAGAACGCCACTGACATTTGTTTTTGAGGTGCTATCAACCTTTGAGGATACCGTTGCGAATGTTGGTTTTATTTTATCGATTGTTTATTTTTTTTCATGCCTTTTTCTAGCCAATTTTACGAGTAATATTTAATTAGGTGTAAGAGTCTAGAGTTTCTTTCCACGTAATATTCTCACCAGTGGTCGTTCCGAAAAGCTAGTAATTTTTCAATTTTGCATATATTCAAAATTAAGATAGAAACATGTATTCAATTTTAAATAAAAAACTCTAACATTAACTTTTTTCTATAATATTGGTAAAACTGTGCAAGAGGATCACATTTTTTTTTCTTTTTGTACGTTTTTTAGTAAGTACTGGTCTCAGAGATTTAAAGCCGTGTAATTGCATGAATTGATCACTTGCAACTTGTGATAATATATAAATAAATACGTACCTATAACATAAACTACACTCAAAATAATTGAGGAGAGCAATAGAAATGCTACTTTTCAGTAACACCAATGTAACATGCCGAGGTTGTAACATACGCCCTTTTATAAATAACACCAACACAAAGTCACTGAAAGGAACTAAGAAATCGGATATTCCGTAATGGGATCGCTTCCCAACTTTTTAATTGATCTATTGATAACGACCGCCTTAGTTCAGAACTCAGCGTTCATTTGTGAACTTTGCGTGGAAAGGAACGCCGCCACTGACATTTGTTTTTGAGGTGCTATCAACCTTTGAGGATACCGTTGCGAATGTTGGTTTTATTTTATCGATTGTTTATTTTTTTTTCATGCCATTTTCTAGCCAATTTTACGAGTAATATTTAATTAGGTTTAAGAGTCTAAATAATCTTTTCACGTAATTTTCTTACCAGTGGTCGTTTCGAAACGCCAGTAGTTTTTCAATTTTGCATATATTAGAAAGAATATATAGAAAAGAACGTTCATAAAGATCTCTTTTTACCAATTTTGAATAAAAAACTGTCACAGTAACTATGCAACAGAGAGGATACATTTTTTCTTTTTGTACGTTTTACGAGTAAGTCAAAAATTTGTTTCGGACGTGCCATCAAAGTTTGAGAATGCCTTTGCGAATGTTGGTTTTATTTTGTTGATTGTTTATTTTTTCATGCCTTTTTCTTGCTAATTTTACAAGTGACAGCTATTTTAGTGATAAAGTCTGCACTGAGTTTCTTTCGGCGTATTTCTTTAACCAATGGTAGTTCTGAAACGCTACATTTTATGAGTAGTAATGCTTTCAGAATTTTGCAGCTGTATAAGGGCATAGATTTAATACAATCAGGTTATGATAATAGTCGGACTCTGACAAATACTAAAATATAAAGTGCATTTCAAAGGGCATTTGAGGAGAGCATTTCAATTTATATAAATGCTCCTTTTCAGTAACACCAATGTAACATGCCGAGGTTGTAACATACGCCCTTTTATAAATAACACCAACACAAAGTCACTGAAAGGAAATAAGAAATCGGATATTCCGTAATGGGACCGCTTCCCAAACTTTTTAATTGATCTATTGATAACGACCGCCTTGGTTCAGAACTCCGCGTTCATTTGTGAACTTTACGTGGAACGGAACGCCACTGACATTTGTTTTTGACGTGTCATCGAACTTTGGGAATGCTGGCAGGAAAGTTTGTTTTAATTTTTCAAATACAGAATTTCTTATTCGTCCTCTTTGAGATAAGTTACTGGTTCGACATGTGTAAACCATCTATAAAGTAAGTGTTTTTCCCTTGTGTAAACATATAATATCCAATAAATTTATCCCTCGGAAAAAGATATTTCCGGGATGAACCTTAACCTATGTCCATTACTGGGTCTCAATTTTATTAAATATATCGCTATTATTTTATTAAAATATATCGTGAAGTCGGATCAGACAGACAGTTACTTTCGCATTTATAATATTATATTAGTACGGATATTTTGAGTTCATGTTGTTCTATACTAGTGTTATTTAATGAATGTTAGAGAATGATTTGAATAGATGTATGTTTGTCTGAAAAACTGTAAGTTGGGTTTCAAAAATAATTTTATAATCGGACTAGATATAGTACATCTTAGGGTATAGGGCAAGATTCATCAGGTTGCAGTAGTTTTTGAGATTAAAGAATGTTGAATAATTTTCGATGTAATAACGTCTTATAAATCGATGAACGCCGGTTGCAGGGACAAAAAAATGTCACGTTCCTTGTGCAAGCGAGAGTGCGGAACAAGCGATAGAGAGGCACATTCGGCCTTAGTGTACGGCTTGTGACGCATTTATCTCTGTTCCACCGCTATCACGAAAAATTATCGTACGTAAATAACCATTTTCTTTTTATATTGTTATTACATACACAAATAGATATCATATAAAACTTTGCTGCGGATATTCTATAAAGAATATCATACATGCAAAACAAACAACGATCCCAATGCATATGGAGTCGAAACAAACATAATCACCGAAACGAGTTAACAAACGAATTCGCAGATATTATTACGACAAAAAAATTACGATCGTTATCACGGTACCGAGTTGTATTCTCTATTGATACGTAGAGATAATAAGTTCAAAACTGAACAACTGTGTTATATTATATTAAAAAAACCATACAATATATTATTAAAAATAAAAGTCTGAAATTATTAAAAATATTTTTATTATAATATATGATGTATCTCAAAATTTATGCTTTTCGCTATTTTTCCTTTATCTGTGCTATAAGACGTTGCTTCGTACCAAATTTCGAAATTCTGAGTTCAAGCAAATACCCTGTAGGTTTTGATACCCTTACGAGTGTCGAAAAATTATTAAAAATATTTTCATTATATCTGATGTAAGTAAAAATGTATTTCGTAATTATTCCTTTATCTGTGCTGTAAAACGTTGTTCCTACCAAATTTTAAAATTCTGAGATCATGAGAAGTGCCCTGTAGGTTTTGATTCCCTTGCGAATGTCGAAAAAATACGAAAATTTGCGGCATAATCAACTGTAATTATATCATTGAAACTAACGTGAGATACAAACATTATGTACTAAAAACGGGTCACTCACGTGCTATTTCGTCGGGATTGCCGACTATAGTCCTGACGAGTCCGAAACTATAGTCGGCAATCCCGACGAAATAGCACGTGAGTGACCCGTTTTTAGTACATAATCAACTGTAATGTTTGAATGCGTTGGCTTAGAAGTTTGATTTTTTCACAGCTCCAAGGGCTGTAGACCTGAGTATTTGATATAATTACAGATTGATACCTCTACGCGTACCTGAGAAAACTGATCTTGACAGACAGACGGATAACCAAGTGATCCTATAAGGGTTCCGTATTTTCCATTTGACGTTCAGAACCCTAAAAGTGAAAAATATATTGACGTACTCTCTGGTCTTGTGATCTTTATGACTGGCTGTCCCACCGGAGGTCCCTGAATTCAATTCCCGGTCAGGACAAGATGAAAATAATTGATCATTTTCAGATTGGCCTGAGTGTTGGATATTTATCAATATACGTATTTGTTTTAAAATATACTATCGTTGTGTTAGTATCCCATAACAAAAGACTCAAACTAATGTTGGGGCTAGCTCAATCTGAGTGATATGTCCATATATATTTATTTATTAATTATTATTATGTGTTGTAGAATCGGGAAGAATCCCACAGATTTCCTATTTTTTGAGTTTTGACCTCTTAAATGGACTCCAACACAAAAATAATTTTCTAATTTGAACCAGTAGTTCCTGAGATTAGCGCGTTCAAACAAAGAACCAACTCTTCAGCTTCGTAATATTAGTATAGATATAATATTTTTTTTTATATTAACTCGATTATTGAAAAAAACACAACGGCTTTCTGTAGCACATTAGTCAGCATGCCATCTATTCCCGATGCGGGAATTCTCATTTTGTTAGAATTTAAATATAATTTTATGTATGTTTTGTGGCGTCTCTATCTTTTTTGCAACTCTATGGTAAGCAATAAGGCTGTGTACAAACTGTACGTGTCATTAAACGTCGCAACTAATTGGTATCGCTGCAAACGAAGATAAAGGGGATTGGGTAGTTTTGTTTGCTCGCCGACCTACTGCCCGAATTGGTGATTTGGGTATTGCTTTTTATCTGTTATTGGCCTATTTATTTAAAACTATTACTAAGCTTCTTTTTACGTAATTTCTTATATTAAGTCCATTGTTCTTTACTATTTTGAAGTGATAACGTCCAAATCGATAAACGCCGGCTGCGCGCACGTACTCGTAAATTCGTTACGTTCCGTGTGCAAGCGAGAGCATGAAACAAGCGATAGAGAGGCATGATCGGCCTAAGCTTTCGGCTTGTGACGCATTTATCTCTTGTCCACCGTTATCACTACATACATATAATTATCGTCCGTAAACTGACTTTACAGAAAACTTTTGTTTGTTAGTTTTGATAAGTCATCATCATCATCATCATCATCTCAGCCGAAAGAAGTGTACTGCTGGACATAGGCCTTCCCCAAGGGTTTCCAATAAGACCGGCCTGCATCCAGGAGCTTCTTGTGACCTTGGTTGGGAAAGTCCGACCACCTGCCGGCCTATTTGCTAACTCAGTGTACAACTTTTTTATAGTCACTTCAAAATACATTACGTTTTTTATATCTTAAATAAAAATAGTCAGTCATACGAAAGCTGTAAGGTATTCTGAAGTGACTATCAAAACGTTTTACACTGAATTAGCAAATAGGCCGGCTGGTCGGTGGATGTCCAACGCTGCGTTTGCAGGAACGTAGTCGCCATTTGAAAACGTTTCTGCCCCATGCGACATCGGTTCTACGCGTTATGTGCCCCGACTTGGTGTGGCTCAAGCTTTTTGTCGGTATTTTATGGAAAAAAAAAACCATGAAATACCGACAAAAAACTTAATTCAAAAACAACTACAGGAGTAAATTTGTTGTCAAAGGAATTCGGAAAAGTTTCACACAACGCATTAGCATTGCCATCCAACGTGGCAATGCGGCCAGCCTTTTAGGCACCCTACCGCAAGACAATGATCTGCGTGACATTTTTTATTTATAGATAACTTTTATTGAATGTACATATTATACAGTTATACTTAGTTCTAGTTGTTAGTTAGTGTTATATAGATTTTATGAATTGTAATTGATGTTAAAAAAACAACTAATCAAGAAAATGTTATTTTAAAAGTAAACTTCTCACGTAAGCGACTGTTCGCTTATGTAAGAAGTTAAGAACAAATAATAAACAATGAAAATCAGTGTATCTACCTAAATTACCAACTAAAATAATAAATAGACGCCATTACGTGTACGTATTGGCTTACCGACAGTGTTTACCAGAAAAGCCAATTAGGCCGGTGCACAAACACTGGACTAACGATCTGAGCCAATTATTGATAGTGTACAGATGGCTGTAGTGGGGATAACTACAACAAGTAACTATATTCACTCTGTGCTATAGCTTGATAACTATTGGAGCAGGTTGTAGGAAGATGATAGACACGATAATACAGGGTTTGGAATACCGATAAAATTCATTACCGGTACCTCTATAAAACGACAGTACCGGTAATTATATTGGTACCGGTACAATTGGTAGTGGTAAAAGTAACGTTAACTGTTAACAATACTGATTCCACATAATACCGTTAAAATTTTAACAGAATAGTAATACCGGTACTTACCGGTACTTATAATGTGAATTTGGTACCGGTAACAAGCCCTGCAATAATATTATTAAAACTTACGCAAGATATCATTTACAAAACGTCGCGAACGCGGTAGGCGGCGGCCATCCTCAGTGATCATCGGAAGACCGCGCCGGGACGTCCCAGCCACTCACCCTGAAGTTGGCATACTGACAAGGCTGAAAATATCGGCATTTTCCGACTAAAATACGTAAATAAAACCGTTTTGTTTAATATAAAAATGCTAGATGCAGGCCGCTATACACTTCATGCGGCTATGATGATGATGATGGTGATAACAGTAGGCTAACAATCTGAGACAATTGTTGTTAGCGTATATATGATCTTAGTGTGGCGTGGATAAAGTTTTAGATCCAAATAGTCACATGAGTCGTTCCCGCCCCATCTGTTTGGACCTCAGTTTGTTCACGCCGCAGCTCTTTGTACCATAGTTCATTCACACCTCAGCTCTTTACTTCTTAGTTCCTGAGCTCTTCGCACCAGCATTCTTTCGCCCGTACTTTAATCTTTCGTACTTTAATCTTTCGCACTTAAATTACACACTCCCAAATCAATATTGTCACGTAAACGAAAGATGCCATTTTTTTAATGATAGAAGGTTAACTTAACTCTAACCTAACTCTGACCTCTTAAAATCAAACGACGCCAATGACTCGCTCAAAGCAAAAAGTGAACTATCGATCCCGATCCGATAAACTCTGTTCTGCAAAGTGTTGACCTCAGATTAATGACGAACGCTTTTCAACACTTTGGCTCAACGGCTCTTTTGGTTTTTGTCGCGCAAGCAAATTCTTTAAGTTACTTGTTGCACACTTTCTGCAATTCATTTTTAAATTTCTAAATTGACCACCTTATAAAAAAAATTAGCAGTAATCTAGGCTCACTAGTCATGTATACTTTCTAGGAAAAAATCTCGTGAAATAAAATACATTCTGAATTTATTGTTAAGAATAGTCTTAACTATTTAAAACAACGCCAATGATTCACTCAATACAAAACTCCCGATCCGATAAACTCCGCTAAGGTTTACCCCCAGGGTAATGAACGCTTTTTGCCACTTTGGCTCAACGGAGAGCCGTTGAGCCAAAGTGGCAAAATCTAAAACCGAGGTTTTAGATTTTTTCGCGCAAAAAGCGTCTAGTTTTAGTTTATTGTTGCACGTTTTTCGCAGCCCTTTTTTTTAATTTTAAAATTGACCTAAATTATTGGCAGTAATTTAGATTCAGAATAAAAAATCTTGGTTATAGATGCTTCAAGATTCAAGGCAAGGAGGAAAATCCTTGTAAAATAAACGACAAGAGTAAGAGAAAAACGATCTATTTTAACTGCCATAGAAAATCGAACATGTAATTTGATAGGGCATTTGTTGCGACACGATCAGTTTGTTCAAAAACGATTATAGAAAGCAAAATAGAGGGAAGAAGAGGAAAAAGGAAGCCCAGACACAGTTATTTTAAGCAAATTAAGGAAAAAGTAGAAAGGGTTTAGTACCAGCATGTGAAAAGACTGGCAGAGAATAGACTAAAATAGCGGAAGCTCCACCGACAAAAGCGTTGCTCTTAAATTTTGATAATGATGGTGTTGGAGTACAGACCTTGGTCATGTGCTCTGACACCAACGGTATGACATCTTACAGCTCATAATGATGGCCAAAGTTCCTGGAAAATGAAAGGTGAAAGAGAGAAGGAAATCGTGGTTGAGAAACATAAGACAGTGGACCGGAATTGCTAAAGCGACTGAGCTGTTTCATCGAGCCAAGAACATAGAGAACTGTACCGAGCTTATCGCCGACCTCAACTAGTTGGAGAGGCACCTTTAGAAGAAGAACCCTATGACACTCCAGGGAACACTTTAAATGCAGACGGTAATAAACGAACAGACAGATTTATATGCACCTCATTACCCTGCTTCTGTTCGATAACTCATATGTTTCCTTTTCGTATGTGGCAACACTGGTATCAGATTTTTCAAGCTACCTAAAGGCATCTGACATAGTTTAACGACTGCCATCAGTGATGACAGCCGGGACCAACGGCTTAACGTGCCTTCTGAAGAATGGAAGAGCTCGAGATATTTTTATGCCACTTGCGGTCACCCATCAAAGTAGGGACCAAGCCCGGGGTTGCTTAACCTGTGTAAGCGCTAATATTGATCACGCACTCCTCGTTATAAGGCTCCGCGATAAGTTATAAAACAAACTATGCCAATGACTTGCTCTAACGCAAAGAGAACTATCGACCCCATTCCCGATAAACTTTGTTAACTCCTAAATATTGACTTCAGATTAATGACGAATGCTTTTCGCCACGTTGGCTCACGGAGCAATTGCTTTTTGTCGCGTCTTCAGTGTAGATTTTTAGTTAATAAAATAAAACCTTTATTTTTTTTGCTTTAGTCTCTTAAGTTCTAGTTATACACAACAGAATCATTATCAAAACAAAGTCGCTTCCCGCGTCTGCCGTCCCTATGTATGCTTAGATCTTTTATAACTACGCAACGTATTTTGATGCGGTTTTTTTTAATAGATAGAGTGATTTAAGAGGAAGGTTTATATGTACATTGCACTCGTTCGAAGCCGGGGTCGGGGTCACTAGTAATATATTAAACATGTATATAGTCATAACAACATGTTTTATATGTCATTTAGCTTTGCTCCATCGTAAGTTCCTGTAGAATTTTAATAATTTATGGATTTGAGGTGTATGGCGTTTGAGGAGCCTGATGATCCAGTGGGTCTAAGTATTATCAGCGCTTACGTATGTTAAGCACCTTTGACGCAGTCTCCACTAGGATGGATGACCGCAAGTGGCATAAAAATATCTCGAGCTCTCCTCCGTGCTATAAAAGCTGACGGCACTCCGCCCTCGCCTCAAACGCCCACTGAATAGCAAAAGCTCTCCTGGAGCTAGCTACATAGTAAATAAAAAAAAATCTCCGTGCTTCGAAAGGCACGTTAAGCTGTTGGTCCTGGTTGTCTTCATTGATGGCAGCAAAGGCAGCTTGAAAAATCTGACACCAGTGTTGGCCACTTACACCCACGACCAACAACATCAGCACACATCCATCCGCTTGTTTAGAATAAACGTGAAAGTTGCTCATATTCCCGGAAGACAAACTTTGCAGTGCACGTTCGAGCGCTCTCGACGTGACGTCACTAATGTTGAACCATCGCTTTACTCAAGTGACCGGGCGAGGAGGAGTATGGCTTCACCTTCTTTTGACCGAATTTAAATAGTCAAATTCAAATTCAAAACGTTTATTTAATATAGGTTTCTTTGAAAACTTATTAATTGTCCACTTCTCAACAATTGTTGACGTCAAAAATTTACTTAAGGCTAAGTTTAATGCCGCTTCCAAAGCGGAGTGCAGAAGAAGCGGTAACAAAATGCACAGCACAGTAGATTATACGCAATATAATACTTTTTAGTGAAGGCAATATTTTGAATCCAGAGCGGAATGAAGGAGTCTAGCATATTCTAGCGTAGCGAGGGATTCTGAGTGAAGTGAGAGGATTCAGAGTATATTGAAGTATAAGTATTATGTTAGTCACGAGATGACACATTCTGCTTTTCATATCCCACTGTGAGAAAAAACAATATATCTTCGAGTCTTTTCATTCCCACGGGACTAGAAAAAAAGATTGTGTGGTAAATTTAAAAAACTTTTTAGTCATTCAAAAACGTATTTTATGGGTCACCGCGCTTTGTTTTTTTAATAGATGAGATAAAAAGTGATTTTCGTAGTGAGTCAATACATATTAAAATTGTGTTGAGAACAAGAAATAAAAGGTTTAGATAGTCTAAAACTTTTTAAGACAAAATTAAAAGTGGATGAGGGACATGCCCTGTTGCAGAGCTGCATGACTATGCAGCGGTAGACTTACCACTACAGTGTGGTGAGACTGGAGCGACTCATTATGATCAATATGAATAGAACTATTATCCAGCTGCAGGCTCAGACAGTTGGACCAACAGCTGGGCATAGGAAAGCATTTTTCCCAAGCTGAAACCGAGACGCTTCGCGCTCGCTCTGAGCAAGACTTTATTTTTGTATGTTTGACTGCCGAGCATTCGAGCCACCTGATGGTAAGTGGTCATCGTTGACCATGGACATCTGCCATACCAGAGGAGCTGCTGATGCGTTGCCGACTCGTAAGACCCCAAGTCAAAGCACGCAGGGAAAACCTCAACCTCGGGAGGGAACCCATTCCACAATCCTGATGTAAGAGGGGAAGAAACCACGTGACGCTCTGACATTTTTGGAGACCCATGTGTCAAGTAGTCCTATTGCGGGTGGTGCAGTGGTAGATCCGTGACGGTGTTATTTCTGGATCTTAAATGCTAAAAATCCATAAATAAAGGACAGGATTTGATTCAAGATAAATCATAGGATTGATAATCTTTAAGGTCTGACGGCGGCGTGGAGCTTCGTTCCCGGTGAAACTTTAACTTAGTTTTGTTGATTATTTGTATAAACTAGTTTACAGCAACCGACCCGTGTCATAACTCAAACTTCAACTGAAACTGACCAAACATCAAACCCCATTTTCCAAAACAGAACTTTATCACCCAGACAATAGGAGCTAATATTTCAAATCATAATGTGTCGTCGAAATTCGGTCGCAAATTGAACTCTATGTGTATAGGCCGAGTGCCAATTCTGTCAACGAACAGGCGTTAATTATCGTCCACTGGCACCGAACACGTTACAGACAAGATCATTAATAGGGATTCGTGCGTACAGTCATATGCGTAAGTTTTTAGCAGGACATAATTAATCTTTAAGTATGAACATGACGTAGTCTCACAGGCTCCGCGATAATGTTGATTTTGTTGTTTTACTCATTTCCCCCTACTACCTGTGACTGAGCTGCCAGTAGCTTCAGTTTTATTGCAAAGATCACTAGCAAAGAAGGAGTTTGCGTCATTTGGTGCATAGAACGTGAGTAATAAATACCTATTGACAAATTAACTGGAGCCTGTGACTACACGACCATGTTTAATTTATGAAAAATGGCAAAAAGTAGGTGACACGGTCAAATTACCATGCGCACCCTGGTGTCAGAGTTCTTCGGAACCGCCTCTCGGCCTCTGGCGTGGTTCTTTTAACGACTACCAGATGGCAGCCGGGACCAACGGCTTTACGTGCCTTCCGAAGCATAGAATCATCTTCACTAACTCAATCAGTCGCTTCACTAATTCAAACGGCCAAGTACCTAATTTTAGAACCACTTGTAAAGTCATCCAGAACTCGAATCATGTTAGCAGTAGCATCAATTTCAGACATGAAAAGTCATTTTGCCTTCAAGACACTGTGTGTGAGTGTACAGTCGTACTAATTTGTAACGGCTATATGATGGCAACTAAATTTCAAGCGCTCGCAAAGTCATCCAGAACAGGAATCAAAACTTACATATTTTGCCTTCGAGACATTACATGTAAATGTAGACATTGCTTATTCGTAGCGGCTGTATGACAGCCAGGTACCTAATTTTAGAACTGCTCGTAATGACGTCCAGCACTCGAATCATGTCAGCAGTAGGATAAAATTCAGACACGGAAATGATCGCATTCTAGACTCTTGAATCGAGACAATGTGTGTGTGTGTGAGTGTACAGTCGTTACTAATTTGTATTGGCTGGATGATAGACAAACGCCCATTTACCTAATTTTTGAACCGTTCGTAATGACGTCTAGCACTCGAATCATGTCAGTTGTAGTATCAATCTGACATTGACAGACATGAAAATTTATTTTGTTTTCGAGACATTGCGGGTACTTGTAGTCATTGCTAATTCGTAGCGGCTGTATGACGGCCAGGGTCCTAATTATAGAACCGCTCGTAATGATGTCCAGCAATCGAATCATGTCAGCAGTACCCTCAAATTCAGACATGAAAACTTATTGCATTTGAGACATTGTGTGTGAGTGTACAGTCGTCACTAATTTGTATCGGCTGAATGACAGACAAACGGCCTGATTGACGCGGCTTCATTAGTGAGACGCGGACATTGTTTGGCGGAATTTCAATGGGTTTAGCTGCTATCTGTACAAAGTTTTCGGCTAAGTGATTGCGTACTGAAATAATTTTGAGTGCTTTAAATTAATCCATTGTTTTATTTTTTAATGGATGACGTCTTATAAATCGATTAACGCTGGCTGCACGCACAAAAAAGTCACGTTCCGTGTGCCAGCGAGAGCGAGGAACAAGCGACAGAGAGGCACAATCGGCCAGGGTGTTCGGCTTGTGACGCTTTCTTCTTCCACCGTTATCAATAACAATTACAGTTCGTAAACCATTTTTTTTTATTTTGTCAATTGTGTGTACATTTGTGAGTTTCTTTATACCACCATATCTTCTGAATGATGATACCTCAAACGTATGGATTCTTAAAATCCTTACATCCTCCCGAGTGACACTATTAAAACTTTTATAACAAAGGTAGTCGTTTTTTTTGTATTCTTTATTGTATTATACACTTATTTATGCTTGTAAGTGGCTGGCAAATTATTGCCCGCGATAGAGATGACTGGAAACAAAAAGGGGAGGCGTTTGCCCAACAATGGGACACTCAAATAGGCTATTAAAGCCCCCAGCTTAAAAATGCTTTCGATGGCCAGGAGCGTCGGAAGAACGAGAAACCAAAGAGCCGCCTGCAAAGCGCAGGTATAGCAATATGCTTCAATGGAATGAAGAATCCTCGTAAGAGGCCATTGTACAACAATGGTCTTCTCATAGTTAAATTGATAATGATAAGTCTTTATATCACATTATTTTTATATTTCGTAAATCTTAGCGATATAAAATTAATTTATACATATTTCATAATATATAAGTTCGAGCAGTTATATAACGTTATTAAATAACGTGGAACAATGTCATTCTATAACATTATCCTTCCCTTACTAATATTATAAATGCGAAAGTGAGTTTGTTTGTTTGTTTGTTACGCTTTCACGCCGTAACTACTGAACCGATCATCATGAAATTTTGCATACAAGTTCTCTGGAGTACGGAGAAGGACATAGGCTACCTTTCATCCCGGGAAAAAGTACCAATCCCGAGGGATCGACATTGACGCGGGCGGAGCCGCGGGCGAAAGCTAGTAGATAAATAAAATGAGATCGTGTTATACATCCTTACTTCCTTACTTACTATATACTATACTATAATATTATAAATGCGAAAGTGTGTTTATTTGTTTGTTTGTTTAATTGTTTGTTTGTTTGTTTTTTTTGTTTGTTTGTTTGTTTGTTTGTTTATTTGTTTGTTTGTTTGTTTGTTTGTTTGTTTGTTTGTTTGTTTGTTTATTTGTTTGTTTGTTACGCTTTCACGCCATTACTACTGAACCGATCATCATGAAATTTGCATACAAATTCTCTGGAGTGCGGAGAAGGACATAGGCTATCTTTTATTCCGGGAAAAAGTACTATTCCCGAGGGATTGACATTGACGCGGGCGGAGCCGCGGGCGAAAGCTAGTTGTTTTATAATTAACTACTGTAAGGAAGCATTTATACGAATATTCAAATCAAGTTTATTTTATATGAAGCTTTTTAGTTGTGGTAGATCAACGCTACCGGCAAAAGTCACTTTTGCTAGTAGCCTGAATGGGCCGGCTCGTCTGAGGAAGTAACACACTCTCACAGAAAATTGACGATTGAGTAGAAGCTTTACCGCTTTTATGCTCCGTTCGGTGAGTGAGAGAGCCGGAGGCCCATCATTCCCCATTTCCTCCCCATGTCCTTCCCTCAACTCCTTGAAAGGCAACGGCAACGCTCGTGTTACACCCTGGTGTTCCATTTGTCCATAAGCAGCGCTGATCGCTTACCATCAGGTGACTCGCTTGTCGTGCTATAACATTAAATAAAAAATCCAAACGTAACTAGTCTTACAAGATTTATTACACCTTTATAACTTAATCAAGTTAATAAATGCGCAATATTTTAAATCTGCCATTTTTATCTGTTACCAAGATATATGTCTTCCCTTTCTTCTCCAATATGAGTGATTGAGACGGAGATAATTTAAAGTGAATAAATCTAAATTGATTTAATAGGTCGTAAAAGATCAATTTGTTGTTTTCAATGGACGGCGAGTTATTCTAATTTTCGCTCTTCACCTGTCAACGTTTTTAACTTGACTGAATAATTTATAAGAAAGTTGCTCTGTGATTTTAATGAGTTACAAATTTATTTGATGATACACGTGGGCTTTTAATGTAAAATATGTAGCTTGTTTTACTTTTTAACCGACTTTAAAAAAAGGAGTAGGTTAGCCATTGGGTTAAAGAGAAAGGATTTCCTTACAAGTTGGTTTCATTTAAAATTTATCACAATCAGTTCAATAGTTTGATTGAAGTCGGTGTTTTTTTATATCATCATCATCATCAGGTCTTTTTAGTTTCGACTGCAGAAGCACGACCCTCTCTGTACTACAAGAGCAGCCAGAGGACTTGGCCTACACTCTCCACGCTGGCCAGACGGGTTGTAGAGGTCTCAGAGATGTTTAAGCTTTGTTTAGCTTTTATTTCCTAAGTCGCCTACAACATCCACGGGAAGACTTGGAATGATCCTATTCTACTCAGATAGATGTCAATAAGACCTCCTCAACCCGTCTGGCCAGCGAGGAGAGTGTAGGCCAAATCCTCTATTCTACTTGCTTTTTTTAGTAGTATCCCAATACCTTGATAACTAATCTCTAAAACAACGATTTACTCACGAATCATTAGTCGCCTAGACCTGCACACTCGCTCTGAAGATGGCCTTTTGTATAGGCTGAAACATATCGGTGATATCGGTCGTACTCCTGTAGTGGAGACTAAAAAGGACCTGATGATGATGAAACAGTTGTTTTAGAGTTTAATTATGTATTATTTTATTAAATTTAATACACTAAAGACAATCGCTCCGCATCGTATTTAGTCCAAAGGATTTCCATAGCGATTCAACGAGTAATACAGCCAGCATTATGGGAACTTTTAGGCCGGGTACGATGCGGGGTGGACTTTTTGACTGACATTTTTGGACGAAGCTTGTTGTGGATAAACTTATGTAATTCTTGACGAAGCATGTTGTGGATGCACTTCTGTAACTTTTTGACGAAGCATGTTGCGGATACTTTACTGTAATATACCTAGTCTGTGTTAGATTTGTGGTGAGCAACTTTATAAATTTACTCTAATAAAATTATTTTACTACTTTTTGTATAATTATGTATTTAATGATATAACTTTGATAACTCCTTTCATCCCTAGCTTAAAAATGCTTCCGATTGGAAGCACCGTCAAAAAACACAAGAAGCCAAAAAAACTGCGCTTGCCAACCCGCCTGCCAAGCGTAGTGAGTATGGCAATATTCTTAAATGAAACAAAAAAGTCCTTGAGGGAGGCATTATGGCATTTTATCGTAGTAAAGCTTACTACGATACTTAATACTTAAGGGAGAAATTATAATTAAATATTAACTTGTGATTCGGTGAAATTCGGTCCTTGTTTTTTTAAATACATACATAGTATCACGTCCTTTTCCCTTACGGGGTAGACGGAGCCTATAAGACCTGAAGGCCACGTTTAGCATGTTGGTGGGCATTAGGGTGAAAAAAGGAATCAAAATAGTGATGGGTTGCAAGCCGCATCGCCTATTAACACGATTCCTCAGATTTTACACATTCCCTCGATCGGCTTTTACGATCTGCGCGGGAAGAGAAGCAGTACATTCTACATTTTTGCTTTTCTCCCAGACCAGTTTTAAATAATAAATAAATAAATATATACGGACAAATCACACAGATTGAGCTAGCCCCAAAGTAAGTTCGAGACTTGTGTTATGGGATACTAACTCAACGATACTATATTTTAATAGCAAATACATATATAGATACACATCCAAGACCCAGGCCAATCTGAAAAAGATCATTTTCCATCTTGACCTGGCAGGGGATCGAACCCGGGCACTCTCATGTCGCAGGCTGGCGTGTTGACCGCTGCGCCACGGAGCTAGTTTGGAAGAGACTTTTGGGTACGAAACCCGGTTTAAAAAAAAAAAATAGTTTGATATATACAAGAGTGATTTTATTGCTAAGAGATATTAATATCAATAAACAAAGCAATAAAATTACACTTGACGAACTTAACTGTCACTAAATATAGAGATTTAACGACAAATCATCAATTCTGAATTATGTTTAGAACATATAAATCAGAATTATCATCTAAATCAATGACCAGATGGCCTGAACTATTACAAAAAAGAATGGACCGTTTTATAAATTCTTTAAACAATAGAAAGCCACATTGTCAGCAAATAATCCTTATCCTTACTAATATTATAAATGCGAAAGTGAGTTTGTTTGTATGTTTGTTTGTTTGTTTGTTACGCTTTCACGCAGTAACTACTGAATCGATCATCATGAAATTTTGCATACAAGTTCTCTGGAGTGCGGAGAAGGACATAGGCTACCTTTTATCCCGGAAAAAAAGTACTATTCCCGGGGAATCGACATTGACGCGGGTGGAGCCGCGGGCGAAAGCTAGTTAACTATAATTCGCATTAATTCACTTGGACGAAATCGTAAGAAACGTCTTGTTAGGAATAAATATGTCTTACAAACATATAACAAACAAAACTGGACACCCACGTCCCGTAATTTATGTACAGTCATTAAGTTTAATACGTCACTTTTGTAACAGATAAAAAATGTTAACACTCTGTTTTGAAAGCTAAGTGACACTTGTCACGCAATGTACCTTGTTTTATGTGAAAATGCGTTTTGCCCTTGTATTAGAGTTCCGTACTTAAAGGGTGACAACGGAACCCTATAAATAAGCCTCCGTTGTCCGTCCATCCGTCTGTTACAGTACAGCATATTTTTACTCGTAAAAGATCTAGAAAAGATTCTTCATATAATGTTTTTGTACTGCAGCTAAAACAACGAACAATTTACTGCCATGCTGCTCTATGAGAAAAGAAAAACGTAGAATGTACCAGCTGCTTTTCTTCCTGCGCAGATTGTAAAAGCCGATCGAGGGAATGGGCGAAAATCTGACAAATCATGTTAGTAGGCAATGCGGCTAGCAATCCTTTACTATTTTGATTCCGTTTTTCCACTTAACCCCACCAACATGCTAAACGTGGCTTCAAGGTCTTAACACTTTGACGGACACTTAACGAGACACAATAAAAGTTTTATTGTTATAACGGCTATAGCCGTGCAGTGTCCGGGAAAGGGAGACTAGACTCTGTCTACCATGTAAGGGAAAAAGACGTGATAGTATGTATGTAAGAGATAAAATAAACGCGTTTTATATAGTTAAATATGTTTGGAACCCTTCTTATGCAAAGTCGACCCCCACTTGGCTTTTTAATAAAAAACAAAATGTGATCAACGGATCATTATGTCTTTTTAAAGAGCTACTTTCAATGCATCGGAGTGTAGTGAATAAATTAAAAGGGAATATAAAGGGGTTTCAACATTTTTAGAAGAAACGCATTTTAGAAATAACCTTGGACGTATCGTACGTAGTTCTTTGAAGTGAATCAACGAATAATATAAAATATTAAATAACGAAATAATATAAAAAATATTTTCTTTATGTGAGGAGATCACGAATGTATGAGATGCGCGTCTTTCATCTTATTTTATTTTTCATAAACAAGAATAAATTTATATTTATAATAAGAATATATATAACTCAAAGGTGACTGACTGACTGACATAGTGATCTATCAACGCACAGCCCAAACCACTGGTCAGATCGGGCTAAAATTTGGCATGCAGATAGATGTTTTGACGTAGGCATCCGCTAAAAAAGGATTTTGATCAATTCTACCCCCAAGGGGATAAAAAAGGGGATGAAAGTAAACCGATCGGGCTGAGACTTTATACTTCTTAACGCGAGCGCAGCCGCGGGCAAAAGCTAGTAAATTTATAAGTTTTTAATCGTGGTAAGTCTAACAGTGACTATTAAATTAAACAAATTTAGTATTCGTGATATTGAAGTTGATTGACATGAACCAATTGCTGTCAATTTTGGAAGGGCCTTAGTCTGATCCGGTTTGTAATAGCTTGTAACGCAGAAGAAATAATCTAAACAACTGTAATTACGTTGTCTGTCTGTAAATAAAATGTCGCCGAGACTGATTAGATCGCCGCAATTAATTATTTTCTTTTAATACGTTTGTATTCAACTAGATTGTTTAAAGCTTGGGAAGAAACGTTAAGGTATGGACACACTGAGCCAAGATTCCGTTTTTGTTGTATAGAAGTAATAAAAGTCTATAAAGGAAGACTTGAATGTTTGTTTGTGTACATTGAATAGTCTCCGAAACTATTGGACCAATTTGAAAGATTATTTTACCGTTGGAATCCTACAGTATCCCTGATAAACATAAGCTGTAGAATTAAATACCTATATATACACCCATGAGAAGCCGAGACGGGCCACAAATATATTAATATCTCTAGAATAAACATGACTGTCATATATGTAATTTCTTTATAATAATTGAAAAAAATAAAACAACCTAACTATATAAATGTTAAAACTATAAAGAGAAAGCAAACCGAACATCAAAAACAAAAAAACTTAAAAATGTCTCGCAAATCGCTGCCCTGCGGAAGACTAAGTGTGCCCAAAAGGCTGGCAGCATTGCCACGTTATATGGCAATGCTTATTGTTTGTGCAAAGAATTGCCAGCCCTTTGGCCATCGGATACCTCTACCAGTCTTTTGCCCACAAATTTAAACATTAAAACATGACTTGGCTAATTTTTAAATTGACAAAAACAAAGTCAATTATATCTTATTTTATATTGACACGTACAATTTACATAATAAATACACATATATAAAACAACTGCTTTATTTGTATGTTATTTGTAATAAGTAATAATTATACAGTTATATAAAACACATTATATAAAACAGTTATAATTAGAAGAAAGAAAAATAAACAACATAAACATATGACGTTCAAAAAGCGATACATGTATCCTATTTTGAATAAAAAATATTCATTTTCATTAACAACAACATTTTGGACCTTATAGCTTTAGGCTCTGTCTACCCCGTAAGGGAAAAAGTCATATTTACATTTATGTTTCAATACTCGCAACTTATAAAACAAGTATAGTAAATGTCTGTAGTTCGCAACTGTGCTCGTAGTTAGGTACTTATACACAGAAATAGAAAGTAGAATTTGACCCCACTACTCATCCAATTCATAAACATTGCGATAAAGTGTATAAAATTACATTTTACTAGAAAACCAATTGAGATTATTCCCGTCGTATCACGTAATAGCCATATAAAGTAACCTAACACGAACGTAACTTAAATTGCATACTATACTACATAATACATTGTAGCTTTGTTTACGCTATTTCAGTTCAAGTAACTGCTTATACTGCTCTAGTAAGTAAGGCTTGGTAATATAGATTTTAAATTTTCTTAGCGATTAACAAGTAACTGCCTCCGTGGTCCAGTGGTTAAGGCGTTTGTCTGTAGACTAGGAGGTCGTGGGTTCGATTCCCACGGGAAAAATACTTTGTTTAGTTGTTTCTAGTTTGGTTAGGACATTGCAGGCTTGAATCACCTGATTGTCTGTTAATAAAGATTATTCCGCGCTTCGGAAGGCTTGTTAAGCCGTTTGTCCCGGGTGCCATATGGTAGTCGTTAAGAAATCACGTCAGAGGCCGAAAGCGGTTCCGAAGAACTCTGACACCAGGGTGAGCATGGTCAATTGACCGTGTCACCTACTCGAAATGATGACGAACAAGTAAAGTCCTTGAGAGTTAGGCATAATGAGTGATATGCTTTTGTCGAAACTTTCAAGAACGTGACTTGAATATCTTACAAGTATGAAAGTTGTTGAGCAATTCTCGAAAATTCTTAGAAGTTTCGCAAATTTTAATACATACATACATAGTATCACATCTTATTCCCTTGCGGGGTAGACAGAGCCTTGGTCTATAAGACCTGAAGGCCACGATTAGCATGTTGGTGGGCTTTAAGTGGAAAACGGAATCAAAATAGTGATGGGTCAGGAATCATGTTAATAGGAATATTCCTCAGATTTTACCCATTCCCTCGCTCAGCTTTTACTATCTGCGCGGGAAGAGAAGCAGCTGGTACCTTGTGAAGTTTTATTTCTATTAGACCAGCATTGTAAATTTCAGGAAGTAATTTTTGGCGATAAACCATCTTTTCAGACACAGCAACATCCTAATTAATTATAAATAAGATTATTACTTTGTTTTGAAGTGAAAACTTCTTGGAAGAGTGATAGAAGTGTCACAAGTTGAACGTTAAACCGATCGTGCCTCTCTATCGCTTGTACTACGCTATCGCTTGCACACGGAACACGACACTTTTTCGAACGTACAGCCGGCGTTTATCATAAGACGTTATCACGTTATAAACTTATTTTAATTTCTCTCTTGGCTTCAATTTTATATTTTTAGTAATTTTTATCTCAACGAATTTCTGCTCCAGGTGTGCCGTCACCCTTATCCCATGAAATACGATATCCCCTCTTTTTCTCAAGCACACAATTTACGAAGGCCACTTACATATTCATTTCCTCGATATTAAGAACCGATTTCATTAATTCCGGCTTATCCTTGCCTTATTTTGTTTATGTGTTGATAGCTGATGTACTTTTTTAGGTGTGAAACCTTATACGGTCCAAATAAGCAATGTGGATAAAGATTATATCGGAAATACGTTGAAATTACCAAATATTTAGATTATTATGAGATAATTACAAAAACTTTTTCATGCTGGTCTAAGAGAAATTTACAAAAACTTATCCATGCTCGTCTGGGAGAAAAAAAAAACGTAGAATGTACCAACTGCTTCTCTTCTCGCGCAGATCGTAAGAGCCGAACGAGGGAATGGGCGAAAAGCTGGGGAATCATATAAGTTGGCGATGCGGGTAGCAACCCATTATACCCACTATTTTAGTTCCATTTCCTCTTAATACCCACCAACATGCTAAAAGCGGCTTTAAAGTCCTAAAGGTATGGGCTCTGTCTACCCTTCAAAGGAAAAGACGTGATAGTATGTATGTGTGACTGTAATTACAAAAACAAATTTTGTATTTTTTTTTATTTTAATTACGTTTCCATACAAAATTATTCAGCCGTCCAGTGAATATGTATGAGAACGTAATTTTTTTTGCGTTCCCAGCTTTGGTCCCATAAGAAAAGTTGTTCATATTGATGGTCTGAGTCACTCCTTTAACGTTATGTCGAGGGTAAATTAATACGCTGTATTAAGTATACTCATGTCCAACACTGGTATCTGATTTTCCAATCATTGTCAACGAATCAGTAATTGAATGAAGTCAATATAATTGAAAGTATCTCTCTGAAGTTCTCTACTTACTGTCACACGCAATCTCGACTTAATTCAATTCTGTTAGCTTAGAATCTTCCTCATTACTCCCGAAACTCAATACTGAGCTCTTTACCTCAAAATACAAACAGATTTCAGTAGGTTGCTATAACTAGGCGTTGGAGCCCGCATCTCGCCGCCTCACCGATTTCCCATTCAGAGATCGAAGGTTAAACGAAGCGTTTAGGTACATCCCTCCTCTTGGAATTAGGCCGCGAAAACCGCGTTGACAAATAAGCATTTTTGAGCAATGGTCTATAATGCTGACCTCCTATTACAGGCGAGCTCCGTTGCGCAGCGGTCAACACGCCAGCCTGCGACACGGAGTGACCGGGTTCGATCCCCGGCTAGGTCAAGATGGAAAATGATCTTTTTCAGATTGGCCTGGGTCTTGGATGTGTATCTATATATGTATCTATTTGTTATAAAATATAGTATCGTTGAGTTAGTATCCCATAACACAGGTCTCGAACTTACTTTGGGGCTAGCTCAATCTGTGTGATTTGTCCGTATATATTTATTTAAAAAAAAAAAACAAAAAAAAATACATGGAGCCGTACCATTGGAAAAGACCTTAAGATGGCAGACGTCAACACAGAGACAGCACAAAGTTGTATCTTGTGGCGAAAGCGTACGAGGAGGGCTGACCCCAAATGAAATGGGATAAACAGTGATGGGAGAAGAAGAAGGTCTATAATGCTGAATGTTTTTTTGTCGTGGTAGAGCCACGCTACATAAAAGACCCAAAAAGACAGCCCGGCCGCCCGCTAACAACCCGATTCGAAACCATTTCCAAAGATATGAAGACGATGGACTTAAATCCAGTAATGGCACAACAATCGAGTGGCGGATTACTAGGAGGGATGACCCCAATAGAAATTGACAATAGGCTCGGGAGATGATGATGATGAAGTGCCACGCTACTGGAAAAAATATTTTTTGTTAGAAGCATGATTGGGCTGGCTTGTCTGGGGAAGTACAAGACTCTCACAGAAAATCGACGTTTGATTAGAAGCTTTGCCCCTTCTTTCGGTGAGTGCTGTGGCTCTCTCAGGGGCTCTGCATCATCATCATCTCCCAAGCTATGCTCCTGTCATACCCAGGTGTTGCAGTTGTGTATAGATAGCAATGATCAATTACCATTGCCGTCGTGTATCATAAAAAAAGATTTTACCTGCGCTTATGAAAAATTAAGAGCATTAGTGTAGTGTTTCATTTAAGATTTCATTTCATTTTTTTTTCTTTTTTTTTTATGTATATCCGACGGCAAACGAGCAGACGAGCCACCTGATGGAAAGTGGTCACCGTCGCCCATGGACATCTGCAACACCAGAGGAGCTGCTGATGCGTTGCCGACTCTTAAGATACCTGTAAACACGCCTTTTGAAGGACCTCAAGTCAATTATACATAACGGTTTATATATCTAAAATAAAAATAGTAAATCATACAAAAGTCACTATGCATTTTGAATTGCGGGTGTTAGCGGCTAAGCATGCAGATCACCATTTTGCTATTGCTATAACAGCTGGATTTATTCTGATCGCGCAGATCGTAAAAGCCGATCGAGGGATTGGTCTAAAATCTGCGGAATCATGTCAAAAGGCGATGCGGCAAGCAACCCATCACTATTTTGTTCCGTTTTCAATCTACACGCCGTCCAACATGCTAAATATGGCCATAAGGTCTTGCAGACCTAGGCTCTGTCTACCTCGCAAGGAAAAAAGACGTGATACTATGTATGTATATTATTTTACCTTTTTTATACCTGCAATGGACGTTGACAATGTAGACCTTTGAGTGCCAATGAAATGATTATCGTAAGCATGTGCGTGTCATAGACTGAGTGCTGATCGCAAATACGATTCTGTTCGTTGATCCCATCAATCTATGGAGTTTACGTAATGGTTGCGTGGTCACGTTTTAAACTTTTTTGTTTTTGATCTTTACCTATGATATTGGCGTTTTTTTTTTGCTTGCCATTTTGTTCGTAAGTAATAATTATGATTTTCAGAATAACACACGTTTCTTTTATTTAAAATAAAAATATTATTAACATTCTGCACGCATTAAATTTTTTGTTTTTCTAAATTAAATCATTGAAAAATTCTCATGAAAAAAACTCGTTACATTGTTCATATCGTCATTTCTAAATTTTATAATGCGTTAATCAAGCTTACTGTATTCCGTAAATACATGCAAAATTTCACTTTAGTTAAATTTATCAATCCCGAAACGATACTAAAAACATGGGTTCAATCAAAATTACTCGAAATTCTCTATAGAAAATGCCAATTAAGGTAAGGCCCAATATACTGAGATCACAATGACCAATGCGCATGAGTCTTATAAGACATTTTGCAATACACTTATAAGAAAAAATTACAGTTTCCTTATTTTATCAAGATTGCTCGTCTTCGGGTCGCTATTTTCGTGGCCCCAAACTAATTCCTGTTCGTGAATTCGGTCCCATAATTCTATGGAGCACGCGTAATCTTGCGCGGTGGATCTTAAAGCCGGGAGATTGGATCGCGATCGCTTTTTATCGCGTTATCTACAATTTTTTTCGATAACTACGGACTAAATTCTGATTACTTACGTGTTTTGTTGACAGGTCACAGTATTGTGTTGTAACTTGGCTTAATTTGATATCCTCGGACACCAGTGGCGTGTTATCACTGCCATACGCCGAGTGACACTTTTTTGGTACTTATATATTTAGAGTTCTAAAATTCTATCATCATCAGGTCCTTTTTAGTCTCCACTACAGGAGCACGACCCTCTTTGAAACAGCCAGAGGACTTGGCCTACACTCTCCACACTGGCCAGACGGGTTGGAGAGGTATCTTAGATATTTATAAGCTTTGTTAGCTTGTATTTCCTAAGTCGCCTCTTACGACATCCACGGGAAGACTAGGAGTGGTCCTACTCTACTCTGCCGGATACCAAACGGCTAAAATTCTATGTTTTGTTAAATTTGTTTTTATGCTTTGTTAAATGTTTTGTTAAATTTGTCTTAAGTACCAAATAAATTACTTTTCTTTCTTTCCTTGTATATTTATGTATGTATATTTATTACAGTAAATCAGTGACATCATTTATTTAAAAGATTAATGTCGAAATTTGACTTTGTGTTGACTGTATATTTTATTAGCTCTAAATAAAATTACATGTAGAACCTTTTTAATGTAGTTTAAGTGACAGCTGTCACCTTGAATATCAATGTTTTTCTATATATATGGAGATTTACCATGTTTATAGGGAGTAAAAACCAGGTTATTTAATGATACAGCTAAATATAAAACGTCATATTATTTACTAAATGCATTTACGGGAATTAGCGCAAACATACCGTTTTTCTCCAGACGTTTCAACCAGGTCCTTCCAGGTTATCCTTAACCTTACTAATTGTAAGGATCCTTACTAATATTATAAATGCGAAAGTGAGTTTGTTTATTTGTTACACTTTCACGCCGTAACTACTAAACCGATCATCATGAAATTTTGCATACAAGTTTTCTGGAGTTCCGAGAAGGACATAGGCTACTTTTTATCCCGGGAAAAAGTACTGTTCCCGAGGGATCGACATTGACGTGGGCGGAGCCGCGGGCGAAAGCTAGTACATTATAAATGCGAAAGTGAGTTTGTTTCTTTGTTACGCTTCCACGCCGTAACTACTGAACGGAACATCATGAAATTTGACATACAAGTTCTCTGGAGTACGGAGAAGGACAAAGGCTATCTTTTATCCCGAGAAAAGTACTAATCCTGAGGGATCGACATTGACGCGGAGTCGCGGGCGAAAGCTAGTCACAAGTAATTAAACAAAATACAAGATACACATTCCTTTTCTCAATTATCTTCAAATATAATACAAAGTGCGGAAAAGAAAACAATGAGTTTCAAAAAATTATATCGATAAGTTGTATAATTTATTATTTCATTCGTAACTGTACAACGAAGTGTGATTGATGGCTGATTTATACATCTCAGTTGGATACCACTGTGAATAATCAATAAGTTCTGACTTTTTCAATCGGCATATAAATTGATAGGTATTATTAAACACTTTTTATTATTATATGGACTATATTATTATTATATGGACTCTTGCTGGAGCGGATCCAGAATAAATTCACCAGATATTTATATATGAGGCTTTATGGTGTCTACCCGTTATATCCTTTGATGTATCCAGGCCTATTCGTTCTCGGTATGGTCGGATACACCGAATCGGGGGTGCGGAGAGACCTAGCCTTGGCTTCGTATATATTTAAGTTGATTCGCGGAAACACTGATAATACGGCTTTGCTAGGTTTGATGGGTTTATGTGTTCCAAAAGGTTACGTGGGGCGCCGCCGCCGACCCCCGTTGCTCGCGGTTCCCAGCTCTCGAACTGAGCTATTACATAACGCGCCGCTGACGCGAGCGCTGCGCACGCTTAACCGAATGGCAGACAAAATTGATATTTTTACCTGCTCTCCGAATGAATTTACAAGAGTTGCATTATGTGTTTTAAGTTATAATAATTAATGTTTTAATAATTGCTTGTCTATCATGTTAGTGAAAACTGTAAAGATAGATTTAAGTTTAAGCCAAATAAATAAATAAATAAATAAATTAATTAATTATAGGTATTATAGGGATTGGGCTAAAATCTGCGGAATCATGTCAATAGGAGATGCGAACACATCACAATTTGATTCCGTTTTCCATTTACACGCTCTCCATTATGCTAGATGTGGCCATTAGGTCTTATATTGGCAAGCTCCGTAGCGCAGTGGTTAACACCCTAGCCTGCGGCACGGGGTGCCCGGATGCGATCCCCGGTCAGGTCAAGATGGAAAATGATCTTTTTCAGATTGGCCTGGGTCTTGGATGGGTATCTATTTATGTATTTGTTATAAAATATAGTATCGTTGAATTAGTATCCCATACCACAAGTCTCGAACTTACTTTGGGGCTAGCTCAATCTGTGTGATTTGTCCGTATATATATTTATATTTTATATTTATATACCTAAGCTATGTCTGTCAGCAGACGTGATACTGTGTATGATGTATGTATTATTAAACACATTCTTATAATATTCATCATCATCATTATTCCAGCCGTAAGAAGTTCACTGGGCAAAGGCCTATCCCATGGGTGCTTCGATCCATGGGAGGCTATTACCCTCACCACGCTTGGCAGGCGGGTTGGCGAGATTATTTGGCTTTTTATGCTTCCGACGCTGCGGTGCATCGGTAATATTTTTAACTGGGGAAAGATGTAAATTTGTTTGATCTGGGAAGGGAAGGCCTTAATTTCCTTTTAGGCTTATTTGGATTGGACTTCTACTCATTAGGATGAATGGAGGTAAATCAAGTTGCAGGTCGAGGGGACGGGCGGAGTATCCGCAACCACCGGACAGGCTATTCAGGATGACATGACACCCCTGATCGCATGCAAGACCGGTTTTGCTGTACTTGATGTAAACTCCGTGCCGACTCATAGCCGTGTGGTATCCGGCAGAATAGAATAGGACCACTCCAAGTCTTCCCGTGGATGTCGTAGAAGGCGACTTAGGAAATACAAGCTAAACAAAGCTCATAAACATCTGTGAGACCTCTCCAACCCGTCTGACCAGCGTGGAGAGTGTAGGCCAAGACCTCTGGCTGCTGTGGCCAAATATGGCCCTGGTAGTGCAGAGAGGGTCATGCTCCTGTAGTGGAGACTAAAAAGGACCTGATGATGATGATGATGATGATGTAAACTCAATAATGTTTGTGCCAATAGCCTAACAACCAATATGGCGGCGTAGATAGCCGCTTCCTTCCAAATTATCCTAACAAATATTATAAATGCGAAAGTGAGTTTGTTTGTTTGTTTGTTTTTTACGCTTTCACGCCGTAACTACTGAACCGATCATCATGAAAATTTGCATGCAAGTTCTCTGGAGTACGGAGAAGGACAAAGGCTACCTTTTATCCCGGGAAAAAGTACTACTCCCGAGGGATCGACATTAACGCGGGCGGAGCCGCGGGCGAAAGCTAGTATTATATAATTTTTTTTTGAGTGTTTTATTTTGCATTCACAGCGCTATTTTGATAATACTCTTAAAAAATTAAGAAAAAAAATATGGTAAAAAAATGTATGCGGCGGGAACCGGCGACCTAGTTCTATGTACGATCTATGCTTTGCCATCTGAGCTACCGCATAATTGTGCGGTAGCTCGCCTAGATCGCCTAGCTCAATCTGTGTGATTTGTCCGTATATATTTATAGTATTACTAGCTTTCGCCCGCGGCTCCGCCCGCGTTAATGTCGACCCCTCGGGAATAGTACTTTTTCCCGGGACAAAATGCAGCCTATGTCCTTCACCGTACACCAGAGAAATTGTATGCAAAATTTCATGATGATCGGTTTAGTAGTTACGGCGTGAAAGCGTAACAAACAAACAAACATACAAATAAACAAACTCACTTTCGCATTTATAATATTAGTAAGGATAAGGATAAGGATTGGGTGATAAATCAGCTTTTTGTACCAAAACATAAAGGCTCATATCACTGTTTGATTAGTAAATTTGTTTTTGTCAAACCTTATTTACTTAGTATCATTTACTAAAAGTCAAAGTTGAGTCGTTATGTCGTAACCTACAGACCTTCAAATTAAATGCTGTATAGATCCTTATAATGTGATGGAGCTGGTTATTAATAGTTAAATTAATTCAAATTATATTACGTTTGATTTATATTATGTGTGTTATATGGATTTCAAAGTTGTTAAGGTATTCGATTATTATTGGTTAAATATAAAAAAAATGTTGAATAATTAAAAATTGATGGAAGTTTTAAGGCCATTTAGTTTTAAGGTCCATCTGTCGTCATGTATGCTTAGGTCTTAAAAACTACGCTACGGATTTTGATGCGGTTTTTGTAATAGATAGAGTGTTTCAAGAGGAAGATTTATATGTAAATTGCACCCGAGCAAAGCCGGGGTTCGGTAAATAATGTTTAAAGGTTCTATATATTACAGATAACAATTTTAAGTAAAATAAATGTATAAAGAAATTTTAAGCAAAGAAAAACTTTTTTAGAAAACCTTTTTTTTAACGCTCTAAAAAGAAGATAATAATTTTTTTCCTTAATAATTTTAATTATCAACTTATAACCTCATTATACATATACAATTTATATGATCATTTCAGCCGTGTGGTTTCCGGCAGAGTAGAATAGGACCACTCCTAGTTTTCCCATGGAGGTCATAAGAGACGACTTAGGAAAATTCAAGCTAAACAAAGCTCATAAACATCAACAAGACCTCTGCAACCCGTTTGGCCAGCGAGGAGAGTGTAGGCCAACTCCTCTGTCTGAATTTATGGCTCCAATAGTACAGAGAGGGTCATGCTCCTAAAGTGGAGACTAAAAAGACCTGATAATGATGATGATATGATCATAAAAGCTTGTCGCGAGGTGTAATTACCTATCAGTATTTAAGGGCCCGTACTAACCCCACACTGCTTTGCATGATTGACTGTTATATCAATAATAATTAAATACTCAAGTTGAAATAAAAATGCAGCAAAGTTCAGGACTAACTCTGGTAACTATATGACTCAAAAACACGATTGCGTTAAATTTTCTCGATAGAAAAAAATTGCAAAGTTGCCTCCAAATCACGTCTAATTTACTCGGTATATAGCATTATTCACCAAATACATTAAAATTAACCTTGAAAGTTTTGATTATTATTGCATTACAGATAAGGCAGCCATCATATGTTTTTCTTTTTCGAATAACCCTTGAGTATTCCTAAAAAACGAAAATATCCAAAGTAGCCAACGCGTTTAGACCATCCGCGTTTGTACCGCCCATGGACCTAAGAATAATATGGACTGGGCGTGAGGAACGTCAAAGTGAAGCAAACTTTGGTTACATGTGTGCAGTATAGGGTGACCATTGTCATCAAAAATTACCCAATAATTAAGAGTAAATAAATTGTGAGTGGTACTGATTCCTAGTAGCACTAATATTATTTATATTTTTTTTACAAAACGGAACATCTATATCAGAGAAGTATTATGAATTAAGACATAATGATCCAGAAGGGCAACTGTGAATCAATCTCATCTTTGAGCGACCATAGACGTTTTGGGGAACTTGATAAAAGGAATAAAAGAACCAAATTATAGATAACATTTTTATTTTACTGTGTTTTAAGTTAATAAATAACAATACATATAATGTTACTTACAGAAAAACAAACCCTCGAGGCCTTATATTGGTGGTAAATTTTAAAATTACTTTTTTTATAATTTTGCAGATTTATAGATTCATTCGCCTATAGATTATTAGTGTCATCAATAAATCAACAATATTAAATTCAGAAATTGTTCAAAATTAAAATCTTTTATTCTGACGTCGGCAAATGATAATAAAATACTTTCACATTTACATATAAGTATAAAATATAAACATTGAATATCTCTATCTATAAAAAACCGCATCAAAGTCCTTTGCGTAGTTTTAAAAATCTAAGCATACATAGGGACAGACGGATACAGCGGGAAGCGACTTTGTTTTATACTATGATCCCGAAATTGACGCCACTTGTGTGATCTACACGCCAAAATACCTCGAAAATATCACCTCTGTTTTGCATCCCATAGGTGTTGTTTGTGATGCACCCAAAAATAACTCAAAAGCGACACATAAGTCATATTTTCAAAAAAAAGTAGTGACAGTCATCTTTAATCCCAACACAAAATTGACGTCAGTTTTACCCCGAAATACTCCGAAAACGTCACCCAAGTCGAATTTCCATAAATAATGGTGATGGCCATCTTGAAAACTGAAAATGACTTAATTTTTGTTGATATCCCAAAAAATTCCAAATCGCCAATAAAGTTGACTTTAAATGAAAAGTAATGTCAGCCATCTTGGATTCCAAAATCATCTCACTTCATACATTTATCATCAACACATACATCGATTTTCCAAATTTAGTTCATAAATGATGGAGTTATGACGTAAAAATATGCAAAATGAAATACAACTAGAACTGCTCCTTTTTTTGAAGTCGAGTAAAAGTATTAATAAGAAACATACCTTTTCTGGGCACGCGAACTTAATCAACCGGCGATATGCTCCTTTTGTCATAAAAATTGCTATTTTTAAAATGTTCGGAACAAACAAATGAATAATTTGATGGTACCCATGATGCATCCTTTCTATTGCTTCTAATAATATCGATCCATTATTTTTTTACATAAGCATCACGAATGGGGAACCTTAAGAAAATAAACAAAATAAAATTTTATATTAAAAATTAAGAACAGGAATCTTGAAATCATATTCTGGCAACACCGACAGTCCGACTTAGCGCTGCGCTGTCACCGGGTCATTGACTTTTGCGGCGCAAAGAAAATTACAAAATCATATTAGTTTAATTTAAAATTGTAGTTGAAACGTGTGTTTAGGTTACCAACCAATTCGTACATACGAGTAACTGTGGTGTTGTGTGTGTAAATAGTATAATTAAACCAAGAAAATATGCGATGAGTGAAATACTTACAAAGTCTCGAAAACAACAAGAAGTTTCTACTTACCTATGATACGTGATACCGTCGGACTTTTTGTGTAGTTTACTATAATTTTTACACTCTTTTACCACACAGCTCGGCATTATTTTATGTTTTTATGCTTATTTTCAACGAGTTTCAAAAGGCACACCAACTTCGCGGTAAGTACAAGTTTGACATTTCGTGAGTTTGACATTTCGACCGGGGAAAACCTGCATCCATTTGAGTGCCGATGTGTGCGTGAATTTTGTGTCACGACACGTCTGTATACATTGTGATTTGCTTCACTGCCACATTCTCAAGGTCCTATCCTGATTATTCTTAGATCCATGGTACCGCCACGCCGCCTGGCATATGGCGGGCTCTTAATTAAATTGATACTAGTTTATTTACAAATCAGATGTCATACTTGCCAAGCAATTAAAGATGATACCTCTGACCTTATACTGAATGAACTACTAGTAAGTAATAAATAAATAAATATATACGGGCATTTTACACAGTTTGAGCTAGTCCCAAAGTAAATTCGAGACTTGTGTAATGGGATCCTAACTCAACGATACTATATATAACAAATACACATCATTATCATCATTTTGAGTAGGTGTCACAGTCAATCGACCATGCACACCCTGGTGTCAGAGTTCTTCGGAACCGCCTCTCGGCCTCTGACGTGGTTCCTTTAACGACTACCAGATGGCAACCGGGACCACCATCTTAACGTGCCTTCCGAAGCACCGAGTCATCTTTATTATCAGACAATCAGGTTATTCAAGCCTGCAATGTCCTAACCAAACTGAAAGCAACTAAACAAAGTATGAACTAAACAAAGCTTCCCGCGGGAATTGAACTCACGACCCCCGGGTCTACAGGCAAACGCCTTAACCACTGGAACACGGAAGCAGTTACATATATAGACCTGGCTGGCTAGGCCTGGGTCTTAGATAAACATCCAAGACCCAGGCCAATCTGAAAAAGATCATTTACCATCTTCACCTGTCTGAGAATCGAACCCATCTTCGTGTCGCAGGCTGACGTGTTAACCACTGCGCCACGGAGCTCGCCAAACGGGCGATAAGTAATCTTAAGTAGTTTGGAGTATCTTCAGTAGAAGAGCATCTTCCCCGTGGTCATGATCTAACTTGGGTGACATGGAAGTCCTTGAACAGACTCCGGACTCAAGTCAGCCGAAGCTAGGAGAACATGAATAGGTGGGGTTACAGCTCTGACATTTCCTGCCCATGTGGTGCTACTCCTCAGACCATGGCACACCTGTTGTCTCGCCCTGCGTGTCCTACCACCTGCACATGTGAGGGCCTATACAATGCCACTGACAACGCTGTGTCAGTGGCAGAGTTCTGGTCAAGACAAATTTAATTCGCCCGAGTCGACATGATAAGAAGAAGAAGTTTGGAAAAGTAGGTTTTAATCTGACGTATAATCTAATGATAAAACTATTCTTATTTATAAACGAAGGCATCAAACTCTCATGGAAGCCTCACATTAACAAAAACCGGCCAAGTGCGAGTTGGACTCGCGCACGAAGGGTTCCGTACTGTTATCTATAAGAACGACAAAATTCATGTCTGTTGTATGGGAGCTCCTCTTTAATATTAATTTTATTTTCATTTAATTATTTATTTTTAAAGAAAATATAAAACTAAAATATTCTGTGTATATTTCAAGCGTCTACCTGTTGCCGTTATCATTATCGAGCAATAAACAGGCAAATAAATTACGTTTGTTGTATGGGAGCCCCCTTAAATATTTATTTTATTCTTATTTTAGTATTTTTTGTTATAGCGGCAACAGAAATACATCATTTGTGAAAATTTCAACTATCTAACTATCACGGTTCATGAGATACAACCTGGTGACAGACGGACAGACAGACAGACAGACAGACAAACAAACAGACAGACGGACAGCGGAGCGAAATTAATAGGGTCCCGTTTTTACCCTTTAGGTACGGAACCCTAAAAATGATAATTCAAGTCTTATTTAATCGCTTAGAGCCGTTGGTTTGACCTCTGCTTGACCTACGAAATTTATCACGACCAGTAGTTCGTTGTCAATATATTTAGGCGTAATAAAAATCACATTTTTGAGCCCACGCCACAAGATATAATTTTGCCACAAGTTTGTGTTTATGATTAATGACTTTTATGATTATTTTATATTAGGTTTTTTGTAACTGTACAATCGTACAGTCGGCCAAGCAGATACCTGACCCCCTGACTTTTAAAACGTAAATTCACACTTTGCTGTGAAGCGCCACCTACCGTGATTTTTGGCAAGTAGACAGACAACTGCTGGTATAAACTTGTTTCTGATAACCTGCTCAGTTGCAAATTTTGTATTTCTAATAATCTCAGCTAATAATTCAAGTAATCATCAATGGTAAGAACAAGAAAGAATCAAAAACAATCCTACGTAAAGTTCGATTCGAACCATGGACCCACGACTTGAGAAGCTAGCGCTCATCTCAATACGCCAACCGACGATATGACGTCTCGGGCGAAATTGGCTATCTATTTCTACTGCTATGACATCATTGTCACCAATTGCAACGCATTGCTTTAACAAATAAATTGAGGGTAATCTATCAGATTTATTTATACCTGATACCAACTAATAAAAAATATTGTTCACTCGCGTCACAATTAAGATACTGCGATTACTGTGTAGTGATCCAAAACCCCACCAGTTATTAGGCATCCCGTTTCATCTTATATAGCAGATTTTGTGAAAGCTAATATTGTATTGTGAAGACAACCACAGTATTTAAAGTATCTATATCTAGAGAGTTAGGTATCGCGGTAAGTAGAAATTATAAGTATTTAATATACTTACTTAATTGTCACACTATTTTTTGTTCCGTAAAACATAGGGTTTGTGATAAATGTCTAAGATAAATATATCTCTTACAGAGAAACACCGTCCGTTTGTGGATTCGGAGTCAACTGGCGTAACATATACACTACAATATTTCAATTGAAATAGTGAGGAAACATTCAACAAGAACGAGATCGTATTTTATTCTGATGAAAAAAGTTTTAAGTCTGATGATGATGGCAGAAAAATATTGCGGAGAAGACATGGCCAGCGTATAGCCATCAAAATAATTTGCCTTTGAGAACTGTGGCAGGATAACATTAGGTAAAAATATTCATTAAATAGTGAAGTAAAATAATAATAATATTTAATGCCTAGTGTATTACGCAGTGTAGAATAATAGGTAACTGATCGTATTATTGTTTTGCAGGTTATTGGGGACAGATGTCTTCAATGGGCCCAGGGGAGCTGGTAGAATTCGGCGGCCGGATGAATAAAGAAAAATACTTGGAAAATTTATGAGATGTGGTGATTCCAACAGTTTGCAATGTAGAATATATTTTATTTAAGACAATTGTTCTGTGATCTAACTGTTATTGAGTGACCAATTAAAATCCCAGATTGTAGGGTTAAATAGTGCTTAACTGGGACACGAGACACGAGTAAAGTTTGATTTAAATCAATTTAGACAAAAAGGTTATACTAAATTAATAAATATGCGCATAAGTGATATGTGATCTGATCTAACATGGTAAGTGAAATGACAAATAGACTTGAACAAAAGCTTCAAAACGGGGGTCACCCTCTCCCATATTAAAATTCATTTAATGCCATAGGTTTATATTCATTCTTATACTATTATCGAAGCAAAGTTATTCACATAGCACTATTTGACCCTACACATTTAAAAAAATATAATACTATGATTAAAAAGAAGTTGAGAGATGTAAATTGTTACTTATTAAGTAACATGTTGGTTCTCTCTACAGAAGATTAATCATAGTTTGAATTAAGTAGGCAGGTATTTATTTCACTGTTACATTTTATTGATGTAATAAAGTAATTAAAAATTTAAAATGCTTTTTATTCACAGTAATTAGCTCGGTAACATTATGTTTAAACAACCAAAATTACACCAACATCACAATACGAAGTTGGTGATATTTGTAAAAAATAAAAAGCTTTGGAGGATTTGAACCTGTTCATTCATAATCACACTAACTATTAAACCATAGTGCCTACCACTTGCGCCACATCTAACTATTGAAGTATCTTTGAAATAAGCGTATCGTATGCTAGGGCTTGTTTTATTTATCAAAAATCGAATAGATGGCATTAGTCGTCAAGGGTATCAGATTTCTGCTTATTAACCTTATTTGTTCATTCACAATTCAATAGATGGCACTAGTCGCAAAGGATATTACACTTGTATATTTTTATCTTTGGGTTTAAACCACGGATGTTTCTTTAGTTTGCGAAAAATGGCGCTGTTGTAGGGGGTCAGATATCTCATTGGCTGACTGTACGTATATATAATTAATAAATCATAAAATCTATCTATTTAGCACAAGTGATTTTATCGTAGTTTCATTTTTCTGATTATTATACTGAGAGTTTAATAGATTTTTTTTAAAGTGATAACGTGTTATAAATTTATGGTTGCTGGCTGTAAGCAAGAAAAAGTGTCACATTCCGTGGGCAAGCGAGAGCGCGGAACAAGCGATAGATAGACTATCGGCCTTAGCGTTCGGCTTGGATGCATCTATCTCTCTTCCACTGTTATTAGGTAAATTTATCTTCCATAACCAAGTTTTTCCTACACTTAACTGAGAAACTATTACACGTTTAAGTATTTTGATAGTAATTTCAAATTTGTTGATTAAAACTAACGTTAGATGTAAACATTATTAAAATATGGCATAACGGGATACTCTCGTACGAAGTCAGCTACTGGCCGACATGTTTCGACCTCATCCGGAGGTCTTCCTCAGGGCGAATGTGGATCGAGACGCGTGTCCGATTAAATGTAAAGTTCCTATAATGAACATTAAAAACAGTGTCATTCTGGGAGTTGTGAAAAAAGTAAAAACTTGAACATTCGGTTATATATACATACTAGCTGTTGCCCGCGACTTCGTCTGAATAATATATGATAACATGTTATAAATTGATGATCACCGGCTGTAAGCAAGAAAAAGTGTCACATTCCGTGTGCAAGCGAGAGCGCGGAACAAGCGATAGAAGCACGATCGGCCTTAGCGTTTGGCTTGCGACGCATCTATCTCTCTTCTACTGTTATTACGTAAATTTATCTTCCATAACCAAGATTTTCCTACACATAACTGAGAAACTATTACACGTTTAAGTATTTTGATAGGAATTTTGAAATTTGTTGATGAAAACAAACGTTAGATATAAACATTATTAGAATATAGAACAACGGGTTACTCACATACGAAGTCAGCTACTGGCCGACATGTTTCGACCTCTTTCGGAGGTCTTCCTAAGGGCGAATGTGGATCGAGACGCGCGTCTGATGAAATGTAAAGTTCCTATAATGGACATTAAAAACAGTGTCATTCTGGGAGTTATGAAAAAAGTGAAAACTTGAATATTCGGTTATATACATACTAGCTGTTGCCCGCGACTTCGTCCGCGGCAATTTCTGTTATTATGGTTAATTAGTATAGATGAATAATTTTCCCCCGTTTTCAATACATTTTTTATTGATGCTTCGTTCCTATTGGTCGCAGCGTGATGTTTAATAGCCTAAAGCCTTCCCCAATAAATGGACTATCCAACACAAAATGAATTTTCCAATTAGAAACAGTAGTTCCTGAGATTAGCGCGTTTAAACAAACAAACAAACAAACGCTTCAGCTTTATAATATTAGTATAGATTTACAGGTGTCTGTAACTGTAACAGTGTCGCGAGTTCAATGTTTATTTTCTCATCTCAAAAACTGCCCAACTCTAAGAAGTTTTCACTTTTATAAACATGCGAGCGAAGCCGCAGATAAAAGAAAGTAAATAATACATACATACATAGTATCACGTCTTTTTCCCTTGCGGGGTAGACAGAGCCTAGGTCTATAAGACCTAAAGGCCACGTTTAACATGTTGGTGGGCATTAGGTGTAAAACGGAATCAAAATAGTGATGGGTTGCTAGCCACATCGCCTATTAACATGATTCCTCAGATTTTACCCAAGTAAATAAATTTTTGGTCAAAAAAATGAATGTGTATTGTTCTGATGATTCTATTTAGGATATTGATAATGATACATAAAAGGGCGTGAAAATATTTCTTCAGGGTCGGCAACCCGCGAGTGGCACCCCTGGTGTTGCAGGCGTACATAGGCTACGGTAACCGCTTTCCATCAGGTGGGCCGTATGCCTGTTTGCCTACTTAGTAGTATAAAAATAAAGATAAAAATAAATAATATCCTAACTTCCTTACTTCCTAACTAATATTATGAATGCGAAAGTGAGTTTGTTTGTTTGTTTGTTTATTTGTTTGTTTGTTTGTCACGCTTTCACGCCGTAACTACTGAACCGATCATCATGAAATTTTGCACACAAGTTCTCTGGAGTACGGAAAAGACATAGGCTACCTTTTATCCCGGGAAAATGTACTATTCCCGAGGGATCGACATTAACGCGGGCGGAGCCGCGGGCGAAAGCTAGTAATAAATATATTCGGACAAATCACACAGATTGAGCAAGCCCCAAAGGAAGTTCGAGACTTGTGTCATGGGATACTAACTCAACGATACTATATTTTATAACAAATACATATATAGATACACATCCAAGACCCAGGCCAATCTGAAAAAGATCATTTTCCATCTTGACCTGGCCGGGGATCGAACCCGGTCACTCCGTGTTGCAGGCAGGCGTGTTGACCGCTGCGCCACGGAGCTAGTCAAAAAATAATAACGCGGTATTTGGTAGTACCTCTTCAATTATCTAGACCATAGGGTCTCGATAGATGACGCGTCAAACAGTTTGACGCGTCACCTTATCACATTAAATAAATTGATTCGCCTAACATCTTCACCTTTACAACTATTACGCAAATTTAATGTATAGAAAATGGCGTATCGGATTTCATATCTGAGTTATGTGGTTTATATCAGAAGACCAGACTGCGTGGAATCGGTATTAGCATTATATTAATATTTATCAAGTTGTATTTTATTAGTGGGTCGCGAATCCGGATAAAAAGCGTTGTAAGAAATTTTAATTTAGTAACTTTCAATAGTAGTGAGTAATTTAATTGAAATAAAACATTGACAACCTTTGGCGTAGTGGTATCGAAAGTGCTTTGAAACGCAAGGTCCCGCTTTCGATCCCCGGTCAGGTTATGAGGGAAAACGATCATTATCAAATCATCATCAGGTCTTTTTAGGCTCCACTGCAGGAGCATGACCCTCTCTTTACTACTGGAGCCATACTTGGCCAGAGAGAGGATTTCACCTACACTCTCCTCGCTGGCCAGACGGGCCAGCTAAGTTTAGCTTGTATTTCCTCAGTCGCCTCTTACGACATCCATGGGAAGACTAGGAGTGCTCCTATTCTACTCTGCCGGAAACCACACGGCTATTAATTACAACATTATTAATTTACATAATCATCATCAGTTCGTGTAGGTGACACAATCAATCGACCATGCGCACCCTGGTATCGGAGTTCTTCGGAACCGCCTCTAGGCCTCTGACGTGGTTCCTTTAACGACTACCAGATGACAGCCGCGACGAACGGCTTAACGTGCCGTTACATAACAATGAGAAATTTCAATCACTTATATGACATAATTCGTATTAGAACCCCAATCAGTTTAAGCCACTTCATTCATTCATTTCGAGTAGGTGTCACAGTCAATCGACCATGCACACCCTGGTGTCAGAGTTATTCGGAACCGCCTCTCGGCCTCTGACGTGGTTCCTTTAACGACTACCAGATGGCGGCCGGGACCACCGGCTTAACGTGCCTTCCGAAGCACGGAATCATCTTTATTATCAGACAATCAGGCGATTCAAGCCTGCAATGTCCTAACCAAACTGGAAACAACTAAACAAAGTATGCTCCCGGTGGGAATCGAACCCACGACCCCCGGGTCGACAGGCAAACGCCTTAACCACTGGACCACGGAGGCTGAGGAGTTTAAGCCACTAACGTTCCTATATTTCCAGCAGCCTCTATCATTTACCATTTACATAAAGATAACCATGAACCGATCTGACCGATCCCAGCCTAATCAACAAACAATATCTCCCAAACTAATTACCATTCAAACGTCATTTTAGATAATCGACAAAATTATAATCTTGGATACCCAATATTCTAATTAGCTGGATCTGTATTCAGCCTGTGCTTCATATTTGAAATTCCGATGGCCGAATAACATCGGACAAACCTGAATCCGTATTGGAAATTAACAATTTTAATTAAAACGTTAGGTTTTTAAACGTGAAGTGATTTGTAAAATGCGAATTTGCGATTTAGGAGTATCATATTTTTTATGTTAAATCGATAAAACGTTTTCACTCAAGATTTGTTTGTTGACAACAGCATTCAGTTTTTTGTTTCTGTTTTGTTTTCGTGTGTTTAAATGACCAATATTGGTGTCAGATTTTCTAGGTGCGAACGAAAAACGTCGCTACTTCGCAAGCCATTAGGCTAGGCAGAACAAAAAAAGATAAAAAGTCTTAATATTTACATATTTATATTTTTATTTTAATAATAACATATTCTAGGGGGCGACCTCTGAAATGTAAATATAAATATTGTCATGTGAGAATTATTGCTTTAGACGTAAAAATTACAAAGCTATCGAAGAAAAAATTGTTTAGATAATAACATATAACTATATATTTTTTTTTAAAATTTCATATGTATCTGTTTCAAATTCTAACAAGGGGACGATCTTGTTCAAGGATCGCCCTAAATTAAACAAATACTTTTGATATATTTAATTAATTCAGCGCATAGTACTAGTGATTTGAATACACGTCAATTTTTACAATTTCGTGCAGTACCGTCTTAAGGTATCTATAAATATAAATAAATAAATAAATAAATATATACAGACAAATCACACAGATTGAGCTAGCCCCAAAGTAAGTTCGAGACTTGTGTTATGGGATACTAACTCAACGATACTATATTTTATAACAAATACATATATAGATAAACATCCAAGACCCAGGCCAATCTGAAAAAGACCATTTTCCATCTTGACCTGGCCGGGGATCGAACCTGGGCACTCCGCGTCGCAGGCTGACGTGATAACCACTGCACCACGGAGCTGTCTAACATAGCAGACTGCCAATAATGATGACAGCCGGAACCAACGGCTTTATGTGTTCCGTGGTCACTCGTCCGAGTGGAGACTGCTCCCGAGTTACTTTACTTGAGTAAGAGTTAATAATGCAGACGCCCATTGGGTCGTCGAACTCCTCCAAATCAAAGGTTGTTGTCAGGTTGTGAGAATGTGTGTCATAGCAAAATTGTGCGAAAACACGTTTCATAACTTACCATACCTCAGCTATGAAACGTGTTTAGAATATGGACCCCTCTTGGACTCTAAGGAGACGTATCATTAGCTACTCTGCGATATTTCGTTTAATAGATTTCAATATTATTTATGCCTAAATACGGCCATATACTGGGAGTACAGAAGTTCGGAAGTGTTTCGCACTCATCATGCTCAAGTGTATGAGTTGAACATTCATTAAGTAAATAAATATATACGGACAAATCACACAGATTGAGCTAGCCCCAAAGTAAGTTCGAGACTTGTGTTATGGGATAATAACTCAACGATACTATATTTTATAACAAATACATATATAGATACACATCCAAGACCCAGGCCAATCTAAAAAAGGTCATTTTCCATCTTGACCTGGCCGGGGATCGAACCCGGTCACTCCGTGTCGCAGGCAGGCGTGTTGACCGCTGCGCCACGGAGCTATTCAAACTATTCGTATGTAAGCAACCTTTGAGTATTAGGCCATAAGAGTCTGTGTGAGCTATACTGGTTGCTCACAGGGACTTTGGAGTCTCTTATGTCTCACAGTCAGACGCTTCGGTACAACCACCGAGCAAACCTGTGACGCATCCCAACGTAGAAACACTGTCTTAAGGCATCTGAGGTAGCTTAATGACCACGTGATATTCTGTGACTGCCAAACAGGCATACACTTTTAAAAAACCGGCCAAGTGTAAGTCGGACTCGCATACGATGGGTTCCGTACCGTTATCTATAATAAGTTCAAAATTATAAAACATCATAAAATAAAAAATATTTATATTTTATGATGTTTAAATAAAAATATTTTTATTTTATGACTGTAACTAGCAATTTACGCTTTTCGCAATTTTTCCTTTATCTGAAGACATTGCTTCGTATCAAATTAGAAAATTCTGAGTTCACGGGAAGTACTCTGTAGGTTTTAATTCCCTTGCGATTGTCGAAAATTTTCGGCATAAACGGCTGTATCTTTTTAGGCTTAGAAGTTTGATTTTTTGACAGCTCCCAGAGAGTGTAGACCGGAAAGTTTGATACGAATTACAGCTTGATATCTCCTCGCAGTCCTGAGAAAAAAGTTCTTGCAAGACAGACAGACGGACAATATAGAGTGATCCTATAAAGGTACCGTTCTTTTTCTTGTTGTTTTGAGGTATGGAACCCTAAAAACATTACCTTACAGAAGTCCAACACTAGAAATATCATGGCACGAAGCTAGCACGAAGCTATCCTATCTTGAAGTAATTCACATTCTTTTTCGCATTTACAAACTTTTCATTTTAGTACTTTTCATTTTAATACTTTTCATTTTAATACTTTTCATTTTAGTACTTTTTATTTTAGTACTTTTCAGGACATCTCACCTGTAAACGAAAATTCTACTGTTCATCATTTCGTGTAGGTGACGCGGTCAATCGACCATGCACACCCTAGTGTCAGAGTTTTTCGGAACCGACTCTCTGACGTGGTTCCTTTAATGACTACCAGATGGCAGCCGGGACAACGCCGCTTACCGTGCCTTCCGATGCACGGAATCATCTTTATTATCAGAAAATCAGGTGACTCAAGCCTGCAATGTCCTAACCAAACTAGAAACAACTAAACAAAGTATGCTCTCCGTGGGAATCGAACCCACAACCCCCGGGTCTACAGGCAAACCGCTAGACAACGGAGGCAGTAAAATTTTCTATTGCGTCTAGTTCGTGAATAATTTAAAACTATTTGCGAAGAGAAGTTTATCTACTTATAATTGTATTCAAAACCTATATTTCTTGCCGCGACATAAAACAAGTGTGAAACTCGTTGAACTCACAACTTTTTGCCGTAAAACAAACTTTCGCACTGCATAATGAAATGTCAAAACACGTTTCAAAGTTATTTTAACTACTGAAGTATTTTCTAAATAGTATTAAAGATTAGATTTACTTTGTTAGTTGTATTTTAATTTATCCTAATCCTAACTCATATTATAAATGCGAAAGTGAGCTTGTTTGTTACGCTTTCATGTTGTAACTACTGAACCAATCATCATAAAATTTTGCATATACGTTATCTGGGGTACGGAAAAGGACATAGAGCACATTTTATCCCGGGAAAAGGTATTGTTCCCAAGGGATCGACATTGACGTAGGCGGAGCCGTGGGCGAAAGCTAGTTTTAGATAATTTTTTTATATTAAATGGTCAATTCCATTTAAAAAAAAATAATATATTGATTTAACATATCTTCCATTCTGATCTCTTCCCGCGCAGATCGTTAAAGCCGACCGAGACAATGGGTAAAAACTAAGGAATCATGTTAGTAGGCGATGCGGCTAGCAACCCATCACTATTTTGATTCCGTTTTCCACCTAAAGCCCAACAACACGCTAAACGTGGCTTTTAGGTTTAAAGACCTGGGCTCTGTCTATCCCGCAAGGGAATAAGACGTGATAGTATGAATAAATGATGAATAAATGAATGAATATATTATTGTCACAATTGTAAATGGCTTAGATAGCTCATTAGGATTCAAAGACTTTAAGTAAGTTTGTATAGAAAAAAGAAAATTTCTCAAATAACTTGTAAGCAAAAGCCAATGCTGAATATTTCCTTGGCTTCTATAACTGAAATCGATTAATTCGTTCCTTAACTTGATGAAGGCCAGAGTGGAACAATGGCTTAACAAATACCCGCCAACACCAAACCAGATACCGCCTGCTGAGAAACTACCACCGGGTGACAATTTGCCCTGGCCAGTCTAGAAGTTTTTAAATAGACTGCGGGCTGGTGTTGGTAGATGCCATGAAAATAGAGTCAGGTGGGGATTCTCCAACAATAGTGAGTGCGACTGTGGTGTTATCCAATCTATGGGTCACCTCTTGGTGTGCCCAGAAAGCCCAACTTCTTTGCTCTCAACAAGATCTGAATGAGGCAAACGAACGGGTAATTACGGTGGTAAAGCACTGGTCGAAACATATTTAATGTGAACGCAAAGCCATTTTACGACTCGATAGAAAGAGAACTGGTCTTTCTTCATCATCATCAGGTCCATTTTAGTCTTCACTACAGGAACACGACCCTCTCTGTACTGCTAGAGCCATACTTGGCCAGAGCAGTCAGAGGACTTGGCCTACACTCTACTGCTCTCCACGCTGACCAGACGGGTCGGAGAGGTCTCACATATGTTTATAAGCTTTGTTTATTTCCTAAGTCGCCTTCTACGACATCCACTTGAAGATTTAGAGTGGTCCTATTCTACTCTGCCCGATACCACACGGCTTCAATGGACAAATGGAAATGTAAGTATGACTTAATCAAAATACTTTATATATAACTTTTGTTTCTGTCATAAAGTATTTTATTTTTTAATATTTTAATAATATTTGTCAATTAAATGTATGAATATATCTATGTCCAGTTACTAAAATTAACTCTATTTTACAAACCTGGCCTAGTTTTGGGGGTTAAGACAAATATTTTACAGCTGATTGTCTAATAAAAGAAAATTACTCTTTCATAACAATATGATAATTCCACCCAATTGCTTATGAAATAAGACTTGTTTTCCAAAACAAGGTCGGATTCAAAAATGGAATTCAACCCTTCCTACTGAAATATTCAGTGGCCTCACCGCATCGAACTACAAGAAGCGCTCTAATGATAAATTCAAATCTCGATTCTCTGGGGAACAAAGCAATCAGACGCCGAACAAAGGTTGTGCCAGCCGCCCGCGGCACAACTTCGACATACAAAGTTGTGAAAAGAGCGATGTGACTTTGGTAGGGAGTTCGTTTGTAGTTTATTAAGTTTGATGTTTATGGGCTAAATTGAATTTAATTATGGATCGTTACTGTTCGGATCGGATTTAATTAACGAGGCGAAGTTAACGGATTGAAGACGGATGGAGTTGAAGTGATATTAAGAGCTGAGTTTACGGTGTACTTTGACGTAGGCGCGTCGCGATGGAAGTTTGTCTTATTGTGTTATTTTCGACTGCTAGCACGAAATTTGGGGAGTCTTGAACAACAATCATTATGTGATTTTATAATACCTAAATTGTTTTACTTAAGTCCGTACATATCTTTTTAGAAATTGTAAACAAATTTCAAGATTGGGAAATGTGTTTTATTACATAAATATATACGGTCTAATCACACAATTTCTCTAACTATTACGGTTCAATGGTATATCCATTGAACCGTTGCCCTGTGACATACGGACGGACAGACTTTGGAGGCTTAGTAATAGGATCCCATTTTTACCCTTAGGATATGGAAGCCTATGAAAATGATAAGTTTCAAACCCCACGTGAATTTTCGCGAAAGGGGAAAGTTATAATAAAATATCGCTTCATGAGCCACAGATTGTAAAGAAATTATCCCAGCCTGCCGGGTTAGTGGCTTTATCGAGCGGTTTCTTTTCCTCCGAAAAATATGTTTGTTTGCTTGTTTTTGTGTAAGTCTTGTCACGTATGGTGGCCAATACTGGTGTCAGATATTTCAAACTGTCAAAAAGCATGAGACATGGTTAACGATTGCAATATAATGAATAAAGTTGATACCAACTGCTTATCGTGCCTTCCGATGCAGGGAGAGCTAATAAACTGTTTGTGTCACCTATCCTTGTGGAGATCACACTGGGGGTTGCTTTACATGCGTAAGCTCCAATAAAGCGAGCACCGACTGAGTAATTTAGTTCCTCTGAATAATAATACGAGTCAGACTAAAGCGCAATGCGAAAAATAACCTACTCACAAGTACTTTTCAAACAGAATTCCCTAATTTGAAGGTTAAAATTACCATGACAAGTACGTGTTCACGTCAACGTATAAAAGGTGTCTCAGTATTGAAAGAAGCCTTAATGTGCTTTCAGAAAGTTCCGCACGTGAGCTGGTTGTAAATAATCACACGTTTCCAATGTTTAAACATGTGACTTGGGAATAGACTTCATTGACTCATTTCGAGTAGGTGACACGGTCAATCGACCATGCACACCCTGGTGTCAGAGTTTTTCGGGACCTCCTCTAGGCCTCTGACGTGGTTAACGACTACCAGATAGCTGCCGGGACCAACGGCTTAACGTGTCTTCCGAATCACTAGACGATATACTCATATGTTTTTGTATTCTTAATAATCTATATTTAGAATTTTAGGTTAGGGCCTGTCTTACTGTCTGTGTCGGTATCGAAAGCAAACTTACTCGCGGCGAACACTTCGAAAAAAGAGAGAATTTGAATCGTATGTCCAGAGCCTCAAGGATAAAATTGACTTGCAATGAATTCTGTAGGTATCTAAACAAAAAGGTGCTGCGTTCAGACGCGAGTTAAATTACACCGTATCGCTAACTATATTGAGTTGATATTTCTTTGATTGCCTTTGCGTAGTGCGTCATCTGTATGTAAGTACTAGTATTATTCTGTGGTTAGGGGTGTCATCCTCTACTACTTCGCAATTGGTGGTTAAAGGTTTGGCAACGCGCACGCGCCCTGCCTGCCGAGCTGATACTTCATCATCACCAGGTCTTTTTAGTCTCCACTGCAGGAGCATGACCCTCTCTGTGCTAATGGAGCCATACTTGGCCAGAGCAGACAGAAGATTTGAACTACACTCTCCTGGCTGGCCAGACGGGTTGGAGGGGTCTCATTGATGTTTATGAGCTTTGTTTAGCTTGTATTTCCTAAGTCGCCTATACCTCCATGTGAAGACTTGGAGTGGTCCTATTGTACACTTGACACCACACGACACCTAATACTTGCTTTTCCCCTATTTATCCGCGTGAGTAGTACCCAATACCTTTATTACCTTCCCATATAAATGGTCCCGATGGGCAGCAGCATCGGAAGCAAAAGAAGCTGGAGTGAGCTCGTTGAAAAAATGTCTTTATTAAAAATCCTACATATACCCATACGTAGGGAATCAATCGACACATTCTTCGTTTTGAATTTGCTTCCAGGACACAGAAGACTTTGATCGATAAGTCAAACCAGCAAATCAATTATAAATATAAAAAAATAATACAAATAAAAAGTTATTTAACTTGTCTCACAGCTAATATTATAAATATGAATAAATTATGGAGATCTTCATCAGACATCTGCGCTAATCTTTCCAGTAAAAAGAATTTACATTTGGAAGGTCGTTATTTACTGGTTAGACAAGGTCATCGACTGGTTTCTAGGAAGTCGTTTAAAGGTGAACTCTCACCACGTATTATGAAACGATTTGATTATATGCTATGGTTTAGTAGGATAGCTAGGTAGGGTTAGTAGGTTGGTACATTTTTATACATTGTTTGTATAGGGATCCGTTTTTTTCTTTTGAGGTACAAAAGGAAAAAACGGAATCCTTATACTCACGGATCACTTGGTTGTCCATCTGTTTGTCTGTCTATCTGTCAAGACCCTATTCCTCAGGAACGCGTAGAGGTATTAAGCTGAAATTCATATCAAACACTCAGGTCTACTGTACCTTAGAGCTGTGAAAAAATCTAACTTCTTAGCCAGCAATAGTTTGCATGAACTAACTGGTGGCGGAAGCACGCAAAGTAAATTGTCTCAAAGTAAATGTAGCTTTGACTTCCGCAAAGACACACCTGAATCTATTAACTTTCTTAGCCAATGTAATCAAAAGATACAGCTGGTTATGCCGCAAATTTTCGAGTATTTTTGACATTCGCAGGGGCATCAAAACCTACAGGATACTTCACATGAACTCAGAATCTTGAAATTTGTTACGAAATAAGGTCTTATAGCACAGATAAAGGAAAAATTATGAAAAACACAAAATTTTAGTTACGTCATATAATCAAAACCGAGTCCCCTTTTCACTTGTATGGTAGATAGGTAACCTAAAAAAAATGTTTTTCAAAATTGTATTTTACTTTTTTTTCGGTATGATTAATATACATATCCATACCAAATTACAGCTCTCTAGTACTTATAGTCTCTGAGTAAAACCGCGGACGGACAGACGGACAGACATGGCGAAACTAAGCGTTCCTTGTTTACTACGAAACCCTAAAAAAGGCGTAGAAAAAATATTCCCTAGAAGCAAGTTCCCGTTTTCAGATTAATATTTATTGATTATTCGTAAATACCTTAAGATATGACAATATGAACTTATCCTTATAGCAATAAAAATATTTATTTTAACTAAAATCTAAACGCAAGTTAATAGCTTAGCAAATACGCCCACATGATATGCATAATTTAAAATAATAATATGCATATTTTGTTTTATCAATATTTAGACATCGCACTTTAATTGTTGGCAAATATTTTATTTGGCACGATGATGTTATATAACTCCTCCTCATCGAAGTTTTTCCCTTAGTTTTATCAAACACATATACATAAAGTATATTTGGCTTAAACTTGGCACGAACGCCTCGTAATTTTGTATATACCTTGGCTAAAAGAAAGATGCTGCCAGCCTTCTGGGCATCCTACCGTGAGGCAACGATCTACCCGGACTAATTTATAAGTAAATATATATTAATTTTTATTTATTTTTAGTTGTAGCATTAGTTTAGTTATTTTGAGTCTAAATTGTATATACACGGTGAAATTTTGATCGTTCTGGATCCATTGAGGGGTGATTCAGTCCGTCGATATGAACAACTTTTCCTATAGGAACAATGCTGGGAACTCAAAAAAAAATGGGCAGTTCCATACAAAAAATTTCGGCCGTCCGATCAATTTGTATAGAAGCGTCAAAAAAAAGAGTTCCCAGCATTGGTCCCATAGGAAAAATTGTTCATATCGACGGGCTGAATCACCCCTCAACGGGTCCAGAACGATTAACATTTCATCATGATATTTAAATAAATAATTTTGTATATTATGATTATTATATAGCGTGATTTTGAACCCCCTAGCTATATTGAAATCTTGGAATCAGAATCCCTAATGGAATACAGAATTCCAAGAAAAAAAGGTAAAAACCGATAAAAAAAAAATTGGCTTTCCATAGAAATTCGTCCAGCTGATCGGCGACTTTGTATGGGAAACCCTAATTTTTTTTTTGATTTTCAGCTTTTTTTCTTGCAGTTCTATATTTTATTAGGGATTCTGATTCTGAGATTTCAATAAAGCTAGGGGGTTCAAAATCACGTTGTATGTAGCACATTCTGTACATGATATTTTAAAGATGACATTCTTCTTTAATTTCATTAATATATTTATTTAATATAACATTATTTTTGACGTGATTACGTCTTATTAATCGATCGCCGGCTGCACGCACGAAAAAGTGTCACGTTCCGTGTGCAAGCGAGAGCCCGGAACAAGCGATAGAAAGGCACGATCGACTTGTGTGTAACGCATCTATTTATCTTCCACCGTTATTACGTCAAATTAGCGTTCGCAAACCGATTTTACTGGCAACCATTTTATATTTAAACTAGCTGTTGCCCGCGACTTCGTCCGCGGCAATTTCTGTTATTATGATTAATTAGTATAGAATAGATGAATAATATTCCCCCGTTTTCAAAACATTTTTTATTGATGCTTCGCTCGTATTGGTCGCAGCGTGATATTTTACACCCTAAAGTCTTCCTCAATAAATGTACCATTCAACACAAAAATAATTTTCCTATTTGAACCAGTAGTTCCTGAGATTAGCACGTACAAACAAACAAACTCTTTAGCTTTATAATATTAGTGTAGATTAGTATAGAAATAACCTCATACTATGTTAACACAACTCTCGTCTCCATAATTAGCCACCAATATAAACAACATCACCAATAGCCATTTATTTTACAGCCTGGTAAGCTTATATTAAGTGCTTATTAAGGTCCATAAAGAAATAGAACTTTATAGGTCCGCTTTGGAAGCGGCATTAAACTTAGCCATAAGTAAATTTTTGACGTCAACAATTGTTGAGAAGTGAAATATGACAATCAATAAGTGTTTAAAGAAACCTATCTATACTAATATTATAAAGCTAAAGAGTTTGTTTGTTTGTACGTGCTAATCTCAGGAACTACTGGTTCAAATAGGAAAATTATTTTTGTGTTGAATGGTACATTTATTGAGGAAGACTTTAGGGTGTAAAATATCACGCTGCGACCAATACGAGCGAAGCATCAATAAAAAATGTTTTGAAAACGGGGGAATATTATTCATCTATTCTATACTAATTAATCATAATAACAGAAATTGCCGCGGACGAAGTCGCGGGCAACAGCTAGTAATATTATAAGCAGTATAATCTCATGGGATAAATATTATATTACACGGTCAATCGACCATGTACACCCTGGTGTCAGAGTTCTTCGAAACCGCCTCTTGGCCTCTGACGTGGTTCCTTTAACGACTACCAGATGGCAGCCGGGACTAACGGCTTAACGTGCCTTCCGAAGCACAGAATCATCTTCATTATCAGACAATCAGGTGATTCAAGCCTGCAATGTCTAATGTATAATGAATCCTAATCCTAACTAATATTATAAATGCGAAAGTGAGTTTGTTTGTTTGTTTGTTTGTTACGCTTTCACGTTGTAACTACTGAACAAATCATCATGAAATTTTGCATACACGTTATCTGGGGTACGGAGAAGGACATAGGGTACATTTTATCCCGGGAAAAAGTTCCCGAGGGATCGACATTGACGCGGGCGGAGCCGCGGGCGAAAGCTAGTTTAAATATAAAATGGTTGCCAGTAAAATCGGTTTGCGAACGCTAATTTGACGTAATAACGGTGGAAGATAAATAGATGCGTTACACACAAGTCGATCGTGCCTTTCTATCGCTTGTTCCGGGCTCTCGCTTGCACACGGAACGTGACACTTTTTCGTGCGTGCAGCCGGCGATCGATTAATAAGACGTAATCACGTCAAAAATAATGTTATATTAAATAAATATATTAATGAAATTAAAGAAGAATGTCATCTTTAAAATATCATGTACAGAATGTGCTACATACAACGTGATTTTGAACCCCCTAGCTTTATTGAAATCTCAGAATCAGAATCCCTAATAAAATATAGAACTGCAAGAAAAAAAGCTGAAAATCAAAAAAAAAATTAGGGTTTCCCATACAAAGTCGCCGATCAGCTGGACGAATTTCTATGGAAAGCCAATTTTTTTTTTATCGGTTTTTACCTTTTTTTCTTGGAATTCTGTATTCCATTAGGGATTCTGATTCCAAGATTTCAATATAGCTAGGGGGTTCAAAATCACGCTATATAATAATCATAATATACAAAATTATTTATTTAAATATCATGATGAAATGTTAATCGTTCTGGACCCGTTGAGGGGTGATTCAGCCCGTCGATATGAACAATTTTTCCTATGGGACCAATGCTGGGAACTCTTTTTTTTGACGCTTCTATACAAATTGATCGGACGGCCGAAATTTTTTGTATGGAACTGCCCATTTTTTTTTGAGTTCCCAGCATTGTTCCTATAGGAAAAGTTGTTCATATCGACGGACTGAATCACCCCTCAATGGATCCAGAACGATCAAAATTTCACCGTGTATATACAATTTAGACTCAAAATAACTAAACTAATGCTACAACTAAAAATAAATAAAAATTAATATATATTTACTTATAAATTAGTCCGGGTAGATCGTTGCCTCACGGTAGGATGCCCAGAAGGCTGGCAGCATCTTTCTTTTAGCCAAGGTATATACAAAATTACGAGGCGTTCGTGCCAAGTTTAAGCCAAATATACTTTATGTATATGTGTTTGATAAAACTAAGGGAAAAACTTCGATGAGGAGGAGTTATATAACATCATCGTGCCAAATAAAATATTTGCCAACAATTAAAGTGCGATGTCTAAATATTGATAAAACAAAATATGCATATTATTATTTTAAATTATGCATATCATGTGGGCGTATTTGCTAAGCTATTAACTTGCGTTTAGATTTTAGTTAAAATAAATATTTTTATTGCTATAAGGATAAGTTCATATTGTCATATCTTAAGGTATTTACGAATAATCAATAAATATTAATCTGAAAACGGGAACTTGCTTCTAGGGAATATTTTTTCTACGCCTTTTTTAGGGTTTCGTAGTAAACAAGGAACGCTTAGTTTCGCCATGTCTGTCCGTCTGTCCGTCCGCGGTTTTACTCAGAGACTATAAGTACTAGAGAGCTGTAATTTGGTATGGATATGTATATTAATCATACCGAAAAAAAAGTAAAATACAATTTTGAAAAACATTTTTTTTAGGTTACCTATCTACCATACAAGTGAAAAGGGGACTCGGTTTTGATTATATGACGTAACTAAAATTTTGTGTTTTTCATAATTTTTCCTTTATCTGTGCTATAAGACCTTATTTCGTAACAAATTTCAAGATTCTGAGTTCATGTGAAGTATCCTGTAGGTTTTGATGCCCCTGCGAATGTCAAAAATACTCGAAAATTTGCGGCATAACCAGCTGTATCTTTTGATTACATTGGCTAAGAAAGTTAATAGATTCAGGTGTGTCTTTGCGGAAGTCAAAGCTACATTTACTTTGAGACAATTTACTTTGCGTGCTTCCGCCACCAGTTAGTTCATGCAAACTATTGCTGGCTAAGAAGTTAGATTTTTTCACAGCTCTAAGGTACAGTAGACCTGAGTGTTTGATATGAATTTCAGCTTAATACCTCTACGCGTTCCTGAGGAATAGGGTCTTGACAGATAGACAGACAAACAGATGGACAACCAAGTGATCCGTGAGTATAAGGATTCCGTTTTTTCCTTTTGTACCTCAAAAGAAAAAAACGGATCCCTATACAAACAATGTATAAAAATGTACCAACCTACTAACCCTACCTAGCTATCCTACTAAACCATAGCATATAATCAAATCGTTTCATAATACGTGGTGAGAGTTCACCTTTAAACGACTTCCTAGAAACCAGTCGATGACCTTGTCTAACCAGTAAATAACGACCTTCCAAATGTAAATTCTTTTTACTGGAAAGATTAGCGCAGATGTCTGATGAAGATCTCCATAATTTATTCATATTTATAATATTAGCTGTGAGACAAGTTAAATAACTTTTTATTTGTATTATTTTTTTATATTTATAATTGATTTGCTGGTTTGACTTATCGATCAAAGTCTTCTGTGTCCTGGAAGCAAATTCAAAACGAAGAATGTGTCGATTGATTCCCTACGTATGGGTATATGTAGGATTTTTAATAAAGACATTTTTTCAACGAGCTCACTCCAGCTTCTTTTGCTTCCGATGCTGCTGCCCATCGGGACCATTTATATGGGAAGGTAATAAAGGTATTGGGTACTACTCACGCGGATAAATAGGGGAAAAGCAAGTATTAGGTGTCGTGTGGTGTCAAGTGTACAATAGGATCACTCCAAGTCTTCACATGGAGGTATAGGCGACTTAGGAAATACAAGCTAAACAAAGCTCATAAACATCAATGAGACCCCTCCAACCCGTCTGGCCAGCCAGGAGAGTGTAGTTCAAATCTTCTGTCTGCTCTGGCCAAGTATGGCTCCATTAGCACAGAGAGGGTCATGCTCCTGCAGTGGAGACTAAAAAGACCTGGTGATGATGAAGTATCAGCTCGGCAGGCAGGGCGCGTGCGCGTTGCCAAACCTTTAACCACCAATTGCGAAGTAGTAGAGGATGACACCCCTAACCACAGAATAATACTAGTACTTACATACAGATGACGCACTACGCAAAGGCAATCAAAGAAATATCAACTCAATATAGTTAGCGATACGGTGTAATTTAACTCGCGTCTGAACGCAGCACCTTTTTGTTTAGATACCTACAGAATTCATTGCAAGTCAATTTTATCCTTGAGGCTCTGGACATACGATTCAAATTCTCTCTTTTTTCGAAGTGTTCGCCGCGAGTAAGTTTGCTTTCGATACCGACACAGACAGTAAGACAGGCCCTAACCTAAAATTCTAAATATAGATTATTAAGAATACAAAAACATATGAGTATATCGTCTAGTGATTCGGAAGACACGTTAAGCCGTTGGTCCCGGCAGCTATCTGGTAGTCGTTAACCACGTCAGAGGCCTAGAGGAGGTCCCGAAAAACTCTGACACCAGGGTGTGCATGGTCGATTGACCGTGTCACCTACTCGAAATGAGTCAATGAAGTCTATTCCCAAGTCACATGTTTAAACATTGGAAACGTGTGATTATTTACAACCAGCTCACGTGCGGAACTTTCTGAAAGCACATTAAGGCTTCTTTCAATACTGAGACACCTTTTATACGTTGACGTGAACACGTACTTGTCATGGTAATTTTAACCTTCAAATTAGGGAATTCTGTTTGAAAAGTACTTGTGAGTAGGTTATTTTTCGCATTGCGCTTTAGTCTGACTCGTATTATTATTCAGAGGAACTAAATTACTCAGTCGGTGCTCGCTTTATTGGAGCTTACGCATGTAAAGCAACCCCCAGTGTGATCTCCACAAGGATAGGTGACACAAACAGTTTATTAGCTCTCCCTGCATCGGAAGGCACGATAAGCAGTTGGTATCAACTTTATTCATTATATTGCAATCGTTAACCATGTCTCATGCTTTTTGACAGTTTGAAATATCTGACACCAGTATTGGCCACCATACGTGACAAGACTTACACAAAAACAAGCAAACAAACATATTTTTCGGAGGAAAAGAAACCGCTCGATAAAGCCACTAACCCGGCAGGCTGGGATAATTTCTTTACAATCTGTGGCTCATGAAGCGATATTTTATTATAACTTTCCCCTTTCGCGAAAATTCACGTGGGGTTTGAAACTTATCATTTTCATAGGCTTCCATATCCTAAGGGTAAAAATGGGATCCTATTACTAAGCCTCCAAAGTCTGTCCGTCCGTATGTCACAGGGCAACGGTTCAATGGATATACCATTGAACCGTAATAGTTAGAGAAATTGTGTGATTAGACCGTATATATTTATGTAATAAAACACATTTCCCAATCTTGAAATTTGTTTACAATTTCTAAAAAGATATGTACGGACTTAAGTAAAACAATTTAGGTATTATAAAATCACATAATGATTGTTGTTCAAGACTCCCCAAATTTCGTGCTAGCAGTCGAAAATAACACAATAAGACAAACTTCCATCGCGACGCGCCTACGTCAAAGTACACCGTAAACTCAGCTCTTAATATCACTTCAACTCCATCCGTCTTCAATCCGTTAACTTCGCCTCGTTAATTAAATCCGATCCGAACAGTAACGATCCATAATTAAATTCAATTTAGCCCATAAACATCAAACTTAATAAACTACAAACGAACTCTTTGAATGCGCTAATATTTATTTATTTATTTAACCACATACAGCGTGTTATTACAGGCTAAACCTAATGCAACTACGCTGCAACATCTTTTAATTTAGGTACATAGAATAAGGTCATATCCGTGAATTTTTCTAACGAACAATTGAACATGTCAATACTATCACTAAGAGTATTTAACAAAGATAAAGCTCTTGGTATTGGAGCACGGAGCAGCATATAAGGAACTACTAGTTTAAATTGGTAAATTCTTTTTGTGTTGGATAGTCCATTTATTGAGGAAGGCTTTGGGCAATAAAACATCACGCTGTGCCCAATAGGAGCGAAGCATCAATAAAAACGTTTTGAATACGGGGGAAAATTATTCACCTATACTGATAAAAAAACTAATTAATCATAATAACAGAAATTGCCGCGGACGAAGTCGCGGGCAACAGTTAGTTGTGAGATAAAGCTAGGCTTCATGCTTTGTTCTTTATATTTATGATCTCTGTTACTTTCTATTCCCACTTCAATATTTACTTCATATGTCTTAGTATTCGTTACATTACTCATCTCTTTTTAAAAGTTTTTTTTTAGTTTCACCTGCCCCGTTGTTTGTCGGGTCTAAATTTGATCCACTTCCCGGTTACCAATTGAGCTGAATATTGGATGCATGTGTAAATCGGATGACAATACAATATTATGGAATCGTTGCGCTGGTCTTATGATGGAATCGGAAGGTGGCCATAGGAACTCTTTAAGAAATCGAGGTACTCCAATCGTGTTTGGGCTCATTTGATTTGTCTTGGAAAGTTCTTTACAGTGTGGATTCGTTTATGATAAAATCTTGTCACAATTTTTTTTTTTTTTTTTTTGTAAAAAGCCTGTTTAGTGTGAATATGTATATTTGACAGCATACATACTAATAATTACTAAAAACCTTAATCTTTGCAAAAATCACACAATCGATAGCACCTTAACTAGCTTCATTTTTTTTTTTTTTTTTACCAAAATATTTATTGATAAGTACACCATATACATGTTACTTATAATTATGAACTAAAACTTAGGATATAGAACATTTATCAACACATTATAAGTTGGATCGAGAGTACTCAAAGAGCGGAAGGAAACCAATCCAAACTAGGTTGAACCTGTATCTTGGTGGACCTCCCGCACCGCAAGCCCCCCAATCATATCTTCTTAATGTGAATACGATACAAAGTATACATTATACATGGGTACTTTAACTAGGAAAGATAATGTGGTTCCTTTATTTCCCAAACTAGACTAATCTGTTATTTGGGAATAAGAATATTTGAAGTAAATATAGGATATAGTACTAAACGAGTTATACAAATTTACATGTGTGTATCTATTGAATGAGCGTGTGTTTCTGTGCAAATTACAGGCAAAAGAAAAGAAAAATCCATACTCCATACCATCACTATCAAAGCGAAAGTAACTCTGTGCGTCTGTCGTTCTGTCCTTCTGTCCGTTTGTCTGTATTTCAGAACTATCAACAGCGCTTTTATAGAGCCGGCTATTAAATTAGGGATTGTTTGTGATGCTGACCTATTACCGAGACGAGAATGTCAAATTATAATGTGGTCAGTTTGTGAGAGGAAGCTATGTAAACTTTATTTATCATCATCATCATTCCAGCCGTAACTCCGACAAAGACCTCTCCCAAGGACTCTTCGTTCCATGGGAGGTTATTGCCATACTCACCACGTTTTGAAGGCTGATTGGCTAGCGCAGTTTCTTTGGCTTCCTGTGCTTCTTTTGCTTGTGATTTTTAAGCTGTCCCCAGCTTAAAAATCACAAGCAAAAGGAATAGGATAGGAATTTGTTGGGGGAACGTATTTTGATACTATTCACTCGGATGAATGGGGGAAAAGCAAGTAGAGGCTCGGGAGACCAGGTGCGTGTACCCGATGCCATAGGTACCTGCAACTACCGGACAGCCAGTCGAGGATGACACCCCTGACGTGTATACTTAGTATAATGTTAATATACTGTGGAACAGATGTTTTACTTTCTAACTTCTGAGATGACCCCAAAGTATTTTTTTTTCTTACATTTCTTTTTCTTGTCTATCTTGATTAGGGCCAGTCACAAATTCGTCAGGGTCCAGTACTGCCATTTCAAATATATTGTTTTATAAAAAAAGGTTTTTATATTTTGGCAAAGGACGTTCGTTGTCGATCGTGATTAATACCAATCTTCAAAATATTACTAGTCCTTTAATTTCTTATGCTACTTGTATGAAAAATATTTACATAGTTCGATTTGATATAATTATAATGTGTATATTAATTCTCTTCTATGCAGGTCTGGGAGAAAAGAAAAAAACGCGGAATGTGCCAGCTGCTTTTCCTCCCGCGCAGATCGTCAAAGCCGATCGAGGGATTGGGCTAAAATTTGCGGAATCATGTCAATAGGCGATACGGCTAGCAACCCATTACTATTTGATTCCGTTTTCCATCTACACGCCCTCCAATATGCTAATGTGGCCATAAGGTCTTACAGACCTAGGCTCTGTCTATCCCTCAAGAGAAAAAGACGTGATACTATGTATGTATGTATAATAATGTATTAGCACTGTGTTCAGCGACTAAGCGAATGGAATTTCGGTGGAGTTTAAAACGTATCGTTCATTAAATTCACTTTTTATAGGGCCGGCTATAAAATAATGAGTTGTTTGTGATGCCGACTAATTTCGGGGCGAGAGTGGCATCAAGTTATTATGAAGCCATTTTGCGAGATGAAGCTGGAATTATTTACTGGAATTAAGTGATTTTAATGAGTTGTGGTTTTGCATTTCAATTTACTTTCTATATTAACATGTAATATTTATTCCAATTCTTGTAACGAAGCGATTACTTTTTATATCAAAATAAGGAAAAAACTTACTTTTGGGAAATTAACGAAATGATTAATAAATTTCGTTCATACTCAATTTTTGGCACTCATCATTTCGAGTAGGTGTCACGGTCAATCAACCATGCACACCCTGGTGTCAGAGTTCTTCGGAACCGCCTCTCGGCCTCTGACGTGGTTCCTTTAACGACTACCAGATGGCAGCCGGGACCACCGGCTTAACGTGCCTTCCGAAGCACGGAATCATCTTTATTATCAGACAATCAGGTGAATGAAGCCTGCAATGTCCTAACCAAACTGGAAACAACTTAACAAAGTATACTTCCGGTGGGAATCGAACACACGACCCCCGGGTCAACAGGCATACGCCTAAACCACTGGACCACGGAGGCTGTTAATAGTGGCACTAAATAGTGTTTATTCTTTTTCTTTTATGGATGTGGACTATCTCTCCACTCTATATTTTGGTAGAGGTCGTTCGTTCGCGATCGTGATTAATACCAATCATCGGTAACTAGGATGGATGGTCTGCGAGGCTTATGACGAACATATTTCATCTTCTTTTTGCTGTTCTTTTGACTCCATTATAAGTCTCGATAAAACCGAGTAATTTTATGTTTTATACAATGACATTTTACTTTCGTATAATGTCTGTTTCATAATCTATACTAATATTATAAAGCTGAAGAGTTTGTTTGTATGTTTAATTGTTTGAACGCGCTAATCTCAGGAACTACTGGTTCAAATTGGAAATATATATTTGCCTTGGATAGTCCATTTATTGAGGAAGGTTTTAGGCTATAAATCATTACGCTGCGACAAATAGAAGCGAAGTATCAATGAAAAGTGTTTTGAAAACGGGGGAAAATTATTCATTAATACTAAGAAAAATATCTAATTAATAATCATAATAAGAGAAGTTGCCGCGGATGAAGTCGCGGGCAACAGCTAGTAAATATTATAATGTGGGATTGGAAGAAGTAACAGCGTGATGAAATAATAATATTTTACGGGAATTGCTCAGAACAATTAGTTCTTATTCTGAGAATTGCTCAGAGTATTGAGTGTAAACATATCCAGTCTTATTATAAAACAAGGACTAACTTTAGTACCTGGTTTAAACCATTATCCGACCAAAATAAGTCGACAGTTTTCACTCTGACGTTTGGTCAACTGTCATTGTCAATTTGTTTAGGAGGGATAATGGTTTAAGTCAGGTACTAAAGTTAGTCCTCGTTTTATAATAAGACTGATCAAGTTCAGTGAAATTCTAACCACAGACTAAACAATTGTGTTGTACTTATGCAATGAGTATTTGATCATAGACTTAAAAAAAATATTATAATATAGTTTTTTAATTTTGTTTGTTTGACCTTATTCTGTTTATTTAAAATACATTTATAAAAGGAAACAGGTGCAAGTGATAACCTTATTATCGTATTTTTGGTTAATACATCATATTTCCAGAAGATCTCTGTTGAAAAATAGTTTCCTTGGGTAATGTTTGAAATGAATTTCAGAAATGCAGTAATCATTTGCTTTCACACTTCAATTACTGCTTTCGCAGAGAAAGGCAATAATCGTAATATCCTCTACTGTTATAATTGTCGTACTCCGCGGAACAATAACACTTGAGCGAGTTCTTGCGACGCGAACGTTAAGACGGACAATAAAATATTTCTGCGGTATGTCATAAGTTAGAACTATTGCTTACATGGCTTACTTTTATGATTATAACTTAAGTGGATAGATATAATGCCTTACTTTGTATTGTTGGTAGGAAATATGACATTTCCTACTAACCATACAAAGTGGAAAATACGAAATGTAATAGAGGGGTAGTTTTATTAGAGATGCGTATAACGATAGAATAATTCTGCGGTATATCATAAGTTAGAACTATGGCTTACTTTTATGATTATAATTAAAGTGGATAGATAAATAAAGTTTACTTTGTATTGTTGGTAGGAATGTGACATTTCCTACTAACCATACAAAGTGGAAAATACAAAGTTGTAATGGTGGGGTAGCTTTGTTAGGGATGAGTATAACGATACAATATTTCTGCAGTATGTCATAAGTTAGAACTATGGCTTACTTTTATGATTATAACTTAAGTGGATAGATAGAATGTCTTACTTTGTATTGTTGGTAGGAAATATGACATTATTTCCTTCTAACCATACAACGTGGAAAATACAAAGATGTAATAGTGGGGTAGTTTTATAAGGGATGCATATAACCATTTATTATCTCTGCAGTATGTCATAAGTTAGAACTATGGCTTACTTTTATGATTATAATTAAAGTGGATAGATAAATTAAGTTTACTTTGTATTGTTGGTAGGAAATATGACATTTCCTACTAACCATACAAAGTGGGAAATACAAAATATAATAATGGGGTAGTTATGTTAGGGATGCGTATAGCGATATAATATTTCTGCAGTATGTCATAAGTTAGAACTATGGCTTACTTTTATGATTATAATTAAAGTGGGTAGATAAATAAAGTTTACTTTGTATTTTTGGTAGGAAATATGACATTTCCTACTAACCATACAAAGTTGTAATGGTGGGGTAGCTTTGTTAGGGATGAGTATAACGATACAATATTTCTGCAGTATGTCATAAGTTAGAATATGGCTATGGCTATGGCTTACTTTTATGATTATAACTAAAGTGGATAGATAGAAAGTCTTACTTGTTATTATTTGTAGGAAATATTACATAATATTTATTTATTATTTCCTACTAACCATACAAAGTGGAAAATACTAAGTCGTAATAGTGGGGTAGTTTTGTTAGGGACGCAAGCCTTAATGCGTATAAGGGAAATAGGACAGATAGGTAGAAAACTCTGCATTGCATACAAAAAAAAAAAAAACATTTATCATTTCTTGTTTAATTGACAATAGGGAAAATACGTGTCCAATATTTTTTGATTATCTTACTGACGGACTAATTATATTTCTTAAGGAAACTAGCCTATTATATCGGGAAGAGATAAAAAAATCGAGACGAGAGTGGCATGAAGTTTCATACCACACTCATCCCGAAATTAGTCAGCATTACAAACAACCCCTAATTTATTGCCATTTATTGCCAGCTAAACAAAAAGTGATTTTAATGAACGTAAAATTCACTAAAGTCTCATTAACTTGCCGTTGACAGTTCTGTAATGAAGCTAGTTATAGGTGCTATTGATGAAGTTACGTAGTTAAGTGGGAATTTAATTTTTTATGGTACAAAGATTAAATAATCCTGACGGGTAATTCTCTGTCGAAAATAACTATTGACAGTAAAATAGAAAGACCAACAAATTATCGCAGTGGACAGTGGGCGGGCCACGTTTGTCGCAGAACCGACGAGCGTCGGAGTAGACGGGTTCTCGAATGGAGACCACGTCTCGGCAAACGTAGTGTTGGACCACGGAATTTAAAAAACAAGAGGAAGTGGCATAGCATATATTTTTCTTGAAAACCACTGTCGCCAAACTCACACAATAACATTTTACGCACACTGAAATTTAACGAATTAGAAAGCTTATAATTTCTTGAAACCAAAAAGAAATAACAATCAGTTTGCATTACAAAAAGAAAAACCTTATTTCTTGCGCCATAAAGTAGAATTAAGCAATAACCAGCAACAACAGAGTAATTGAGCCTGGTTAAGACTCGCTGTGCTTAACTGCGGCACGCGGGCCACGCCTACACGTCCCTTCCATGAGGTTTATTATTCCGTGTGTTGGACGCCCCCCTGCCAGATGGACCGATGACCTGAGGAGGGTCGCTGGTAGTGGCTGGATGAGGAAAGCGGGAGATCGTGCACTGTGACGTGCCCTTGGGGAGGCCTACGTCCAGCAGCGGACTGCAATAGGCTGATTGATTGATTAAATAAGTTATCGGTGATGTGAATGACAAGTTATTAGACAAAGATATTAAGTAAAAAAGTACTCCTTCTTTTTCTTAGGCTCATCACACTTTTTCAAGTGGTGTCGGCACAGTATGTCAGTTCTCTTCTAGGTACTATTGAGAGGAAATAATAATTTATAGTCAAAAGTTGGGCTCATGTTGCAATGAAGTGGTATCCAGAAGGAGGAAGACGGAATATAGGTAGACCGCGAAGACGATGGATTGATGATATGCGGAAGTTTAATACAGAATGGTCAGAGATGGCTCAGGATAGGAACTACTGGAAGAAAATCGGGAGACCTTTGCCCATCAGTGGGACAATATAGGTTAATTTAACCCACTAACTGGGTACAATTCAGTGACATTTCACGGAAATGTAAATTTTGTTAACAAATATCCAGGAAAGTGATATATTAATTATAATTATACATGATATTCATTCATTATTATATAACAGCTATTTAATAAATATGGCTCTAACACATACAGGGTGATATTGAATTCATTAGCAAACGTTTAAAGAGTGACCACGAATCTGAACAACTTTCATTATGGGACCAACTTCGACACTTCCACCCCTGGAGTAACACTCTCTGGTCGGCCAACTAAGGTAAGCCAAAGCCGAGAGCCCTGCGAGCCCTCTTGGATTTCTACGTCAGAAAGGACAAAAAGAATGCAATAATCATGGCGAGCTCCGTGGTGCAGTGGTTAACACGCCAGCCTGCGACACGAGGTTGCGGGTTCGATCCCCGGTCAGGTTAAGATAGAAAATCGTTTATAGATTGGACTGGGTCTTGGATATTTATCTATATAATGTATTTGTTATAAAATATAGTATCATTGCGTTAGTATCCCATAACACAAGTCACGAACCTACTTTGGGGCTAACTAAATCTGTGTGATTTATCTATACATATTTATTTATTTAATAGTTATAAAGAAGCTAGCTCACTATTGTATCACGGTAGCGAACTATGTACATTCTTATTGTAAATGAAAGAAAGAAAAATGCTGTGTACGCTAGTAATTGGCACTTACCTATAAACCGATGTCTATTTGTAACGTTTGGAGCTTAATGTACCTACTATAAGTAATGCTGTAACGTGCCGTATTTAATAAATAAATAAAATTACATTAAATAAATAAAATGCCTAAGTAGTTCGGACCCCGCTTATAGTTACTCTTACACCGCGTTAGTTACTCTTACTGACTACGTCACAATGCCAGTCCATATAATAGATGAAGATCGCTTATTGTTAAATACTTGAGCAAATTACGCCTATTCACTAACTTTGTAAACATACGTATTAACACTACACAATTACTTCATAACGTGCTCTCCATCCATCAAACCATTCATTTACCTCCCGGACGTCAGTCAACCTACCGCAACGATCCTAGGGTTGTCAGTTCGGTTGGCAAGTGATTTCAAAAGAAAAAAAAACTTATTCAGAAAAAATATCCCTACAAAGTTATAGGCTGTGTTGTTTGCATTGATATAAGGACGAGGGTGCCTGGATACGGGTTTATTTATTTATTTATAACAATATTCCATAGTTACGGTGGAATAAACAATAGATAAAAGTCAAGTATATTATTAATCTTAAGATATTTTAATTATCATTTAGTGAAATTATCTGGCAAGTACTAAGTGTTCACTAACTATAACATCAATTGCTAAAAAAAATCTTATTTGAAAAAAAATAGCTTTTATAGAATTTAATAAGTGAGAGCACACTTAAGACGTGTGATTTTTTTGCCTCTACCCGCCAAAAAAAAAGGAAAATCAAACAGTATTTTCCTGCGCCGAGAATCGAACCAAGCTCCAGTTGCGAGTTGTCGTGTAACATTGCTTTTTTCAATACATATTATCACGTCTTTATCTCTGACGGGGTAGACAGAGCCTAGGGTCATATGACTTTAAGAACATCGTAGCTATTAGTGGGCGTATAAGTGGAAGACGAAATCAAAATAGTGATGGGTTGCTAGCCGCTTCGTATATTAACCTGATACCTTATTTTCGCCCATTCCCTCAGCCAGCTTTTACGGCTTGCGCGGGCAGCTGATATTATATTTTTTTTTATAAAATCTTCGGAATCATGTCAATAGGCAATGCGGCTAGCAACCTTTACTATTATGATTCCGTTTTCCATCTTCACGCCCTCCAACATGCTAAATGTGGCCATAAGGTCTTATGGACCTAAGCTCTGTCTACCCCGTAAGGGAAAAATACGTGATACTATGTTTCTTTTCTCCCAGACCAGCATAGGGACCAATAACTACACGAAGCCGTACATAAGAAATGGTAAAGTCAAATACGCTATCTTTTCTACTATCTAATAAAATATGGTATATATTCTACTATCTCACAAATAAAAATAAAGAACAATTTCAAAAACCTGTCACGTAAACTCATCTTTTTTTATCCGCACACGTTACGTCTCTAATCGTTCATTTCATTCGATTGAACGGTTGACCGGCGAATGTGGGACATTCTGCACTAATTTTCATTACAGGGCCGCATTTGGGTTTCATTGCTATTGCTTCTAATGAAACGGAATAAACTATTTTCTCCTCGGTTAGGCATTGGACAGTTCGGTTCTATTTCTATCGGTTTTTGTGTTGACTTTGATCTTCGTGAAGTAACTTTATATTAAGCGATTTATATGTTACTAGCTTTCGCCCGGGGCTCCGCCCGCGTCAATGTCGATCCCTCGGGAATAGTACTTTTTCCCAGGATAAAAGGTAGCCTATGTCCTTCTCCATACTCCAGAGAACTTGTATGTAAAATTTTATGATGATCGGTTCAGTAGATACGGCGTGAAAGCGTAACAAACAAACAAACTCACTTTCGCATTTATAATATTAGTAAGGATAAGGATAAAGATATCGTTAATTCGGGACCCTCCGCCGCGCGTCCCGCACTCGCCTTGAAAATTTACTTCTGACGAGTCCGAAGCTATAGTCGGAAATCCCGACGAAATAGCACGGGAGTGACCCGTTACATATGTCTTTATCTCACGTTAGTTTCAATGATATAAAAGATATAAAATTTACATTTTTATTTGTTGATTCCCATAATGTTTAATATTAAATAAAAATATTTTTTTGGCATATGAAGTATATATCCCGACACGAATCTTAAATAACTAATTGATATTAATTATTAATATAAAGAAATGTCGTGTGGTATCCGGCAGAGTAGAAAAGGACCACTCCAAGTCTTTTCATGGATGTCGCAGAAGGCGACTTAGAAAATACAAGCTAAACAAAGCTTATAAACATCTGTGAGATCTCTCCAACCTGTCTGGCCAGCGTGAAGAGTGTAGGCCAAGTCCTCTGCCTGCTCAGCCAATTATGGCTCTAGTAGTATAGAGAGTAGAGTGGGTCGTGGTCCTGTAGAGGAGGCTAAAAAAGACCTGATAAAATTTCAAAGTAATACCAGTGGTATTCGTTCGTGGTATTGGATAGGAATAAATCCTGATAATGATGATGATGAATGTAAACAAAGATATACAACGATATTTTAAAACACAGATGCTTTCTAAAAAATAATAGCAATACTGTTTGGAAATTGCCTTGGCCATCTCGAAAACAAATGTCCATTTGAAATAATACCTTATTCTATTATAATAAGATTTAAATTACGTCTATTAGAACCCAAAGGGAAAATAGAATTGATTGGTCATGAGTTTTTATTAGTTTTCGTTCAATCGTCACGGATCATTCAGGGCTGTCAAATGTCCAAAATAAAAAAAAGAAAGACGTCAATTTTTAGATTCAAGGATCACAAAATCGATGATTAAAAAAATTACATGCAACATGTAATACAGTCAGACACGAATGTATTGCCTTCTGCTTAAACGAGCGTCTCGAATTCCAGGGATTTGATCAAACAGCAGTACCTACCGAATTAACTGATGTTTAATGAACGATCAACCTACATACATAGATGATCTATATGCAAAGATATGCGTTTCTAATGCCATTCTAGTATCATCCATACAAATAAATATATTTAAGTAGCTTTTTCAACGTTATTTTGACTCGTCCGCATACATTATAGCCTACGTAACCCGCTGATGACGAAGCTTTTTATAGCTGATTTTTTTTTTATAAGATCTGTTAAGTAGTTTTTGAGTTTATTAAACGAACAAAAAAAACAATGAAATCTTTCCATATAATATAGAATAAAAGGATATATTAATTCTGTGCTTATATTAATATAATGAATCAGTAACCGTTTTGTGTGATTTTCTTCTATCTTTTTACACTTACATCGCTATGTCGCTCGTTCAGCATGGTTTTAATGGAATATGTTTTTAGTTCTAAGTATGTCGTAGATCGCAATTTGCCGTCTTTTGGAAAAAATGCGCTGTGCAGTTTGTTGCAGCTCGGCCACAGGTAGGATTCGAACCCACGTCCCTTAGGTTAACGCCCTTAGATATATATGATGAGAGAATTCGACGCGGTGATTCGAAGTCACGGTGGTGTAATGGTATCACACTAAGGGCGTTAACCTAAGGGACGTGGGTTCGAATACTACCTGTGGCCGAGTTCTTTTTCATCACATATTTTCAATTTTAATAATATACCGAGCATTGTAATGCTATTTAAAAAACAATTTAAGTATAATGTATTTGTTATAAAATATAGTATCATTGCGTTAGTATCCCATAACACAAGTCACGAACTTACTTTGGGGCTAACTAAATCTGTGTGATTTATCTATACATATTTATTTATTTAATAGTTATAAAGAAGCTAGCTCACTATTGTATCAAGGTAGCGAACTATGTACATTCTTATTGTAAATGAAAGAAAGAAAAATGCTGTGTACGCTAATAATTGGCACTTATCTATAAACCGATGTCTATTTGTAACGTTTGGAGCTTAATGTACCTACTATAAGTAATGCTGTAACGTGCCGTATTAAATAAATAAATAAAATTACATTAAATAAATAAAATGCCTAAGTAGTTCGGACCCCGCTTGTAGTTACTCTTACACCGCGTTAGTTACTCTTACTGACTACGTCACAATGCCAGTCCATATAATAGATGAAGATCGCTTATTGTTAAATACTTGAGCAAATTACGCCTATTCACTAACTTTGTAAACATACGTATTAACACTACACAATTACTTCATAACGTGCTCTCCATCCATCAAACCATTCATTTACCTCCCGGACGTCAGTCAACCTACCGCAACGATCCTAGGGTTGTCAGTTCGGTTGGCAAGTGATTTCAAAAGAAAAAAAAACTTATTCAGAAAAAATATCCCTACAAAGTTATAGGCTATGTTGTTTGCATTGACGAGGGTGCCCGGATATGGGTTTATTTATTTATTTATAACAATATTCCATAGTTACGGTGTAATAAACAATAGATAAAAGTCAAGTATACTTTTAATCTAAAGATATTTTAATTATCATTTAGTGAACGTTAATTTTTATTTACACATTATTAATTACATATTCAATAACTTACTTACAGCTAAGTTTAGTGCCACTTTAAAAGCGGAGTGCAGACGAAGCGGCAACAAACGGCACAACGCATTTTTTCCATAAGACTACAAATTGGAATCTACGATATACTTAGAACTAAACACATATTCCATCCAAACCATGTTGAACGAGCGACATAGCGATAAGCTAAGATAGAAGAAAATCACACAAAACGGTTACTGGTGCATTATATTAATATAAGCACAGAATGAATATATCCTTTTATTCCATATTATATGGAAAGATTTCATTGTTTCTTTGTTCGTTAAATAAACTCAAAAACTACTTAACTGATTTTATAAAAAAAATCAGCTATAAAAAGCTTCGTCATCAGCGGGTTACGTAGGCTATAATGTATGCGGACGAGTCAAATCACGTGTAAAAAGCTACTTAAATATATTTGTACGGATAGTACTAGAATAGTATAAGAAACGCATATCTTTGCATATCATCTGTGTATGTAGATTGATTGTTCATTAAACATCAGTTAATTCGGTAGGTATTGCTTTTTGATCAAATCCCTGGAATTCGAGACGCTCGTGTAAGCAGAAGGCAATACATTCGTGTCGTATTACATGTGGCATGTAATTTTTTTAATCATCGATTTTGTGATCCTTGAATCTAAAAATGTACGTCTTTTTTTTTTGTTTTGGACATTTGACAGCCCTGAATGATCCGTGACGATTGTACGAAAACTAATAAAAACTCATGACCAATCAATTCTATTTTCCCTTTGGGTTCTAATAGACGTAATTTAAATCTTATTCTAATAGAATAAGGTATAATTTTAAATGGACATTTGTTTCCGTGATGGTCAAGGCATTTCCAAACACAGTATTGCTAATAATTTTTAGAAAGCATCTGTGTTTTAAAATATAGTTGTATATCTTTGTTTACATTTACCCGTTACATATGTCTTTTTTAGTCTCTACTATATAAGCACGACTCTCCCTACCCTCTATACTACTAGAGCCATAATTGGCTAAGGCAGTCAGAGGACTTGGCCTACACTCTCCACGCTGGCCAGACGAGTTGGAATGGTCTCACAGATGTTTATAAGCTTTGTTTAGCTTATATTTCCTAAGTCGCCTTCTACGACATCCACGGGAAGACTTGGAGTGGTCCTATTATACTCTGCCGGATGCCACACGACATTTCTTTATATTAAAAATTTATATCAATTAGTTATTTAAGATTCGTGTCGGGATATATACTTCATATGCCAAAAAAATATTTTTATTTAATATTAAACATTATGGGAATCAACAAATAAAAATGTAAATTTTATATCTTTTATATCATTGAAACTAACGTGAGATATAGACATATGTAACGGATCACTCCCGTGCTATTTCGTCGGGATTTCCGACTATAGCTTCGGACTCGTCAGAAGTAAATTTTCAAGGCGAGTGCGGGACGCGCGGCGGAGGGTCCCGAATTAACGATATCTTTATCCTTATCCTTACTAATATTATAAATGCGAAAGTGACTTTGTTTGTTTGTTTATTTGTTACGCTTTCACGCCGTATCTACTGAACCGATCATCATAAAATTTTACATACAAGTTCTCTGGAGTATGGAGAAGGACATAGGCTACCTTTTATCCTGGGAAAAAGTACTATTCCCGAGGGATCGACATTGACGCGGGCGGAGCCGCGGGCGAAAGCTAGTAACATATAAATCGCTTAATATAAAGTTACTTCACGAAGATCAAAGTCAACACGAAAACCGATAGAAATAGAACCGAACTGTCCAATGCCTAACCGAGGAGAAAATAGTTTATTCCGTTTCATTAGAAGCAATAGCAATGAAACCCAAATGCGGCCCTGTAATGAAAATTAGTGCAGGATGTCCCACATTCGCCGGTCAACCGTCAACCGTTCAATCGAATGAAATGAACGATTAGAGACGTAACGTGTGCGGATAAAAAAAGATGAGTTTACGTGACAGGTTTTTGAAATTGTTCTTTTTTTTTATTTGTGAGATAGTAGAATATATACCATATTTTATTAGATAGTAGAAAAGATAGCGTATTTGACTTTACCATTTCTTATGTACGGCTTCGTGAGGTTATTGCTCCCCATGATGGTCTGGGAGAAAAGAAACATATAGTATCACGTATTTTTCCCTTACGGGGTATACAGAGCCTAGGTCCATAAGACCTTATGGCCACATTTAGCATGTTGGAGGGCGTGAAGATGGAAAACGGAATCATAATAGTAAAGGTTGCTAGCCGCATTGCCTATTGACATGATTCCGAAGATTTTATAAAAAAAAAATATAATATCAGCTGCTTGTCTTCCCGCGCAAGCCGTAAAAGCTGGCTGAGGGAATGGGCGAAAATAAGGTATCAGGTTAATATACGAAGCGGCTAGCAACCTATCACTATTTTGATTTCGTCTTCCACTTATACGCCCACTAATAGCTACGATGTTCTTAAAGTCATATGACCCTAGGCTCTGTCTACCCCGTCAGAGATAAAGACGTGATAATATGTATTGAAAAAAGCAATGTTACACGACAACTCGCAAGTGGAGCTTGGTTCGATTCTCGGCGCAGGAAAATACTGTTTGATTTTCCTTTTTTTTTTGGCGGGTAGAGGCAAAAAAATCACACGTCTTAAGTGTGCTCTCACTTATTAAATTCTACAAAAGCTATTTTTTTTCAAATAAGATTTTTTTAGCAATTGATGTTATAGTTAGTGAACACTTAGTACTTGCCAGATAATTTTCACTATAATCCTTTCGTATTTTCTGGACATATACACTTACCACTTTAAACGCACTGCGTATTATTATATAAACCACTATCCGACCAAAATAAGTCGACACTTATCACTTTGACGTTTGGTCAACTGTCATAGTCAATTTGTTTTGGACGGATAATGGTTTAAACCAGGTACTAAAATTTTTACTCGTTTTATATATAACACTGACTGTCATTACTTTTTCAAAATATGAACGAAATGAAGAAGTTGTTTGCCCTTCTTGGTAATTGGGTATTCCGAAAATTATTTTTAATAGGTACAATAATCTTTACTTACAAGTTCATCATTCTCGATACCGGTTAATTACCTGAAACAGAAAAATAAATATTATTAAGACCGCAGACTTGTTTCAATATTGACAGGGAGCGCTGAAGTTATTTGACCTGTTGTTAACGCAAATGTTTATAAGATTTTTTCTCTAAGGTACGTACATATTTTTTTTATTTTAAAAGTCATAAAGTTTGCATTTTCCATTGAATTCAAATAAAAAAAAGAAGAGAGCGGTTCTCAATTTTTTTGGATTTTATAAATCATGGAAACAAAAGGACATTTTTATTTGGAAGGGTAATTAGTTATTGTTCTGAGGGGGTAAACAAGTAGCTTCCATTTAAATTTTATCAAAACCTAAACCTCCCATCAGGTGAGATGGGAGACAAATGCTTATCCAACATGTAGTAAAAAAAACCTGTTCAGAAGTTTCACAGAAGTCAGTTTTTATTTATAATAATGTATTGACAATGAGTTTTTATTGTGTAGAAATAAAAATTCTTCTCTTTCTTAAAGTATGTAAAAAAGGTTAAACAAAGAAAAAGAGTTTTACATAAAAACTCAGTTTTCCATCTACACGCCCTCCAAGTTATATTTTGTAAAATGCCTTTAGGCAGCTTGTAAAATCTGACACCAGTGTTGGCCACTTGCACACACGAGAAACAAAACAAATAAGAAAAATATTTTTAAGTGTTCATACATATTTTGCATTCACAATGCTATTTTTGATATAGTCTTATAAGTATGATTACTTTTAAGAGTATATCCAAAATAGCATTGTAAATGCAAAATATGTATAAACACTTAAAAATATTGCATGGCTTCCTAGATATTAGTTGATTTCAAATTCATTGTATAATGAGTTGAATCAAATACCTCACTTGTAAAATTCGGGTAGTTGTGTAGGTGACGTAAGCCTTAATACGTATAAGGGGAATGGGATATGGTGGAGAATTTTGGCGCCGAGGTTAGAACAGGCGGTGGCTCAGTTGGAAGAGCGTAAGTCGTACATAGGCTTAAGGTCGCAGGTTCAAATCCCGCCCGCTTGGAATATTTTCACCGTAATATTTTATTTCTTAATTTAATAAGAGTAAATAAGAAAATTATTCCGAAATTCGTTTACTAAAATATAATGGAACTGACCGATCCTTCAATATTTTTGATATCCCATCCCAGTCCCGAATTCAATAATTAACTCATCAAAATCATTTTCCAATAGACTGAACATTTAGTATTCCATTAAACCATCTCGCAATTCCAATGTTGAATGAATACAATCAAATTTTACACGTCAAAGATCCTAATTAACGTTAATTAAACAGAAGCGGAAATATTCTAAAGATCTACATCCTCATCTTCGCCATTAATTCATTAAGATCTAACAAAAATAAATAGAAGAATCCTTTAATATTTTATGTAAACAGTGTTTCCATTAATATTTCATGTAGTGTTACTCCGGCTAACCCAGAACCAGAAGGAGAGTAATGGTTTTGGCGTGTGTGTAATATTTGTGTTTAGTATGTTTGTTTAGTTGTGACTTTCTATAGCCTAAATGCTACAAAAGATCACTGGCCAATTTTGGCAAAAATGGTAAGAAAAGTTTCACGTTCACACTTTTAAATAAACAGTTGTTCATAATCTGGGGGCTCGCAATACAAAATTATATAGGTATATACTTCTACATCTACCTACATTAATATTATAGAGAGGAAAGATTTGATTGTGTGTTTCATTGCATTGAATATGCTCCGAAACTACTGGACCTATTTGAAATAGGCTATTTTATAAGGCTTCGAATATATGCATTTAAGTCTATAGCCTATTTTCATCAGGGATAGTAATGGTGCAAGAATTTTTTAAATCAGCCCACTTGTTTCGATTCGTGTCAATGATGGTCTTCGAAGCAGACTATCGTAATTAGTCAGATATTCCGTATAAATAAACTTATAATATCGTCATAATTATATTTAAGTACTATTTTTGAATTACATTAAAGACATTATAAAAAGGTATTATGAATTAGATGTTGAAATTACGAATAAATTGAATGATAAAAAAATCTGTTTGAGGTGCTAAATTGAAGTGGAACTAATTAAAAAGGATTGAGTAGCGGCGTATTGACTTTTGCCGCGTGGCCGCGACAAATTGCGTTACGTCCCTTTGAACGCCTCTAATTAGAAGGTTTTATAACTCTTTACTGACTAAAAATAAATATGCGGACAAATTACACAGATTGAGCTAGCCCCACAGTGAGCTGTGAACTTGTGTCGTGGGATACCAACGCTACGAAACTATATTTCATGATTACTTTCTGCAATTCGTCCCAAATGGCATGTGGGACAAGTTGTAGAATTACTCATACTTTTTTTGATAAATAATATGTTCATCATCAGCTCCTTTTAGTCTCCACTGCAGGAGCATGACCCTCTCTGTACTACTGGAGCTATACTTGGCTAGAGCAGACAGAGGATTTGGCTTACACTCTCCTCGCCGGTCAGACGGGTTGAAGAGGTCTCATTGATGTTAAGCTTGTATTTCTTAAGTCGCCTCTTACGACCTCCACAGGAAGACTTGGAGTGGTTCTTTTCTACTCTGCCGGAAAACACACAGCTAAATATATAGCATAAATAATAAATAAATATAAATATATATTACATATCATATAAATTGAACTTGCCCCACAGTAAGTTGTGAACTTGTGTCATAGGATACTAACTCGATGATACTATATTTAATACATACATACATACATATTATCATGCCTGTTTCCCATGGGGGGTAGGCAGAGACTAGGGACCTCCACTTGTTTTACAAACCTCTCTCGCTTCTTCTACATCCATCACTCTCTTCATGCATAATTAATAATAGATACCTTTAAATATAAACATTCAAGACCCAGCACAATTTGAAAAAGATTAGGTTTATTTGTTTCATCTATTAGTTTGTCTGCATGTGTGTGAGTATGTCTATCTTTCTGAGTCATTATCACTCCCAAACACGGTAAAATTGAAGTAAAACTTTTTAATATAAAGGACTCAGTATTAGATATTGACTTTTGGCACGTGGCCGCTACAAAATGCGTAATAATGAATAAAGTTATAAATATTATTAACTAGCTTTCGCCCGCGGCTCCGCCCGCGTTAATTTCGATCCCTCGGGAATAGTATTTTTTCCCGGGATAAGAGGTAGCCGATGTCCTTATTCGTACTCCAGAGAACTTGCATGCAAAATTTCATTATGATCGGTTCAGTAGTTACGGCGTGTAAGCGTAACAAACAAACAAACTAACAAACTCAATTTCGCATTTATAATATTAGTAAAGTAATAATAAGGATGCGAAAGTAACCTAATCTGTCCTATGTCTGATACCACTTTACTCTTGAACTGTTAATCCAATTTTGATGAAATTTCATATGGAGGTAATTTGAATCCTGGGGAAGGACCGTTCCCAAGGGATCAACATTAACGCGGGCGGAGCCGCGGGAAAAAGCTAGAACTCAAATAAAAAAGTAGGATTCCTGTACTAAATACCGTATGTTCACGTCTTTTTCCATTACAGGATAGACAAACCCTGAAGTCTGGTGTATTGGCTACGTGTAGCGTGGTCACGATAAATATTATGTATGCTTTTGAACGCCTGTAATAAGACGTTTTATGAACTTTATACTTTAAATTAATAGTTGATTTTTTACTAAATAAGTAATATTCACGTCTTTATCAAATACGTGGTATACAAATCCTATAAAGGATTGAGGCCTGGTATATTAAATTGCCTTGTGGCCGTGACAAACTACTGGTTTATTTTACTCTACAAGAGATACAATATTTTATTACTTCAAAAAAATATAATCTGTGTCACTCACTCGTAGGGGTATAAAGATTGTAACGATACCCTATAAGTCCAAATCGAAAGACAATACTACTTTTTGACAGTCTTGTACTTAAATTATTAAAAAGTAAATGGGTAAAAGTGTTACAAATAACCATACATCCAGAATTAAGATACTGAAAGATTTAATTTTCAAATAAAACGCAATACAAAGAATATAAATTCGATCTTTCCCAAGAATTGAATAGCGGAATTTTGAAGGCTTTTGTATGGCAATGTGTAAAAAAGATTCCCGTCTTCAGCATTGGTCCCACAAGGGAAGTTGTTCTTTTTGACGAGCTGGATCGCCTTTTAAGGCTATCTCCAGGGAAAATTTAAACGCGATATTTATAAACGATGCAACCTTCGTTTTCATACCCTCTTTCAAAGACACGCCGCAGACAACAGCTAGAACCGCAACACGGGCTTTTAATTACATGCACTGTACGCGGTAACGCCGCGGTAGCGCGGTATACGCGGGCTTACTTTGACTCGCTCCATTATAAAACATTTTTTTAGTCAATCGTATTCGCTGTTGCATCTTTACCTACTTTAGTTTTGAGCCCGGGTTCTTATAAATAGTATCTAACAGTAACTGAGTTACTAATCTTGCTGTAGAATAACTCCACAATATAAATTCGATCTTCCCATAAATTTACTTGCGGAATTTTGAAAGCTTATGGGAATGTTTAAAAAAGATTCGCTCTCACAAGGAAAGTTGTTTTTTTTTTGACGGGCTGGGTCACCCTTTCAGGCTATCTTGAGGGCAAATTTAAACGCGATATTTACAAATGATGCAACTTTCGTTTTCATACCCTCTTTCAAAGACACGCCGCAGACAACAGCTAGAACCGCAACACGGGCCTTTAATTACGAGCACTGTACGCGGTAACGCCACGGTAGCGCGGTATACGCGGGCTAACTTTGACTCGCTTCATTATAAAACATTTTTTTTTAATTAAACGTGTTCGCGGTTGCATCTTTACTTACTTTAGTTTTGAGCCCGAGTTCGTCTAAATAGTATCTAACAGTAACTCAATTACTATTCTAGCTGTAAAATAACTTCACAATATAAATTCGATCTTACCATAAATTTACTTGCGGCATTTTGAAGGCTTTTGTATGGCAATGTGTAAAAAAGATTCCCGTCTTCAGCATTGGTCCCACAAGGAAAGTTGTTCTTTTTGACGAGCTGGATCGCCTTTTAAGGCTATCTCCAGGGAAAATTTAAACGCGATATTTATAAACGATGCAACCTTCGTTTTCATACTCTCTTTCAAAGACACGCCGCAGAAAACAGCTAGAACCACAACACGTGCTTTTAATTACGAGCACTGTACGCGGTAACGCCGCGGTAGTGCGGTATACACGGGCTAACTTTGACTTGCTCCATTATAAAACATTTTTTTAGTCAAACGTGTCCGCGGTGGCATCTTACTTGTTATAGTTTTGAGCCCGGGTTCTTCTAAATAGTATCTAACAGTAACTTAGTTACTATTCTTGCTTTCACACGTTCTGTCACCAACTTAGTCATGGTATAGTGCAATTGGTTTTACTTTTAAGGCTATAAGAATATAGATGTATATTATCGAAACGATTTTATGGTAAATATGTTTTGTTATGTAGTTTAGGCAATTAATAAATAGTGTAGTAATAAATCGATGCTGTTCTGTAGAAAGCTAATTTCTTTCCCATACGCTCATAAAGAGCGTATGAGAAATGAGCGTATGCTCATAAACATCAATGAGACCTCTCCGACCCGTCTGGCCAGCGAGGAGAGTGTAGGCCAAATCCTCTGTTTGCTCTGGCCAAGTATGGCTCTGGTAATATAGAGAAAGTCATGCTCTTGCAGTGGAGACTAAAAAGACCCGATGATGATGGTGATGATGACGCTCATAAAATATTCCTCAGATAGACCCAACAGCGGTAAGTGAAACATAGGCTTTTCATCACGACTAATATACGTGGTAACGCCGCGGTAGTGTGGTACTCACGCCAGCAAACTTTGGTAACATCGTTTTTTTATTTACACGTGTTCGCGTTTACATCTTTATCTGTTTGAATCCAGGTTCTAATTTATATCTATCAGCAACTTAGTTTAAAGTTTAACCCTCATGCTGTCAAAATTAAAAAGTTTTATCATCAACTTAGTCGTGTAGTGCAGTTGGTTTCAATGTCAAGGTAAGCTGTTTAACATCGAAACGATTTGACAGTCAAGGTTTCTTGTTTTTCTAGTTAGGGCAATTAAAAGATAGATATTGTACTATTGCAAGCTAGCTATGTTACCAAATGCTCCCTCAAAGGCAGGCCGCAGACAGACACAGCAGCGGTAACCGCAACACGAGCCTCAAATTGCGAGTTCTGTACGCGGTAACGCCACGCGGGCAAACTTTGACTTCCCGCTTCATTATAAAACACATTACTTTATTGTATGATTAGATGGGTTCACCTGCAAATACTACGGCGTATATAAAAGCCTATATGCCTGTTGTTTAAGGTATAACATAGAAATGTGTAATTTTCTTATGAGCTGACAATATTGTGACAAAGATAATAAACGGTTCTATTAAAGATGGGAAGTTTTACGACTACTGTATTCAAAGTATACATGCAAAAGAAGAAGTAGTAAGAAGTATGTAGGGTAGATAGTCCTTCGAAGGCAGGCCACTTATTCAATTCAATTCAATTCAATTTATTTGCTTTAAATAGGGTTCATACATAGGTGTTAATAGTTAAAAGTCCTTATTACCTATTTAGCTAAAATAAGCATGCAAACATTATTCAATGTAACTTATGAGATTAATTTAAATACTGTCAATCTAGTTATAATTTTTAGTAAACACATCATAATATAAAAACGAAATAAAAGAAAAATTCATGCATCGAGTCCACCATTGAATAGTCATTTGTAATTCAGAAATTCATTTATAGTATAAAATGTTTTATCCAGAAGCCATTTCCTTAAAGAATTTTTAAATTGATTGAATGGCAATTCTTTAAATTGTTCAGGTACATGATTGTATATTTTAATACACATTGAGTAACAATTTCTTTGAAAACGTTGTGTTTTAGTAATCGTGTCCATAATTAATTTGTTGGGGAACCTATGATTTCTGTTTGTTATGTCCTTAGCTTTTCTGAATCTACTTAAATTTCTATATACAATTAATATACCAACCTCCAATATATAAAGACAGGCAAGTGGAAGTATCTTTAGACATTTGAAGTACGGTCGGCACGACACGTCTGGTGCAATATTGCATATTGTACGTACAAACCTTTTTTGAACCAGAAATAATTTTTGATTATCAGTAGCATTGCCCCATATGAGAATACCATACCTCAAAACTGATTCAACATAGGAGGAGTATGCAGTTAGAGCTGTATTTTTGCATGATACTAAAGACAATTTGTGTAAGGCATAGACAAATCCAGCTAATTTATTGTACACCATATTTATATGTTCATGCCAAGTGAGCTTCTGGTCAACTATTATCCCTAAAAACTTTACATTTGTGATATTGTGTAGTTTATGTGTATTATATACAAATTCAATATCTTGATTTTTGAAATTATTAAAATTAACGACGAAAGTCTTATTTAAATTGATTTTTAAATTATTGATCTTCATCCAATTTGATAATATAGTCAATACAGTCTTTTTTATTTGTTGAAACTATCACAGAAATATCATCAGCAAATAATATTATTTTACATTTAATAACGTCAGGTATATCATGAACATATAAAAGGAACAGGAGAGCGCCAAGAGTACTGCCCTGTGGAACTCCATGCTTATTCTCCTCAAAACTAGATCTGTGCTGTTGCACAGTCAATTTTTGATTCAACTGATTAATTTCTACGCACTGAACCCTATTTTCAAGGTAGGACACTAACCAGCTTGTAGCAGGTCATCTTATACCATTGTGATCTAATTTACATAATAAAGTATCATGTGAAACCAGATCAAAGGCCGAAGTCATGTCAAGAAATAGGACAGTCGTATAATTATTTTCATTTACACTATGTACTACATTGTCAATTAAGTTAAAAGTCGCTTTCGTTGTTGAATTTTGCTTACGAAATCCATGCTGATTTTGTCGAATTTACATACACAACAGTGCTATATACACGCCCCTATAATTACGAGCACTGTCCGAGGTAACGGAGCGGCTGCGTCGTACGCACGTGGGAAAATTTGATCTGCTTAATGAAGCAGATCAAATTTTTTATTATCTCTGGTCAAGCATTTTCTTAGCTGCATTATGATCATCATTATCATTATTACAGCTGTAGGAAGTCCACTGCTGGACAAAGGCCTCTCCCAAGGATTCTTCATTCCACGGGAGGATGTTGCCATAGTCACCACGCTTAGCAGGCGGGTTGGCGAGCGCCTTTTGCTTACCATCAGGTGAGATGGGAGACAAATGGCTACTTCAGCATTTAGTTTAAAAAAAAAAATTGGTAATGTATCTAGGTATTTAAAAGATAGATTAAAAGACTACAGTTCCAGTTTTTCCAGCAATGACTCTTCTATCGTCAAGCCACTTTGCTACCGAACAAAGGACGAAAACCTTACATTATTTTGATTATTGTAGTATAAATACATAAAGTATAGGTATTGTCGTGGTATACATGGTGAAATTTTGATCGTTCTGGACCCTTAAAGCGATGATTCAGCCCGTCGATATAAACAACTTTTCCTATGAAACCAATGCTGGGAACTCAACAGTTTTTTTGACGTTCCCATACAAATTGACCGGGCAGCCGAAATTTTTGTATGGATATGCCACTTTTTTTTGGGTTCCCAGCATTGGTCTCATAGGAAAAGTTGTTCATATTGACGGTTTGAAACACCCCTTTAAGGGCTTAGAACGATAAAAAATTTTACCGCGTGTATCGATTAAAACTAGTGATGCAACCTTCTTTCTCATACCCTCCCTGAAAGGCAGGCCGCAGACAGGCACAGCACTGATAACCGCAACACGAGCCTCTAATCGAACCCCTAATACTGTATGCGGTAACACCGCGGTAGAACCAGTAAACTTTGACTTGCTTCAATATGATTATCGATTCTACGACATACGTCTTCCTTGTTTGTCTGGGAGGATATCAGATCGTATAAAACACGACAATCCAAAAGGTAAAGTTTCCAGGGTACTTATAAGTGTATATTGTACAGCGTGTAAATTTACCCTTGAAATTCCCATAAAGGGACGATTCAGCCCATTAATATAAACAACTTTTCCTTTGGTATTAATGAGTGTGGAATGAAAATGGTAAAACAAATTTCATCATATACATACCAGTGAAATTGAATTTATTAGCATAGCATAATAAGGAGTGACTCAGACCACGAACTTTAACAACTTTCTTTATGGGACCAACTCCGAAATTCCAAAAAAACATCAGCTGTTCCATAGATTTTGGCCAAGTAGATATTCCACTTTTGTATGAAAGAGCAGATAATTTTTTCACGATGTCGAATTTGGTCCCATAGTGAAAGTTGTTCAGATTCGTGGTCTGATTCACTTCTTAAACGTTTGCTAATGAATTCAATTTCATCATGTCTCAAAGTGTTCAGCTACCTGGGAAATTTTTATTGAGTTCCCAGCTTTTGGTATCATAAAAAAGCTGTTCATACTAGCGGGATGAGTCACCCCTTTTAGGGAATGTCAAGGTTACACTTAGACGTTGTATATTATTACCTGAGCTTTTATATTGAAGTTTAAATGCCTGAACGAATTAGAATCTTGCCATCACCTCATGACCACCAGGGCGTGCATGGTTAATTGACCGTTTCACCTAATTGAAATGATGATGAACATAATTTTTGTTGGGATAACGTCTTATAAATCGACTAACGCCGGCTGCACGCACGAAAAAGTGTCACGTTCTGTGTGTAAACGAGAGCGCGAAACAAGCGATAGAAAGGCACGATCGGCCTAAGCGTTTGGCTTGTGACGCATCTACCTTCCAACGTTACCACGTAAAATTGTCGTCCATAAACCGACTTCACAGACAACCAATTTAATTTGGTAGGGTCATTTACTGGTAATATTCAATCTAAACAGCTTACTTAGTCTAACACTTCAGTCAGTATTTTTGTGTGGGAAGTAACTAGGTACCTAATATTTATGACATAAAATATACAGTGTTTTGCCATTTAGTTACTTAGACTTAGTGAAAGCTTAAAAGGTTTCTCTTATAGGCCTCTTTATGTTTGTTATTCTATTTTTGCCATTTTAGTTTTATTAACATAAAAACACGTAATACAATAAATAAAATATACGGACAAATCACACAGATTGAGCTAGCCCCAAAGTAAGTTCGAGACTTGTGTTATGGGATACTAACTCAATGATACTATATTTTATAACAAATACATATATAGATAAACATCCAAGACCCAGGCCAATCTGAAAAAGATCATTTTCCATCTTGACCTGGCCGGGGATCGAACCCGGTCACTCCGTGCGCAGGCTGGCGTGTTGACCGCTGCGCCACGGAGCTAGTCGAAATACGAATAACAAGATTTATTTTTTTTGCTAAATTAAACGTGATTTTGAATCCCCTAGCTATATTGAAATCTGGAAATCAGAATCCCTAATGGAACACAGAATTGCAAGAAAAAAAAGTAAAAAAGAAAAAGAAAATTAGGTTTCCCATACAACGTCGCCGATCAGCTGGTCGAATTTCTATGAAAGGTTAAATTATTTTTTTCGTTTTTTACCTTTTTTTCTTACAATTCTGTATTCCATTAGGGATTCTGATTCCCAGATATCAATATAGCTAGGGGGTTCAAATCACTCTGTATATCATTTTTGTGACAAGCCTTAATTATAAACGAATCCACACTGTAAAGTGATCAAGACAAATCAAACAAACCAAACACTAGTGTACCTCGTTAAGTTTTAGAGTTCAGTACCTGGACGAACGAGCTTTGCTCGGTTTTTACTGTTTATTGTCATATGGTGGTGTTTAGGTGATAATCTTGCCGTCCGCGTCTTAACCCGCTAGACCAGACGGACAGTGGCCGGCAAGACTAAATTAGCGACTATATCCTGCATGGAAAGAAAAACGCATGAAAACTCGAAAACACGCATTTTCCCAAACATTAAACTAATCTAGATCGATTGTTCACCCCTAAAAACCCCCACATACCGATTTTCAGCGAAATCGTTCGAGCCGTTTCCGAGATCATAGAAATAAATTTATATCTGAATAAATATACAAGAATTACTCGTTTAAAGGTATAAGATATGGCCACCTTTCGACTCCATCATCAGTCCAGCGCAATGATATTGTATTGTCATCCGATTTGCACACATTGGTAACCGGGAAGTGGATTAAATTTAACTCGCAAGATTTAATAACGTCGGGACAGATGAAACTTAAAATAAAAACTTTTAAAAATTAAGAAAAGTCTCCACATAATCTAATTCAATTAAAAAAAAATCCCATTCACAATGTTTTCAAAATTTGTATCCAAAATCCAAAACACAATATGTCTGTAACAGTTAATCCCAAATATCTATCAGATAAGAAAATGGGCTTACAATCCCACTAATTAACCAACCTGGCTATTTGGCAGGCTCGGCTGAGCTGTTATTAATATAGTTTGCCAATTGTACTGCTAAAGGTTTATTCCACCCTGTATCGTGAAATAATATTTAATGGGGATGCCCCGGCTTCGCACGGGTAGTACTTTAAGGCACTTCAAGGTTATCCTTAGGTTCCCTATCTATAAGCATAAAAATTTAAGCCATAACTAAACAAAAGCATTTTTAAGCATAACGTTCTTACGCATAACAGTGTACGCATAACATTACTAAAGCATAATTGTATTTAAACATAATGGTACAAAAGCATAATATTAATAGGTATAATAAAAAAAAAATAATTAAAATTTGTATATGCATATACAAATTTACGCCGTATAATATTAACTCCTGTTATTATTACACAATTTTACTCATTTCTGATTGCGATTCGTTTCGTCGTTACTGACGGGGTGACCCAACTAACCTTCTATTCTGGTCTAACCCAACCTAACCTTCTATTCTAGTAGCAAGTTGTTTCTGACGGAATTGCAGTTCTAACCTAACCTAACCTACTTTTCTGGTAGAAGCTCGTTTCTTTATCTAGTAAATTGTACGTAAGAGTAACAAGCAAAAATTTAAATGTGTAACAATTAGAAATAAATAAACATAAAAGATCAAATATTGCTTTGATAAATATACAAATAGATTTGAATAATTTCCCATTATTAAATATATTTTCAATACAAAACCAAAATAACGATCAATCCCCTCCCCCCTCCCAGATAGTATAAAAGGCGGCAATACGGCGTAATTTTTGTAAAAACGCCCGGTGAAGTAGCGAAAGCTCACTTGGAGCTAGCTACACAGTTATTTCCAAAAAAAAAAAAAGTAATTTTTGTCTCCCACTATTCGACCCCGTCGCACTCGACACCGGAACAGAGTGCGTAGAGTAGGATTAGTTCCAATTACTGGTGACCGCCCGGCGGTCCCGGGTGACTTGCACCCAGGATAGGCCCTTCTGGCAACGTAGCTTTCGGCCATAAGGCAAAAGATGAGAGTTGCTGCTCTCCAAAGGCTTTTGCCATTGATTCTCAGATTGGCCCTTCAGGCTTGAATGCACGCATACGCGGCCCATCAGGCAATATGAGAGTTTGCTATCTCTCCAAGCCTTGCGCCCACAGGCAACGCCCAAAGCCGAGGTCCGTCCCTCCTGGGGGCCCTTTGGTGATGTTGTCTAAAAAGATTGAGGGCACTCTGCCCTCGCCTCAAACGCCCGGTGAAGTAGCGAAAGCTCACTTGGAGCTAGCTACATAGTCATTAAAAAAAAAAAGTAATTTTTGTCATTCGTAAGACGCCCGGTGAAGTAGCGAAAACTCACTTGGAGCTAGCTACATAGTCATTTCAAAAAAAAGTAATTTTTGTCATTCGTTGCTTGTCATTCGAACGATCAACATCTAGGTTTCACTGCCTGAAGATGCCTCGTGTAGAGGCGAAACACGTGTCGCGAGCACGACGGCCGACATTGCTGCAGCCTCAACGGATGCAGCAGTATCGACCAGGGTTGCATGCATCAACTATTGGTGGCGGACATGAAGGGACTAACAGTAGTGGGTGGGTGCTGGCCAGCAATAGTTTGCATGAACTAACTGGTGGCGGAAGCGCGCAAAGTAAATTGTCTCAAAGTAAATGTGTAACAATCGCAAAAACATCAGAACACATCACAATTTTACTCTTCGCATTTACCGACGGCTATTTCAAATATGTGGAATAGTAGGAATGGAAAGCGCTGGAGGAGGCTTACGTGTCACAAGACACGCCAACAACTGCAAAAGACTATTATTGAAGTGAACACTATTACATATAATAACTGTAACTGTTGGCAAATAAAAGCTTAAATAAATAAAAATAAAATTTCAAATATGTATTTACACTGCATTAAAGGCGTAATCAAGGCATTTGTAAGAAATTTCGAAATCCTGAAATATACACACAATATTCGTCAAGGTCCGTAGCGGAGTAAGCCGCGGCTAATCTCCTTTATCTACAGAGGTCCACGGGACCTCTAAATGGAGGGCATTATCACGGGTCCCTTTGCACCGAGTTAGAACCCGCTGGGGGAGTGTTCGCTCCATTATGTAAATTGTGTTAATATTTCTGTTGATATCAGCTTCTTTATTTTAGCTTTGACTTTGATGCTGTTAATTTTGGATGATGGGTTATAAGTTATAATATATTTAAAGGCAAAAATTACGTAGAGAATCGCTTTGCGTGCCTTTTAATAAATTTAGGGCTCATCATCATCATCATCATTTCGACTAGGTGTCACGGTCAATCGACCATGCACACCCTGGTGACAGAGTTCTTCGAAACCGCCTCTCGGCCTCTGACGTGGTTCCTTTAACGACTACCAGATAGCAGCCGAGCCCACCGGCTTAACGTGCCTTCCGAAGCACGAAATCATCTTTATTATCAGACAATCAGGTGATTCAAGCCTGCAATGTCCTAACCAAACTGGAAACAACTAAACAAAGTATGCTTCCGGTGGGAATCGAACCTACGACCCCCGGGTCAACAGGCAAACGCCTTAACCACTGGACCACGGAGTTTGTTTATTAGAATTTAGGGCTAAAGTGAATAAATAAAATCCCCGTGTCGGTATCGAAAACATATCTACGCGTGCGCGACCTCTTCAAGAGGATCGACGCGCGTTTGGACATTGAGATAGATAGATAGATAAAGTATTTATTTGTTCATCTGTATCACACATATAAATACAGCGACATTAAATAAATAAAAAACAATTAAAGTAATTAAAACTTAAATCTAAGGCATGCAGCTGTGTGCTACAGTAGCACAAACGGGCTACAGCTCAGCAAAATGTTCCTCTGTGAGAGCAACTGCTGATTTTCAGCTGGCACCCTGGAGAAAGCGCGAACAAGAGCAATTTCCCAAGTCAACCCTTATGATCCACACCAAACTACATTTACTGCACAAACGGGAAAAACATGTCATTTTCGAATGGTAAATTAAAGAAAATCAGATTAAATTAATGAGAAATATTGTACAGATAGTGAATTAAAATAATAAATATAAAAATTATAATAAAATTTAAAGTGATATCGTCGTAAATGAAATAAGATTGCTGGAATTAATTATTACTGAAATAAATAGATGAGTCTTTTTTCTCCAAAACATATGGGTCTATAACATTTGTGTTCATCGACTTTAATGAATTATGAATCGTTTGTTCAGAGCTATCATCATCATCAGGTCTTTTTAGTCTCCACTGCAGGAGCATGACCCTCTCTGTACTACCGGATCCATACTTGGCCAGAGCAGACAGAGGATTTGGCCTACACTCTCCTCGCTGTCCAGACGGGTTGGAGAGGTCTCATTGATGTTTATGAGCTTTGTTTAGCTTGTATTACCTAATTCGCCTCTTACGACATCCACGGGAAGACTTGGAGTGGTCCTACTCTACTCTGCCGGGGACCACACGGCTTGTTATTCAGAGCTTTAAGTATAAAATTGGTTTGTAATGGATTCTCGAGATATGTAAACAAAAAGGCGCTGCGTTCTACTGCGTGCTAAATTAAACCGTATCACTAACAACATTGAAATGATATTTCTTTGAAAACCTTTGCAGAAGTGCGACTTTTGTACGTAATTTCTAGTACTCATTCTGTGATTTGGGAGAACTACCCGAACACCGATGTTATACTTGCAACCACTAGACAAACAATTGAACTTGACACCCCTGACTAGCATTGAGGAGCCCGATGGCCCAGTGGTCGTAAGAATTAAAATCGCTTACGTATGTAAAGCAACCCTGGGCGCAGTCCCCACTTTGATGGGTGTGCAAATGGCATAAAAATATCTCGAGCTCCTCCGTGTTTCGGAAGGCACGTTAAGTCGTTGGTCCCGGCTGTCATCATTGATGACAGTCGTTAAGCTATGTCAGATGTCTTAAGGCAGCTTGAAAAATCTGACTCCAGTGTTGGCCACTTACACACATGAAAAACAAAGACCCCTGACCGATAGTACACAAATATAAGATGAGATATCTATTCATATCTATACTAATATTATGAAGCTGAAGAGTTTGTTTGTTTGAACGCGCTAATTTCAGGAACTACTGGGTCAAATTAAAAAGTTATTTTTGTATTGGTTATTCCATTTATTGAGGAAGGCTTTAGGCTATAAAACAACACGTTACGACCAATAGGAGCTAGGCATCAATAAAAAATGTTTTGAAAACGGGGGAAAATTATTCATGTATACTAATTAATCATAATAACAGAAATTGCCGCGGACAAAGTCGCGGGCAACAGCTAGTAGAAAAAAATATGTATGATATAAACAAGTATAACATAACTTGTTCGGAACAAGTGGACGTGTCTTGCTTGTTAAAATGTTCTTGTCACAAATTGTACGAGTCGGCTAGTTGCTTGGCTTTTCTCGCATCGGTGCCTTCCTATTAAATTGCTGGTTCGATTCCCATCGGAAGCACACTTTGTTTAGTTGTTTCCAGTTTGGTTAGGACATTGCAGGCTTGAATCTCCTGATTGTCTGATAATAAAGATCGTTCCGTGCTTCGGAAGGCACGTTAGGCCGGTGTTCCCGGCTGCCATCTGGTAGTCGTTAAAGGAACCACGTCAGAGGCCGAGAGGCGGTTCTGAAGAACTCTGATACCAGGGTGTGCATGGTCGATTGACAGTGACACCTACACGAAATGATGATGATTAAATTGCTATTTGAAAATGTGCTGGTTTGTGTTTTTCTTATTTGAGCATGTTTCCGATTGATTTCTTTGATGTGGTGTTATAGAAACCGAGGTTTGATTGAGAAAAAAGGTTATTATCATTTCGAGTAATTGACACGGTCAATCTACCATGCTCAGCCTAGTGTTAGAGTTCTTGAGAACCGCCTCTCGGCCTCTGACGTGGTCCCTTTAACAACTACTAGATGACAGCCGGGACCAATGGCTTAACTTGCCTTCCGAAGCACGGAATTGTCTTTGTTATCAGACAATGATGATTCAAGCCTGCAGTGTCCTATCCAAACTGGAAACAACTAAACAAAGTATGGTTCCCGTGGGAATTGAACCCACGACCCCCGGGTCTGCAGGCAAATGCCCCTACTACATGTTATTGTTATATTATCAAGCTGGTAAGTATCGTCTTTGCAGTTTTGTAGCCATTGTTGTCCATAAATACCTAAGCACAAAACGATACCTGAAGTACAATTTAATTTCCCAATCGGGGCGATCTCACAAGTATGAAGCTGACGGCAGCCTGAGGCGATATGGAGCGTTGTCGGCGAAGTTTCTGTATTCTGCGGAAGACGTGTTTACAGGAGAAACTATAGTTTGTAGTGCTTCTTTTTCATGCTGTTATAAAAAAACGAGTCGGACGCGCACGGAGGGTTCCGTACTCTATAAAAACGGCAAAAATATCATGTCTGTTAGGGGAGCCCCTTAAATATTTGTTTCATTTTAATTTAATTATTTTTAAAGTTAATATATAAATAAATATTCTGCGAATACTTCAAGCGTCTATCTGTTTACGTTATCAATATCGAGAAACTTTTTACGCTTCAACCATTGAACCAATTTGGATGAAATTTGTCATGGCGGTAGTTTGAGGCGCGGGGAAGGACATATGGTACCTTTCACGGGAAATTCTACTGTTCCCGAGGGATCGACACTAACGCGGGTGGAGCCGCGAGCAACAGCTAGTTGTAAATAAAACAGTGTGCAATACCCAAGTCTATATGAAATTCACAAACATCGATTAGGCTCTATTTGCATCGCTCCAGGCATTTGATATTCATGTTTGTACTATATTATACGAATCTATATACGAGTGTTGTATTAAACGAACTGTTAGCACAGGTATATCGTTTCAAACAAGCGGAGTAATATTAGCCTATTATTACTACAAACGAAACTTGCCATCCGTGCACATGTCAATGTGTTCTTCTTCTTCCCAGCATATTTGCGTCCACTGCTGAACATAATATGCCTCTTGTTGGGATTTCCACTCTGATCGTGATGCGGCGATCCTGGTCCAGGTCGGTCCTGCCGTCTTTTTAATGTCGTCCGACAATTTCTGGCAGCCAGTTTACCCACACTTCGTCTTCCTGTACGAGGTCGCCAAAACAGAACCCTCTATTTCCATCTATCGCCATTTCAGCGACAGATATGCCCAGCCCATTGCCACTTCAGACGTGCAACTCGTTCACTTATATCGGTGACTTTTGCGCACTGGCGTATGGTTTAGTCGTTATTCCTGCCTGTCTCGCAGAGTGATTCCGAGGATTGAGGGTTCCATGGCGCGCTGGGTCACTTTTAAGCGGTGGGTTCACAGTAAGTGTCCATGTCTCACAAGCATGACATAACTGGCAGAACACATCCTTCATATACTCGAGTCTCCAAATACTGGGGAATCTTTGACTTGAAGACACAATTTCCCAAAGGTCAAGTAATAACGTACGTACAAGAGACGTCGAGGAAGGGGGGTCTAGCAAAAGCTAACCCTGTTTTTCAAAGCAAACAAAAGCAGCTAAGAACGGGGGAGAGGTGCGGGACTGTCATATTGCGGGGGAGGACGCGAGTTTTTGTTCTTTTCATAAGTCATAATCATCATCATCAGGTCTTTTTAGTATGTGGAGGAGCATGACTCTCTCTGTACTACCGGAGCCATACTTGGCCAGAGCAGACAGAAGATTTGGCTTAAACTCTCCCCGCTGGCCAGACGGGTTGGAGAGGTCTCATTGATGTTTATGAGCTTTGTTTAGCTTGTATTTCCTAAGTCACCTCTTGACTTGAAGATTTGAAGTGGTCCTATTCTACTCTGCCGGAAACCACATAAGTACTAATTACTATACATAAGGACTTAAATTAATTAGGTGCTGTTAGTGAAAAAGTATTAAGCGGCTTCAGTACTGCAGTAATGTGGTTCAAACAAGAATATATCTATAAATACAGATGTTGCCTACATACATAAATTAGATTACATATAAATTTGAATATGATATGATATAAAAAAATGATATAAATATGAATATGAAATGATATAATACCTTTATTCTAATCAACTTTATTATTTGGATATTGAGATACCTTCCTTGTTTATCTAAGCGTACAGTTCACTGTTCGGGAATGGTTTATCCTTTGATACCAGATGCATGCTTCAAAATCTTTGTAAAATCAATATAAACTAACTATAAACTCTTGCTCCTATAGTAAAGTGGTGAAAGTCCAAACTTTAGGCTATAAATTCATCTATTCTGTTCGGCTCCATTATTTGGATATTGGGCTGAACTTCCTTGTTCATCTACAGTCCACTATTCAGGGATAAGCCCACTTTGAAACAAGATACGATACAAAAGGGTCCCTATCAAAATTCGGCGGCCGTAACACCCCTTATTTATCATTTTCCGCAAAATTTTCACTCAAAGGGACACATTAACGCTAGGATGAAAGGCAGAAGAGGATAGTCGTAAGGTATTATATGACTAGCTCCGTGGCGCAGCGGTCAACACGCCTGCCTGCGACACGGAGTGACCGGGTTCGATCCCCGGTCAGGTCAAGATGGAAAATGATCTTTTTCAGATTGGCCTGGGTCTTGGATGTGTATCTATATATGTATTTGTTATAAAATATAGTATCGTTGAGTTAGTATCCCATAACACAAGTCTCGAACTTACTTTGGGGCTAGCTCAATCTGTGTGATTTGTCCGTATATATTTATTTTATTTATTTATTTATAATTAGGCTCAATAATTTTTTATGGAATAGGCAAAAGAAAATCAGCGAAAAATAAAACACAACATAGGTACATCCTTTAAAAGATATAGCGAGAATTAGACGTGCCTTATCTTCATCATTTTTGGTTAATTAACAAAACATTTTTTTCTATTAGCCATTTAGGTCCCTCTGTTGGTCAAAAGCGGTCTGTTTTCCATCTAGTTCTATCAATTACTATCCCGCATTGAAAGCAAACAGCTCGTCTCTCCATCTTGTTCTTGGCTTCCTTCTTAAACGCCTTTCATCAGTACGTACCCATACGGTAGAAGAGATATCTCTATTCTACCGTATGGGTGATAACGGTAGAAGAGAGATATCTGTCTCTCTTCTACCGTTATCATAACGGTAGAATAAGTTATCTTACGGTAGATAACGGTAGAAGAGAGATAGATATCTCTCTTCTACCGTTATCACCTTTTTTTTTTTTATAGTTAGGCGTCACAAGCCGAACGCTTAGTTCGATCGTGCCTATCTATCGCTTGTTTCGCGCTCTCACTTGCACACGGAACGTGACACATTTTCGTGCGTGCAGCTGGCGTTCATCGATTTATAAGACGTTAGCACGTCAATTGTTAGTCTATAAAGTTGGTTTCATCATCATCATCATCATCAGGTCCTTTTTAGTCTCCACTACAGGAGCACGACCCTCTCTGTACTACTAGGGCCATCCAAAGTTGGTTTACAGACGATAAATTAAGAGCCCGCCATATGCCAGGCGGCGTGGCGATACAAACGCGGATGGTCTAAACGCGTTGGCTACTTTGGATATTTTCGTTTTTTAACAATATTCAAGGGTTATTCGAAAAAGAAAAACATATGATGGCTGCCTTATCTGTAATGCAATAATAATCAAAAGTTTCAAGGTTAATTTTAATGTATTTGGTGAATAATGCTATATACCGAGTAAATTAGACGTGATTTGGAGGCAACTTTGCAATTTTTTTTCTGTCGAGAAAATTTAATGCAATCGTGTTTTTGAGTCCCAGAGTTAGTCCTGAACTTTGCTGCATTTTTATTTCAACTTGAGTATATAATTATTATTGATATAAAAGTCAATCATGCAAAGCAGTGTGAGGTAACGGTGGAAGAGAGATGCGTCACAAGCCGAACGCTTAGGCCGATTGTGCCTCTCTATCGCTTGTTCTACGCTCTCGGAACGTGACACATTTTTGTGCATACAGCCGGTGTTCATCGATTTATTAGACGTTATCACGCACGTTTTTCGCAGTCGCACAAAAATCATAATCTCATTCTCTGTTGTAAAATTTACGAAGTTACATCGCATATCATTTCCACATTATTATTCCACCCAATAACCTACGAAACAAACCGCTCCCCACTCCTGCCTTGGCACACAACATAAAATGTCGTATTCTATACCGAGAAACACCACCATGACACTTTTCGTGATATAAGATGATATTAGAACGGATACTTTAGTTTTGGATATTGCCGGCAAAACGTTTTATGCCAAGAATTTATTATTAGGGCCGTTGCGGGTGGTTAAATTTCTATAAACATTGACTATGAATGTGTTGTGGGTCGCTTAGATTACCGGACAGAATGTTTGGTACCGTACCCAAAACAAACGGGACACTATTACTAACTAACTCTTCCGTGCTGGTCTGGGAGAAAAGAAAATACGTAGAATGTACCAGCTGCTTCTCTTCCCGCACAGATCGTAAAAGCCGATCGAGGGAATGGGTAAAATCTGAGGAATCATGTTATTAGGCGATGTGGCTAGCAACCCATCACTATTTTGATTCCGTTTTCCACCTAATGCCCACCAACATGCTAAACGTGGCCTTCAGGTCTTATAGACCTAGGCTCTGTCTACCCCGCAAGGGAAAAAGACGTGATACTATGTATGTATGTATGTACTATTACTAAGCGCCGGATGCCCTTCCTTCCGTCTGCCACAGGGTTGTATCTCTAAAACCGTTATAGGTAGGTACATAAAGCTAACATGCTAATCGTGGTTTTTAGTTCTTATATAACTAGGCATTAGCTAGCTCCGTGGCGCAGCGGTCAACACGCCAGCCTGCGACACGAGAGTGCCCGGGTTCGATCCCCGGCCAGGTCAAGATGGAAAATGATCTTTTTCAGATTGGCCTGGGTCTTGGATGTTTATCTACCTATATATGTATTAGTTATAAAATATAGTATCGTTGAGTTAGTATCCCAAAACACAAGTCTCGAACTTACTTTGGGGCTAGCTCAATCTGTGTGATTTGTTTGTATATATTTATTTATTTATTTATATCATGTTTTTTATTTTATTTTTTCATTGTTTTTAACCTATAATAGTGACCTCACGCCAACATTATCCTTTCCTGGGGCACATTGTTATAAGCCATTTAAACTGTTTCTCTTCAGCTTGAATCTTTTGAGTGCTATGTGGTGATCTGTATTACAGGTTTCGTCTGAAACCTATCTCAGACACCACTCTCTCACAATTTTCATGGTTGTTTTGTTTTAAATTAAATGTATTACTGTTGTGTAAATTGTGATGAGGAATAAATGTGTTTTATATATAACTAGCTTTCGCCCGCGGCTCCGCCCGCGTCAATGTCGATCCCTCGGGAATAGTACCTTTTCTCGGGATAAAAGGTATCCTATGTCCTTCTCCGTACTCCAGAGAACTTGTATGCAAAATTTCATAATGATTCGTTAAGTAGTTACGGCGTGAAAGCGTAACAAACAAACAAACAAACAAACAAACAAACAAACAAACAAACAAACAAACAAACAAACAAACAAACAAACAAACAAACAAACAAACAAACAAACTCACTTTCGCATTTATAATATTAGTAAGGATAAGGATTATTACTAAGCGTCGGGTGTCCTTCCGTCTGCCACAGGGTTGTATCTCTAAAACCGTTATAGGTAGGTAAATAAAGCCAACATGTTAATCGTGGTTTAAGGTCTTATATAACTAGGCATTGTCTACCCCACAATGTAAAAAGACGTAATAGTATGTATGTATGTAGGTAAATACTTAAGAATTTGTATATTAGGTATATAGAAATTCTGTAGGCTGTGCAAAACCATTAGGCGATTATGTAAAAAAATGAAAAGTCGTAATATTTTCATATTTATATTAAAAAAAAAATAAGAAAGGGGGACGAAGCCTGTTGCAGATAGCCATATCTACCTATATTTTACTTTAATGCTTGAATAAATAAATAAACTTTAAAGAAAGGGGGTGACCTTCAAGATGTAAATATAAATATTGTTATGTAAGAATTATTGTTCTAGACGTAAAATTTACAAACATTTTGAAGAAAAATGTAGTTTCATTTTTAATTTTCATATGTATCCGTCTCAAATTCCAACATGAGGACGATGTTGTGTAAGGATTGACCTAAATTATACAAATATTTTTGATGTATTTAATTCAGCGCATACTACTAGTGATATGAAAACACGTCAATTTCCACAGTTGTCTTAAGTTGAAATTCTGATTTCTACTACATACTAAATCCACCTATCGGCAGTATTCAATCACCTGTCAACTACAAGACAAATACAAATGGAATGAATGAATTAATCAAGCCATTTTGCCAAAATGAAATCCTAAAAACCGTTTCCGCATGGTTTAAGTAAAACTAACAAACTACGCATCGCTTGAATGGCTGTCGCTATTACCGCCCGAACACGTTTTTGGCGTATTTCCAACAATACGCCGCGTGCTGCATGGTAAAGGCTGGCGTTTTATGTAATCTGCGCACATACGCCGTACACCAATATAATAATACTAATAATTCTATATTTATATATAGAATTATTAGTACCTTAAGGAAGCAAAAAAGGTGTGCAATGTATAAAAATTGTTTAAGTAAGTATATAATTATGTTTTTATATGATTTGCTTCATTCCATCGAGTAACACTGGTTATATTTTTATGGCAAGACACTATAGTATTTGTATTTTTTAATTTGTTCACGTGCGTGTGTGTACAACATTGCTGTCAGACTTTTGTTTTCTACGATCAATGGCTTAACGTGCCTTCGAAAACACAGAACATCTCAAAAGTAATTTCACAAACATCCTAATAGAGACCACACCGTCATTTGCTTAACCTTGATAACTAACTCTTCAATATAATACGAGTATATGCACAGGAAATGGACCTGAACTGCCAAGCTGATTATAAGTTTGCTCGCGAAGTTTGACTGTGGGACGGATGGAATAAGCATCGAGAGGCTAACTCTCACGGCCTCAAATACTATTTAGAGATAAACAAGTTTGCTTTTGAGTAACAACGCAATTGCAGATGCAATAATACTTTAGTATTTTAAGGTAAGAAAGAAAAAATGCTAATGTTATATTTATATATATATATTTTTCTTACCATCAAATGTCCTAATCTTAACTAATATTATAAATGTGAAAGTGAGTTTGTTTGTTTCACTTTCACGTTGTAACTACTGAACCGATCGTCATGAAATTTTGCATACACGTTATCTGGGGTACAGAGAAGGACATAGGGTACATTTTACCCCGGGATAAAAGTACTGTTCCCGAGGGATCGACATTGACGCGGGCGAAAGCTAGTAGCCAATATATTTGCCAGTGTTTTGGGCACGCTGCCTCCCTGTGGCGCATTGGAAGATTATTTTTATTTATAATTTTCACTTGTTTTTAGAAGAATAAATTTGTTTGGTAATCTTAGACAAATTGAAAAGCAAAATGCAAATTTTTCCATGACCGGCGAAATCCAAAATCATTTTAAGACGCCCAAATACAAAATTACAATTAATAAATTTTGCGTTTTATGACGTCATTCGTGGATGCAAATAATATTATGTTTCTTGCTTACACATCAGACATGGAATAATAAGATTTTCTGACTAATTTCAATAAAAAGCGGCCGTAAAAATAGCACCAGTTTAAGCAAAATTTACTTAACTAAAAATTTTGATAAATCGCGGAAATAACGAAAGTGGTAGCTTAAAAAGTATCTTTCAGATAAAAAATAAATATAATCATGACCTTCAAAAAAGTTATCATGCCCAAAATCAAAGCAGCGCAATGAGATAAATATATATCTATGCTAGTATGACAAATTTTATTAACTACAAGCATTATTATAAAGTTACCTGCGGGTTTATTTGATCACACTTAAACAAAATTGCAACAAAATGCTTTATGTAATAGCAAATGCACTGTTCATTCATCATCATCATCATCAGGCCTTTTTAGTCTCCACTGCAGGAGCATGACCCTCTCTGTATTACCGGAGTCATACTTGGCCAGAGCAGACAGAGGATTTGGCCTACACTCTCCTCGCTGACCAGACGGGTTGGAGAGGTCTAATTGATGATTTATGAGCTTTGTTTAGCTTGTATTTCCTAAGTCGCCTCTTACGACATCCATGGGTAGACTAAGAGTGGTCCTATTCTACTCTGCCAGAAACCACACTGTTCATTAACATATAGTTATTATCATATAGCAAATCAAGCAATAGATGTCATAATATCCTTCGACAAATAAACTTCAACTCTTGCAATTTAAAGATACGTCAAAACAATCACCAAATATTTTCAGCACAGTGCGAGATAGTAGTTAACAATGAGTCGACGTCATAATTCGTGTTTTCAGTAATAACATGCAAGAAGAGAGTTTCCAAACTCAGCCCCAAGTTTGAGCGCGCGGTGTTACGCACATTAAACTTATAATCAGGTTGGTTGTTCAATTCTGTTTGCTTGATCAGTGTTTTAACTAAAGATAATAAACTTCACTATAATATCATAAGAGTTTTACCACTTTATGTGTCTATAACCAGCAGCCCGCCTTGGCTTTAGACGGGTATAGGTATTCAATTATATAGCCTATGTTCAACAGGGATATTTAGGAAACTAATGGTGAAATAATGTTTAGTATTTTTGGAGCCTTTTTAATGCAAACACTGATGGAGTCACGAGACTTGACGGAATAAGAAACGAATACATTCGCGGAATTCTTTTGACGAAAAACATTTTTGGAATGGGTCCTACTATATTTAATAAGTTACCAGATGACTTTAAAACTTTAAACCTCGTGACATTTAAAAATAAACTGAAATCATTATTGCTAGATAAATGTTATTATTCAGTAAATGATTAATTGAGATAAATTGAAATAGATTGACATTAATTATTATTCATATCTCTAATTGTATATTATTTTAATTTTAATTTTGTAATTTTAATGGTATGTTCTTTTATGTTTTAAATATTGTACGTCCAACCAAGGACAGGACATGGTGAGACTGACAATCTATAAAGTGTTACCGATTTATACCTATGTTTCACAATAAAGATATTTGTATTTGAAGCTTTAAAATTGCCCCAATTCAAGACAAACTCCTAGAAAACAGATTGAGATGGTATGGCCACACGCTGAGAAGAGGAATGAACCACGTGTTCAATATCGCCGAAAATCCAAGAGGGAGAGGCAGACTAAAATCCACAAGACCAAAATCCAATACCAAAATCCAAAGCATTTTGACGTATGTTGGAATAAAGACAAATAATTCATATAAACTTGGGTACAAAAATGCATGAATGCTAAAACTTTTAAACACCTCTTTTGGCTCATGAATAGACTATTACTTCAGTAATTCCACTTAAAAGCCAAATGCGTAACCGTAATAGATGTCACATGTTTGCGATTCCTGTATGTCGTACAAACGCTGGTTCACGCTCACCGATCTATCGCTTAACAAAATCTTTTAATGATTTTTTTAGTAGTATCGATATAACATCTGTGACTGTTGGTGCCTTTAAAAAAATGATCAGAGAACTTTTGATATAATTGCAACACTCAGAGTCTCAGTGTTAGTTCAGTTTTGTAAACACAATTAGTAATATGTGGTAAGCGGTGCTGAAAGCACAATCATTCATTACTTAGCATAAGATTAGTATAGTACCATGTATTGTGTTTTTGTTAGCTTGCCCCAATAAAAAGAAAGAAAATGAAAGTAATACATAGAAACTAAAATACCTTAGTAAATCTACACATTATAAAGAGGAAAGATTTGATTGTTTGTTTCCATTGAATCTTATTCTTCCCTTCCACCTATGTGGGGTCGGGTGTCCCTGTTAATTTGCGCCAGATCTCTCGATTCTGGGTTGTCCCAGCCGTAGTGTTCAGGGTTCGTAGGTCCTTTTGGATTGTGGACCAAGGAAGCTTATTATAACCTCACATTATAATTAAAAAAACGACTTCAATCAAATTACTGGACCGATTTTTATGAAATAAAATACATACGTGAACTCTCATCATCATCAACTCGAGTAGGTGTCACGGTCAATTGACCATGCACACCCTGGTGTCAGAGTTCTTCGGAACCGCCTCTCGGCATCTGACGTGGTTCCTTTAACGACTACCAGATGGCAGCCGGGACCACCGGCTTAACGTGCCTTCCGAAGCACGGAATCATCTTTATTATCAGACAATCAGGTGATTCAAGCCTGCAATGTCCTAACTGGAAACAATTAAACAAAGTATGCTTCCGGTGGGAATCGAACCCACGACCCCCGGGTCAACAGGCAAACGCCTTAACCACTGGACCACGGAGGCTGTACGGACGTGAACTCTGAAAACATGACATTCCTTTTTGGGCAGTTGTGTAAAATTATTTTTTCTTCCATGCTTGCCTGGGAGAAAAGAAAAAACGTACCAACTGCTTCTCTTCCTGCGCAGACCGTAGAAGCCGGTCAAAGGAATTGGCAAAAATCTGAAAAAAGAATCATGACAATAGGCGATGCGGCTAGCAACCCATCACTATTTTGATTCCGTTTTCTACCTTCAAACGTGGCCTATCGGCCTTATGACCCCGTAAGGGATAAAGACATGATAATTAAAATTAAACGACGGATTTCTGGCCGCAACCACTAATTAAATAGAGGTTCTGTGAGCTATGGACCTCGCGAACCTTATCACAGTAAACTCACAGTGATTCGAACTCAAAACGCCATAATTCCCAATAGCACTAAATTCTTTAAGTACAAATTTCCACCATCTTGAAAAAAATACAGAAACAGAGCCAACAAAAAATCTATGCAATTATAGAACCTGCCTGCAAAAATTTACCAGATTCGTATGAGAAATGCGACCTGTAAAAGAGAACAACCGGACAGCGGGACATACGAACGATTTTTGCCCAAGCTGTAACCGTGACGCTTCGCTCGCACTTTACTCGCTTGGTCAATAAATGCAGTTGGCTTTCTTCTTTTTTTCTTCTTTTAACTTTTTTGAAGTGACTACTTCTTATGCTGCGTTGTGGTATTTTTAGAAAAGGTAAAAAAACGTTCATCTCGCATCAGGACACGTGACCTGATCGAAAATTCGTAAGACAGATACGTGACCTGAGACCGCCGGTGCGGCGTAGGAGAGGAAGTAATATCCCCCTCTCTTTCTACCGCGCGGAGTTTTCACTTCTGCCAGCACTCCCAGAGTGCAACCTGTGGTTTTTTTTTATCTTGGACAGTATTTATCATTACTGGTTTCTTTAGTCTATGCCCATAAAAAGGACAAATAATCCGTCTGTTCATACGGACATCGGATACACAGTAGAAACGCGATTATTTTCAATGAAAAAGAACCCCAAGTCCGAACATCTCGTTTCCAAACGATATCCTAAAACCGATTCAATTCTAAAATGGGATTCTCACTACCCCCAAACTTTTTGTTTATTTCGGACTGATTGGAAACCGGCAGCACAAATTAAAGACAGCATAGATGTGAAACTTGTTCATGATCTCTGTAGAGACTAACGCTCATTGCGCTGGTTCAAAAGTTATTGTGTTGTTATCCATCACCATTTCGAGCAGGTGACACGGTCAATTGACAAGGAACGGTATAATTTCCCGGAATGAAAGGTATCCTATGTCCTTTCCCGAGACTCAAACTATCTCTATGTCAAATTTTATCCAAATTGGTTCAATGATTGAAGCGTGGAAAGAAGACAGACAGACAGAAAGAGTTACTTTCGCATTTATAATATTACTATGGATAGTATGGATTTATTCAATGAGTGAATCTTATATTCATTTTTAGTTGTATACTTGTGAGTAAAATAAAAACAATATATTACTTTCTGGAATAACGAGTATCTTTCTGTAAACTTATTATTTTTTCGCCGACCGGGATTTGCAGTAAATATTTTCGAATTACTTTTTCGTGTGTGGAGTTTTTCAAAGCAAGAATGAGGAGGGAAGGAGCAAATGAATTAAACCGATTGTCAAAAGAAGTGGGTCAAGTTGATGTTGTGTGTGTAGGTGGTTTTGTGAGGATCAACCTTGGCGGTATTAGGTAGGGTTTAATCACTCTATTATGGTGGTATTGATCAATAAAACATTAACAATCAAACTTTTTATTTTTCGCTTATGTTGGTATACTTATTATAACGTGTTTATTCATTTAATAGTTACAAGGTAGACAAAGCTTAAGGCTATAAGTAAGACCCATGGCCACGTTTAGGTGTAAAACAAATCAAAATAGTGGTAGGTCACTAGCCGCATAGGCAATATTGCCCAGAGATTCAACAATCTACACTGTATATATTACAACTTTGCCATATATTTCACCGCACAGTCCTGCCGGCCTATTTGCTATCTCAGTGTACAACGTTTTGATAGTCATTTCAAAATACATTACGTTATAAATATCTTAAATTAAACAAGTCAAACATACGAAACCCGCAATGTATTTTAAAGTGACTATTAAAACATTCGTCACTGAGTTATCAAATTGACCAGCTGGTGAAAAATTTTAATAGTGACCTTCCTTTCTTTCGGAACAAATAAAGTTTAAACATTATTTTTCATTTGGTAAAAACAATAACTATAGCTGTTACTAACGATAAATAAATAATAATAAAATTAGCTTAGGGATGAATTAAGAATACGGAATAAAAAATCATGGAATGACAAAAGAAATGATGGGTAAGGAATTAAAATTGGGGATGAGCGAAGAACTTTTGAAAACGTGGCATGAGAATACGTGGGATGAATACGGAATAATCCTACCAATTACGAGCTTTTTCACACCACACATATTTAAAGCAACGCAGCCATAAACATAAGTCAGTACACGTCTCATTCTACTATACCCAACAATCTCAGAATTACAACATCTGAAACCCATTGATTACTATGCTTCCTGCGACCAAACCCGCAGGGCAACGCTGAATTATTCGACTGAATATATGTAGGGTTACCAAAAGACAGGAATTATTCTTGGTAGAGCCGCGCTGCAAAATTCATTTTTGTTAGTAGCATAAATGGGTCGGCTCGTATTGAAAAGTGCGAGTACCACACTCTTAAGCGCCTATTATACCATCCTGAATCTAGGATCCGGAATTCAGCATCCGATAAGGACAAGAAATTCAGTCGTCAGAGCTCCTGATTACACCGTCCGGAACGTGTCCTGAACGGAGACTGCGCGTCCTGAGAGAGCCATCCGTTGGCCATCCTGAATGCGTGAGAGGGACGCCGCTATTCGTGCGATGCGATTGGAGATATTATCGTATCGTTTCTAACGTATAGCGGCGTCCCTCTCATGCGTCGATCCTAAATTCCGGATGGTTTCACTTTATGCTTCCGTTATGCTTCCGATAAGGACGTCCTGAATGCGATTAAACTGTCCGTTGACTATCCGTTGACTGAATTCCGTATCCTGAATTCTGGATGGTCTAATTGGCGCTTTACTAAAAATCGACGTTTGAGTAAAAGCATTACCACTTCTATGCTTCGTTCAGCAAGAAAGAGAGCTTGAAGTCCATCCTTCCCCCATCCCCTCCATTTCCTCCGTTCCATGTCGTGCTTCCTACTCCTTAAAAGGACACTCCCTGGTGTTGCAGTTTTCCATGGGCAGCGGTGATCACTTACCATCAGGTTGTTCCTTGCTCATTTTCCGTATTATATCATAAAATAAAAACACTTAGTTATGTAGAGATATTTTATATTTTAAAAAGACTGTCTTCTACTATGTCTACTTCAAAATGGGGAAAACACCAAAAAATTTTAACGATTGCTACAAGTATAGCGATAAGGCCGCCTTTGCATAATAAATAAATAAATATATACGGACAAATCACACAGATTGAGCTAGCCCCAAAGTAAGTTCGAAACCTGTGTTATGGGATACTAACTCAACGATACTATATTTTATAACAAATACATGTATAGATACACATCCAAGACCCAGGCCAATCTGAAAAAGATCATTTTCCATCTTGACCTGGCCGGGGATCGAACCCGGTCGCGTATTGCCAAACTGTATACTGACCCAGACACCCATAGTCTGTACTGAACTACGTCGTGCTCATTAAAATCACAAACAAATTGAAGCAAAGTACATACGAGCTCAGAGCAGTCTGATACGGTATGCACTTTGCTCGCTTGTATGTAAAGCAAACTGTGACACGCAAATATCTTTATCTAACTAGGTATACAACGTGTTTCGTAATTTCCCGTAACTTTTTTATACTTTTGCGATTTTTAGGTATCCTATCCGTGAAACTGAACAACTTTCCCCAAAAAACATACTCTATGTGAAGTAATTTAAGTTTAGCCGTTGTAAGTATGACTAAAAATTAATTTGAACTGTATCAACTATAAAGAGTGTTTAAAAAACTATAAATGTGACCACTTCAGTATTTATTAAGTTTCAAAGAAAGACGCACTGACACAACAAATTGTACCTATTTTTAATTTCAGTGTAGGTAATAATAACTCAATTAAGTCGATATTATATTATAAGTGATCGATTACAAAGTAAATTAATTAAAAAACTCAAATAACAAGAGATGGCGTCACACCACGCCTTTTGTGCTTTATTTCCCTATCGATTTTTTATTTGTTAATAATCGGAAAGAGCAAACTAAAAATTATATGTTAAAAATATCAGTTAATATGCCAACTGTTTTTCTACCAGCATACTCGTACCGCAAACTAGCCAAGTGTTAATTTTATTCAAATTATTAAGGCTTACACCGATCTATAAAAAACAGTTTTAAAGTCGGTTAATTTTTTTAAAATAAATCTATTTTTTCACTTTATTTAATAAACACGTGCGTAATTGCTAATAAAGTCACGACCACTGTCCAAAAAAAGGAGTCAAGGTCGCAAGCGGCGCAAGTTTAAGATGGCGAGGCAGGGAAAAAGCAGATGTCTGGAATCGTATGTATTTTGCTCAAATATTTTAAAGCAAAATGTATTTTGATTCAGACACTCTCTAATTAGGTATACAGTTTGCTCTTCAACTACAAAGGCAAACTGCGATCGAACTCAGAGCAACCCTGGTCTGGGTCAGTATACAGTTTGGCAATACGCAACCCGGTCATTCCGTGTCGCAGGCTGGCGTGTTGACCGCTGCGCAACGGAGCTAGTCAGCTAGTCATAATTCTAAATTTCTAAGTTTATATCTATGTAAACTGTTCGTTTTTGTGCAATAATACAATTTTTATTGTATTGTATTATAGAGTCAAGCCTAATTAAACAATCAACAAATCTTATTTATAAATACATATATAATTCAAGTGCAATAATATATATTTTACTCATAAATGTTAACCATTATATTATATACTAGCTGTTGCCCGCGGCTCCGCCCGCGTTAGTGTCGTTCTCTTGAAAACAGTAGAAATGATAAAAATTCCATACAAACCCCTCCCCCTCTGCTTTTTCCCCTTAAGGGGGAATTTAATACATTTCACCTGCATAGATCTTTAGCCCTTAAGGAGGGGATTTTGCCCATTTCACCTACACATATATTTTTTTTATTGTAATGGAGAACTTCTTATTGTCATATTTCTAAGTAAATAAAACCACACAAACTTTACCCCACCTATTTTACCCCTTCAAGGGGAAATTTCGTCCATTTTAACTACACAGATCTTTTCAATTGTAATGTAAACATATATACTTATTTTTATACTTCTATGTCCAGAAATGAGAAAAAAACCATACAACCGCCCCCCCCCCCCCTTTATCCCTTTAGGGGGGGGAATTTATCTTTTTTAATTGTAATCTAGAACGTATATACTTATTTTTATACTTCTAAATCTAGAAATGATAAAAAATCCATACTAACTTTACTCCCCTATTTTATCCCTTCAGCCGAAAATTTCGTCGGTTTTACCTACTACATACATTGTAATCCAGAACGTCCAGAAATTAGAAAAATTCCATACAACCCCTCCCTTTATCCCTTAAGGGGGGGATTATATACATTTTACCTACACAGAGCTTTTTAATTGTAATCAAGAACTTACATACCTTTTTTTATATTCTAGAAATGGAAAAATTCCATACAAACTTTACCCCCTATTTACCCCTTCAAGGGAGAATGTTGTCTGGTTCACCTAAACAGAACTTGTGTGCCTACTTTCAAACTTCTAAGTCAAAAAATGAGAAAATTCCATAAAACTTCATCCCCTTTGATTTTCTAAAAATCCTTTCTTAGTGCTCATTTACATCATAAAAAGAATCCCTGTGCTAAATTTCAGTTCCTGGGCACAGTAGTTTCGGCTGTGCGTTGATATATAAGTCAGGTTTGCTTCTGGCCCGCGGCTCCGCCCGCGTAAGTGTCGATTTCTCAGGAACAGTAGAATTACCCGGACTACATTAGTTCATGACTTTCAATGAAACACCTTAATATTGAATTTCAATTGAATTAAACAAAGTATGCTTCCGGTGGGAATCGAACCCACGACCCCCGGGTCAACAGGCAAACGCCTTAACCACTGGACCACGGAGGCTGTACGGACGTGAACTCTGAAAACATGACATTCCTTTTTGGGCAGTTGTGTAAAATTATTTTGCATTCATGCTTGCCTGGGAGAAAAGAAAAAACGTACCAACTGCTTCTCTTCCTGCGCAGACCGTAGAAGCCGGTCAAAGGAATTGGCAAAAATCTGAAAAAAGAATCATGACAATAGGCGATGCGGCTAGCAACCCATCACTATTTTGATTCCGTTTTCCACCTTCAAACGTGGCCTTATGACCCCGTAAGGGATAAAGACATGATAATTAAAATTAAACGACGGATTTCTGGCCGCAACCACTAATTAAATAGAGGTTCTGTGAGCTATGGACCTCGCGAACCTTATCACAGTAAACTCACAGTGATTCGAACTCAAAACGCCATAATTCCCAATAGCACTAAATTCTTTAAGTACAAATTTCCATCATCTTGAAAAAAATACAGAAACAGAGCCAACAAAAAATCTATGCAATTATAGAACCTGCCTGCAAAAATTTACCAGATTCGTATGAGAAATGCGACCTGTAAAAGAGAACAACCGGACAGCGGGACATACGAACGATTTTTGCCCAAGCTGTAACCGTGACGCTTCGCTCGCACTTTACTCGCTTGGTCAATAAATGCAGTTGGCTTTCTTCTTTTTTTCTTCTTTTAACTTTTTTGAAGTGACTACTTCTTATGCTGCGTTGTGGTATTTTTAGAAAAGGTAAAAAAACGTTCATCTCGCATCAGGACACGTGACCTGATCGAAAATTCGTAAGACAGATACGTGACCTGAGACCGCCGGTGCGGCGTAGGAGAGGAAGTAATATCCCCCTCTCTTTCTACCGCGCGGAGTTTTCACTTCTGCCAGCACTCCCAGAGTGCAACCTGTGGTTTTTTTTTATCTTGGACAGTATTTATCATTACTGGTTTCTTTAGTCTATGCCCATAAAAAGGACAAATAATCCGTCTGTTCATACGGACATCGGATACACAGTAGAAACGCGATTATTTTCAATGAAAAAGAACCCCAAGTCCGAACATCTCGTTTCCAAACGATATCCTAAAACCGATTCAATTCTAAAATGGGATTCTCACTACCCCCAAACTTTTTGTTTATTTCGGACTGATTGGAAACCGGCAGCACAAATTAAAGACAGCATAGATGTGAAACTTGTTCATGATCTCTGTAGAGACTAACGCTCATTGCGCTGGTTCAAAAGTTATTGTGTTGTTATCCATCACCATTTCGAGCAGGTGACACGGTCAATTGACAAGGAACGGTATAATTTCCCGGAATGAAAGGTATCCTATGTCCTTTCCCGAGACTCAAACTATCTCTATGTCAAATTTTATCCAAATTGGTTCAATGATTGAAGCGTGGAAAGAAGACAGACAGACAGAAAGAGTTACTTTCGCATTTATAATATTACTATGGATAGTATGGATTTATTCAATGAGTGAATCTTATATTCATTTTTAGTTGTATACTTGTGAGTAAAATAAAAACAATATATTACTTTCTGGAATAACGAGTATCTTTCTGTAAACTTATTATTTTTTCGCCGACCGGGATTTGCAGTAAATATTTTCGAATTACTTTTTCGTGTGTGGAGTTTTTCAAAGCAAGAATGAGGAGGGAAGGAGCAAATGAATTAAACCGATTGTCAAAAGAAGTGGGTCAAGTTGATGTTGTGTGTGTAGGTGGTTTTGTGAGGATCAACCTTGGCGGTATTAGGTAGGGTTTAATCACTCTATTATGGTGGTATTGATCAATAAAACATTAACAATCAAACTTTTTATTTTTCGCTTATGTTGGTATACTTATTATAACGTGTTTATTCATTTAATAGTTACAAGGTAGACAAAGCTTAAGGCTATAAGTAAGACCCATGGCCACGTTTAGGTGTAAAACAAATCAAAATAGTGGTAGGTCACTAGCCGCATAGGCAATATTGCCCAGAGATTCAACAATCTACACTGTATATATTACAACTTTGCCATATATTTCACCGCACAGTCCTGCCGGCCTATTTGCTATCTCAGTGTACAACGTTTTGATAGTCATTTCAAAATACATTACGTTATAAATATCTTAAATTAAACAAGTCAAACATACGAAACCCGCAATGTATTTTAAAGTGACTATTAAAACATTCGTCACTGAGTTATCAAATTGACCAGCTGGTGAAAAATTTTAATAGTGACCTTCCTTTCTTTCGGAACAAATAAAGTTTAAACATTATTTTTCATTTGGTAAAAACAATAACTATAGCTGTTACTAACGATAAATAAATAATAATAAAATTAGCTTAGGGATGAATTAAGAATACGGAATAAAAAATCATGGAATGACAAAAGAAATGATGGGTAAGGAATTAAAATTGGGGATGAGCGAAGAACTTTTGAAAACGTGGCATGAGAATACGTGGGATGAATACGGAATAATCCTACCAATTACGAGCTTTTTCACACCACACATATTTAAAGCAACGCAGCCATAAACATAAGTCAGTACACGTCTCATTCTACTATACCCAACAATCTCAGAATTACAACATCTGAAACCCATTGATTACTATGCTTCCTGCGACCAAACCCGCAGGGCAACGCTGAATTATTCGACTGAATATATGTAGGGTTACCAAAAGACAGGAATTATTCTTGGTAGAGCCGCGCTGCAAAATTCATTTTTGTTAGTAGCATAAATGGGTCGGCTCGTATTGAAAAGTGCGAGTACCACACTCTTAAGCGCCTATTATACCATCCTGAATCTAGGATCCGGAATTCAGCATCCGATAAGGACAAGAAATTCAGTCGTCAGAGCTCCTGATTACACCGTCCGGAACGTGTCCTGAACGGAGACTGCGCGTCCTGAGAGAGCCATCCGTTGGCCATCCTGAATGCGTGAGAGGGACGCCGCTATTCGTGCGATGCGATTGGAGATATTATCGTATCGTTTCTAACGTATAGCGGCGTCCCTCTCATGCGTCGATCCTAAATTCCGGATGGTTTCACTTTATGCTTCCGTTATGCTTCCGATAAGGACGTCCTGAATGCGATTAAACTGTCCGTTGACTATCCGTTGACTGAATTCCGTATCCTGAATTCTGGATGGTCTAATTGGCGCTTTACTAAAAATCGACGTTTGAGTAAAAGCATTACCACTTCTATGCTTCGTTCAGCAAGAAAGAGAGCTTGAAGTCCATCCTTCCCCCATCCCCTCCATTTCCTCCGTTCCATGTCGTGCTTCCTACTCCTTAAAAGGACACTCCCTGGTGTTGCAGTTTTCCATGGGCAGCGGTGATCACTTACCATCAGGTTGTTCCTTGCTCATTTTCCGTATTATATCATAAAATAAAAACACTTAGTTATGTAGAGATATTTTATATTTTAAAAAGACTGTCTTCTACTATGTCTACTTCAAAATGGGGAAAACACCAAAAAATTTTAACGATTGCTACAAGTATAGCGATAAGGCCGCCTTTGCATAATAAATAAATAAATATATACGGACAAATCACACAGATTGAGCTAGCCCCAAAGTAAGTTCGAAACCTGTGTTATGGGATACTAACTCAACGATACTATATTTTATAACAAATACATGTATAGATACACATCCAAGACCCAGGCCAATCTGAAAAAGATCATTTTCCATCTTGACCTGGCCGGGGATCGAACCCGGTCGCGTATTGCCAAACTGTATACTGACCCAGACACCCATAGTCTGTACTGAACTACGTCGTGCTCATTAAAATCACAAACAAATTGAAGCAAAGTACATACGAGCTCAGAGCAGTCTGATACGGTATGCACTTTGCTCGCTTGTATGTAAAGCAAACTGTGACACGCAAATATCTTTATCTAACTAGGTATACAACGTGTTTCGTAATTTCCCGTAACTTTTTTATACTTTTGCGATTTTTAGGTATCCTATCCGTGAAACTGAACAACTTTCCCCAAAAAACATACTCTATGTGAAGTAATTTAAGTTTAGCCGTTGTAAGTATGACTAAAAATTAATTTGAACTGTATCAACTATAAAGAGTGTTTAAAAAACTATAAATGTGACCACTTCAGTATTTATTAAGTTTCAAAGAAAGACGCACTGACACAACAAATTGTACCTATTTTTAATTTCAGTGTAGGTAATAATAACTCAATTAAGTCGATATTATATTATAAGTGATCGATTACAAAGTAAATTAATTAAAAAACTCAAATAACAAGAGATGGCGTCACACCACGCCTTTTGTGCTTTATTTCCCTATCGATTTTTTATTTGTTAATAATCGGAAAGAGCAAACTAAAAATTATATGTTAAAAATATCAGTTAATATGCCAACTGTTTTTCTACCAGCATACTCGTACCGCAAACTAGCCAAGTGTTAATTTTATTCAAATTATTAAGGCTTACACCGATCTATAAAAAACAGTTTTAAAGTCGGTTAATTTTTTTAAAATAAATCTATTTTTTCACTTTATTTAATAAACACGTGCGTAATTGCTAATAAAGTCACGACCACTGTCCAAAAAAAGGAGTCAAGGTCGCAAGCGGCGCAAGTTTAAGATGGCGAGGCAGGGAAAAAGCAGATGTCTGGAATCGTATGTATTTTGCTCAAATATTTTAAAGCAAAATGTATTTTGATTCAGACACTCTCTAATTAGGTATACAGTTTGCTCTTCAACTACAAAGGCAAACTGCGATCGAACTCAGAGCAACCCTGGTCTGGGTCAGTATACAGTTTGGCAATACGCAACCCGGTCATTCCGTGTCGCAGGCTGGCGTGTTGACCGCTGCGCAACGGAGCTAGTCAGCTAGTCATAATTCTAAATTTCTAAGTTTATATCTATGTAAACTGTTCGTTTTTGTGCAATAATACAATTTTTATTGTATTGTATTATAGAGTCAAGCCTAATTAAACAATCAACAAATCTTATTTATAAATACATATATAATTCAAGTGCAATAATATATATTTTACTCATAAATGTTAACCATTATATTATATACTAGCTGTTGCCCGCGGCTCCGCCCGCGTTAGTGTCGTTCTCTTGAAAACAGTAGAAATGATAAAAATTCCATACAAACCCCTCCCCCTCTGCTTTTTCCCCTTAAGGGGGAATTTAATACATTTCACCTGCATAGATCTTTAGCCCTTAAGGAGGGGATTTTGCCCATTTCACCTACACATATATTTTTTTTATTGTAATGGAGAACTTCTTATTGTCATATTTCTAAGTAAATAAAACCACACAAACTTTACCCCACCTATTTTACCCCTTCAAGGGGAAATTTCGTCCATTTTAACTACACAGATCTTTTCAATTGTAATGTAAACATATATACTTATTTTTATACTTCTATGTCCAGAAATGAGAAAAAAACCATACAACCGCCCCCCCCCCCCCCCCTTTATCCCTTAAGGGGGGAATTTATCTTTTTTAATTGTAATCTAGAACGTATATACTTATTTTTATACTTCTAAATCTAGAAATGATAAAAAATCCATACTAACTTTACTCCCCTATTTTATCCCTTCAGCCGAAAATTTCGTCGGTTTTACCTACATACATTGTAATCCAGAACGTCCAGAAATTAGAAAAATTCCATACAACCCCTCCCTTTATCCCTTAAGGGGGGGATTATATACATTTTACCTACACAGAGCTTTTTAATTGTAATCAAGAACTTACATACCTTTTTTTATATTCTAGAAATGGAAAAATTCCATACAAACTTTACCCCCTATTTACCCCTTCAAGGGAGAATGTTGTCTGGTTCACCTAAACAGAACTTGTGTGCCTACTTTCAAACTTCTAAGTCAAAAAATGAGAAAATTCCATAAAACTTCATCCCCTTTGATTTTCTAAAAATCCTTTCTTAGTGCTCATTTACATCATAAAAAGAATCCCTGTGCTAAATTTCAGTTCCTGGGCACAGTAGTTTCGGCTGTGCGTTGATATATAAGTCAGGTTTGCTTCTAGCCCGCGGCTCCGCCCGCGTAAGTGTCGATTTCTCAGGAACAGTAGAATTACCCGGACTACATTAGTTCATGACTTTCAATGAAACACCTTAATATTGAATTTCAATTGAATAACTTCAAAAATTTAAGGTTTCATACTAAGTTTGCATCCCCGTTATACCCCCTTAAGGGATGATTTTTATTTATTATTATTTATATAAAAGGAACCCCTGTGCAAAATTTCAACTTCCTAACCCTTATAGTTTAGGCCCTGCGTTGATATGCCAGTCAGTCAGCTTCTCCGTTTTTTAGTATGGATTACTATGGATAGTATGGATAGGTATAATGCTGTCGTATAATGATGATGAATTGACTTTGGATTTTAATTTTCTTATGTCACTTATTATTTTATTTTATTTTTGCTATATGTTTGCAGGCAAACTCATGCCTTGAGTTCATTCAAATGACGATAACTTTTTTTTTAATGAACCGATTTTGATGAAACAAACTTTAAATGTTTTGCTGAGTTAAAACAAAGCAATCGGTGAAAGTTTGAAGTAAATCGGTTCAGTATTTTCGGAGATAATCGTGATCATACATACAGACAGACAGACAGACAGACAGACAGACAGAGAGACAAGAAATTCCAAAAAAAATTTTTTGCTTTGTATTATTCTTTTTAAGTGTCCCTCTATCCATTTCAGTCAAAAATTCAAAATGTACAGACAAAATATTTTTACTGTTTTATTATATGTATAGATATCATATCATATTTTCTAGAAAATAAACAATATTTGTCACTAAAATAAATAATAAAACACCCGACTATTTTGCCAAAATTATATATAATTATTGTCACTGAAGATGGTATAACGATATACTAATAGATCTAAACCTATTTACGAAATAACGGAGGAATAAACTTACATACATTGATAACTACGCATTCAAAGTTCTCCATCGAAAGTTTGAATTTCAAACATTCGTACATAAAACCAGAAATTGTTGAACGTATTATATATTTATATATGTATCGTGTATTATATGTATTTTAATGTAATTTATTAGATTTACAGCTTGACACTATTCCCGTTATGCCTCTCGTATATCCTTTCAATCACTTGGTTGACTGGAAGAGATCCCTTCAAGGGATAAGTCCGCCGTTGTGCAAATTATCTTTTTTACTTATAAATGTTTTATTTGTTTTATTTAGTGTTAAGGTTTTTGTACAATAAAGAAATTACAAACAAACAAACAAACAAACGATTCTTTTTTGGTAAGTGTATGAAAATTGCCTCTTAGTTTTATTACTTTTGGCAACCCTACTCCAACCAGTGGGCATGTAACACAATAATACGAACGGGAAACCAGTGCCAATAAATATGGTACATTACATTGTATATTAATAACTGGGAATTTGATTATGCCCTCGTAACTATGGAAATCGATATCCAGTTAGATACATTGAATTCTGCAGTAGTATCAAATAATAACTAATACTAGTAGCTATATGAGATGAAGACCTAACTACACCAGTTTTGCGATTGCAGAAAACTATGGATTCATTTCTGGGTCTAGGAGTACGCTTCTATAATAAAATTCCTGCAGAAATATTAGGTCTGCCTATACATAAGTTAAAAGCGACTGTAAAAAACCAGTTAGTAAAAAAGGCTTATTACTGCATTGCTGATTATATAATTGATAAAAATGCTTGGCAATAAATATAAATTTATTTAAAAATATAATACATGTAAACAATGTAATCGGAGCCCTTCAGGCACATAGGTACCCAGGTCTGGATTGAGTTTCTTTCGGCGTATTCTTCTCACCAGTGGTCGTTTCGAAACGCTATTATATATATTTCGATTTTGCATAAATGAAATAAAATACAATAAATACAAATATGACGTACAAAAAGAGGTACATGTATCCAATCTATACTAATATTATAAAGCTGAAGAGTTTGTTTGTTTGTTTGTTTGTTTGTTTGTTTGAACGCGCTAATCTCAGGAACTACTGGTTCAAATTAGAAAATTCTTTTTGTGTTGGATAGTCCATTTATTGAGGAAGGCTTTAGGCTATCAAACATCACGCTGCAACCAATAGGAGCGAAGCATCAATAAAAAATGTATTGAAATCGGGGAAAAATTATTAATCTATACTAATCCTTACTAATATTATAAATGCGAAATTGAGTTTGTTTGTTTGTTACGCTTTCAGGCCGTAGCTACCAAACCGATTATCATGAAATTTTGAATACAAGTTCTCTGGAGTACGGAGAAGGACATAGGCTACCATTTATCCCGGGAAAAAGTACATTTTTATTCAAAACTAGCTGTTGCCCGCGACTTCGTCCGCGGCAATTTCTGTTATTATGATTAACTAGCTTTCGCCCGCGGCTCCGTCCGTGTTTATGTCGATCCCTCGGGAACAGAAAAACTTCCCAGCATGAAAGGTACCCTATGTCCTTCTTCGGGCCTCAAACTACCTCCATACGAAATGTCATCCAATTCAATGGTTGAAGCGTGAAAAGGAGACAGAGTTACTTTCGCATTTATAATATTAGTATGGAACTATGGATTACACATTTCAGTTTAGGTTTTTGAGCATTCGTGTTAAAATGCTCTTCGTACGTTAAATTTTTGGTTACCCTAAGCTAACTGATAGGCAAAATAAGAACGGGAAATGACTACCAATAAATATGCAGATACATTAGATATTATTAACTAGGAATTTGATTATGCTCTCGTAACTATTGCAACCGATATTGAGTGAGATAGCTCGAATTCTGCAGTAGTGCCCTTTCTAAAGTTATAACTAAAACTAGTAGCTGTATGAGCTGTAGACCTCGTGAGGCACAGAAAACTCGCTTTGATCCTAAGCAACATAGATCCTAATGTCCTTAGGTTTTTTGTAAACTTGCTCAAGTTCTTTTGTAAACTGTAAAAGTTATTGTGGAATACATATTAAACTCTTTTGGCGTTCATGCAAAAATAGGCTCTTCACCAGAATGTTTCATCTATAACTATACTCTATACTAATATTATAAAGTTGAAGAGTTTGTTTGTTTGTTTGTTTGAACGTGCTGAACTCTGGAACTACTGGTTTAAATTGGAAAATTCTTTTTGTGTTGGATAGTTCATTTATTGAGAAAGGTTTTAGGCTATAAAACATCACGCTGCGACCAATAGGAGCGAAGCATCAACAAAAAATGTTTTGAAAACGGGGGAAAATTATTCATTTATCATCAAACAGAAATTGCCGCGAATGAAGTTGCGGGCAGCAGCTAGTACCTGATAACCCTACTCCAATCAGTAGATATGAAACACACGAACGGGAAACCACTGCCAATAAATATGCTTCATTACATTGAATATTAATACCCGGAAATTTGATTATGCTCTAGTAACTATGGTAACCAGTACCCGAGTAAGATACCTCGAATTGAATTCTGCAACAGAATCCTAATTAATGTCTTAAGTTATGAATAACTTATATTATAAATTTGAAAGAGGTTAATCTTTGTAGATTTGTCACTCTTTGACTACTAAACCGATTATCATGAAATGCTGCATTTGTTATGAGGTGTATAATAGTGCCTTAGAAATTTCAACCGCCAGAGAGATAGACTTTAATATGTTGTTTAACAAGTAACATAAAATTTGAAATTGTAAGCAACCCCTGACATAAAAATCGCTCTATCTTGTAAACGACTGGACCGATTATAGTAAAATATCTAAGAACAGTTGCTAGAAAAGCAGCTTTAAATAAATTGAACCGCATCAAATCGGTCCAACCGTTTAAAAGCTACGTTGCCACAAATAGACCGAAGGATACACAGATAGTTGGACAGATACACACAGAGAAAAAATACACACAAACACACACACAGACAGGCAGATAAACAGACACATCTTCAGACGCCCAGTCACAATGTTACTCGAACAAACTCTTTGTATGAATTTGGTAGGCACCTCCATATTATTTAAATTATCTATGGCACTATATAATCTTCAGTATTACATAACAATGTAAATAAAAATGAATCATAACAGCAAACAGGACAGATCGATGCAATCACCGACTCGGTGCACGCAAATATATCCTACGTATCTGTGTCGTAGGGTTGACAACCAATCAAATCGATTCACTAGCTACGAATATAAATAAAAATAAATAATAACAGCAAACAGGATAGATCGATGCGGCGCAATCACCGACTCGGCTGCATGCAAATATATGCTACGTATCTCAGTCATAGGGTTGACAGCCAATCGCATTGATCCACTAGCTACGAAGATAATGATGATAATATTACAATGTAAATAAAAATTAATTATAACAGCAAACAGGATAGATCGATGCGGCGCAATCACCGACTCGGCTGCATGCAAATATATGCTATGTATCTGAGTTGTAGGGTTGACAGCCAATCAAATTGATTCACTAGCTACGAAGATAATGATGGTAATCGGGAATTTCATGATGATCGGTTAAGTAGTTACGGCGTGAAAGCATAACAAACAAACAAACAAACTCACTTTCGCATTTATAATATAAGTTAGGATTAAGGAAAAACGCTGTAATTTTCCATTAACTTAAACTTACGAATTTTATACTCTGATATGCCAACCAATCTTTAAAAACGTGACATCCCTAGTTCGCACCCCATGTTATCCCATTTATTCCCATTTCGGTGCGTCCACTCCTAATTGCCGGCCTGCTAAAGAGGGTCCGTATGAGCCAGGCTTTGGTCTATCACTATATCTTCATTTGTACTTGGAGTTCTATGGCCCTACATTTGCATAGCAGCTAGATTTGGTAAAACAAGTGAATCTTCCTTGTTGGTCTGGGAGAAAATAAAAATTACGTAGAATGTGCCAGCTGCTTCTCTTCCCGCGAAGGCCATAGAAGCCAAGGGAATGGACGAAAATCTTGAGAATTATGACAATAGGCAACCCATCACTATTTTGATTCCGTTTTCCACCATTATGACACGCTAAACGTGACCTTTCGGTCTTATGACTTTAGGCTCTGTATAGCCCGTAAGGGATAAAGACGTGATGATATATATATGTATGTATGTATATAGAAAAATTGGCCGTGTGGTACCCGGCTGAGTAGAATAGGACCACTCCAAGTCGTCCCGTGGATGTCGTACAAGACGATTTAGGAAATACAAGCTAAACAAAGCTTATAATCTCCAACCCGTCTGGCCAGCGTGGAGAGTGTAGGCTAAATCCTCTGGCTGCTCTGGCCAAGTATGGAGTAGTACAGAGAGGGTCGTGCTCCTGTAGTGGAGACTAAAATGATCTGATGATGATATAGAATAATATATGTATATAAGTAAATTTTGGTAGATTTGATGTGAATACGTCTTGAAAAATGCATCGTTACTAAAATAGCAACCTATCAAACGACACTACTCGCATTTCTTTTATTAATCTGAGTGAGGAGTATCCCAATCATATTCCTTCATTGGGATAGGAATCCCAAATCTAACAAATTCCTATCCCTCCACAGCTTAAAATTTTCGCTTATTATGCGCATTCTACATATTACTAAAAATAGAAAAGTTCGATCGCATATTTTTGTGGGGTGCGTATTGATTGATATAATAACAAATTATATATTTTCATTTCAATAAAGTTCAAAAGATATAATGTTAACTTGACATAATCATTACTGATTATATTCTTAAAAGCTATAACATTCATAATATTTTTAATATGAAAAGCATAAACTCATTTTTTATAACGTTTATGAATACTAAATATCACCTGTTATACAACTTGTGCAGTATACCTGCCAAAATGTATACCATTCAAAAAGTATAATATTTAAAATAAATATGAATCAAAATCTATAAAATGTATACGTATTAAAAATATATAACAGAGAAAATATACCAACTAATTAGTATAGAGCCATGTCTATTTTGCGAATTTGAATTATTTCAGTAATACCTACGAAATAAGTCATATTTGCGCAAGCTCATAAACTTCATTTTCTTGTAAAAAAATCGGAGTAGCCAGCAAAAGGTGCATTATTCAAACAGACTATCGAATAACTAATAATAGGTAATCGATTTCATCAGTAAAGCAAACGGAAAGTAATACAGGAAGTCATTAACTTCATAGGATTACAAAAAACTATAACAAACAAAAGAACTTATTACAATATTTTATTGCATGTAAATATCAAGACAAAGTATGAAATACTTAAAAAAATTGTGATACATACAAAATGCGTGCGCATTTTGTATGTATCACAATTTTTTTAATAGTAGAAAGATAATTTTTACAATATTTTATTGTATGTAAATATTAGGACAAAGTATAATATAAATAAAAAAATTGTGATACATACAAAATGCGCGCGCATTTTGTATGTATCACAATTTTTTTTAAGTAAAAATATATCTTTTACAATATTTTATTGTATGTTAATATGAGGACAAAGTTAGAAATAAATAAAAAAAATTGTGATACATACAAAATGCGCGCGCATTTTGTATGTATCACAATTTTTTAAAGTATTTTTTTAGTATACCTATTTTTTTAATTTATTTTTTACTTATATTAGAGAAGAAATTCACACTCGTAATATTCAGATTTTCGTTTTAATATAATGTTAACTTTTTAATTTTTTTTTGTTTTATTAATATTTTTTTGCGTTTACGAGATCGTCAGGTTGCTATTAATTTTCTGCTAGGCGTTCTATAAAAATAAATAAGATAATTTATTAAACGGCTTCAAAAAAGGAGGAGGTTATCAATTTGACTGTATGTTTCTTTTTTTTATGGTTTTGATATTTCTTTTTTATTTAAAAGCCTTTACTACCAAGTTGTTGCCATTTTAATTTGGTGAAGATATAATGGAGAACTTAGGAAATATGGAAGAAACTCGTAAAATAAAATTGTTTGAGATGCTAGGTTTTTTATTTTATTTAATTATTTGGTTCATTGAGAATCTTCTACCAATTAATTCGTATAACCAATGATTATTATCCGTACTAATATGTATATATAAAGTTTATTATACATAACAACTAATCGATGTTTTAAAGTTTATAATAATAAAACGGTATAATAAAGGTTTGATATGTTGAATGATTGTTATAATTAAAGATTTTAGTTTTTTTAAAGTTATTTCTATCGATTTTTATCTTACTTGATAATTATACTGACCAAAATTATATGTTTCGTTGATATTTATCTTAAATGATATATATTTTATGTTTATATGTTATATTACTTACCCATTTTTGTGTCCGACCACTTATGCAAGGCTCCGTCGAACGTAAAGTTTCCTTTCCACGTAATATTCGTTTTGACTTGTTGTTATGGCTTGCAATTTCGCTTAAAATATGAAAATGCTTTACTGAATATTCAATGGATTTTGAAATTATTTTCATTTACGCTGAGGAAGAAAACATCTGAAATGGGTAAACTAGGATGAACATTACTAGTTTTTAAGACTTTCTAAGCTGGATTAGACAAATACTATGACTTTTCGTAGAGGCGCAACTTTTCCCGCGCACGACATAGAAACCGGCCGAGGGCATGGGCGCAAATCTAAGGAATCATGTAAATAGGTGGTGCAGCTATCAACATATATATTACATATTATCACGCCTCTTTCCCAGTAGGCAGAGACTAGGGACCTCCACTTGCTACAATCCTTAAAAACCTCTCTCGCTTCATCTCCATCCATCACTCTCTTCATGCATGATCGTCGGTTTCGGGTACTCCTAACTCGTCCTTTGGCAAGAACGTCCGTAATTTTGTCACGGTATGTGCGTCAAGCCCTGACCAACTCTTCCAGTCACATCTAAAGTGTAAAATTTCTTTGTAAGTCTTCTTTCATCCATCCTTTCTACTCGTACATGTTCAAACCACCTTTAACAACCCGTGTTGATGGGATGGGCATATCAACCCATCACTATTTTGATTCCGTATTTCATCTTTAATTCCATCAACATGATAAACGAGGCTTGTCTGTCTTATGGCCTTAAACTCTGTCGAACCCATAAGGGATAGAGACTCGGCCTCTGACGTTTTTCCTTTAACGACTACCAGATGGCAGCCGGGACCAACGGCTTAACGACCCTTCCGAAGCACGGAATCATCTTAATTAACAGACTATCAGGTGATTCAAGCCTGCAATATCCAAACTGGAAACAACTAAACAAAGTATGCTTCTCGTGGGAATCGAACCAGGACCCCCGAGTTTACCCCCCACGGAGGCTGACAGGCAAACGCCCCACGGAGGCAGTTTGTAAAGTGAAAACTCTAATCCCACGCGTTAGTATGAACAGGAATAACTAGGATTCTTGTAATTGAACTCGACGCTGTCCAGGAAAAAAGCACTCGGGATGATTTACTAAGGGCCGGGTGTCCGGATAAACCCGGTAAATGGAGCAACCATTAGTCGTCCTTTCTGGGCTAGTTGCTTTATTTTTATTTTATTCCTTTGTTAGGGGCTTTGCATACAGTGCTTGAGATGCCAAATTATACATGGCGAAATTTTCGTTTTGGACCCTTTAAGGGGTGACCGTCATTTCCATACAAAAGAGTCCCGCTGCCCGGCCAGTTTTTATGGGAATGTCGAATTTTTTTTTTAGTTTCTAGCATTGTTCCTATAGGAAAAGTTCTTCATTTTGATGGTCTGAGTCACCCTTTTAAGGGTCCAAAATGATAAAAAATTCACTGTGTATAAAGCTACACCTAACACTTACCACTAACTCACTCATCATTTCGAGTAGGTGTCACGGTCAATCGATCATGCACACCCTGGTGTCAGAGTTCTTCGGAACCGCCTCTCGGCCTCTGACGTGGTTCTTTTAATGACTACCAGATGGCAGCCGGGACCACCGGCTTAACGTGCCTTCCGAAGCACGGAATCATCTTTATTATCAGACAATCAGGTGATTCACGCCTGCAATGTCCTAACCAAACTGGAAACAACTAAACAAAGTATGCTTCCGGTGGGAATCGAACCCACGACCCCCGGGTCAACAGGCAAACGCCTTAACCACTGGACCACGGAGGCTGTTGTCCAGTGACTAACTCACTGATTGACATACTTGTTCTCCCACTTCGAGACTGGAGGGGGTGATGACTCATGGTGTACTGGATGTAAATTTTTATCTCACCAGGGGTAAATTCTGAAAAGTTGAGGATCGAAGAAACCAGAGAGGAAGGGGGTACGGCCTGCAAAAACTATAAGAATTAGAGGTTTGCCCCCATAGTAGTTATTGTAGAGGGTCACGAGCAAATTGTCAAGTCACCATTTTTTTTTAATTTTCTCAAAAAGCAAGATGGCCGCTATACAAATCGGACCACCGAATGTCTACGATCAAGTCTGAGGCTGAAGGCTGAAGACTAGGGTGCCCGCAAGCCCGGAGGGCAAGCTACATAGCGAAGCCGAGCCCATCGGTAATTCTAGAACTAGACGCTGACACTGTCTAGAAGAGAAGCACTTGTGATGATTTACTAAGGCCTTGGTAAAAGTAAAAACATATTTATTATCTCCAATCAATCTACAGTAAATGATGTAAACATAATAGTAAAGTGGTGTGATGAACTCAGATTGGAGGAGACTGGAGTCTGATGTAGGCAGGGCCTGTATTACAGAATTCCAGTGCTCTCCTTTCTGGATGTTAGTGCACTTTGATATACAATTAAAAAGTTGTAGATAAGGAGCTATAGTAAGTACAATAAAACAAATGGTGTCCGGATAAACCTGATGAATGAAGCAACTATTTAGTCTGTCCTTTCTGAGGCTAGTTGCTTTATTTTTATTTTATTTTACTGCTTCTTTAGGGTTATATCACACCTGATATTTTTACATGACTTCGGTGAAACAAAAAGACGATACCTATATTCGCCGCTTTATCTATTCATCTATTTATCCTAAGCTACCCAACTTTACAAATTATATAGGTACTTAGTTAAAAGCGTTTTTATTGTAGACTACATTAAGGTAATTTAATTTATAGCCTAAATTCATTTTTACTAAAAATTAATCAAATTCTTACATGTCCATGTTTGTTACATGTAATTTTTTTATTTGAAAGATCCCTCAGGACCCTCCTGTTTCTTTTTCTGGTACAAAAAGTGTTCCTTGTCCTTTCTCGGATCTTAAACAACCTCCATGCAAAATTCCAACTAAATGTTCAGTAGTTGAAGAGTGGTGAGGTAATAGATGGACAAAAAGACATACTTTCGCACTTAAAATATTTTAGCATGGCTTAAAATAAAAGTAAGAAACACCTGTATATAGATAAAGCATTACTTGACTCTTTACTCTTCTTCTCCACTGACCGTAAAAATCCTGCTCCGGAAATAACCTAGTAACCCGGGAGTAAAATTTTTTGATTAAAACTAACGTGACATAAATAAATAATAATAATAATAATAAATATATATATACGGACAAATCACACAGATTGAGCTAGCCCCAAGGTAAGTTCGAGACTTGTGTTATGGGATACTAACTCAACGATACTATATTTTATAACCAATACATATATAGATAAACATCCAAGACCCAAGCCAATCTGAAAAAGATCATTTTCCATCTTGACCTCGCCGGGGATCGAACCCGGGCACTCCGTGTCACAGGGCTGGCGTGTTAAACACTGCGCCACGGAGCTGTCAACATATAGACAGACATTATTAAAATATGTAACACTCACGTGTGAAGTCAGCTACTGGCCGACATATTTCGACCTTATGCTTCGGTCTTCCTCAGGGCGAAGAATGTAGATCGAGACGCGCGTCCGATGTCCCGATCCGCGATAATAACGGAAGTAAAATCCCCATGTCTGCTGAAGCCTTTACGCGCATTCGTCTAAACTTTTTCTATCCTCGTTGATTAATTAAGTGAATGTTTTTACCGACGTGTTCTAAGGTCATTTATATTGTTGCTAACTTTAATTAAATGTGGGAAACAAAGGATTTTATTATCTTTTTGTTTGGAGCTTAAGAATTTCTCTGGCTGAATTGTGTTTGCATTCGGAATGAACGCAGGTTTTTCTAATTGAAATAAAATCTTTTTCAGTTTTCTTCTATTTGTAATCAAGAAACTAAATGAGGGGTCTTAAAAATGAAATTTTAAAAAAAGGTTGTTTTTGCTATATCGGGGTTTCACACTAAGACGTGGAAGATTTGTTTTAGTCACAAGTAACCACATCAACCTTACGGACCTAACCTACCCCTGCTGTTAAGAGTGTTTGCTATGAGGGGGCTTCCAATTATGTCAATAAGCTGTATGCTAAAAAGCAATTATATCAAAGGGTTATTACGCTGGAAAAATATGCAAAACAGTTGCACCCAAGTATATTATTAGGAAATAAATAATTAAGAGAAAAAGTATTCATTTAAGTGGCGCAGTACGGGCCTCTGAGTTCTATCCCTAGCATAGAAAATTGTATTTCATTTCTACAGGTATCTGCGGTCCTGGAGAGACCCAAGCAAAGTGTGTGTCGGACAGGAGGCTGGCAGTAAAAATGTGACATATTATTATATTTTGTGAATGCTAACATAATAGTAAACCTGGCTCTGGCTCACAGCTTTAGTGAAAAAGTAAGAGAATTATTAATTATCACTTATTTATATTAACATCGTGCCTCACAATATTCTTTTATTCAATTATTGAACAAAATAATTTCACATGCTTGTTAGCAATAAGCAAAATAGATTTAAGGATATGTTTATTATTTAAGATCTATTTGATGTGAATAAATTATCATTATAAGGCTATAGTAATTTCGACTAGAATTTGGTGACCTTCACGGCACAATCATTACATTAAGTACATTTTAAGCCAATTTGTCCCCCAAAAGCATAGATCGCTCGAAACATATCCGTCGCAGAGAGGTTTTAATTAAAAACTGATAAAAATGCAAATAAGTTTACGCTCCGCTTAATTAAATTCATTACTGTATTGATATGCGTATCACGGCGCGGGATTGGCCAGCGTTTAACTCGAACTTTATGCTGGCTCAAGTTGTACGCGGATAGAGGGAATTTTCTCGAGAATGCGATATAATTTACTTTATAATAAACAAAACAAAAATTGTGTACAAAATTAAATAACAAATCATAAACTTAACAAGACCTAAAATAAATCCCTGAGGTACACCATCACTTACCAATATTTTCGCAGCACCGTAAGCAACATCCTAGATCATCGTTGATACCGCTTCTACTTTCAACAACATAAGACTTGAAAATCTGTTGGTAAAATAAAAAAACAAAATATTTTAAGGTGCAAAAGTCACAACAATAACAAAAATGAATATAATAAATCAATAAATGTCAACCACAAATAGATTTTTATTATTAGTGTTTATTTTGCATTCACAATGCAATTTTTGATATCATCATCATCATCAGGTCCTTTTAGTCTCCACTGCAGAAGCAGGACCCTCTCTGTACTACCGGAGCCATACTTGATATACTCTTATTAAATTAAGAAATAAAATATGATGAAAAAATTTTCGGCGCTGAGGTTGGAACCTGCGGTAGCTTAATTTTCAGAGCGTAGGTCGTACATTGACCTAAGGTCACTAGTTCGAACTTCGCCCGGGTGGAATTTTTTGCCATATTTTATATTTTACATGTTTAATATGGTATCGTAGTACTACAGATTCTAAAAATGCCATGGATACTGCTTCTACTATAAGTATTGAGAGTCCATCACAAAAATCATAGATTATAGAAACACGAAGCTTATTATGTTCAAATACAGATGCCGTCATCACATCACTATTAGTCAGAGGTATTGTTTAACTCTTAAATACCTACCGTACCAGGACTATGGCCAAGGGTAGTGATGACAGCTCATCAAATCCATTCAAATGTCACGTGGTGATTAACATTTTAAAAAACCCTTATTCGCACTACTATAAGTTTTTCGCAGTTTTTCTTGTACTAACAAAGATATTGATGTTTATCTGAAATAAATGTATTTTATTTTATTTTTTATTTTTTTTATTTATAATGTACAACATACATGAAATACAATGCCTGTTAAATGCTTCAATTGCTTAAATAATTTTATTCTTATTACAATTTGTACGGAAAATGTTAAATGTCAATTAAAAACCGATTAAAATGCAAATAAGTTGACGCTGCGCTTAATAAAATGAATTGTTGTATTGATATGCGTATCATGGCGCGGGTTTGGCCTGTGTCTAATTCCAGGCTTTATGCTGGCCTAAGTTAAACGAGTATAACTGAAATAAGGATTTTTATCAAAAAAGACAATATTATATTCATCATCATCATATCAGCCACAAGAAGTCCACTGCTGGACACTATATATTAATGATCTTTATTATTAGTTCTAGGATAGTACTTAAAAACAGTAATAATAAAAAAAAAAAAAACTAAAGCTAACAATAAATAAAAAAAAAAATCTGTGACAAATTTTCATATCCCCGAGCATAAACTGCTGCAGCCAAATTTATTTTTTTCATTAGATTAACATTTAAGTAAAGGATGAATAAATCACCGTTAAATAAAAAAAACCGGGCCTTGTTTTGAACCCTGCGGTACACCTGTACGCTTAGTGTGGAACTTAGTAAAATAGAAAACTAAGTCTATTTTATTTACAACTGAATACGAAGATCAAAGCTAAAACTTCTATGAATTTATTAAAAGAAAATATATTAAGTGCCTTGAATAAATGTTAGAAGTCAAGCTAAATATTAAATACGAGACGGTGAAATAAAAATCTACGTAGCAGGGTTGAACCGGCAACCTTAAGTCTTTATACAAATAGGTACTAAGATAATAAGCATTCTGAATACATAAAAGTGCCTATAATCAACCAAATATGTTTATCACTTGGACGAATAAAGTTTATCATCATGGTTTGAGTCCTGTCTCCAACAGTCTTTTAATAATTCTAACCGAATCATACCTACTCATAAAAGAAAATACACTAATTGTGCCTAATATTAATTTATACAGAGGTTAATTCATCTATGTGTATGGTCGAATACACAAATCATTTCGAATTAAAAATAATAAAGTCGATTTGCAGCTACGTCCGGGTAGTCGTAGAACAGGGTCATCGCACGCCAGGTCATTATTTAAAATTGGCCTGTATTGTCTTTTTGTCTATTATTACAATTAAAATTAACATTGTATTTGACTTTTTGGACTAGAAACAAAAAAATTTCTACGTACATTGTTATAGTTATAGTAAGTGGCAAAAAGCTTATCATTCTTTCGTTTGGATTTGGATTTCTATAAACTTTAGGAGATTTTTGCTGATAATATCGAGAGTTTCGTATGTATCGTTTAGTACAGACTGCCTCCACCTCCTTATCATCATCATCAGGTCCTTTTTAGTCTCCACTACAGGAGCACGACCCTCTCTGTACTACTAGGGACATACTTGGCCAGATCAGCCGGAGGACTTGGCCTACACTCTCTGGCTAGACGGGTTGGAGAGGTCTCTTAAATGTTGATAAGCTTTGTTTAGCTTGTATTTCCTAAGTCGCCTTCTACGACATCCACGGGAAGACTTGGAGTTGTCCTGTTCTACTCTGCCACCACACGGCCTCCTCCTTATCAGAATGTTTAATCCAGGTAAATCCTCAGCTGGATCCGCCTTTAAGACGGTATGTTAGCAATTGGACATGCCATCTTTTAAAAAGTTGTAATTTTATCTTACTCTCTGTAACTGAACCTTATTTTAAGAAACCTATTTTGGTATTTCTGCGATTCATCAATATTTTTCATTCATAAACATGAACTAATATTTTTTAAAGTTACGTCATTTTCACGGGCGCACGGGCGGGTCTTATACATAGAGTTGAATTGAGGTTAACCAAAATGTGTTTAAAATGTTATTTTATTTATTGAGCATATCAATAATGTATAAATTACAAAATATTTATAGTTTAACTAAATACGTACATAATATGTACAAAATATTTTTTATTTGAGCGTTGTACCTCGAGATAGTTTTGGATTGAACCGGTCAAGTTAGCTTAGCGAATTGTTGCCAATTTGGATCAATTTCCTTAGGTGTATCCAGAACTATAAGCCTGTCAAATAGGTTACAAGAATTTACCTCCTGTCTGGAATCCTGGAAAATCATATCACTTTATATTAAAATCAGTTCAACTTCCAACTTTCAGATCAACACAAACAATGCCTTTCAGTCTTTTAGCGAAAGCGTAACTAAAGCTTAATTCTTTGCAGCTGTACAATAGTATTTCCTTTGCCTTGGACCAACGGTATCTTGTAAGATCGCATCTTCTGAATTTTTACAGCGAATTTATTCTATGTCGGATTTTAAAACCCTACCGACATTAAAATGTTCAAAGTGTTTATTGTTTCACTTATCTGTTTGTCGTTGTTAAGATCTTTGTAATAACAAAATTCGAAATTTAAAATTCAGATCACGTTTTTTTAGGAAATTGGTTCTGCAAAGGCGTTTCTGAAGATTGAAACATTTGATTATTTTTATTGCGTGATTGGGTTGAAACGCGTTTTTAATCAGGCGATAAAAAAAAAACATTTTGTTTCAGTATCCTTTGATATCAAACGTGATCTCATCATCAAAATTTTAGAGCAACACTCTTGTCGGTAATCCCTCCATCTTTCTCTATTGTCTGCCAGTCTTTTCTCATCCTCGATACTTATGCAGTATATACATATATGTATCACTGTATTTTTATTTATGTATTTTGGTATGTAAGTTTATATTTTATTTATTATTTAGTATATAAATACAAACACACTTTTGTATGGCTTTTAATTTTTATAATATTATTTTGCACACTACACACTACATTTTATTCTCGGCATCACCTGTTGGTTGACTGGTAGATACAGCCTTTGGCTTTAAGGCGAAGCCTCAAATGTTTGGTACCTTCGCTCGGCAAAGGACTGATCAAGTGCGCGCAAGGGATAGCGCTTGGCGGTTTAGCCCGTGAATGATGAGATAGGAGATAGTCTCGAGTCGCTCAAAGAAAAAAACGTAAGCGCCAAATTCGTTATTTCTATTTTATATAAAATCAGACCGGTTAATTGTATTTTCATATTTACATTTTGATGGATTACTAATAACCTATCTTTTAGTCTAAAAATCATTATTTAATTCGTCGCATTTGAGCTACAATAACAAAAACTGTGCGAACGAAGACCATTTTTCAAAAAATATTTCTAGCGAGAAAATTTTATCAAAACGTGCTTTCATCTTCAATTTTTGGAGATGAGATAGTCAAAAATCATATTACTTAGATTTGAAACTCCTAATTTAATTATTTTGCGAGATAAATAAGGTTCAGAACGACCTTATTTACAGTGGTATCACCTTAAGTCCGCCAATTACATTGTTGTAATAAAGCTTTTAAATAAATAAATAAATAAATATCGTGATGTAAATTGAATTATGTCAAAAATAATTTTAAGAAAAAAAAATCCGTTTCCTCGTCTGATCTTATTCCCGTGTTGTATCTTCAGTGCCTCAGAGCTCAGAACCGCTATCATGACAGAATGATATAAATTCATATTGGATTTGTGAACGAAATCACTAATCCAATATGAATTTATAACATTCTTTGAAATTATATAAATTTTTTTACAGATGACCGCCTACTTAATGGCAGCTCTCCTTAACGAAGATGGAAAATAATCTTTTTCAGATTGACCTGGGTTTTAGATGTTTTATTTATATTATTTACTTGTAATAAAATATAGTATCGTTGAGTTAGTATACCATAACACAAGTTTTAAACTTACTCTTAGGGGCTAGCTCAATCTGTGTGATTTTTCCGTATCTAATTCTATTTATTGTCTATGAAATATGCATAGCATAGCAAACTTGCGAAAGACGTGTGAAAAGGGGCTTATACTTGATTCCCAAGAAGATATTTTAGAATTGCTCCTGAAAATGCTCTTTCATTTCCAACTTCCGAAGTAAATTATATCGGAGAATTTGAAGTTTCCTCCAGTTTCGCATTTTGAAACTCATCCACTGAGACTTTGCAGCTATTGAAATTTCTTAAGTCTTTCTGGCTGCTTTTAACGTGTCGGATAAGTTTGTGATATTCTCTTTTAAAAAGTCGTTCGATATCGTGAATTTAAAACTGAGTTACTTACTCTCGAAGTCGAATTTCTTGAGTTAAGAACAGAGTATCTTTCAGAAAAAAATTGTTAGAAATATATATTTTTCTCACAATATTTCAAAAATATCACATGATATACGTAATTTAGATAAAACAAATAAAAAATGCTCTCCCACTTATATTTCGATCGGTTTTAGATGAGAAACATCAATGTTGCATGGTAATTGAATCCGTCTGTCTGTACAGGCTAATCTTGGAAACTACGTGTATATAATAAAGTGCGAAGCTGGTGCGGACATCTAGTTCCGACTAACTACATTAATTTTATAAAAAAGAAAGATTTATTGCTTAAGTACTAATTTGGCAAATATACTAAATCATTAAAAAATCACCTATAAAAAGCTACATAATCTGCGGTTATTAGAGGAAACATTTTTAAAATTGTGTTCAGTCCGAAAATTTAATTGATGTAACCCAAGCACGTATCATACTAATCATCATTTTCAATGCATAAAAAAAAATTACGAGTACGAGCTTCAGACACCGTGAGCCAATACTGCGTACATCCGGAACGTTATCAATAAATATTGTAGGTGGTAGTTTTGTATAGTTCTTATAACACAAAGACAAATGTTAACTTAGTCTACCTGCGACCTTGAAAACTGTAAAGTTTTCGAAACGTTAGGTGTAAAAATAATGTAATATACCCGATAATATCGTATTCAAGTGATTTTCTTTAAATGTGTAACAATCGCGAAAACATCAGAAATCATTATTACGAAGACTACTTAATTAATTAAAAAAAAAACACGTTCTCTGAACACTTGAACCTGGGGATGTAGTTTGTGATGATGGTAAGAGGCCTGATGGTATGTCGCTGATTCCTTGGGAACGCGGTAGGCCTCTAGTGTGGAATATTATTGTATAAGTATTATTGTTATTTCTCGTTTGAATTGTATCGGAACTATTATTGTATTAATCTTTATAGTTATATAATATATTAATAAAATGGAATAGCATGTAACGACAAAGAGTAATGTAAGTTAAATATATTGTCAAGATTAAAATGAGAAAGATATTAAATATGTTAAAACAGTTATTTAGTATTAGACTAGGATAGATAGGATTATATTATAATTATGTTAAACTTATTTTATTTCAAACACAATGTATATTGTTATTGAATAAATGAACTATGAACTATGAATGCTACTTGTTTGTGTGAATTTTTAGATTATTAAGTTCAGTTTTATTTTAGTATGTTATTTAATGGTAGGTTATCTTATTCGTTTTATTTTTAGTTTGAATGGTTTACTTATAACTACACAGATTGATATTATTAAAATAAAATAGATTATAATTTACTTAGACAAAGTCATGGGAACACAGCTAGTAAATCACTTAGCGGCACATAAGGCATAATTTTATTCTTTATCTATCTACGAATAATAAATTAGTTATCTATGTACGAAGGTTTCCAAAAAATACTGTTTAATTACTACGTAGCTCTATTTCAGATTCAATTAATTAAAATAATCTGGTTCCTTCTAAACTGAACTTCTTAGTCTCGGTTCCAATTAGGATAATCTTATCTAACCAAGAAGCTAGAAGCTAAGTGGAGAAGGAAATTATATATACACTGACCTAAACTATAGGCTACTATAGACTTTATATATAAATAAATTTTATACCAGTGTTGGCCACTAACACTGGTAAAAACAATCAACCATTAGCCCTGTGCCCTGCTTATCATAACGAAAACACAATAGTCCCAATTGCCGTAGACCCCAATGGTAAATGAGTAAATTTTTCAATCAATCATTTTATATGTATAAAAGAGGGTATTTGATACAGATGGAGTATTACAAAAAAGATTTCTTATCTGCAATTTTGAAATATTTTCAAAAACTGAATTTCATAAATAATTTACCTATGTAATTATCGAAGCTGAAGAAGAAGTGCAACCTGTAGAAGAGAACAGACGAACAGACAGCAGGGCAACAGCTTTGGTCGTTGAACAGCCACGCTACGGGTAAGTTTAATTTCGCTTGTAGCATGAATGGGCCGGCTCATCCGGAGAAGTACCACTCTCCCAGAAAATCGTCGTAAACGTCTGAATAGAAGTTTTACCGCTTCTTCGTGCTTCGTTTGGTGAGTAAGGCCGGCAACTCTCCTGTCTTACCTTGGTGTTGCACTTGTCCATGGGCAGCGGTGATCGCTTACCATCAGGTGATATGCTCGTTTGCCGCCCTATATCATAAAAAAATGAAAGAATTTTTGCACAAGCTGATCCGTTTCAGCGTGGGCAAAAATCGCTACGCTCAGACTCTGCACTTTTGGTTAATTATTTTTCCACAATCGAGATGCAAACTCTATTATCTTTTAAGACGTTGTATCTGACCCTAGGGCAAGCAAAGAAAGTAGAAATACAACCAACTCAATTACGTATCTTAGAGTAGCCAGCACCCGAAGGCTATTATTTTAATTTAAATGAAAATTTCAGCACAACATTAATTAACATAGCACGATTGTCGGAAATTCCGTAAATTCGTCGACTGAATCGTTATTTCGGTGCGGAAAATACGTTTGTAAATTTACAGTTGATTTTCTTTTTAATTTACTATGAACTTATTTCATCATATTTCATGCAGTTTGAGTTAAATTACTTTGTGTGCTTCCGGCATCAGTTAGTTCATGCAAACTATTGCTGGCCAGCGCCCACCTACCACTGAGTACCTTCGTGCCCACAACCAATAATAATAAATATATTCGGAAAAATCACACAGATTGAGCTAGCTCTACAGTAAGTTGTGAACTGTGTCGTAGGATACTAACTTAACAATACTATATTTTATAATAGATACTTATATAGATAAACACCCAAGACCCAGGTCAATCTGAAAAATATAATTTTCAATCTTGACCTTACCGGGAATCGAATCCAAGACCCCGGAGGTCTTGGGTTCGATTGAGAAGTGTGGCAGCTTGGCAAAATGACCACTAGGCCACAGAGTTCCTCAAATAAACGTATGCATCACTTGCCGATATTGTTGCATCCGTTGAGGCTCTAGCAGTAGTACTCGCTACACGTGATTTGCCTCTGCATAAGATATCTTCAGGCAATGACCTTGTTATTGCCCGTTCCAATGACAAGCAACGAATGACGCAGACTATTGGTGGTAGGTATGAAGGGACTAACAATAGTACATGGGCGCTGGCCAGCAAAGCATATAAAGTAATTAAACTCAAAGTTTATGTAACTTTAGCCGTGTGGTTTCCAGCCGAGTAGAATAGGACCACTCCTTGTCTTCCTATGGAGGTCGTAACAGGAAATACAAGCTAAAAAACCTCATAAACATCAATGAGACCTCTTCAACCCGTTTGGCCAGCGAGGAGAGTGTAGGCCAAATCCTCGGTCTGCTCTGGCCAAGTATGGCTCCAGTGATACAGAGAGGGTCATGCTCCTGCAGTAGATACTAAAAAGACCTGATGATGATTTATATAACTTTGACTTCCGAAAAGATACGTCTGGATAAATTCATTATTTATTCATTATTACTTGAAAAAATGGAAAAATCTGGATAAATGTAGGCGGGTTAAATGTCACACTAAATTTATGTTACAGACATTAATTGAGTGTGATATTTAGTACGCGAGTCCCACCAACAATCGGGTAAGCTTATATTTTATATTGCATGTAGTTAAGTGTCGTGATGCTAAAATGTAGCATTTTAAGACGGTACTGCACAAAATGAATAGTGAAAATTTACGTGTTTTCAAATCACTAGTACTATGCGCTGAATTAATTAAATACATCAAAATTATTTATATAATTTAGGTCAGTCCTTGAACATGATCGCACCCTTGTTGAAAGAAACAGATACATATGAAATTTAAAAATAATATATATATGATATGATATCTAAAAAAAATGTATTTATATATTTCATAATCTGTCTTTTCTGTGTTTATTGTTAAAATTAACCTTTCAAAAAAGCACTCGATGTTAGTAAAAGATACTTTTTCAGATCATGTTAAATAACCAAAAATTTAACCCATCGTGCGCAAATACGACACGCACTTGGTCGGTTTTTTAATTCTTTCGAAATAACAAATTACTCTTGGTTTTTGCGTTCATATTAGCCCGATAGCTGGTAATAAAATAATGTATTTAATGCCAGCATCATCTTCAAACTCACGTCCCCAATAGCAAAGTTTTTCAAAGCGAGAGCTAATAAAATTCAGCGTTTCTTGGTAACTCAATTGGCCATCGGAGTTTATACGTGCATGGAAAAGGCCAAAGGAGTCTATGCTTTGAATTGAGATGATTTTAAGGCCCTTATCCGACTGCCAAAAAGTAGCGTATTGTTTTTGAGTTTATGTATTTTATTTATTCGACCATACCTCCTTAATATCGAAACAGATTTGAATGAATGCGATAATAATTTTTTGCAAGGCAGTGCAAGCGAGAGCGCGGAGTAAGCGATAGAGATGCACGATCGACTTAAGCGTTCAGCTTGTGACGCATCTATCTCTCTTCCACCGTTATCACATAAAATCGTCCGTAAACCGACTTTTAAAGCCCTTATTTTTATTATTTGTTTTTATTTAGTTCGTTATACAGTAAATAAACAGATTGATTCAATGATAAGCAAATTGTTAACAAGTATACATTAACTGTCATATCTAAATTCAACACAATAGAACCATAACACTTAAACCTTTTTTGTTCGGAAATTTCAAATGTCAAACGATGACCTTAGGCCTATTCTAAGTAAAGCTGACATAGACCTCTAAAACATCGATTAGTCATAATAATCTTTCATATATAAAAACCTACATCAATGAAACTACTGCACCGGTTGTGATAAAATTTAAATACAACTAAAAAAACTAATAAATGGGTCCAATTTGAAAGAAAAAAAAACAAAAAATGTTTTTGATCGATTCATGAATGAAGGAATTCTCAGGAAACATACATTAAAAAAATAAACTTACTACCGAATTTATAACCTCCTTCTTTTTTTTTAAGTCGGTTAACAATATGTATGATGAAGCTAAAATAAAACCGTCCACGGAATTTGTAAATGAAGAGCTCCGTATTACCAAAATATGAAAATTAAATCACATTGTTCCTTTTCAAACTTTCGCGCTGATTCTGTCGGTCTGTCTGTTTTAAAAAAAGGGCTCAAAGCGTAAAATAGACTTCGAAATACAATCTAAACCCATGCGGATGAATTAGCTACTGTTTTCTGCAAATGCACGTGAATTAAAGTATGAAAAAGGGCCAATTTCCCAAATTCGCTACTGGCATATGAGTGTCACTGTATAGTTAGGAATTGTCACTGCGGGATTTATCTCGATTATTTTTGAGATTTTTCCAGTTTATGAAGATGTAAAGTAAGTAAGTAAAAATACTTTATTGCACCACAAAGATACATTACAATTTAAAGAAAAAAACATAAATAAAATAGCACAATAGGCGGCCTTATCGCCAAGGCAATCTCTTCCAGGCTACCTTTGGGTGAAAGGAATAAATAGACGAAATTAATGGATGATGCGACTAGTTGGAGAAAAATAACTATGAACAAAAAAAATATATAAATATATACATACAATAAATAATATATATAAAAATACATACATACATATAATTACATACACACATCTTAAACAATAAAGGAGACATATTTAATTTTGGATAGAGAGAAATATTACTGAGAAAGGAAATGATTTTTTACCTGGTTTTTGAAAGCGTTTGGGCCCTACGTATGGAGATTGGGAGGTTATTCCAAAGTTTTACTGCCTGCACAGTGCAAGATTTAGAGTACATGACAGTAGTGTGTGGTGGGATTCTGAGACGAAGATTATCTGAACTGCGTAAATTGCGCTCATGGGTGTCATGAAAAAAAACGAAGCACTCTTTTAGGTACCTGGGATTCGCAGGGTTATAGAGGATAGAGTAAAGAAGAGAAAGAATATGCCAGTCTCGGCGAAGTCGAATAGGGAGCCACTTGAGTTGCGTGCGTAATTGAGATACATGATCGTACTTCCACGCTTAAGATGGCAGCTGCAATGTAGCCAAAATACATAAATAAGATTATTCTAATCCTAAAAATAATTGCTGTTAGTGAAATACCTAGTATACATAGTGCTTGTGACCGCAAAAGCTTAAAATCTAATATATTTAGGAACAAAATCAATCGTTTATTGCTTTCTTGATGTATTTTACAGGTCTTTCATTACAAATTAGTATCAATTAAGGGCCCTGTCGGGCACCGCAATGAGAATGGGGCTATTGTATACAAACAGGTTATTAATATTAATATATTCAAAATAGTAGGTGGAGTTCTCAGCAGCTGTGTCGCGTGACCTGTGACCACGTGATGTCATGTGACTAAGCTGGGCACATAACTAGGTATTGAAATGTATTTATTTGTTTTTATGTCATATTATGTAATTGTAATTATAGCATTTAATATTTATATTAGTTATTGATTTTGTTATTATTGTCTGATTGTATTACTGGTTGACTCTAACTAAGCTAGTCTAGGTGTTCTAAGTCTACGATCCCAAGCTACGTCATGAGAACCACGGGCCGGTGACTTAACAGTTTTTGTACAAAAACTTTACCAAATGAAGACATTTCGCGTTTTGTAACCCGTAGAGCGGAAAATTGGTAAAACTTTAGGCCTATTGGACTGCGAGGAAAGAGGATGTGACGCTTTTGGGTTAATTTGAAATAGGAGTTTGAACTGCTGTTTTTGATTATTTTTTCTTATCTACTATGTTTCAATCAAGGTTCAGTAGATATATATACGGGATAGTTTATCGCGCGATATAAACGGCGTCGCGGACACCATGCTACGAATGCAGCATCTGATGATCTTTATCATCAACGGTGTAGACATTTATATCATTATCATCTTTCGTGTAGGTATCACGGTCAATCGACCATGCACACCCTGGTGTCAGAGTTCTTCGGGACCGCCGCTTGGCCTCTGACGTGGTTTCTTTAACGACTACCAGATGGCAGCCAGGACCAACGGCTTAATGTGCCTTCCGAAGCACGAAATCATCTTAATTATCAGACAATCAGGTGATTCAAGCCTGCAATGTCCTAACCAAATTGGAAGCAACTAAACAAAGTATGCTTTCAGTAGGAATCAAACCCACGACCCCCGGGTCTACAGGCAAACGCCTTAACCACTGGACCACGGAGGCAATTATATCATTAAAACTATCGTGAGATAAATCCTTATCCTTACTATTATTTTAAATGAGAAACTTTCTGTATATGGATGTGTGGATGTTTGTTACTATTTCACGCCAAAACGGCTGAACAAATCTAGACGAAATTTTGTTTTCATATTTTTTTTAATAAAATCGGTAAATCAGCTGTTTTGATTGTCGTCTAGGTATTTACTTTGGATACTAGGTCAGTGACCTAGTATCCATAGTAAAAAAAAGTAAAAGTTGTTGGACAAGAAACTGTTTTTATATTTACAGGGTATTTTTTTCGTCTGTTTGTTTAAATGTTCAGAGCCACATATCCCGAAAACTAGCGTGTGGATTTTTTATTTTGCTTTTAAAGCATTTTCTTAGCTTATAGACATTATGCCAAGTGTAAGTTGCATAAGCACCAAGGGTTCCGAACCATTGCATAATATTTCAAAATCCACGTTTCTTTTATGAGGACTGATGTAGCGACCTTTCTTTTGTGGTTAACGAGAATCGAAAAAAACGCCTGAAGAACACGTTTGTTGTATATGACTCCCTCGCCATTTAAGTATTGATTTTATTTTGTTATTATTATTTATTGTTATAGCGGCAATATATATATTATTATCATTCGCAGCCTGTGGTAGTCCACTGCTGGACTTAGATATACACATTTTGTAAAAAAAATCTAGTCTTTAATTATTATGATTGATAAGTAAAGTCCTGTGACAGACGGATGGTCGCATCGGACATTGGAGTCTAGGTAAAAGGGTTTCTTTACCTAAAGGGTGCCACTTTAGGTACGGAACCCTAAAAAACTGACTGTCAGCCGATATAATATATACTTCGAGTTAAAAGCTAATTTGCGAACTTCGTGGTGCAGTGGTCAACAGGCCAGCCTGCGACACGAAGGTGCCCTGGTTCGATCCCCGATCAGGATATGATGGAAAAATTACTTTTTCAGATTGACCTGGGTCTTGGATGTTTATCTATTTAAGTATCTATTATAAAATATAGTATCGTTGAGTTAGTATCCTACGACATAAGTTCACAACTTACTGAGGAGCTAGCTCAATTTGTGTGATGTGTCCCTAAATATTTATTTATTTAATCAAACGATAACTTATATTATAGAAGAGTAAAATGGTGCTGATAAAAGCGCAGTGAACTAAAGAGTTAATGTTGTACTTAATTTTAACTCAATAGAGCTTAACGTAAAGTTTATTGCAACTGAAAGCGACGCGAATATCGTAAAAACTTATGACGTATGAGGGCCCATTCATTGAGTCAATGGTGATTGGGATACACTCGTTAATTTCACGGTTTTTAATTTTTACGCTCATATTTATTACTTAAAACCTTCGACCAAATATAATGGTAGGTACACGATTCGCGCTCTATAAGTGGCACCGGCAAAACATCGCACTAATCGAGTTTCGAAACTGTTTTGTCCACAGTTTCAATAAACCGCGCTAACACTCACACGGCTCGGGATACGAAGGTACAATGACAAGATGTAAAAACTACGTATATCAAATCAAAAGTAAAAAACAAAGATGGAGTTATATTTTCAGTATTTACCTACCGTTTTTGTCGTTGTTTGTAAGTATGCATGATGTTTTGACTCGGGGACATTATTATGGCTTCATTTTGTATGAGACTGGGTTTTTAGCGACAACTACCAACATTTTTACGTCTATAAAAAGTATAACTAAATGGATACTAAAAAAATATATAATATTTGGTGATAATTATTGAATTAGCAGACACGGGTTTGAAATGAGACTTGTGACAGGCCAACCGAAATCGCCACTTTCAACCTTATTTCATTACGAGTATTTATCAAGCGCGATGGTCGCTACAAACGGTTAAGGGATATAGCGCTTTAAGGCGCTGTATTCCGTGTCATACCTGTTAATTTTCACTTTTAATTTAATTATTCAATAATTATAACCAAATATAGTATTTTAAGGACCTGATGATGATGATGATGTATCATCATCATGTATAACATCGCACTAATCGAGTTTCGAAACTGTTTTGTCCACAGTTTCAATAAACCGCGCTAACACTCACACGGCTCGGGATACGAAGGTACAATGACAAGATGTAAAAACTACGTATATCAAATCAAAAGTAAAAAACAAAGATGGAGTTATATTTTCAGTATTTACCTACCGTTTTTGTCGTTGTTTGTAAGTATGCATGATGTTTTGACTCGGGGACATTATTATGGCTTCATTTTGTATGAGACTGGGTTTTTAGCGACAACTACCAACATTTTTACGTCTATAAAAAGTATAACTAAATGAATACTAAAAAAATATATAATATTTGGTGATAATTATTGAATTAGCAGACACGGGTTTGAAATGAGACTTGTGACAGGCCAACCGAAATCGCCACTTTCAACCTTATTTCATTACCAGTATTTATCAAGCGCGATGGTCGCTACAAACGGTTAAGGGATATAGCGCTTTAAGGCGCTGTATTCCGTGTCATACCTGTTAATTTTCACTTTTAATTTAATTATTCAATAATTATAACCAAATATAGTATTTTAAGGACCTGATGATGATGATGATGTATCATCATCATCATCATCATCAGGTCCTTAAAATATCCCGTATTTTTTATAGGTAAAAGTTGGTAGTTTTCGCTGAAAATATCAAGTATTTTGCGTCGAAATTTTTTCTTGCTATTTTATTTAGCTTGGTTTAAATAGTTTTTTTGAAATATTTTGATGTTACCATTTATTTTGATCTTTGTACTTTACTTCATATTTTTTCATGCTAGTATTCTATGAAAAAAATTACTAACTGCGCGACGAAAAAATACACTTTTTACGGTATTCTTCTGATACACAGCACCTTAATACCGTACAGATTCTAATTTAACTCCCATGGCCCAAACCTGAGTTAGTTGCACCATCTGATTTCATGGTAATTTTCATCGGTAAGTAATCACTTGCTTTTGGTAATAAGATTCGATAAGCGTTTTTGCCAAAAAAAGGCGGATATTTAAAGAAAAATCTGTCCCTGAGTTGAGCTGGTCTTTGACCTTATCATGGAATTTTCTAGACTATAAAAAAGTATAGTCAAATGAACCAAAAATCGGTACTCTAGAGATTTTAAGATTGTGGATTAAATTAACGGATAGACTTCGAAGTACCACCATTTTCTCCATGATCAAATTAGTATCCGTATGAAGAAAGGCAGTCAAGCTTAAGTGGGACTGGAAGGGATATCTGCAAGCTGCACCAGGACAATGACAAAACATACTAATGTATACTCTTAATAAATTAAGAAATAACATATGGTGAAAAAATTTCAGGCGGGTGGGACCTGAACCGGCGTCCTAGGTCTATGTACAAGCTATGATCTACCATCTGAGCTACCGCACAATTAAATCTCGGCGCAGAAATTCTCCACCATGTCCCATTTCCCCTTATGCATATTAAGGCTTACGTCACTTGTAGAAGTCGGGTAGTTTTGTAGTATATCTCCATCTCATTTTGGTCAGTGGTTAATAAAAACAGACCTACATACATATTATCATGTATTTCTCTGTTGCGGAGTAGACAGGGCCTAGGTCTATAAGACATGAAAGCCACATTTAGCGTGTTCGTGGGCATACGTTGAAAGCGAAATAAAAGTAGTGATGAGTTGCTAGCCGCATCGGCTATTAATTAACAAGATTCCTCAGAATTTTGCCCATTTCCTCGGTCGGCTTTTACGATCTGCGTGGGCAGCTGGTTTTGTACATTCAAAATAACCTAAGTAAGACCTTTCATTCAGATTTTTCCTTATAAATTTGAATCTACCAACTTCATGGCAAACAAACGCTAATTTTGCTAAGCTTTTTGAAATACTTACTGCCAACAAAGTCATAATTGAGTTAAAAACTAATTTTCTAGTTAGTTTTCCTAGTCCGATAAAAATACTAACATAATATTATGTTAGGATAACCCAATCTTCAACAGCGAAGTTATTACTCAATTTTCTAAACTCTCGTAAAACAGAGGAAATTCTAGCAACCCTTAAATCAAACCTTAACTTTAATTTCCGAGAAATTTCCTAACAAAACCCTACCTCAATTGGGACCCAGAAAATTCTCCAAACAACCTACCTGAATTGGGAACCAATTAAAATTTCACCTCTGCCGGGTCCAGTTCCCTACGAGCCGGCGTTAAAATTATTGTAAAATAAGCCGCTTACTGTTTAAATAAGGGATTATTATATTGCGCTGTTGGAATGGCTAAGCCAGGCTTGTCGGCCTCTGTGACACAGTGGCTAAAATAAAAAAAAATTGCAAACATTGTAAGAAATTTCAGACTGACTGCCTCAAGGAAAGATTATCTTACCTAGAAACCTAATCTCTGAAAACCTAGGCGGCAGAGGTACCTAGGCGAATTCGGTAACATTTTATTCAGGCACGTAGGGACCAAGTCTGGATTGAGTTTCTTTCAGCGTGTCTTCTCACCAGTGTCGTTCCGAAACGCTAGTAGTATTTCAATTTTGCATATATTCAAAAATATATAAGAAATAAAAATATGACGTTCAAAAAGAGATACGTCTATCCAATTTTGGATAAAAATCTTTGACTTTGACTTTTTGACTTTCTCAAAGAATTGAAAATTAGCTTAGCCAACTATGCGACCATCTTCCTTTGCCTTCTACCCCGCCTATACATACCAACACTCTGCTACTAGTATTAAAATATTAAAATTATTCTTGTTTTCATGTCAAACTTCAACGCTAAAAGCGACTTGCTGGCATCGATCAAAACTAACGACAGTACAATCCGATATAGCACTAACCGATCGTTTGAGTCTCGTGCCTCTTGACTCTGCGTAGTAACTTCTAACATATCTAAGTCATACGCCGGTGTACCCCGTGCTCCAAACGAAGCCTAAAGACGAGACAGCTACGGTGGCAATTTAAATAATCCCATATTACCGCTGTGGCGTTCGTACCTTTGACCCTAATTAATTAAGCAAAGCGTGTGATTAAAACGTAATAGGCCCATGAAACGGGTAGTTGTAAGCCGGGGTAAGGTTTAGAGTTATGGCGAGTGCATGGCTATTAATAAATAAAAGTTTGCGCGGTGAAAGGATAATTAGAGGAACTAATTACCGCCTCTTAACGCTGATCCTTGTTGGTACTTCAATTTCAGTTTGATGGAAATCTGAACTAAATTTGTGAGATTTGCTTATTTCAAATGATTTTAAATTTCAAGCGAATGAACGTGCAGCTACGTAGACATATTACTAGCTGTTGCCCGCGACTTCGTCCGCGGCAATTTCTATTTTTATGATTAACTAGCTGTTGCCCGCGGCTCCGCCCGCGTTAGTGTCGATGCCTCGGGAACAGTAGAATTTCCCAGAATCAAACATACCCTATGTCCTTCCTCGGGCCTCACACCTCCATACCAAATTTCATCCAAATCAGTTCAATGGTTGAAGCGTAAAAAAACGACAGACAGAGTAACTTTCGCATTTATAATATTACTATTAGTATGGAAGTATGGATATTATTTATACTTCTAAGTCCAGAAATGAGAAAATTTCCATAAAACCTTTACCCTCCCATTTTACCCCCTTTGGAGTGAATTTTGTCCATTTCACCCACATATATGTTTTTTAATTGTAATCGAGAACTTACATACCTATTTATTTTCATACTTCATAGTCCAGAAATGAGAAAATTTACAAACAAACTTTACCCCCCTTCTGGGGGATTTTTTTTCCAGTTGACCTACACAGATCTTTTTCAATTGTAATCGTAAATTGACTTACCTATTTTCATACTTCTAAGTCTAGAAATAAGTAAATTCCTATACAATCTGTACCCCGCTATTTTACCCCTTCAGGGGAAAATATCGTCCATTTTACCCACACAGATATTTTTAATTGTAACTAAGAACTTATATACTTATTTTCATACGTCTAAGTCCAGAAATGATAAAATTTCCATACAAAGTTTATACCACCCACCCACCCCCATTTTACCCCTTAAGGGGGAATTTTGCAAATTTCATCTACCTACACACATCTTTTTTAATTTTAATCGAGAAATTATATACCTACTTTCATACTTCTAAGTCCAGAAATGAGAAAATTCCATATAAATTCTACCCCTTTAGAAGTTAAATTTTTTAAAAATCCTTTCTTAGCGCTCACTCACATCATTAAAAGAACCCCTGTACTAAATTTCAAGTTTCTAGGCGCAGCAGATCCGGTTAGTTTGCCGTTTGCCCGCGGCTACGCCGCCGCCGTTAGTGTCCATCCCTCAGGAACATTTAGGACCCTTAAAGGGGTGACTCAAGTCATCAATATGAACAACTTTTTCTACGGGACCAATGCTGGGAACTCAAAAAAATTCGTCATTTCCATAAAAAAAGAGTCCCGCCGCTCGGCCAGTTTGTATGGGAATGTTGATTTTTTTTGACAAAAACGATAAAAAATTCACCGTGTAAATTTGCAGGCAAACTAATGGCTTGAGTTCATTCAAATGACGATTTTTTTTTTTTAATGAACCGATTTTAATGAAACAAACTTTAGATGTTTTGCTGAGTTAAAACAAAGCAATTGGTGAAAGTTTGAAGTAAATCGGTTCAGTATTTTCGGAGATAATCGTGATCATACATACAGACAGACAGACAGACAGACAGACAGCCAGACAAAAAATTCGAAAAAAATGTTTTTGCTTTCTATTTTTCTTTTTAAGTGTCCCTCTATCCATTTCAGTCAAAAAATCGAAATGTACAGACAAAATATTTTTACTGTTTTATTATATGTATAGATTAGTTTTTTATTAGTATAGATGAATAATTTTCCTCCGTTTTTAAAACATTTTTTATTGATGCTTCGCTCCCATTAGTCGCAGCGTAACGTGTTATGGCCTTACGCCTTCCTCAATAAATGGACTATCCGACACAAAAATAATATTCCAATTTGAACCAGTAGTTCCTGAGATTAGCGCGTTCAAACAAACAATCAATCAAACAAACTCTTCAGCTTTATAAGATTAGTATAGATTTATGCCGTTGCTGTGGCGACTACAGGCTGCTGAATAAAACCCTAACCCCTGAACTGGTTCTTTTCTTATGCAAAGGTTAGCAATTGCAATTTAGCGAAGCAATGCAGCTAATGTCTTGGGCATTGTTCCACTAGAGACGTAAAAAGGCGGGCTCAAGTTATTAATTTTAACGAAGTCATATTAATGTATTAATTATTGTTTAAATTGCAATTAATTGGTATGTGAATAAATATATATCAAGGTTGTTTGTTGACTCAAAAGTAAATGCTTCTGAATTTGTCTACGATAACCAAAAATATATCTATACTAATTTATAATTATAAAGCTGAAGAGTTTGTTTGTTTATTTGTTTGAACGCGCTAATCTCAGGAACTACTGGTTCAAATCGGAAAATTATTTTTGTGTTGGATAGTCCATTTATTGAGGAAGGCCATTAAGAAGTCCATTTATTTGCTTTGCTCCTATTGGTCGTTGCGACCAATAGGAGCAAAGCATCAATAAAAAATGTTTTGAAAACGGGGAAAAATAATTCATCTGTACTAATTAATCATAATAACAGAAATTGCCGCGGACGAAGTCGCGGGCAACAGCTAGTTTGAAATAAAGTAGGTAGAGTTTATTCACACTAAATACTGATGCTTTGAACTCGGTCGGATAGAAAAGCAAATTAAAACTTTACTGCTGAAATCGTAAAATGCCCTACTGTATTAGTTTTATGTTTTCGTATTCTTACATGTAATAAAAGTATGTAGGTATTTTGATTTTTTTTAAAGACATCTAACTTAATTGTCTTATCTGCGTTAGAGACGACTACGTAAGAAACATATTTTTTTGCGTTTTTTATATATATTCTGTCGAAGTTTCTGCTTATTTACTGACCCTCTCATAAAAAATAACAAACGCTTATTAAACCTATTTTAGTTAAAATATGTTTTGTCTCGTTCTTTTCATGTCAATCGTGGCAAAGAGGGATAAGGACAAAACATATTTTAACTAAAATAGGTTTAATAAAAGTTTGCTAATTTTAATGAATAAGAGGGTTAGACGTCAAACTACAGATAATTAAGAACAATAGTTTTCGTGCTTAAAAGAGATTGGTTAACCTCAAAAGACAATCCTGAAAGAGGTTTTAAGGGTGCTTATTATCAGAGCCCCCATACAAGAGACTTGGTTTTTGTAGTTAAATATTGTGCAATATTTAACTACAAAAACCAAGTCTCTTATAAGGTAGTTCGGAACCCTTAGTATATAATATGACACACACTTAGCCATATTTATACACCTACAGTCAAACCTGAGTAAGTGTATTAATGTATTTGCTAGGTCCCGTTATTTTACCCTAAAAAGCTTCTAAAGCTTCATAGCTTGTTTTTTTTTATTTCCCAGCGTTGGTCTTATAGGAAAAGTTGAATCACCCCTTCAAATGCTGTCTCTCCAAGCCTTGCGCACACATGCAACGCCCAAAGCAGAAGTCCGTCCCTCCTGGGGGCCCTTTAGTGATGTTGTCTATAAAGGCACTCTGCCCTCGCCTCAAACGTCCGGTGAAGTACCAAAACCTCACTTGGAGCTAGCTTCAAAGTCATTTAAAAAAAATCCTTCAAGGTTCGGACAGAGTTTTCTTAACATCTAAATATAACTCAAAGGTGACTGACTGACATAGTGATCTATCAACGCACAGCCCAAACCACTGGACGGATCGGGCTGAAATTTGGCATGCAGGTAGATGATTTAGGCATTCGCTAAGAAAGGATTTTGATCAATTCTACCCCCAAGGGGATAAAATAGGAGATGAAAGTTTGTATGAAACTATACTTCTTAACGCGAACGAAGCCGCGGACAAAAGCTGATATTGTATAAGTGACAGTCATATTTCATGCGTGAACCACTTTAAGTGAGATTGGTACTTACCTATATAACCGACAGTGTTCTTTTCTATTTTATTAATACTAATTCTTTAGTTTCAAGGGACCATAGTGGAACCGCTGCTAAGACAAAACTTTAGAGACTTCGCTATGAAATTAAGAATCCAGAACGTCTTAGCTAGTAGCAGCTGGTTAGATTGTTTTAAAAAACGCAACGATATAAATTTCAAAAATTTACCGGATTTTTATAATAACCATAATCTTATTTATTCACATAAAACATGGTACATTGTGGTGTTAAATGCAACATACAAGAGCACATGTTTATTGCATGAAATGACATGTAAATACATATTTCTATAAATAGGTCTAGATGTTAGTAAAAATTAATAATCTATAGACCATTATAAGTGAGACAGATTCTTCTTGTAACTCTGTAAGCTAGAAACTCGGCTTAGTGAGAAACCTCTATAAGAGAAAAATAGATGGCGATCCCTTGAGCTTTCACTAATCCAAGTTTGACTGTATTCTTTATCGAAATCCATTTAAAAATCTTATAACCTTAAACGAGCAATTTAGTTATTTATATGTATATAAATTTATTTCTATGTTTTCGGAAACGGCTCTAACGATTTCGCTAAAATTTGGTATATGGGGGTTTTCGGGGGTAAACAATCGATCTAGATTAGTCTTATGTTTGGGAAAACGCGTGTTTTCGAGTTCTCATGCGTTTTTCTTTCCACGCAGAAAATGGTCGATCTGATCTACACAGAAATCGATTGAAAATAATAATAATTGTCAGTTTACATTTTACTTTTTAAGTTTATGTAGATTATCACCTAAACACCACCATCCTTATTATTATTATCTCTTTATTTAATTTATTTCTATTATTATTACTTTACTAATATTATAAATGCGAAAGTGAGTTTGTTTATTTGTTTGTTTGTTTGTTACGCTTTCACGCCGTATCTACTGAAAACAATCATGAAATTTTTCATACAAGTTCTCTGGAGTACGGAGAAGGACATAGGCTACCTTTTATTTCGGGAAAAATAACTATTCCCGAGGGATAGACATTGACGCGGGCGGAGCCGCGGGCGAAAGCTAGTATTAAAATAAATAGTAATAACCGAGCAAAGCTCGCCCAGGTGTTGATTTAATTGAGAAGCATATAGTTGCTTCTTGTCCCAAACTTTTGTATGTACATAATTTTACATGGACAATTTTATCTTTTCCCTAACGACCCTTAGAAATGTTGATATAGAATCGCTATCCCAAAAATCCGTAACAACCAAACTCAAATACATCACTAACGAAGCACCCAAGAGTTTAACCCTTTTCTGCCGTTCAGCTTATGCTAATTTCGGGACCAAATATTTTGCGCTCATTTCAAATAATTTCCGTAAGGTTTAAATGTATAATGAAACAACTTTAAATCTACTTAACATTTGTTATCCAGTTATATTTTGGGCTTCGGATAATTCGGTTATGCTCGGTCGTGATAAGCTTTCGCGTAATAATAAAGTTTCTCGTGTGAAATAATGAGATTTTATAATTGCTGTCATGTTAACTTGTCACTGAAATGTGAAACTGATTAAAGGGAATACATGGAAGGCAATGAGAAGCGTATGTCTTAAAATATTGGATGGATTATTCATCAATTAAATAGAAATAAAAAAATATATAATCATAAATGTAATATAATAATATAATCATGAAATATTTTTTTATAGAGATATCATGAGTTCTTCATTTCATTCTTCTCAGCAGTGGTGATTTTGCAAATATTAAAAATAATAATATGACGTTCAAAAAAAGATACATGATATTCAAATTTGAATAAAATTCTATTTCATTTCATTACATGAGTCAAAAAGAGATACGGGATAATTTCTTTTACATGTGACATTTAATAATTTATATAACCATACAAAAATATACAAAGCTTATTGCGAAATAATAAACTAATAAGCGTTATAAGAAAATTAAAACAACAGGCTACGCCTTAGCATAAAAAAATAACAATAGCCTAATATGTGTATACACGGTGAAATTATGTATATGTAAATGTATGTATGTGATACAAGTTCTCAACTTTCTGTGGGGCTAACTCAATCTATGTAATTTGTCTTCTATACTCGGTAAAATTTTGATCATTCTGGACCCTTAAAGCCCTTTTCTCCGATTCATATGATTGATTAGTATCCCAATACCTTAATTTCTATCTCAAATCTAATATACTTCTATCCGTCCCCAGCCATAAAATGCTTTCGATGGGCAGCAGCATCGAAAGCACAAGATGCAACGTTGACCACGCTTAGCAAGCAGGTTGGCGATTGTAGTTTCTTTGGCTTTTACATATTATGAAAAGATTTTCCTTATTAATTTTAAAGGGTCATTAAGCATAGTGGGTCGTGGGTTCAATTCCCACGGGAAGCATACTATGTTTAGTTGCTTTCAGTTTGGTTTGGACATTGCAGGCTTGAATCACCTGATTGTCTGATAATAAAGATGATTCCGTGCTTCGGAAGGCACGTTAAGATGGTGGTCCCGGCTTCCATCTGGTAGTCGTTAAAGAACCCACATCAGAGGCCGAGAGGCGGTTCCGAAGAACTCTGACACCAGGGTATGCATGATCGATTGACCGTGATACCTACTCGCAATGATGATGATGAGCATAGTAAATTATCATTGTCAAATCAAAAGTCTTTTTAAATCTATATTGATGTTAATTAAAACTTTTCAAAATCTCATAGGATTTCCCTATTCCAAAAACCTAAAACATTTAATAGAACGTCTTTTGCCGTCTAGCAAACGAAAAAAAATACAACATTGGAGATCATATAACGCCATTATGTTTTATCTTCAACAACGAAATGACACATCTATAGCCTGCGGCGTGTACAATACAACCCTTCCTGTGGTACATGCGATTCCGTTTTACACGATAGGGTTAAACCGTTATAGGGAGTCGCATTGCGTCAAGCTTAGGAGTTTGGTTCTTAAAGTTGTAACGTTGAGGTGTTATAAAAAAACAAACAGATAGCTGAATATAATTTTTTGGTAGTTTTTACAACTATTTGAAGGGTCACAGTATCTCAGGGTTTGTAGGTTAAGGTAGTAGCAGCAGTACCTAGCTTCGACAACAGCCAATCTGAGAATTTATGGCAAAAGCCTTTGGAGAGCAGTAACTCTCATCTTTTACCATATGGGCCGAAAGCTACGTTGCCAGAAGGGCCTATCCTGGGTGCAAGTCACCCAGGACCGCCGGGAGGTCACCAGTAATCGGAGCTAATCCTACTCTACGCACTCTATTCCAGTGGCGAGTGCGACGGGGTCGGATGGTGTCGTCACGTCAGAAGCCGACAGGCGGTTCCGAAGAACTTTCATACCAGGCTTTGCATGGTCGATTGACCATGTTATCTACACGAACTGATGATGATGCCGGTAGCGAGGCCCTACCACAACTAAAATTATGATTATTAAAATGTTCAGTATTCAATATCTATTTTAAATATTCAATCTTCAATATCTATTTAAAATATATACTCATATTACGAAAGTAACTGAAACGGGTGTAGGGCACAATATCGCCAGTCGCTGCATCGAGCCCGTTCCATCGACGGTTTAATGTAGCGAAGGTACACAATATCGCTGGTACGCTGCATCGACAGCCCACCAAAAAACACCTAAAAATACCAATTCTTTGTGAGTAATAATTGATCGTAGTATAACAAAGAATTTGACAAGGGCTCGGACATATAACGGCCCGAAGTTTCGACAAAGGTGTGTCCTTTTCATATGTTTGAGCCTGACAGTTTTTTACACAATTCCAAGAAAGAGAAGGTTATACGTGTTTCTGCAATGGTATTTTTTGGCACAAAAGGGATCAAAAATTCATGTTTCTTACAGAAAATTCTATTCTAATTCAATGTGCCTAATATACCTTACGATAGAGTAATATGTTTTATTATATTTGGCGTATATAGTAATACTAGCTGTGGTCTGCGACTTAGCTCACATAAATATCGTTTCCACGGAAACAGTACTTTTTCCCGGGATGAAAGATAGCCTATGTATTCATCCAGGTAATAGCCTATGTGTGTGCAGAATTTCATCAAAATCCATCAGGCCGTTTTGGCGTGGTTGAGTAACAAACATCCGTACATACTCACAAACTTTCGGTTTAATAATATAAAGTAAGTTGCTGCTGCAGTGGAGACTAAAAAGTGATGATGATGATGAAGGATTATATTTGGTAGCCTGTTTTTTGGAGCATGGCGCATTTGCTTTTATTTTGTTTAAGATGATCTTTTGGTTTTAAAATCCCTAACGCAAAAAGAGGGTGTTATAATTTTGTGTTAGTTTATCAAAAATTTTGCTTATTAAAAAAATCATTTTTTTAATAAGCAAAATTTTTGGCTGGTTCTGTAATATTCTAAGAACTATTCTACTCTATTTCAAGTGAAATAAGTATCATTATCAATTTGTATGAGAACGTCAAAAAATTATGATGTCGCAGCATTGTTCCCATAGGAAAAGTTGTTCATATCGACGGGCTGAATCACCCCTTCAAGGGTCGGACAGGGTTTTCTTTACATATTCTATAGCGCGACAAACTATCCCCATCTCGCTCTTCAGTATTGAAGAAAATAAGATGGCAATATTCGATAAACATTGACGCGCATAAAATATTATCTACGGGGCTTAATTACAAATTAATGTAAAAAGTGACTTACTTGACCTGTGACAGATTTCTACATAGCAGGTAAATCTAATATCACACAACAAAAAATAATTAATAACAATTCATTACACAACTCACGTTTTGTATTGCACCGGTGATTGACAGCTAAATTGATGTTCTTATACGAAACAAAAAAGGATCAGAAATAAAACCTTATAAAATACACATCAGGTTTTTTCTCAAGCTTTTCTTTTCTTATGGCGAGTGATTAATACGCCTGCCTGCAACACGAGGGTGCCCGGTCAGGTAAAGTTTAAAACTTATCTATTTCAGATTGGCCTGGGCCTTGGATGTTTATCTATATATGTATTTGTTATAAAATATAGTATCGTTGAGTTAGTATCCCATAACACAAATCTCGAACTTACTTTGGGGCTAGCTCAATCTGTGTGATTTGTCCGTATATATTTATTAACAAAAGAATGGGTAGTGTTTTGTGCCCACTTACTTTTACTACTTTAAAATCCATACTGTGAAAGTAAGAAAATACTGCAAAAGTGACTTCGCCTATCTGTTACCTCTCACGCTTCAACCACTAGTAAACCGATTTGGATGAATGTTGGTATGAAGGTAGTTTGAGGCCCGGGAAAGACAAACAACAGCTTTAATTCTAGAAAAAATACTGTTCCCACTCTTCAGCATTCACGCGAGTGGAGCCACGGGCAAAATCTATTTTACCATTATTACGTAACCTACGTATTTGTAATTAGACTTAACCAGATTATAAAACTAGCGACCCGCCTCGGCTTCGCACGGGCGCAATGTCAACAAACTTGTGTCAACTGTTAGGTACTAAAAGCTTTAAGTGTTGAAAATCATTTGCTATTTCCAATTTCTATAAAAAATCTTTTGTATAATGTTTTCGATTTAATAAATAAAAAATACTAATATGAGGCAGTAATTTATACATATAAACCTCCCTCTTGAATCACTCTATCTATTAAAAAAACCGCATCAAAATCTGTTGCGAAGTTTTAAATATCTAAGCATACATAGGGACAGACAGAGGGAAGTGACTTTGTTTTATACTATGTAGTGATATATTTAATCATTAAAACCCTTACATCTAAAGTATTTGTGAGAAAAATATCGTAATCTTAGTCCTACCTCTGCAGTCATATTGTTTTGTGTTTCCACTAATATATTGTGATGACAAGTCAGTTAAAATTCTTTATTCATTCGACTTTCAATGGCACCGAGTGAATTATTAAAAATAGGTTTAGGTATTTTCAACATACTCGTATTTTACCTAGAATCGGAAGAAACCTTCATTGTTAAATTATATATACATTCTTTATTTTTTTATGATATAGGAAAGCAAACGAGCTAGCGAGTCACCTGATGGTACGTGATCACCCTTTGACAACTGCAACACCGGGGTGTGACAGGAGCGTTTCAAGCCGGCCTTTCAAAGAGTTGGGGGAAGGAAATGGGGGAGGGTGGAAGGATGAACCCGGCTCTCCCACTCACCGGCCGAAGCATAGAAGCGGTAAAGCTTGTACTCAAACGTCAATTTTCTGCGAGCATACATACATAGTATCACATCTTTTTCCCTTACGGGGTAAACAAAACCTAGGTCTGTAAGATACTATAGCCACTTTTAGCAGGTTCGAGGGCGTGTAGATGGAAAACGTAATCAAATCAGTGATGGGTTGCTAGCGACATCGCCTACTGAAATGATTTCTCAAATATTCGCCCATTCCCTCGATTGGCTTTTATAATATGCGCGGGAAGAGAAGCAGCTGACACATTCTACGTTTTTTTATTTTCTCCCAGACCAGCATGGACAAGAAGCCCATTCATACTACTAACAAAAATTAATTTTGCCGGTAACGTGGCTGTACCACAACTGAATTAAAATACATACATATTTGAGGTATTTTTCACTCAGAAAATAAAAGAAAAGTGGAGGAAAAAGCTAGTTAATAAATATACTATTACTACTAAATAATGAAACTACGGATTACTCGCGTACGAATTCAGCTACTGGCCGACATGTTTCGACCTCATTTGGAGGTCTTAATGGCAAATCAGAATCAGAGTGCGGATAAGTCTTAATCAGCTGTTTAATTCTAGGTTCTTTTTATTGCCAGACCAGTGTAGTGTATAGCGCGCCTCACTTACCTCTCACCTTTATAAATATGTATGATTTGATCTTATAAGAGTAACTAGCTTTTGTCCGTGGCTTCGCTCGCGTTTACCTAATTTATCCCCTGAGGGGTGGAATTGATCAAAATCCTTTCTTAAAGAATGTCATAGTAGCTTTATGCTTGCAAAGTCTCAGCCTGATCGGTTTAAAATTGACAAAGTTTCATACAAACTTCCATCCCCTATTTTATCCCCTTGGGGGTTGAATTAATCAAAATCCTTTCTTAGCGGATGCCTACATCATGACATCTACTTGCATGCCAAATGTTATCTATATATATATATATATATATATATATATATATATATATATATCACTATGTCAGTCAGTCAGTCACCTTTGAGTTATATATATATATATATTTAGATAAACCAAACGTCGAACCATAACTACGTGTTTCATTTGGTACGTTCTTATATGGCGACCCTGCCAGGATGATGGAAGATTACGTTTTTAGTATTTTCTCCTATTTTCCACGGACCATTAATGATCGTATCACTTTAGAACAATGATTTTGTCTGTGGAGTCTTTGTCTCATTCAAAGCCGATTTATCCCTTATTCAGAATAAGATTATTTAAATGTAAACAAAAATCTTGATTCTCTGACTCCCGTATTCTCAAATCCGAATAAATAAGATATTCAAAAAGTATATTGAGAGATCTACTTTTGTGGTATTCATGGTACTTATATTTTTAAAGAGGTTTACTTTTTTCAATTTACTTTGTCTTCTTTTTTTGACGATATCGTCATAATCGTCAAGTACTAAACAAAAATAAATAATTCTGGGTTTCGATAAAGAAAATGTAAAGTCAAACATTCCTTTGAATCAACAGACGTAAAGTACTTGGAGCACAAAAATAAGGACAAACCCTTTCACTTAGACAACGCAAAAATTAAGACTGAGTTCCATGCATAGTAATTGTTTTTGCGCTTACGAATATTAAGATATTTAGATTTTTATACAGACTGACTGATATCTATTAGATATACTTCTGGCAGTATATTAATAATTATAAATAAACAAGCCATTTAATATACCTACTACTGAAAATTTAGAAAAAAGTTTAAATTTTTACATATGTACGAGGTAGTTGAGGAGTGTGCGAAGAAAAATCTACCAATAGGATCGCGTTATTTACTTCGTTTACATATAACGCTGGGGGATAATGTCGACCAAGAAACATATTTTAGGACATTAATCAATACTAATAATTAATCTGTAAGAGTTGGTCATGGAGTAAGTTACTTTGTTTTCAGAGATATCATATTATTTAGCTCTATATAATATATGATATTGAAACTAAATTTTTGTTCTTTTTCCGTATATGTATGTATATATGTATGTTTCTTCATAACTCTTAACTCACTGAATTTTATAAAACTTGGTAGATAAACATTTGCACGTACAGAACACAGAATAGGTTACCTTAATTTTTTCTCTAGGTATGATACGACGTGGCCCCCATTCAAATGTATGCGGAGTTGCAAGCACAGCTAGTTTTCAATGAAAACACTGGCCGAAGAACTTAAAATAGGATATTTAATATATCCATAGGATTCTTGCTGACCATGCCATACGATATGATGATGATCAATAAAAACAACGCCACTCTGAAAATGTACGCAAGATATCCTCGCTGCTGCACCATACATTTATACATCTCTCAGATATCGTTAAAATACTAACATAGTTTCATAGCGCTCCGCTAGATATTAAATTTCTAATGCACACGTAGCCCGAAGCAATATTTGTCATTTCCATGGGACAGAAAACATGTAAATTTTATTTGCGACTTTTTCCTAACTGCACGCCGCCTTTACTTTTCACGGTCTGAGCCCTTTCTTTGTAAATATTGACGAAAGACCCAACATCTTATCCTTTCCCCGTTTTTTGAAGATATTTTTGACGTTCGGACTACAAAGACATCTAATTTAAAAGTTTCCGAGAAATTATTGTTTTGTAAACGCTTCAAGAGCTGAAGAGTGGATTTAGAAAAGTATCTTTATATTCTTCTTAGAAGTAATAGGTCGGTCATTAGAGCATTTTATTATGAAGAGTTAACTTTCTTGAAGATCTTTAATCTTGTTTGTTTTTTATCTTATCACTTATGTGATTTAAGTATATGCATGAGAGAATCGTCATCTTTATAATAAATACTAGTGTTTTGGCGTTATCTTTATAATATATACTAGGGTTTTGGTCGTGCAGCTGTTGGGGTGGGGTCTGGTAGGGTTTGCATTCTAAGATGCGTCAGGTGACTTGTGGTGCTTGAAAAAGGGTCAATATCGGAATGGCCGTGACTGTGTTTGACAGTCAGTTGAAATTCCACTAAGACAGAGGGAGAAGGGGGGGTTGTGACACAACAAAACGGCTCGGGCTTCGCCCTCGCCTTGGAGCTCGGCCTTCGGCCTCGCAGACCCAAGTGTTTGGCAGTGAGGCCTAAAATCGGGCTTGTTCGAAAACTGCAATCTTATGAGCTTGTGATCCGTCCTATACTTATGTACGGGTATGAGGCGTGGACGCATAAAAGAGGAAAGTAGGCTGCTCGTAGCGGAAAGAAAGGGACTTCGTAAGATCCTGGGACCAGTAAGAGGAGAGGATGGTATTTGGAGAAGAAGAAGCAATGGCGAAGTACAAGACCTAGTGTGCGAGCCTAACATTATGGGAGAAGTTAAAGCACATCGTCTTCGCTGGCTAGGCCACATCGAAAGAATGAAGGAGGATCGGGGGGTGAAGAGAGCATACCTGGCCAGGCCGATCGGTCGCAGGCCGGTGGGCCGTCCCGGTATCGGTGGAGCGACGTAGCGACGGCGGACCTGCGCGAGCTGCAAGTTGGCGACACCTGACAAGAGCTAGTTCAAGACCGAAAGCGCTAGCGTTCTCTTGGTCTGGAGGCCAAGACTCATTTTGGGTCGCTGAGCCAGGATAGACTAAGTTTTTTTTTTTATGGTATAGGACGGCAAACGAGCAAGCGAGTCACCTGATGGTAAGCGACCAGCGCTGCCCATGGACAACTGCAACATCAGGGTATAACAGGAGCGTTGCCGGCCTTTCAAGGAGTTGGAGAAAGGATATGGGCGAGGGAATGGGGGAAGTATGGGCCTCCAGCTCTCTCACTCACCGAACGAAGCATAGAAGCGGTAAAGCTTCTACTCAAAAGTGAGAGTGTGTTACTTCCCCGGATGAGCCGGCCCATACTAACAAAAATGAATTTTGCCGGTAGCGTGGCTCTACCAAAACTGAAAGTAAGTTAAGAGCGGGTGAACCAATTTTTATAATTTTTGATTTGTTGGTTTTGACACGTCGAATAGCAAAATTACTATTAAAATATAATAAAATATAATAAAATAAGAAATATTCACGACAAAAAATAATAGCCAATCAAAGTTCGCCGGGTCGGTTAGTATAATATAACTTTCCCAAGGACATTTGGAAAACAAAACACAAACATGTAACTTAGCCCCTTCAAGAGCCGTAAATCTCGCTGCGATCGGTTTCGCCGATACAGCTAATTTAGGCATTTAGATTCGATATTAATTACACTTGTTATGTTTCTAATTAATGACGGTTGACCGCCTTTTCTATTTGTGATTTTTAACTCCCGGGCCATATTTAACTGTAATAAACATAGATTTAAAAAAGAATTGCGTCTCTCGTAATAAATAAAGAAATAATAAATAAATATACACGGTGAAATTTTTAAACGTTCTGGACCCTTAAAGGGATGGTTCAGCTCGTCGATATGAACAACTTTCCCTATGGGAACAATTCTGGGAACTCAAAACGAAATTCGACATTCCTATACAAACTGGCCGCGCGGCAGAACTCTTAATGGAGATACCGTTTTTTTTTTTTTAGTTCTCAGCCTTGGTCCCATAGAAAAAGTGTCTTTACCTATAATCTTGTCACTATATCTATTTGCTTAAATATCTCTAAATCCATTGATGGAGACTACAAAGTTAATCTCAAATGTAACCCACCCTTTCGCAAAGGTCGTATTGGGTTTTTGCGGCACTTAAGAGATTTAACTTAAGAACCACTTTGTCTTAAGATACATACTTAAATGGATGGTCCCATACATTGTAAGGAAAGTATATTTTTCGGACGGACGTTTAAAATTTAACTTAGTAGTTTAATGGGGGTTTGTTTTACTGTGGAAAAGCATTTTATTGCATTCAGTTGTTTTATTTATTTTAACCTATTTCAACTACCTCCGTGGTCCAGTGGTTAAGGCGTTTGCCTGTTGACCCGGGGGTCGTGGGTTTGATTCCCACCGGAAGCATACTTTGTTTAGTTGTTTCCAGTTTGGTTAGGACATTACAGGCGTGAATCAATTATCTGATAATAAAGATGATTCCGTGCTTCGGAAGGCACGTTAAGCCGTTGGTCCCGGCTGCCATCTGGTAGTCGTTAAAGCATCCACGTCAGAGGCCGAGAGGCGATTCCGAAGATCTCTGACACCAGGGTGTGCATGGTCGATTGACCGTGACACCTACTCGAAATGATGATGACCTATTTCAAGAAAGTAGTTAAAATAGTATATTCAATTTTGATACATAATGCTTTATGTTTGTTTTATTTTTATAACTATAGCATTACAATGCTTGGTATTTTTTAGCATTACAATCTCCGTTGGCACGCGCACGCGCAATACAAATTCTGAATTTGATAGCGGAAAAAATAGACATATTCCAGTGTACTCTGTATGAATTCACAAAGGTTGCGATTTACTTAATAAGTTATGGTAAATAATTAATTATTAATTGCTTTTCTAGTGTATTGGTAATATATCTATAAAAAAGAATAAGTTAATTGAAAATAAAAAATAAACAAGTAAAGTATATTGTTAAAATTATAGCTCAGTGGTACCGCAAGTACAGTCACCAGCAAAAGTCCATACATAATGTATGGACCCTTATACACCTTAAGGTGAAAATAGATTGGACTGATGAGGGAGGCATATATAGTTAGTAATATCATGAACCTTAAGCCACATATACAAGGTTGAAATTGCTGTTATTTTAAAATAATATCGGTTGCTATACTCGACTTTTTGCGCAACTTCTATGTAGCTTTTGCAGGCGACTGTACCTTGGATCGCAGTGTCCTGGGTTCGATTTCCGGTCAGGTCAAGATGGAAAACGATCTTTTCCAGATTAACTTGGGTTTTGGATGTTGATCTATACAACGTGAACATACAATCCTTGAGTCCCTTAAAGGGCTGACTCAGCCCATAAATATATACAACTTTTCTTATGGGAACAATACTGGGAACTAACTTTACTCTTTTATATGGAAATGCCGATTTTTTTTATTCTCAGCATTGGACCAATAGGCAAAGTTGTTCATATTGATGGGCTGAGTCACCCCTTTAAGGGAACGTCGAGGGTCAATTTACACGCTGTATATATATCTATTATTAAATATAGTATCGTTAAGTGGGGGCCGCGCGAACGAAAAACGTCGCTACCATTAGGCAAATAGGATGAAGATGAAAAGTCTTAATATTTTCATAATTATATTTTTATAAAAAAATTAGCAAAGAGGGCGACCTCCGAGATGTAAATATAAATATTATAATGTGAGAATTATTGTTTTAGACGTAAAAATTACAAAGTTTTCGAAGAAAAATGTATTTAGATATTGTGACATATGTCAAATATATCATTTTTAAATTTCATATATAACTGTTTCAAATTCCAACAAGTGGCGATCTTGTTCAAGGATCGACCTAAATTAAACAAATACTTTTGATGTATTTAATTAATTCAGCGCATAGTACTAGTGATTTGAAAACACGTAAATTTTCACAATTTCGTGCAGTACCATCTTGAATAGTATCCCACGGCACAAGGTCATAACTTACTGTAGAGCTAGCTCAATCTCTATGATTTGTCTTGATATAATTATTTATTTCCGGTCGGTCATATTGGAAATCTTTGTGTTGTCTTTGTGGAGGCCTATGTCCAGCAGTGGACTTCTTGCGGCTGAGATGATGATAATGAATTATTTATTAACTAGCTGACCCCACAGACGTTGTTCTGTCTTAGCTATATCTAAATAGACGCCAACTGTCAAAATATTGGCCGTTAAGTATTTTAAATTTTTAAGGTTCCGTAGCCAAATGGCAAAAAACGGAACCATTATGGATTCGTCATGTCTGTCTGTCCGTCCTTATGTGACAGCCACTTTTTTCCGAAACTAAAAGAACTATACTGTTGAAACTAGGTAAGGAGATGTATTCTGTGAACCGAATTAAGATTTTGCTACAAAAATAGAAAAACAAAAACAATAAATTTTGGGGTTCCTCATTCTTTGAACCGAAACTCAATTCTCGTCATACTCATACGTGTGGGGTGTCTATGGATAAGGCTTTAAATGATATTGAGGTTAACTATATCATTTATTTCTAAACCGAATAGTTTGCGCGAGAGACACTTCCAAAGTGGTAAATGTATTCCCCCCTCCCACCTGTAACTTCTAAAATAAGAGAATGGTAAAACTTAAAAAAAATATATGATGTACCATGCAAACTTCGACCAAAAATTTGTTTGAACGAGATCTAGTAAGTAGTTTTTTTAATCCTTACTTAATATTATAAATGCAAAAGTGAGTTTGTTTGTTTGTTAATTTGTTTGTTTGTTACGCTTTCACGCCGTCACTACTGAACCGATCATCATAAATTTTGCATACAAGTTCTTTGGAGTACGGAGAAGGACATAGGCTACCTTTTAACCCGGGAAAAAGTACTATTCCCGAGGGATCGACATTGACGCGGGCGGAGCCGCGGGCGAAAGCTAGTACTTCATAAATCGTAAACCGCAATTTTTCATTCAATTAAAGTTACAGAGAAATACAAGAATTTTATATTATGATACTCACTGCTACGGAACCCTTCTAGGCCGACTCGCACTTGGCCGCTTTATTCAATTCTCCGTGCATCTTTCTTTATATTTTTTTTATAAGTACCTTCTCCTGAGAAAAACAAATACACACCAAAATATAAATTAGACAAATTGGACGTGCAGTTCAAAGCGTGATGTCGAGACAAAGTAAAATAGAGATATACTGGGTGGCGCAAAAGTACTGGCACTAAAGAAAATACTTTTATTTTTTTTATATGACATTTTCTGTCATTCTGTTTTTGAAAATTGTGTAGTGAACAAATGTAAAATACACTGAAAATAAACATGGACCGTTTTACTCCCCAAGAACGTGGAATAATTGTGTCAATGTTCTTACGGAATAATTCATCAGTGATAAGAACACAACGTGAATTTCGTCGACGATTTCACCACCGTCCGGCACCGATTGGTCGCACAATTCGACGCTTTGCCACACGCCTTGAAGCAACTGGCTCAACATTGGATAGACCTAAGTCTGGGAGACCAAGAACAGGCCGTTCAGCTGAAAATATCGATGCTGTGCGCGAAGATGTGGAAGAGTGTCCAGAAACATCAACGAGGCGACGTGCCACGCAATTGGGCATTTCCAGACGGACCCTGCAGCGTATTTTGGTGAAAGACTTAAAGATGTTCCCGTATAAAACTCAAATGACTCATCAGCTGCTGCCTGCTGACCACCGAGCTCGTCTAGATTACTGCCAGCGCGTCATAAACCTCAACCTTGAAGAGGATGATTTTCCTTCAAAATTGGTTATGAGTGACGAAGCACATTTCCATCTCTCAGGGCATGTCAATAAGCAGAATACTCGGTTCTGGGGCACTGATAATCCGCGCATTATTCAAGAAACACCTCTACACCCACTAAAAGTTACTGTATGGTGTGGCATCTGTGTTGACAGAGTGATCGGACCCTATTTTTTCGAAGACGCTGGAGGCAATGCGATAACTGTCACTGGAGAACGCTACAGAACCATGTTACGAGAGTTTTTGATACCCAGTTTGGACGAATTGGGGCTGGAGCACATCTGGTTTCAACAAGACGGCGCTACGGCACACACAGCGCGCGACACTATGGACTTAGTGAGGGACGCTTTTCCAGGCCGAGTTATCTCTCGTTTTGGCGATTTGCCTTGGCCTGCAAGATCACCCGATCTGACCAGTCCAGACTTCTTTCTTTGGGGTTTTTTGAAATCTCGGGTGTATGTGAACAAGCCACAGACTCTCGCAGCTCTAAAAGAAAACATTCGTCAAGAAATAACGAACATATCGCAGGAAGTGTTACGGCAAGTTATGCAAAATGTCATAAATAGGGCTCAAATGTGTATCAACTCTGGAGGTCACCATTTAAAAGACATCATCTTTAAATCCTAATGGTACGAAATTTAATGGCACAAATATACATTTAAAAAAACCTAAATCTAGTTTTCTAATCTAGAAAAAATGTTATAGCTGAACCAAATAGGGTCTTTACTTTTGCGCCACCCAGTATATACGTATGTATCGATAGAATACATTTATATAGATATATAAATACGTAGGTGAATAGTAAATTCATATATTTCCTAACTTGCTTCAAGAAAATCCAGTCTGTACGGCGCTCTACTTTATCAGACACTCCGTGACACCAGAGATTGATGACGCAGCAGTTACAACTGACAACTCTATCTACATACACATTTATATACGACGACAGCTAGGTGAATGCACAGCAAAGTAAATATTACATAGAGTTTGTGGAATAGTAGATGAAATATGAAAATATGATTATACTGGAAGATAAGTAATGTACGTAGTCCTTTCCTTTATAGTTCACCTAGTTGGGTTGATGTTTTTCCACTCATAGGTTTTTGTTATATTATACTAGTGACTCGCCCCGGCTTCGCACGAGTACGATAAATTATACATATAAACCGTTCTCTTGAATCACGCTATTAATTAAAAAAACAACGGGAGTGCCGGCAGAAGTGAAAACTCCGCGCGGAAGAATAAGAGGAAATTACTTCCGCTCCTATGATTCCGCAAATTTTCGCCTATTCCATCGATCAATTTTTACAATATGCGCGGGAAGAGAAGCAGTTGGCAGATTCTACGTGCTTACATTTTTTTTTTACTAAATGTTGATTAAGGCATTTGTCTCCCATCTCACCTGATGGTAAGTGACGATGAAGAGACGATGTTACATGCCTATCCAAAAGATACCCATTTATTCTACTTTTGAATGTCCCGGGACTGTACTTGTCTTGGAATATAGACGCAGGCAGTTCATTCCACACCTTAGCTACCCGAACCAAAAAGGAACTTTTTTACATAAAACATCCCTATACTATTGCGGGTATATCGTATCTATATAAAGCTTCTAAATCTGTATTTAAAGGTTTGCATTACGTTTGCATAGTCCGTCAATTGTAACAAATTTTTAATTTGGAACAATAAAGTTTTAAAAGAAATTGTCAAATTACTATTAAAAACCAAAAATATTAGGAAAACTTATGTATTTTTTTATTATTTATCGATAGAGAAAGTATGACCACTTACATTTAAATAAATATATAAGGACATTATCACACTAACTGAGCTAGCTCCACAGTAAGTTGTGAACTTGTGTCGTAGTTAGTATCCACTAACTCAACGATATATTATTTTATAATGATAAACATCCAAGACCCAGGTTTATCTGAAAAAGATCGTTTTCCATCTTGACCTGGCCGGGGATCGAACCCGGAAACCCTCGTGTCGCAGGCTGGCCTGTTAACCATTGCGCCACGGAGCTCGCCATTCTTCAAATAGTGACTTTACACAAGTCTGCTACCAAATTTCTAAACCATTCCAACCACCCAATTGATTCAATTTCATCATCAGCTGTCCTACGGTCGGTATCGTCATCTATTAACCACTGTTATGAATATGTGATGAGGCTCATTATCCCATTCTTAATGTTATGTTTCTATTCACCTCCATTTTGATTTACGAGTTAATAATCATAAAATTAGGTTGTAGAGGAATTTTAAACAGGTGGTACAATTTGTGGCTTATTAAGCGTTTAGATGGTATTTTAACCGATTCTTAAATATGGCGGTTATCAATTCAACTCGTATGTATAGAATATTTTCAAAATTGTGTAATTTTTACATCAGGCGGCACGGTCGTGCCGCCGCCAAGACGAGCCAAGCGAAGCGCAAGACGTCGTTTTTTTGAACCTTGTGTTTGGCTTATACCAGACAAATAAAATTCTTGAGATATGTTCTCAATAGTGGACTTGATAAATATATAAAGTTTTGAATTATGTAGCTCTTATAATTAGATTTAATGATATCTAGAAAATTCTGATTTCTGAGATGAGTACCTCATGTCCTAAAGAGCTGAAATTTGATATGTAAGCTACAAGAACTATTGTATAACAGAAAACTAATAAACAGTGATTTTTTTCACCTAACGCCCATGGGAGTATAAGGAAATGGCCAAACCCCATATATTGACTAAAGTTGTAGATATTTTAATGGGTAATATTTTGCATTCATAATAATATTTTGATACACTCATATTAAATTTAGAAAAAATATATGGTGAAAAAATTTAATGGGTTTTGAACTATTAAATTTTGGCGCCGAGGTTAAATCATGCGGTAGCTCAGTTTGCATAACGTAGATCTTACATAAACCTAGGTTCATGGTCAAACCCCGGCCCCATGAAATTTTTTCACCATATTTTATTTCTTAATTTAATAAGTGTAAGGTTGTAGAGTTTGTGAAGTTAGGCCTTGTAGAGTTAAGGGGCGTGTTGAGTCAGAAGCTTGGCTCTACATGATATCTGATAACTTTTTGACAGTGCGAGTCATTATAGTCTTGGCATAATTTTACATAAAAATGTTTTTGGTGGGATATGTTAGTCTATATCTGTGTGTGTACTGTGTGCGTAGTGAGTATGGCAATATCCTTCAATGGAACGACGAATCCTTGGGAGGATCCTTTGTCCAGCAGTGGACTTATTACGACTGAAATGATGATGATAATGACGACATGGTAATATAATCAAACGGGAGAAAAAATCCTGTACGATGAGTTTCCTGTTTGATATTATTACTGTTTCTCCTTACGGGTCACGGGTGTCACCCCGGTAATATGAGAGGATTGCGTTGGGATATAGATCCAACACGTAGAGGCCGTTTAGAGAAGTTTTTTTTTATGTTAGATGATGGCAAACGAGCAAGCGTGTCACCTGATGGTAAGTGATCACCGCCGCCCATGGACAACTGCAACACCTGGGTGTGACACGAGCGTTGTCGGCCTTCAAGGAGTTTGGGAGAAGGAAATGGGGAGGGAAGAGGGAAGGATTGGCCACCGGCTCTTTACTCACCGAACGAAGCATAAAAGCGGTAAAACTTCTACTCAGACGTCGGTTTTCTGTGAGAGTGTGGTACTTTCCCGGACGAGCCGGCCCATTTATGCTACTAGCAATTCATTTTGCCGGTAGCGTGGCTCTACCACGATTGTTGATGTAATGTTGGTCTCCAGCCAGAACCTGTTTCCGGTTATATCAATGTATGATATGCCCTTAAACAGGTCTTGGCCGGAGGAGGAACTATTGCGTTTTCAAAGAAAAATAAGTGGGTTGTGGCATTGAAATATGGGTGGACTAATGCTGGGTTATTGCAAAGGGTCGGACACCTGCCATAATCATGATAACTGACTATAATTGGCAGGTTACTGTTTATTATTACTATTATTAATGGTTATTTCATAATTTCTAATGTTTTCGCGATTGTTACACATTTAAATACGGGATACGGGTTCCGACACGGGCGTAGTGCTGGTGATCTTCTTGTGTACCTCACGCATCGATGGGCAGCCGCCATCGAGAGCAAGGGAGAAGCACTGGCATTTAGTCTAGATGTCACAAAGGCTTTTGACCGGGTCTGGCATAAGGCTCTTCTCGCGAAGTTACCATCTTACGGGCTTCCTGAGGGACTATGCTTGTGGGTCGCTAGTTTCTTATCTGGGCGTAGCATTCAGGTCGTTGTAGACGGTTTATGCTCCGATATCATGCCTATCAATACTGGCGTCCCCCAAGGATCTGTTTTATCACCTACGCTGTTTCTTCTGCACATCAACGACATGCTAAACACTAGTGGCATCCATTGCTATGCAGACGACAGTACGGGTGATGCATATTATGCAGGTCGTGCAAATATCCCTCAAACACAGGTGGAAGAGAACAGAAAGAGACTTGTGTCTGACATTGAGACCTCCCTGGAGCAGGTCTCTGAATGGGGTAAACTAAACCTAGTTCAATTCAACCCTACTAAGACACAAGTCTGCATGTTTTCCGCTAAGAAGACCCCATTTAACAAAGCACCGAAGTTCCAAGACACCTCTCTTACAATTTCTAAAAGTATTGGGATCCTTGGCGTCGATATTACGAAGGAGGTCCAATTCCGGAATCATCTGGAAGGTAAAGCCAAAATGGCTTCTAAAAAACTTGGGGTGCTCAATAGAGCGAGGCAGTACTTCACTCCGGGTCATAGACTTTTGTTATATAAAGCTCAAGTCCGGCCCCACATGGAGTACTGCTCTCATATCTGGTCTGGTGCACCTCAATACTAACTCCTTCCTTTTGATTCCATCCAACGCCGGGCAATTCGTATTATTGACGATCCCACTCTCACAGACGATTTAGACACCCTCAGTCTACGGAGAGACGTTGGTTCTCTGTGTATATTTTACCGTCTATACTATGGGGAGTGTTCTGAAGAACTATTTGAATTGGTGCCACCGTCACCTTTCTACCACCGCACCGCTCGCCACAGGAGTAAAGTCCATCCCCACATCCTTGACACTTGGGTCTCCAAAAATGTCAGAGCGTCACGTGGTTTTTTTCCTCGTACAGCAGGATTGTGGAATGGACTCCCTCCCGAGGTTTTCCCTGTGTGCTATGACTTGAGGTCCTTCAAAAGGCGTGTTTACAGGTATCTTAAGAGTCGGCAACGCATCGGCACCTCATCTGGTGTCGCAGATGTCCATGGGCGACGGTGACCACTTTCCATCAGGTGGCTCGTCTGCTCGTTTGCCGTCGGATATACATTAAAAAAAAAAAAAAAATTTAAATGAAATCACATAATACGGTTTAATCGCGTTTATTACATTGTACTCGTATGTTTATTACATTTACAGGTCCGTGGCGCAGTGGTTAACACGCCAGCGTGCGACACGAGGGTGTCTGGGTTCGATCCCCGGTCATGTAAAGATTTAAAATGATCTTTTTCAGATTCTTTCTATATATGTATTTGTTATATAATATAGTATCGTTGAGTTAGTATCCCATAACACAAGTCTCGAACTTACTTTGGGGCTAGCTCAATCTGTGTGATTTGTCTGTATATATTTATTTATATTTTACAATAAATAGCATAAAAGATAACATAAATAACCTAATTTCTAAAAAAAATTCAAAACCAGTCCGAAAACACTTTCATCGAATTATTTACATCAGCAAACTAGAAATGAACATCAAAGTGTTTTTCATAAAACACAGCGGGATCTGGTCGAAGTGTTAAAAAAAATTACACAAACACGCTCGTAAATTTTATCGCGTCAAATCTAATAACGAGTTTGTTCGGCTCTTTGATGTGATCGCCGAAACTTTGGCGTCTTGCGCGAGTTTATCTGATGCTCGTCATAATGGACGGTGTAAATTAAAGTACTTTTGTTTATATATTGACATTGTTTTTGCAAGTAATATTAATGTACAATAACACCTATATTTCTGATAAGTTCAGTTTACTACAATAAAAAAAATATTTTATATTATAATTAATGACTGCATAGTATCTTTTTAATAAGTCGATGGCGAATCCTGGTGACTCGTAATTCAGGTTTCTTGGAAATCTAGCACGGGCACCACCAGTTCTCTACATAAAGCTCTACTAGTAATTTCATTGTGTATTATTCTTTTAATGTTAATGTTCTCTTTTACTATATCATAAACTAAGCGAATGGAGTGTTCTGGTGACCTGCAATACAGGTTCCTTGCAAACCAAGCATAGGCACCAGTTCCTACTCCACCTCGCTTTTGTTTATTTACTTAGGTATTGGATAATACTAGTTATTATTACAGCCTTGTCACAATATATATATTTCATTATATTTTTATTAACAATTAATAAACATGTATTAATAATAATGATATATTTTTAAAATTTGTTTGTGGAGAAATATAAACGACTTTTGATTTGATTTATTGTTTCTAGATACAAATATTACAAGATAATATTAAACTAAAACCCTGTCCTATCCTTAGAGGGGTGATTCAGTCCGCCGATATGAAAAACTTTTCTATAGGATCAAAGTTAGGAAAAAAATTACATTTTTGAACATAAAATTAGGCCGCACGCACGAAATATATCACGTTCCGTGTGCAAGCGAGAGCACGGAACAAGCGATAGAGAGGCACGATTGGCCTAAACGTTCGGCTTGTGACGCATCTATCTCTCTTCCACGGTTATCACGTAAAATTATCGTCCATAAACCGACTATACAGACAACCAATTTTTATTTAAGAGAGGGTAAACATCATAAATTATACTGTTCCAGTTTATCCTTGTTCAAGAGAAAACAGAGACAGAAACATTGTCAGTTGATACTCCTACAAGTTCACCGAGCTGTAAGCTATCTTAAGAGACTTACACGTGCCAACTAGCGCTACCCATTATCCTTATCCTTACTAATATTATAAATGCGAAAGTGAGTTTGTTTGTTACGCTTTCACGTTGTAACTACGGAACCGATCATCATGAAATTTTGCATTATCTGGGGTACGGAGAAGGACGTAGAGTACATTTTATCCCGGGAAAAGTACTGTTTCCGAGGGATCGACATTGACGCGGGCGGAGCTGCGGGCGAAAGCTAGTTTTATTTCATCATCATCAGGTCTTTTAGTCTCCACTGCAGGAGCATGACCCTCTCTGTACTACCGGAAGCATACTTGGCCAGAGCAGACCGAGGATTTGGCCTACACTCTCCTCGCTCGCCAGACGGGTTGGAGAGGTCTTATTGATGTTTATGAGCTTTGTTTAGCTTGTATTTCCTAAGTCGCCTTTTACGACATCCACGGGAACGTGGTCCTATTCTACTTTGCAGAAAACACGGCTATTACGAAAAATACTACAAAGTAAAGTTTTAGATTTATCAGATTTTTTATGCTTTATAGTGCCCTCCCTCTCTCTCTCTTCTTACTCGCCTTTTTCCTATTTGAAGTCAGCTTTGTATGTCAACTCTCTCCAAATTTTTCTATTTACTACTATATTGGCAGAACAGAGAGGGTCACGCTCTTGCAGTGGAGACTAAAAAGACCTGATGATGATGATGATTTTTTGTAATACTTTTGAAAGCACCTTAATCATCTTTCTAGCGCTTTCTTGGCCTACCTATTTAGAAAGTAAAGGAAATAAAATGATGGGTGGCGCCAGTTTGCTCAAGTAAGCCTCTTAAGAGTAAGGTCGCGAATTTGAATTTCTAATCACACCGATACCGATCTCCTGTTAAGTACTCAGTTATATTAATATTCTAAATGGTATTTGTGTAATAATATCTCTGATAACAGAATGTCAATTCATTGTTTTGATGCGTTACAACTTTGAAAATTAACGAGGTATAATAACTAAGCAACTTGAAAATTTTAAGAGCAAAAGATAAATATTTATAAAATTAAATTCCCTATTGCAAGAGCAATATATTGCAGTTTGAACATGAAAGCAAAATTATTTTGACAACTTTTTTTGATAAAATAATATAATCCTTGATACTAGCAAAGTACTCGCTTGCAAAGTGTGTACGAAAAACCATATCTCACGTGTTTTAGCGGCTAAAACAATTACTATGAAATTTCGCATCGCCTTATTTAAAAAATGGAACGACCGGTTTGCTATGTAATTATGCAACTACAAACATAGGTATTTTATATAAGGGTAACTTATCAAATAATTTACTAGAACTTGAAACTGGCTTATAGATAAAAGAAATATAGTAAATAAGTACTGAATTGTGTAAACTCAATTGTGTACAAGTACTCTCTGCGCATTGTTTTAGAAAAGCACTATACAATCCTTGGCTGCAATCAATGCGTTAGGTAAGATTACATATGATTTAGTACGCAAAGGCTTTGTAATAAAATCACAAAAACACATTCACACCCACATACCACAAGTTAACAATTTTTCCTTATTTAAGATAAGCAAAAACTCGACAGGCAGTAAATAAAAATGATAAAGCATAAGTTGAATGTGATTTCAAATAATTAAAAAATACTGGATTCATTACCAAGCAATTGTTCACAATTACAATACACGCAAATAAATAGTATTTTAATATAAATACATAACAAATATATTCTCAGCATTGAAATTATTTTCTAAAGAATTTTATAAGTTTACACCCACTGAAGTACTTGATTGTTATATAAATAAAATAAAATTTTGATACACCAAAGTTATTAAGAAACCGTTTAATTAATTAACTATGTAAAAATAAGCTAAAAACAAGTTTTGTGCGTGTTATATTGGACATTAAAAACAACTATTACATAACACTGCTTTTAATTTCAAAGTTGGTTACGGAACGTAAACTATTTGAGGTCAAACAACTTGAAATTTTATAATAATCTAAAGTGTACTTACGTCATTTGTGAAGATTTTTAAGGTTCATGTGAGAAAAACGAAGTAGGTTGCTTGTAAAATAATAACCTTAAATAATAATAGTTTTTTTTTATATTATATATATATATATATAAAGAACCGAATCTCTACTTGACGTTCATAATATCTGATACTGCATTCATTTTAATACAATTCTAGATTAGCAATAATTATCTTAACCCAAACTTAGCTCATATAAAATTCACGTAGTACAATGGAATTTTTGCAACGATGATTGTCAACAAGAAGATTAAAATACATTACAACTCAAACTATAGTCAAAGTCAAAGATTTTATTCAAAATTGGATACATGTATCTTTTTGAACGTCATATTTGTATTTGTTATATTTTGTTTATATTATGCAAAATCAAAACACTACTAGCGTCTCGGAACGACCACTGGTGAGAAGAATACGCCGAAAGAAACTCTACTTTTTCCCGGGATGAAAGGTAGCCTATGTCCTTCTCCGTACTCCAGAGAACTTGTATGCAAAATTTCATGATGATCGGTTCAGTAGTTACGGCGTGAAAGCGTTACAAACAAATAAACAAACATACTCACTTTCGCATTTATAATATTAGTTAGGATATAATAAGCAATGCAGTAATAAGCCTTTTTACTAACTGGTTTTTTACAGTCGCTTTGAACTTAAATATAGGCAGACTTTATTATTTATTTCTGCAGAAATTATTATACGATAAGGATATTTGGCATTAGTCGAAAGTATTGCTTGTGAATCTTTACAAACAAACAATTACACAACTAACTAATGTGATAACCTCATTATACGAAGTTGGTTAAAATTTGCGATGGGATGAGTATTGAAGTGAAATGGGATGAGAAATAAATAAATAACATTTTCTATGACTTATTACTTATTCGTAGGGGATTACTGAGGAATGGAAATGGAATGAATGAAGAAAAAATATTAATTTATTTTATATAAAAATAACGGAATGAGTTAAGAATAGAAATAGGATGAATGAGGAAAAAATACATGGGATGAGAATATGTGGGATAAGTACGGAATAATCCATCCTAAGGTTTACACAGACATAAGCCACGAATATTGTAATATCAAAAGGAGGTTAATACTGTGGTATCATCCTAAGTATCACTTTGGTTCTAAACAGCGTTATATTAATCAGAACAAAAAGTGGAATATCCAATATTCCACTTTTTGTTCTGATCTGATCAGTATAATGCTGCATAAAATGTAATGAATATAGAAACAAAAGTCAAATATGCGGTTCAAACTTCGTTCAAATATAATGGTAGATATGTTCAAATATATGGTAAAACATCATGCATACTTATAAACAGCGGCAAAAACGGTACATACTGAAAGTATAAATCTTTGTTTTTTTTAAATTTTGAAGCGTTGTTTTAGCAACTTTTCTCTGTACCTTGGTCATTGCGAGACGTGTGAGTGCTAGCGCGGTTTATTGAAACTGTGGACAAAATAGCTCTGAAACTCGATTAGTGCGCTGTTTTGCGGGTGCCTCTTTACGAACGTGAATCGTGTATACAATCATATTTGATCAAAGGGTTCAAAAAATTGCTAATATAATTTATGCAGTAGCAATATTAACCAACTAAAACTCACCGAATTATTCGCTAAATCTTTACTGTTATTTTTTTTTATTTATTTTATTTAAAAATCTTTATTGACCACAATGGTACAAGGGGCGGACTTAATGCTAAAGCATTCACTACCAGTCTGTTAGTGCTGTTCAATTTTGGAATACACTACCAATATCTGTTTGGCGTACTTAAACGCTAGCCAGCTAAAGTACAACATACATACATATTATCACGTCTTTTTCTCTTACGGGGTAGACAGAGACCAAGGTCATAGGACCGAAAGGCCACGTTTAGCGTGTCGGTGGGTGTAAAGGTAGAATACCAAATCAAAACAATACCAAACTAATCGCGTGCCAATTCCAATACAGAACAAAGTATCAAATTGTATGTAGCTTCCTCTCTTTACACAAAATGTTTTGTGATGAAATTCTCTTGGTAATTACTAAGTGTAATAATGTGCGGTCAGCGGTGATATCAAAGTCGGTAATTTGTAAGTGATAATAATGAGGAGGTAGGTTCACAAAAAGCTTCGTGAATAGAGGTGTATTCGTTCTAGTTGGTTATAGGTCCCATATACGGGCGTTTCATTAAAAAAATATTTACAATTAGATAGTGTAGTGAGTGAAATAAAAGATTGGTCGTGATAATTTTGAGGATGCGTCGCAAGCCGAACGCTTGTCGCACCTCTCTATCGCTTGTTCCGCGCTCTCACTTGCACTCAGAACGTGACACTTTTCCGTGCATGCAGCCGGGGTTCATCGATTTATAAGACGTTATTACGTCAAAAAATCGCAAATAAATACAAAATATTACTTTCAATGTCCCGGTCCTGTAAAAAGCCGTGAGAACACACCCCGCAAAAGTTGCGCGAGACACGTGCCTCAATTATTAACCGAATTACCATTTCTCAGGGCGTATAATAAAAATGTAATTAGGGTTATTCCAAGGTAATCTCGCTAGATTTATCGTGCAAATTAACGGCCCTCTTAAATAATGGACAGTACGGACATGCAAATTAAAAATAGTGAGAGATGCGACGCTACAAGTGCGTTCTTATACTCGTTATGCTCTCGTATATTTATTATTACCTCATTTACACATTACTGACGAAAGAGCTTTGTACATGGTGAAATTTTGATCGTTTTGGACCATTAAAGGGGTGACTCAGAACATCAATATGACCAACTTTTTCTATGGGACCAATACTGGGAACTCAAAAAAAAAAAATTCGACATTTCCACACAAAAGAGTTCCGCTACCTGTTCCCGGCCAGTTGGTATGGGAATGCCAATGTTTTTTCGAGTTCCCAGCATTGTTCCTATAGGTAAAGTTGTTCATTGTGATGGTCTGAGTCACCCCTTTAAAGGTCTAAAACGATCAAAATTTCAACATGTATATAGGGGTGCAGAAAATGACTTAGAATACTTGCAGTTAATTAATACAGTTCCTAAGTTATATTATACAATTATGATATTAAAATATTATATTAATACTAGCTTTCGCCCGCGGCTCCGCCCGCGTCAATGTCGATCCCTCGAGAACAGTACTTTTTCCCGGTAGCCTAAAGGTAGCCTATGTCCTTCTCGGAACTCCAGAAAACTTGAATGCAAAATTTTATGATGATCGGTTCAGTAGTTACGGCGTGAAAGTGTAACAAACAAACAAACTCACTTTCGCATTTATAATATTAGTAAGGAAGTAAGGATAAGGATTAAATAAAAAATCGATGGGCAGCAGCGTCGGAACCGATATAAGCCAAATAAACTACGTTCACCTTCAATCAATGATTCGAGTTTGAAAAGTAGCACCGGCAAAACAGCGCACTAATCGAGTATCGGAGCTGTTTTGTCCACAGTTTCAATAAACCGCGCTAGCACTCACACGTCTCGCGATGACGAAGGTACATTAAAAAGATGCAAAAACTACGCATCAAAAGGAAAAAAAAATCAAAGATGGAGTTACACTTTCAGTATTACTGTTTTTGTCGTTGTTTGCATGCATGTTGTTTTACTCGGGAACATTATTAAGGCTTTATTTTATATGAGACTGTGTGTCTACCATTATATTTGATCGAAGGCGCTCACAATCTCCGGCAATATCCTCCCATGAAATGGAGAATCCTTGAAAGAGGCTTTTGTCCAGTAGTGGACATTTACGGCTGGAATGATTGAAACAAAAATATTTAGCCACACGATCAATTTGTATGGGAATCTCAAAAACATTTTGAGTTCCTAGCTTTGATCCCATTGGTAAAGTTGTTCATATCGATGGGCTGAATCAGCCATTCAAGGATCGGATAGGGTTATCTTTACATATATCTAAATATATATAGCTCAAAGGTGACTGACTGACTGACTAATGATATATCAACGCACAGCCCAAACCACTAGACGGATCGGGCTGAAATTTTGAAATTCTACCCTCAAAGGGATAAAATAGGGGATAAATAAATATATACGGACAAATCACACAGATTGAGCTAGCCCCAAAGTAAGTTCGAGACTTGTGTTATGGGATACTAACTCAACGATACTATATTTTATAAGAAATACATATATAGATAATCATCCAAGACCCAGGCCAATCTGAAAAAAATCATTTTCCATCTTGACCTGGCCAGGTATAGAACCCGGTCACTCCGTGTCGCAGGCCGGCGTGTTGACCGCTGCGCCACGGAGCTAGTCAAGTATTGTATATAAAAGGTGTAGTTCTGTGTCCTGATTATTTTCCGCGAAGTGTTTTCATGTCTCACAATTTTCTACTTCCATTGCGTCGAGTGTTCTTAGACGAGAATGATTAAGAGGCAGGGATATTCTGTTAATTTTTTAAATTGAACGCCGTTTGTCTTATAATATTAAGTATAAAATGTTTCTTTTTGTTACTTTTAACATTATAATGTCTTATAAACTACTAACGCTGGCGCAGCGCACGAAATAGTATCAAGTTCCGTGTGCATGCGGGAGCGCGGAAGATGCCATAGAGAGGCATGATCGGCCTGAGCATTTAACTTGTGACACGGTGACGCATCTATCTCTCTTCCACCGTTATCACGTAAAATTATCATCCCAACCAATTTTCTTTTCGGTGTAATTTTTATTTTAACGGGACTTAACACGAACCTCTTTATTATTTGTTATCGTTGACATTTCAACGGAATTACATACCAACTTCGTTGTTATCCTGTGGTGGACGACGCAGTTTCAAATTATTTTAATAATTTCACTACTCACATTTTTTTATTTAGGCATTAGCTCCGGTACACTACAATAACAGTGTCCAACTTTTGTTCGAATCCGGAAGACGCGGTTTAATTTTGGATTGTTAATTAATTCAATCTAGCTAATTTTAGCTATGCTAAGTCCTGTTTACATACATTAATGTGTTTAAAAGTGCGAAAATTTATAAAATAAAATATTTTATAAATTCTTTATTTTTTGTGTATTTCTTACGGCTTAAAGGAGGCCCCAGTGGGCAGGGTGGCTATTACCAAAATTAAATGTTTAATACATAATGATACTAACATAGTTTATAAGTTTTTCTTGTACTAACAAAGATATGGATGTTTATCTGAAATAAATGTATTTTATTTTATTTTTTATTTTATTTTAAACCCGAAATGCGGGTCATATCGGCTTTAAGCATTAACATATATAATAAACCTCAAGAATCTGGTTTTCTATTCTAGGTGATATAACAAAAATGCTAGAACTGGTCATAATAGGTCGTATATTAAATTTGCATCAATATTATATATTATTATACGTTCATTAGGAGTTCATTCACGTTACTAGTTTAGTGGAAATATTCTTAACGGTAGAAAATTTGAATAAATTTAATTTTAAAAATAAAAAGAAATGCAAGTCGAAATTGAGTTAGGCATGTTCTGATACTAATATATGTTTTTGCGTAAGTACAAGGGGCATGCCAAAAGTAATAAGATACTCTTTACTCAATAATTTGATATTGGCAAGTTATACACCATCGTAAACTCTGGGTATTAAGTGTATACATGGTCAGGGTGAATACTTTGAAAAGATAGATAATAATAATAATATATTAAATACTAGCTTTCGCCCGCGGCTCCGCCCGCGTCAATGTCGATCCCTCGGGATTAGTACTTTTTCCCGGGATAAAAGGTAGCCTATGTCCATCTCCGTACTCCAGAGAACTTGTATGCAAAATTTCATGATGATCGGTTCAGTAGTTACGGCGTGAAAGCGTAACAAATAAACAAACAAACTCACTTTCGCATTTATAATATTAGTAAGGATTATAATTTTCGAGTACCTATCTAGCTTTTTTGGCATATCCCTCAAAAGTCAAAGATTTTTAGTCAAAATTGGATACATGTATCTCTTTTTGACTTCAAAATATGCTCTTCCTAGGCTCTTCCATGCTTTGGTAAGCACTTTAAGTCGAATTGAAAACCTGACACCAGCGATGGTCACTTACTCACACGAAAAACAAAAACAAACAATGGAACTAGAATTGTTTAAAAAGTAGAACTGTTTAATATTCTCAAATGATAGTCAGTTTTCAGTAATTGTTGCGCTAATTCAATACTAGCTGTTTCCTGCGACTCTGCTCGCGGTAGTGTCAATCCCTCGGGAACAGTAGAATTTCCCGGAATGAAAGGTACCTTATGTTCCCCGGCCTGAAACTACCTCCATACCAAATTTCATTCAAATTGGTTCAAAAGCGTAAAAATAAGACAGAAGGCTTTTTATAGGATCCATTTTGTAGAGTGTGCGAATGCGCTCTTTGAGCTAGTAAAACCGTCACCATTCGTCCATCGGAATACCAAAGAGTCGAACTAAACGCTTTGACAGTTCCTTCCTCGTTCGGGTAGCTAAGGTGTGGAATGAACGGCCTGCGTCTATATTCCCAGACAAGTACAGTCCCGGGACATTCAAAAGTAGAATAAATGGGTATCTCTTGGATAGGCATGTTACATCCTCGTCTTCATCGTCAAGTGAGATGGGGGACAAACGCGTACTTTAATATTTAGTAAAAAAATAAATAAAAAAAGACAGAGTTACTCTCGCATTTATAATATTAGTATGAAGTTATGGATTATTTAGTAGAATATAAACATATTGACTTTCGTAGCCTTCATTCAATAACTAATCAAAAACGAGTTATTTATCACTTTTCGTCCAAAAGTCTCGAATCACATCACCATAACTATCTTTCAAGTACCTATAACTTTTGTAATTATTATAATAGCTATGATATATTTTCAACATACATACATAGTATCACGTCTTTTTCCCCTGCAGGGTAGACAGAGCCTAGGTCTATAAGACCTGAAGGCCACGTTTAGCATGTTTGTGGGCATTAAAATAGTGATGAACTGCATCGCCTATTAACATGATTCCCCAGATTGTACCCATTCCATGGATCGGCTTTTACGATTTACGTGGGAAGAGAAGCAGCTGGTACATTCTACACTTCGTAATTATTATAATATGAATGGTTTATTATAATTTGATATTTCAATATTGATATAAATATCCTTCAATCGATAAAATAAATCAAAAGACTTGATTTTTCACAGTTTGGCCGAAATTCTCAAATAACACTTTCATAATTATCTTTCTGGTATTATTGCCACAATTATTATAATATGGGTGATTATCATTAGGCTATCTGCTACCATCTGCAGCGTTGGTTCTCAAACTTTATTTGTCTACTGAAGATAGAAATAAGTCTAATTCTATCGAGCCGTAATATGGCCATACATACATATTAAATAATTCTTTGTCTATCAATCTGTAAGGGTTGGTCATGCATGGCGTCAGTTATATTTATAAGCTCGATACATGATACTGAAACTAAATTGACGATTAAAGATTTTTTTCTGTCTATATGTATGTATGTTCTCCATAACTCTTAAACGAATTAACTTTATTTTATTAAACTAGATAGATAAACATTTAGACGTACAAAATACAGGACAGGGTACTTAATTTATTTTCTCCAGACATGTTAAGACGTGGCCCACATCCAAACATATGTAATGTACGTGAACGGAGTCGCGAGCACTGCTAGTATTAAATGAGTTTCGACCAGTTTTTTGCTACCATGATTGCCTGTTCGTTTGCCTCATGCAGATCTTGGCTAATGGCTAAATAGAAATAAATTCAGCGTACTTAAACACGGGAAGTACGATGCTTCGTAGAAAAAAACATACTGTATCCTCTGTCCCATTTTTTATTTCTCGAAACACGCTTTTCTTTAGTAAATAACAGATGGATTTAAGACCTTTACTTAAATGTAAGTATTTTGCAAATTTAAATATCCTTACTTCATGATGGCACATTTCGAAAGGAATACAATTGCTCTTAGTGAATGAAAAACAAAATCAATGATTTGTCTCAGTAAAAGGATAATGGCTTCAAAGTTTTAACTTGAGGCAGTAGAGAGGTTATCACGAAAACTAAACGCCAGAATCATCCTTGTGTAAAAATTAAAAAAAAAATTACTATGAGTTTCTCTTACTCTTACTATATATTATTAAATAAAATAAATAAAAATAAAATTTGTTTATTTCAGGCTACTTGGCCCATATTTTGAGTCACATTTAACAGTCGTCACTCGATACTATTATTAATAATATTAATTCAATTTATAATTCAATTTTCTGTCTATAATAAATTACTCTACTTATCAGGCACTTCCATAATGGAGAGGTCCAATTTTCAGCCACTGTTTTCAGAATGATGTTGCGACTACCCCTCACTCTGTTGATCAGGGATGCGGTTTTTTTGCGAATTATCGTATGGAAGCCATCAGTGTGGTAGTGCGCAAACATCCCTGATGCACTACAGAAGCGAGGCAGCCCCAACAGCATTCTGAAAACGTTGTTGTACTGAACACGCAGAACGTCCAGCGGTCTTTTGGTATATGTAACCCACAGATTTCCAGTGTAAAAAGTCTGACAGTAAGCTTATTACCATACCTATAAAATTTTACCTTTTAGAAGTTTACCTTTTCTTGATAAGATTGCTAAGAGAATGATACTGATGAGATTTTTATTCAACGAATATATTAGAATACTGATTTCTTGTCAAAAAGTATGCAGCGTTACAGAAGGAATTATGGCCCACTTTGAGAACGACTGATTTGTACGAATCAAGGTCACCGATGTCGATTATTCACGAAAATTAATCTTGATGGAATTTCCTAAGAAATCGCCTCCAATATTCATGTCTCTGAGTTTGGAATTCTTAGCGTTCTTATCGCAATGTTTCGCTGGAATAATAAGAATTTATAAGATTCTGACATTGTTTTGATTGGGAATGTCTACGGTTGCTGAAAACATTATTAGCTTTTTTACATTCCGCAGTTTGTTATTGATTTTAAGTGTTTTTATACTCTCCAGTTTGCTTTGAGAATCTTAAGAAGAACTTTTGATAACGATTTTATGATTCTAGACTCACTGCTTTAGATTACTCATATGTAGCATTGCAAAAAATACATTTATTATATACCTAGATAAATAATATAAATAAATATATACGGACAAATCACACAGATTAAGCTAGCCCCAAAGTAAGTTTGAGACTTGTGTTATGGGATACTAACTCAACGATACTATATTTTATAACAAATACATATATAGATAAACATCCAAGACCCAGGCCAATCTAAAAAAGATCATTTTCCATCTTGACCTGACCGGGGATCGAACCCGGGCACCCTCGTGTCGCAGGCTGGCGTGTTAACCACTGCGTCACGGAGCTCGCCCAGATATCTTAAAACAACATAACAAAGTACATTTTAGTCCCTCAAACGTCGCAAATATGCATGCCTTGGCAATGGCGACATATTTGAGCCGTTTGGGGTGGAGACTATGGGTTCGTTGGGCCCTTCAGCTCATAAATTGTTTAAAACCATAAATAAGCGACTGGTCGAGGAATCTGGTGACCAAAGGGCTGGCATTTTTTTTGCACAACGCTAATGCGTTGTCACGTTGCCACGTGGCAATGCGGCCAGCCTTTTAGGCATCCTACCACAAGGCAATGATCTGCGTGACATTTTTTATTTATAGATAACTTTTATTTAGTGTACATATTATACAGTTATACTTAGTTCTAATTGTTAGTTAATATTATATAGAATAAATAAATAAATACAAAAAAAGTTAAAATACCACACTTCTAAATAGTGGGTAGTAATGGAGATTACGCATGCTTCGAATGTGTGAACCTATATTATGTGATGAACAAATTCGCAGCGGTGATTTGAAGCTACGGCAGCTCAGTGGTTGAGAGCATCGACGGGCTAGATGTCGAAGGTTATAGGTTCAAATCCTACCTGTGCCGAAATTTTTTCATCACTTATTTTCGATTTTAATATTAAACCGAGCATTGTAATGCTATTAATATAAATAAAAAAAGTTAATAAATGAAATATTGAATGTTTAATTCTTTTTGATGTTTTATCTTGTATAACACATTTAAATTAAATCACTTATTATTGTTGTTTCGCGTATTACATGACTAGCTAAAACGTCAAACTTCGATTTGCTATAATTTTTGTCGTAAATATTTCTTATATTTTAATAGTTATTCTGCCATTCGAGGTGACAACAAAACCAACAAGTCAAAGATTATAAAAACCGGTTCATCCGTAAGTTAATAGGTGTTTGAACAAACCCGAGTTTGTTTTATATATTAAGCTTATTACACCTAAACTTTAAATCCACACTTCTAACACTAATATTATAAAAATAAAAGTTTTAATTGTTCGTTTGCATTGATTTGGCTCCGAAACTACTGGACCGACATAAAAAAATATTTCACCATTAGAATCCTACTTTATCCCTGATGAACATAGGCTATATACATATACAATTAAATATCTTTATCTTTTACTTTGAGACAATTTACTTTGCATGTTTCCGCCACCAGTTAGTTCATGCAAACTATTGCTGGCCAGCGCCCACCTACTACTGTTAGTCCCTTCATGCCCGCCACCAATAAAATTGATGCATGTAACCCTGGCCGATACTGCTAAATGAAGTGACTAACAGTAGTGGGTGGGCACTGGTAAGCAATAGTTTGCATGAACTAACTGGTGGCGGAAACATGCAAAGTAAATTGTCTCAAAGTAAATGTGGCTTTGGCTCAAGTCCTCTGGCTGCTCTGGCCAAGTATGGTCCTAGTAGTACAGAGAGGGTCGTGCTCCTGTAGTGGAGACTAAAAAGGACCTGATAATAATAATGAAATGTGGCTTTGACTTCCGCAAAGTGTGGATAATATGTATTTGTTATAAAATATAATATCGTTGAGTTAGTATCCCATAACACAAGTCTAGAACTTACTTTGGGGCTAGCTCAATCTGTGTGATTTGTCCGTATATATTTATTTATTATTATTTATTATAAGTAACGCCTGAATCTATTTTTTTTTTTTTTAAATTTATTTATCGGTAAATCACATACAGGTTTTTATAAATTCACTATCGCCAAACTGTAAAACAGTTTGTTGGCGAAGACAATGCACTCACTTTTAACTCTAACCTTAATTAACTTATCTAATTTTATATCTAATTATATCAATAGCAAAGTATTTAATATGCAGACATACAGATTGATTGCTGATTGAAAGTTTACGTTCTAATCATAATTTTAACTCAAATTTTCTAACAAGATGTCTTTAAGTTTCCTTTTGAATGTTTTAACATTATCATAGTCTTCTATTTTTAATAGCTTATTGTTATATATTTTAGGCAATAAGTATTCAGTGGTTCTTTCTCCATAAAAATTATTTGCAATTAGTTCTACGTACTTTTTTTTAGAAGTCGCTCTTAAATTAGCTCTATAGGTTTTAGTGTTCAAATACATAGACCGAGAAGAGAATTTTGAGACTGCAATTAAAAAAGTCACTTTATCATGTACCGGCAAGATGCCACACTTTTTATATAAAGTATTATAATTTTTATTACACGAGTCTTTTGTCTGTTTATCGACTAATAATTTTATGAAACGCGTTTGTATTGCAAAAATTACAATTAAATATCTATATCTACCCGTGCGTATTCGGGGCTAGCAACTAGTAATTACTAAGATGAGTCTAAAAAATGAGTTTACAGACGAGTCTAAAAATGATTTTTGAGAACAGTTTTTTAAAATGATTACGTCTTATAATTTTTTTTTTATTATTTATTGACCGAGCGAGCGAAGCGAGCGAGGTCTTCAATTCAAGTTGGGGCGAAAAGACATTTTTTGTATGTATGTATGTATGTATGTATGTATGTTTGTTCCACGATAACTTTAGAACCAATGCTCCAATTAAGATGAAATTTACAATATATATAGGTCTTATAAATACAATTTTCAAGTTCGTTGGGCATCAAAATCGGTTCAGCCGTTTACGAGATATTTAAATAAATGTTAAATAATTTCGAGAAATGAAAAATGAAAATGACGTTTAGGCTGAATATGTTACAAGATGGCGCTGAAATAAATTTTAATTTTGAAGGTAACCACAGCCGCCGCTAGGTGGCGGGTATTTCGTTGAAGCCTGCTTTATCCATGCTCTGTGTACTTCGAGCCGCGCCAGAAAATTTGATTTTTCAATGATTGCAAGTATTTCTTTCGCTGTCTGTTCCAAGTTAAATTCCAAGTGACTTTCTTATTTTTAATTTACAATATTTTGTTCCTTTAGAACAGAAAAATACCAGTCCATGAAAATTTCCATAATAAATTCATGTTAGTTCCAAATTTCTCCAACAGATGGAGACAGAGGTCCAAAAATGCGCAGGGATATTTTAATAAGTTTTTATTTATCTTTAATTTTAAGTGTGTATATGTTTGTTCGGGTTTAAGCCTGCAACCAAAAATTAAAGCAGTTATTTACAACCAATTTAACTGCAATTTCGCATTGTACTTCACTTTATGGTAGAGGAAGATAATTATAAAAAATCACTGATCTGATTCCCGTTTACAACATTTTACAGTTTCAATCCTTTCACAATAAAAGCTGGTAAAAAAACCGGCCAAGTGCAAGTTGGCTCGCGCACGAAGGTTTCCGTACAATTATCTATAAAAACGGCAAAAAAATCATGTCTGATGCATGGGAACCCCACTTTAATATTATTATTTTTTTATTTATTTTTAGGGGATATATATACATATTCTATGAATATTTCAATCGTCTACCTGTTGCCGTTATCAATATAGTGCAAAAACAAGCAAAAATATCACGTTTGTTGTATAGGAGCCTCCTTAAATATGTATGTTATTCTATTTTTTAGTATTTCCTGTTATAGCGGCAACAGAAATACATCATCTGTGAAAATTTCAGCTGTCTAACTATCAGGGTTCATGAGATACATCCTGGTGAGATACGGACGGAGAGACAGACAAACAGACAGACGGACAGTGGAGCGAAATTAATAGGGTCCCGTTTTTATCCTATACGAAACAATGAAAAAAGTAGTGTAAGAAGAAACAAATAATTCCGCAAAACAGACACAATAAAGACAAAGAAATGGGGTACGGTGGGCGAAAGATAAGTTCAGATATAGAATCCAAACGTACGAAAACCATATTTGGAAGGTAAACCCGAAGCATAGAAAGAGGAGTATGGGAGTGCAGCACTCTGCGAGAGAAACAAAAACAAAAGCCAAATGAAAAATGAGCCGACCGAAGCTCAGTCACCCGTATACCTGGCATTTTATATTTGTATTCCTTGAAGTCGCAGGCCTATTGACATTTTCAAACACTCAAAAACGCCTGTGGAATATTTGGTACGAAAATTATTTTTATAAAATGTCCAATGTTGTGATTCCGTTAATAACCATAGTCTTTCAGATATGACCAGATATGACGAAACTGTTACATTTATTTGTCCCTTAGTGAAATTATAAAATTTTGCTCGATAGTGCAACGCAGCTCTTCAGCTACACGTTGCACTATCGAGAGCTAAACGCCTCACAGATGTTGTATTAAAAGCTGGTTTTGATTTTGTCATATTAATTAGATGAACTTCTACTCGTACATTTAGGGATTGCAAGGGAAAAACTATTTCAACTATTCTTGCAACAGTAATAAAAAAGGGGTTTAACATTGTACGGTAGTTTATTTGTTTAGATAGAAATGAATGTTAACTATTAGTACAAGAAAGTAAGGACATCGTGTTCATTGTATGTTAATTTAAAATAAGTCGTGGTGAGTAAAATAAAAAGAGTGCTTTTGAAGTCATCTAAACAATAGCACTATGACAACATGCTTATCAAAATCAGTAAAATAGTGGCTATCTCACGAAATTATAAGGAAAATTAAATAATCGCGAGGTCCACGTTCGCAGCGAACTACTAGTTTAACTTTATACACAATACAGTGTAAAGGCGGACTTAAAGCCAATGGCTTTTTCTACCAGTCAACCAACTGGGTGATGTGGAGAATTGTCGGGGTAGTGCCAGTTTTAATTCATAAAAATAAATAATACAAACTAGGATAATACAAATATACACGCTAGTAAATATTGTAAGAATAAACAATACATAAACTACATATAAATTACGAAAAATCTGACAGGCATTGTATAAAATGAGCTTTCACTATATTCTTAAATATAAAACGAGTTCGAGCCCTCCGAATATCCACCGGTAGTGCATTCCATAATTTTGTAGCACGAACAATAAAAGAGTTCTCAAAGCCACTCCGATGAACTGATGATCGCCGGCGGCACGCACTAGAAAGTGTCACGTTCCGCGTCCAAGCGAGAGCGCGGAGCAAGCGATAGAGAGTCACAATCGGCCTAAGCGTTCGACTTGTGACGCATTTATCTCTCTTCGACCGCTGTCATGTAAAATAATCGCCCGTAAACTGAATTAACAGACAGATAACAATTTTTTTATTATTGTTGGTACTTCATTGGTGAGTTGGAAGTATCCGACTGGTCAGAGGTGGCACAGAATAGGGAAGAATGGCGCACTTTAATGTCGGAGGCCAAGATCCACTTCGGGTCGCTGAGCCAGCGAAGTAAGTAAGGTAAGGTTGTTGGTACTTGGCCAATAATTAGTTCTGCAAAATTTGGAGACTGAGTCGGTCATGGTTGAGGAGTTATCTATCATCAGACCTGTTCATTAACATCATTTTATTGGAGTATTGGCCGATTAACATGCTTATTAAAATTTCAGCACAATTAGACACCTGGGAGTCAGTCAAAATTAATTTGCAAGTTTTATGATTACATTCAAACACAGACCGAGACATGTGAAGCTTCAAAACTTAGTTAATACAAGCCTTTTTTATTTGCGATTATGCGATTTTTAGGATTCCGTACCCAAAGGGTAAAAACGGGACACTATTAATATCGCTCCGCTGTCTGTCTGTCTGTCCACCAGGCTGTATCTCATGAACCGTGACAGTTAGACAGTTGAAATTTTCACAGATGATGTATTTCTGTTGCCGCTATAACAACAAATAACAAAAAATTTAATAAAATAATTGTGTTTGTTTTGCTTGTTTTTGCTCGATATTGATAACGACAACATGTAGACGCTTGAAATATTCACAGAATATTTAGTTATATATATACTTTGAAAATAAATAATTAAATAAAAATTTAATAATATTTGACGGGGGCTCCCATACAACAGACATGATTTGCCGTTTTTATAGATAACCGTACGGAATTCTTCGTGCGCGGAGTTCGACTCGCACTTGGCCGGTTTTTGTATTATGTGTAGAGTGATGTAGCTCTCTTTCGTGCAGCTAATAGTTTTAACTACATGTAAGTATGTACATATTATAGTACACATAATATACGAGGTTGATTACTGTAAGTAACAACCTATTATGATATAGTTACATGTTATAATATGCACCAATCAAAACCAACATAATTATATTGTTTTAGAATTTGAAGTTTATAAAGCTTTACTAGCGGGTCCATTATAACTACAATATTAGGTATTATGTGAAATAGCTACTACCAAAACTACTACATTGCAAAGGGGTACTTAAGTATTAATGTAGCGATTATAGAGACGAGCACTGTGGCCTAGTGGTCATGCCACTGCCACACCGGGTTCCCGGGTTCGATCCCCGGTCAGGTCAAGATGGAAAATTATTTTTTTTGTCGTAGGTCTTGGATGTTTATCTGTATATGTATTTGTTATAAAATATAGTATCGCTGACTTAGTATCCTATAATACAAGGCCCGAACTTACTTTGGGGCTAGCTCAATCTGTATTATTTGTCTATACATGTATTTTTATTTATTATTATACTTTTTATCAAGTTTGGTGTTAATATGTATTTATTAATATATAGAAAAATTAAAAGCTAAACATTACCTCGTTTCATGTTAACTGGTAGAGTTACGAAGATTATTATCAGTTTTTACACGGCTGCCCAAAAATTAGAGTATTGTTTTTACAGTTCATGTTTATATGTACTCTATATTATTATGTATATGAGTTTTTTTAGAGGTAATATAACTTCAAAATGCCTCAACGGTTTTGGACGTATAGAAGTATAATATCGTTAGAATCCTGATCCTTACCCAAATAACATAGGCTATAATTTAAAAGACTTCTTTCGTAAAATATGGTTGAAAATTTTGCTTTGTATTTTGCTTGTAAATTTTTAAAAATATTTTTTGTTGCCAATTTCATACGCTTTAATTATTTAACTGTACTATTAAAAGTATAAACGTTCGCCAATTCATATTACAGAATAAATGCTATCATTAAAATATTTGCAATAAAAATCTGAATCTGAATCTTAATAGTGAACACCGAGCTCCAGCGCAACTGAACTAAGAATGTTACCGGGTATAGGAACTAAAGATGATAATGATTCTACTAGGTATTAAAAGTAATCCTAATCCTAAGTAATATAATAGATGCGAAAGTGAATTTGTTTGTTACGCGTTTACGCCCTATCTACGTAACCGATCGTCGTGAAATTTTGCATACCTGTTGTCTAGGGTAAGGAGAAGGACACATTTTATCCCGGGAAAAAGTACTGTTCTCGAAGGATCAACATTGACGCGGGCGGAGCCGCGGGTAAAGCTAGTAATTTTAAAATTATACTTGGTATTTGTAAAACATACAAAACATTTGAATACACGCAATTTCTTCGTAGTAAAGAGTTCAACTGTTTACCTAACTTACTTTCTTTCAACAGAAATATATGAATTACATTCAACAGAATATAATTCATAACAACACTATTGAAGTACACTCTACATTTTGTAACGTCCCACGCTACCACAAAATAACAGTGTTTTTTACAATAACATACTCAAATCAACGGTTTTTATAAAGATTAGTCCAAATCCTTGACCGAAATACGTAAGCTACCATTATTCAACTTCAATTGCTTTTGTAAAGTCGCCACTAATTTTGGTGGCTTTGATTGATACCTACAAACACATTTGGTCAACTACATTTCTAATGAACACAGAATTTTTTTTTAAATACTTTTCGTACATAACATAATTATATTTTTGTCTGTTCGACACCTCATGTCAGTAAGTATTGTTTTTCTAATAAGATTGGTAATAGAATTTAAATTATAATAATAAATATTTATTATTTTTAATTATTAATGTACTGACAGACATTGTTTAAGTTAAGCTTCACATACTTTTATGCAGCCCTACAATATAGCTTTATTGTAATAAATAGTTTTGGGTTACTTGATAAGCTTTAGCTGATCAGCAATTTAATCAGTTGTTGATGTATATTTTTTGCTAAAATATTTATAATGTAAAATATCCACGTAAATCATAATTTATTAAGTTTAAAGTCCAATATTTTAAAATAAATATTTCCCTGTAATATATGAAAAAAAATCACTTGTTTTAATTAATACAAATATACCTGCCTTATCTTTATTTAAAATTTATGTCATTTATTATTTTACTTACTTGATTATCCAAACAAGAAAGCTCAAAAAGCTTCTAACGAGAGCACTGCAACTGTATCACTAATACACAATCAATCATTTATTCACTGCAATCACTAATCATCATTCATTAATCCACCAATTAGTGTCGTTACTATCACCAATCACAAAAATCACGCGGTCGTTAGCTGTTATTAACAATCTGTTATTTATCGACAACCTCACATCACTATAGGTCACTATTCAAAAAAATCTGTCATTCGATTTTCCGATTTTCGAAATTCAAATTTAATTCGACGAATACGTTCCGAAAGCCGTTCCAGCGAGCGTCGTGACGCAGACGCGCAGAGCTCGGGAGCCGAATTGGAACTGAGGAGGTTTCGTTTCAATACCTGCAGCGTCACGCACACTGCTGCATTCACGCGCACAAGCGTAGTTGAGCTTTACTTTAGCCCCACGTGCCGGGCGCGAGCTTTTACCGCTTTTTGTTTATATTTTTTTAATTCTCATTGAGCCGAAGCATTCGACACATTGTAACATCACCCGTTTTAATTTATTCGCTGTGATGTGAATGTGACGTAAAAATTAAATCCCTTTACGGGTGAGTTTGCTCGTTTCGTTTTACAAATGGGTTGCGTAAATCACGTTTCTCGGTAAAAAATATGAATGCTCAGACAATGAACCCCGATCTAATACACTTAAAAGTTTGACGTTAGAAATATAACCAGACTTTTCATTTGGCAGATTTATTTGAAATTCTCTTATTTTTTTAGACATTCCAAATGTAATGTTAAATCGTCGCTGCGTAAAAAAATATTGGTTTGCTGTCTACTCAGCTTAAAATTCGCGTAGATACTCATGTAATTTTTTATAAGTTAAGAACTTATGTTTTTCTTAGTAGCAAGACATTATTTATTATACGGACTGACAGAGAGTACCCAACCCATTCGTGCGTTAAAGTAGGTATTAATTTAAATAGTCGTCAATGTATGTTTATTATAATTTGTATATATTTTATTTATTTAAGTATTATATTATGTATAAATATATACCTATTTATGTTTATTATTAGTTGAAATGTACACCCCGTTCCGTTATCGTTTTTTAGTTCTCTCCATCCATCGGTTGTCTGGTAGAGATTGCTCTTAGCAATAAGACCGTCCATTGTACATTGATTAATTTATATTTGTTAATTGCTACTTATGGTGTACAATAAAGTGTTCATTTATTCATTCATTCATTTCAAACATATTTCAAAGTATCAACAAAAAAATATTTAATTCAAATATAAAATATAGAATCCTTATGAATAGGTTATTATGTTGACTTTAAACTTTACTTATAATATACTATCGTAATCATCATCATCATTATCATTCCAGCCGTAAAAAGACTACTCCTAAACTTTTTTTCTCAAAAAAAAAAAAAAAAAAAGGCTTCTCCCAACAATTATTCGTACCATGGGAGGATATTGCCATACTCACTAAGTTTGCCAAGCGGGTTGGTGAACGCAGTTTATTTGGTTTCTTGTGCTATCGACGGTGCTGCTCATCTGAAGCACTTTTCAATCTAGTCTAGCTCCTTTGAAAAGAATTGTCCTTATGTTAACTATACCGCGAACAAAACCAACGGGTTAAAAGTTAATAAAAAAAATTCAGAGCAATGTAATAAAACTTAAATATACTAGTTAATATTAAAAATGGGAAGGTTTGTTTGTTTATTTGTAAGTTTGTATGTATATTTATTTGTTTGTTTATGTCTTACGCTATATCGCTTTAATTATTGATCAGTTCAATAGTTAAGGCATACATTTTGCATACACTTTGTCTGGGGTAAGGAGAAAGACATAAGGTACCTTTCATAAATACATATCACGTCTTCTCCCTTGCAGGATAGACAGAACCTGGGTCTATAAGTCCTACAAGTTTAGTTACGCATGTTAGTGAGCGAGTGGGTGGAAAATAGAAACAAAATAATCATGGGTTGCTAGCCGCATAGGAGATGCTGCTAGCAACACACTTACATGATTCTTCAGATTTTCGCCAATTCCCTTAATTGACTTTTACGAGGAAGATAAACTTTAGTACCTTTCATATCGGAAAAAATATATTGTTCCTGCGATATTGACATTAACGCAAGCAGAGCCGCGGGCGAAAGCTGGTTAAGTATATTTCGCAAACATAATATTAACTCTATCTCTTATGACATAATAATACTCTAAACATAATAATACGGCTAGCTTCGTGGCGCAGCGGTCAACAGGCCAGCCTGCGACACGAGAGTGCCCAGGTTCGATCCCCGGCCAGGTCAAGATGAAAAATGATCTTTTTCAGTTGGCCTGGGTCTTGGATGTGTATCTATATATGTATTTGTTATAAAGTATAGTATCGTTTAGTTAACATCCCATAACACAAGTCTCGAACTTACTTTGGGGCTAGCTGAATCTGTGTGATTCGTCCGTATATATATATATTTATTAACTAAATGACACCTACTTATTAGTATAGAGTACGTGACAGTATTAGATAAATAAATCGCTGGAGAGCCCATTGCGTCACAGTACTTGTAGAGTCCACAGATATTAAACCAACAGAAGCTACGACAATATATCTAGTGGTAGAGTCCCACTGGCTCTGTTTTTATAAACCCAGTTGGTTTTTAAAATTGTGTTTAATGTTAACAATGTATTCAGAGCCCTTCAGGCACGTAGGGACCAAGTCTGGATTGAGTTTCTTTCGGCGTATTCTTCTCACCAGTGGTCGTTCCGAAACGCTAGTAGTATTTCAATTTTGCATATATTAAAAAATATATAAGAAATAAAAATATGACGTTCAAAAAGAGATACATCTATCCAATTTTTAATAAAAATCTTTGTCATTTTTTGACTTTTGACTTTTTTTTTGTAAATAAATTGTATCGTTTTCTAAAATACATCTAAAATACAGTGTGTTACTTAACCAACGACGTTCCCGTGAAGGGGTGACGCAAAATGAACAACTTTTCCAATGAGTACAATGCTGCGATCTCAAAAAAAATTACTATTTTGTACAAATCTGTTCGGCCGGCCCAGCCATTAGTATGGAAATGTATAAAAGAAAATTGAATTCCAGCATTGGTCGTTTAGGAAAAGTTATTCATTCCGACGGGCTGAGTCACCCCTTTACGCTGTATTTTTAGCACAGACAATATTATCCTACCTCGTATTGTCCGTGATTTCAGCTAATTTGAGAGGGTGTTTCAAACAAAATTGAAAATAATTAAGTAAAAAAAACTATCAATATCCTCCTATGGAACAAAAAATCCTTATAAGAGGCCAAGCAGTGGACTTTTGCGGTTGTAATTATGATGATGAAATGATGATAGAAAATTTCAACAAAACGAATGTATTTTTCTGTTTATTTTACAAACAACATAACTATTGAGAGTCAAGCTGAGAAAGTAGAACGGGAGCAAAGCTTTCAAGTGGACCTGTTTTCTCAATGGGAAAATATTTGTTCTATCGAATGCGATGTTAAGTGATGTCAATTTACTCGAACAAAAAATCCAGACTTGTGACCTCAAATTCGAATGTTTGAGAACAATTACAGGATATTTACACAGAGTTAGAGACCTGGATAGCTGAATTTAAGTCTTTTACTTTTTACATATCGTGATCGACACCTAGATTAACACATCCTCCAATTCCAGGGAAAGGATTTTATACGCAAGATAACAAATATTGAGTCTTTATGTATGTATCAGTAAAATAAACTTAGAAAACAACCCATTTCGATTACTTATTTTATTAATCATCTTCAGATTTTTTTTTAAGTCTCCACTCTAGGAGCATATCCCTCTCTGTACTACCCGAGCCATACTTGGCCAGAGCAGACAGAGGATTTGGCCTACACTCTCCTCGCTGGCCAGATGAGTTGGAGAGGTTTCATTGATGTTTATGAGCTTTGCTTGTGTTTCCTAAATCGCCTCTTACGACATCAATAGGAAGACTTCGAGTGGTCCTATTCTACTCTGCCGGAAACCACACGGCCTATTAATACGTAATAAAATATTCTTCTAAGCTGGTCTGGGAGAAGACAAAAAACATAGAATAAAATAGCTGTACTATCATCTGATACATTTTTTGTTTTTAGTGAAGCCGCCATTGACATGGCAATAGGCGATGAGGCTAGCAACCAAAGCAAGCAAGTTATTTGACGACACTTTACAACAAATTCAGAACTCAGCGATTACCTACTTTACTCTGACATTAAAGAAGTTTAACCATAATCATTTATTTTTGTCGTTCACAGGTACAATGGGTCTTAGGTACATAAATTCAAGTATCACTGTGTTGCGCCGTTAGGCATACAAAGTCATAAATGATTTTGTAGTTAATTTAAATAAATGTCTACGCGATACAAAATTAATAAAATAATAGAATAATTGATACTATATTAAAGTGTTAAAATGTCTAAGGATAAGAAGTCAATTGATATATAATTTAGCTAATAATACAAAAAAGTAAATTTTAATGTCGTGGTAAGTCATACTTTGACTTTGACATTTATTATATTAAGTATATAGGATATAGATTACTCTGTGACGCTGTTGGTTTTCTTAATAAAATAAAATAAAATCATCAAAAAAAGTCATCAATATTTTGATTCCTTTTCCACGCCCAGTACATGCTAAACGTGGTATTTAGGTTTTATGGTCTTAGGCTCTATCTACCCCGTAAGGAACAAAGACGTGATAAGTAATTATCCATCATTTAAATGTTTTATATTATGGTAAATAAAACTCAGTCAAATGCGATCCGCACTCACATGCAAAGTGTTGCGACTGTATAAAACGCTTTGCTGATTTCTCCTATGACTCTTTTTTCCTAGTTAATTTTTAAATAGGTACCCGTTCTAATTCGAAATACAGCTAATGGTCAGGTCAACGGACAGACGAAGCTATAACAGACGGCGGAGACTAGAAAAAAAGGAATGATATTGGCATGCCATTGACATCGTTGACTCTGTTGAAATTTACATAAATCGGGATGAGCAAAGATTATAGTGAGTGATGATATAAAACGTCAAATATATTCTATACAGTCACCCTACTATCAGACAACCCATGATATCAAAAATATTCGACCAATGATATCAAAAATAACTACGGGTTGCACTCCGGGACTGTCGGCAGAAGTGCAAACTCCGCCAGCGATCTCAGGTCACTTGTCATTCTTACGAATTTTCGATTAGGTCACATGTGCTGACGTGAGTTTTAGTCGAGAGTTAACATTTTTAATTTATCCCAAAAACTGCACAACATCTCGCTATTTTTTTTTTAATTCAGCCAGTTAAAAGAAAATCAAGTAAAGCAAACTGGTTAATTACAGGCAACAAAAAAAATTTTCATCCATTATCCACCAACACCTAAAAGCTAAATGGTGCCTCTGATTTTTACGCCATAAAGATTTGCGGAGCCTATTGGGCGGTCTTCCTGAACTCGGCACTTCTTTTGGTGGGCTTGCTCTACCTCGATTTCAGGGTGCAAGAAGCAGCATCACTGTATGGGATTAGGTAGAGGATCACTCCAACGGAAGTGGAAATCAGGGAGATTAAACAGCATCTACACTAAAAACTCCGCGCCTAGCACAACAAGTCAGCTGAAATTGAGCTCCAATCCCTGGTAGACCAAAAACAAGAAGAAGCTGGCTAATCCCCTTACCACAAAATGGCTTTAACCAAACAACCAACAATTTGTATTGCTGCGGCACTGTCCGTCTGGACACCATCGTCATTTATGGTCCATCTAATGGATTGTTCCAGCTGCCCCACTTCTGGTTCTGTGGTACCTAGGTAACCTAGTTGAAGCGAACACTCGTGTCGTGGTAATGGTTAAATTCTGGTCAACAATTAATAGTGTGAAGTATTAACTGCCGTTTCCTGCCATTTTTAATAGGTGAAGAAGAAAAAATAGAAGCAAACAGCGGGTAAAATGTCAAAACTTATACAGACGGCAGCATGTTTGACGGAAAAGTAGGCGCTGTGCGTGGATGGGCGACGAGGCAACCAAAACCACCAGACAGTATCAAACTTTGTCTGTGGTCATATTGCAGTCTACCAGGCAAAGCTGCTGGTGAAAAATAAAGCTGTTAGTGATGTAAAAAGGCACAAAGTCTGTACCATTGGAACTTAAAGCGAGGCTTTATCCCTTTTACAAACCGTCATAAACCCAGCTTTCCTCCATTAGCCGAAGAGATAAGGAAAATTATAAGAAACATTACACAACAGTACAAAAAAGTTAGTTTATTCTGGAAGAAAGCTCACGCAGGTCTAGAGGGAAATGAAAGAGCACACCGTTTTAGTAAAAGGAGCCGCTGTAAATTTCAAAAGCAAAGCTTACTATGGCCTGAGCCAAGTTTCATATGCCAAGTCAATTTTGCGACACGATTATACACTACTAGCTTTCGCCCGCGGCTCCGCCCGCGTCAATGTCGATCCCTCGGGAACAGTACTTTTTTCCGGGATAAAATGTACCCTATGTCCTTCTCCGTACCCCAGGTAACGTGTATGCAAAATTTCATGATGATCGGTTCAGTAGTTATAACGTGAAAGCGTAACAAACAAACAAACAAACAAACTCACTTTCGCATTTATAATATTAGTTAGGATTAGGATTAGGATTAGGATGTAGGAATGGGAACGAAGATATACTATTGACGACCTTTATGACCTAGTGATTATCATTCGATGACAAATCGAAAGTCCCGGCTTCGATCCCCGTTTTCGAAAGCTCGACCTTCGATCAGGTCGAGATGAAAAATCATCTTTTTCAGATTGTTCTGGGCCTTGGATGTTTATCTCTGTACCAATTGTTATGAAATATAGTATCGTTGAGTATCTCACACAAGTCTCGAACTCACTTTAGACCTGTCTCAGTTTGTATAATCTTTATATGCGTACATGGTAAAATACATTTAGGTGTTAGTATGGTAAAATAATTTAAAATATATTGGGAGAAAAGAAAAACATAGAATGTGCTAGCTGCTTCTCTTCCCGCGAAGATCGTAAAAGCCGATCGAGGGAATGGGCAAATCTGACGAATCATATTAGTAGGCAATGTGACTAGCACCCAACACTATTTCGATTCCATTATCCACCTAACGCTCACCAACATGCTAAAAGTGGCTTTTAGGTGTTAAAGACCTGGGGCTCTGGCTACCCCGCAAGAGAAAAAGACGTAGACTAGGGCCATACTTGGCCAGAGCAGCCAGAGGATTTGGCCTACACTCTCCACGTTGGCCAGACGGGTTGAAGAGGTCTCTTAGATGTTTATAAGCTTTGTTTAGTTTGTATTTCCTAAGTCGCCTTCTACGACATCCACGGGAAGAGTTGGAGTGGCCCTATTCTACTCTGCCGGAAACCACACGGCTGATATTATATAATGACGTGAAAAAGACGTATGTATGTATGAGTATCAGATGTTTGCCTTAGCGGAATGCAAAATTACTTTGTTTTCCTTTTTTATTCAGAACTTAAAAATATAGCCCTTTATAAAAATAATATATTTGTTTATTTATTTAAAATTGCCAACATTAATTTACACATTGAAACTAGAGAATTTCTTTTTCTTATTCAAAATATACAATGCCTTATATTTCATACTAGCTGTTTTCCCGCGACTTCGTCCGCGTAAAATATAGCCTATGTTCAGCGCAGATAGTGTAGCTTCCCAACTGTGAGAGATTTTTTCAAATCCGTCTTGTAGTTTCGGAGCCTATTCGCGTCAAACAAACAAATCTTTCTTCTTTATTATATTAGTATAGACAATGTCTTGTAGAACCTAAGTCTTTGTATCTGAAACATATGTATTGTCCTAAATTGCAGAACGATTCGTTAACAGCCAGACGGTGCTTATATGACAGAACAATTGACATTGACTTTGAGAGAATTGAACTTATATATCACTGTATGAATTTCAGATGAAATATTTTAGATTGCTTTTATTTTTCTAGATTGAGACAATATTGGATAATATGTTTGTTACATATTCACGCAAAAGATGGTGGGTTTTAAGTTTGTCTGTCTGTGGCAAAGTAGCTGTTTAACGATTTGGATGTTTTATCGAAATGTTGACACTTCCATACAAACCGGCCGGGCGGCAGAACTTTTTTTGTATGGAAATACCGATTTTTTTTTGAGTTCCCTTAGGAGAAGTTTTTGATATTGATGGTCTGATTTACCTCTTTAAGGTAACGTCGCGAGTACATTTATACGCTGTAAAATACATACATATATCAATATATGTTTGTATTTTTATTGAAATCACAAACGTATAAATGCTTTTACCTATTTCATACAAAGTAAGCTGAATAAGAATTTTGGCGAGCTCCGTTGTGCAGTGGTCAACACGCCAGCCTGCGACACGAGGGTGCCCGGGTTTGATCCCCGGACAAGATGGTTCAGATTGGCCTGGGTCTTGGATGTATATATCTATATATGTATTTGTTATAAAATATAGTGTCGTTGAGTTAGTATCCCATAACACAAGTCACGAACTTACTTTGGGACTAGCTCAATCAGTGGAATTTGTCCGTATATATGTATTTATTTATTTATGTTTGTTACATTAAGTAAAAAATTAAAAATTATAATTATTAAGCCACTTCATAAAAAAGACGACAAAGAAGATATGACATACTTTCGACCAATAGCACTAGGTTCAATATTCACAAAAATTTTTGAAAAATACTTGCATGAATCAATTTATAATTATTTGACGAAATATAATATATTATGTGACGAACAAACGGGATTTCGAAAAAACAAGTCTATTAATCTGGCGATATATGACCTGCTTCACACTGTTATGCATTATGTTGATGATAGGAAACCTGTATGTGCTGTGTACACGGATATGACCCAAGCTTTTGACTATGTGAATCATGAGAGACTGATTAATAAATTGGATGCGTATGGAATAAGAGGAAATATATTAAGTCTTCTAAAGTCATATCTCCATTATAGAAAACAATATGTTGAGATAAGTAGTTTATGCCCTAAAACTAAAATGGAAAAACAAGACTTATCTGACAGCAGGGTAACTAGATATGGCGTGCCGCAAGGCAGTGTTTTAGGGCCATTACTTTTCCTTCTTTATATAAATGACTTGCCTAAAAATGTACGACAAAAAATAATTCTATTTGCTGATGATAGTACGGCAATAATTAGATGTGACGATTTAAATGAATATGAAAATGACATAAATAACGTTATAAAGGACATAATACATTGGCTTGACATTAATAATTTAAAAATAAATTTGAAAAAAACTAATATTATGCATTTTCATCAAAGATTAGACATACCTAAAGTTGACATAAATTATAATGGACAAAATATTGAAAATGTAGACACTAGTAAATTTCTCGGACTTCTTTTAGATAGTAAATTGACGTGGATATCTCATGCTGAAGAAGTATGTAAAAAATTAAGTAAATCGGCTTATGCATTATTTAGATTGTCAAGAAAGGTTAAATTAGAGGTGGCTCTTGTAGCATATCATGGCTTAGTGACTCCTACATTGCAATACGGTGTTATTTTTTGGGGCAATTCAGGTGAAAGAGACAAAATATTTAAACATCAAAAAAGATGTTTGCGATCAATGTGCGGATTGAAACCGAGAGAGAGTTGCGAACCTTTGTTTAAATCCCTTAAATTGTTGACCTTCCCATGCATATATATATTAGAAATTTGTGTATTTGTCAAAACCAATCAACATCTGTTTGCTACACTAAGTGATACAAGAAAGAGAGTAGAACATATTCGACCACAATATAAATATAAATTAGTAAATGCCGGTTATAATACGGCCCTTATGAGAAAAAGTGTATTTGGTATGGCACCTGTTATTTATAATAAGTTACCTGACAGTTTTAAGGATCTAAATGTGACGACTTTTAAACGACAATTAAAATTATTTTTGACTAAAAAATGTTATTACACTATTAATGATTATTTAATTGACAATTTACAATGTTGATATTATAATTTCAAAAAGATTAAAGACTTAAATTATTGTATGTCCTAATTTGGGCAGGACACGGCTGCACTAACACTATTGTAAGAACTTTTTATTTACCTGTGATCCACAATAAAGATTATTTGTATTTGTATTTGTATTTGTATTTGTACATATCTACGCAAAAGATGGTGGGTTTTAAGTTTGTCTGTCTGTGGCAAAGCAGCTGTTTAACGATTTGGATGGTTTATCGAACTGTTGACACTTCCATACAAACTGACCGGGCAGCAGAACTTTTTTGTATGGAAATACCGAATTTTTGAGTTTTGAGTTCCCTTAGGAAATGTTGTTGATATTGATGGTCTGAGTCACCTCTTTAAGGTAACGTTGTAAAATACATACATATATCAGTATATGTATGGATTTTTATTGAAATCACAAACCTATAAATGCTTTTACCTATTTCATACAAAGTAAGCTGAATAAGAATTTTGGCGAGCTCAGTGGTGCAGTGGTCAACACGCCAGCCTGCGACACGAGGGTGGTTGACCTGGCCGGGGATCAAACCCCGGGTTTGATCCCCGGCCAGGTCAACCACGAGGTCAAGATCGAATATGATCTTTTTCAGATTGGCCTGGGTTTTGGATGTTTGTCTATATATGCATTTTTTATAAAATATAGTATTGTTGAGTTAGTATCCTATAACACAAGTCACGAACTTACTATGGGGCTAGCTCAATCTGTGTGATTTGTCCGTATATACTTAATACTACTTATTACTTAATCTATTATAAAATATAATATCGTTGAGTTAGTATCCGATATATATGAGTTAGTATAGTAGTAGCTTACATGTATGATATGTCTTTATATATTTATTTTACTTAAGAAGAAAATATCAAACTTAAAATTTGTACAAAATACTTTTTGACGGACTTTATGAGAAAAAGCAGCCCTCGCTACATTTATACTAAAATCACTTAACTTGATATCGTAGTCGTCCATGTAACATTTATACGAGTACCTCAAACAGTTTTATGTAAACGGATTCAATCAAATCAATCGAGTAGTTTGATCGGCTGATTGAATCGCAATCGAATTGAAGGTCAATTCGATTTGCTTTCATCGGATTGAAAAAGATATGTACAATTTTCCATTTGCTGAAAATCTTTGCGTCGATTTTGTGATTTTTCTATGACGCGCAATAAGATTGGCCACTGAAATTATAGATTTTAATAAGGGTTTTTAAAATTTCAGTTGTGGTAGAGCCACGCTACTGGAAAAAAATATTTTTTGCTAGTAACAAGAATTGGCCGGCTCGTCCGGGGAAGTACCACACACTCACAAAAAAACGACGTTGGAGTAGAAGCATTATCGCTTCTTTGCTTCGTTCGGTGAGTGAGAGAGCCGGATGCCCATCCTCCCCTCTACATTTCCTCCCCTTCCTGTCCTCCCCCAATGTCCTTCCTCCAACTCCTTGAAAGGCCGGTAATATTCTTGTCACGCCCTGGTGTTGCAGTTGTCCATGGATAGCTTTTTCGAAGGTTTTACCTATTCCCTCGATCGACTGTTGAAGAGTTTCTTTCGGCGTCTTCTTCTCTGCAGTGGTCGGTTCCGAAACGCTAGTAGTTTGTAGCTTTTAAACAATAATTAATAATTTGAATATAATATAATAAGTATTATTTAATTTTAAATGTGAATTGACGTGAAAAAGTGCCTGAAAATGCCTATTTTCTGAATAAATCTTTGAATCTTTGACTTTTACGATCGGAGCAGGAAGAGAAGCAGCTGGTACATTCTGCGTTTTTTCTTTTCTCCAAGACCAGCAGAGAAGAGAACTCATTAAGTACATAATTCAGTAAAACATTTTTTTTGGCACCCGTCGAGTTATTATCGGTCAGCATATGCCGTAGAGCTTGATGGCTCAGTTTAATAATTATCGTTAGCGCTTATGCATGCAAAGCAACCTCAAGAGTGGTCCCAATTGAGATGGGTCACCACAAATGGCATAAAATTATTTTGACTTCCTCTTTACTTCAAAAGACACGCTAAGCCGTTGATGCCGCCTATCATAATTAGATGGCAGTCGTCAAGATAAGGTAGATGCTTAATAAATCTGACACCAGTGTTGGCCACTTCTACACACGAAATACAAAAATATCACACCATAAGTCCATTGGCGAACTCCGTGGCGCAGTGGTTAACACGCCAGCCTGCGACACCAGGGTGCCCAGGTTCGATCCCCGGTCAGGTTGATGGATAACGATCTTTTTCAGATTGACCTGGGTCTTGGATGTTTATCTATATAAGTGTCTATTATAAAATATATTATCCTACGACACAAGTTCACAACTTACTCTGGGACTAGCTTAATTTGTGTGATATGTCCCTATATATTATATATTATTAAAAATATATGCTTATAATTATTATTTTATCTGAGGACGTAAATTCTGTTATATTGATTTAAAATAGCTTTGGCGTAGGCGTCCCTCCAAATCCATTAATCGCCTGATAAAGGCCTTTTTACCCGACTATGGTAAAGTCTAAAGGAGGGTTATGTTTTTGGCCATATGACTGTATGTTCGTTTGTTCTCATATCTCAAAAACTATCCAACATAATAAGACAAATTATATATTGATAGAATCGTCTTAATTGTCCACACATTTAGCATGTTGGAGGGCATGTAGATGGAAAATGGAATCAAAACAGTGATAGATTGCTACCCGCATCGCCTATTGCCATGATTCCGCAGATTTTCGCCCATTCCTTCGATCGGCTTTTACGATCTGCGCGGGAAGAGAAGCACTGGCACATATTTTTTCTGTTCTCGCATAGAAGTTTTTATATATAAGATTGAAAGTAATGCCTTATAATTCGGCAGGTCCCAGCTCCAAGGTTACCACGTGATCGGTGTTAAATTGCCACCACTCCGATTATCATAATAACCCTACAAACTATAATTTTCAGTTGCTCACGCCATTTCTACCTCAGTCCGTAAAACAGTGGGAGTACAGAACTTATTTATTTATTAACAATATTCTGTGTCAAAATCATGAGAGTGCTGGACGTGGGTGTCAAGACAGCCTCTCTTAAGTGGACATGGGCAGGACATATTATTCGGATGAATCCAAGCAGCTGGGCCCAAAAGGCTACGTTATGGGAACCAGAGGGGCAAAGGAAGAGAGGCAGACCAAGGAGAAGATGGCGAGACGATCTAAACGGCTTTTTAACTGGTTGGCAGCAAATAGCCCCGGATCGGGAAGTGTGGAAACAGAAAGGGGAGGTATTTGCCCAGCAGTGGGATACAACAGGCTTATAAAAATAAATTAAAATAACATGATCATACACAACATGTAACAATCAGTTAAAGCTTATTATAAAACCCAAAATGACCCAAAAACGTGCATACACAGCATGACAGTAGTAGACATCGTTCGATTACACATAGATAATACAATCACCTGCCTAAAAATAATAGTTACATCATAAAATAAAAATAATTAGAGCACAGTTCACTACTATGGGTTCTTAGAATTAAGTGAAAACTACAAGCACAATGATGAGATTAATACTTAGTATCAAAATGGTTACTTACTACAAATAAGTTAGGTACAGTTTTTATTTTTGAACTAACTCTTATGCTGATGCTCTACCAGAAATCTGACACCACCCGTTTAGTTGTAGTAGAGCCACGCTACCGGCAAAAGTAATTTTTGCTAGTAGCATGAATGGAAAATCGACATTTGAGCAGAAGCTTTGCCGCTTCTATGCTTCGTTCGGTGAGTAAGAAAGTCGGAGGTCCATCCTTCCTCCATTTCCTCCCCTATGTCCTTCCCCTTGAAAGGCCAGCAACGCTCCTGTTACACCTTGGTGTTGCAGTTGTCCATGGGCAGCGCTGATCGCTTACAATCAGATGAATTGCTTGCTCGTTTGCCGTCTTATTACTTTAAAAAAAACCGGCCAAGTGCGAGTCGGACTCGCGCACGAAGAGTTCCGTACCGTTATCTGTCGAAACGGCAAAAAAATCATATCTGTTGTATGGGAGCCCCCCTTTAATATTTATTAATTTTATTTATATTTATTTGTAAAGTAAATATATAACTAAATATTCTTTGAATATTTCAAGCGTCTACCTGTTGCAGTTATAAATATCGAGCAAAACCAAGTAATAAAATCTCGTTTGTTGTATCGAAGCCCCCATAAATATTCATTTTATGCTATGTTTTAGTATTTGTTGTTATAGTGACAACAGAAATACATAATCACAGAAAATTTCAACTGTCTAACTAACACGGTTCATGAGATACAGACTGATGACAGACGGATAGTCAGACAGACGGACAGCGGAGCGATATTAATAGGGTCCCGTTTTTACCCTTTGGGTACGGAACCCTAAGAAAGGCAGGCAATACGAGCAGCTTTGCCCATAGAACCAATGCTGGGACTCAAAATTCTATAACACAGTAATGTTGAGGCAGTCAGATATTTTTATAAGTAGATGTATTTTAGGGTTCCGTTCGACCAAGTGTCAAAACGAAATCATTATAGAATCACTTGTGTGTCTCTCCGTCTATACAGCGTCCGTCTGTTATAGCCATTTGCTCCGAATCTACCAGCCCGATTTGGTAGAAACTTGGCTCAGTACAATCCCTTGAACAAATTCCCTGATGAATAAAGGCTATAGAATTGAGTACCTGTATCTATCAGAGACGAGACGAAGTCGAGGCGGGCTGCTAGTAATGATATAAACGCGATAAAACCGTATTAAGTGATATATATTTTTTTCTACAACTAAGTAGGCAAACAGGCATACGGCCCACCTGATGGAAGCGGCATCTGTAGCCAATTCACGTTTGCAACTAAATAATATTACGATTTACTATCAATGAGACTAATTTTTAGCCGTGTGGTTTCCGGCAGAGTAGAATAGGACCACTCCAAGTCTTCCCGTGGATGTCGTAGAAGGCGACTTAGGAAATACAAGCTAAAAAAAGCTTATAAACATCTAAGAGACCTCTTCAACCCTGGCTGGCCAGCGTGGAGAGTGTAGGCCATGTCCTCTGGCTGCTCTGGCCAAGTATGGCCCAGAGAGGGTCGTGCTGCTGTAGTGGCTAAAGGGGACCTGATGATGATGAGACTAATTTTGTAACTTTTTCTTTCTCTTTCTGTCATCTAACGTGGGCTTATCCTGGTCTACTCGCTAACATTAGAAAACTACGGTGTACAACGTTTTAATAGTCACTTAAACATCTATCACGGTTTATATATGTTTAACTAGCTTTCGCCCGCGGCTCCGCCCGCGTCAATGTCCATCCCTTGGGATTAGTACTTTTCCCGGAATAAAAGCCTATGTCCTTCTCCGTACTCTAGAGAACTTGTATACGAAATTTCATGATGATCGGTTCAGTAGATACGGCGTGAAAGCGTAACAAACAAACAAACAAACTCACTTTCGCATTTATAATATTAGTAAGGATATAAATTGTCAAACTAACGAAAGCCGCAATGGATTTTCAAGTGATGACCAAAACATTGTACCGGTAGCGACACAAGTTGTGATATATGGAAGTCCAGAATTCGCTTGTAATATTTATCTGTACTTTTAATGTTTTATTCTTCAGCGATTCAAATTTGAAAGATTAGAACAGCTTGTATTGGGTTACGTAAGTCGAGGTGCTGGAGAAAATTGCTATATAATAGCTACTTACCTTTTTTATATAATTTAGACGTGAAAATTATATACTTTTACCCACCATAGTTCCGTGATTGCGCTCCCCACGGGTCACTCTATCGACAGGGCTGTAATTGGAAAACTCGCCAAAATGCGATTGTTATACGAATTCTCTGCCAGTCTTTTCACATCCTGGTACGAAAGACTGGCAGAGAATAGACCAAGATGGAGGGAGCTCCACCGACAAGAGCGTTGCTCTTAAATTTTGATGATGATCATCATCATCATCATCAGGTCCTTTTTAGTCTCCACTACAGGAGCACGACCCTCTCTGTACTACTAGGGCCATACTTGGCCAGAGCAGCCAGAGGACTTGGCCTACACTCTCCACGCTGGCCAGACGGGTTGGAGAGGTGTCTTAGATGTTTATAAGCTTTGTTTAGCTTGTATTTCCTAAGTCGCCTTCTACGACATCCACGGGAAGACTTGGAGTGGACCTATTCTACTCTGCCGGATACCACACGGCTAATTGATGATGATGATGATGATACGAATTCATTAAAAATACCTATGAAATTTACGTTTTTTTTTCTGTTTGCCATTTTGTTCCTAATGACAATGATTTTCATATTGTTAATATTTTGCATGCATACATTTTTGCTTTTCTGAATTTAATTATTGAAAAGCTAGCTTTCGCCCGCGGCTCCGCCCGCGTCAATGTCGATCCCTCGGGAACAATACTTTTTCCCGGGATAAAATGTACCCTATGTCCTTCTCCGTACCCCAGATAACGTGTATGCAATTTCATGATGATCGGTTCAGTAATTACAACGTGAAAGCGTAACAAACAAACAAACAAACTCACTTTCGCATTTATAATATTAGTTAGGATTAGGATTAGGATGCTCATGTAAAGAACTCGATTCAGATGTAGTCCATTTCGATCAAAAATGTCGGCATTTATAATTATTTTTCTAGCTTTTTGTAATTGTATAATAATGCGTAAATCAAGCTTACTGTAGTTTGTAAATACAAGCAAAATTTCATTTAAGTTCAATTAATAAGATCCGAAAAAAAAACCTGGGTATGAAAAATTCTATTAATATGACATTGTCTATGGAAAACGTCAATTTGATAGATAAAAGACCCAACAATATTAAAAAGCCCTTCAGGCGACTAATACTGTTGAAAATAGTGTCTGTTGCTATATTTTGTTCTTTTTTTTTTATGAAAAATATTATTATTTGAAGGGAAATAAGAGACTAAGCCTGAGAATTGTCAGATATACGGTCAGACTCTATCTTATTGTTTGAAGAACGAAGAGAGGAGCTTGAGGCACGTAGGGACCAAGGCTGGATTGAGTTTCTTTCGGCGTATTCTTCTCACCAGTGGTCGTTCCGAAACGCTAGTAGTATTTCAATTTTGCATATATAAAAAAATATATAAGAAATAAAAATATGACGTTCAAAAAGAGATACATGTATCCAATTTTGAATAAAAATCTTTGACTTTGACTTTGACTTTGACTTTGAGCTTGAATATATTCAAAATTGTAAATTCTATGACTGCGATGATAATACCAACCCTGCAGCTGAAGTACGTTTACCGATTAACAAATTCTATTTAAATATATATTCACTTTAAAAATTAATAATTAAATTTAAATAAAACAAATATTAAAGGGGACTCCCATACAACAGACATGTTTTTTGCCGTTTTTATAGATAATGGTTAGGACCCCTTCGTGCGAGGATCAAAACGGGACCCTATTATTATCGCTCCGCTGTCCGTCTGTCTCTCTGTCTATCTGTCCGTCTGTCAGCAGGCTGTATCTCATGAACTGTGATAGTAAGACAGTTGAAATTTTTACAGATGATGTTTTTCTGTTGCCGATATTACAGCAAATACAAAAAATATAATAATAATAATTCATTTATTTTTATAAAGAATAAAGTAAATATTGAAGGGTGCTCCCATACAACAAACGTGTTTTTTTGCTTGTTTTTGCTTGATATTGACAACGGCAACAGGTAGACGCTTGAAATATTCACAGATTATTAGTTATAAATTCATTTTAAAAGAAAAAATTAAATAAAACAAATTTGACTTGAATAAAACAAATTTGACTTGAATAAAACGAATTTGACTTGACTAGCTCCGTGGCGCAGCGGTCAACACGCCTGCCTGCGACACGGAGTGACCGGGTTCGATCCCCGGCCAGGTCAAGATGGAAAATGATCTTTTTCTAATTGGCCTGGGTCTTTGATGTTTATCTATATATGTATTTGTTATAAAATATAGTATCGTTGAGTTAGTATCCCATAACACAAGTCTCGAACTTACTTTGGGGCTAGCTCAATCTGTGTGATTTGTCCGTATATATTTATTATTTATAAATATTAAAGGGGGCTCCCATACAACAGGCATGATTTTTTTGCCGTTTTTATATACTTCGTACGCGAGTCCAACTCGCACTTAGTTTTTTTACTTCATGCAGAAACTTCATAAAAATGTTATCCCAATTCCCAAATTATGCAATTGTTCCCAAGATAAACATATCTATCTAATGTAAATGATCTTCATTCATACGAACGCCAACTGTGGGTTCCCACAAATATTTTGATGCCTTGAGCGTGGTACGGGAAGCTGAGAACTTAATGAAATGTTTTGCACAGGGAAAAGCTCGGTAGCCTAGTCAACATGCATTTCAACATTTCAACCCTTGGCGAAAAAGATGGGTACTATAATGTTTATCGTGAGGTCCATCAGCCCATCGTCTCTTAGACTTTTCGTCAAAGAGACTGGTCGAGGTAGGTATCCCGCGACCATAAGGCTTACAATTACCTGGCTCAAAGAATAAGCATTGCCATCCAACGTGGCAATGCTGCCAGCATATTTTTAAGTAGTTTGCATTATTATTAGTATTATAATATAAATGTTACTAAATTAGTTCCAGTAATAAGTGATTATAAAATATAAGTAGATAAGCTCCGTGGCGCAGCGGTCAACACGCCAGCCTGCGACACGGAGTGACCGGGTTCGATCCCCGGCCAGGTCAAGATGGAAAATGATCTTTTTTAGATTGGCCTGGGTATTGGATGTGTATCTATATATGTATTTGTTATAAATAAAGTATCGTTGAGTTAGTATCCCATAACACAAGTCTCGAACTTACTTTGGGGCTAGCTCAATATGTGTGAATTGTCCGTATATATTTATATATAAATTATCTATATGTCAATCTATTAGTATAATATACCACTTGCTTCTCTTCCCGCGCAGATTGTAAAAGCCGATCAAGGGCGTGGGCGCAAAATCTGACGAATCATATTTGTACGCGATGCGGCTAGCAACTCATTACTATCTTGATTCAATTTTCAATCTAACGCCCACCAACATGCTATCTGTGGCCATAAAGTCTTAAAGAGGTTCTGTCTACCCCGCAAGGGATAAAAAGGCGATACTATGTATGTATGTTGAATTATTTTGAACTAAAATCAAATTGTAAGTCTTCGCAAACATCATCATCAAGTCTTTTTAGTATCTACTGCAGGAGCATGACCCTGTCTGTCCTACAGAGCAGACAGAGGATTTGGCCTACACTCTCCTCGCTGGCCAGACGGGTTGAAAAGGTCTCATTGATGTTTATGAGCTTTGTTTAGCTTGTATTTCCTAAGTCGCCTCTTATGACATCCTTGGGAAAACTAGGAGTGGCATATTCTGCTCTGCCGGAAACCACACAGCTTTTACGGTCTTCGCAAACAAGAATGTCGCAAATATTTAATTAAATATCTCTATTGAATTGAACTAACGAACAAAAATTATACTAAAGCATATTCTGAATTTCTCAATAAGTAGAGCACTGGTTAAAAGAGTTATTGTAACGTGAAAAATACATTCAAAAATGTAAGAAGAAAATATTGGGGATATTATATTGAATACTCAATCGAAAAAACGTGAAATAAAACGCCAAAATATATTCTTAAACTTTACGACAGTATAAAGCAAAATATTAAGCTCAGCGCGAGATAAAAATATTTCAGACGAACTTCATAATAAATTTAGTAGCGGTGTTTTATGAGGGGCAGCGGTACTAAAACTTTGGTCAGTTTTACTTGAGAGTAAATGGATTTAGGTACGAGTAGGTTTACTTCAAGGTAAAATTGACCTTACTCGAATTACCTTCATAACTCTCACTCCCGTATTGAGAAGCATAAGCCCTAGTGGGCGCGAGTATAATTAGCGTTTACGTTTGTCAAGTAACCCCGGGCGCCCATCACTATTTTGTGTAGAATCATAGCGATGGATTGCTAGCCGCATCGCCTATTGATGATGATTCTGCAGATTTTGGCCCATGCTCTCAATCGGCCTTTATGGTCTGCGCGGAAAAAGTAGCAGCTGGCACATTCTACGTGTTTTCTTTTTTCCCAGACTAGCATGGAAGCAAAATAAATCAAGCTTTCCTCTTTTCTAAATCCTACAAGCTGTAGTAAAAAACATAGCATTTGCCACATTACTTTCCTTCCGTTGATATCATAAAAGTTGTTCTGGAGATCAGCGTACAAGTGGGTATTATGGTGGTTCCCAAGATAAAGGTTCATTCTGTATCTTGGGAACCATTTCTCTACATTATTATGAATTGAATTATTGAATTATTATAAAACTTTGGATTATTATGAAAATTTAAATTATTATAAAGCTGAATTATTACGATTATATTAATTTATAAGTAAAAAGGCATCTAGTCGCCTCTTATATTTGCTGTGCCCTTACAGGTCGTAACTTGTACCTTTAAGTCATTTATAACACCTGTATTAACTTATCCCGGGGGCGTGGGTATGATTCCCACGGGAAGCATACTTTATTTAGTTGTTTCCAGTTTAGTTAGGACATTGCAGGCTTGAATCACCTGTTTGTCTGATAATAAAGATGATTCCGTGCTTCGGAAGGCACGTTAAGCCGGTGGTCCCGGCTGCCATCTGGTAGTCGTTAAAGGAACCACGTCAGAGGCCGAGAGGCGGGCTCGAAGAACTCTGACACCAGGGTGTGCATGGTCGATTGACCGTGACACCTACTCGAAATGAATGATGATTAACTAGTGACTTGCAATAAAAATCTGAATCTGAAACAAAATTAATCTGATACCTAGTTTGGGAACCACTGTAAACTCTGTACTACCTTTGTTTATTGTTAATTAATGCATTTTTATTTTTTATTATTGTAGTAAGACGATTAAATGTTCATTAGGCAAATATAAAATCCGAAAAAGAAAATTTATGGGTGATAATAGCCCGCTATTTTAATAAATATGGTCTTTGTTCTTGTGACTTTTAACTGTGTCTGTTCCGTAAGAAGTCAGGTTTGATATGATATTTGTGTTATACACGGTGAAATTTTGATCGTTCTGGACCCTTAAAGGGGTGATTCAGCCCGTTAATATGAACAACTTTTCCTATGGGACCAATGCTGGGAACTCAAAAAAAATGGGCAGTTCCATACAAAAAAATTCGGCCGCCCGGTCAATTTGTAGAGGAATGTCAAAAAAATTTTTTAGAGCCCATCTTTGGTACCATAGGAAAAGTCGTTTATATCAACGGGCTGAATTCACCGTGTATATGATAACTAAGTAACTAAATATCAATAGATATAATAATAAATATATACGGACAAATCACACAGATTGAGCCAGCCCCAAGGTAAGTTCGAGATTTGTGTTATGGGATACTAACTCAACGATACTATATTTTATAACAAATACATATATAGATAAACATCCAAGACCCAGGTCAATCTGAAAAAGATCATTTTCCATCTTGACCTGGCCGGGGATCGAACCCGGGCACTCCGTGTCGCAGGCTGGTGTGTTAACCACTGCGCCATGGAGCTGTCAAATTAAGCTTTTTTAAAAATAGATTCATTCATTATTAGATTCTTATAGAGACAAAGAATTTGGCACACTTGTCTGTGAGTCACATTAGGTTCACTGAATATCAGCGTCGCGGTACAGAATGAGTACTAGTTCTTAAGTACAGAAGTCGCACTCTGCAAAGGTATTCAAAGAAACATCAACTCAATGTAGTTAGCGATACGGTGTAATTTAGCTCGCGTCAGAACGCAGCAGCTTTTAGTTTAGATACCTACATCAAGCCAATTTTATACTCATAGTTCTGAATCAACGATTCATTGAAGTCGGTGAATACGTGACCGATTCGCAATTTTCTGAAATATATTTTACTAGCTTTCGCCCGCGGCTCCGCCCGCGTCAATGTCGATCCCTCGGGAATAGTACTTTTTCCCGGGATAAAAGGTAGCCTATGTCGTTCTCCGCAGTCCAGAAAACTTGTATGCAAAATTTCATAATGATCGATTCAGTAGTTACGGCGTGAAAGCGTAACAAACAAACAAACAAACAAACAACCAAACAAATAAACAAACAAACAAACAAACTTACTTTCGCATTTATAATATTAGTAAGGACTAGCTTTCGCCCGCGGCTCCGCCCGCGTCAATGTCGATCCCTCGGGAATAGTATTTTTTCCCGGGATAAAAGGTAGCCTTTGTCCTTCTCCGTACTCCAGAGAACTTGTATGCAAAATTTCATGATGATCGGTTCAGTAGTTACGGCGTGAAAGCGTAACAAACAAACAAACAAACAAACTCACTTTCTCATTTATAATATTAGTAAGGATTTTTATACTTCTATGTCCAGAAATGAGAAAATTTCAATACAATCCCCCCCCACCCCCCTTTATCCCTTAAGGGGGAAATTTTGTTAAGAAAAAATTTTTTTGAAAAAAAAAACATATCACCTACACAGATCTTTTTTAATTGTAACCTAGAACGTATATACTTATTTTCATACCTCTAAGTCTAGAAATGGAAAAATTCCATACAAACTTTACCCCCTATTTACCCCTTCAAGGGAGAATGTTGTCTGGTTCACCTAAACAGATCTTTTTTAATTTTAATTGAGAACTTGCGTACCTACTTTCAAACTTCTAAGTCCAGATATGAGAAAATTCCATAAAACCTCAACCCTTTTGATTTTCCAAAAATCCTTTCTTAGTGCTCATTTACATCAATAAAAGAATCCCTGTGCCAAATTTTTAATATTGAATTTCAATTACCTTAATATTGAATTTCAATTGAATAACTTCAAAAACGGAAAGTTTCATACTAACTTTGCATCCCCGTTATATCCCCTTATTGGGATGATTTTTGAGAAAAAAAATTTACTCGTGTTTCATGCCTTTTAGTAAAGAACCTTCATGCTGAATTTCATTCGACTAATTTCAAAAATGGCAAAGTTTCATGCTTTCTTGCACCCCTATTTTACCCCCTTAAGGGATGATTTTTGAGTAAAATATTTAACTCGTGTTTCATACCTTTCAGTAAAGAACCTTCATGCTGAATTTCATTCGAATAACTTCAAAAACAAACAAATTTTCATACTTAATTTGCAACCCATTTATCCCCCTTAGGTGATGAATTTCCAAAAATCCTTTTTTAGTGCTCCCCTAACCCGAACCCCTGTGCAAAATTTCAAGTTCCTAACCCTTATAGTTTAGGCCCTGCGTTGATATGTCAGTCAGACAGTCAGCTTCTCCTTTTTTTTTAGTATGGATTACTATGGATAGTATGGATAGATATAATGCTGTCGTATAATGATGATGAATTGACTTTAAATTTTAATTTTCTTATGTTACTTATTATTTTATTTTATTTCTGCTATATGTTTGCAGGCAAACTCATGCCTTGAGTTCATTCAAATGACGATAACTTTTTTTTTAATGAACCGATTTTGATGAAACAAATTTTAAATGTTAAACTGAGTTAAAACAAAGCAATTGGTGAAAGTTTGAAGTAAATCGGTTCAGTATTTTCGGAGATAATCGTGATCATACATACAGACAGACAGACAGACAGATAGACAGACAGACAGACAGACAGACAGACAAGAAATTCCAAAAATTTTTTTTTTCTTTCTATTATTCTTTTTAAGTGTCCCTCTATCCATTTCAGTCAAAAATTCAAAATGTACAGACAAAATAATTTTACTGTTTTATTATATGTATAGATAAGAATAGTAAGGATAAGGATAAGAATAATTTTTCTAAACTCATAGAAGTATGAACGCAGTTTGTTTTTAAATCTATGTCTAGACTTATTTTAAACCCCTTTAATTTTTTTTTTTTTAAAAAGCTTAATTTGATAGACAAATCATGACTTTTTAATCTTTTGGTTTGAAATTTGCGCTGAAATATTTTTACACAATTTTTTCAGACAATTATTTAAGGCAGAGTACGAGAGCAAAGAGCAGCGTTGGATGATGTGCTCCATGGTCTGGGCTTCCTCGCCACATTCGCAGAGAGGAGATTCCCGCCAGCCCCACTTTAAACGGAAATAACTACAGCGTCCGTGACCTGTCCTCAGTCTGTTCAAGCGACGCCAGTGTTTGCGCGGCAGGTCGAATCCATCTGGCTTAGCTGTTGGGCAATCAATTGAAATTAATATATTCTATTAAATAAATAAATAATAAATATATACGGACAAATCACACAGATTGAGCTAGCCCCAAAGTAAGTTCGAGACTTGTGTTATGGGATACTAACTGAACGATACTATATTTTATAACAAATACATATATAGATACACATCCAAGACCCAAGCCAATCTGAAAAAGATGATTTTCCATCTTGACCTGGCCGGGGCTCGAACCCGGTCACTCCGTGTCGCAGGCAGGCGTGTTGATCTCTGCGCCACGAAGCTAGTCAAATTATACCTATTCTAAGTATTCACTAACGAAACCCTTCAAGTACTAAATGAAAATTGCCTGCCCATTTTTATCACAAAAAGATGAACGCCAACACAATTGTGGGCTATACAAAACAACAATTTTGTGGTGAAGTTTGTACGTTCACAATTTTTATGCAAATTCTAGGCGCGATGGACAAAACTGCGCCGTTCGACGCAGTTGAAAAAACTGTCGTGTCCAAAAAAAGTTGCCGCCATTTTCATATAGAAAACACAAAAATATCACTGGTTTGTTGGTATATCTTTTGTTTCGGGCTAAAGAAGGCATTCTTTTTGATGCGATATCGTCTTATAAATCGATGAACGCCGGCTGCACGCACGAAAAAGTGTAACGTACCGCGTGCGAGCGAGAGCGCGGATCAAGCGATACAGAGCGATTGGCCTAACCGTTTGGCTTGTAACGCATCTATCCTTCTTCCACCGTTATTTCCTTATCCTTAATAATATTATAAATGCGAAAGAGAGTTTGTTTGTTTGTTTGTTATGCTTTCACGCCGTAACTACTGAACCGAACATCATGCAACTTTCTAGTATAGCATACAAGTTCTCTGGAGCGCGGAGAAGGACATAGGCTACCATTTATCCCGAGGAAAAAGTACTATTCCCGATGGATCGACATTGACACGGGTGGAGCCGCGGGCGAAAGCTAGTTGTCATATAAATAGTAACATAACGTATAACCTTTGATTTAAAAAAATGCCGTCACGTTAGAATTAAGCCAAAATTTAAGTTGCCTATTATCCAAAAGTAAACACGATGCAATCCCAAACAATCTTAACATATTGATGACGTGTGTTGCGAAAACGTCGATTTCCACGAAACAGATTGGCCGACGGCGTATAGATCAAAATATCTAGCCAATCACAAACATCAGTAATAGAAAAGTTTCAGAGCTATGTTTACTTACTAAATGAAAGTAAGAAGGCCTGTGGTCCAAGTGACAAGAATACAATATGTTACAAAATAAAGATTTGCTAAAATTTTTTTTTTAAATAAATTCTTATGTTACTGTAAAGATCTGTAATTTTTTATAACATTAGTATTTACGAATTTAATGAAAGAAATACACGGCTAACTCTCTCTTCTAAACACAGTATGTATCGACCATGATTATCCCTACTCCCAGCTCTTACCGTCGGTATCGTGTCACGCTCTGGAAATATACTACTTAGGTTGACATTTGCATTTTCACTTTTATATGTGCATATTATTTAAATTATAGGTACTGTTGTTTTTTAAGTTACTTTAACTTTATTTTGTGTAATGTTTAATCACATGGGTGTTGCAATATCTAATCAGATGACTTTAGGCTGCTCGGAGTAGGTGCTACAGTCACGAGCGTAATACACGTGATCCTACCACTGCTATGTAAAATAACAGATGTGATTCTTTAGTCAATGTGGAAAGGTCTAAAACGAGGAAATAGTAATACAATGGGCATGTTTTCTAAAACAATACTTTTCAAAACAATTAGTCCGTCTGGTGGAATATTGAAAAATATTGGACACGTATTTTTTCTTTTGTCAATCAAACAAAAATTGATAAATTTATAGCCTGATAAAATTCCGCGTGACGTCACTGACCGGTACACTTATGACCAGCCTGTTGCGTTATGAGCCCCTACTCCTGAACTTTGATGCGGTTTATCTTTATCATCTTTTGTTTGATAGTAAACAAGAAAAAAAATGTATGTAATATTGTTCGATAATCTATAAGACGGACTCATTATTTTAAATGGTATATTTTTAGGACCAGGCCTATTGTGCGTTTATTTATGCTTGTGGCTGTACAATTATCACTTTTTATCGGTGCTTACCTAGCTCGCTTATATAATGTTTAAAAAAATTAAATCTGTTGCTACGATACCACAGACAGACACATTAAACACATCAGGGACCTAATTGGTCCCAGTTTGAAACTAATATCACTTTTCTTTCTATGTTTTGTGCTTCCTCTGGCTACTTTTTAATTGGGGGGGTGGGGGGGGGATCCTAACTCCTTCGTTTTCTCAGTTGACTGTTGGCAGGTTGTTAATGAAAATAAATTGGCCAAGTGAGAGTCATCGAATATATACAGCGTGTAAATTGACCCTCGACGTTCCCTTAACGGGGTGACTCGAACCATCAATATGAACAACTTTTCCTATGGGAACAACGCTGGAAACTCAAAAAAATATTTCGACATTCCCTTACAAACTGACCGGGCGGCCGAACTCTTTTATAAGGAAATGGCAATTTTTGTTTTGAGTTCCCAGCTTTGGTCCTGTAGGAAAATTTGTTCATATTAATGGTCTGAATCACCTAGATACCTCTGTAAGGGAACGTCAAGGATACATTGAGCCATGTGGTATCCGGCAGAGTAGAATAGGACCACTCCAAGTCTTCCCGTGGATGACGTAGAAGGCGACTTAGGAAATACAAGCTAAACAAAACTTATAAACATCTGAGAGACCTCTCCAACCCGTCTGGCCAACGTGGAGAGTGTAGGCCAAGTCCTCTGACTGCTCTGGCCAAGTATGGCTCTAGTAGTACAGAGAGGGTTGTGCTCCTGTAGTAGAGACAAAAAAGGACCTGATGATGATGATGAGGGTACATTTACATGCTGTATAAATTATTGAAATCGCTTATTTCCTGTAACTTGTGCCGCCATCGCGCCTTCGCCCGAGAAGCAGAGGGCCGGCGATCTATCAATGTCGCCGAAAACTCCCGTAATCGATAGCGACGCCACTAAGAAAGAAAATTCAACAGCGATTAGTAATTTACTCGCTTACCTTGTTAATTGAAGCGGGCGGGTGTCTTGCCGTTTTAAAGATCATCTCTAAAAGTAATTTTTATTTTATTTTTACCCGACTGATCCACACAGAAGGAGGGTAATGTTTTTCGCGCGTATGTAAGTGTGTACCTATGTATCAAATCAAAATAATCATTGTATATGTATTTTAATAGTCTTTATGCGCCTATCGCAATAGCTTTATCTGTTTTTTCCTGAAGGTTGACTGGTAGAGAATGCTTTAGCATTAAGTCCGTCCTTTGTACCATTGTGGTCAATAAAGATTTTTAAATAAATAAATAAAAGTAAGTTTATATGTAAGTATCATCATCGTCATGATCAGGTCTTTTTAGGCTCCAATGCAGGAGCATGCATGACCCTCTCTGTACTACCGGAGCCATACTCGGCCAGAGTAGAGGATTTAGCCTACACTCTCCTTGCTAGCCAGACGGGTTTTAGAGGTCTCATTAATGTTTATGAGCTTTGTTTAGCTTGTATTTCCTAAGTCGCCTCTTACGACCTCCATGGAAAGACTAGGAGCGGTCCTATTCTACTCTGCTAGAAACCACACGGCTATGTATATTCAAGTATGTCTGTTCCATTGTCCACTCCTGTAGCCTAAACGGCTTCAATCAAATTCAAAATTCAAATTAAAAAATGTTTATTTAATATAGGTCATTTGGACACTTATTAATTGTCATATATTTTCAACTGAGAATTGTTATATTTTTTCTGATTTTGAAGTGTAAGGTGTCATATGATTTGTTTTCTTCCCTGGAGTGTCATGGGCTGATGTGACGTCAATAAAATATCAACATGGCGAACGTAAATTGGCAAAAACTTACAAAGCGTTGTTACTTCCTGTAGCCTAGGGGCTACAAGAAGTAACAGGGCTTTATAAGTTTGACTAATTTTGAAGAATAAGGCCTCATTAAATTTATGAAATGATACGGTAGCATCTGCAAAATAACGTTATGTCAGTATAACGTCCTCATTCAAACAAGTTCATAAATTAAGTCAGCTCCACAAGAATCGAAGCCACACCCTCGAAGAGACACAGCTATCAGTAACCACATCCCCTCGAAATATATCCTCAAACACTTACATTTGTCATCTTGCCACCCCACTACGCGCACATAAGTTTTTGTTACACTAGACGAGTAATCAAGGGAAGTAAATAATCTATAAAATATAATGTTATTATTTTTACAGGCAGTAGAAAAATGACACTAATGCTAGTCCTAACACACCATAAAATATCAGACAGTCAGTTTTTTCTTCCAATATTTATTTTTTGGCATTTTCCAATTGTTAGATAAGTTAGTCTGAATACGTTATGCGGAGGGAAGAGAATCATGTGACTAAGAGGGTTTTAGGTATGCAAATTGAGGGACGTCGAAGTAGGGGAAGACCAAAAAAGCGCTGGATTGAGTGCGTCAAACAGGATATGGATAGGAAGGGCGTAACATAGGGTTTGACCAGCGACAGAGCAAAATGGAAGAGATTGACGTGCTGTGCCGACCCCACATATTAGTGGGAGAAGGATAAAGAGGAAGGAAAAAAAGTCTTGACCGTACGCTGGTTATGGGCTACACAGTGATTGTTTATGTGTATGGTAGATTACAAAAATATTATTTATACATTAAATGTTAAAAAAAAATTGTTCTAGTTATTGTCATCACACTCAATAAATAGGTCTACCAGAATGTAAAACATCGACATAATAAATACAATAAATTTGGTGAATAATGAATAAATCATTTCTTATTTCAGCCGTAACGTAAGAAGTCCACTGCTAGTCAAAGGTAATTAAGTATTCTTTGTTTCATTGGAGGATATTACCATACTCACTACGCTTGGCAGGCGGGTTGGAGAGCGCAGTTTTAGTGCTTTCGACGCTTCCTGGCCATTAGTGTAAGTATTATGAAGCTTTAGAAGGATAATAATTCGGTAGGTTTAGGTCCCGTTTATCATCTGGTAGTCGTTAAAGGAAACACGTTCGAGTCCGAGAGGCGGTTCTTAAGAACTCTAACACCAGGGTGTGTATGGTTAATTGACCATGACACCTACACCAAATGATGATGATTAGGTTCAGGAAGGAATAAAGTATTGGGATACTTATCACTCGGATGAATGGAAGATAAACATGTAGTAGCTTGCAAGAGGCCGGGCGCACATACCCGAAGCCATACCATCCACCAAGCAATTGAGTATGACACCGCTACTCTAAATTATAACTAACAACTTTATTCTAAAAACAGACTTGATTTTTTCCGACCCTAAATTGTTCTTTTTCAATTTCCTCTGTCAAATCACTCGCCCAGTCTAAACATCTATAGTACTAGTTGCAAGAATCGATCACCCATGAAAAGGGGACTTTGTTAAAGCAAGTTCGAGATAGGATTTGTCTTGCAAACTGTGCAAGTGCCGAATCTGTTAAACCGAGTGTTCGACGAAGTTTTATCAGACCAATTGGGAAATAGAATGTTAAGTACGCGAATTTAAACGAGACTCGGTTAAGAGAACGATATTGTGAATTTTTAATGAGGTTTGCATAGTGTTACGGGAGTATTGTTTTGCATTGCTGTGTATTTTTATTTTAGAACGAATAATTTTAGGATTTTATAAGGTTTTTAAGCTACATGCTTTGTTTTGGGAACTCCTATTTGTGAGAACTTTTTTAATAAAACGTTTACATTGTGACTAAATTTTTTGTATTGTTTTCATGTGTATAAGTGGCCAACACTGATGTTCTATTTTTGACATTACCATCTAGAGATGACAGCCAAGACCAACAGCGTAAATGCCCTCCAAAGCACGGAGAACTCGAGATTTTTTTGTAGTTGTTTCATAATCATTTCGTGTAGGTGTCACGGTCAACCGACCATGCACACCCTGGTGTCAAAGTTCTTCGGAACCGCACCTCGGTCTCAATCAGCCGTTCGTCCCACATGGTATTCGTTAAAGGAAATACTACCAGGTGGGACTAAAAGCTTAACGTGCCTTCCGAAGCACGGAATTATCTTAATTATCAGAGAGGTGATTCAAGCCTGCAATATCCTGACCAAACTGGAAACAACTAAACAAAGTATTCAGCGCGTGGGAATCGAACCCACAGACACCGGGTCTACAGGCAAACGCCTTAACCACTGGACCACGGAGGCAGGGTAGTTGGTTGGGATTGCTTAAGATGCATAAGCGCTATATTATAGCGTTTACACATCTAAATAACTACCGGGCCATCGCCTTCCTTCTTCTCAATATATTTTTTTTTATAAATAATTTGGGTGCTTTTGACCTTGTGCCATCTTGCCTAATAGGAAGCAACGACGAGGTCTAGAGAACGAATTTATATGTCTATGGCTAAAGGAACAATGTTTTGAAATTTAACAGCATATTAAATCATCGTCATCATCATCTTAGACCGTCTTCCGTCCATATGCCGCTCTTCGCTTTCGCCATCCGTCTCCGTCCTGTGCTGATCTCATCCAGGAGCGACCCGCGATTTTGACTATATTCTCAATCCATCCCATCGGAGGACGTCCTTGTTTAATAGTTTTCTTCTCCGCAAAGTCTTTTTGTCCACAATAACTCAGTTCTTAAAGGTGAATCAATGTGTTTTACCAATGATGACTTACGGGCCCGAAACGTGGTACTCAAGTATGGCCTTCGTAAGAAAACTCAAGGTCGCTCAAAGAGCTTTAGTGAGGGCTATGCGCGGTGTTTCTTTTCTCCTCATTTCTGATTCGAAATCAAATCACAAACGAGGAGATTCGTAGAAAAACAAAGGTCACTGACATAGCTTAGCGGATTAGCTCTTTGGATGGGCAATGAGTGTGGCACATAGAGCGTAAAACCTATAGCCGGTGGGGCAGTAAGATTCCCGAATGGCGACTACGTTACTGGGAAGGACAGCGTTGGACACCCACTGACTAGGTAGTCGGACGACCTGATCAAAAGTCTCAGGTATGTGGTCTGCAGGCCATTTGTAAATTTATAGTCATACTAGCTTTCGCCCGCGGCTCCGCCCGCGTCAATGTCGATCCCTCGGGAATAGTACTTTTTCCCGGGATAAAATGTCCTTCTCCGCACTCCAGAGAACTTGTATGCAAAAATTCATGATGATCGGTTCAGTAGTTACGGCGTGAAAGCGTAACAAACAAACAAACAATCAAACAAACTCACTTTCGCATTTATAATATTAGTCTCGTAAGGATTGGAAAACCTTGTGAAAGGTCTATGTCCATCAGTGGCCCTCTTGCGACTGAGATAATGACGATGAAATGTTTTACGGCCTAGAATGCAACAGGAATACACCCTTTCATCTTTATATTGTCGACCCACCTAACTGCCGAAAGCCCAACACTACGTTTCCCATTTCTTGGATACTACTTGATCACAGCCTTCTTTCTAAAGAAGAATAATACTATTAATTAGAAGTCAGTTTAATTAGAAACCATACGTGTGTATTAAAAAATACACAGACAAAATAAAATGTTACAAATAAACAAAGTAACACGTAACGACTTATTAAAAGAGCTACAAGGGTATAAAAAATTTAACTCTTCAAATTAAACTCACCCTTTACTGTGCCACAAAAATATTATTTTGCATTTTCTGCGTCAAATTGTGCCGTTGATGACTTGGTGAGCAATTAGGTGCAATTCACACAGGAAATGGAGAGAGTTTCCAGTTTTATTTTTATCTTCTTAACTTGAATTTATACTAGAAGGAAGAAATTACAAAACACTTGTTCCAATCTTGTCCTAAGAAATATTATAAATATATAAGTGAGTTTATTTGTTTGTAACGCTTTCACCTCGTTACTAATTATCCGATCATCACCAATTTTTGAAGAAACGTTTGGTACCGAGTACCGACAAGAATAACAGCTTACTTTTGTTCCTAAAAAATACCGATCAAGAGGGATTGACAATAACGCGAAAGAAGCGAAAGCTAGTAGTATTAAACAAGTGAAAGCTGGTAGTATTTATATAGACGAATAGATTGTATTATTTTTCTTTTAATTCTTTTTATAATACAAACATAATTAGAAGACCATTGAACAAAGTCATTAATTCTAATTCATAAGGTGTAGTATAATTGTAAATATTTACATTAAAAATTCATGAAAAAAAATACTTCACTGTCATAGCTATTATTATCTTTGCAAAACATTTGCAATGCGAGTACGGCTACGACGCATCTACAACCCAAGCTACATGAGCTACGCTTGGTCTACGAAATGTCTACGATATGACTTTGCTACGCACGATGGAATATTTTACCAACATGTATTACTTTGCAATTTTCAAATAAATTGTAATAAAATGACAATAAAATCGTACTATAATGGTGTTTAAAATACATAAATATATTCAATATTTTTTTGCTTCTTTAATTATTAAGAACACTACTAATAAAGTACCCAAAATCATCATCATCATCATTTCGAGTAGGTGTCACGGTCAATCGACCATGCACCCCCTGGTGACAGAGTTCTTTGGAACCGCCCATCGGCCTCTGACGTGGTTCCTTTAACGACTACCAGATGGCAGCCGGGACCACCGGCTTAACGTGCCTTTCGAAGCACGGAATCATCTTCATTATCAGACAATCAGGTGATTCAAGCCTGCAATGTCCTAACCAAACTGGAAACAACTAAACAAAGTATGCTTCCGGTGGGAATCGAACCCACGACCCCCGGGTCAACAGGTAAACGTCTTAACCACTGGACCACGGAGGCTGTTACCAAAAATATAATTATTATTTAAATCAAACAACTAAATTTTAACTGAAGACTAACTCTAGCTATGTCTTTTCTCTGTATGTGTCGAGCCTTAAAATCCAAAGGGGCCTCATAAAAGTTAAGAATTCTGAAATTATTTCGGTTATCTTAGTGCTTTCGTTTACGGAAACAATTTTGAAGTTCTAGATTTATGGGAAGTAAGATAAAAGAAAAAGTCAAGACTTTTTTCTTGTAATTTTTAGGAAAATATTTTATGCTGGTCTGGGTGAAAATACATAAACAAAAAATATGCTGGCGATTTCTCTTCTCTGGTAGATCGCAAAAGCCAATCAAGGGAAAAAACGATGCGGCTAACAACTCTGGGTTGAATGCTAAAAGATACATCATCATCATCAGGTCTTTTTAGTACTTGGCCAGAGCAGATATAGGATTTGGCCTACACTCTCCTCGCTGGCGAGATGAGTTAGAGAGGTCTCATTGATGTTTATGAGCTTTGTTTAGCTTATATTTCTTAAGTCGCCTCTTACGATATCCACGGGAAGACTTAAAGTGGTCCTATTCTACTCTGCTGGAAACCACTCGGCTATATACATACATACATACATATTATCACGCCTCTTTCCTATGAGGGTAGGCAGCGACTAGGGATCTCCACTTGCTACGATCTTTACAAACCTCTCTCGTTTCGTCTACATCCATCACTCTCTTCATGCATGCTCGTCGGTTTCGGGTACCTAACTTACCCTTTGGCAAGAACGTCCGTAATCTGGTCACGGTATGTGCGTCGAGGCCCTGACCAAATGATTCTAAAATTAGTTTTCTTTTAATAATAAATAATGTAATGATTAAATGATGTATAACATTCAAAACATTAGAAAACATTCAATTGTTGTAAGGATAACATTTTTCTCCTTCCAAAAATGCAAAATACATGGGGAGCCTCTGTATCATCTGGTTAGTGATAATATCACTAACCAGATGATACAGAGGCTCCCCATTATATTATAATAATATACACATTGGTATTTCTAGGAACGGGTTCTGGCTAGAGATCATTACATCAACTTCTCCAAAGGGCTTCTACGTGTTCGATCTATATCTCCACGCAAGCCTCTCAAAGAACCGGGGTAACACCCGTGAAATAAGAGAGATACTATCAATTATTACTAATTATTAGTTATAATAATTATTACTTCTTAGAAAAGTGTAACTATGCTTGTTCTGTTACCATCGTTAAATATCTTAACGTATATTACATTAACATCTTTTCTAAGAAGTTCAATCTTATTTTAATAAAGATTTTATATAACAAATGTGAGTCAGATTTAATAATGTAACATTATAAAAACGCCTTACTTCAAACAGAAAATGTTCAGATTTGCTACAGTAAGAATAATTTCGATTCTGAATTGAGAAATTAAGGAAACTTTGCAAAATAATTACGTAGCTACCTAATTATAAATGTTGACTCAACGGCTCAGAGCCCTATTTTCGAATGTGCGTCTTAGAAAACGAACTGATTCAATTTTTGTACTTACTATTCGAACGAGAGGTCGACACCCACCGCTCGTTTCACTGATGATGGACGCAATTACGTCAAAGTAAGTACCTGTTATTCGTCCTGATTTTACGATCAGTTTTACGTTTTTGACGTGATTACGTCTTATAAATCGATGAACGTCGGCTGTACGCACAAAAATTGTCACGTTCCGCGTGCAAGCAAAAAATCAAAATTAAATGGTTACAAAACACGCGATGAAAAGGCACGGTCGGGCTAAGCGTTCGGCTTGTGACGCAATTATCTCTCTACCACCGTTACCACGTAAAATTATCGTTCGTAAACCGATTTAACAGACCACCAATATTTTTTTATTGCAGCCTATAACATTGACAACATAATACTAACGCAACATAACCTTATACAACCAACCTTAGATATACAAAAATATTGGCCCAGCTAAAGTTGTTCGCCAAGGAAGTGTTTTATTGTCTTCTTCTTCTTCTTTAAGTGCCGCTTCATCACTGAAGGTTGGCCGTCAGCTCTTTAAATCGTGTCTTGTCCATGGCGAGTCTGAACAGTTGTTCCACCGATTTAATTTCAGTCCACTGTCGGATGTTTCTGAGCCATGACATTTTGCGTCTTCCCACTCTGCGCTTTCCGGCAATTTTTCCCATCATGATGGTCTGGAGAAGATGATATTGTAGATTTCTTAAGATGTGACCAAGATATGCGACTTTTCTTGTTTTAATGGTCCTAACAAGTTCCACTTTCTTGCCTATGCGCTTTAAAACATCAACATTGGTAATGCGGTCCGTCCAACTTATGCGTAGCATTCTGCGATAACACCACATCTCAAACGCTTCTAATTTCTTTCGGAGGTCTTCTTTTAGGGTCCACGCTTCACAACCATACAAAACAAGTGGCCAGACATAACATTGAAGCATCCTTGTTCGTAGTTTGATGGAAAGTTCTCGTCTGCATATTACTTTCTTCATTTTCTCAAAGGCTGATCGGGCTATTTCTATTCTGGTTCGGATTTCTATCTCACTTTCCCACGACTCGGTTACCCACGAACCAAGGTATTTATATTTGGTGAATCTCTCCAGAGGCTGGTTATTTAAAAGAATAGAAACCTGTTTAGGCTCCTTTGTAATTACCATGAACTTGGTCTTCTTGACGTTCATATTTAGCCCTACATTCCTACTGCACAACGCAACCCTGTCCACTATTTTCAGCAAATCCTCTTTACTGTCAGCAATGAGCACTGTATCATCTGCATATCGCAAGTTGTTGATTGCTTTGCCATTTATGATTACTCCGGCAGTCATATCTTGAAGTGCATCCTTAATGATAGCTTCAGAATAAACGTTAAACAGTAAGGGAGATAGTATGCAACCTTGTCTGACACCTCTCTGTATGCCAATGGGTTTGGTTTCGTCTCCATCCACTCTCACAGTTGCCGTTTGGTTCCAGTACAGATTTTTAATGATGCGGATATCTTTACCGTCTAGACCTATATACTGTAGTTCTTTCAGGAGTATCTCGTGTGGAACACGGTCGAACGCTTTTTCGTAGTCTATAAAGCACATGTAGACGTCACTTTGCATTCTCTGCATTTTTGTACCAAAACATTTAGTGCAAATTGCGCCTCTCTTGTCCCCATTCCCGGTCGAAATCCAAATTGGTTCTCGCTCACCTGCTCGTCACATTTTTGTCGTATACGATTGTAAATTATAGACAAGAATAGCTTCAGAATATGACTCATTAAGCTTATGGTACGGAAATCGGGACATTTTCTGGCATTTGGTGTCTTTGGAAGAGCGACAAAGACGGACTTCAAGCATTCTGAGGGGATATCTCCAGTGTCATAAATGGAATTGAAAATATAAAGAAGAGCATCAATATTTTCTGGATCCAACAACTTAAGCACATCAATGCGGATTTCATCAGGCCCTGGTGCCTTTCCTGATTTTGCTTTTTGCAAAGCATAAATAACCTCAGACTTAAGTATTTGAGGACCGCGGGATTGGCTGTTGCACAGGTGTTCGTGTACTATCAGCAAATAGTTTCCCGATATACTCTTCCCATAGTCCTTTTTTGACATCAATGTCTAGCACTATTTTATGATGTGCATCTGTCAGGACACTTGGTCGAGGTTTTTTATGAATGGCTGCCATATCCTTGATTTCTCTGTAAAGATTAAAATAGTCGTGTTTTACCATCAATGATTCTACGTAAGAGCACCGCCTCTCATACCATTCCGCTTTCAATTTACGACATTCGCGCTGGATTCTTTGTCTTAGCTCAGCGTACTTTGTCTGAGACGTGGTTTTATACTGCCTACGCTCTTCAATCATTTCCACGATTTTGTCAGTCATCCATACCTCCCTTTTGTTACTTGTCCGCTTAATGACAGTGCTAGTAACAGTAGCTACGGTGGTTTTTAGATTCTCCCACACGCTTTGGCACTTATCGATATTTTTATGGTTAATTGCCCACTCATTTATATACCGGTGTGCACGTGCCCTCACCTCAGGTTGTTTCAATTTGTCAACATCGACTCCAACACTTCTTTTAGCCTTTTTTGTGTGTTTAAGACTACACGAAAATTTTGCGACAACTGGGTTATGGTCTGAACCTATGTCTGTGTCAGGATAGGTCTTGGCGCTTTTAATGCAGTTCTTATATCTGCTGTTTATAAGGATATAGTCAATTTGATTGCGGACCACATGATCAGGTTTGTGTGCAGGAGATGTCCAAGTGTATAGTCTTCTCGGATGTAATTTGAAGAGCGATTCGTAATAACCAAGTTGTTTTCTTGGCAAAATTGGACGAACAGATCTCCTCTATCATTTCTTTTGCCCAACCCATATGCGCCGACAACTCCTGCAACATCTCCTTTTCCCACTTTGGCGTTGAAGTCTCCAAGGATTATGTTGATCTCTTCCTTTTTGGTGTTCTTGTAAAGGTCGTTAAGAGTGGTGTAGAACGCTTCAACCTCCTCGTCGCTCTTATCTTCTGTTGGAGCATAAACCTGAAGAATATTGATTTTGACAGGTTTAGTGTCAATCTGCAGTATCATCTCCAACCCGTCTGGCCAGCGTGGAGAGTGTAGGCCAAGTCCTCTGGCTGCTCTGGCCAAGTATGGCTCTAGTAGTACAGAGAGGGTCGTGCTCCTGTAGTGGAGACTAAAAAGGACCTGATGATGATGATGATGATGCAGCATCATAGCGCCGTTTGATATAGGAATGAAGTTGGAAATAGCGCTTTTTACTTTTTTACTCACGAGTATGCCCACTCCGTAGTGGTCACTTGATGCGTCTTTCCCTGAGTAGTAAAGTGTTCTATCTTTGATGTCAAAAGAGCCGCATCCTGTGATCTTAGTTTCACTGACACCCAATATGTCAATATTCAGACGGACCATCTCCATTACCACGCTGTACTGTTTCTCCAATTTCTGGAGACTCCTTACGTTCCACGTAGCAATTTGCACTCCTTCCTTAATGTATTTCCTCCCAGGGATTCTTAGCACCCCTGTCCCATCTAAGGGACGCTGGGAACTCGGGCCATTCTTTTTGGACTTTCTGTCATGGTACGGTCAGAGCTGACCAAACTAGGAATGTTAATCAGTGGTAGTTTCCCGTTGCTTTCCACTGTCAGTACGTTTTGAGGTGTTTTAAATCTCAAGGCCACTGTAGCCTCCTCTGTCAATTGCCTGACAGGGAATGGTTATACCGCCATTAACTCGGTCGCCATTTCCTTGTTTGTTATCCAGCAGGGAGCACCACGGTTGAGAAACCGCCGCCATGAGGCGCGTGCAGGTGAGGTTGACAATAGGGCCGGATAGACGTTATTCCGCTTTCCCCTTACTCCCCTTTATAGTTTTATTGTACACAGGATGATTTTCTTCCGTTTTTCTAAATGTTCAAGTCCAGATAACTCGAAAACTAGCTTATTGTTTTTTTTATTTTGCTTCTTAAGAGCCCGCCATATGCCAGGCGGCGTGGCGATACAAACGCGGATGGTCTAAACGCGTTGGCTACTTTGGATATTTTCGTTTTTTAGGAATATTCAAGGGTTATTCGAAAAAGAAAAACATATGATGGCTGCCTTATCTGTAATGCAATAATAATCAAAAGTTTCAAGGTTAATTTTAATGTATTTGGTGAATAATGCTATATACCGAGTAAATTAGACGTGATTTGGAGGCAACTTTGCAATTTTTTTCTATCGAGAAAATTTAACGCAATCGTGTTTTTGAGTCATATAGTTACCAGAGTTAGTCCTGAACTTTGCTGCATTTTTATTTCAACTTGAGTATTTAATTATTATTGATATAACAGTCAATCATGCAAAGCAGTGTGAGGTAGTACGGGCTCTTAAGCATTTTTCTAGCTTATGAATGCCAGGTCTTAAAATATTTGCGCATAATTTCAATTGACCTTATATACACCCATGCTGATCTGGGAGAAAAAAAAATAGAATGTACCAGCTACTTCTCTTCCCCAGCAGACCGTAAAAGCCGGCTGAGGGAATGGTCGAAAATTGTTAATAGGCGATGCGGCTAGCAACCTATAACTATTTTGATTCCGTTTTCAACCTATACGCCCACCAACACGCTAAACGTGGTTGTTATGGCCTTAGGCTCTGTCTACCCCGAAAGGGATACAGACGTGATACTATGTATGTATATATAAAAATCTCATTATTTCTTTGAATTTTGCAACGCAAGATTAGCTAGCTATAAAGAATACGGTAAAATAGCATATCATGACTTGGAAGAGGAGCCTAAATAGTAGAAGTTTACGTTACAATTGGGCGACGCGCTCATCCAAGAATAGCACCCCTGAACATTAAATTAAATATTCAAATATTCTTAAAACTTGGGGCAGATAAGGCCGTTGGAGGTACAATCGTTATCAAAATGTTTTAATGTTAAGGAAAAACAAATTGCTGTAGGTTTACGCGAAATTCACGGGTCACGTGTTAATTTTTGTCGTTAAAACTTTTTTATATCATTACACATTATTTTTCTCAAAAATTTGTTTTGGATACTTCATTTAAAATGCCTTTTGCTTTTGCAATCAATATTTTATATTTACCTACTTATTATTAAATCGACACAATTTGTGAATAAAATACTCAATATTTATTAAACTTGGAGTAATTAAGTTTGTTGGCGGTACAATCGTTAACAAAATGTTTAAATGATAAGGAAAAATAAATTGCTGTAGGTTTGCGAGAAATTCACGGGTCACGGGTTAATTTTTGTCGTTAAAACTTTTTTTCTATTACTTTTTGTTTATAGTTATTTTTTATTTTAGAAATAAGCATGTTGTGTATTTATTTGTGTAATATTTCGCTATAATTTTTGAAATATAATAGTAAAGATGCTAGTTCTAACTTAAGTGCCTACGTGCCTATGCTGCGGCAGCCGCTGCGCCTGCGCCCGCTACCACCCTCGCCGAGACCACGAAGCGGCCTTCGGCACAGGGGAAAACAGGGAGACGGCGTAAGCCAGCTCCCACCAAGTCGTTGCCACCACCGGGTCCCGAGAGGAACCAGCGCGACGAAGAGGGCTTCATTAAGGTGGAAAGGAAGAAGAGGAAGCCCGCGAGCTGCAACCACTGCGGAACCGCGCCGATCGGACCGGATTCTCCGCTGCGTCCTGCCGTACCATCGACGCAGCTGTACGTGTCCCGCCTGCACTGGTCCACGACGGTAGAGGAGGTCGTGGACTACGTCCGAAAAAAGTCCACCTTCACCTTGAGGGTTGAACGTTTGCAGTCTCGCCACAAAGCGAACTTCAATTCTTATGTGGTGAGAGTGCCGACGCATCATCTGCCAACCTTCATGAAGGAGGACTTTTGGCCGCAGGGAGTCGTGTTTCGGAGGTTCCGAGGTCGGCTGCCTGACGTCACCGCCCGTCACACGTCGCCGGCACTACGTGTGATATAGGATAGGATATATATTATTTATGTTAGTTATAAGGTATTTATTTTATGAACTTTATGTATGTTAGTCTGTAAGGTATTTATAATATGGGCCTCTGGTATTGTACATAATTGTAAGAACAATACTATTGCCTGAAATAAATGAGTTATATTATTATTATTCACTTTATTATTATTATTATTATATTATTATTAAGATAAGTTAGAAGTATCATCTTAAGATAAGTTAGAAGTTGCTACTTCAAGTATTTTATATATCTTCCTGCGTTAAGGGGATACTAGGTTGCAACTAGGGGGTACCATATCATAAAAAAGACTGAACGGATTTTAATGTTATAGGTTTTATTTAAGGGCCGCCTCAATCTTATTTTTCTTATATAGAAACTTGTCACATTAATGTTCGCGTAGGTACTCTTTTATCACAAATAAATTCATTTCAAATCTGACTTTTAAAGAAGAAACGAAGACAAACTTTTTTTTAGTTCTTAAATACCTAGGTCTACCCCGGCAGAGAAAAAAAACCTTATACTGTGTATGTATGAATTAAAGAAATAAATCTAAAATTTACGGTGGATTATTCTTTGGAACTTATAGAATTACATAAACTTATTTATACATCTGTATTACATATATATTAATATACATGAATTCTGAAAACAATTTCACTCCTTGTTCGGGTATTCGTTTAAGAAATATCTAATTCACGCTACGGCATAACAAAATAGACATATAAATTACAACAAAAATATGACAAATAAAGGTTAACTTAGTTAGCCATTTCTTTACAACAAAATAAAAAAAGACTTGGTACATAAAGTGTGAAAAATTTACCGTTGCAGCAATTTTCTCGGTTATTAATTTAAGTGGCTCGCTGTTGCTAGATTTGCCGACGAAAATTATGAGAAAATAAGTTTCTCAAGTAAATAGGTGTAATAAAACACTTATAAAGTGTTTTATTTTGAATTCACAATTATTGCTGCTATTTTGATATACTCTTATTAATCAACGGCGCGTCTCGCCGGCGTAACCCCGAAATCAGCCTAAAATGTTTGTTAGTGCCTCCTGGTTGAATTATAATATCTACGGTACCGCTACAGAGACTAAGTAAATTATTGACGTCAACAATTTAATAAATAGCCATAAGTAAATAATCGACGTCAGTAACGTCGTCAAGTCAAATCTGACAGTTATTAAGGTAATCAAAGAAACCTTTAATTGTTTGAATCTTGAAACAATCGGGTTAATAAATAAATAGCCGGAAGAAATTATCGACGTCATTAATTGTGAAGTCAAATGTGAAAACAAATTAGTCTTCAAATAAAGCTATATTTATATATTGACAGCTCCGTGGCGCAGTGGTTAACACGCCAGCCTGCGACACGAGGGTGCCCGGGTTCGATCCCCGGCCGGGTCAAGATGGAACATGATCTTTTTCAGATTAGCATGGGTCTTGGATGTTCATCTATATATGTATTTGTTATATAATATGGTATCGTTGAGTTAGTATCCCATAACACAAGTCTCGAACTTACTTTGGGGCTAGCTCAATCTGTGTGATTTGTCCGTATATATTTATATTTATTTATTTAATTATTGTTTGAATCTTGAAACAATAGTATAGTTTTCTGGATGTTCACGCACAGCGTGAACTAAAACGCATGTTATCTAAAGCCTGGCAACACTGCGTGGGCGTTACATATATAAAGGAAATTTGAATTGTATCGAATCACTTCACGTCATATACTTCATTTACTAGACTTCACACATAATATCTCACTTTTCTATCGGCTCCTGTGCCAACATTGTACCTACTTTGCCTAAGTATTTCATTACACCAGCCGGCCTATTTGCTAACTCAGTGTACAACGTTTTGATAGTCATTTCAAAGTACATTACGTTTTGTATATCTTTAATAAAAATAATCAATCATAGGAAACCCGCAATGTATTTTGAAGTGACTATCAAAACGTTAGTCACTGAGTTAGCAAATAGGCCGGCAGATTCCTATGCAATACAGTCTGTCTATTTCCCAGTCCCATAAAAGGTACCTTGTTAGGGCAGTTAGGGAAATAGGCCATTTTTTCCAATGGTTCAAAATAAAAATATTATAATATTTCCGTCAGATATAAAGTCCAGAAATATTGGACACGTATTTTTTCTTTTGTCAATTAAACAAGTCATTACCTGGGCGACCGAGCTTTGCTCGGTTATTACTATTCATTGTAATATGGTGGTGTTTACGTGATAATCTACATAAACTTAAAAAATAAAATCAAACATTAACTACATATTTTAAAATTGTCTAAAATATTTTTTTATTAAAATGTATTTTATATGTACCTTGAACATATAAAAAAACAAAAGGAAGTCACTGAACATGATTCGAATACGTAACACTCGTTTCTTGCCGTCCGCGTCTTAAGCCGCTTGACAGACGGACGTTCAGATTCGTGGTCTGAGTCACTAATGAATTAAATTTCACCCTGTATACAGGTGTCGTGGGTCTGAGTCACTCCTTAAGAATTGCAATTTCGGAGTTGGTCCCATAATAAAAGGTGTTCCCATAGTACAACAACGCTAATGTATGCAATATGCCTATTCTCTAGTGTTTCACTGCGGAGGAGTCGATAGAAAACAACCTATAAGCGCATAAAGTGGATTGTTTGCAGAGATAAACGAGTGTGTGACGTATCTCGGGATCGAACGTCCGCGAATTCTTGATCCTAAACAAATATTACGTTTGTTTGTATTGAAGTATTGATCTCTGTAACTGATAGTTTCACCTTACGTTTTATTTATTTAATTTCTTACATACTATAACATTATTAGTTCTTTCGTATTATTTTCTATTATTTTTGGTGTTGAGATGCGGTTAAATTTAAAAAAAAAGCTATACGATACATACATACATCTTATCACGTCTTTATCCCTTACGGGGCAGACAGAGCCTAAAGTCATAAGACCGAAAGGCCACGTTTAGCGTGTTGGTGGGCGTAAAGGTGAAAAACGGAATAAAATAGTGATGGGTTGCTAGCCGCATCGCCTATTGTCATGATTCTTTAGATTTTCGTCTATTCCATTGACCGGCTTCTACGGTCTGCGCGGGAAGAGAAGCAGCTGGCACATTCTACGTTTTTTCTTTTCTTCCAGACCAGCATGGAAGAAAAAATAAACTATAGAAGAATATTTTTGGTTTTTTTAATTTAATAAGAAAAAGTATCATGTCAGGCATTTGAGTCCAAATCTGCTACTTTTCTATGACACTTCTTATTATTTTTTATACTGTTATAGCGGTAATATTTTTCATCATTTCGTGTAGGTGCCACGGTCAATCGACCATGCACACCATGGTGTCAGAACTCTTCGTAACCGCCTCTCGGCCTCTGACGTGGTTCCTTTAACGACTAGCAGATGGCAGCTGGGGCCAACGTCTTAACGTACCTTCCGAAGCACGAAATCATCTTTATTATCAGACAATCAGGTGATACAAGTCTGCAATGTCCTAACGAAACTGGAAACAACTAAACAAAGTATGCTTTCCGAGTGAATCGAACCCACGACCCCCGGGTCTACAGGTAAACGCCTTAACAACTGGACCACGGAGGCAGTATACATTCTTTGACGATTTATAGTTTCTACCTTTCAAGACATACAACCCTGTGACAGACGGATGAAAGGACACACTGAAGAGGCTTAGTAATAGGATCCCAATTTTACTATTTGGGTAAGGTACCCTAAAAATCGTCGTTAACATTTCATTCCTCTTTAAAAGTGCTTATTTATAACATAAAAATATTTTAGATGGCATCGAACGAATATGGCTAATACTGGAGTATAATCCGGTAGTAAGAACGCGTATAATTTACGATACAAGTTTTAAACAATAAAATAGCAGAAACGTATAAACAAACCATTTAAATATCAATTTTGGAAGTTTAAATCAGACGAACTCAAAGTCCGGTTCTTAATGAGCCGTTCTGATAACCTTTCACCTCCAATAAAATGTTGGGAGTGAACTTCGCTCGTAAACTTCGAGAGATAAACAAATAGGCTGTTTTGTTTAAAGGATTTAAATGTTTTGATTTGCAACAAACTTCAGATATCTACATCATCATCATTTCGAGTAGGTATCACGGTCAATCGACCATGCACGCCCTGGTGTCAGAGTTCTTCGGAACCGCCTCTCGGCCTCTGACGTGGTTCCTTTAACGTCTACCAGATGGCAGCCAGGACCACCGGCTTAACGTGCCTTCCGAAGCACGGAATCATCTTTATTATATTATCAGACAATCAGGTGATTCAAGCCTGCAATGTCCTAACCAAACTGGAAACAACTAAACTAAGTATGCTTCCGGTGGGAATCGAACCCACGACCCCCGGGTCAACAGGCAAACACCTTAACCACTGGACCACGGAGGCTGTTATGCACGGTAGATGTCTACAGAAGGGGTTTTATCATGTTTTTTTTATATAATACTCGTACATAAGTCTGCGAAAGAGTAAGCGATTTATTTGATGGTAAGCGATCAAACACTGCCCTTGGACAAATGCAACACTAGGGTGTGACAGCAGCGTTGCCGGCATTTCAGATTTCATGTTTGTTTATTCATAACTTGACATGTTTGTCTCCAGGAACATGACCCTCTTTGTAATACCATAGCCATACTTAGCCAGAGCAGACAGAGGATTTGGCCTTCACTCTCTTAGCTGGCGAGACGGGTTGGAGAGGTCTCATTTATGTTTATGAGCTTTGTTTAGCTTGTATTTCCTTATATATATTTTTTTATGAATTAATATTATTTAATAATTATAATAACTTAAATAAAGTAAAAAAATATAACTTAAAAATCGGAAACTTATCTTAATTTTCTCATTTCTCCAGAGAAAAGAAAACAAGACTCAATAGCTTGTGTCAGGCTAGCGGCCAGTTTATGGCAAGAACTATAAACATGCTATCTATATCCGATACTAGATGGCCTAGTGGTCGTGAGCATTACAATCGCTTGCGCATGTTAAGCAACCCTGGGCGCGGTCCGCACTGTGATGGGTGACCACAAGTTGCATGAAAATATCTCGAGCTCCTCCGTGCTTCAGAAGGCACGTTAAGCAGTTGGTCTCGGCTGTCATAATTGATGGCAGTCGTTAAACGATGACGTTCAAAAAGAGATACATGTATCCAATTTTGAATAAAAATCTTTGACTTTGACTTGACTTTGACTTTAAACTATCAGATGTCTGTAGGCAGCTTGAAAATCTGACACCAGTGCTGGCCAGTTATACACACGAAAAACAAATATAAACATACCGATCCCAGGTTTCAAAGCACCACAACATCGGCCACCAAGAACACGCTTGGATAAAGATGAAAGTCGGCCGAAAGCCAGTAAACCAATAAAAATACAACGCAGCATTGTATGCAATCGATTGGTTGGCGTTAAAAAATGGGCGACCGTGCATTTTGGGCGGGAACTTTTATTTTTTGCGCCGCAGGGATTCGGTCGTGTAAATCTCAGCTTTTAGAATTGGAAAATTGTCATTCACCCTCCGTTTTTTGTGCCTAAATACTAGTACTGTGGGTAGGTCGGGGAATAATGGATTTGGTGATTCATTTTTGATTCGTCTTGTAGACAGCAGATTTTTTTAATCGTTCATAAAAAGTTATAGACGTTTTACCATATCAATTTAAATATTATGTGTTCATTATAATACTTAAACTTACCTGATATGAATTAATCATGTAACTAGCTTTTGCCCGCGACTTCGTCCGCGGCATTTTCTGTTATTACGATTAATTCGTTATTTTATTAGTGTAGATCAATAATTTCCCCCGTTTTAAAAACATTTTTTATTGATGCTTCGCTCCTATTAGTCGCAGTGTAATGTTTTATAAAATAATTTTCCAATTTGAACCAGTAGTTCCTGAGATTAGCGCGTTCAAACAAACAAAGAAACAAACAAACAAACTCTTCAGCTTTATAATATTAGTATAGATTACTAATTTACTTACGTATATAACTACCTTCATATACTTTTATTATAGGTAGAGCTTTACTAACAATTGTAACGCTCTCCGTACCTAACCCCAAAATACTTGTTAGTACGAGACTGGTGTTATGGGATACTACTCAATGATACTATATTTCCTAACAAATACATAAAAAAATTATAATTTAGTGTTTCATAACTTAAAAAACCAGCTAAACAGCAAGCCAAATTCGCGCATTAAGGGTTCCGCACCATCCTAACTAATATTATAAATGCGAAAGTGAGTTTGTTTGTTTGTTTGTTTTTTTGTTACGCTTTCACGTCGTAACTACTGACCCGATCATCAAGAAATTTTGCATACAAGTTCTCTGGAGTACGGAGAAGGACATAGGCTACCTATTATACCGGGGAAAAGTACTATTCCCGAGGGATCGACATTGACGCGGGCAGAGCCGCGAGCGAAAGCTAGTTATCTATAAAAACGGCAAAAATATCATGTCTATTGTATGTCTTAAATATTTGTTTTATTTTAAATTTAATAAGTTCTATCAATGAATACTTCAAGCGTCTCCCTATTGTCGTTATCAATATACAGCAAATACTAGCAAATAATCACGTTTGATGTATGGAAGCAAGAAAGGGGTAAGAAATACGTTTTTTTTTTATGTTTATTGTTATATCAGCAACAGAAATACATCATTTGTGAAAAAATCATATCTCGTTCCATGAGATACAGCCTGGTGACAGACCGACAGACAGAAAGACGGTCCCGTTCTTACCCTTTGGTTACGGAACCCGAAATATATCCCGATAAGCAATTTTATATACTTATATCTAACATAGTTTCGGCACTGTCTTGTCTACTACATAAGTAAATATATCTGTGTGATTTTGTTTTTTTTTTTTTTGGCACAAAACAGTCATAATAAATGACAGTTTTGCGCCAAAAAAAATCCCGAATAAAAATAAAAATGACCAGCGAAAAAAACCGCTACCGCTTAGGACACCATACGGTACTCCTTAAGCTATATAATAATGCAAACCATAATCCAAACAGTTCCAGGTATCCTCGTCAAGTCTTATTTGTACTTAAGAGACTTACAGTCTTCAGTTACTAAATATTATATTGACTAATATTTTAACGTTTTTGGGCATGAATGGATGATTATAACTCGGGGTAGAGCCATGTTACCTGCAAATTACATACACTAGCTCCGTCGCGCAGCGGTCAACACGCCAGCCTGCGACACGGAGTGACCGGGTTCGATCCCCGGCCAGGTCAAGATGGAAAATGATCTTTTTCAGATTGGCCTGGGTCTTGGACGTGTATCTATATATGTATTTGTCATAAAATATAGTATCGTAGAATTAGTATCCCATAAAACAAATCTCGAACTTACGTTGGGGCTAGCTCAATCTGTGTGATTTGTCCGTATATATTTATTTATATTAAAAAAAAAAAAAAACATTTTTGCTACTAGCATGAATGGGCCGGAATGTCCGGGGTACTACAGAAAATAGAAGTTTGAGAAGAAGCTTTGCCACTTCTATGCCCTCCTCTAACTCATTGAAAGGCTGGCAATGCCCCTGTTACATCCTGGTGTTGCAGTTGTCTATGGACAGCGGAGATCACTTACCATCAGTTAAGTGATCACCGCTCTCGCTTGCTCATTTGACGTCATAAATTATTTAAAAGTAAATAAATAAATAAATATATACGGACAAATCACACAGATTGAGCTAGCCCCAAAGTAAGTTCGAGACTTGTGTTATGGGATACTAACTCAACGATACTATATTTTATAACAAATACATATATAGATAAACATCCAAGACCCAGGCTTATCTGAAAAAGATCATTTTCCATCTTGACCTGGCCGGGGATCGAACCCGGTCACTCTCGTGTCGCAGTCTGGCGTGTTGACCGTTGCGCCACGGAGCTAGTAAAAAAATGAATCTATGGATGTTTGTTACTCAATCACGCCAAAACGGCTGAAGGGGTTTTTATGAAATTTTGCAAGCAGATAGATTACTACCTGGATTAACACATAAGCTACTATTTATTCGACATCCACCATTGGAGTAAGCGGAGCCGCGGGCGACGGCTAGTATACTATATTTCATACTTCGTTTCCACGTATTGTAACACCAATCATCTACATGAGACGATTTTTTTTTTAAATCTATGATCTACATTATGTCACAAAGTATTAGCAAATATGATTGCTAGTAGAGGATCGATCGAAACATTAATCAGTACCCTAAATGGCAAGATATTACAGTCTACACGCAATATGATTGGATTTTAATCCCCTTTCAATTCAATTAGGGGATGGCATTGACAAAAGCCAGGGTGACGAAATATTACGAATCAATTTTGGATGTTCTGTTCGTTATATTATTTATACAAAGCAATTTTTAATGATATATAATTTAGAATAATTAATATCTTTAATCATCTGTTTCTTCCATGCTGGTCTGGGAGAAAATAAAAAATGTAGAATGTGCCAGCTGCTTCTCTTCCCGCGCAGACCGTAGAAGGCGGTCAAGAGAATGGGCGAATATCTAAAGAATCATGACGATAGGCGATGCGGCTAGCAACCCATCACTATTTTGATTCCGTTTTCTACCTTCACGCCCACGACCTTAGGCTCTGTCTACCCCGTTAGGGATAAAGACGTGATAATATGTATTTTGTATAATCTGTACTCAAACTCAATCCCTTTATTTGATCAAAGGTTTCTTACAATACTTATTAATCTTACTTATAATAAGAAGCTCTACGGGCAGTTCTAGAGCCTTAGCAGGGCCCGAACAGCTCCCGTGGTCTAGTGGTTAAGGCGTTTGCCTATTGACCTGGGGGTCGTGGCTTCGATTCCCACCGGAAGCATACTTTGTTCAGTTGTTTCCAGTTTGCTTAGGACATTGCAGGCTTGAATCACCTGATTGTCTGATAATAAAGATGATTTCGTGCTTTGGAAGGCACGTTAAGCCGGTGGTCCTGGCTGCCATCTGGAAATCGTTAAAAAAACCACGTCAGAGGCCGAGAGGCGGTTCCAAAGAACTCTGACACCAGGGTGTGCATGGTCGATTGACCGTGACATCTACTCGAAATGATGATGAGCAGGGCCCGATCCGGCCTATTTTCTAACTTAGTGTACTAAGTTTTGAAAGTCACTTAAAAGTACATTACGTTTTATATCATCATCATCATCATCATCATCATCAGGTCTTATTAGTCTCCACTACAGGAGCACGACCCTCTCTGTACTACTAGTGCCATACTCGGCCAGAGCAGCCAGAGGACTCGGCCTACACTCTCCACGCTGGCCAATACGTTTTATATATCTTAAATAAAATAATTTGAAGTGTACTGAAAACGTTGTACACTATCTTAGCCCGGGTAGTCCCGTTGCGTAAACTGGCAACAGTTTGGAGACCTCTTTGGGGAAATCAAGTAAAAAATACCTAACAATTCAAACACATTTTGAGATATAAAGGTTACAAAGTCACATTTTTTTATCTCGGCGTTAACGCCTCTACGAAAAAATTGCTTACTAGTGACGTCACTTATTTAGTTTTTTGTACACGTGATATGAGAACTGTTCGGCAGCTACATTTAATATTGCGTTAATCGGAATGGTGTCATAAATATAAATATATATAAATATATACGGACAAATCACACAGATTGAGCTAGCCTCAAAGTAAGTTCGAGACTTGTGTTATGGGATACTAACTCAACGATACTATATTTTATAACAAATACATATATAGATGAACATCCAAGACCCATGCTAATCTGAAAAAGATCATGTTCCATCTTGACTCTTTTATCTTGTTATCATATAATCATTAATAAATATAAATAATAAATATATACGGACAAATCACACAGATTGAGCTAGCCCCAAAGTAAGTTCGAGACTTGTGTTATGGGATACTAACTTAACGATACTATATTTTATAACAAATACATATATAGATAAACATCCAAGACCTACACCAATCCGAAAAAGATCATTTCCCATCTTTACCTGACCGGCGATCGAACCCGGGGCACCTGTGTCGCAGGCTAGCGTGTTAACCACTGCGCCACGGAGATCACCGAATCTATACATATAATAAAACAGTAAAAATATTTTGTCTGTACATTTAGAATTTTTGACTGAAATGGATAGAAGGACACTTAAAAAGAATATTAGAAAGCAAAAATTTTTTTTTGAATTTCTTGTCAGTCTGTCTGTCTGTCTGTCTGTCTGTCTGTCTGTATGTATGATCACGATTATCTCCGAAAATACTGAACCGATTTACTTCAAACTTTGACCAATTGGTTTGTTTTAACCCAGCAAAACGTTTAAAGTATGTTTCATCAAAATCGGTTAATTAAAAAAAAAGTTATCGTCATTTGAATGAACTTAAGGCATTAGTTTGCATACACGATGAATTTTTTATCGTTTCGGACCCTTAAAGGGGTGACTCAGACCAACAAAATGAACAACTTTTCCTATGGGAACAATGGTGGGAACTCAAAATAAAATTCGACATTCCCATACAACCTGGCCGGGCGGCGGAAATTTTTTGTATGGAAATGAGGAAATTTTTTTTGAGTTCCCGGCATTGGTCCCATAGAAAAAGTTGTTCATATTGATGACCTGAGTCACCCCTTTAAGGGTCCAAACTGTTCCTGAGGGATGGACACTAACGGCGGCGGCGTAGCCGCGGGCAAACGGCAAACCAACCTAAACTGCTGCGCCTAGAAACTTGAAATTTGGTACAGGGGTTCTTTTAAAGATGTGAGTGAGCGCTAAGAAAGTATTTTTAAGAAATTTAACTTCTTAAGGGGTAAAATTTATATGGAATTTTCTCATTTCTGGACTAAGAAGTATGAAAGTAGGTATATAAGTTCTAGATTAAAATTAAAAAAGATGTGTGTAGGTAGATGAAATTTGCTAAATTCCCCCTTTAAGGGGTAAAATGAGGGTGGATGGGTGGTATAAACTTTGTATGGAAATTTTCTCATTTCTGGACTTAGACGTATAAAAATAAGTATATAAGTTCTAGGTTACAATTAAAAATATCTGTGTAGGTAAAATGGACGATATTTTTCCCTGTAGGGGTAAAATAGCGGGGTAAAGATTGTATAGGAATTTACTCATTTCTAGACTTAGAAGTATGAAAATAGGTAAATAAATTCACGATTACAATTGAAAAAGATCTGTGTAGGTTAACTGGAAAAAAACCCCCAGAAGGGGGATAAAGTTTGTTTGGAAATTTTCTCATTTCTGGACTATGAAGTATGAAAATAAATAGGTATGTAAGTTCTCGATTACAATTAAAAAAGATATATGTGGGTGAAATGGACTGAATTCACTCCTAAAGGGGTAAAATGGAAGGGTAAAGGTTTTATGCAAAATTTTCTCATTTCTGGACTGGTATAAATAATATCCATACTTCTATACTAATACTAATATTATAAATGCGAAAATAATTCTATCGGTCGTTTTTTTACGCTAAATTTGGTATGGAGGTGTGAGGCCCGGGGAAGGACATAGGGTATGTTTGATTCCGGGAAATTCTACTGTTCCCGAGGGATCGACACTAACGCGGGCGGAGCCGCGGGCAACAGCTAGTAATAAATATAAATAAAGAAATAAATATATACGGACAAATCACACAGATTGAGCTAGCCCCAAATTAAGTTCGAGACTTGTGTTATAGGATACTAACTCAACGATACTATATTTTATAACAAATACATATATAGATACACATCCAAGACCCAGGCCAATCTGAAAAAAATCATTTTCCATCGTGACCTAGCCGGGGATCGAACCCGGTCACTCCGTGTCGCAGGCTGTTTCGATATCAACGGCAGCGCTACTGTCGCACCCTGGTGTTACAGTTATCCATGGGCAGCGGTGATCGCTTACCATCAGGTGACTCGCAAGCTCGTTTGCCGCCCTATATTATAAAAAAACACAAACCTGAAGTACCCTTGACAGGCTAGAAACTTACTCAGAAACATTAATCAAAATACACTCTTCATGCACATCCTTATTGTCAACCTTATAGCCATACGCTCTTGACAATTATTTTCCATCTACACGTCCGTCACCACGCTATACGTAGCGTTTAGGTTTCTAGTCCCATTCTTCACCGTAACAAAAAGACATAATTCAGTATAAATCGTGAAAGAAATAGATTTAGCCAAAAAAACAGAAGGCCATTTTATGTTTTTTTTTATGTATATTTGGCGGCAAACGAGCAGACGAGCCACTAAGTGTCGGCAACGCATCAACACCTCCTCTGGTGTTGCAGATGTCCATGGGCAACGGTTACCACTTTCCATCTGGTGGCTCGTCTGCTCGTTTGCCGACAAATATACATAAAAAAATAGTTTGATGATAAGTCAAATAAATAATTAATCCATAAAAAGAAAAAGTAGTTCTATTTTTAATCGGAAACCTCACGGCACTATCAAAGATAATCCACCACATTATAATAAACTTCAAACACATTAAATACACTACAAATCAATACATTATCGCGTATTACGTGCGTCGATTGCATCAACACCATCAAATTTGATTGTTTGCGAATTAACACTAATCTGACGAATTCCGCCACGTATTTGGAAATGTAATTTGCATTTTGGATTTGTGAAAACAAGATTCTAACATATTTTTATGTTCTTTTTTGGGATCCGTTCCTCATAAGGAAAAGTAACGGAACTCTTAGATCACTTTGTAGTCTGCCTGTCTGTCTGTCAAGATCCTTTTTCTCAGAAACGCGTAAGAGGTATCAAGCTGAAACTCATATCAAATACTCAAGCCGTTTGTCCCTTAGAGCTGTAAAAAAATCAAACTTCTAAACCAACGCAATCAAAAGATACAGCCGATTTGCAAGCGGAAAATAACACCAATATCATAGGTACTTATTACCGTGCACCCAGATTTCGGCGGTAACTGAAAATCAGTGTTTTGCTCATCGCTGGGCAATTTATCACACTGAGCTACAGCCTCTTGTGATACTGTAACACACATACTTAATATTAAGACTATATTTAAGTTCTTACTATAAGTTTTCCTTGTGTATGTTTTTGTGTGCTATGGATATAATAAATATTTTATCTATCTATCATTAAAAAGAAAAACGAATTCAAGGCCATCCTGTTTGGCACTGCAATGTCACAGAATGTAAATATAAATATATATGGAAAAATCACACAGATTGACCTAGCACTAAGGTAAGTTCAAGACTTGTGTTATGGGATACTAACTCAACGATACTATATTTTCAGGCCAATCTGAAAAAGATTATTTTCCATCTTGACCTGGCCGGGGATCGAACCCGGGTACTCCGTGTCGCAGGCTGGCGTGTTAACCACTGCGCCACGGAGCTGTCACGGAGCTGTCAGAATGCGTATCAACCGTATATGATCCAACGAATGTAAAACTAATAACCCCTCTTTTTGGCCAGGGGTTAAAAACAGTGCGTGTGTCACCGTGCGAAATGTGTCAACTAACTTTAACCAAGTATACGTAATGTCACCACTTGACAGTTATCTTATTATTGTTGTTTTTGTTATATCGCGCGAAGAGCTAAATACGTCTCAGGGGAAATCAGCAGCGCAAGGGTTGACGTTATGAACAAAGTGATGTTTCTACTGACTTGCTTCTTAAGTTATTCGTCTCTTGTCCATACGGAGTACGACGGGCCATTCAAAGAGTGAACAAATAAGTAGAAATTATTTTTGGAGGATATAACAATATTTTCCCAAAACTTTTCCAACCTGTTCTTACAGTTATCTTTTATATAAAAAAACGACATCCAACAAACTACTGAACCAATTTTAATGAAGTTTAAATGGGACCAATCTAGATGCATAACTTTGCAAATAAAAAGGAATTTTCTAATCGGTTTATAAATGACAGACTCGCCCACGAAAAGTTCCGTACTATATTAAAAATATTTTTTATTTTTTTATTTCATTATATATTTTTAAAGTGAATAATTATATATAACTAGCTATTCTGTGAGTATTTCAAGCGTCTACCTGTGGCTGTTATCAATATCGAGTTAGTTGTATGGGAGCCCCCTTAAATATTTATTTTATTCTATTTTTTAGTATTTGTTTTTATAGCGGCAACAGAAATACATCATATGTGAAAATTTCAACTGTCTAACTATCACGGTTCATGAGATACAGACTGGTGGCAGACAGACGGACAGCGGAGCGATATGAATAGGATCCCGTTTTAACCCTTTGCGTACGGAACCCAAAAAAACATAATAAGTTCTACCGATTTGATAGCCTCCTCCGTTTTTGAAGTCGGTTAAAAATATTACAACCAATGTAATTTCGGATGATATGAAGAATCGGATAATATATAAATAGAGATAAATTACACATATTGCGTATGACAGTAATTTGTGTCGAAGGATACGAACTTAATTATATAGATAAATTAACAAGTCCAAAACGAATCTCAAAAAAAGATCGTTTCCCATTATAACCTAGCCGAGAATCAAACCTGATCTCATTTCTAGTGATTGTCAACGCAAAAGTTTAAAACCATTGATTATTTTTATTTTTATTTTGAATAGGCTTACTCTTGACCTTAGACTAACCCAGAGGGAAAAGACAAGATCTACGATGGAGCGAGCTTGTCTAAAAGATGTTCACTCTAGCCTTAAAGGCTGTCGGGTTCTATGGGGTTATTGATACTATAATACTGATTTTTAATACTTCCTTTATAAATATTATAAATACTGCCTTTTTAACAGTCGTACAAAATAGTATAGTCACTAAAGATGACACCGCTATTCTACAGCCTCTGTCGAAACTAATATGATTGCTTTATAAGTAGTGCGTCTTGCGTGTGTTTGTCCCGATGAAAATCACAGTTTAATTGTTGGTTTCCTAGCGACCGGAAATTAAGATGTGTTGTGACACAGTTCCTTAATTAGACAACTTGTGCTGTTAGGGATGGACCACTGCTTGTCAACATTACCTATCATTGAGGAAAACAACACAGAAATTACTTTGGGACCTACGTTAAAAAAAAGGTTGAAATTGAAATACATTCGACTGCCACGGATTTTAGCCAAGAAATAGCAAGTATCTAACTTTATTACATTAAATCAAAGCTGAAAATGTTACGCAACATTAAAATAAATAAGATTGCCACTCAAGTACCTAAATAAAAAGTATATTAAACAAAGATGAGACAGCTATTCTATATCCTAAAACTTACTCATATGATTGTTCTTTAACTAGTGCGTCTTGCACATACACGTAGTACAAATTTGTCCCGATGAAAATCACAGTTTAATTGTTGGTTTCCTAGGGACCGGAAATTATGAAGATGTGTTGTGACACAGTTTCTTAATTAGACAACTTGTGCTATTAGGGATAGACCACTGCTTGTCAACATTACCTATTTTGGACCAGTGAGGAATAAAACATAGATACTACTTTGATTTCCTTTAAAATTAGGCTGAACTATCGTAAGTCGTGCCAGTAGAATACCACTGGCACGACTTATGGAATAGCAAGTATCTTATAGGAATATTATTGCTTATGACGAAGGAAAAATCCTAATCCTAACTAATATTATAAATGCGAAAGTGAGTTTGTTTGTTTATTAGTTTGTTTGTTTATTTGTTTGTTTGTTTGTTTGTTACGCTTTCACGTCGTAACTACTGAACCGATCATCATGAAATTTTGCATACAAGTTCTCTGGAGTGCGGAGAAGGACATAGGCTACCTTTTATCCCGGGAAAAATTACTATTCCCGAGGGATCGACATTAACGCGGGCGGAGCCGCGGGCGAAAGCTAGTATTATAAATGCGAAAGTGAATTTGTTTGTTTGTTACGCTTTCACGCCGTAACTACTGAACCGATCATCATGAAATTTTGCATACAAGTTCTCCGAAGTACGGAGAAGGATATAGGCTACCTTTTATCCCGGGAAAAGTACTATTCCAGAGGGATCGACATTGACGCGGGCGAAAGCTAGTATATAATAATTTTGAAGTGAATAAATAATTAACTATAATCAGGGGTGTCATCCTCAACTGGCCGGATGCAGATATTGCATCGGGTAAGCGCGGCCGGCCTCGCGAGCAGCGACTTGCTTTTTTTTAGTATGCCAATATCCTCACATGGAACGTAAAATCCTTGGGAGAGGTTTTAGTTCAGCGGTGCATTACTTGCGGCTGAAATGAAATAAATAATTCATCATCAAAATTTAAGAGCAACGCTCTTGTCGGTGGAGCTCCCTCCATCTTGGTCTACTCTGCCAGTCTTTTCACATCCTGGTACGAAACCCTTTCCACTTTTTCCTTTATCTGTTTAAAATAGCTGTGCCTGGGCTTTCCTCTCCCTCTCCTTTCCTCTATTTTGCCTTCTATAATAGATTTACTTGCATCTTCATAAGCTCCTTTTTTAGAAAATATAGTGTGGTGGTTTCTCCACTTGCCTTCTACACCGTGGTATACCGACTAGGGCTGATAATATCTAACAAAAACCCTTAAATAATTAATGTAACTAAATTAGTTTCGGACTCGCTGAAAAGCCTAAAAGATCGCCGACGCGCCGACGCACGTCGAGCCAACCTAACTTTCTTTTTCTTTTTTAGGATGGCAAATGAGCAAGCGGGTCACCTGATGGTAAGTGATCACTGTTGCCCACGGAATCCGCAACATCAGGGTGTGACAGGTGCGTTGTCGGCCTTTCAAGGAGTTGGGGGAAGGAAATGGGGAGGGGAGAGGGAAGGATGGGCATCCGGCTCTCTCACTCACCGATCGAAGCATAGAAGCGATAAACTTCTTCATAGACGTCGCTTTTCTGTGAGAGTGTGGTACTGGACCCGGACGAGCCAGCCCATTCATGCTACTAGCAATTCATTTTGCCGATAGCGTGGCTCTACTCCATGAGTAAGACCTGATTTACTAACCCATTCTTAAAATAATTATGCAAGCTCATTCATCATCTCAGCCGCAAGATGTCCACTGCTGGATATAATCCTTCCCCTAGGATTTCCATTATTAATAATGCTGCTGGAAGCTCCTTATCTAAACCTAAAAATGTAATCTTTAATCGTTTTTCTGCTAAACTGCAAGCTAAAGTCTGGTTATGTTTGTCAAGTATGGCTCCGGTAGTACAAAGAGAGTCATGCTCCTGCAGTGGAGACTAAAAAGACCTGATAATGATGATGATGATGATAGACTTGGTTATTAGAACCTATTTTACTACGTCTGAAATCAAATCAACTGCCGTCTTATCACAATACAACCCTCTTTTTTGGCGGAGGTTTATAGGTACAACAATCAAAAGCACAGTTTAATTACTGGTTCCCTCGGGACTTGAAATTATGAAGATGTGTTGTGACACAGTTCCTTAATTAGACAACTTGCGCTGTTAGGGATGGACCATTGCTCATCAACATTACCTATCTTGGGCCGATGAGGACTAAAACACAGAGATGATATCTAATCTAACGGATCATCTCTGTAGCATAGTTGTCAGAAAAAAAAAAGAGAATGAAATACAATGTTTGGTATGAATAGGCATGTTTTCTAAAAAAATTACTTTTCCACAATAAGTCCGTCGGATTATTGAAAAAATTTAATTGGTCACTTATCTCTTCTTTTGTCAATCAAATAAAAATTTATAAAGTTCCGCGTGTCGTCACTGGCCGGAATACTTTTTACCGGCCTGTTGCGTCATGAGCCCCCAATCCTGAACTTTGATTCGCTTTATCTTTATGATCTTTTGTTTAGTTGTAATGAGAAAAACTACGTATTTAATATTTTTCGATAATCTATACGAGATATATTATTTTAAATTGTATTTTAAGGAAACACTTTTTGAACTATTACAAAAATAATGTTCAAAATTTAAAAATAATCTTACTAAAAATTTTGTTGTGAATATTTGTATTGATGTGAGGATCTTTGGACCTCCTTTACGAAAAAAATGTTGGATATATTTCACCTAAACTTAACCTTGTTATAGTTGACACATTAGAACATAACAATAGCTACAAATTACGCAGAAAATATACTGAACAAAAGGTACTGAAACGTATTGAATATTACATACATTTTATGTATTCATTCAAGTTTAAGAATCCTTACTAATATTTTAAATGCAAAAGTGAGTTTCTTTGTTTGTTTGTTACGTTTTCACGCCGTAACTACTAAACCGATTATCATGAAATTTTGCATACAAGTTCTCTGGAGTAAGGAGAAGGACATAGGCTACCTTTTATTCCGGTAAAAAGTACTATTCCCGAGGGATCGACATTGACGCGGGCGGAGCCGCGGGCGAAAGCTAGTAATGGAATAATATTAAACAAATTCATAATACATAATAGTTAGTCATCAAGCTTAGCCGGATGTCATGAAACTATAAATGATTACACCACAAATGAAAGAAATGTAAGAAAAAGATTACTGCTTTACATATTTTTAATGCATTATTATTTTTAAAATGATATTATTTGCTGACTCCTCCATACGTTAATATAATAACTCAATGGTAGAGTGAGGTTAGTTGCGATTAAGTTGCTTAATGACGGTCAAAATTTTAAACAGTCCGGCTTAAGCGATGCACTTAGTGACGAACCCTGAATTGAGTTAAGTGGCCTACGTATTAACTGCCCTAATGTAACTAAGATTAGACATATTTGTATAGCTTATATGTAAGTTTTATTAGACTATAAAAACAGTCTCCGTGGTCCAGTGCTTAAGGCGTTGGCCTGTTGACCCGGGGGTCGTGGGTTCGATTCCCACCGGAAGCATACTTTGTTTCCAGTTTGGTAAGGACATTGCAGGCTTGAATCACCTGATTGTCTGATAATAAAGATGATTCTTATATTTAAGCCGGTGGTCCCGGCTGCCATCTGGTGGTAGTCGTTAAAGGAACCACGTCAGAGGCTGAGAGGCGGTTCCGAAGAACTCTGACACCAGGGTGTGCATGGTCGATTGACCATGATACCTACTCGAAATGATTATGATGATGATTGGACTATTATACATTCGTTTATTTTCAGCATCTTTTTTCTAAATGTGGCTTTTAGATCTTAAAGACCTGAGTTTTGTCAACTCCGTACGGGATAAAGGAGAAGCCTTTTGGAGAAGTTGATGTAATGTATCTCCTGCTTGAACCCGGGAAATACCAGTGTAAGACCCTTGGACAGGCCTTAGCCGGAGGCGGAGCTATTGCATTTTGTAAGAATAAATAGGGTTGATATGCCTTTAAGAATAAAGAAAAATGATTTTCCAAATACTGTCTTAGCCAGTAAATATCTTCAATTTAAGCTATGTACTGTAATGTTCTTAGTTGAAAATACTCGTTAGCTTCTGGTTTGCTCACAAGTTAACTCAACGAATCTAACATACCCTCTGTTACCACATTGTGTTTGTTATATTGGGGATTTTGCTCTAAGTTGGGTTGCGTTTTCATCATCATTTCGAGTAGGTGACACGGTCAATCGACCATGCGCACCCTGGTGACAGAGTTATTCGGAACCACCTCTCGGCCTCTGACGACTTTATTAGAAGCCTTCTCATTTACCATCTGGCGTTCCCGTTTCTTGGTAATTTTATAACCAAGCCATGGAAACGTGAGAGATAAATGAAAGCTAACAATTTACTACATCGTGTCGGATCAATATTTGGTGCACTAGAAGTACTGGAACCAAACTGGCAACAATTAGTGAACTATCGGGCGATAGCAATTAGGAGCATGCTTTCGAAGACTTTCAGATGTACCTCACCTGAAATACGATGTAATTACATGGCTACCCAGTAATGGCGGAACTCAATAAATTTTCGACAGTTACCGTGTTGGCCACTTACACACACGAAAAACATAACAAATAAACAATGAGTTGCGCTTCGGGAGTTTAGGCAGAAGTGAAAACTCCGCGCGGTAGAAAGAGAGCGGGCTATTACTTCCTATCCTACGCCGCGCCGGCGGTCTCATGTCACGTGTCCGTCTTACGAATTTCAGATCAGGTCAAGTGTATCCTGATTCGAGTTTAACATTTTTTACATTTTGCACAATGACGCTAAGGAAGTTTTGACTTAAAAAGTATTACATAATAACATGTACTTTATAGTAAACTAGCTTTCGCCCGCGGCTCCGCCCGCGTTAATGTCGATCCCTCGGGAATAGTACTTTTTACCGGGATAAAAGGTAGCCTATGTCCTTCTTCGTACTCCAGAGAACTTGTATGCAAAATTTCATGACGATCAGTTCAGTAGTTACGGCGTGAAAGCGTAATAAACAAACAAACACACAAACAAATAAACAAACAAACTCACTTTCGCATTTATAATATTAGTAAGGATATCGTCCTTGGGACGTCCAATTGTCACGCATGGGTAAGCAATAGGAGTTTTAGTAAAACAATCAATTAGTACCTATTTGGTTACAGCCGTGGTTTCACGCCCGGTCGCTAGGTCTGACAGTCGCTAATTGTCACCCCCACTCTGTCGGGGGTGCGCCCACGTCTATACATTTACTGCAACAGTCTTTTTCACTCATTTCTTATCAGTCGTGTAATAAGGTTACTTGCTCTTCATCTCCCACTCCTCATCTCACTTTATGTGGGGTCGGGATAGCATGTATGTTTCGGTTTATTTTTACAACTGACCGCTTGCCTAACGTCAATAAGGTTGCCTACTATCCGAAATTATTAACCGGAGTGTATAATAGAGTAGATTTTCTGGGAAGCTATAGAAATATCCAGTTCATACTGCCCAAAACTGGCAAGGCCGAGGTACCAACTAGTACTTTCTAATTGAATCCTCTGAAAATAGTTTTCATCCCAAAGCGATTTTAATATTTGATTGAAGTGCTGTTTTGTTAATAAATATAAACTCAATGTTAAATCGGTTTAGAACAACGCTACAATTTTGAATCAGGAATGTTATGTCAAATGATAATTAAAAGTCAATATACCGCGTGCATAGATTTAAAAAAAAATTGAGTCTCATACTTCTATGATCACGTGATTCTGAACCTCTGAAGTATATTGAAATCCTCGAACCGTCTTTTTTCTTCAAAATCACGCGGTATAAAAATGAGTTACATGAAACCGAAGATAAATCTAATTATTTAATATTAATTTAGGCCGTGAGGTTTCCGGCAGGGTAGAATAGAATAGAACCACTCCCAGTCTTCCCATGGAGGTCTTAAGAGGCGACTTAGGAAATAGCAAGCTTAACAAAGCTCATAAACATCAATGAGACCTCTCCAACCCGTCTGGCCAGCGAGGAGAGTGTAGGGCAAATCTTCTGTCTGCTCTGGCCAGGTATGGCTCCGGTAGTACAGAGAGGGTCAATCTTCTGCATTGGAGACTAAATAGATCTGATGATTATGATGATGAAAACGAAAATTGATATATCAATTCCAAATTATCTAATAAAATTATTCTGGCACATTTTATTGCAGTCTCGTTGCAGTAAATCTTTTACTTACAGAACATTTTTACAATTTTAATGCTCCCTTTTAATTTTCGTTTTCTAAAAACACTTTTTGAATGCAATATGAAATTAAATTCAATTTTATTTTTTAAAAGTGGAGTGAAAGTTTAAAACTCAATCGAAATTTCGGTTGTGTCAGTTGAAAAATATAAAAAAAATCAGATCAAACATGAAAACGATTGTTGGATCAAAACTATTCTCAGAGGATTCAATTAGAAGATGCAGGTGCGAGTTGATAACCCAGCGCCGGTGGTTGCGGCCGGTAGAAACTGGATGTATCTAGAAATTTCCGGAAATTCCGCTTCACTACACACAAGTTAATTTCATTTGGGATAGCAGCGTTGTGACTGTTATTCTGAAAAAACTTTCATATTAGACTTTTTTAATTAGTTGAAATTAATTTGAAAAATAAAGAGAGACATATTATATGATCTAGTATAAACAATGGCATACCCGATTCAAAGCCGATACACGAGTATATTTTTAAAATCTTAAGAACACGTAGAATAAACCGTTTATAGCAAAATAATTAAAAACAAGGCACTGCAATTTAAAAAATTGGTTGTCCCTAAAGTCGGTTTACGAACGATAATTTTACGTGATAACGGTGAAAGAGAGATAGATGATAGAGTCATTTTTAAAATCTCTACAACATGAAAAAAATCGGTTTTTCAAGATCACATCAAAAAATTATGATATTGCATTTTTATTTTTTATTGACTTGAAATTATTAAACAAAAGTAAAACACATACACGTATCACCTCTACACATACTCTCATTTTCGTCACAAATACTCTCTAAAAGATACTAATACATATACTTTTATTATTTTTAATTATTTAATTCGTCTTCAATTGTATTGTAAACTTATTTTTTTTTTTTTTCTCCGTTTGTTCCGCCCTCCGGCGTCTAGTGTACTTAAAATTAGTAATTGTTTTGTATCTGGTTAATTTATTTTCGATATGTGACTTCCACGAGACAAGCTTAGCTTAGTGTGTAAGTCACAGCTAATGGATATTGTAAATGTTTGTATCTGGTAAATAAATGATTATTATTATTATTATTATAATTGTTTTTATTAAACGAAATACGGTGAAATTCCGATCAAATATGAAAACTGCTGTTATATGAAAACTATGCTCAGAGCATTCAATTAGAAGCTGCAGGCGCAAGTTGCTAACCCAGCGCCGGTGGTTGCGGCCAGCAGAAACTGGATATTTCTAGAAATTTCCGGAAATTCCGCTCCACTACACAGGTTAATTTCATTTGGGATAGCTGCGTTGCGACTGTTATTCTGGAAAACACTTTCACATCTGACTTTTAATTTAATTATTTTGAAAAGAGAACTTTTATTTTATGTAGGTTGTAGTTTAAACAGTGGCACGCCCGATGCTTGCTTTTTTGGTTGTCAATATTTATAGAGGCATTTTCAACATTTTTATAAGTGAAAAAATTACTTTAAAAAGTTTTGATAAGTATTTATCCTTTATTGACATTAAACTATCAAACATCTAAAAATGTTATATTTATTTAACAAAATGGTGAAGTTGCTATCGAATATAAAAATTGCTGTTAGATTAAAACTATCCTCAGAGCATTCAATTAGAAACTGGCGCGAGTTGCTAACCCAGCGCCGGTAGTGGCGGCCAGGAGAAACTGGATATTTCTAGAAATTTCCGGAAATTTCGCTCCACTCCACACAGGTTAATTTCATTTGGGATAGCAGCGTTGCAAATATTATTCCTCTGCCTGGACAACATTTTCACTTATGACTTTTTGTTATTTGAACACAGAGAATGCAGTATTCTAGATAGTCACGTCACAAAGTCACAAGTCACAATAAAAATTTTCACAAGTCACAATAAAATTCTTTTTAAAATATTTTGTAATTTGAAACGATCAAGAGAGGTTTAGGTCTTGATTGTTGAACTTCTTTTGTTTGTTTCAAATTCCAGAAGTGTTGGTACTAAAATTGCCAAAATATTATACTGTACAAAATGCCAACAAAAAAGAGAATAGGTATGTTAATAGCTGAGGTGCGAATAACTGAGGTGCTAAGATCAAAGAAGCGAAGAATCTTGGTGCGAAGAGCTAAGGTGCGATTGAACCCACTTCTCCGAAATCTTGCAATCTGCGTTTCTTTTCCCACCAAGCCAGCATTTAAGAAATAAACAAGACACCAAAAAATATCTTATATTGCCGTTTACAACGTTAAGCAATTTGTTGAAGACACGCGTATTGTCCATAAAATGGCGGGGTCGTGAATTCTTAAGAATTTGAGTGATAATTTATTCAAACCTCGGTATTACAGTGTTAACGCATTCGTGGCTATTATCCTGTTTAAAATTTCATTTAACATGGCTTCAGAGATTTAAATGGTGATGTATTCTGGAAACTTGAGAGTTGTTACAGAAGTAAGGCGGATGGGATCAACAGTTCAACATTTAGAAACTTCACTTTAAAATACTAAATTGACTTCAAATTTTGAATTCTCGTTGTCAGGGTTACTATTTAAAAAAAAAATGTTGTCTGTGGAGTCGGTTTATGGACGACTAGCTTTTAACAGCGGCTCCGCGCGCGTCAATGTTGATCCCTCGGGAATAGTACTTTTTACCGGGATAAAAGGTAGCCTATGTCCTTCTCCGCACTCCAGAGAACTTGTATGCAAAATTTCATGATGATCGGTTCAGTAGTTACGGCGTGAAAGCGTAACAAACAAATAAACAAACAAACAAACTCACTTTCGCATTTATAATATTAGTAAGGATAATTTTACTTAATAACGGTGGAAGGGAGATAGATGCGTCACAAGCCGAACGCTTGTGTCGCTTGTTCTGCGGTCGCGCTTGCACACCGAACGTGACACTTTTCATGCGTGCACCTGGCGTTCATCGATTTATAAGACTTTATGACTTTAAAAAACCTCCGTGGTCTAGTAGTTAAGGCGTTTGCCTCTAGACCCGGGGGTCGTGGGTTCGATTCCCACGGGAAGCATACTTTGTTGTTTCCAGTTTGGTTAGGACTTTGCAGGCTTGAATCACCTGATTGTCTGATAATAAGGACGAATCATCCTTATTATGAGACAATCGTGGCTTCCGAAGCACGTGCTTCGGAAGGCACGTTAAGCCCGTTGGTCCCGGCTGCCATCTGGTAGTCGTTATAGGAACCACGTCAGAGGCCGAGAGGCGGTTCCGAAGAACTCTGACACCAGGGTGTGCATAGGTGATTGATCGTGACACCTACTCGAAATTATGACTTTAAAAAACTATACAATTGAATTGAAATCATTATCCTTTTTTAAAGTCAGTTAAAATCTTAACGTTAACCGTATGATATGTTAAGTATCTTATGACTAATCCTAACGAATATTATAAATGCGAAAGTGAGTTTGTTTGTTTGTTACGCTTTCACGTTGTAACTACTGAACCGATCATCATGAAATTTTGCATACACGTTATCTGGCGTACGGAGAAGGACATAGGGTATATTTTATTTGACTAGCTCCGTGGCGCAGCGGTTAACACGCCAGCCTGGACACGGAGTGACCGGGTTCGATCCCCGGCTGGGTCAAGATGGAAAATGATCTTTTTACAGATTGGTCTGGGTCTTGGATGTGTATCTATATATGTATTTATTATAAAATATAGTATCGTTGAGTTAGTATCCCATAACACAAGTCTCGAACTTACTTTGGGGCTAGCTCAATCTGTGTGATTTGTCCGTATATATATATATTTATTTATTTATTTTACCCCGGGAAAAAGTTCCCGAGGGATCGATATTGACGCGAGCGGAGCCGCGGGCGAAAGCTAGAAAATTATAATTTAATTGAATTGTAGTCGAATGGTAAAAGATAAACAAAATACAACACTTTCGAATATCCCATCATTATTTTACTAATTACAACATTAACTCCCATGGCCAATGAACAACCATAATCTTGGAAAGACTCACGTGAACTCGCAAGATTTCAGTTTCATCGGAGCCGGCACTTAACGGCCTAACTTGGGAGATTTTTCGCAAGTTAGAAATTAAAGCCATTAACTGCAGGAAGGTGAATAACTCACAGAATAGCGTGTAAGGTGACCATCAATACACATACAAAGACTTTAAAAACATCATCATCATCATCATCATCAGGTCCTTTTTAGTCTCCACTACAGGAGCACGACCCTCTCTGTGCTACTAGGGCCATACTTGGCCAGAGCAGCCAGAGGACTTGGCCTACACTCTCCACGCTGGCCAGACGGGTTGGAGAGGTGTCTTAGATGTTTATAAGCTTTGTTTAGCTTGTATTTCCTAAGTCGCCTTCTACGACATCCACGGGAAGACTTGGAGTGGTCCTATTCTACTCTGCCGGATACCACACGGCTAATAAATTTAAAAACATATCTTAGTGATATTAATTCACAAATAACAATGGTCAGACCATTTTGTGACCCCCGACCCAAAAGTCAGGTTTTATAATCTTTACCAATTTTTTTTGGGTTCCGTACTTCAGAAGAAAAAACGGAGTTCTTATAGGATTACTTGGTTGTCCGTCTGTCTATCTGCCAAGATCCTATTCTCAGGAACGCGTGGAGGCAGGTATCAAGCTGAAATTCACATCGAATACTCAATTCTACTTCCCTGGGAGCTCTGAAAAAAACAAACTTCTAAGTCAACGCAATCAAAAGATACAGCCGTTTATGCCTGAGATTTTCGTCATTTACAAGGGATACAAATTCTACAGGGTACTTTTCGTGAACTTAGAATCTTGAAATTTGGAATACGCATCAACGTATTATAATAAATAGCACACACAAAATTGCGAAAAGTATAAATTTTTAGTTATAACATGTGATAAAAATATTTTTAATAATTTTACACTTATGATGGTACGGAACCCTTCGAGCGCAAATCCGACTTGTACTTGGCCGGTTTTTTTTCGTGTGTGTGTATAGCCAACACTGGTGTCAGATTTTTCAAGTAGGAACTTAAATTATCCAGGACTAACGTCACAACGCGCCTTCCGAAGAACGAAGGAGCTCAAGATATTTTTATGCCACCTGCCTGATGTGGCATAAAATTATCTCGAGCTACTCCGTGCTACGGCAAGCACGTTAAGCCGTTGGTTGTTACAGGAAAAAGTATACGAAATGTGTGGTTTATTTATAGAGGTACAATAGGGATCTTAATCAAAAAATTACATTCTACAGGAATTGAATTCATTAGAGTGACTCAGACCACGAATCTGAACCACTTTCACTATGGGACCAACTTCGACATCGTGAAAAAATTATCTGCTCTTTCATACAAAAGTGGAGTTGGTTGTTCAGATTCGTGTTCTAAGTCCCTCCTTAAACTTTTCTAATTAATTCAATTTCACCCGTATACAAAGTCCATTAAAATTTTTTTTTTTGCCTGCTTTTGTGTCCCACTGCTGGGCAAAGGCCTCCCCTTTTTGTTTCCAAGTGTCCCTGTCAAGGGCCACAGTCTGCCAATCGTTCAAGTGTGCGTCCATGTCATTTAAATTGTGCACAAATATTTGAAGGGCACAAATATTAGCCGTGTGGTTTCGGCAGAGTAGAATAGGACCACTCCAAGTCTTCCCGTGGATGTCGTAGAAGGCGACTTAGGAAATACAAGCTAAACAAAGCTTATAAACATCTAAGAGACCTCTCCAACCCGTCTGGCCAGCGTGGAGAGTGTAGGCCAAGTCCTCTGGCTGCTCTGGCCAAGTATGGCCCTAGTAGTACAGAGAGGGTCGTGCTCCTGTAGTGGAGACTAAAAAGGACCTGATGATGATTTGAAGGGCTGGGTCTCATAGGTCAAAGAAATGCTTTAGTAGCAAATTTTAAGAAATCCACATGCAAAATATTTTTTTTTTTCATAATTTTTTTTTTTATTTTTTTTTCATAATTCTGTTTTTATGTCGACGTCAGTGACTTAACATCGTTAAAAGTTGTCAGCCAAGACAATGTTTATTTGTACACCGGGTGGTTTCTTCGTCTGTTTTCCTAAATGTTCAGGTCCAGATATCTCAAAAACTAGCGTACATATTTTTTTTATTTTGCTTCTAAATTTTCTAGCCTATGGGTATAACCTTTTTTTTTACTTATTTTTAAAGTAGGCATTAAAATTTGACTTCCATCTCACCTGATGGTAAGTGACGATGAAGACGAGGATGTTACATGCCTATCCAAGAGATACCCATTTAAATTAAGCCTTAAAAATACTTATAGCTTAATTTAAATTATCTTTATATTATAAGGAATATTCTCCACGCGAATTCGAGTTTCCTATTAAAATATTTATTCGGATCATTACACTGGAGTATCCCAAAAAGTATTTCATCCGTTTGAAAATATTCTTCCTTTTCTGAGATTATCTTGATAAAATTTATTTTGGCCAATAAGTACTGCACAATGAAGACATACATACAGCTGGCTTACCTTTGATGCTAGTTTGGGAGAAAAGAAAAAAAAAACGTAGAATGTACCGGCTGCTTTTCTTTGAAAAGGGCGAAGATCTAAGGAATCGTGTTAGTAGGCGATGCAGCTAGCAACCCATCAGTATTTTGATCCGTAATGCCAACAACTAAACGTGATCTTTAGGGCTAATAGATCTAGGCTCTTTCTACCCTGCGAGGGAAAAAGACGTAATAGTATGTATATACCTATATATTCTAAGCTCGAGTCGCAAAATTATTCTCGAACCCTAATATTAAATCCGTCATAATTATTTCGTTATTAATAACGTAATTAATAATTAATTGAACAATGGGTAAACAAATAATATTTGTTTTTGAATTTCCATAGACGTGTATCCACGCACGTGTAGGGAAATTTGTAATCAATACGGAGTAGGTAGGAGTCGAAAAGAAAATTTAATTATTGATTTGACTCTCTCTTATTCACAACTAGCTTTTCCTCCGGTTTCGCTCGCGTTCTTATTTCATAGAATTTTACATAATACATACAGTATCACGTCTGTTTCCCTTGCGGGGTAGACAAAGCCTAGGTCTATAATACCCTATGGCCACATTTAGCATGTTTGAGGGCGTGTAGATGGAAAACGGAATCCAAAATAGTGAAGGGTTGCTAGCCGCATCGCCGTTTGAAATGATTCCGCAGATATTCGCCCATTCTCTGGATCGGTTTTTACGGGAAGAGAAGCAGCTGGCACATTATACGTTTTTTCCTTTTCTCCCAGACCAGCATGGATGAAATATGTATTTGTCAGTTCAACTATTCTCACCTTATAGGAAAATATTTTAAATTTAACTTTATTCCATCTACCCCCAAAAGCTGGGCACCTTACTCGCGCCGCACCCGAATATGGGGCTTTAAATAAAATATTGGAGGTATTCTAACGCAGGCGCCATTGTGTCGTACACCGAGTTTTAACGGTATATATCACAAGACAATGAGATTCGAGATTTAAAAAAAGGCAATGAACTTTTGGCACACCAGGAGCCGCTGTATATTTAAAACTAGCTTTCGCTCGAAGCTTCGCTCGCGAGAATGTAGATATCTTGGGAACAGTACCAACATCAAATCTTTCAAATTAATGAAAGGAAAAAGGTAAGAATAAATAACAGGAATAAGATATTGACATAAAATAAATGCTCGCTAGCCCGCGGCTTCGCTCGCATCAATGTCGATCCCTGTTTTTCCCGGGATCATCATCATTTCGAGTAGGTGTCACGGTCAATCGACCATGCACACCCTGGTGTCAGAATTCTTCGGAACCGCCTCTCGGCCTCTAACGTGGTTCCTTTAACGACTACCAGATGGCAGCCGGAACCACCGGCTTAACGTGCCTTCCGAAGCACGGAATCATCTTTATTATCAGACAATCAGGTGATTCAAGCCTGCAATGTCCTAACCAAACTGGAAACAACTAAACAAAGTATGCTTCCGGTGGGAATCGAACCCACGACCACCGGGTCAACAGGCAAACGCCTTAACCACTGGACCACGGAGGCTGTTTTCACGGGATAAAATGTACCCAATGTCTTTCTCCGTACCCAAGATAACGTGTATACAATTTCATGGTGATCAGTTCAGTAGTTACAACGCGAAAGCGTAACAAACAAACTGACTATCGCATTTATTAGTTAGGATTAGGATTACAATGCTCGGTTTTATATTGACTTCTCAACCACCAAGCGGTGCAATGAGGACGCATAATAATAGAAAATCCATTGTTTCTGCGTTTCTAGAGCTTATTTTACTAACAAACTCACTATCGCATTTATTAGTTAGGATTAGGATTACAATGCTCGGTTTTATATTGACTTCTCAACCACCAAGCGGTGCAATGAGGACGCATAATAATAGAAAATCCATTGTTTCTGCGTTTCTAGAGCTTATTTTACTAACAAACTCACTATCGCATTTATTAGTTAGGATTAGGATTACAATGCTCGGTTTTATATTGACTTCTCAACCACCAAGCGGTGCAATGAGGACGCATAATAATAGAAAATCCATTGTTTCTGCGTTTCTAGAGCTTATTTTACTAACAAACTCACTATCGCATTTATTAGTTAGGATTAGGATTACAATGCTCGGTTTTATATTGAATTCTCAACCACCAAGCGGTGCAATGAGGACGCATAATAATAGAAAATCCATTGTTTCTGCGTTTCTAGAGCTTATTTTACTAACAAACTCACTATCGCATTTATTAGTTAGGATTAGGATTACAATGCTCGGTTTTATATTGACTTCTCAACCACCAAGCGGTGCAATGAGGACGCATAATAATAGAAAATCCATTGTTTCTGCGTTTCTAGAGCTTATTTTACTAACAAACTCACTATCGCATTTATTAGTTAGGATTAGGATTACAATGCTCGGTTTTATATTGACTTCTCAACCACCAAGCGGTGCAATGAGGACGCATAATAATAGAAAATCCATTGTTTCTGCGTTTCTAGAGCTTATTTTACTAAGGACTTACTTTACTCTAAGGTCTATAATATAACGGACCATGTCTTGTCTTGAAGTATCAAAGCAACATCGCTCCTTGTAAATATCTGTTGAAAATCATCGCTATTACTTAGCATAAAGCTGAGCTAGCTATCTTTTCTGCAAAGGGGTTTTCTGAAATAAGTAGCAATAACACTGAGGCATCTGAAGTGCTACTTTTGAAATTTCACCGTTAGTAAACGAGTAATTTTTTGAAGACGAGTGGTCATTTTTTCAAAAATAGTAATGAAATGAAAAATATTACTGTAGAAAAATAAACAAAAAAAAAATACAATTACAACATAAAAAACTACAACTAATAAAAGTGTATGTGTGATAACAACACAATAGAAAAATTGATATACAACAGTGGAGAAATTGAGACTCGCAGTGCGTGTTTATTCATTAAATTTATAGAACTGAATCATACAAGGAAGATGTCAGCGCGAGCACATTTCACAAATATCGCACTAGTTCGTCTTCCATATCACCGACGTCCAAAGCACCTGATCAATCGGTTGCTACACTGAACTATTTTTTAAATAACAAATGAAAAACACCGTATAGGCGACCGTGAGTGGCTTAAAAATATCTCGGGCTCCTCCTACAGGCAGTCCTTAAGCTATGTCAGATGCCTTGAAACATCTGACACGAATATTAGCCACTTACACGAAAAATAAGCAAAGAAACATTGGGAAAAATATATTTAGTTGCTGCAGCTTGTCAAATATTATCCATATCCAAAAGAGGCGCTTTTTTTGTGAGATTGCTTGATATGGGACATTTTGATTGCGTAAAATACGCCGCGGAAGACGTGGGGTTAAACGCAGCAGTGCACGCGGTCATCATCATTTCGAGTAGGTGTCACGGTCAATCGACTATGCACACCCTGGTGTCAGAGTTCTTCGGAACCGCCTCTCAGCCTCTGACGTGGTTCCCTTAACGACTACCAGATGGCAGCCGGGACCACCGGCTTGACGTGCCTTCCGAAGCACGGAATCATCTTTATTATCAGACAATCAGGTGATTCAAGCCTGCAATGTCCTAACCAAACTGGAAACAACTAAACATAGTATGCTTCCGGTGGGAATCGAACCCACGACCCCCGGGTCAACAGGCAAACGCCTTAACCACTGGACCACGGAGGCTGTTTAATGGAAAAGAAAGGAGTGCACGCGGTATCAGCGACAGTAGGGGTGAAAAATTTACAGAACATGGTGAACGATACGAAAAATTAATATAATTAACGGCGAGCTCCGTGGCGTAATGGCTAATACGCCAGCCTGCAACGAGAGGGTCATCGGGCTCGATCCCTGGCCAGGTTAAGATGAAAAACTATATATTTCAGATTGACCTGGTTCTTGGATGTTTATCTATATAAGTATCCTTATCCTTACTAATATTATAAATGCGAAAGTGAGTTTGTTTGTTTGTTACGCTTTCACGCCGTAACTACTGAACCGATCATCATGAAATTTTGCATACAAGTTCTCTGGAGTACGGAGAAGGACATAGGCTACCTTTTATCCCGGGAAAAAGTACTATTCCCGAGGGATCGACATTGACGCGGGCGGAGCCGCGGGCGAAAGCTAGTCTATTATAAAATATAGTATCATTGAGTTAGTATACTACGACACAAGTTCCAACTTACTGTGGGGCAAGCCGAATTTGTGTGATATCATTATCATCAATACTAATAATAAATCTGTAAAGCGCCAATTAGACCATCCAGAATTCAGGATCCGGAATTCAGTCAACGGATAGTCAACGGACAGTTTAATCGCCGATCCGTTGTCAGGACAGAATGGCTTCCGACGTCCTTATCGGAAGCATAACGGAAGCGTAAAGTGAAACCATCCGGAATTCAGGATCGCCGCATGAGAGGGACGCCGCTATACGTTAGAAACGAAACGATAATATCTCCAATCGCGTCGCACGTATAGCGGCGTCCCTGTCACGCATTCAGGATGGCCAACGGATGGCTCTGTCAGGACGCGCAGTCTCCGTTCAGGACACGTTCTGGACGGTGTAATCAGGAGCTCTGACGACTGAATTTCTTGTCCTTATCGGATGCTAAATTCCGGATCCTAGATTCAGGATGGTATAATAGTCGCTTAAGAGTTAGTCATGGAGTAAGTTACTTTGTTCTTAGAAATATCGTGTTTATAATCTCTATACATGATACTAAGACTAAACTGAGGATTTCTAGATTATTTTCCGTATGTATGTATATATGTATGTTCTAAATGTACTTTGCTATAGGTAGATTAATTATAAGAATTGGTATGAAAGAACGGAGCCTACTGGTACAAGTATTATATTACTTAAAAGTAGGCTCCAACATCCTAACTAATATTATAAATGCGGAAGTGAGTTTCTTTGTTGGTTTGTTTGTTTGTTTGTTTGTTACCTTTTCACGCCGTAACTACAAAACCGATCATCATGAAATTTTGCATACCAGTTCTCTGGAGTACGGAGAAGGACATAGGCTACCTTTTATCCCGGGAAAAAGTACTATTCCCGACGGATCGACATTGACGCGGGCGGAGCCGCGGGCGAAAGCTAGTCTGTCTATAAATCATAACGATTTACCTAAATATTTTTTTTTTTTTTTTTATTTCGTTTATGTATGTGAAACTTGGTAGTCAACATTTAGTTTTTTAACGAACAGGACAGTCACAGGATAGGCTACTTAATTTTTTTTCTTTAGTTATGATAAGACGTGGCTCCCATCCAATAGTACGCGAACAGAGTCGCGGGCACAGCTAGTGTCCCTATATATTATTACTAGCTTTCGCCCGCGGCTCCGCCCGCGTCAATGTCGATCCCTTGGGAATAGTACTTTTTCCCGGGATAAAAGGTAGCCTATATCCTTCTCCGCACTCCAGAGAACTTGTATGCAAAATTTCATGATGATCGGTTCAGTAGTTACGGCGTGAAAGCGTAACAAACAAACAAACAAACAAACTCACTTTCGCATTTATAATATTAGTATTAGTATAGTAGTATAGTATAAGGAAGGATAAGGATTATTAAAACCGACCATAGACAATGATATTGCAATCAATTGCCCAAACTAAGGATGTTAACACCTTATACGCCGTGTCGGACAACGTTGATCGACCAACAATTGAGACACTATTATGTCTCCGATTCTGGCGTTCAAAGTGTATTGAAACAGATTAAAAATCTGATACAAACGTTGTTGAAACCGGCCAAGTGCGGGTCGGACTCGCGCAAAAGAGTTCCGTACCATTATGTATAATAAGGTTAAAATTATTAAACATACATACATAGTTCACGTTTTTTTCCCTTGCGGGGTAGACAGAGCCTATGTCTATAAGATCCCTATGTCTATGAGGCCACTTTTGGCATGTTGGTGGGCAGTAGGTGAAAAACGGAATCAAAATAGTGATGGGTTGCTAGCCTATTAACCTATTAACATAATTCCACGGAATTTTGCCCGTTCCCTCGTTCGGCTTTTACGATCTGCGCGAGAAGAGAAGCAGCTGGTACATTCTACGTTTTTTCTTTTCTCCCAGACCAGCATGGAAGAATTATTAAACATATTTTTATTAAGTAATTATGATGTAACTAGACATCGCTTTGTATCAATTTTCAATATTCTGAGTTCACAAGAAGTAACCTGTAGATTTTGATTCCCTAGCGAACGTCGAAAATTTGCGTCATAAACGGCTATATCTTTTGATTGCGTTGGCTTAGAAGTTTGATTTTTCACAGCTCTAGGGGACAGAAGACTTGAGTATTTGATATGCATTTTAGCTTGAAACCTCCACGCGTTCCTAGGAAAAGAGTCTTGACAGACAGACAGACAACAAAGTGCTCCTATAATAATAATAATAATAATAATAATAAGGCCGCAGGGCAGCTTGTGGCGAGCTGTTGGTGAGTAACGACACCACGGACCCGAGTGCTCCAGAGAGTCGGTCAGAGCCCTCGCCCCCGACGTGTCTTCATCGGTCGGGGTGGAAACCCAAGAGGGCTCGCAGGGCTCTCGACTCTGGCTTGCCTTAGTTGGCCGTCCAGAGAGGAGTCGTGAGAGCTGTTGCTCCAGGGGTGGAAGTGTTAAAGGGCATAACGCCGCGAGTAACTTCGGAGAAAGCGCAGCACACCTCTCGACACCCCTGAGTCGCCCGCACCGGTGTTGCCCCTTTTGCCGGCATTAATCGTTGGCTATTTTGAGGGGCCCATCTAGTGGGCGGCAAGCCACCACCTGCCAATTGTAGTCAGTTATCATGATTATGGCAGGTGCACGTCCCTTTGCAATAACCCAGCATAAGTCCACCCAACTCTCAATCCCATAAACCCATTAATTTCCTTTTTAAAATGCAATAGTTCCTCCTCCGGCCAAGACCTGTTCAAGGGCATATCACACATTGGTATTTCTAGGAACGGGTTCTGGCTAGAGACCAACATTACATCAACTTCTCCAAAGGGCCTCTTCGTGTTGGATCTATATCCCCACGCAAGCCTCTCAAAGAACCGGGGTAACACCCGTGAATTAAGAGAGATACAAATAATAATAAATTTATTTCAGATTACTTGATCCATAATAAATGTTAGTAATAATTGGCCTTAAATCTAAAGTTAGTAACACAAGACATAGATAACATACACAGCAAACAACACATAAAAAATAGCACCCACCGCTGCCAGCAAGATGTCTACACAACTGCATGCAGCCATATCCACCGAGCTAGCATCGGCGAGTCCCATCGATCTGCCAGCGCGCGCAGTATAGTGTTGGGGCTGTCGCGCATGCGCCTGAGGTGTGATGTGAAGCGCTTCGTCTGCGCATGATTGCGGCGAAGCCATCTATATGAGCCTCCGCAAACATGGCAGAGGCGCTGCAGAATCGCAGAATATTAGGGTTCCGTTATATTATTTTTGAGGTAGGGAACCCTAAGTACGAAAGAGACATGGTAAGTGCGACCTTGATGTTACGCACAAATCACGCGTGTATTAGCATAACAATATCATCCCCGCTATATTTGAGACATCGCTCATTTTGAACATCTCATAAGCGAGATGCTGCCGTTATGGAAGCGACGGAGCCCGTTTTCAGACACAAGTACCCATTTTCATTTTTTTTTTTCAACAAGTTTGTTGACAATATTTTTGTAGCGAAGCCTATTCTTACATACACAGTATCACGTCTTTTCCCTTGCGGGGTAGACAGAGTCTAGGTCTATAAGATAGCCACATTTTGCATGTTGGAGGGCGTGTAGATGGAAAAAGAAATCAAAATAGTGATACAACATAAAAGACTTGTAATATTCGGGTTAATTTACAGTCTTTGATAAATATATTGTAATGGACAAATTGTCTCACATAATAAAGCGGTTTCAATTCTATTAAAATGATTTCCTTATTAAATATCCAATACCAAACTATACACGAGTAGGTACATTGTGTATTCAAAACTTCCATTAAATTTTGGTGTTTGAACTACTTTAAGTTATTAAAATCTGAAACTAGTTTTAGTTACAACAAAAACACACAAACATTTCGAAACAAAACAATAATTTATTATTACTCGTTTATTTATATCTTTTCAAAAGATTTACAGCATAACATAAAAAGAATGCTACAAAAAGAATTCAATAACTATTTTACCATTTTCAAATCTTATCTGAAGAAGATGCGGTGCCATCTAGAATATATTTAATGTTTTAGATTGAACCGCAAATAGTGGAAATTTAGTGGTTAGCCACAAATCTAATTTAGATTTATGGAAATGAAAATGTGCAATCTAAGCAGCCCGACCAAAGGCATCAAAATCTTCAAAATGGGATTATCATTTTGAACACTAATGTTTGGTAAATATGAGAAAATTTAAAGGAAATGAAGTTAGTTTATTTTGGACTACACTTTAAACATAGTTTCGGTTAATTTTGTATATCGTGTAGATAAATAGTATAGTAACCTTTCTCTATTTAAGAGTTACTAAAAATAACTTTCAAATTTGATGAAACTTCAATGGAACAAGTATACCCTACCAAATATATTTTTTAAATTGTCATAAATGATAAAGATATGGCGTAACAGATACAAGAACATTCAGTCGAGTTAAGAACCTTCTTTTTTTAATTCGGCTGATAAATAATTGCAATTTGAAACTAGATTTAGTTACAACTAGAACACTCAAACACTCCAACGGAAACAACAACGGCATAGTTGCTGAGGGGCAAATGTACCATCATATTTTGAACTACTTTACTACGAACTACTTACCTTTGGCGGGACCAAGGCTGTCACCATTAGAAGACAATCGTTAAGCAACCGTAAATGTCCGTAGTCTGCTTGAATCTGACACCACTTTTGGACACAAAGCATTTATCTAACAAAAAAAATTATAAATTCCGTTTAAATTCAGATTTGTCGACTTTAAAGTATTTACTATGAAAATGTTATCGAAAAGGAAATTCCAGGGAGTGTTTTTATTATTCAACTAGCAACCCGGACCCCGGTTTCGCATGGGTGCAATGTACATATAAACCTTTCTCTTGAATCACTATTTATTTTAAAAAAACCGCATCAAAATCCGTTGCGTAGTTTTAAAGATCTAAGCATACATATGGACATACAGACAGCGGAAGGCAACTGTGTTTTATAGTATGCAATGACAAAAGTCGAGAAGTTATACAAAGGTTAAGATTAACCTGCAACTTCATTTCTCGGTTTAATTAAAATAAGACGACAATAATACCTAATTCAAAAATTCTAATTTCATTTATTTGCATTAATAATTGTTTGAAAATGCTTTATTCGGATTTTAATACCAGAAGAATATCAAACTTCACACGTGTACTGTTAACTTAAATATTCCATTGAAATTCATGTGTTCAACGACTTTAATTACTATGAAAATTTAATGGCTAAGGAAATTCCGTCGGCTTGTTTATTATTAAACACAAGTCGAGGAGTTAATCTCTTCCATGTGGGTCTTAGAGAAAAATAAAAACGTAGAATGTACCAGCTGTAGAATGTAGGCCGCAAATATAGGTATTTGATGTGTAGAAAATACCAAAATGCAATATATTCTTGGTACTATCGGATATCTAACTTGATATATTCGGTACCATAAATGAAAGCAAAGAATTTGGCCAGCCTGTCTGTCATCAGGATGATAGCTAGCAAAGTTTCTTTGTCAAGTGAGAGTCGTACATAATTTTTTGCCGTATATTGCGGTCTTAGGAATGCGTACGTGAGGTACTAATAGGAAGTGGTAAAATAATATTTATTTCAACACACGTACATCTCAACACGTATTCCTAACTCAGCGAACTTCCCCACTATTTTAATTGTATTTTCTTTAGTATATAAGATAGTGTAAAAAATAATAAAAATATTCTATTCCTTGTACCGGTCACAGTGGTTTGATTTACACACTCGCCATACCGTATTTATAAAAACGGCAAAAAATCATGTCTGTTGTATGGAATTTAATAGGGCACGAATGCAAAACTTGTCAATGAACATTCGTTTAGATGTCTATATCTATAACGACTACATGCATGTTATTTATTATATATAAAACTTCAACATATTTTCTTAAAACTGTCCAACCTGAAAACACGATTAATAACAAAAGCCTCGATACTTTTATTTTGCAAACATAGCCCCTTTATTTGATGTTTGTGGTCAGAACGGCGAAACCCTAAGGTCTTTAGAAATGATTTTTAGTTTCCTAGCTTAGCAATAACTAGTTCTAAAATCTGGCAAAGTTTTTTTACTCATTAACCTCGTACTTTTATTTTAAATAACAATTAAGTGATTTGGCGCTTACGCCCGTTAATTCTAGGACACCCGCTTGTGCCTACCCACTATCTTCTTCTCATTTTTTACGCGTTACGGTCATTAGATCTATCCTGCTTTCGCGCGGGGCGCGGGGTGCGAAATGGCTTCAGCCGGGTCGCATTGGTGCGCTCTTAAAGCGAATATACAACTTAATATTCTGTCAATATTTCAAGCGTCTACGTCTTAATAGGGTCCCCTTTTTACCCTTTGGGTACGGAACTTTAAATAAACACGTTTAGATATTTTTAGATTTAAGTCACTTTGTTACTGACAAAAAATGGATCTTGGTAATCTTATCATCATCATCATATCAGCAGCAAGAAGTCCACTGCTGGACCTAGGCCTCCCCCAATGATTTCCAGAATGACCGGTTGGAAGCGGCCTGCATCCAGCGCCTCTTTCTTCTGCCCCATCGGCCATCGGTTCTACGCGCTATGTGCCCCGCCCACTGCCACTTTAAAAAACTAATCCGCTGAGCTATGTTGGTGACTTTTGTTCTTCTACGGATCTCCTCATTTCTGATTCGGTCTCGTAGAGGAACACCTAACTGGTAATCTGAATAAATACAATTATTAAGAAAGTAGTAAACAGATAAATGAGTTGTGCTGTCTCGAACTATGAAAAGAAATGGTCCAGACATCCAGTCATAATATCTGGCCAATTATTCTGCGCCTTTTTTTCTTTCAATTGAGGAACCGAATAATGGAAGTTGGGAATCAAATAGTACTAAGAATGTATTGTAAAAATCTGTATTGGTTTGATTTAGCTATTTGTTTTATAAGGAATAACAGCAAATATTCGCGTACTGTGATGTTCAATCTGCTTCTTATTTGTTATTAGATTTGTAACATATGACAAACTCTTTTTTCGATAAGAAATGACGAAGCAAATAAAAAAAAAACATATATTTGTGGACCCCACTTAGAACCCCCAATTTTTATTTCTGACGGAATAGATTCACGCTAAGTCTCCCGGAGACCCTAGAGGGTCCACCTGGCAACTTTGGAAATCTCTGGTCGGTTTTGATACTAAGGCGTAGTATAGCCTTTTAACGCGCGGTATAAATACCTACTAAAATTAAAAAATATATATAAATAAATTAAATTTTAAATATATACGGACAAATCACACAGATTGAGCTAGCCCCAAAGTAAGTTCGAGACTTGTGTTATGGGATACTAACTCAACGATACTATATTTTATAACAAATACATATATATGTATTTGTTATACATGGCATCTCTTGTATAACAAATGTATTTGTTATATATTTGTTATACAAGATGGAAAATGATCTTTTTCAGATTGTCCTGGGACAATCTGAAAAAGATCATTTTCCATCTTGACCTGGCCGGGGATCGAACCCGGTCACTCCGTGTCGCAGGCTGGCGTGTTGACCGCTGCGCCACGGAGCTAGTCTATAAATCGCAAGTTCAATCTACTATTTTTTGACGTAATAACGTCTTATAAATCGACGAACGTTGGCTACACGCACGAAAAAGTGTCACGTTCCGCGTGCAGGCGATTAGCACGGTCGGCCTTGTGACGCATCTATCGGAAGCGTTTGGCTTGTGAAGCATCTATCTCTCTTCCACCATTATCACGTAAAATTACCGTCCATAAACCGACTATACAGCTCCCGTAGCATGGTACGCGCGACAACGTTTATCGACTATCGCCATCTTGTTTTCCGTAATATCAAAGAGCGAGATGTAGATAGTTTATCGCGCGATATAAACCGCGTCGGGGGCGCCGTGCTACAGGCCCAGACAACCATTTTTTTCAGGAAGTTGTTTAAGCAATGTAACAGAGGGCAATATTTTTTTTTTAACTTTTGTGCTTTACATACATAATTATGTATATAAACGGGACTTAGCACGAACCTTTTTATTATTTCTCAAAATTTCAACAGAGCAGACAAATTATCACCAGCATGGAATCCAGTGATTGCCAAAACAAAACCGCGTCGTCCGGAGTCGAACAAAAATTCGGACACTGTTAGTGTAGTGTTAGCTAATGCCTAAAGACAAAACTTTATGTGGGTAGTAAAATTATCAAAATTATGAAACTGCGTCCACCACCACAAAATGACACCGCAGTACTCCACTCTCGTTGCGACCACGATGGATGTAGCTCCATTGTAATGTCAACGGAAACAAATAATAAAAAAGTTCGTGCTAAGTCCCGTTTATATACATAATTATACATAGGGCAATGTTATAATTAACGTAAACATTAGTTCGAGTGATACCATAAAGGGCCTTTGACAGATCTTTCAGCTTACTCTCACTAATTATAAGTGAAGGATGACGGGAAAAAATAACGCCATTATCCGGGAGAAAATAATACATTTTAGATGTACGAGTATGTCGCGATGAGTTTTGCTATGAATGGTAAGCACCTATGCATGTAAATCAACCTTAGATATAGGCCACTTTTGGATTGGTGCTATCCTTACTACTGAATGTCGAGGTATGTCTGTATGTATAATTACTTTTTCAATTTCAATCAATAATCATTTATTTAGACAATAAAAAAGCAGTTAATTTTTGTTAGTAATACATTGCACTTATACCTATGTTAGTACCTGGAGCCTCATTATTAAATAATATTATTAATTTATATATATATACTTTCATTAATTTTCATTTTAATATTGACGCTGTGCGGAAGAAATTGGGACGTGCGCAGCGACCCAACGCATAAAAGGGCCATCCATGCGATCCCCAACAACACGCAGGAGAGTCTCCTGCGTTTCCTGAGGAGACTGTTGTCGCTGTCACGAGTCCGCCGCATCATCGATGCTGCTCGCTTGCGCATAGTAACATGAACTTTAAAAACTTTAATGCCATAATTTGGTTTATTTTGAACGTATATTTTTTTAATTGACATCCATTCAATACAATTTGACATTAAATTCAATTTTTAATGACAAAATGACAATGTTATCTTAGTTTACATATAAATGTATGTAGTTATAAATAATATGCTAAAATTGTAAAATTACGTCTGGAGAAAATACGCTGTGCAGTTTGTTGCCGCTTCTTTTGCACTCCGCTTTGGAAGCGGCTCTAAACTTAGCTTTAAGTAAAATAATGATAACAATATTTTGCTGTAAAATAAATGTTAACATTTACCAAATTATATGTGAAGTATCTTATGAAGTTAAAAGATATTTAAATTAACTTCGAAATTTACTAATTCAGTTCTTAAAAAAGTACTTACTACCCTGCTAAAAATATAGCCTATGTAATTATTAGTTAGAATAAAACCCTTCTAAGTATCATAACCACATACGTTCAAATCCGTTATGGCATTTTAAAGTTATGACAGAATAAGAAACCTCGCATACATATTTTGTCATATACTCAATATTTTTTTACAACAAAATATTGCTTCAGTATTTATCTAATATTTAAGAAGCTTATGTTCAAACACACTTGAAGCTAGAAACGAAATCATATGAGGAAAATCCGAAAATACTTGAACAAAGAATGTTCCATATCGCTGGCAATCCGCGCCGTATATCTGCGATCAATCAGACGCACAATAAAACGTTCAATGTCACCGATTCTGAAAACCCGAACCCGTGCTGCCAAAGAGTAAGTATGTAGATAAAACAGACATGCCGTTGCGTTTAGTTCTGTAGGTACACAGAAGTGCCCATAATGCATTCTTAGCGAGTGACGCCTGTCGCCCAATTAAGTTAGTCGAAACTCGCCTACCTAACTAGGCAGTCTTGCTATACCGTGTCGCATCCATAGTGAATTAAATGTAACCAAATTGTATTCGTATGTCTGTGAAATGAACAGCCTCCATGGTCCAGTAATTAAGGCGTTTGCCTGTTGACCCGGGGGTTGTGGGTTCGATTCCCACCTAAGAAGCATACTTTGTTTAGTTGTTCCAGTTTGGTTAGGACATTGCAGGCTTGAATCACTAGATTGTCTGATAATAAAGATGATTCCGTGCTTCGGAAGGCACGTTAAGCCGGTGGTCCCGGCTGCCATTTGGGAGTCGTTAAAAAAGGAACCACGTCAGAGGCCGAGAGGCGATTCCGAAGAACTCTGCCACCAGGGTGTGCATGGTCGATTGACCGTGACACCTACTCGAAATGATGATGATGTGACAATAAACGGAGTGAATATTAATTGTGGTTTTATATTGGAACTCAGATAAGTGTAGGTGACTACTAGATGCTTTAATAGGACTAGCCTACAGTTCTGTTTACAAAAGATTCATCATCATCATCATTTCGATGTGACAAACATTTTGCCTAGAAGACATCGTTTGCGAGTGTACAGTTGTCACTAAGTTTCACTCGTAATGACGACCAGTACCCGTAGCATCGCGCCCGCGACGCCATTTATATCGCGCGATATATACTATCCACATGTCGCTCTTTGTTATAACGGGAAACAAGATGGTGATAGTCGATAAACGTTGTCACGGGTGCCATTACAGGGCAGCACTCGAATCATATCAGCAGGAGGATGAAATTCAGTCATGAAAACTTATTTTGCCTTCGAGACATTGTATATGAGTGTACAATCGTCACTAATTTGTAACGGCTGGATGATGGAAAAACGAACTGGCACCTAAATAACATCTAGCAAAGTCATCCAGAACTCGAATTATGTTATTATTAGCATCAAATTCAGACATGAAAAATCATTTTGGCTTTTTCATGTCTGAATCATCATTATTCGTGTAGGTAACACGATCAATCGACCATGCACACCCTGGTGTCAGAGTTGTTCGGATCCACCTCTCGGCCTCTGACGTGGTTCCTTTAACGACTACCAGATAGCATCCGGGACCAACGGCTTAGCGTGCCTTCCGAAGCACGGAATCATCTTTATTATCAGACAATCAGGTGATTCAAACCTGCAATTTCCTAGCCAAACTGGAAACAACTAAACGAAGTATGCTTCCCGTGGGAATCAAACCGACGACCCCCGGGTCCACAGACAAACACCTTAACCACTGGACCACGGAGGCAGTTAGACAAAGGATTATAGTGCACAGTCAGGAACAGATATACTTGACCAGGCCAGGAACAGAGACATTTTCTCTTAAACTATAAATAATATTAACACTAAAATTTATATTAAGAAAGACTTCATTAAAATCCTTTTGTATATACATTTTCATATTATTATTATTTATAGTTTGAGCGAAAACTCAAGATATAGGTAGTGGGCCTGGTCAAGTATCTCTGTCCCTTCAGTCCTAAAGACATTACATTTATAAAATGAATAATATTAGTATTATTATATTATAAATTATTTATATTATATTACTAATATTATAAATGCGAAAGTGAGTTTGTTTGTTTGTTTGTTTATTTGTTTGTTTGTTTGTTTGTTTGTTTGTTTGTTTGTTTGTTTGTTTGTTTGTTTGTTTGTTTGTTTGTTTGTTTGTTTGTTTGTTTGTTTGTTTGTTTGTTTGTTTGTTACGCTTTCACGCCGTAACTACTGAACCGATCATCATGAAATTTTGCATACAAGTTCTTTGGAGTACGGAGAAGGACATAGGCTACTATTCTCGAGGGATCGACATTGACGCGGGCGGAGCCGCGGGCAAAAGCTAGTTAGATTATATATTCAGGTTGATGTTTATTTAATGGGTTTGTTTTTGACATAGGACGGCCAACGAGCAAGCGGGTCACCTGATGGTTGAAGCGATCACCGCCACCCATAGACAATTAATTATTTTTAGTTTTAGTAATCAGATTTAATTATTTTGAAATTTCTAATAACATATTCACTTCTTTCCCCAAAGGCATTAAACTTACCAAACGAAATAAATATTCTTCTATGACACAATCTTTGCACATACTCGTTTTTCCCCGAAGGAAAACCGGGCGTAACACTTGCATATCGGCCGCTGACAGTTTACAGGGAATCTGTTTGTAAATATTTGTTGGGTCTTCGGAACTTCCCTCAGTGCGGCTTCTTTTGAACCCTGATACATGTGTTGGAGATTTTAGGAAAACATTGATTTGTATTTCTGTCAAGAGTCTTGATTCTATCAGTCTTCATTACTGAGAAAGCGTGGACTACCCGCATATGTGCAGAAAATTACATGAATGAATGAATACATGAACCCGTTTTTATGTTTAATTGGCTGTTGAATCTTGGAATCCCTAATGGTTAGGTTACTAACGGACAAGTCAGCTAACACAAGCTAAACAAAGCTTATAAACATCTGTAAGACCTCTCCAACACGTCTGGCCAGCGTGGAGACTGGAGAGTGTAGGCCAAGTCCTCTGCTCTGGCAGTACGGTTAATTCTAATATGTTTGGTAGGGTTAGTATATTAAGATTATGTTGTCTGTCTATATCATCGAAGATGCTTCGGAACCCGAAGTCCGAGATCAGCCCGGAGACCCGGATAGACAGTTTGGTTTCGGTTTTATCGAAACCAAAGTATTAGTCCTGGACAATGGCCTTTCCCAAAGATACTTCGTTCCATAGGAGAATATCAGGCGGATTGATTGGCGAGTGCAGTATTTTTGACTTCTTGTGCATCCAACGCTGCTGCCCATTGAAACCCATTGGAGCCCATTAAAGCTGAGGAAGTATAGGAATTAATTGGATTTGGAAAAGGAATAAAGGCCTTTGGATACTACTCACTTGGATGAATGGGGAAAAGCAAGTAGCAGCTCTGGAGACCAATCGCGCGTACCAGATGCCATACCTGTGACCACCGGACAAGTTGAGAATGATCTTGGCCTACTTAAATAATTTAATCCGGTAAAGATTCGTACGCCAATATATTAAGTTTATACATATATTGGCGTACTAAATTAGTTCAATTATCACCTCCAATCAGCACACCGACATCAGCTAATAACAGTTAACGCCAGATTCGCTGATACCGGACACCGCAATCTAATGACAAAGACATTGTGTACAATAGACCTGGAGAATTATGTATATAGGTATTCTAGGGAATCATACATGGCTACGTTTATAGGCAGAAAAGAAAATCTGTGGAATCATATTATTGGTAATGCGGCAAGCAAAAAAGTCAGCAATGCTCTTGTGACTCTGGGTGATCCAGTTGTCTATGGACAGCGGTAATTTTTTGAATAAATAAAATAAATTTTATTTGATTTATTTAAAAACTTTATTATAAACAAGCCATTGGCGGACGCAAAGCCGTTTTTATCTACCAGTCTAAATGTAGAAGTAAATTCAAAAACATAAGCTAAACTTACAGAATCTGTAGTAAAATAAAATCATAATAAACTTGCATACCAAAACACATAAATATAAAATTAATACATACAACGTAATTTTTGAGCATTTTTTTTTTATGTATATCCGACGGCAAAAGAGCAAACGAGCCACCTGATGGAAAGTGGTTACCGTCACCCATGGACATCTGCAACACCAGAGGAGCTGCTGATGCGTTGCCGACTCTTAAAATACCTGTAAACACGCCTTTTGAAGGACCTCAAGTCATAGCACACAGGGAAAACCTCGGGAGGGAGTCCATTCCACAATCTCGCTGTACGAAGAGAAAAACGACGTGACGCTCTGACATTTTTGGAGACCCAAATGTCAAGGCTGTGGGGATAGACTTTACTCCTGTGGCGAGCGGTGCGGTGGTAAAAAGGTGACGGTGGCACCAATTCAAAAATTTTTTCACAACACTCCCCATAGTAAAGACGGTAAAATACACACAGAGAGCCAATGTCTCTCCGTAGACTGAGGGTGTCTAAATCGTCTGTGATTGTGGGATCGTCGATAATACGTATTAGCGTTGGATGGAATGAAAAGGAAGGAGTTGGTATTGAGGTGCACCAGACTAGATATGAGAGCAGTACTTCATGTGGGGCCGGACTTGAGCTTTGTATAACAAAAGTCTATGACCCGGAGTGAAGTACTGACTCGCTCTATTGAGCACCCCAAGTTTTTTAGAAGCCATTTTGGCTTTACCTTCCAGACGACTCCGGAAATAGACCTCCTTCGTAATATCGACGCCAAGGATCCCAATACTCTTAGAAATGGTAAGAGAGGTGTCCCGGAACTTAGGTGCCATGTTAAATGGGGTCTTCTTAGCGGAAAACACGCAGACTTGTGTCTTAGTAGGGTTGAATTAAACTAGGTTTAGTTTACCCCATTCAGAGACCTGCTCCAAGAAGACACAAGTCTCTTTCTGTTCTCTTCCACCTTTGTTTGAGGGATATTTGCACGACCTGCAATTTTAGGGTTCCATACCTCAAAAGGAATCAATTGGTAATAGGGAAGTGGATCAAATTTAACTTCCAAGATTTTATTACAAAAACATCAGGACAGGTGAAAATAAAAGCTTGTAGAAACAAAACAGAACACCAGTTGAAACACAATTTTGATCATGAATACCGTCCCCTCCATTGTAAAACATGTGAAATATTTACCACTATTTTCAGTGGAAGCGACCCGGAAAAATTGAAATGCTTACTTACTCCCGTTCGCCCTTCGGGAACCGCCTGAAAGGGACCGTGACGGGTGACAGCCCATCTCCCTGCGAATGTTTGTCGTTCTATTAGCGAAAAACATCTGTATGTGCGTATATCCATTCCCTTAGCCAATATTAGGGAAGTTCTCTTGTAATTAATATCTGGTAATATTATCCTTAACTTATGTTAATTATAATAAAGTAACATGAGTACAATACAATGTCCATTTAAATAAAGCGAAAATATTTTAAGCATTGGGTCAATTAAGTCAAATAAATGGTTTAGTAGTAAATTTCAAGAAATCGACACGCTAATTTTTATTTTTGTGTTTTCATACAAAATAATTATTTTTTTGCCATTCCTGAACCACCCGGATAGGAACGCGTGGAGGTATCAAGTTGAAATTTATATCAAATACTCAAGTTTACTGTCCCTTGGAGCTGTCAAACTCCAAGGGACAGTTATTTATTTATTTATTTATTTAAACTTCTAAGCTAACGCAGTGAAAAGATACATCTATTTATGCCGCAAATTTTCGACATTCGCAAAAGAATTAAAACCGGGTACTTCCCAGCACAGATAAAGCAAAACAAATTGCGAGAAGCATACATTTTTAGCTATATCATATCATCATCAGGTCCTTTTTAGTCTCCACTACAGGAGCACGACCCTCTCTGTACTACTAGGGCCATACTTGGCCAGAGCAGCCAGAGGACTTGGCCAACACTCTCCACGCTGGCCAGACGGGTTGGAGAGGTCTCTTAGATGTTTATAAGCTTTGTTTAGCTTGTATTTCCTAAGTCGCATTCTACGACATCCATGGGAAGACTTGGAGTGGTCCTATTCTACTCTGCCGGATACCACACGGCTAATATAATATCATATAATAAAAAAAAAATATTAATAATTTTAAGCTTATTACAGATAATGATACGGAACCCTTCGTGCGCGAATCCGACTCGCACTTGGCTGGATTTTTTGTGCTTGCCCTTTTGTAATTATAAACAGATAGACATTACAACAGGTGGAACTACATAAAACCTCATTGTTAACTATAATATTCTCAGTCTATTTTGGTTCAAAATCTATATTTTAGGTACAAATGAAGGAGATATTAATTTATCATAGCACAGTGCTCTTAGCGATACAATGAAAACCCTTGAGTTACCCTCGTTGGAACAGATTCAGCCCCTACCGCTTTCAAATGAATTATTTGGAGGTATCTATTGGGGTGGGAATGGAGGCAATTGTTTGGAAAATATTTAGAGTGGAAATAGTTTCGTTTCGATAATGTTTACTCCTTTATTATAACTCCCGACCAAGAAAGAGGGGGGTACTTATGGTGAAAAGAAAAAAACGTAGAATGTATCAGCTGCTTCTCTTATTTTTGTAATTATTGAAGTAGGCATTTGTCTCCCATCTCACCTGATGGTAAGTGACGATGAAGACGAGGATGTTACATACCTATTCAAGAGATACCCATTACCGCGCAGATCGTAAAAGCCAATTACGGGAATGGGCGGAAATCTGAGGAATCATGTTAGTAGGCGATGCGTCTAGCAAACCATCACTATTTTGATTCCGTTCTCCACTTAACGCCCAACATGCCTAACGTGGCTTTGTGGTCTTAGGCCAAAGTCTTTGCTACGTCTACCCTGTAAGGAAAAAAGACCGGATAGTATGTATGTATGTATGCATGTATCTTCTTCTTCCTCTTTATCCTTCTCCCACTATTATGTGGGGTCGGCACAGCATGTTAATCTCTTCCATTTTGCTCTGTCGCTAGTCAAACCCTCTGTACTCAATTTGCATACCTAAAACCCTCTTAGTCACATGATTCTCTTCCCTCCGCATAACGTGTCCAAACCACGTATGTATGCATGTATCTGTCCGTAAATATTTCGTATGGTCTTGGTGGGAGCCTGATTAGTGAGTCAATTATCTCTACAAAATGCCGAGTATCCATCTGCTGTGTCAATGGCGGGGCACCTACTAGAGCAGAGCCTCAGCCAGTCCGAGCCATCCACGTCCCCGTCGTCCACCCTGGGAAAGGCTACAGCCACGCCGCCGCGTGATCACCACCTAGTGCTGTAGTTGTCAAGGATGCAGAGCAAAGGGCGAGTGTTCTGCGCCCGAAAACAGAACCCTTTCACTAGGGAGGATACCTGAACCAAACCGAGTGCGTCTGCGAACTCTGAGGTGGCAGCCCCGCCAGCAGACTAGGACACAGTGGGCTAATCACTTGCTTGCCCGGAAACTACGATTCCTGAAACCAATACAGTTATAAACCGGACCGCTGGAGCAGCACTGTAGCAGTCCTCTGCCCCACCCAGGGGACATAGGAAAATAAGTCAAGTCAAGGTCGTAATGATGTTCATGGGACACCGTCTGGTGAGGTCATCATCATTTCTAGTAGGCGACACGTTCAATCGACCATGCACACCCTGGTGTCAGAGTTCTTCGGAACCACCTCTCGGCCTCTGGCCTGGTTCCTTTAAAGACTACCAGATGGCAGCCGGGACTAACGGCTTAACCTTCCGAAGCACGTAATGATCTTTATTATCAGACAATCAGGTGATTCAAGCCTGCAATGTCCTAACCAGACTGGAAACAACTAATACAAAGTATGGATCGATCCCACGATCCCCCGGTCAACAGGCAAACGCCTTAACCACTAGACCACGGAGGTAGTTACGTCTGGTGAAGTGACAGATAGACAGACAGAGAAGTGAAAGTAATAGGGTCTCGTATTTTCCCTTTGGGTGCGGAACCATTTAAAATACATTCTTGTAAGTCTTTCTGATTATTCCAAGGTCAGTATTACTGATTATTGCTTTTATTATAAAATCTTCAAGAGTCTTAGTAACATAAATGGAGAAGTTTGGAACACGTCATCATTGCAAACAATTTTTATGTACTCAACTAGGTACTGTTTGATAACCACATTATCACGATTGTGATGCTGCGAGCTCAAATTCAATACGTCTATAGAGCCTCATATCTCTACACGTTAGAAAGTGAAATTATTTCATTTCGTGATTTTCTTTTTATACCTATTGGAAAATTATTGGTGATTAGTGAGCTCGAAGAGGTAATATCTAGGTAAGATTCTATTTTTTCGAACTTTATTAAAATTTTCATTATCTATGTAAAACAAAGAAAGACTATGGAATAGTTATGTATATAAACGGGACTTAGCACGAACGAGACACGACGAGAGAGTCTCGTTGCGACCACGATGGATGTAACTCCATTAAAACGTCAACGGAAACAAATAATAAAAAAGGTTCGTGCTAAGTCCCGTTTATATACATAATTATGTGTTTAAAGCGCGAAAGTTATAGATGAACTTTTATAGTGGCGTTGTGCAGTTTTTGGGATGGGTAAAAAATGTTAAACTCTGATCGAAAATTCATAAGACAGGAAGAGTAATATCCCCCTTTCTTTTTACCCCGCGGCGAAAATGTATGTCTGCTCCTGCTGCAACGTTTTTTCACTCCTGCCGACACCCCCCGAGAGCAACCCATTGTTTTTTATTTTTTTCCCAAATTGGTTAACTAAATTTGGGGGGTAAAATGAAGGGTGACAATCAAATATTTTGAAAAATGATAATGTATATTTAATATATTTCATCATCATCAAGTCTTTTAGTCTCCACTGCAGGAGCATGACCCTCTCTGTACTACCCCAGCCATACTTGGCTAAAGCAGACAGAGGATTCGGCCTACACTCTCCTTGCTGGCCAGACGGGTTGGAGAGGTCTCATTGATGTTTATGAGCTTTGTATAGCTTGTATTTCCTAAGTCGCCTCTTACGACCTCCATGGGAAGACGAGGAGTGGTCCTATTCTACTCTGCCGGATACCACACAGCTTATTTAATATATTTATATAATGAAAACTAGTTCCTAGTTAATCGGCAGATTGTATTTTCTAAGTAATATTATTATTATTTCAGATACATAACACAATAAAAATGAAAAGCGTTGCAAAAACATATGAGGTACCGGTAAATGTTGATGGTTCAACCGACTCAAATGTTTTAACTCCAGGAGTTTACTATCCAGCCAATAGTAAGTCTTTTAATATACATACATATACTAATCACGTCTGTATCTCATGTGGGGTAATCAGAACCTGGAGTCACTGACTTCCATATATATATCTTTCTTCATTGAAGCAAAAATAAAAATTTTCGTACCTATTTGACTAATTTTCTGTGTTATATAAGAGCTATGCTGTTTAAGTTCAGGTCCTGGGCAGATATCTAGATACACTGACAGATATTATATGGCAATGTATACAGTTTATTTTAAATTTCCTGTCATTCTTGTTTACAGGATATCACAGCTACTCTTATAAAAAGTCAATAAGACAGAAACGCGAACGTGCTGTGCTCAAAAATGGAGAATTCAACATAGTCAAATTCACTAGACACAAAATTGGAATCTTGACCAACTGGTTCATGGATCTAGTCGAAGCTAGATGGAGATGGACCTTACTCAATTTCTTTGCTGCCTTTACGTGCGACTGGCTGTTCTTCGGATTTATTTACTGGCTCATAGCATTGATACATGGCGACTTAATACCAGAACATCTCCCGCCAAACCAAAACAACACAAAATGGACTCCGTGTATAGAAAACATCTACGGATTCACATCAACTTTTCTATTCAGCGTCGAGGTCCACACAACAGTGGCTTACGGAAAAAGGGCAATAACTTTAGAGTGCCCAGATGCTATTCTAGCGATGTGCATACAATGCATTTTCAGTTCTATATTCCAATCTTTTATGGTCGGAATTTTGTTTGCAAAGCTGACCAGACCGAAAGCAAGAACCCAGACTATATTGTTCAGCAAAAACGCGATTGTGAGTTTGCGGAACAAAAAACTGTGCATGATTTTTAGAGTGGGTGATATGAGGAAATCTAGAATACTGAATATTAAGGCTTCTATGTTTATATTAAGGTTGAATAAGAACTGTGAGGATATTGATGATATGGAACAGGTAGAGATGAAAGTTAAGTTAGATGGTTGTGAATCTAGCTTCTTTTTGTGGCCTATAGCCGTAGTTCATGTTATTGACGAATCAAGTCCTTTATATAATTTGTCTGCAGCAGATCTCTTTGGTGGTAAACTAGAGATTCTAGTAGTATTTGAAGGTTTGATAGAATCGACCGGACAACCAGTGCAAGCTAGGTCGAGCTATACTGAAGCTGATATTTTATGGGGATATAGGTTTGTGTCTATGGTCCAAGTTGATAATAAGAAGAATGAATTTTTCGTTGACTTTTCTAAGTTGAATGAAACTGAACAGGTTGATACTCCATTATGTTCAGTGAGGGAATATAAATTAGTTATGTCTTCTATAAATAGTCTTGTTTGTTCAGTTGATAATGGTGATATCATAAGATGACATTATTTGATTTTGTTAAGGTGAAAGAAAGGTTAGCTTCCACTAAAGGCTTTAAATATATTAAATTTAGTCTTCTTTTTTTTATTTATTGATTTGCATGAGGCAACAGTACATATAAATTATTACAGGCCCATAGATTACATACAGTATTATAATGTAGTATAACAGCACCTATAAATATAGTATAAAACATGAAACCAGTCTCATTGTAGGTATATTGAGTTATCAATTACGTTAATAAGGGAAGTCAAAAATATATGAGAAGCTCTGTAATTATACGCACATAGACATATGTATACGGGCATACATAATTATACTTATCATAATTTTTGGATAAATGCACTTACGTGAAACCTCAATGAAAATCAACACAAACAAATGACTTCAATTTATAGTATGTATATTGATGAATCATTATAATATAAGACATGTGGATAAAAATGGCAATAAATAGAGACATATATTAAACATTAACGACCCCTAGTTACTCTTACTAGAAATATGTTACACTAACTTGTACAATACGTAATCATTTGAAATGATGTTAATTGTACAATTTTGTAGTATAATATTGTATCGATTAGTATCGCACAGCTTTGACAGGAAGGTGGCTTTAAGACAACTGAATACTTTACATTGTATTTTATTCGACTTCTAGAAAAAGAAGAGGTTCCCGATCTGTTGGAATCTTTTGTTTTTATTTTTAACCGACTTCAAAAAATAAGGAAGAGGTTATTAATTCGGCTGTACTTTTATTAAATGTTTGTTACCTCAGAACTTCGTTATGTTTGAACCCATTTAATTTTTTTCATTTGAAAGGTATGCTTTTAACTTGATTTTATTTAAATTTAATCCCAATCGGTTTACTAGTTTCATTGAAGTCGGTTTTATTATATGAAAGATTGAGAATCGGATTTGAAATTATTGTATTTGATTGATAGGTAATACCTTTTATTAGTCTCTATTAATTTTAACAAATCGGTTGTGTAGTTTGTTTGAAGTCGGTTTTCTATCTGTAAGATTATTAAAGAAGTATATAAAAAAAAAAAAAAAAGTTAAATTGTGTTGAGATCATACTTTGTTTTCCAACTTTGTATTTTTGTAAAGAATTATTTTGAAACTCCGTCGATTCTTGCAAACAGATAAACAACGCAGTTCTAAGTAGTTTAATTACTTAATTTATTGTTTTTAATTAAACTAGAATCCAAGTGTTATCTAGTGTTATTGACTAAAAGTTGGAAGATATTTAAACTTGATAGAAGAGTCATATGATAAATAATACTTTACGAACGTACGAAGGCACGTTAAGCCGTTGATCCCGGCTGCCATTTGGTAGTCGTTAAAAGAACCACGTCAGAGGCCGAGAGGCGGTTCCGAAGAACTCTGACACCAGGGTGTGCATGGTCGATTGACCGTGTCACCTACTCGAAATGAATGATAAGTAGGGTAAAACGAGGAGTAACTGGCCACTTAAGCGTTTTTTCCACTTCAGATATGTTTTTGTCCTAATATTATTGATGTAGATATTTTTTTTAAAGTCACTCGATTAATTGTTTATTTTTATGTAATTTCTGGTGAAAAGAAAATAAATTCGAACAGCCTACGGTTTTTTATATTTTTTTAAGAAAAATAGATACTATTTTTGTATTAACTGGCCACAAAAAATCAATAACTGGCTAGGACTAAATTAGTAACTGGCCTCATAATTAAACATTATCTTTGGATATGAAATAGATACTAAAAACTTAATTTTAAGACATAATAATAATTAATATTAATCATCATACTATCTCATTTTCATATTATTAATTATTTGTAATACATTTGTACAGAAAAAAATATTTTGGACATCAGTAATCATTGGAACATAGTTTATGTAGATATTTCTAAAGTTAAGCTCTAAAAAATACTTATTATACTTATAAAAATGAATTTATAAAGAACGTAAAGTTCCTTAAATTGAGGTCTCGGTCTTACTCTAGATAGGGGTTTAAAAAAGCCGTGATTTTGAGCCGACTTGACTATACGGTTAACGATCTTTATTTTGTTTTTAACACAAATTTATAATCTAATATATATTATAATATATTATAATTTTTCTTTTGCTTTTCTTTCTTTGCGAAGTCTATTTCTGATCTCGTTTGACCTCTTCTTCTCAGTGTTTATTCAACTGTTTCGCTTTTTTAACATATTAATTAAAGGCAATTTTCATGATAACCATTTTTTTTTGTTGCTTTAATGATAAGGCTTCAAAAAAACTTTTTGGTTAGCATGAGAAAGCCTCATTTTTTTATTATTATTTATTTCTTTCAATAAGTAGTCAAAGAAAACTGCAAAGTTAAACTTCTGTAAAGTTCATTAATTGCATTCTCATGTTCATTGTCGTTTTCTTTTGATATTGCCCCACGATGATATAACTGCTCTGGTCTCAAATGTCAGAGTCTCAGAATCCAGTTGACTATTTCCTTCTTAAAATTGTTTTGCTACTTCTTCCTTATCTTTCCCAAAGTTCTTACTTCCTTCATCAAGAATCGTGTTGGTTTTTGTTTTTTCCAGTAAAATTACCTTATAAATTTCATATAGGTAAAAATTTAGTCTTAAATATTGATATTTTGTTCTTTTGTATGGCGCCTTACCTTTTTATTCTTTCGACTACAGAGACGCCTGTATAAGTAATCAATTGTGTAGCGTTATCAATAGTATACTGCTTTTTTTGACATGCTTTAACTTCATGTATCAAAGTTTCAAAGAAAAAAATCTCATTCAGTAACTGGCCGCCTTACTGGCCACCATGCCAGTTTCTGATAAATGATAATAAAAATACCTGATATTTTTTTATACGGTTTTATGTCTAATGCACAATGCAAATAAGAGTTGTTTTTAATCAAATTACGTCATTGACTATTTTATCAGTAACTGGCATAGGCGGCCAGAAACTGAAATCTTGCATTTATTTCTTTGAGTACTGGCCACCCCTTCTATCTCAGCTTTTAATGTATCTAAATTAGATTAAACATCAAATAACTGTCGCTTACTGCTTGAACTTCTATATTCTTACAACTCACACACTTATTTGCCATAATTAATCAGAAATATTTTTTTTTTTACCACAACCCTCCTTAACGTTTTAACAAGAATACACCTTACACGTCGAAAGACAAACGACAAGCGACAAAAAATTACCGCCAACTTTGGCGCTAGTGTCAATAATGGAAATTATTTGTACTAAAATGGCAGCTAGATAACTACGGAGTTCGAAATTAAATAAATAGATGGCGAATTGTTAACAAATCTCTTATTTTAACTGAAATAAGTATAGAGTGGCCAGTTATTGCAGGTGGCCAGTTACACCTCGTTTTACCCTAGCATGTTATATAAGTTGAAATATAAGTTGTCTTTGCCACTATAAAATGAGTGATAAAAAATATAATGTTCATGAAATGCGTTTTTTCCTACCTATTAAATAAGCTCTTTTTTCTATCGTCTACCTTTTGAATAGATCACGTTATAAGCGTATGTTTCGAGCATTTTTTTTTATAAATTTTATCCGTTCAAATAACACTCGTAATCTTGTTCCCAGTTGCAAAGTCATCAGAACTCTGAACATTTTGCTTTAAGTATTTTATCATACAAGTAAGTTTTTACATCCACAAGAAGGTTTAAGCACAATTTTAACTGACCGAATAACAATTAATGAACTACGAACATAATATAAGCTTTCACTAATTAAGTATGCTTCTTGAACCAATGACGCAAAGTTAATGGAGCCTTGACGATAAATATGGTAATTTAATAAAGTAATTTTAGCGAAGACGAAAGAAGTTATTTTTCAAAAGATTTAAAATTAAATGTACAGAAAATATACTTATAAATTTCAACATCCTTAAAACGCCATAAACTATCCCTTAAGCAATATACATGTATTATGGTACTTGGATAATCAGCGCGTACATTGACCCTACCCTATATGGACAAATTTTCCTATGGGAATAAGGTCGGAAACTCAAAAAAAATTCGACATTCCCATACAAACTGGCCGGGCGGCGGAACTCTTTTGTATGGAAATACCGAAATTTTTATTGAGTTCCCAGCATTTGTCCCATTGGAAAAGTTGTTGATTTTTATGGTCTGAGTCACCCCTTTAAGAGAACGTTAAGGGTACATTTACACGCTGTATATTAAACATCATTATGGTTCTGTTTATAATCATCTCGACCTTTGACCAAAATATATGTAAGTAATACTACCTTTCGAACCTATATATCTATAACCTATATATCTACCTATAGTATCGAACCAGTCAGAAACAGTACTTTCTACGGGACTTAACGTCGCGAACGACCATACGCGTTAATTCAGGTCAAAATTTAGTCAAAATTCGTTTTGCTGTTTTTACCTAACATCTTTCGTATCGCATTTATAATTTTAGTTGGATTAGAAGGATGTATCGTGTGGAAATAAACGGTCGATATATTATTGACAGGGGCGACTCAGCCCTACAATATCGGATAACTTGTCAACGTCCAAAGGCTGATTGTCACATCAATGTCTGTATATTTATGTCTCGTACAAAGACAAAGCGTCTTGATTGGTTGTATAGGCAATAGTTATTTAATAAAACATTGCTATTGATTTCTAAAAGGAATTTAAAATCGAAATACATTATTATAATAGTAAAAATCAGATAACTTAATGAATGGATACACTCAAACAATAAAATGAAAGTAATATACATTTTAATTAAATTTATATTAATTACATCTTATTCATAAACTAATTTTTTATTTATCAATGTCTTCATTTTATCTGTCATCTTTAGATATTTTGTTACCAGCTTTTCTGACACTTATATTATATAAGTGGATATATAAAATATAAAATGTATATAACAGTAACATTATATATGTATGTTCCAGTCATTGAAAGGTAGTTAGAGTTGCGCCGGCAGTCGCGGACGCAAGGTAATATCGCACGTGACCGAGTTACCTTAGATAGGCCGGGAGATCGTTGCAAACTTGCCTATGTCATAAAACATCGAAACTTTAGAGCAACAAAACATTGATCTGCTCATTGAAAGGCAATCACACGTAATCGAATTACCTTATTGAGGGCGGGAGACTGATTTAACTTGGCTATACATGGCCTGGTTGTATTCCGTGTGTATAAGTATAGTATGCGACCGAAGATCCATACATTTTGGCGAGCTCCATGGAGCAGTAACACGGCAGCGTGCGACACGAGGGTGCCTGGTTTCGATCCCCGGTCAAGTCAACATGGAAAATGATCTTTTTCAGATTGACCTGGGTCTTGGATGTTTATCTATATATGTATTTGAAAATATAGTATCATGGAGTTAGTATCCCATAACACAAGTCTCGAACTTACTTTGGGGCTATCTCAATCTGTGTGATTTGTCCGTATATATTAAAAATTTATTTATACCGCTGTTTCCTACTTCTGAAGACGCATACGTATATTGGCAGCTTAATAGATAAAGCCAAAAGTCCTTGCGGCATGACATTCGCTCTGGCTAAGCTGAAAATGGAAGACGGTAGCAGGGCGTTGACAAGGGCCGAGGTGCTGGGCAAGTTCCAGAGGTTTTATGTAAAGCTTTACACCTCAATAACCGAACCAATTGTTGAAAAACAAAGACATCCCGATCATAGTCCTGTTTGAGATAAGGATTACCATCAAACAGCTCAAAAAAACAAGGCGCTTGGCGAAGACGGAATCACAGCATTTTTGAAAATGTGAACTCGTCTTCGAGAGGTTTTTGTATGGAAAAATCGCTCGTTTACGAACGGCGTCATTTCAAAATAGCACTCCAGAAGCGACATCGGGTGACAGCGGGTGGAACAATACTGAGTCGAAATCTTTCAGAAGCTTTTGCTTAAGGGCATTTGGTCAGATGCATAATACAGGGATACCCCGATACCACTGTTCCACGTTGTGTACCATCATTTTCAAGTGAAAAATAAACAGTTAAATCCCAGAGTTTGTTGGTCTGCATTGAATCCTTACTAATATTATAAATGCGAAAGTGAGTTTGTTTGTTTGTTTGTTGCGCGTTCACGCCGTTACTACTAAACCGATCATCATGAAATTTTGCATAAAAATTCTCTAGAGTACAGAGAAGGACACAGGCTACCTTTTATCCCGGGAAAAAGTACCATTCCCGAGGGATCGACATTAACGCGGGCGAAGCCGCGGGCGAAAGCTAGTAAGTATATAAAATTTTTAGGATACGTAATTACTCTGTGGTTCGTGTGGTTTCGCTGCTTTTTACAACTAAAGAAGCCTGAGTCCCGATTTAACAATTGATTTGATTTATGTTTTCTATGTTGGCGAGTGAGAAAAGAAAAACACAAAAACTCTCAGGTGCTTCCGGCGACTATGGTCCTTAGATTTCCCAGGTTTTCCTACCGTGTATAGGATGAGGACATTATGTTTTATATTCAGGCTCAGCATTGAGAGTCAAAACTGAAAAGTAAAATGACTATAGAAGTATTTAACCAGACATGATATTGCATGAATTTATATACAGAGCTATATTACACGCCTAAAAGATATAAAACGGGTAAGATTGAAATAGACACAAATATTATTCGTTACGATACTATTTTATGGCTGTGAAAAATTCTATTCCTCAGGAACCGTATTTAGGGAAAAAATTAAATGTCACTCCGAACAACAAAGTTTTATAAAAGTCGTAGAGGTATATCCTTATCCTTACTAATATTATAAATGCGAAAGTGAGTTTGTTTGTTTGTTTGTTTGTTTGTTACGCTTTCACGCCGTAACTACTGAACCGATCATCATGAAATTTTGCATACAAGTTCTCTGGAGTTCCGAGAAGGACATAGGCTACTTTTTATCCCGGGAAAAAGTACTGTTCCCGAGGGATCACCATTGACTCGGGCGGAGCCGCGGGCGAAAGCTAGTTTTATATACATGAAGCTGGTTTTTTAGCATTTTGCTCTTTGTACACAAAAATGCGAGGCTAATGCGCGCGGTGATATGTGAGGTGCGACTCGTATTGATTTTTAACACATTTTCGTGGGTCACTTTTAAGTTTTAGCCAATTCAAGATGTAAATAAAAACAAGTGGATAGGTGCTTTTTATTTGCAGAAACTTGCGAGCTTGAAGTTAATCTTTTACACCAAATGAAACTAATATTTTAGCAGTTCGTTCTTGGTCTACGAGCTTTTATTGATAAAATGCGGGGCGAGTGTACGGTGTCAGATGTGAGATGCGCTTTGTGTGTTCAACGCAATTTGTGGGTAAGTTTTAAGTTAGGCAGTTTGGAAAGTAAATGAATACGTATGGATACTTTTTATTTGCATAAACACGCAGACAGGAGCTAGTCATATAACCAAATGAAACTAAAATCTCAGTAGCTTTGTTTATGTATGGTATGGCCAAAACATCACTGCTAATCATAGAGAGGGCACAGCGAGCCGTCCTTAAAGTCTCAACTTTCCGGCCTTTCCTTTATCCCACTGACCTTCTCTATAAATCCTGTAAGGTACTAACAGTTAGGCAATTATTTATATTAAACACAGTACTAAAACAACACGCCGCACTGCCATACAGCACTGAACTTACTAATAAAAGACGGAAAGATATTGTTTGCATTAATAATATAAAACATACCTTTTCTTCTAGATTTTTCTTATTCCTTGGTCCCCTTCTTTACAATAGGCTTAATAAAAAACTTGGTTTCTATCCTTGTTCTTTCGGTACGACGAAAAGAATACTGCAAGAAGCCCTTCTCAATATGTCGTATGAAGAAACAGAGTATTTATTAACAGTTTTATCATAAGTATTTTACTATATTTAAATTTAATTTTTAACTTTGTATACAATGTTATTTTTCTTTTGTAATTGTTTATTTTGGAAGTTTATGTCTAGCAATTAAAGCCTGAAACACAGGGTGTTTTCACCTTAGCTCAGGCAAAACTATGTTTACCTCTTTAATGTATGATTATATTGTAATGTTTTACCAACTAAGAAATTGAATAAAGATTATAGAAAGATAAAGCTTTGTTTATTCAACGCAATTTGTGGGTAAGTTTTAAGTTAGGCAGTTTGGAAAGTAAATGAATACGTATGGATACTTTTTATTTGCATAAACACGCAGGCAGGAGCTGGTCATATAACTACATAGAAGTATGAAGACGCATTTTTGTTTTAAATCTATGTTGGTCTACGAGCTTTTAATGATAAAATGCGAGGCGAGTGTACGGTGTAAGATGTGAGATGCGCTATGATAAAATTTAGATGTGAACTACAGGGTGCGATCAGTAAAACATTTTGTAGTTCACATCTAAATTTTATACATTAACAATTATTAATTTAATTTAAACCCATTGGGGTTTAAAATAAATGAATAATTGTTAATGTGCTTGATTTCAAAAAGAAGGGTTTTATTATATCAGCCAAATATTAAAATATTAATAAAAAGTATTAAAAAAAAATTGTCTGTAAAGTCGGTTAAGTACGGACGATAGTTTTACGTAATAACACTGGAAGAGAGAGAGCGCGATAGATAATAATAATAACGGAACGTGACATTTCTTTCTGCATGCAGCCAGCGTTAATCGATTTATAAGACGTTATCAGATCAAAAATATCTGTGACAATAAAATAACGTTTTTAGGATACGATAGGAACCCAAAGATTATCGTCATATAGAAGTCCAGAAACAACCAATGTATACTCAGTCCACATACCTAATTTCGAAGGTTTTCAAAAATTGTGAGTTGTCGTCCTTGGAGAAAATGCGCCGTGCAGTTCGTTGCCGCTTCTTCTGCACTCCGCTTTGGAAACGGCATTAAACTTAGCCATAAGTAAATTTTTGACGTCAACAATTGTTGAGAAGTGAAATATGACAATTAATAAGTGTTCAAAGAAACCTATATTGAATAAACGTTTTGAATTTGAATTTAGAAACCACAAGGTGTATCCACTTACACATTAAAAATCAAATCTGGTCACGTGCAATATTGCACCGCGTCTACCTGCCTGTAACGGCTTTTGAATGACCGCGTATCATCAAGGGGTTTCGTATAAATCCATTTTTATTTGTCTTACTAGCTTTCGCCCGCGGCTCCGCCCGCGTCTCTGTCGATCCCTAGGAAATAGTACTTTTACCCGGGATAATATAAGCCTATGTCCTTCCCGTACTCCAGAGTACTTGTATGCAAAATTTCATGATGATTGGTTCAGTAATTACGGCGTTAAAGCGTAACAAACAAACAAACAAACTCACTTTCGCATTTATAATATTAGTAAGGATTACAAAACGCTTTGGATATATTCTATGACTGTGCTGTGGAAGGTGGGAACGGTGAAGTTATCACCAATCTTCCACCATCCTGGCTGGGGCGACGTCTTTTCTAAGACTTTCTGCCATTGTAGCACTCCAAAATATATCCAAAACACAGATAATGTTTTCTCATATCTTCAGCTACGTGGGCGGCGGATCAATACCCGGATCAGCCACACGGTAGCTACTGTTATGGTGGCTGGTAACGGTAATAATCCACCTACACGCCTACCAACATGCTAAACGTGGGTCTTAAATCTCACACACCTAGGCTTTAGCGTCATATAGAAGTCCAGAAACCACAAGCTGTAGCTTACACATTAAAAATCAAATCTGGTCACGTGCAATATTGCACCGCGTCTACCTGCCTGTAACGGCTTTTGAATGACCGCGTATCATCAAGGTGTTCTGTATAAATCCATTTTTATTTGTCTTATTACAAAACGCTTTGGATATATGCTATGACTGTGTTGATTGTTGTCGAGGAAAAGCCAATTTTTTTTTATCGATTTAATAAATAAATAAATATATACGGACAAATCACATAGATTGAGCTAGCCCCAAAGTAAGTTCGAGACTTGTGTTATGGGATACTTATTCAACGATACTATATTTTTATAACAAATACATATATAGATACACATCCAAGACCAAGGCAAATCTGAAAAAGATAATTTTCCATCTTGACCTGGCCGGGGATCGAACCCGGTCACTCCGTGTCGCAGGCAGGAGTGTTGACCGCTGCGCCACGGAGCTAGTCAAATGAAGTGGTACTTGATTTTTTTTCATGTTTGTCAAGAGATCGTAGGGCCGTATTTTTATACAAGCGTAGCATTCCCTGATTTTTCGCCAGATAGTACCAGTCATTAGAGCAATGATTTTTTACAAAAAAAAAAAAAACATATCTTCTTCATCATTGAATTAGTTAAAGAGATATGAACCTTCAAAAACCTGAAAAATTGGTAAGTATTTCCGTTGTGTTCAAACATCAAGATAACAAATTCGACAAGATTATATTAGAAAAAGAAAACATAGAAATATAGTCATAGCTTATTTTAATTTTTTTATGAAAAAAGTAATGAAAAGGGTTCGGTTTTGGAGAAGAAATCAAGGGACTACGAAGCGTTAATTTTGTGTAATTTTCATAGGTATTTTCGGCCCGAGCTGCAGTTGTCGCTATCACGCTCTGCGAGGGTTGTTTGGGCAGATAGCGCGACAGCAATAGATTTTATAAATACCTATTTTTCAATTCTCTCGAGCGCAGTGTTTCCTCTTAACTTAAGATATGACCCCATGCATTATTCATTTAGAATATTTCATGATTCTCCATGGTAGTTTAAAGTCCTTTAGTGTGTGGCTGAGTTTCCATATCTGGCAAAAAGAAACAATATAAATATTATAGCAACATGCAAGCATTATTCTATTCATCATCATCATTTCGAGTAGGTGTCACGGTCAATCGACCATGCACACCCTGCCCCCGTAGCATGGCTACTATCTACAGCTCACGCCAAAGATAGATAAAAAAGCAGCCTACTTAAAATTTATCGAAGCCCACCAATTAAAACGTAGTATTTATCTCATACGATTCGTAGCACGCATGCAGTCTAGAAACATTATTCATATTTCAAACACGAAACTACAAATAAAAAATTAAAACCTCGTATGATTAAAGAAAACGAACGTATTAGACATAATTTATAAAATACCTAGTGATATTTACTTAAAAACTAAATATATTTGGGTTTATTTTTATTCAATATGGAAATATCGGAATGTAAATCGTGTTTAAGTTTTCGTTTCTCACGCAAGATGGCGTACTAGTATCGGGCTTTTATTTTCGTAAAAATCCATCATTTTTGTACTGTACATTAAAATATCATACTCATTATAGGTGTCTGACAGCTTGTAACTACGCAAAATAAAATATTTTGATTGGTTTATCACTTTAATGTTCGAAATACGTATGAAACATATTTTATCTAGGCTTTGCTAAACCCCGATAAATTTATGCGATTTCAAGGTACCAACCTCGATTTTGCCTGCATTTGTCTATCGCGAGCTGTCAAACCCATGCTCGCAAGACGCGCACCCCGCGACTTGTAACGTATTTATGAATGAAATTTGACATTATTTAACGCGTGTGCCATGCTCGCGGGGTTAAAAGACGCCAAACGCGATATTTTGTCTTTTATCAACGGAGACAGTGAGCCATGCTACGGGGGCTGGTGTCAGAGTTCTTCGGAACCGCCTCTCGGCCTCTGACCTGGTTCCTTTAACGTCTACCAGATGGCAGCCGGGACCACCGGCTTAACGTGCCTTCCGAAGCACGGAATCATTTTTATTATCAGACAATCAGGTGATTCAAGCCTGCAATGTCCTAACCAAACTGGAAGAACTAAACAAAGTAATCTTCCGGTGGGAATCGAACCCACGACCCCCGGGTCAACAGGCAAACGCCTTGACCACTGGACCACGGAGGCTGTTAAATTATTCTATTACAAACTCCTCTGGGAGAAAAGAAAAAAAACGTAGAATGAACCAATTGCTTCTCTTCCCGCACAGATCGTTAAAGCCAATCGAGGGAACAGACAAAAGTCTCAGGAATCATGTCAATAGGCGATGCTAGCATCCAATCACGTAAACAATGTGTGGAATAACTTAAATAAAGTGTCATGGTGTGTCTGTGGTGCAGATTTAGAGATTTACATAGCGGGTTGGTGGCCGCTCGCCTTACTGCATCATCTATTATCAAACCAGAGGATTCGTGGGAATTGTCGCCAGGGGAAGCCCCTGGCGAGTCAATTAAAAATAATGAATTAAGTCATCATTACGTTGATAACACGTTAAAAAAAATATGAAGGGAAGCAATAAAAGGCGTAGAACGTTAAATGCCGTAAAAAAATATGAAAATAAAAATGTACATACTATTATTGTTTTTGTGTATTATACTCATTTATTCCCAGTATTACGTCTATCATTATTTCCTCACATTTATTGAGAAAAGCACTATACATGCCTCGCCGGGAATCAGCTTGCCGGAGTCGTAGTTATTGCCAATGCCTTGCTGACGCTCGGCCTTGAAAACTCTACTCGTCCGGCAATCCCTTACCCAGCCTCTGCAGTAATGTACTATTACTGATATTTCTTCTTAATAAAAAGTTTTTTTTTGTTGTGAAAATTGCATTTATGTAACAAACTTTTATTGTAAACGAATCTGCACTGTAAAGTGCTTTCCATGACAAATAAAATGAGCCCAAACACGATTCGTGTATCTTGTTTAGTTTATTAAGAGGTCTTATGGCCACCCTCCAACTCCTTTATCAGCGCTAAGATCCTATAATATTGTATTGTCATCCGACCGTTGACCGCTGCGCCACGGAGCTCCGTGGCGCAGCGGTCAACACACCAGCCTGCGACACGGAGTGACCGGGTTCGATCCCCGGCCAGATCAAGATGGAAAATGATCTTTTTCAGATTAGCCTGGGTCTTGGATGTGTATCTATATATGTATTTGTTACAAAATATTGTATCGTTGAGTTAGTATCGCATAACATAAGTCTCGAACTTACTTTGGGGCTAGCTCAATCTGTGTTATTTGTCCGTATATATTTATTTATTTACACATGCATGCGAAATTTCAGCTCAATCGGTAACCGGTAAGTGGATTAACTTGCAAGATTTTATTTCAGACAAACATCATGACAGGTGAAACTAAATAAAAGATTGTAAAAAGCGTGCCTGATAAAGCACTTTCAGCGCGCGAATGAAATAACCAGGCATCATAAAATACTACCTACCAGTTTTTGAATTTTTCCAGTCAGTGACTATAAAAATATGAGTCAACTTTTTGGTTCACAGAAGTTTTCTGAACAATATTTGTGTTCGGCATTAAAAATAATTTAGTATCTTGTGAATAAAAATGTTAAATATTTACCTTGTTTTCAAAAACCGTTCTTAATTTTTTTTTATATATATGAGTTAAAAAATCTTTTATTGCCTTTCAGTTTACTACCAGCAAAAGCTTAAAATACGGAAACATTGTCACTGACTCATGAATAAAATTTCTCAACAATTTTCGATGCTGAAATTTCCGAACTGTCAAAAACTGCACAATCAACCTTTGATAGTTATGAGGCAGTTGTTGTTTTTACTGATTATTACTTGTTTACTTATTAATGAAGTTGTAATGTAGGTGTACCTTAAGTATGGCTATAAATGGCTTTTTATTTTTTTACTAGGTATAAAGATATAGTCGTACTCATACAAAATCAATCTAAGATAACAACATCGTGGTCTTTTTATTTGTCATCATCATCATCTTTATTTCAGCCGTAAGAAATTCACTGCTCGACAAAGGCCTCTCCCAAGGAGCCTTCGTTCCATGGGAGAATATTGCCAAACTCGCCACGATTGGCAGGCGCGTTGGCGAGTGCAGTTTATTCGGCTTCTTGTACAGCAGCGACGGAAGCACAATTGTGCTTCCGTCGCTGCTGTCCATTGGACGTATTGTTATGAGGCGAAGAAAAGCTTTTGTCATGAAACGAGGGGATACCTGATTTTTATCGAGGTCCGGTGTTGCCCTATTTGAAATAAATAATTTAAAGAAAATAAAGAAAGCCGTTGTCTAAGCTGTACTTTGCGTTTTTGCCAAACGTGCCGTTTTTGGATCACCCTTAAAACGAACAAAAGTAGCAATTCCATAAACTTAATATTCTTTGAATGTTTATTTACCTCTATGAGTAGTTCACAAAATAGTTTGGAGAGTTATAAAGGGCATCTCAATTTCCCTTCATTTTTTATTTTCGTTTATTGGTAAACAAACAGCGTTACAATTTATATAATATACTAGCTGTTGCCCGCGACTTCGTCCGCGGCAATTTCTGTTATTATGATTAATAGCTGTTGCCCGCGGCTCCGCCCGCGTTAATGTCGTTCCCTTGGGAACAGTAAAAATGATAAAAATTCCATACAAACCCCTTTGCTTTTTCCCCTTAAGGGGGAATTTAATACATTTCACCTGCATAGATCTTTAGCCCTTAAGGAGGGGATTTTTCCCATTTCACCTACACAGATATTTTCTTAATGGTAATGGAGAACTTCTTATTGTCATATTTCTAAGTAATTAAAAAAAATCCATACAAACTTTACCCTACCTATTCTACCCCTTCAAGGGGAAATTTCGACCATTTTAACTACACAGATCTTTTCAATTGTAATGTAAACATATATACTTATTTTTAAACTTCTATGTCCAGAAATGAGAAAATTTCCATACAAACCATCCCCCCCCCCCTTTATCCCATAAGGGGGAAATTTTGTACATTTCACCTACACAGATCTTTTTTAATTGTAACCTAGAACGTATATACTTATTTTCATACCTCTAAGTCTAGAAATGGAAAAATTCCATACAAACTTTACCCCCTATTTACCCCTTCAAGGGAGAATGTTGTCCGGTTCACCTAAACAGATCTTTTTTAATTTTAATTGAGAACTTGCGTACCTACTTTCAAACTTCTAAGTCCAGAAATGAGAAAATTCCATAAAACTGCAACCCCTTTGATTTTCTAAAAATCCTTTCTTAGTGCTCATTTACATCATAAAAAGAATCCCTGTGCCAAATTTCTGCGCACAGTAGTTTCGGCTGTGCGTTGATATATAAGTCAGGTTTGCCTTTGGCCCGCGGCTCCGCCCGCGTAAGTGTCGATTTCTCAGGAACGGTAGAATTACCCGGAATACATTAGTTTATGACTTTCAATGAAACACCTTAATATTGAATTTCAATTGAATAACTTCAAAAACCGAAAGTGTCATACCTACTAACTTTGCATCCCCGTTATATCCCCTTAAGTGATGATTTTTGAGAAAAATATTTTACTCGTGTTTCATGCTTTTTAGTAAAGAACCTTCATGCTGAATTTCATTCGACTAACTTCAAAAATGGCAAAGTTTCATGCTTACTTTGCACCCCTATTTTACCCCCTTAAGGGATGATTTTTGAGTAAAATATTTTACTCGTGTTTTATACCTTTCAGTAAAGAACCTTCATGCTGAATTTCATTCGAATAACTTCAAAAACAACAAAGTTTCATACTAACTTTGCAACCCGTTTTTCCCCCTAAGGAGATGAATTTCCAAAAATCCTTTCTTAGTGCTCACCTACGTTATAAAAGGAACCCCTGTGCAAAATTTCAAGTTCCTAACCCTTATAGTTTAGGCCCTGCGTTGATATGTCAGTCAGTCAGTCAGCTTCTCCTTTTTTTTTAGTATGGATTACTATGGATAGTATGGATAGCTATAATGCTGTCGTATAATGATGATGAATTGACTTTGGATTTTAATTTTCTTATGTCACTTATTATTTTATTTTATTTTTTTTGCTATATGTTCGCAGGCAAACTCATGCCTTGAGTTTATTCAAATGACGATAACTTTTTTTTTAATGAAACGATTTTGTAGAAACAAACTTTAAATGTTAAACTGAGTTAAAACAAAGCAATTGGTGAAAGTTTGAAGTAAATCGGTTCAGTATTTTCGGAGATAATCGTGATCATACATACAGACAGACAGACAGACAGACAGACAGACAGACAAGAAATTCCAAAAAAAATTTTTTTGCTTTCTATTATTCTTTTTAAGTATCCCTCTATCCATTTCAGTCAAAAATTCTAAATGTACAGACAAAATATTTTTACTGTTTTATTATATGTATAGATAGGATATACAAGTACACAATTAAGGCCAAAAAATGTTTACACAGTTAATAATAAAAAATATAAAAGTTGTGTTTTGATTGTAATAACAGATTATATCAGACTAATTATAATGAACTTTAAAGAAAGGGGATAACATCATTGTTGTTTTTATACATTTTTCCGAATTCGATTTTAAGTTGATGTTTAGATAAGTAAAATATATCTAATTTATAATAAATTTTGTTGTAACTATTTGACATTCGACACAGTACAGAGTTTTGAGAGTAGTTAGTGTTGTATTGTAATTTATTTGAAATGGTCACCTCTCGTCACGGAGTTTGTACTACGATGTGACAGCACTAGACCGCGAATAATCGACGTAAACAACGTACAATTGAAATTAAAATAATTAGCAAACATTGTAGGAGTGACTGAGACCACGAATCTGAATAACTTTCATTATGGGACCAATTTCGAAATTGCAAAAAAAAAAACAGCTGTTCCATAGATTTTTGGCAACTAGATATTCCACTTTTGTATGAAAGAGCAGATAATTTTGTCACGATATCGAAGTTGGTCCCAGATTGAAAATTGTTCAGATTCGTTAAGATTCAAGCCTGCAATGTCCTATCCAAACTAGCAACAACTAAACAAAGTATGTATTTCGTGGGAATTGAACCCACGACCCCCGAGTATACAGGCATATATAGCCTCGATAGCGGTAGGGTTAGCAATCTGACGTCAGTAATAGTCATATCACACGATAACAAGAAGCGTTAGGCATCACAAAGCCTTGCCTTAAAATTCCATAAGAAACCCAAATAAATATTTTACGTCTCTATCCCGGGTCTCCGCTGTCTAATCTCACATGTAAATAGAACCGCTGACGTTGGTGTGCGTTACGCTGGCGGGTACATTTACATCAGAATATTTCATTATTACTATTCAAGTTCTTGGCGAAAATTTCGGCAAACTGCATGGTTTCTATTTTGGACTGATTTGCAAATTGTGTCTAGTGCACTATATAATGTAAAATTGGTTTAATTTGGTATTATAAATAAACTGTCATGGTCTGTAGCTGTAGTGATTTACTTGGCGGGCTGGTGGTTGTCTACCTTTTTGCGTCATCTGTGATCAAGCCAGTGGATTTGTGGGAATTGTCACCAGGGGCTCTCAATGGCAATCGGCATGAACTACACCATCATTTCGTTAGAAAAAGCGCGAGAAAACTCATATAAACTTGATACTGGCTAAATACGTCATGCGGTAAGCCAGAAATAAAAAAAAAACAATACTTTAATAAATTTTTTGATTTAGTGGCGAGTTGTTTCACTAGGACTTCTCTCTTTACACGTGAGAATAGTACATGTCGGCATTTTTCAATTTTTTTTTCACATAAATCTCTATTTGTCCCATTGACGATCTCGGGACAAACAACTTTGGTGATTCAAGTGAATTGATCAAGTGTATTTTCATCGCGCGTGCCACGCCCCCTTGCCATTTCTAATGTCTTTGTTGTTCTGTGGCAGAACCTGCCAGCCAGCGTCACGCACATAGCTGACATTGAGCGCGCGGGGGACATACAAATGGATTTCATATACAATAGTGTGCTGCAAATATGCCGAGGTGATTTGGGATTTGTTTGCTAAGGGGATGTTTTGACTCGCACTATGCGGGTTGAATAGATTTCACGCTATACACGCAGCTTTCCGATCAGAAAATTGAATGCTGGTATGGAACATCTTACTTCTAACCAGAAGAAAATATACACCAGCTTTTAGTAACAATATTGACTGTCTCTTTCGTCCAGTGGTTAAGGCGTTTGCCTGTAGACCCGGGAGTCGTAGGATCTATTCCCACGAAAAGTATACTTTGTTTAGTTCTTTTCAGTTTAATTAGGACATTGCAGGCTTGATTCACCTGATTGTCTGATAATAAAGATGATTCCGTTTTTCGGAAGGCATGTTAAGCTGTCATCTGGCAGTCGGTAAAGGAACCACGTCAGAGGCCGAGAAGCAGTTCCGAAGAAATATGACACCAGGGTGTGCAGTGCATGGTCGATTGACCGTGTCACCTATTCGAAATGATGATGATGAGTAACAATATTTTTGCTTAAAATAAAAGTAAAGGCCGTACCTGAATTTTTTTTGAGATCCAGTGCTGTTTTCAGTTTAAATTGAGAATGTGAAGCCAAAAGTGGCCGTTTTTAGCTCAAATTCTAAGAAAAGCTTCACGTTGTCAGACCTGTGTTTTATTTAGGCGAGCTCCGTGGCACAGTGTTTAACAAGCCAGCTTGCGACAGGAGAGTTCCCGGGTTCGATCTGCGGCCAGTCATGCAACGATATTTTTCCGATTGACCTGTGTCTTGGATTAAGTATCTATTATAAAATATAATATCGATGGGTGATTAGAATACTAATGGTGGGGCTAGCTCAGTTTGTGTGATATATCCCTGTAAATTTATTTTATAAAATAGTTATCTTATAGTAGGCTTATCTAGGGCCTCGCAATACAAAATTTTAAATTATGTATATCTCCATACAAATAATTTATTTCAAATCTAGACCCCGAAAGAATCAGGTACTGCCTTAACGTTCATCGAAGTATTCTTTAAATAAATTATATTTGAATTGAAAGTTGCTGCTCCACTCCACGTTTATTGTAAAGGCGATGGATGTAGTGAATTAATATGTCATTAAATGTAAGTTTGTATAAGTTATAAACGTATTTAATACAACGTCCACGTAAAAAATTTTAGTTGGAAATATAAAGTGCAATTTCATATTAATGGCATCGAAAATATTGACAGATTTTAATTAATCAGATAAAGAAAATATTTCCATGTTTATACAAGCTTTATGAACGTTTTAATTGTAAATTAAACATTTGTTGTTTATTATATAGAAGGTCGACCGACCCGCCAACTCGCACTGGAGCGCACTGGAGTGGCGACCCGCCAACTCGCACTGGAGCGCACTGGAGTGGCGACCCGCCAACTCGCACTGGAGCGCACTGGAGTGGCGACCCGCCAACTCGCACTGGAGCGCACTGGAGTGGCGACCCGCCAACTCGCACTGGAGCGCACTGGAGTGGCGACCCACCAACTCGCACTGGACCAGCGCGGTGGGTTAAATGTCCAAATCAAAAATCAAAATGTCTTTATTGTGGAAACAGGTATTAAGATCTTAAATTATAATAAATAATAGTTTCACTGTTACCTGTATGGACATACAATTTTATATAAGTGGTTATAGTTAATTATTGAACAAATTTAGTAATTAGGTATAATGTCAAAATCTATTCTGTCAAATTATCTTCTGAGTATTCTTTTACATTCTAATAGCATTAAGCAGTCAAAGGTAATTTTAATTTCATTTTACATGTCACAATGTCTAATGTTTTAAAACTATCAGGTAATTTGTTATAAATAATAAGAGCTATTCCAATCACACTTTTGCGTATCTTGGCAGTATTGTATCCTCCAGTCGTCAGTTTCTGTCTATATTGTGTTCTTATGCGATCTGGTCTTGTTCTAATTGCAGTCCATTTAGTAAACAAATGTAGATTTGCCTTAACAAATATACATATTTCCATTATATAAATGCAAGGAAGAGTCAGAAGCCTAAGAGACTTAAAAAAGGGCACACAACTTTCTCAAGATTTTAAGCCACATATCCCCTTTCTATGATTTCTACACGGTTGATGTGGGTGTCAAGTCGGCCAAACTCAAGTAGGATTGAGCCGGACATGTGTGCCGAATGACATCCGATCGATGGGCCCAGAAGGTCACTCTATGGTTCCCTAATGGACGTAGGCGGAGGGGTAGACCGCGAACGAGATGGCGGGACGACATCCAAAAGTTCTTGGTGAACTGGCAGCAGGCTGCGTTAGATAGAGATCAATGGAAAAAGGAAGGGGAGGCTTTTGCCCAGCAGAGTGGGACACAATAACAGGCTAAATAAAAAAATATATATAGAAAATCTGGGGTGTCACCTTCAAGTGTTTGGCCGGTGGTGGGAAGCGCGCCCGGCTTCCAGAGCTCTACTTGCTGCCCATCCATTCGAATAATAAAGTAGTGTCTCAATACCTTCATGCTTCGTAAAAACATGTACGAAATTCATCCGCAAAATGCTTCGTCAGAAATACTCAATCTAAAAGACTGCCCCGCATCGTCCCTGGACCAAAAGTACCCATTATACTGGCAGCATTTCCCCTTTTAATCGCTATGGAAAGCCTCTGAACCAAATACGATACGGAGCGACTGTCGTTGGTTCGTTCAGCAACACGACGACCCAACTCTTTGACTAAGGCCCTTCCTAAATCTAACCCCAGCTTAAAAATGGTTCCAGTGGGCAGCAGCGCCGGAAACACAATACTAGTATTGTGTTTCTGCGTAAATGTAAGACACTGCGCTCGCTTGCCAAACGTAGTGAGTATGGCAATAACCTCACATAGATTGAAAAACCCTTTGAAGAAGCCTTTGTCCGGCAGTGGACTTCTTACGGCTGAAATGATGATTATGATGACAGTGTGATGTGAGTTAGACAGAGCCCAGGCTCATAAGTAGCTACCGGAATTCAAAATATATAAATGTTGCTGGTAATCAAAGTCACTCAAAGAGCTAATGGAGAGGACTATGCTCGGTGTTTCTTTGCGGGATCGAATCAAAAACGAGGAGATCCGTAGAAGAAATAAGGTCACCGTTATAGCTCAACGGATTAGTTCTTTGAAGTGGCAGAGGGCGGGGCACACAGCGCGAAGAACCGATGGGACAGAAAGGTGCTCGAATGGCGACCATGTACCGGCAAGCTCAGCGTTCGACACCCACCGACCAGGTGGTCGGACAACCTGACCAAGGTCGCGGGAAGACGCTAGATGCAGGCCGCTTCCAACCGGTCATATTAGAAATCCTTGGGGGAAGCCTATGACTTCTTGTGGCTGAGATGATGATGATGATGAAGTGATGCTGGCCGCATCGACTATCGACTTATTTTAAACTTTCGCGCATTCACTTAATCGGATTTAACGATTTTCGTGCCTAATAATACTTAATAAAAAGAAAAAAAAAGAGTTCTGTCTATTCGAATACGCAGAATATCTAAGTTTAGGCTAAGCTATTCTAAAGTCCTTAACAATAATATTATTGGTAATTTAGGTTGTGATGCAGGCGCGTTACCGGCATAATTAATTTTTGTAAGTAACAGAAATAGGCAAGCTCGTCCGGGAAAGTACCACACTCTCACAGAACATCAACGTTTGAATAGAAGCTTTACCGTTCCTATGCTTCGTTAGGAGAGCGAGAGAGCCGGAGGCCCATCCTTTCCCCATATCCTCCCCCATGTCCTTCCCCCAACTCCTTGAAAAGCTGGCAAAGCTCCTATTACCCAGGGTGTTGCAGTTGTCCATGGGCAGCGCTGATCGCTTACCATCAGGTGACTCGCTTACTCGTTTGCCGTCCTATACCATAAAAAAAAACAACGGGTTGTTCTCCAGGAGTACCGGCAGAAGTAAAAAATCATCTTTGCGGCGGTCTCAGGTCAAGTGTCCGTCTTAAGAATATTCGATCAATTCAAGACGCGAATTTAAAACTTTTTACCCATCCCAAAAAGTGCGCATCTAAAGAAGTTTTCACTTAAAAATAATAACAAATATTAGACTACGAAACAAATTAGTAATAGAATATTAGATAAGTTATAGAAACAAATTAGTTATAGAAATAGAATAAGCAACCTTTCAATAGAATAGAGAATAATGCAATATTACATTTGAGTACAAAGCCAATTGAAATTAAAGCTGATTAAATTACCTTCTGTTTTGTCTCATTCGTCGATCAATCAATATTAATCTAAAACCAATTGTATACAAACAAAAGCAAAAATTGGATAAGCTATCAGAACCACAAGACAAAGATTTTGAACTTTAATATGTGAATTTGATTTGATTGTGAACTTGATTGTGAACTTTATAATATCATGTATATTATCATATATATGATATTAACTTTTATATATACGGACAAATCACACAGTATGAGCTAGCCCCAAAGTAAGTTCGAGACTTGTGTTATGGGATAGTAACTCAACGATACTATATTATATAACAAATACATATATAGATGCACATCCGAGACCCAAGCCAATCTGAAAAAGATCATTTTCTATCTTGACCTGGCCGGGGATCGAACCAGGGCACTCTCGTGTCGCAGGCTAGCGTGTTGACCGTTGTGCCACGGAGCTAGCCAATTTGATGTTATGCCTAAATACTATAAGTCATTATGCCTAGAGTAACATTATGCAAAAACAAATAGATATTAAAGATAATTATGCCAATAGAAACTGTAAAAAACACTACAATAATTATGGCAAAAAATTAATAATGCCATATGCCTTAAATTTTACTCTTCAAAGAAAGTGTCAAGCATATTAAACCCGTTTAAAATAATGTCACTTTAATCAACTTTTAATAGCAATGGAAACTATTGTCAACATGTGTTTGAATTAAATTGAATATCATATCAGCCGCAAGAAGTCCACTGCTGGACATAGGCCTCCCCCAAGAATTTCCAATAGAACCGATTGGAAGCGGCCTGCATCCAGCGTCTTCCTGCGACCTTAGTCAGGTCATCCGACCATCTGGTCGGTGGATGTCTGACGCTGCGTTTGCCGATACGTGGTCGCCATTCAAGAACCCTTCTGCCCCATCGGCCACCGGTTCTACGCGCTATGTTAATAAATTAAATTGAATAGAATTCAATTAATTTATTGCATTTCATATTGCACGAATTGTATACGAAAAAGCAAAAGAAAGTCCAAAAATCTACCAATAAATCAACTCAAGTTGCGTAGTCTGAAATTAAACTATAATATTGTATCAAACCGAACTGCCGAACGAAAAATTTACGATATTTCGTACTTGTTCGTAAGTAGCTTTTGATATTTTCGCCGCAGAACTACCAACATAAAATAACTTTAGGAAACTTTAAGTTGGTAGCGTCAAGTGCGAGTATGTACCAAGTGTGGAAGCGGTCCAAGTGGTAAACGATTTTCCAAAATAGCACTTTTTTTTGCGTACATAAAAATAATTACATCTTTATCTGTAAAGTCCACAGCTGGACAAAGGCCTCTCCCAAGTATTTTTCGTTCCATGGAAGGATATTGCCATCCTCACTACGCTTGGCAGGCGGGTTGGCTAGCGCAGTTTCTTTGGCTTCTTATAATTCCGACGCTACTGCCCATTAAAAGCATTATTAGGTGGCAAAAAAATCATGCCTGTTGTATGGGATCCCTTTAATATTAATCGGTTACCGGTTTATATTATTATTCGGTTTATTATATTTCAATCGGTTACCTGTTACCGTTATCAATATCGAGCAAAAAGATCACGTTTGTTGTATGGGGGAGCCCCTTAAATATTTATTTTATTCTATATTGTATTTATTGTTATAGTGGCAGCAGAAATACATCGATAAAGCCTGGTGACAGACAGACAGACGGACAGACGCACAGCGGAGCGATAGTAATAGGGTCCCGTTTTTACCCTTTGGGTACGGAACCCTAAAAACGAAACCCTTATAGAATCACTTTATTGTCCATCTGTCTGTCTGTGCGTCTGATAGAGGTGAAAGGATGGGTCTTTGGCTCTCTCACTCACCGATCGAAGGACAGAAGTGGTAAAGCTTCTACTCAAACGTCGATTTTCTCTGAGAGTATGGTACTTCCATTAATAAACAAAGTAATGATTTATGCCGGTAGCGTGGCGATATTTTTAATTCCTTTAATAATATAACTTGTACCACACGCAACATGTCTCAGCTCGTCTTGTTATCGCGACCAACGTAATGCTGTTTTGGACGAAAACCGCTAATTTCTGCTTAAAACTTCGCTCCCGTTAGTGTTTCTGAATTTCCTTCCGGCGTAATTGTGTCAAGTTGTGACTGGGTTCAGGAATAAACGAAATTAAAATAAGAATACATGTTTGTTTTGAACTAGCTTTTCAAGCTTTTATCATGTGTGTTTCCCAATTTTACCCCACCCCTTTATGGGCAATTTGGGTTCCAAAACTAGAGACATTGGTGAAAAAGTTCTTTTATAAAGTCACCAATTTTTATACGGTTTGAAAATGCTCCACAGAAATACCTTTAGTTTTATGACGTCACACGCTATCATCTGGTTTGCGTAACGCGAGAATACATTAACGGCACGAATACACATTGCAATGGCTACATAATAAAAGTTGCTATAAAGTACAGTTTTATACGGTAAAATTAAGTAAATATACAGTAAATTTTAAATTGGACTTGCCCACTCAACACCTCATACAGTTTGATTTTGAATTACCTGGCAACACTTCAATGTTGAAATTAGAATCCCTAATGGAATATACATCCGCAAGAAAAAAAAGCTAATTTATGAAAAATAACAAACTTCCCATAAAAAATTGATCAGCTGATCGGTGAATTAGTGCGGGAGGCTCAATTCTTTTCAACATTTTTGGATGAAAAAATTTGAGCCTTTTTACCTTTTTTTCTTGCAGTTCTATATTCTTTTAGGAATGCCGATTCAAACACCAAAACACTGTCAAGTAATTAAAAATCATTTGTATATCAATAATTTAATGAACAATGAGTAAACTTTGAAACAAGTTTTATATGCTCTCACCATCATTCTAATACCGTTCATATTGTGTGAAATTGTAACTGGGTTCATAAATTCAGTATGAAAAAAGAAAGCTGCATTTTTTGAATTTCATTCATTTTCATAGGTTTGCTAATACAATGGTTTTTGAAAATGTCGTCTTAAATTTATTAAAACAAGATTTTCCAATATGATATAAGATAAGCAGACCTTGGATCTTGTTCAATGGTTAGAGTCCCGATAGAGTTCGATAGTCGCACAACAATCATAAGACATACATACGTAGTATCACGTCTTATTCCCTTGCGGGGTAGAAACAGTAGGTCTATATGACCAGGATCTTTGTAAATTGTTAAAATTAAATAGATTATTTGAAATTTAAAAAAAAAACCTAAAGGCCACATTTAGCATGTTGGTGGGCATTAGGTGGAAAACGGAATCAAAATAGTGATGGATTGCTAGCTGCATCGACTTTTAACATGATTCATCAGATTTTACCCATTCCCTCGGTCGGCTTTTAGGATCTGCGGAGAAAGAGAAGAGTACCCCCATACTCCTGCAGAAATGGTGGAGGATAGGAAATATTATTATTATTATTTATAATTTATTATTATTATTTATAATTTAGGGCATTCTACGCGAAGCCGCAGGGTGAGCACAAACGAGGATGAAGCCCGACCTATCGACCCAAAGGCAACGCGCGAGTCCCTCAGAAGAAATATTATTATTCCACTTTGCTAGTACACTACACATGAAAGAGACTCTTCTTCAGTCATAAAAATATTAATTATATTCACACATAACGCATATAACCATTGGCCAATGGGACAAAAAGGTTCTCAAATAGAGACCATAGCGACCATGGGCCTCCGTCCAGTGGTTAAGGCGTTTGCCTGTAGACTCGGGGGTCACGGGTTCGATTCCCACGGAAAGCGTACTTTTTTAGTTGTTTCCAGTTTGGTTAGATCATTGCAGGCATGCATCACCTGATTGTCTGATAATAAATATGATTAATTAAACGAAAAACACGTTAAGCTGTTGGTCCCGGCTGCCATCTAGTAGTCATTAAAGGACCCACGTTAGAGTCGAGAGGCGGTTCCGAAGAACTCTGACACCAGAATGTGCATGGTCGATTGAATGTGTCACCTACACGAAATGAATGAATAAATGAATGAAGCGAACATGTACTGGCAAGCGCAGCGTCAGACATTCACCGATCAGATAGTCTGACGACCTGAATAAACTTGCAGGAAGACGCTGAATAAAGGCCGTTTTCAACCGGTTATTCTGGAAATCCCTGGTGGAGGCCTATGTTCAGCAGTAGAGTTGTTGCGGCTGATATGATGATCATATTCAATGCTGGGAACCACGAACTAAACTCCGCTTGCTGAATGCAATATATTTTATTGTAATTTCAATTAAATAAAACTGGTCAAGTGCGAGTCGCACACCTAAAAATTGCAGTGTAATAATATAACTGAGAGATTTCACATGCCACACCGTAAAGCAATATTGTTCTGTTTAAACAAATTGACAAAATGTGGGCGAAATACACAACGGAACGCGGTCTCAACGAAATTCCGTACGAAATATGGGCGTTTCTTCACTAAGCGACAGCGGCGGCGGCATCGATACAGGCAGCGACAGTGGCAGCGACAGCGGCAACGGCAACGGCAGCGACAGTGACAGTGGCAGTGACAGCGGCAGCGAGAGCAGCAGCAACAGAGGCAGCGACAGCGACAGCAGCAGCAACAGCGGTAGCAAGAGCGGCAGCGACAGCGATAGCAACTGCAGCAGCCAAACATTAGAGAGAGGTATAAGGACAAAACTCTATTTTAACTACTTATGAAATAGCTTTAATAAGCGAATGTTAAAATTTATGAAAAAGGGGGATGCGTTTGGGTTAAACACATAAGTTGGTCAGTCATCAACGGTTGGCCTTGACGACCACTCGCCCTGAAATGGCTGAAACTTGTCAAAGACCCGACTAAAATACATGAGTGAATCTATTGTTTAAATATTCAATTATTAATAATTTATAAGAAAAGATTGTCATAAATCAGTGTTTAACGTGATACCGTCTTATAAATCAAAAGTGTCACGTTCCGTGTGCAAGTGAGAGCCCGGAACAAGCGATAGAGAGGCACGATCGGATCGTGACGCATCTATCTATCTGCCACCATTATCACGTAATTATCGTCCGTAAACCGAATTTACAACCCAATGTTTTTTCTTTGCTCATCATCATCATCATTTCGAGTAGGTGTCACGGTCAATCGACCATGCACACCTTGGTGTCAGAGTTCTTCGGAACCGCCTCTCGGCCTCTGACGTGGTTCCTTTAACGACTACCAGATGGCAGCCGTGACCACCGGCTTAACGTGCCTTCCGAAGCACGGAATCATCTTTATTATCAGACAATCAGGTGATTCAAGCCTGCAATATCCTAACCAAACTGGAAACAACTTAACAAAGTATGCTTCCGGTGGGAATCGAACCCACGACCCCCGGGTCAACAGGCAAACGCCTTAAACACTGGATCACGGAGGCTGTTAAATATACTAATATTTCGTGCGTCAGCCAATGAAGAAACGCCCTATTTCCGCAGAGCGTTCCAGAAATCTGAATGTGACCGCGTGTGAAATTAACGTTATACGTTTGCACTAATTCGCTTTTAAATTTAATTTAAACGACTTTAGTTGTAGTTATTCAATTACGTTTCCAATGTTTGTTAACATGTGTTGCACGGGGAATTTGAATAATTAAATTGTTTCTGTGGAGTACTGTCACGCTGGGCTAAAAATTTAGGTAGAATGTTGTTATTCTGTTATTTGTTCTATTTAGGTGATGTCAAAAGGTCATAATAATATGTTCATAATTTTGACATAATTAGTTTTATTTTTTTATTTTTGTTATTAGCTGTTAAGTAAGGCCTCCCATCTTTCTCTCCATTCTTCTCTATCTATGGTCTTTTTCTTCTAGAGTCTGTCGAATGTTCGTATGCCATTCGACCACCTTGTCCTCGGTCTTCCTTTTTTTTTCTATAGCTATCTGTTGGAACCCAGTTAGTTGAGATGTGAGCCCATCTTTCAGAGAGCATACGGCAAACGTGACCCACCCAACCCCACTTTAGTTTTGCTGCCTTCAACACCACATCTGTTACCTTAGTAATAGAGCGCATGGTAGTGTTTCTTACCCGATCAGACAGTTTAATATCCAAGATACTACGCTCCATAGCTCTCTGGCAAACCTTCAACTTGAATCTTTTTTCTTTAGTAAGTGACCAAGTTTGGGCACCGTAGGGACGGACATATTTTTTTTTTTATGTTTTAGGGCGGCAAACGAGCAAGCGAGTCCCCTGATGGTAAGCGATCAACGCTGCCCATGGACAACTGCAACACCAGAGTGTGACAGGAGCAATGCCAGCCTTTTAAGGAGTTGGGGGGAGGACATTGGGAGTAGGGAAAAATGGGGGACATGGGAGAAGGGGGAGAAGGATGGGCCTCCGGCTCTTCTTCTACTAAAGCTTCTTCTCAAACGTCGCACGCAAAAATGCTCTACCACAACAAAATAAGTAAATTAATAAATAAATAAAATAAATATATACGGACAAATCACACAGATTGAGCTAGCCCCAAAGTAAGTTCGAGACTTGTGTTATGGGATACTAACTCAACGATACTATATTTTATAACAAATACATATATAAATACACATCCAAGACCCAGGCCAATCTGAAAAATATCATTTTCCATCTTGACCTGGCCGGGGATCGAACCCGGTCACTCCGTGTCGCAGGCTGGCGTGTTGACCGCTGCGCCACGGAGCTAGTCAAACAAAGACAAACGGAGCTAGTCAAAAACAGACAAAATTAATGGTAATGCATATAAAAAAGGTCCGGTGTGTCATCCTCAACAGCCTGTCCGGTGGTTACAGGTATGTATTCGGGTATGCGAGCTGCTACTTGCTTTTCCTTTTCATTCGAGTGAGTAATATCCCAATGCCGTCATTTTCTCTCCAAATCCAACCAGTTCCTATCCTTCCTCAGCTTAGAAATGCCTTCGATGTGCAGCAGCGTCGGAAGCACAAGGAGCCAAAGAAACTGCACTCGCCAACCCGCTTGCCAAGAATGGTGTGTATGGCTATATCTTATTTTTTTTTCTTTATTAATGTACACCAACAGTATTTACATGTTACACTTAAAAACACACTCTTATTACTTTGTTCTAATGTATACACAAATAACAGGTATACACAACATTATTAATACAATTACAATTACAAATACAATTATTAATACAAGGCTAAGTATCCCTTATCCTCATAGAACGAAAAATCCTTAGGCCTCTCCCAAGGATTTTTCATACTTATACACGGTGAAATTTTGATCGTTCTAGACCCTCAAAGGGATGGTTCAGCCCGTTAATATAAACAACTTTTCCTTTGGCAGCAATGCTGGGAACTAAAAATTTTTTTGACGTTCCCGTACAAATTGACCGGGGGCCGAATATTTTTGTATGGAACTGCCCTTTTTTTGAGTTATGTTTTATAACGTTGAAAAGTCTTGTTAAATCTCACCTTTGGAAATAAATTATAAAAATCATGATAGACAAGTAAAATTTGCGTCTTTTTAGAAACTTCAGTTACCACTGTCTTCGAAACTTAAGTGAATAGAACTGAAAAAATATAATTAACATAACAATGAAAATATATTGTAATTTATGAGATACTCACTTTTTGTATTTTTGATGTATTCAGAACAAAAAGTGAGTATCTCATAAATTACAATATATTTTAATACATCAGATAAAAAATGTAAGTGAATCAAAAAATTTATGTACAAAAGGGAAATCTCAGATTCTATTAAAGACGTTTCTATATCAACACGTCTGTCAGATTTACAAATTAAAAAGAAAACATTTTCAAATGTTTCTAAAGATATGTCATAATCTCGGCGAAATAGCTGCGTCAAGCGCGACGTGACGTCACATCTATAAAACATAGAGTGTGCAGGCGGATATCCACTCTAAGCGTTACGCGTGTTATTTTCAACTCCGCCTAGGGAACTCCCAATGAGGGCTGTCGCGTGTGAATTTTCTGCTAGAGGCGTAACATAAATGCATTATCTGTGAAAATTTCAACTGTCTAATGCTGCCTGGTGACAGATGGATAGACTGACCGAGAGACGGACAGCGGAGCCATATTAATAGGGTCTCATTTTAACCCTTTGGGGTACGGAACCCTAAAACAAATTTATTATAGTTCACATAGGTACATAAAAAAAAGGATTAAAATAATAAAACTAAAGAGTTTAGGTGTGTACTTCAACAGATGAGAGCTCAGTGTTACGCTGGACACAGAACATTGACATCGATTTATCCAAATTCACGGTTAAGTTGCTCATCAATTTTAATGTCGCAATAGGTAATGTCCATTTTTAGATAGAGCGATATCTACAAGACTAATTCCGGGCGCAACAATGGCCTCCGCAGTGCAGTTCGTAATACGATACCGAGAAGGTTTAGTTATGAATCGCAGCAAGGTAGCTTTCACTTAATTTTCATAGGTCTTGTATGGGGTTCTGTAGCTAAAACTATCATGTCTTAAAAAATAGCTGGCTTCAAGCCTCAAGCTAGGATTACTTTGGTTTGGTTAAGACTGGTTTTGCTGCCGCAAGAGGTGACAGCAGAAAATCAGAGTGTATAATTGGTCAAGTGAGAACATTTTGTCAACTGGTCTAGCGTTTTTTCACCGCTCCTAAAATTGTTTAATAGTCAAGTGGTGCAAAATGATCTGCGCACTAAAATGTAAAGAGCACTTTATGTGACACGTTCGCTCATTTGTACCCTCTTATTAATCACAAACTAATTAGAGATGCGTATCATTCATGCAGATCGTTCGTAAAAAGCAAACTGTGCCGTCACACGGAATTTTAAAGGGACATATCTTTATCATTATTTGTTTAAATGACAAAACGAAATCTATGCGTCCAATATTTTTTGATTATATAATTGACGGACTTCTTATATTTTCAGTTTAAGATTAAACTCTATCTATATGTAGTTCCGCGTTCTCTTTATTTTACAACTCAACACTTGAATTAGCGACGTGCGATGTTGTACGTGACTGTACCTGCTGGCGTGACAAACACAGACAATGTTTTTAATTTCAAATTACTTTTTAAATCTTTTTCTTTTTATCTTTTTGAAATGATTACTCGTGACTCGAAAAGACGGTGGACGTGATTAAACATGATGACCTGCGAAACGTGAGTAAGATTTAAATCAAATCACATAATATGGTTTTATCACGTTTATTACTTTTTCATTACAACTAATGTTTCAAAAACTTCACAGTTTTCAGGTTCGGAGGCAGACAAAGTTGACTATTATATTATAAATTATCTTATATCTTTAAACGAGCAATTCTTGTATATTTATATATGTATATAAATTTATTTATATGATCTCGGAAACCAGCGGGTTAAGACAATTATCACCTAAACACCACTACCTATATTACAATAAATAGTTATAACCGAGCATAGCTCGGTCGCCCAGGTACTGTTTAAAAAATAAGCTTAATACTTAATATTTAAAACAAAGTTGAATTTTATTGAACACTTATGTATAGCTTAACATTTAACTGGTGACATGGTTTTTTTGTAACGTAACTGGTGACGAGCGGCCTGAGAGACCGCTGCCGTATTTGGTCAATAACATGAAAACTGTGTTTGTTTGCATACCACAGTTGTTTAAAAATGTTAAATGGAATATTAAGTAATAAAATTAAAGAATGTACTATTCTATAAAAATAATTTTTAATTAGGAACTTTCCATCAAAATGTCTGTAGTCTCTAAAATTAAAAAACTAGACTTAAGATAAGCAATTAGTAATAAAACAAATAAAATTAACAACTTTTAACAAAAATACTGTTTTTCCTTAAAGTTATCATACAAAACAACTAAAAAAAAATTAAAGCTCTAATCAGAAGTCTATAATCACAAACTTGACAATGGGTAAACTTTGGTTATTTTTATTGGCAGTTGAGGCATAACTGATTCGCACACTGCAAGCTGTTTTCCACACGAATGCCATTAGTAATTTGATTTTCGTTTTAGTTTAGGAGGACAACTGGTACACGTTTTCCGTGTTATTGTCCTATTTTCGGGGTTTTGTGGTTCAGGTGGCAAATCAAGACCCAAAACACGCGCGAATCCGCAAATTATCAAATTTATTCATTTGATAATTATCGGATGCCAAAAGAATCTTTATACCAGTGTTTGGCACTACATTCTATGCACCCGACTCCCTACGCTTCTTTTTTGGAGGTCCGGACTTATTCATTGCAAATAAATGCTGAAAAAAGCAAAAATTACAATACAGAATATTACTTCAAAAAGTTACGTAAGTGGTGACATACGGTCTGAGAGGCCGCTACCAAACTTTACATACATATAACTTACCAATTTGGGCCCGTCCGACGCAGCTATCCCCTTCTACAGCGTGGACGCAACTAAAATCAAAGGTACTGAGGCGCACCAACGATGTACATGCGGGGAAGGGGGTGAAATGACAATTCACCGACGACGCTCGGCCTGTGAGACCGCTTGTCACCAGTTAAAGGTTAAGAACGGATGAACCGATTTTTATAATCTTACATTTTTTGCCTTTTTTTTCCACGTATAGGGGAATGGCTATTAAATATATGAAATATTGACGAAAAAAAAAAATGAGCAGAACTAAGTTCGCCGGGACAGAGTTTATATATTTCTTATAACATACTCGTAATATACAAATGTTATTTGAATGTACCGGAAAACATGAAATCTGTAAAGTCTTTGAATGAGTTGGTGTACTCTGACTTCTTTTCACGCTTCAACCATTGAAGCAATTTGGATGAAATTTGCTATGGAGGTAGTTTGAGGCCCAGAGAAGGACATAGGGTTTCATTCCGGTAATTCTAATGTTTAAACTGTATTAAGTGACTTAATTTAAATGTTTAACAATTATAAAGATAACATTAGAAAACAATACATGACGAGTTGGATTATTACACGTACTACTTTTTATGACATAGGGCGGCAAACGAGCAAGCGGGTCACCTGATGGTAAGCGATCACCGCTGCCCATAGACTACTGCAACACCTAGGGTGTGTTAAGAGCGTTGCTGACCTTTAAAGAAATCATAGACTCGTTTGACTTGGCCCAACATGTACCACCACATGGATATTCTCCAATTTCAGCTAGTGGAAGCATTGGATTTGCACATGCATCACACATCATTTGAGTACAAAGTTCTAAAGTAAAAAAGACATTGTAGGAAATATACAATATGTGTAAATTGCATATAGTTAAGGCTACCTTTACATTCACCACACGAACTAACACGAATACTAAACTGCCAAGATAACGACATTACAATAACTACAAGACTACGTTACAAGATGGCGATGAACGATTCCGAAACGCGCAAACAAAGTTTCACAGATCTCGAATATAAATAAAACCTCCGACGCAACATTGTTGGAGCCGTACGGTTCCCTGCACGCATCACACATTACCCAGCAAGTAGCTCTTCCTTTTGTGGCGGTCGAGCATACCACTTCGCTTTTACTACACAGCCTAGGAAGGTTGGCGTAAGGCATAAAACAACGGGTTGCACTCCGGAGGTGCCGGCAGAAGTGAAAATTCCGCGCGGTAGAAAGAGATGGGGATATTACTTCCTCTCCTACGTCGCGCCGGCGGTCTCAGGTTACGTGTCCGTCTTACGAATTTTCGACCAAGTTACGTGTCCTGACGATAGTTTAACCTTTTTTACCCATCCCAAAAAGTGCACAACGAAGTTTTCACTTCAATAATTGTCATAAAAAATTCCAAATTATGCTATAGCAGGAATAGTACATAATTGTTAACTATTGCTATAGCTAAAGCGCCAATTAGACCATCCAGAATTCAGGATCCGGAATTCAGTCAACGGATAGTCAACGGACAGTTTAATCGCATTCAGGACGGTCGATCCGTTGTCAGGACAGAATGGCTTCCGACGTCCTTATCGGAAGCATAACGGAAGCGTAAAGTGAAACCATCCGGAATTCAGGATCGCCGCATGAGAGAGACGCCGCTATACGTTAGAAACGAAACGATAATATCTCCAATCGTGTCGCACGTATAGCGGCGTCCCTGTCACGCATTCAGGATGGCCAACGGATGGCTCTGTCAGGACGCGCAGTCTCCGTTCAGGACACGTTCTGGACGGTGTAATCAGGAGCTCTGACGACTGAATTTCTTGTCCTTATCGGATGCTAAATTCCGGATCCTAGATTCAGGATGGTATAATAGTCGCTTAACAGAAGACACTAAGATCATGAGAACTTATACGCTTCTATGGAACTACGCATGTATGGAAATAAGGCCATTCTATTTCCTCTTAAGGACCATATGATGATATTATAGCAAAAACGAAATACTAGCATGAAGAGGACTACTATTTCAATATTATGCTTATTACAACGCGTTGCCCTAGTTTCTTGTTTCAACACGCCCCCGTTTTTGCCTTATCTCATAATATTATCACTTCAACTTGTACGGATCGGGTCTAACTTAGCCCTGTTCAAATAGCTCGAAAACTATAATAGTCTGCCACTGAGAAGTAAAAGGGTAACTACCAAAGTAAATAATAAGTTATATTTTATAACAAAACATTCAATTTACTCACCTTTGTGACAGCCTGATGCCTATGGTAAGTTTTAGAAAGTTGTATTACCTGCAGTTTACCAGGGCCAGGCTTGCCTCACTCCCAAGAAGGTATCGAAAACATACCTACGCGTAGCGACACCTTTGAAGGTAAATTCCGAACAAATCCGGTAGGAACAACGCACGTTGGGTCATATTCATTCACCGACTTCAACGAATTATGAATCGTATGATCAGAGCTACAAGTATAAAATTGGCTTGCTGTAGGTATTTAAAATAAAAGGTGCCGCATTCAGATGCGAGCTAAATTACACCGTATCGCTAACTACATTGAGTTGATATTTCTTTGAATACCTTTGCAGAGTGCAAGTTCTGTATGTAAGTACTACTAATTATTCTGTGCCAGGGCCGTTGACTAAAATACTTGTATTTTATTCTCAGTGTCGGTAATATATTTATATGTAAATAAAACTATTGTAGATATTGGGTAGAGCACTGAGATTTAATCCTTTACCAGGCGCCGTATGTATAATTTTTGAAGGGAAAACTTCTTTAGTGGCGTTGTACACTTTTTAATATGGGTAAAAATGTTAAACTCGCGTCCGGACACGTGACCTGAGACTGACGGCGCGGCGTATAAGAGGAAATAATATCCTACTCTCTTTCTACCGCGCGGAATTTTCACTTTTGTCAGCGCTCCAGGAGTGCAACTCATTATTTTTTTTTGCATTTTAAATTTGCTATTTTACCTTTTATATTTTATTATTTCGTAATTTAATTTGACCTTATGTTAAGGGCAGAAGGATCAATTAAAAGTAGGCTCTATATGTCCGCGCCCGCGTCAATGTCGATTTCTCGGGAATAGTACTTTTCCCCGGGATAATAAGTAGCCTATGTCCTTTTCCGCACTCCAGAAATTTTCCATGCAAAATTTCATGATGATCGGTCCAGTAGTTATGGCGTGAAATCGTAACAAACAAACAAACAAAAACTCACTTTCGCATTTATAATATTAGTAAGGATAAGGATTAATTATTATGTGTCAAGTGTGTACCTGAGTGTTTAAGGTGTGTACCGGACAGTGAAATACTAAGACTTAAGACCCTTTGTGCTATCCGCCAATACCATAGCTCTAAAGCGGATATACTGATATTAATAACAGTAACAAAAACGGTATATTAGAGTAGTTCGAATAGTTTCGATCTCAATATGCCTGTTACACATAGTTATCGCCATAGTTCAGCATAGTTTCTCGTGACGTATTGTACAAGTTACGAAATTAATTGAGGGTGGAGTTTTGACCCAGCGATACTCAATTTGGTTGTCTAAGTATATTTAAAATAGGTGATCACGTCTTTATCCCATACCAGAGTAGACAGAGTCGAGACTCCGGCAATATAGGCGATTTCCGTGGCGCAGTGGTTAACACGCCAGCCTGCAACACGAGGGGGGCCCTCGCGTTGCAGGCTGGGTTCGATCACCGGTCAGGTCAAGATGGAAAATGATCTTTTTCAGATTGGCCTGGGTCTTGGCTGTTTTTCTATATATGTATTTGTGATATAATATAGTATCGTTGAGTTAGTATCCCATAACACAAGTCTCGAACTTACATTGGGGCTAGCTCAATCTGTGTGATTTGTCCGTATATATATATATATATATATTTTTAAATATATGAACTCTTTGAGCATCGGATACGCAGACACAATAATTTCTCGGACACCAGGAGATCGACGTGGCGTAGGTATATAGGCGCAAAGCCACAAAGTCGAAAGGATACTACTATTTATTTTTATTGAAAGAAAGAAATAATGTATTTATCTGCATTGAATGGGTACAATAGGCTAGTTTCCTAAAAAAATATAATTAGTCCGTCAGTTAGATATTCAAAAAATATTAGACACTTATTTTTTCTTTTATCGATTTAACAATAAACGATAAAGATATAGCCCTTTGAAGTTCCGTGTGACGTCATAGTTTGCTACAATTTTTAGCAAACTTTGACGTCCCGAGCCCCCACTCCTGAACTTTGACGCGCTTTATCTTTATTATTTATTGTTTATTTGACAAAAGAAAAAATACGTGTCCAATATTTTTTGATTATCTAACTGATGGACTAATTGTTATGTTATTATTACGACCCAGGAAACTAGCCTATTGTATTAATTTTATAGATTTCGTTTTAAACAGTCAGCATATTTGTATACCATCGTTTATAAAAGTAGTAGCTTTTGCCCGCGGCTCCGCCCGCGTTCGTGTCGATCCCTCGGGAACAATAGAATCTCCCGGAATGAAAGGCCCTATGTCCCTCTCCGGGCCTCAAACCACCTCCATACGAAATTTTATCAAAATTCATACACAGTTCTTTCGCATTTATAATATTAGTATGGAAGTATAGATTTCTATGACATACAATTCTATACAATATTTAAAATGCTTTGTTATTCTATATTATAGGCATTTCAAGTCATTGTTTATTATAAATTTAAGTCATAATTTAAATCATAACAAGGCTTTCTCCACGCGTTTACGCGTGTCTAATTCCGAATGGTGTCGTGCGCAATTCAAAAAACCCATTCGAATGATTCAGAAATAGAACTAAGATTTACAATATGGAAGCTTGACAACGAGTGACGAATGAATTCTACCAGTTCTAAAATTGAGATCCTGTGTGTAAAACCCAAAGCCCACGTTAAACGTGTAGGTGGGCGTACAGTTACAAAGGGAAATCATAATATCGATGAGTTGCTAGTCGCACCGCCTATTTTCATAATTCCTTAAGAGGAAACACTACGCTCGAAAGAACTTAAAAAATAGGTATTTGTAAAATGTATTGCTGTCAACTTCGATTAAATACAAATATCTTTATTTTGTCCAAATGTGGTATACAAGATCTTATTTTTATAAAGAGTTTCTCACATTTAGCCAGACACTGGCATACAAAATATTCTAAAGTTAGATTAGTACCTATATTAATTGAATTTATTTAAATGCTTAGAACAACAATACCTCCCCCGCAGAGTGCGATAGGAACAACTGCAGCTTGGACCGAAAATACTTATGAAAAGTACACAAAATCAACACTTACTTAAATTGTTTTTAAATAACATGACAATGCTCGGAATATTATTAAAATTGAAAATATATGATGAAAACACAAGTAGAATTCGAACCCATGTCCCTTAGGTTTACGCCCTAAGTGTGATACCATTACACCACCGTGACTTCGATGGTGATTTTAAACTTTGATTTTAATAATATTCCGTGCATTGTAATGCTATAAAAATCAATTTAAGTAAGTAAAAAGCTTTCTTCAATTTAATCAACTTTCTATTCATCGGATATGAATGAAGTAGAATACCACACTACTGAATAGTGCGTAGTATTGAAGAAGTACGCATGCTTGAAATGCGTATACCCTACGGGGTAAGTGATGAGAGAATTCGACGCGGTAATTCCAAGTCACAGTGGTGTAATGGTATCACACTTAGGGCGTAAACCTAAGGGACGTGGGTTCAAATCCTACCTGTGGCTGACTTCTTTTTCATCATATATTTTCAATTTTAATAAAATCAACGCTTCTTAGTCTCCTGATTTCATCTCCAAAACTTAACCGATTTAATTTATTTTTAGGGTTCCGTACTCAAGGGGTAAAAACGGGACCATATTAATATCTATCTACTATCCAGCGAGGAATCAGGAGACTACGTTTGTATGGAAATACGGCTCTCATTTCGCCCATTCTCTCTCTCTTGCCCCGACGAGTAGAATCCAGATTCTACTCGTCGGGAGACCAGACTAGCATGGAAGCGATATTTATTACATATAACACATATTTTTATAAATAACAAAGTTCATAATTCTTTTCTTGAAGGTTTCGCAACGAATATTAAAGTATCGTTTGGGAATATCAAAGACAGCGCCGCGCAAACTGTGAATGAAATCGTAACGGATGGAGAATTAATGTCGCAAATTACGCCAAGAACGGAAAAAATATATTTTTCTCACAACCTTGAATTTTATGCTAATAATTTTTAAGACGAGGTCAATAACTTTTGTAACACATGACTAAAGGTCAAAGGAGCCTCCCCGTGTGTCGCATTGAACCCCCATTTGCGTCCAGCGCACCCTAGGCAACAATCTGCGAGGACAGTCTAGTCGATAACGCAAATTGGCTGATCCTTTCACCACGTAATGTGTACAAAAAAGGTCTTCATAATACATAATGGATATGACTCCATTAAAATGTCATCGTGAAATAAAGACCTCGAGTAAAGTCCCACTTTACATAATTACCTGTTTACCGCTACATCGTCCACGTGAATTTAAATAAATAAATATATAAAAACAAATCAAACAAATTGAGCTAGACTAACAGTAAGTTTTAGTAGAGAATA